>CM051388.1:17320892-18668373 GCA_028015245.1 Cardamine occulta | reverse complement strand
CAAAGTAAACTATCCCTTTAACATTTATTAAGCACGAACTGGTGGATCATGATATGCAATAACTAAAACTCATTTGGTTGAGGGACAAGTTTTAAGAGATTAAAATGATCTCTTCTTCCTCTGGTTTAAGCGCAAGTATCAGGATCTCTCATTGAAAAGGATTGAATTTTAAGAGAATGCTAAAGGTAAAGCCAACTGATGCATACAGGAGCAGACTATCATCTACCCATGATCATCCAATGACTTCCCTAACTCTAAAACCTCAGAAACTGAGCCTAGCACTACCCTTTGGTATTTAAAGACTTTCTTTCTTTTCTTTATGAATCCAAAGATCGATCTTTCTGTTTTTCTTCTAAGAAGAGGGTGTTTCTACATTTTTTTCTTTAACTTCTAGCAGATTTGGAAAATTTTCTATTTTTTCTAAGACTTGACTCAACCACTTTGGTCGAGTCAGATACTCGAGTGGTATGGCTATATATATATTTTTTCTTTTTATTTTCATGATTCAGAGCCAACTCTTATCTTTTTCTTCCAAATCCTTTACTGGACTTATACATTTTCTTTGAACTACCCTCTCCAAAGGCATACATTTTTTTAGTAAACTCTTTTCTTTCTTTTCTTTCCCAAATTCAAAACCAAAACCCATTCGAACCCCTTAGCCTAATCTAATTCAAAAAGTGTAAACCAGAGACTACATGAGAGGCTACTCCTGTCGGCAAAACCTAACACTTTTTCTACAATTCAATCCGAAAATAGGCCTCACTTATCTCACAAGTGATGTGTTGGTCTGAAATGAAGTTTTTGGTTTGGTTTTGTGGAACTGTCTCAATGATGGAGACAGCTACTTGGATTAGCAAGAGTGGTAAAAGGTGAAAGAAAATCCAAGTATTTTGAGGTATCCATGAGTTTTAAGTTTTAGAGCATATCATGATAATTAAGTTTTCAAATTTAAGGTTCAAATTCATAGGGGTAGATTTACAAGTCACAGCAAGTTTTTAACCAAGTGAGAGTGCTAAAGTTAATTCCAAGCAAGGTGCAGCCTTATGTTTCATATTAAGGTAAATGCATAAGATAACTTATAACTAATGGCACTGAAATTATATGTTTAGTTATTAAGCTTTAATTGGTTAACTCGTCATCATCTCCAATGCTAAATGCAACAATCCTAAGCAAATGCAACTACATGACACTGTTTTTTTTGTGAAATCATTTTCTAAAAAATTTCAAATTTTTATGGGTTTTATATGCACATAGATGGATGCAAAATTTGAATTAAGAAAACAAAGGAAACATGTCAAATACATCTCTTAGACACTCCCCCAAACTTAAATTACATAGTCTCTTGTGTAATAAAAATTCAAAGGAAAGCCTAAGAGATTAAAAACAAAGAAAGACAAAAATATGCTATGGTATTTATAAGGGTGAGGGTGTGGTACCTCATTAGGGTGGAGTGAAGTAAGTGCCAATGCTGGCCTGCATGCTCTCCTGGGTATAGGGTGGAATGACTAGGGAGATTCTTTGCATCGGCTCAGCTCCCTCGTGCGACTCGAATGGCCAACTCGTCCAAGGTTGTTCGAGTGACGTTGGCTGAGCGTATCCCTGATTTGACTCGAGTGGACCACTCGATCCAGATGGTCGAGTGGCATCTTCTGCTTGCTCAGCCTGATCTGTGTGAGTTGTGGAGTCAGTGACGAATGCTCCAAGTGTTTAACGGGATGGTCAGGACGTCTCTTCCTCTGCATCTGATCAACAGATGATCTCCGTGATCGCGAGGTGAAGTGGAATCTTCTGGAGAAGCCCCTAAGTGAACTTGTTCTCCTCAAGTAGGTGGAGACTAGGCTTGGCTTCTTCTGCTTGTTCTCAGCAGCTACCAACCTCTTGGTGAGGTTTGTAACCTTTTTCTTCAAGGCGTTGTATGCCTTATCCTGCCACTTGTTCAACTTCTGAAGAAACCCAATCTTCTGATTAGCTTCTCGTAGGGATGTACACTCCGAGTCAACGAAAGAGAAGGTCTGAGGTGGCTGAGTGCTGTCCATGAAAGAACGAAGGACTTCATCATCGGATTCTTGCATTTCAGCTCGTTGATCATAAAGATCTATCACCGGTGGAACAAAACTGATACTCTTCGCGCCCTCTTCAGTGTAGATCTTGGGCAATCCTCCATAGGGTAGAAGGATTTTTGCCCTTCTAACTCGTGGAAGAGTGAAGTTGAAGGCGTACTTGTCCTCTTCACGGTTTGCGTTGAGGGTCTGCGTATCACGCATGTGGTCCAAATCCATCCAAAGTGGTGGTGTAGGGCGAGATGTAATCTCTACTCCAGCTGCATGAAGGAAATGAGTGACAATACCTCCTACAGCAAGTTCAGCTTCGTTCACCACTTTATCATTTCTGATGGCGTTCGTTTTGTAGCTCATCAGATGCCTCACCAGAACTATGGCGTTTTCAGTATCCGCCATGTCTCCTCGCATCTCTTCTCCATTGTCCCTCTTTTCCTTGGAAGAGTAAACCAAGTACTCTTGGAGTGGAGAGACTTATCCAGCATCCTCAGTTCCCCTTCGTTTACTGTCCCTGTAGCCCTTCTTGCAAACATTGTGTTTGCAAGAGTCCTGTGTAGATACCTCACGGAAGGGTGTCTAATCTCACTGTTCTTAGCTCTGGAAGACTTATACTTGTCTTTGCCTCCCAACTCCAACCACAACTCGTTGATCTCTTTCTTGTCAAAGTCTTGAGCTTGTCCTGGCCCTCTTCTAAACCCAAACTCACTATCAATCACGCTCAGAGGCAATGTGTACTCCGAGCCTCTGATTTTGAAGCTGACAAACCCAAGCTCTTCATCATATCCCATGCCCGATCTCACCTCATAGAGATGAAGCTTCACCGTTGCCAAGAAGTAGCAAGTTTCTTCCTGGAAACCATTAAAGGGTCTCTGAGTGAGCCCAATGATGTCAGCAGCTTGGTAAGGCTTCTCAACTTCTCTAAAAATTCCCAGAGTTTTCATAGTGGGGCGGTGTGGGTATCTAGTACCGAAAAACTTCATCCGCTTCAGTATCGAGACAATCTGGGTTTCCTCTGAGTTGTCACTCTCACCTCCTTTTGAACTCTCAGATTCATCACTGTCTCCAACATCCCTTTGCATTGATTCTTCCTCTAAAACTCTCTTTCCTCGAGCTATGTCTCTTCGGGATCTCGAGTATCCACTCTCGGTGTGTGTAGTGCTTCGAGTTGCATGAGCCCTGGTGTTAACTGAGTACCTGAAACAATGACAAGAGTTAAAAGTTTAGGAAAATTTGGACCATTGGAGTAAGCCACTCGATCAGTCAGGTCGAGTCGACAAAAATTTTCAAATAATTTTTGTATCCGACTTGACTAAATCGGGTACTTAGCTCGAGCAACTAAACGAACAATCAAAGGCATTGGCAATTCAAAGCAATTCATGTTTAAAAACCCAAAGTTGAAGAATTTCAAAAGTTTTCAATGATCATCACTAGTTCGACAAGGTTGAGCTACAAATTTCAAGACTTTGCTTAAATTTAACAATGAAAACTACTAAGGAGTTCACAAATCATTAAACAAGCAAGTGGCAATGGTGAAATTCGATGTTCTAATTCAATTCAAAATTCTGAAAATTCTTATGCACCAATTAGAACCATTATAAACAATTCAACCATGGGGTTCACTTCCTATGCCAAGTTCTACTCATAATCAATCCGGTATAACAACATGCAAGTGCGAATTTTGAAGAAAATTTTCAAAATTTCTGAAACTTAAAACCCAGAATTTCGCGACAAAATGGATCAAAAAGTTGTAAAAAACTTACAAGTTGGTGTCGGAATTAGTTGAGTGAAATGACATGATGATGATTTGATGAAAAATTTGAAAATTTGAAGAAAATTTCTAGAGAGATTTTTAAGAAATGTTTTTTGAGAAATCGTGTAAATGATGAAAGAAGAAGTCGAGTGAAATAAAGAGGATAGGTTAGATGAATCAAGTGGTTGAGAGTAAAAGTTAAGAATTTTAGAAAAACCTGGACCACTCGACCAGTCAGGTCAAGTGGTGTGGTCGAGTGGAGTACTCGAGTGCTTTGGCTTTTCAAGACTCCGGCTCTTAACGCATACTTGGCTAATCTCATAAACCTGAATTCAAAAACACTAAGAAAAAAAAAGAAAAAAATCAAAATAACAAGATTCATAAAAACTTAAAAAGATATATACAAGGATAGTCAAGGGACTTCCTCCCAAGTGAGCTTGTTTAAAGTCACATAGCTTGACTTCTTACTCTTTTAGGCTAAAATAGTATCCTTGAGAGTCAGTGTTGACCTCTCTGGACTTGGCTTGGAATGATGGTAAGATGATGCTCTGAGGGCATTGTAAAACCTTTGACTCATCTCTGGTGGTTTAGGTTTCTTGTTAGAGTTCTCAGATGAAAATTGGGTTTCCTTGAGCTTTGAAACCTCCATAGTCAATCTTTCCACTGAGAGTGAAAGTT
This sequence comes from Cardamine occulta, assembly GCA_028015245.1. Taxonomy (NCBI): domain Eukaryota; kingdom Viridiplantae; phylum Streptophyta; class Magnoliopsida; order Brassicales; family Brassicaceae; genus Cardamine; species Cardamine occulta. The sequence continues at coordinate 18,663,888 of CM051388.1, read as the reverse complement.
CAACAACCAAACTCTGTAGGGCAAGGATTGTACCCTGATCTGTACCATGTTGAGTCGTGGATGATGGCACAACTACTTGAATAGGAGTGTGGTGAGAAGCATCCGAGAGAAGTATGTTGTGAAAAGCATCCGAGTGATTCACTCGAGTGGATGAAGTTGAGTAGTTTGTGCGGTCACTCGAGTGGTCACTCAAATCTGGTGGTCGAGTGACCTATGCGGACTCCTCACATGGTGTCCCATCTTCAGTAAATGTGACAAAGGGTTGCACTACTCCTTCAGAATGACTCCTCTTATTGATTGTATAACCCAGGAGTTGACAGTTACGCTCGAACATTTCTTTATCATCGACTTCTTCCACGGAGTATAGCTGACCTTGAAAGGCTGAGCTCTCCAATCTGGATGAAGTGTTGAATCTCACCACTAAACCGTTGCTAGCTCGAAGAAGTATCTCTCCAGTCTTGGCATCGATGACAGCTTGCGAGGATGCTAGAAATGGTCTCCCTAGAATCAAAAGATCTTCGGGTTCTTCGTCCATCTTCATGATGATGAAATCCGTGGATATTTCAAGTTTCCCTATCCTCACTAGAATATTTTCAAGTAATCCATGTGGAAATATAACCGTTCTATCAGCTAAGACTAGTGATAACATGCTTGGCAAGAACTTGTGATAACCAAGCCTTTCTGCCACAGACAAAGGCATGATGCTGACAGAAGCACCCAAGTCGCAGAGAGACTTACCAAATGCTTGGTTGTTGATTGAGCATGGTAAAGTGAAAAATCCTGGATCATCTAACTTTTCTTGTACCAAAACCTCCTGCTAAGCAATTACTTGGCATTCCTGAGACTTAGCAGCTGTTGCTCTCCTATCTTGAATTCTCTTCAAGGTTCTTTCTCTCAAACCATACCCAAAAGGTCCCAGTTTCTCAACAGCTTCATCAAAGGTCATTGACTCTTCCAGCTCCAGAAGTTCTTCTTCCAACATGATCTCATATTCCTTCTCAATATTTTTGGTGAATCTTTCTGGGAAAGGACTCCTGATCATGGCGTGCAGTTCTAGAATTCACTTCTCGTTCCCTGAGACAAAGTAGACTTGATCACTAACTCGAGTGGGTTGCTCGAGTGGTGTGCTCTCAGCGATCACAGCAGCAGCTTGACAGGATACCCCCCACCTTGAAGATCACCATCCCAAGTGATGTGTGAGAATCTCTTCTTGAAAGGAAGGAGATGGATAGCTAGGGCTGTGGAGACTGCATAGATATTTGCAGACTCTTTGGGGTTTTGCACGGCTTTCCCAGGAAGTTGACCTGTGGACTTAGTGGAAGCTGAGAGAGAGTTGGACTCAACATGCTTCAATCTGCTGTTCAAGATTTTGAGCTTGTGGTTCAAATCGTCGTAAGAGCAATCAATGTGAGTTCAAAGCTGAGTGAACCACTTGGTGGTATCTTGAGTTGCAGCGTTTTGACCTTGAAGAAGTTGGAGAAGCAATGCCTTAAGCTCACTATCAGACTGCGGAGCAGGTCTTTGGAAAAATCCAGGTGGATTTGTTGGAGGATTTTGAACAAAAGTCTTGTTCGGAGCAGGTTGCTGAGTGGATACACCTGGTCTTGAGGATTTGCAACGTTGATGTTACGGTAATATAAGTTGGGGTTGTTCCTGTAGTTAATGAAGCCTCGGTTGAAACCAGCTTGATTCTGAATGTAGAGTATCTCTTCAACCTGATTGTCTTTAACGGTTGGATCCTAAGGTGAGGATGACTCTCCCACAAAGTAGACTTATTTCGGCTGAGCGAGGAGAAGCTTATCGAGCTTGTCGTTCAGTGCTTGAAGAAGAAGATCCCCTGATCGTTCTGTCGAAGTCTTCATTGTAGTTTCCATCATAAATGGCTAGATTCTCAACTAAATCCCATCCAGAAGTGATATCTTGGTTCAGGAAGTTGCCATTGCTGGCAGTGTCCAGATGCAACCTGATCTTCGGACTTGCGCCTCAATATAGTGTGCAAAGGAGTGATTCCTTGCTGAATCTGTTGTGAGGGCATTGAGAGGTATACATCTTGAACCTTTCCCAAGCTTCTGAGAAGCTTTCATTGTTCCTTTGAGTGAAGCTTGAGATGTCATTCTTCAGCTTTGCAGTTCTGGAGTTGGAAAAGAACTTCAAGAGAAACGCCTTCTTGCAATCATCCCAAGTAGTGATAGAATTCTGGGGTAAAGCTTGTTCCCATTGAGAGGCCTTGTCGCATAGAGAGAAGGGGAATAGACGAAGCTTAAACCCGTCTTCAGATATACCGTTGATCTTCGTGAGCTCACATAAACGTTCGAATTGGTCAAGATGTTCCAATGGGTTCTCCATGGGGAGACCATGAAATTTGTGGCTCTGGACCATGCTGATGAGACCGGATTTGATCTCGAAGTTGTTGTTGGCAACAGGAAGTGCCACAATCTCATGCCTGGTGGAGTGTATGCTTGGTGCATCACCAGCTCCAATGACTCGAGGTGTAGGTTGCTCTGCCATTTCAACTGGTGTCTCCTTCGTGGATTGATCTAAGCGAGTATGAGAGCGTGTTCGCATGCGGTGTAAGGACGACTCGAGAGAAACACTCGAGTAGAGTACTCGAGTAGACTAATCGAGCAGAATGATACCTGATGCAACACAAACAGAACTTCAACACAAATTAGTAAGACTTTAAACAAAAGGCTAATGCAAATCGAATATCGATCCGAGAAGTCTAGTAGCAAGAACAAGCCTTGCTAGATGAAAATCTCAGATCTTGTATGCAAATTAAACTTGATCTAGTAGGCTTAAAAATGATAATGTGCAAACAATGACTCTAAACTAGCAACAGCGCCAAATTGAAACTCATTTTTTTTGGTTTCAATCGATAGATAGTATAGAGGGTGAAATGTCGAACCTAATCTAAAGCATGTCTATAGCACTTAACATGTGGATTAAGCTAGCAAGTCAAGCAATATATTTTAGGGGTTTTTCTTACTAACAACCTAAAATACAGAAAATTAAACTAGAGATGCAGAGCCTGTCATACTCTAACAAATCATAAACTAAAGATGCGAAATCAAAGACTAGTTGTGAAAACTAAAGTGGCTCGAGTGGCTCACTCGAGTGGTGCACTCGAGTGGACTAGTCGAGTGGTAGAACTCTAATGAAAGCAGTAAACAAGAGATTTAAAAATGACAACTAGTTCAAATAAAAGACAAATGGATCTTGGAGATAGACTCATAGGATTGTCTACATTCTTCAACGCCATGGGTGCTAATTTAGTAAACTCAGGGTAAATCCCTTGACGACAGATCTCACTTCCAATCCAACCCACTGTCGTGATGAAGGGTCTCAACAAGTGACTAAGGATCGATCCGTCAAAGCCAAGAAAGACTCATAACAAGTGAGTAGTTAGGTCGTGATGTAAATCAACATCTGATGCACCAACTCTCACGCTATTGTGCCTTAATCCCTGGAAAAACTAGATCTTGTGGTTCAAGGCACTTTTGATGCTCATGAAGTCACCTAAAATCATGATCCTCTTGATCAGAGAGGTACAAGCATTAAAAACGAGAACCCAAGAGGGATTTTAAAACCGAATCAACGTAAATCAATAAAAACCCATGGCGATCGAGTGAGACTACCTAATCCATCCCCAAAAAAACCCTAAAACGACTACTCACTCATCGAGATCATCATCGAAGCCAAAAGCCCAGGAGAGCTTTGACTCGTCATAGATGAAAGATGATCTGAAGAGGAAGAAAATACGAAAAAGAAACAATAAAGATAAACTTCGATCTATTAAAATTGCAAAAAAATTACAAAAATCCCTGACGAAATCGTAAAGATCAACTAGAGAGAGAAAACTAAGAGAGATAACATAAGTCTACTAAAAATGGCGCAGAATAAATAAAGTCTAAAAATTCACCTGCTCGAGTTATCATTAACCTAGGTATTTATACACGAGAATTAGGGTTAATGAACGTCTCGCTATAAATTGTGGAATGTTCTCGAAGCGTTGCTCACCACTCGACCTAGCAGTTAAGTGGTCTGGTCGAGTAGCCTCCTCGACTCTTCATCCGAGTAGCCTTCACTTGTATGTCTTCCAGTCACTCGAGTAGGCACTCCTTGCATAAATCCTCACATCGTTTCATAGCCTGAGAGGTCACACGAGTGATGACTCCTTGCAGCTCCAAGTACCTGAAAGTACCACATGTATGCAAAATGCATGCAAACTAATGCAAAGAGACTAAATATCCTAAATGTCAAATAAATGCAATAAGTGATAAGAGTAATGCCTAAAACCTATGCTAAGTTGTAATAAAACAATAGTAAAAACATGTCAAAATGCAATGTTATTATGTATATGGTACTTGATGATTATTGTACTTATATTTTCTATTTCTTAAAAAGCTATAAACAAACATTAAAAATGTAAACATAAAGTAGGGATGAAGCAATATAACCTCAAATGTATATCCATATTTTCAAGTTAAGACGCATCAAACTTCATACGTCTTAAGAATACGTCTTAAGATGCTTATTTCCAACAACAAAACCAAACAAACTGCAAAATAAAAAATATTTTAAACATAATTATGAAAAATCAATCCAAATTGAGTTACATAAATTCGATCAAGGTTTAATTTTATAACAGTAGTAGATAAAATACATCAAAATGAACTCAAACTTGAGACTAAAGTATGAGATGGTACTAACTTGTTCTTTAAAGTCATATCATATTTTCATAACTATCTTCATTGTCTTCTTTTATGGCACGATAAATATAGGTTCTGAATCGAACTTGTGCTACTTTGAAAGTCTGTAAATATCATATCACTAATACCGAATATTCCAAATATATTAATTACTTTTCATAAATTTTTTTTAATACATTTTTATATATCTAATAACAAAATTTTACATTTTTTTATTTTCATATGCTATTATTTCAAAATTTACATATCTTTTGTTTCCATATATATTGTTTATTTCTTTTTCATAAATATTTTAATATAGAAATTTATAAATTTATTATAATTTTAAAAATATTAGTTAATGAAGTGACTAATTGGTTGATTTAAATCCTATGTGAACAGTTTTAGAAGCTTATCGCTTCAACTTTTATATTATATTATATTTTGAACCAACACTACGCATGGATATTTTAGTATATTTTTTTATTAAAATTATATGCGATTTATAATATGTATCAAATATTATTTTCTATGTAAGAGATGATAATAAGATGTATTTAGTATTTGAAAATAAATGTTAGTGGCTTTAATCCCTAAATTTTCAAAGTATAATATTTCAATAAAAATTACATAATTTGGAAAACTATAATCATGTAAATAAAAAAAATGAATTGATTATAAGTAGAAACATGATTTTGAGAAGACATATTGTGTCATACTTTTAACCAATTTTTCTTTTCATATTTCTTTGACAAATCTCTTTCCTAAAATTTATTGTTGGAAGTATGTATGTAATATGTTATGCATTCAATCTATTTTTATCATCCAATATTTTGTTCTTCTTATTTTTCAATTTATAGGATTTTGTTTTGTCATTTTTTGAGTTTACTTTTCTTTTTTTTTTTCCTTTTAAATTCTAAATTTATTTACATATGATTTTTTTTCATATTTGTATTTAATTTCTTTTTTATTTTTTAATTTCAATCTATTTACATAGGTGAGATTTTCTCTTTATTTATGTCGTTATCTTGGTTCTTAAAGTTTACAAATAACAAGTACAATCATTTTCTTTTAATTTTATTTGTTTTTAAACTTTTCTAAAAAACAAATTCTCATTTTTTAACTACGAATAGACTTGTACATAATATATTTTCATAGTCTTTTTTAAAAACAGTAGTTATTCCTCTTTATTATTTTTATCTCTCTTTTTTTTTTTGTAAATAACTATTCCAATAATTTTCGGTTTATACTTTTTTAATTTTTATTTGTTTTAAGTAATTGTTATTTACTTTTTCTTTTCCATTTTTTTCAAATACAAATGTACATGTACATAAGATATTTTAATATTTCTTTTGCTGGTGATGATATTTTTTTAAGCTATCACTTATTCCTCTAACATTTTTGTATTTTTGATTTTTTCCAAATTTACTTAGAACATTATTATTTTTTCTAATTTTGATTAACATATGGAACGTTTTAACATATACAACACTTTTCAAAATTTTAATTTATTGATGATATGGTTTTATAATTTGAAATCAAAAACATACATTTATGAGTATATGCTGAAAAATATTTCAGGTATACAGTTTTTACGAAATTAAATATCTTAAAACATAGTAATATCCTAATAATGTTGTTTTTTATATCTAGAGAATAATTAAACCAATTTAATTATCCTGCTAGTCCAACTGCTACTTGGACTCAATATATTGTTTGACATACTCATGACCTTAGCCTTTCCTTGCCGGTATGCAAACTCTTCCATGACTTTTCCTTACACTTATTGTTCGTGGCACCAATTTGAAAAAAAATGGTTCAATGGTTTAGAAATTTTAAAAAGTAGTTGCTTTTTTTTTACACACTTTAACGTAGAAGGAATACATTGGTTCAATGACTATGCAACATCATTCAGAAGAGTTTACTAGCATCATCTGTTGTAACTATTTATTTATTAATTTTTTCCAGCTCCAGGGTAGTTATAAAAATAGCAGCAGAATCCGAACATATGATTCTTGATATTATTGAACTCTTTCTTCTAAACTGTCTAATATGCTCACCCCATTAGACTTTATCTATTCAAGATGTTGAAGATGTTGGAGATGAATTTCTTATATTAGCCTTTTCTGCTTTTGGAAACAATTAAAAATCTCCTCGAGAAAGTATAAGATTCATGAGAATTAATTACATTTGCAAAAATCATGTAAAATTTCTTAGCAAAACAATTGAATAAAAACTACTTAAATCATAACACATGCATGATTCATCTTAAAAGTTTGTTGACGTCTTCTTCCTTTCCAGAATTTGATGTTTTCCAATCTTGATAAGATTTTGAATGTTAATATATCAAATTGTTGATTTTCCAATCTTTTTCGAGGCAGGATCATAGTGAAAGTTGTCATTCCTTTGACATTACGATTAATTACTAAAATGTTTTTGGATGTGTTTTTTTTTTCTACTGTTGTCTCTCCTTCTTCTTCTTTTTTATTTTCTTTCTAAGGTTTTCTCTAGAGTTTATTCTTCTAAGTTCTTCTTCTAAGCTCTTCTTCTTTATTTATATACAATATATAAGAGATTAAATTAGGATTCATAAATATTTTGTGACCAATTGCCTTTATCATAAAGGCCGACAAATATTTTTTAAAATACTAAATAATTTCTTAATTAATTATCAAGAAAATATGAAGTTATGAAAAATATTTTTTTAAATTATTCCTTAAAAAGAAATTAAGGCATACTTTCTTTATACACTAATTATCAAGAAAATATTAAGGCATACTTTCTTCATAAAGGCCGACAAATATTTTTTAAAATACTAAATAATTTCTATTACTTAGTTGCTTATTTTGGCGATGATTTTCCTTTTAAGTTTTTGGTAGATATCGATTTTTCTTTTTTTTTAGTTTTTGGCAGGTTATCGTAAGAATTTTATGTTAAATGCTGATATGTACTGATAAGAATATGTTTTTTAAATCTTATGTGGATATCTTAAAAACATTATAGCTTCAACTTTTATATAGTATATAGATAGTATATATAATTTTTTATAGATAATAATTATGTTCTTAATTAGTAAATCTATATGGCTGTCTGATAACAACCAGGCCCAGCCCAATAAGAGACTCTCTGGCCTTTATATAAGATAGACGCTGAGGAATTTTACAAAAGTTTCTGATCCGCAGTTCCTCCGACGAAGCTATGTCTGATCAGCCATTCTCCGACGAAATTATGTGTGAGATGTGCATCAATCAATACATTTGTAAGATCTCTCTACATATATATCTATCTCTTGCTAGAAATTGTTTGTCTATGATCTGGATTAGCTTTCGTCCGATCGTTCTGTCATGGTGAACTAGCGTATCTAATCAAGATAACTGTGTATTGGTTGTCACTCCTTTGGCAGATGCTAAGACATGTGTGTTTTGGGACGTCGAGGATTACCCAATCCCTAGTGGTTGCGATCCTGTTTCCATGGAGCAGAAAATCAGATCAGCTCTCGCGGGTGTGGATTATAATGGGGAAGTGTCAATCAAGGCTTATGTAGATAAGGCGTTGTCGGATGAATTGCGAGGCAAATACTGTAATGCCGGAATCACAGTCCGTCTCATACCTGAAGGGAATGAATATTCGAGGATTTCTCCGATGTTAGTGGACGCTTACGTGTGGGCACTGGAAAATCCTTCACCAGCTAGTATGATTGTATTCTCAAAAAAGATGCCAATAATGGTGATGATGCACTTTCAAAATCTTTTTAGGTTAGGTTTTGGTGTTTTTTTATCCGATCCTAACATGGAATGGCAATGGAGAGCTCGTGATCGTTATTGGTCACCTCCTCTAGAAAGTTCAGCCTTGTTTTTGACAAGACTCTTTGATAAGAAGCGGAAGAGAGATGATACGAAAGAAGAGGCCATAGCAAATGCTGCAGTATGATTTAGTCTTTTCAGCATATATTAAGGTGCTAGATGGTCCTAATATATGTATTCACATCAAGGATCTTCGGATTTATCATAAGCCTCTTTCATCTAACATAAACAAACATGTGGCCATTTATTTCGAAGTATCTTTGACACCTTGAATTTGCTATTATTATTATTCAGCTTCGATCCCCAAGATCTTATTTGTCAAATGCTATCTATTCTTTTTCCATGTTTGTGCTCTTGTTCACAGTTAAGGATGGTACTATGTCTTACCTTATTAAAGAACTCAATCAGTGAACTCTCTGGAACAACATTATGACCAGCAATTCCTTGGTACAGAGAGGTCAACAACTTTGTGAGTGAATTTTACAAAACACTCCAAAGACTTCACCGAGTAGCATTTTCCTCATCACTTCGTGTTTTGACCATCCGTTAAGCCTTTCATTGGCTGCATTCCACTCTGAACAACAAGCAAGCGAATATCATTGGAATCAACGGAATTAAGCTTTGAACAATACTCTTGTAGTCTCCTTGCAATCTGATGAATCTATCTGTTATTGATTTCTCACTAGTGATGTCTTGACCAACAAAGCAGATACCGATGATTTTTTCTGTATAATCCCGACTCGTAACGAGAACACACACATCAGAAGAAGAATCCGAATGATTGTTTGGACCAAACTTTCTAAGTTTTAGCATGACATTTTTCTCCGCCTCATCTGAATAACACAAGAAATCAATGTTTTTGTTAGTCGATAAAACTTATTCGAAGAGCACAACATGAAACTTGGATCAAGAAATTCTTCTTTTTATATACAACCTTGTAGGGCTTTGCACAAGAGACTTTCAAGAGCTGCACGTGATTCCTCTTGAACAATCTCATCGGCAAATGACTTCCCCTTGGCTTCACTAGCTAGCAATCCCGACATTTCAGCTGTTTTATTGTTCCAGGCATTGATACATCCAGAAGAATCAACCCCAAAATAGGCGCAGTTGCGGTTTCAATCTGATAGTATGGTTTTGGTCAATACTTAGCTTGTAAGCAAGGGAAGCCTAGCAATAGGAATTTGTCCCACTGGATGTAAATCTCCTGCCACTTATGCCCTTCCTAAGTAAAATATCACAAAAGCTGAATATGAGAAGCAGTAAGCTATGAGTCTATCAATTCTTACACAGCTAACATGTCATTGTAGTATGTAGGTGTCAATCCAAATGGGTGTGATGCTAGCAATCAAGATGTGATCAGATACAACTAAGTCAAGCCAGATAGAAAGGAAATGTTTATCTAACAAACTAAAAATGATATGCAGTAAGATGGGTGCTTGACTCGGGTCCTAGACCGAGTCAAGTGACCGAGTCAATGCAGAAAAATGACAAAAAGGTGCACTCGACCACTCTGAACGAGTCAATGAGATCAAGTGGAGCCTAAAAACGATAAACAACTATGCACTCGGGTTCAAGACCGAGTCAAAAGAGATGAAAGGCAAAGTGCAATTAAACAATTAAACAGCTGTAAAACAAGATGATAAAGCAATAGAAAGTCAATAGGGATCTAAGGATAGGGTAATCGATCAATAACATCTTATGATCATCACTGGTGTTCAACAAACATCAACCACAAAGGCTATTCCCTAGACAGCAAATATCTAAAACAGTTTAGTCCATTCTCATGGTAAGAAACCTCAAATCTCATCACTGACATACCAACTTTTGCTTGAGCCACCATGATGAGATAGGCACAAATCACTTATTTGCTAAAGCTAAAAAGCACCCTAAACATCTAATCTCTTAGGCTAGGATGTGCTAATCTCTGGAAAAAGTTGATTCTGATGATTCCATCACACTCTCATGTGGAAATCATCTCAGATCTTGTTCCAGTTGATCAGAAAGCAACAAGCTTTAAGCATACTCACCCAGAAGGGAAATTCAACAATCAAGCAATCTTAAACACCAGATTCAATCATAAGCAAGCTACTAACCTATCCCATCCTCAGAAACCCTAAATCACTACTCAAGAACACAAATCATCATCAAGAACATGAACCCAGAAAAATCAAACATTTCAGAATTCATTGAAAATAGTTTAGAAAGATAGATTAAGATGAGAATAGTAAGACTGCAAAGAATTAAAGCAAACTAAGTACTAGATTAAGAGAGATCTGAATTACAAAATGAAGAACACCAAGAACAAGGTTTGGAGGCAGAGAAAAACCCTAAAAATAAAAGACATATCCTCTGGATAATACCTAACAGTGGTATTTATAGTAAAATACGAAAAACCCTAAAACAAAAAAAGACAAAAGAAGTGGCTGAGTCTTCGCGGGTGGTGCAGCTCGAGTTGGGAAGTCGAGTGTGTTGGACGTCTAGCACTTGAGTGGTGTCGAGTTGAGATGGGTAGATGTTGTTGAGTGGTGACACGAGAGGTACGTTAAGTGCAATATTGAGTGGACACGGCGAGTGCAGCATCGAGTGGGTATGTGGTGGAGCTGAGGTCGAGTCAAGGATGCGATGTCGAGTGCGGACTCGAGTGGAAGTGGGCTCGAGCAGAGAGCGTCGCACGGCAGGGCTCGAGTGGGGACTCGAGCTGTGCTCGAGTGGCGTGGCGAGTACGGGCTCGAGTGGCGTGGCGAGCACGGGCTCGTGTGGCATGGCGAGCACGGGCTCAAGTGGGACTCGAGTGGAGACTTGAGCTGTCCTAGCATCCATGCTCCAAGTTGTACCTGTTTTAGCTCCAAAAATGCAATATGTATGCAAATCTAATGCAAATCCTCCTATGTATGCAAAATAGACAAAAAGGACTTTAAATGGTATAGACAAGAGGTGAATCTTTTCTAAAATGGACTCAAATATATGTTTAAAACGTGTAAAATATGGAGACATCAACACCCCCAAACTTAGTCTTTGCTTGCCCTCAAGCAAACAAATCATAAACATGGAGAGTTGGGTTGAAAATGGGGACTCAAAACCTAAGCAATTCATAGTAAAACACATAGCCTCAATCCCAAAGTTAACAGTTTTAAAATGCATTGCAAGTGAAATCTACTTAAAAACTTTAGCCAATCTCATCACAACAAGCATTAGCCCTCAGTCTTAACTGAAACAAGCATTCAAAGCAATTCTTCCCTTTAACATTAATTAAGTGTAACCAGTGGATCATGCTGTAAACTACATATGAACTCATTTGGTTGAGGGACAGGTTTTAAGAGACAAAAATGGCCTCTTCTTCCTCTGGTTTAAGCTCAATGATACAGGGATCTCTCAGTGAATGGATTGAACTTTAAGAGAATGCTAAAGGAAAAAGCCAAGTGATGCATACAAGAATAGATTCCCATCTACCCAAGAACACACTGACTTTCCCTAATCTAAGCCCAGATAACATGATCCTAGTTCTAAACCTTTTCTCTCAAGGTAATCACTCTTTTCTCACCAAGGAATCATACTGTATCTTTTCTTTTCTTCTAAGGAGAGGATTTTTCATCCTTTGTTCACTTCTAGCGGGTCTGGGGATATTTTCTTAATTGCAGGGGCCTTGACTCGACCCCTTGGTCGAGTCTACTGATCGAGTCAGTGTATTTATATTTTCTTTCTTTTCTTTTCACATACCCTTTTGTTTATACTTTCATCCCAGACCCTACACTAGGCATAAAACATACTTTTTCTTTTCTTTTACCCTCTCCAAAGGTTTTTAGCACTTCTATTTTCTTATCTTTTGCCACTCTTTCTTTTCTTTTCTCACACATAAACCATCACTCATATCAAACTCCGTAGTCCTAGTCTGGTTCAAAAATCGTGAACCAGAAACTACATGGAAGCTACACTTGTCGGCTTAAACCTAACACTTTCTCCTAAGTTCAATCCCCAGGTAGGCCTTCCAGTCAGAATTATAGTTGGTTTGAAAGAAGGATAGGTTTGGTATTTTAAATGGACTGCTCCAAAGATAGAAGCAGCTACTCGGATTAACAAGAATGGTAAAATGATAAAAGAGAATCCAACTATTTTAGTGGTATCCATGAGTTCAAATGCATTTTATAGCCATGATATTTAACAATTCGGATTAGGTTAAAATAGATAGGGAATGATATACTAATCACAGCAAGATCAGCCAAGATAAGAAAACTAATTCAAGATTCCAAGATTGGTTCAGTCTAAATTTTCAAATTCACAAACAAGCATTAGACAACTAGAAAATAAGAGACTGAACCTATATGATGAACTTAGCAAGCTTACAAGGTGAATGTCATCATTATCCCCTATGCAGAATTCTTAGATGAAATGCAACTAGACTCAATCCTAAAATGCTAATGCAACTACATGAACACTCTGTTTTTGTGAAATAGTTTTTGAAAAATTTTCAAATTTTTATGGTTTTCAGATGCACATAGATGATACGAAATTTGAATTAAGAAAACAGAAAATAATGTCAAATACATCCTGAACCCTCCCCCAAACTTAAATTACACAGTCCCTTGTGTAATAAAAATTTGGAAAAGATTCCAGGATAGAAAACAGGAGTAAAATAAATGCAATGGTATATACAATGATGGGTTTGGAACTGGTACCTCAGTAGTTGGAAAAGTAGGAGTCGATTGACTCCTCCATGCTCGCGCGTGAGTATTCCGGGTGGGGGGGTCGTGTCGCATGCTCGAACCTGCTCTGCTCGACCCCGCTGCATGTTTCTTGCGTTGCCGTGGTTCGAAGGAGGACGCTCTGGGGGCTCGAGTGGTGTGTTACGCTTGGAGCTTGTGTTCATAGAACCACTCTTCTGCAAAGTGCTTGGTTGACATGGTTCATCATTTCTTTGAGAGCGGCGCCTACCCTTGCCTTGAATCTTGTTTAGCTGTTCCTTCATCTCCTTCCACCCGTCTGACATATCTTTCACGGTACCTTTCAATGCCTTGATCATTTTGTCTTGAACTTTGTTCCATTTTTGAAGGAGTCCAATCCGCTTGTGAGCCTCCCATAGACTCTTGTTGCGTTGAGATGCGGCAAACTCTTCAAAGTGAAATGTCTCAGGCACAGTATATTCTGGGGGGCTCGAGTCCATCCCCTTCCTGCAGTAGTTGGAGCAGTTCAAGTGGTGGTGAAATGTCAATGTTGGAGTCTAGAGAATTTTGTATGGCTGCGCAAGGGAGTCATAGCCGAGCTGGTCCTGCGGTAGGGTGAATGAACTGGTATAAGTAGTCCTCCATGTCTGTGGTTCTGTTGAGGAACTTTGCACTTCTAAGATGTTCAACGTCCAGCCACCTTGGTGCGGTTGGTTCTGAAATTATAGGCACGTTGCAAACAAAGAGTATGGGCTTAATCACTCCCCCAATGCGGAGGTCTCCTTTTGCATTTTTCCTATGCATCTTCACAGCCCACTCTCTATAGTTCTGGAACTGAGCCAGCAAGACAAAGGTGAGACTTGTATTAGCCTTATCCCCTACCAGTTCTCTTCCATCCCTAGCAAATTCCAAAATCCCTTTTAATCCCAAATCCATTATTTGCAGTTCTCCTTCATTGACAGTGCCAGTTGCAGGACACACAAACATGGTGCTGGCGATAGCCTTATGCAGGTATCTCACCGCGGGGTATCGAATCTGTGAACCCTTGGCTCTAGATGATGAGTACGGCATGTCTGTGCCTATTGTCAGCCAGAAGGATTGTAGCTCCCCTTTGTCAAAGTCTTGTTGTACCCCTGTTCTGCTTGCAAAACCGTACAGGTTGTCGAGCTCGTTAATGGTAATAGAGTATTGCTTACCCCTGACTTTAAAAGTGATTCACCCTATTCCCCCGTCTGACTCCCAGTCAGGGTTCTCTACGTAGAAGTGCACCTCCAGTGATGCCAAGAAGTGGCAAGTCTCGACTTGATAGGCTGCCATGTTGCATTTCATGAAGTTGGTTAGGCCGCATAGTGCAAAAAGGCAGTTTACGTCCTCGCTTATGCCGAGATTTTTCATGGTGGGGAGATGGGGATAGTGCGTTCTTGTAAAACCCCTAGCAAGGAAGACTGCACACATTTCTGTCTGAGTTAGCTCTGGCTCCGACTTCCGTGAATACCTCTTTTTAAACTTAGCTCCCATCTCCATATCTTCACCGTGATCGACTGCCTTTCCGCGAGCTACGTCATCCTTTTCGCGTGAGAACTCTTGGGCTGCATACCATTTGGGTGGACTTGAGTGTTCGACTTGATCAGCGTGGTCTAGTCCATCACCTTCCTGGTTGAGTCCATACCCTTGCTCGGCTTCTGGTTCAATTTCTGCTTCAATAGCTTTTCCCTTTCAAGCCTTACGGCGTATTCTTGCATAACGCCTAGCTAATGTTGCAGCCCTTGCGTAGTTGTGCCAGTTGGGTATGGCTTCGTCAGCTTCCATGGGATCCCTTGGAGGGGACACATGTCCTCCTTTTTCAGTGTAGCGCCTTGCTATGGCTTCAGCTTCTACACGCCCACGGAGGTTAGACATAGCTTTGAAACTTAGAGAAGATGTGAGAGCGTAAGGCGTGCACGGGCTCGAGGCGGACTCGAGTTGAAGCTGGCTCAAGGCGGCGACAGATCGAGTGGCGAGAAGCTGGCTCAAGGCGATGGCGAGTTGGGCTCAAGGCGGACTCAGATCGAGTGACGAGGAGCTGGCTCGAAGGCGATGACAGATCGAGTGGCGAGAAGCTGGCTCGAGGCGACGGCGAGTTGGGCTCGAGGCGGACTCGGATCGAGTAACGAGGAGCTGGCTCGAGGTGGCGATGGATCGAGTGGCAAAAGAGACGAATCGAGAGGAAGAAGGCGGAAATAGAAGTGAGAGAGAGAGATGAAGGCGAGTTGGGCTCGAGTGGCGTGTGGTGATATTGAAAGGGAGAAGGTTTGCTAAAAACCAAAAGCACTAGGCCCCCTTTTGATTCCTTTTGTCGAGTCCAAAAACACTAGGCCCCCACCTGGACCTTAAGCAGTGCTTAACTCGAGTCACGTTTAGCTCTTCCAACACCTACTTCTAACCTTTCTTAGCACGAATCTGATAACCAAAAATAACTAGAAAAACAGATCAAAGATCACTAAAATAAAAATTAAAGCAATATGTACAAGGATAAACATGGGATTTCCTCCCAAGTGAGCTTGTTTAAAGTCACTAAGCTTGATTTCCTTTCTTTTTAGGCTTTGAGCGGCTCATCAAGGGGAATTGAGGTCCCCTCTAGTATGTAGTCAGCCATGTAGGATTTAAGCCTTTGCCTATTCACTGTAAATTTTTTACCATCCTTAGTAAGCAGGGTGACAGCTCCATATGGTAACACTTCCTTAATGTCAAATGGTCCTGACCACCTAGACTTCAGTTTTCCGAGAAAGAGCTTAAGTTTTGAGTTAAATAGGAGAACTTGATCTCCAGCCTTGAAGTCTCTACGCAAAATTTTCTTGTCATGGAAAGCCTTAGTTCTCTCCTTATACACTTTTGAGCTTTCATAGGCTTCAAGTCTGATTTCCTCCAGCTCATATAGGTCCACCACTCTCTTCTCTTGAGTTGTCTTGATGTCAAAATTTAGGAGCTTTGTTGCCCACAATGCTTGGTACTCGATTTCAACAGGTAGGTGACAGGCCTTTCCATACAGTAGCTGAAATGGAGTCTTTCCAATTGGAATCTTGAAAGCAGTTCTGTAAGCCCATAGAGCTTCATCGAGTTTGGTTGACCAATCTCTTCTAGAAATGCCTACTACTCTTCCTAGGATAGCCTTGATCTGCCTGTTGGAGACTTCAACCTGGCCACTGGTTTGAGGATGGTAAGGTGTTGCCACCTTATGCTTTACTCCATGCTTCCTTAGTAGATTCTCAAAGACTTTGTTGATGAAATGAGAACCTCCATCGCTGATCACGACTCTAGGAACTCCAAATCTGGGGAAGATAATAGTTTTGAACATCTTCAGCACCACCTTTGCATCGTTAGTGGGACTAGCTATGGCTTCTACCCATTTTGAGACATAGTCTACAGCAACCAATATGTAGCTATTCCCATAAGAAGGTGGGTTGAAGGGTCCCATGAAGTCAATACCCCAAACGTCAAAAATTCCAACTTCTAGGATATGGTTCTGAGGCATCTCATTTCTTTTGCCCATGTTCCCCATCCTTTGGCATGGGTCACACTTGGATATGAAAGCGTGTGCGTCTATGAACATGCTCGGCCACCAAAGACCAGCTTGGAGTATTTTCTGCATTGTCTTGAATGTAGCAAAATGGCCTCTATATGCGGAACCATGGCAATGTTCTAGCACTCCTCTGACTTCTTCCTCTGCTATGCATCTTCTAAATAAGCCATCTGAACCTTTCTTGTAGAGATACGGTTCATCCCAATAGTAATGGTTGATGTCTCTGAAAAACTTTTTCCTGTTGTATGTATCAAGACCGCTAGGAATTTCACCACTTACTAAGTAGTTAGCTAGGTCTGCAAATCATGGCAACTTCTCTTATTCTATTGCTAGGACTTCCTTGAAGTCTGCTCTGGTGCGCTGGGTCCCTTTGAAGGTTTTGACTAACATCAATTGTTCCTCTGGCATGGAATCATCGATTGGCAACGGATCTTCAATCCTCATCCTGGATAAGTGATTAGCTACCCCATTTTTGACCCCCTTTTTGTCAACTATCTCCATGTCGAATTCTTGGAGTAGAAGGATCCATCTCAGTAACCTGGGCTTGGTGTCTTTCTTGGCATAAATGTGTCTTAATGCGGCGTGATCAGTGTAGACTATTACCTTTGATCATACCAAGTAGCTTCTGAATTTCTCAAAAGCGAAGACTACAACAAGCAACTCCTTTTCCATGGTAGCATATCTCCCCTGAGCTTCATCTAAGGTTCTGCTTGCATAGTAGATCACATAAAGCTTCTTTTCTATTCTCTGACCCAAAACTGCTCTAACTGCATAGTCCGAAGCATCACACATGATTTCGAAAGGGTGGTCCCAATTCGGAGCTTGGACTATTGGGGATGAGATCAATGCTCCCTTTATCAGTTGGAAAGCCTTCAAGTACTCAGAATCGAAGTTGAACTCTTGATCCTTGCTAAGTAGCATAGTGAGTTGATGTGATCCTAGGTGAGGATCAAGTCCCTGAATGCTTCTCCAAGAGGTTGTGACTATTGGTGACAAGGTGAGTGATGCGGAAGAGATGAAAGGTGAAGAACAAGAGTGCATCCGATGAGTCTTTGGGGGATTGTTGCGAAACTTCCAAAGGGATGGTGATCCTTTGGACTTTCTGGCTTGCTCTGGACGTGGGTGAAGACCCTAGACGCGGTGAACAAGGGGTGGATCGAGATGAAACTTCCTAGGAGTGTGAAAGATCCTAAGACTTTCGGCTTACTTGGTGTGAGGATGAAGATCCGATCACTTTAAGCAAGGATGAACAAACAAGTTTCAGAGAGTTTGAGAATATGAAAAGATGTTTGATAACTTAGAAATGAAGCCTTACATGAGTTTAAATCAGCAAGAGAGTAAAGGGAAAATCTCGAAAATAACATAACATTAAAACAAAGTTTGAACATAAAAATGACTCTTCATGTCTTCAAATTTCGGCTGACTCTTCTTGGACTTGGGCTTCCTTTATTTTGTGATAAGAGATAGAAGTGGGCTTAGGCTTTATCAAGAGGCTGATGAGTGAGTGATATGGTTTACCTCATTAAAAACCTTATTTGGAAAACCCATTGGGACAAAACCAAATGAAGGGAAAAGAGTGTAAGTCATATCACCTCTCTTGATAAATGTTTAGGTGGCTTGGATCACAACCAATGTGGCTGGATTAGCACACACCAAACTGCTCGAGATGGTGTTGAGGAGATGTTGCAAAGTGGTCTTGAGCTTCTCTTGTTTAGACTGAGTGATAGGACCCGGAGAAATGCATAAATCTTCAGCTCCTTGTAGCTCCGGTTCAAGCTGCTGCCTTTGCTCCTCTTTGGCATCTCCATGTTGCATAGGTTCCTCTTCTTTGCTGGCCATAATCATATCATCCTCTCCCTCTTGAAAAGGATTTGACCTCAAATCTGTTTCTTCTGCAAAATAAGGAACCAAATCAGTAATATTAAAACTCGAACTCACATTGTACTTACCTTGGAGATCAAGCTGGTAGGCGTTGTCGTTGATCTTCTTGATGATTTCGAATGGACCATCAATCCTGGGCATAAGCTTGGATTTTCTCTCGTTAGGGAACCGTTCTTTTCTCAAATGAACCAATACCAAGTCCCCTTCTTTAAACTCCATAAACTTCCGGCCCTTGTTGGCATGCTTAGCGTACAACTTGGTCTTGTGCTCTATGTTATTCTGAGCCTTCTCATGGATCTGTTTCACAAGCTCAGCCTTTTTCTTACCATCAAGACTTATCCTTTCATTCACGGGTAAAGGCATTAGATCCAAAGGTGAGATGGGATTGAACCCATAAACAATTTCAAAAGGTGAATACTTAGATGCGGAATGTCTAACATGATTATAAGCAAATTCAACATGAGGTAGACATTCTTCCCAAGTCCTAAGGTTCTTTTTAATTATAGCACGCAACAGAGTGGATAGGGTTCTATTGACTACTTCGGTTTGGCCATCGGATTGTGGGTGACATGTGGTGGAGAAACAAAGCTTGGTTCCTAACTTAGACCAAAGGGTTTTCCAAAAATAACTAAGAAATTTGGTATCCCTATCCGAAACAATAGTTCTAGGCATTCCATGCAACCTAACGACTTCTCTAAAGAACAACCCATCTATATTAACGACATCATCGGTTTTATGGCAAGGTATGAAGTGAGCCATTTTAGAGAATCTATCAACTACCACAAATACCGAATCTTTTCCAGTATTAGTCCTAGGCAATCCAACTACAAAGTCCATGGATAAGTCATGCCAAGGATGCAAGGGAATAGGAAGAGGGGTATACAAACCGTGATTCTGAATTGTCGATTTAGCTTGCTTACACGTTATACATCTTTGACAAGCTTTTTCGACATCACTTTGCATATGCGGCCAAAAGAAGTGCTCACGTAGCACACTTGAAGTCTTTGCCACGCCAAAATGTCCCATAAGTCCACCTGCATGAGCTTCTTGAACAAAAAAATCTCGCAAGGAAGAGTTAGGTACACATAGACGATTATCGTAGAATAAAAATCCATCACTCCGAAAATATTTTCCAACGCCAAACTTTTCACATGCAGCATAGGTTTCTTTGAAGTCATCATCACTAGCATATAGTTCTTTGATTTGTTCAAACCCTAGTAACTTAACCTCAAGAGAATTCAAAAGAACGTACCTCCGAGAAAGAGCATCGGCTACTACATTCTCCTTACCTTTCTTGTACTTAATGATGTACGGAAATGTCTCAATGAATTCGACCCACTTGGCGTGTCTCTTGTTCAGCTTTTGTTGTCCCTTGAGATGCTTGAGAGACTCATGATCGGTGTGGATAACAAACTCCTTGGGCCAAAGATAATGTTGCCAAGTTTGCGAAGCCCTAACAAGCGCATAGAGCTCCTTGTCGTAAGTTGGATAATTGAGTGTGGCGCCTCCAAGCTTTTCACTAAAGTAAGCTATGGGCTTCATCTCCTGCATAAGAACAGCACCAATACCAATTCCTGAGGCATCACATTCAATTTCAAAATTTTTATCGAAGTTAGGAAGAGATAAAACCGGGGCATGTGTTAGCTTCTCTTTCAAAGTTTGAAATGCATTCTCTTGAGCTTGTTCCCACTTGAATCCGACAGTCTTCTTGATAACCTCCGTGAGCGGGGCGGCTAGAGTGCTGATGTCTTTAACAAATCTCCTGTAGAAACTGGCTAACCCATGGAAGCTTCTTACTTCACTAACAGTCTTTGGACTCGGCCAATCTTTGATAGCTCGTATCTTCTCTTCATCGACCTTGATACCATCTGTACTCACAACAAAGCCTAAAAAGATAAGGTTATCCGTTCCAAAAGTACATTTGCTAAGATTAGCGTACAAGGTTTCCTTCCTAAGCACTTCTAAAACCTTTCTAAGATGCTCCACATGTTCATCTAAGCTGTGGCTATAGATTAAAATGTCATCGAAATATACTACCACAAAACGACCTATGAATGATCTAAGAACGTGGTTCATTAGCCTCATGAACGTACTAGGTGCATTTCTTAACCCAAAAGGCATGACTAACCATTCATACAAACCATGCTTAGTTTTAAATGCAGTTTTCCATTCATCCCCTTCTTGCATCCTAATCTGATGGTACCCGCTCTTAAGATCTACCTTAGAAAAAATGCAAGAACCATGCAATTCATCAAGCATATCATCTAATCGAGGTATGGGATGTCGATACTTTACAGTGATATTGTTGATAGCACGGCAATCGACACACATCCTCCAGCTACCATCTTTCTTCGGAACAAGCAAAAGCAGTGCGGCACATGGACTCATGCTTTCGCGGATATGTCCTTTCTCCATGAGCTCGGTGACTTGTCGTTGAAGCTCCTTAGTTTCTAAAGGATTGGTTCTGTAGGCTGGTTTATTGGGAAGAGACGCTCTGGGTAGAAAATCGATTTGGTGTTCAATGCCACGGATTGGCGGCAAACCTTGGGGAGGTTCTTCCGGAAAAACATATTTGAATTCCTGTAAAAGACATTAAATTTTGCTAGGAATTTCCTGCACCGTTTGGTTAGTATTAAAACATTCTTTAAACACAAAAAGGAGGGAAGAGGAGTAACTCCCTTGTCGAGGTGTGATCATAAGGTTGGCCGGTTCTTTGAGCTTGGCTTCGGAAGTGGGCTTACTTTTCTTCAAGGCCATTTGATCTAGATGAAATTCTTGAGGAGTTAAAGGTACAAGGATGTTCTTTCTGCCCTTAAACTCAAACGAATATCTATTAGTAAATCCATCGTGCATGACTCTCCGATCAGATTGCCAAGGTCTTCCAAGCAAAATGTGTCCAGCATCCATTGGTAGAATATCACATAAGACCTCATCTTCATATTTCCCTATAGACAAAGGAACTATGACCTGGTGCCTGACTTCCAATTCTCCCTCATCATTAAGCCATTGCAGCTTATACGGCTTAGCTCTCTTAGTGATGGTGAGTCCAAGCTTATCAACCATAGACTGGCTGGCAACGTTGGTACAGCTTCCACCATCAATCACTAGGCTGCAGACTTTCTTTTGAACTAGGCAACGAGTGTGGAAGAGGTTTTCTCTTTGCTCATTTTTCTCGGCCTGAATGTGTAGGCTAAGGGTTCTTCTAGTGACCAAGAGTTGTCCGAACTCCGGCAATCTAAGTGGTTCCTCTAAAGGTTCAGTTTCCGAGTGATCTTCTTCTGAGTCTATCTCGCCGTTGTTCCTAATAACTATGGTTCTCTGATTGGAGCATGAACGGGAGTAGTGGCCGAAACCTTTGCACTTAAAACACTGAATTTCTCTAGCTTTGGTGCTTGATCCTTGATCAATTCCTTTGAGCGGAGGCTCGTCTATCTTAGGCTTGGCAAGTGGTTTGTAATCCTTAGGCTTGTAGTCTTTGCTGAACTTGGTAGAGTTGTATCCAGGCCTAGAGCTCTTCCTCTTGAGTTGTTTTTCAAACATGATAGCTTTGTGGAGAAGCTCTTCTAGCTCGACATAATGGTGTACCTCCAGCCTCTCAATGATGTCTTTGTCAAGACCTCCCATGAATCTGGCCATAGTAGCTTCATTGTCTTCTTGAATATCGGCTCTAAGTAACAAGGTTTCCATTTCTTTGAAATAGTCTTCGACGGACCTACTGCCTTGAGACAAATTGCGAAGCTTAAGATGAAGTTCCCTGTGGTAGTGACTTGGTACGAACCTTTTCCTCATAATGATCTTTAGTTGGGTCCAAGTTTCAACCGGTATATCTCCAGCTCTTCTTCTAGACGTCACCAACTGATCCCACCAACTTAGAGCATAATCCTTGAATGCGGTTGGGGCGAGTCTGACCTTAATCTCTTGAGTAAACTCCCGTCAATCAAAAATAATCTCTACCCTCTTTTCCCACTCAAGATATTCTTTCGGTTTACTGGTTCCATGGAAAGACGGAATTTCAATCTTCACACCGGCTAAAGGATCTCGAGTAGCGGTTTGGTGATTTCTATCGGTTTGATTTTCTCTTGGCTGTCTTCTTCGAGGACGATTTGATCGAGAAGTCTGACTGTAGTAATGCTCAGCATCAGAAGATTGTGGGTGCCTTCTAAGTTGTTCTTCCATAACAGGTTGTTGATGTTCTCGGAATCGGTTGTTGATGGACCTCTCTAAATCTGCTTTCATATTGGCCATACTCTCAACCATCATTGCTTTGAAGGATTCCATAAGTTGCTTGTTGGAGTTGGAAGACTCTTGTTCATCATGGCTAGTCCCCGCCATGATACCTGTTCAGAATCCAACAAGTAAACTAGTGAAATGTTCAAACACAACAAGAACACAAAACTTACTTGGCAAGAAACCCTAATCGACAGCTTGACTTGATCAATCAGAATAAAATGTCAAATTACGTTCAAAACTTCTAGAGACAATTTTAACAAATACTAGACTTAATCATGGTTTCAATGCAATAAGTTTCACGATTATAGGATTAACCAATGATTTTAAACAATTCTAGCAATTTACACGACAATAACTGTTCAAATTCTGATAACCTCTAAATGTGACTGTTCGACTAAATCAGCTTCAGAAAATTATCAAAACATGTTCAAAAATTCTAGAATCAATTTTAACAAATATTAGACTCTTTTTTAAAGTAGATTCAACAGATCTCACGATTTTATCAGACAAAATGAATTTACGAAAATTCCAACAGTCAGCAGATAAAACAGATCAGAAGGTAAAGAGGTGTTCTAGATCGGAAAAGATACAACCTGGCGTGGAGTCAGCTCTGATACCACTTGATGTGATCCTAGGTGAGGATCAAGTCCCTGAATGCTTCTCCAAGAGGTTGTGACGATTGGTGACAAGGTGAGTGATGCGGAAGAGATGAAAGGTGAAGAACAAGAGTGGATCCGATGAGTCTTTGGGGGATTGTTGCGAAACTTCCAAAGGGATGGTGATCCTTTGGACTTTCTGGCTTGCTCTGGACGTGGGTGAAGACCCTAGACGAGGTGAACAAGGGGTGGATCGAGATGAAACTTCCTAGGAGTGTGAAAGATCCTAAGACTTTCGGCTTACTTGGTGTGAGGATGAAGATCCGATCACTTTAAGCAAGGATGAACAAACAAGTTTCAGAGAGTTTGAGAATATGAAAAGATGTTTGATAACTTAGAAATGAAGCCTTACATGAGTTTAAATCAGCAAGAGAGTAAAGGGAAAATCTCGAAAATAACATAACATTAAAACAAAGTTTGAACATAAAAATGACTCTTCATGTCTTCAAATTTCGGCTGACTCTTCTTGGACTTGGGCTTCCTTTATTTTGTGATAAGAGATAGAAGTGGGCTTAGGCTTTATCAAGAGGCTGATGAGTGAGTGATATGGCTTACCTCATTAAAAACCTTATTTGGAAAACCCATTGGGACAAAACCAAATGAAGGGAAAAGAGTGTAAGTCATATCACCTCTCTTGATAAATGTTTAGGTGGCTTGGATCACAACCAATGTGGCTGGATTAGCACACACCAAACTGCTCGAGATGGTGTTGAGGAGATGTTGCAAAGTGGTCTTGAGCTTCTCTTGTTTAGACTGAGTGATAGGACCCGGAGAAATGCATAAATCTTCAGCTCCTTGTAGCTCCGGTTCAAGCTGCTGCCTTTGCTCCTCTTTGGCATCTCCATGTTGCATAGGTTCCTCTTCCTTGCTGGCCATAATCATATCATGAGTGGTCTAGCTATTTTGGAGAAATCCTTAATGAACCACATATAGAACCCAGCATGTCCAAGGAAACTCCTAATGTCCTTGACGTTCTTAGGTGTTTGTAGCTGCATCATCACATCTACCTTGGCCTTGTCTACCTCTATTCCATTCTCAGAAATCTTGTGCCCCAAGACAATCCCTTCTCTGACCATGAAATGGCATTTCTCCCAATTCAGGTCCAGATTTGTCTCCTCACATCTAGTAAGCACCATGCACAAATTCAACAAACAGGAGGAGAAGGAGGAGCCATACACGGAAAAATCATCCATGAAGACTTCCATCATCTCCTCTATCAAATCTGAAAAGATAGAGGTCATACACCTCTGAAACGTTGCAAGTGCATTGCATAGACCGAAAGGCATTATTCTGTAAGCAAAAGTTCTGTATGGGCAAGTAAAGGTGATTTTTTCTTAGTCATTTGGAGGTATCGGGATCTGAAAAAACCCACTATATCCATTTAAGAAACAGTAGTAAGGGTGGTTTGCAAGCCTCTCTAGCATTTGATCAATAAATAGCAAAGGAAAGTGATATTTTCTAGATGCTGCATTTAACTTCCTATAGCCTATACACATCCTATGACCAGTTATTGTCCTAGTGGGTATAAGCTCATCTTTGTCATTCCTTACTACTGTTATACCACCTTTCTTAGGAACGCAATGCACTGGAGATATCCACGTACTATCAGAGATAAGGTAGATAATCCAGCATCTAACAACTTAAGAATTTCTTTCTTAACTACTTCCTTGAGGTTAGGGTTCAGTCTTCTCTGAGGTTCAATACTAGAGTATGATTCATTTTCAAGATAAATTCTATGAGTGCATAAACTTGGTGATATGCCTTTAATGTCATCAAGAGAAGTACCCAATTGCTCTCCTATACTTTCTCAATTCAGTCAATAGCAAATACAACTCATCATCAATAAGTTTATCATTTACTATGACATGGTAAGTGGAGTTAGGACCAAGAAAAGCGTACCTTAGCCCTGTTGGAAGTGGTTTGAGCTCAACTTTAGGTGCTCTAAGTTCTGACCAGTCATCAGAGTGAGTGGACTCGAGCTGTATGTCGAGTTCTTGGGTCGAGGTTGCACTGTCTGGGTCCAACGGGGTCGGTCTCGAGCTGCTGCTCAAACTTAAGCGCTGAGTTTTGCCAGTTTTAGCCTCAATTGATGCGATGCACTCTCCATTTAGCTCAACCAGGATTTCAAAGACTTCTGCACCTTCAATTTCCTTGTATGAGTCTCACATTATCTCATAGCCCAAGGTTTCCTTGTGTACGTAGCCATCTTTACCATCCTTGGTCAAAGCTGTCTGGAGATGATCTTCTTCATTAAGCTCTTCAAGTAACTGGTCTACAAGCTGATCCATTTCTTCAATCCAAAAGAGTTGACCCTCTATCGTAGGCTTCTTCATTGTGTCTTTGATATCAAAAAGCATCTTGAGATCTTTTCCCATATTGAGTTCAATTTTTCCATTCTTGACGTCAATGAGAGCTCCAGCAGTGGCAAAAAGGGGTCTTCCTAAGATCAAGGAATCCTTTGGCTCTTCATCCATCTCTAACACCACAAAGTCAGTGGGGATCTCTATAGCTCCAATTCTGAGAGGCAAGTCTTCTAACATGCCATGGGGTATCCTTACGGACCTATCAGCCAAGACAAGAGAAATGTTGGTGGCCTTGAACTTGCTGAAACCCAACCTCTTAGCTACTTAAAGTGGCATGAGGCTTATGGATGCTCCCAAGTCGCAAAGACAATTTTTAAAGGTCAATGGACCTAGAGAGCATGGCAATGTGAAACAACCTGGGTTATCTAGCTTGACAACCTTCCTTTGTATGATAGCGCTACACTCATGACTCACCACTACCATTCCTTGCACTTATTGGATCCTTTCCACAATTGCATCATTTATCCATTGTGAGATTGAGGTAGAAGTGCCAATGCGTCTAGTATGGGCATCTTCACTTCAATTTCTTTAATATGCTTGTCGAAGATAGCTTTGTACTTCTCCAATCTGTCCTTCTTGAATCTTCCTAGGAAGAGGAGTTTAGGTTTGTAAGGAGGGAGAACAAATAGTGCTTTCTTCTCCTTGGCAGCTGCAGGTTTTTCAACTGGGGAAGGCTAGATTCGACTGAGAATTCGAGTTGGTGTGTCGAGTTGG
This sequence comes from Cardamine occulta, assembly GCA_028015245.1. Taxonomy (NCBI): domain Eukaryota; kingdom Viridiplantae; phylum Streptophyta; class Magnoliopsida; order Brassicales; family Brassicaceae; genus Cardamine; species Cardamine occulta. The sequence continues at coordinate 18,637,336 of CM051388.1, read as the reverse complement.
CCAGGCAAGTGCAAGTTTATCTTCTCAGCTTGTTTTTCTTCTTGGCACAAACCCTCCCCCTCTTGGTCTTCGCTGTCCGCTGTGATGGGTGTTGATCTTTCCCTTGCAGGTAGCTCTCTTCCACTCCTTAGGGTGATGACGTTGATTTGAGCAAAAGCCTTAGGGTTTTGGATTGCTTTTCCTGGCAGCTGTCCAGTAGGCTTTGTGGACGAAGTGGATGCGGTATTGTTCTCCATGAATTTAATTTTGGAGTGCAGCGTCTCAATCTTGCTATTGAGATCATTGTAGGAGTAATTCATCTGGTTTTTTATTTCAGCAAGCTTCTTTGTGGTTTCCATTGTACTGGTTGCTTGCCCTTGGAGTAGCTGCTGCATCATGTTCGTAGGCCTTGGTCGGGGGCAATAGATAGTTGAGCTTGCTACGGCGCAAAACCAGGTGGGGTACCCATTACGCCTTGCTGTTGGTAGCTACACTAGAAATTTTGCTTAGGAACAAAACCTTGAGTTTGACTCTAAGGGATAAAAGGCTTGTTCTGGTTCTGTTGTTGTTGAGGATAGACTTGGTCTTACGGGTTGGCCACGTTGGTACTTCTATAAGATAAGTTGGGATTGTTCTTGTAGTTGATAAAGCCCTTGTTGTAGCTACCTTGGTTCTGAACATAGCTGACTTCTTCCATTTGATCACCCTCCCCATCTTGAACTTGAAAGATCTCTTCCTCACTTGCAAAATGAATGTGCTTCTGCTGCCCAAGAAGGATATCCAACTTCTCATTCAAAGCTTTGAGATCCTTCTTAGTCTTTTCATCAGAATCAACACTTCTTCTCATATTGCAGTCGTAATCCTCATTGTAGTTCCCATCTGATTAAGCAAGGTTATCAATGAGTTCCCAACCTTCATCAACATCCTTGTTGAGGAAGTTACCATTGCTTGCTGTATCCAAAAGCATTCTTATCCTTGGGAGAACTCCTCTATAAAGGGTGCTGAGTAGGGATTCATTGCTGAAGCCATGGTGAGGACATCGAGTGGTGTAGCCTTTGAATCTTTCCCAGGCTTCACAAAAGGTTTCCCCATTTTTCTGGGCAAAGCTGGATATTTCGTTCCGAAGTCTAGCTGTTCGAGCATTGGAGAAAAACTTGGCAAGGAAAACTTTCTTGCAGTCATCCCAGGAGGTGATGGAGCCATGAGGTAAATTCTTCTCCCACAGATGAGCTTTGTCACTAAGAGAGAAGGGAAAAAGTCTTAACTTGAAGCCATCTTCACTGACTCCATTGATCTTTGTGAGGCTACAGAGCCTATCAAACTCGTCCAAGTGATCAAGAGGATCTTCCATAGGCAACCCATGAAATTTGTTGCCTTGCACCATAGATATCAAGCCACTCTTAATCTCAAAGTTGTTGTTTTGGATTGTAGAAGGTACAATCCCTTGCCTCTGAGTGTGAATGTTAGGAGCATCTCCTGCTCCGATCAATCTTGGCCTCCTCTGAGGTTCTTCAGCCATTGTGTTTTGTTCTACTACTCTGATCCTCTTTGCTTGCTCACGTAGCTGACAAATTAACTTAGTCCGATTAATGTTATCGATGAAAGGTAGGAGGTTCTAGTTTCCTTGTGATCGAGTTTGCATACAGGTGAAGCTAGAACTGTTTACGCTGACAGGTACCTGAGATGCAAAGACAAAGAAGGGAACACTAGTTAAGTATCCAAGTAAGGTGGAAAAGAACTTGATCTTAAAAGATTTGAAATCCTAATTGTAACAAACAACACCCAAATGGCAGCGGCGCCAAATTGATAGTATGGTTTTGGTCAATACTTAGCTTGTAGGTAAGGGAAGCCTAGCAATAGGAACTTGTCCCACTGGATGTAAATCCCCTGCCACTTATGCCCTTCCTAAGTAAAATATCACAAAAGCTGAATATGGGAAACAGTAAGCTATGAGTCTATCAATTCCTACACAGCTAACATGTCATTGTAGTATGTAGGTGTCAATCCAAATGGGTGTGATGCTAGCAATCAAGATGTGATCAGATACAACTAAGTCAAGCCAGATAGAAAGGAAATGTTTATCTAACAACCTAAAAATGATATGCAGTAAGATGGGTGCTTGACTCGGGTCCTAGACCGAGTCAAGTGACCGAGTCAATGCAGAAAAATGACAAAAAGGTGCACTCGACCACTCTGAACGAGTCAATGAGATCGAGTGGAGCCTGAAAACGACAAACAACTATGCACTCGGGTTCAAGACCGAGTTGAGAGACCGAGTCAAAAGAGATGAAAGGCAAAGTGCAATTAAACAATTAAACAGCTGTAAAACAAGATGATAAAGTAATAGAAAGTCAATAGGGATCTAAGGATAGGGTAATCGATCAATAGCAGCTTATGATCATCACTGGTGTTCAACAAACATCAACCATAAAGGCTATTCCCTAGACAACAAATATCTAAAACAGTTTAGTCCACTCTCATGGTAAGAAACCTCAAATCTCATCATTGACATACCAACTTTTGCTTGAGCCACCATGATGAGATAGGCACAAAGCACTTATTTGCTAAAGCCAAAAAGCACCCTAAACATCTAATCTCTTAGGCTATGATGTGCTAATCTCTGGAAAAAGTTGATTCTGATGATTCCATCACACTCTCATGTGGAAATCATTTCAGATCTTGTTCTAGTTGATCAGAAAGCAACGAGCTTTAAGCACACTCACCCAGAAGGGAAATTCAACAATCAAGCAATCTTAAACACCAGATCCAATCATAATCAAGCTACTAACCTATCCCATCCTCAGAAACCCTAAATCACTACTCAATAACACAAATCATCATCAAGAACATGAACCCAGAAAAATCAAACATTTCAGAATTCATTAAAAATAGTTTAGAAAGATAGATTAAGATGAGAATAGTAAGACTGCAAAGAATTAAAGCAAACTAAGTACTAGATTAAGAGAGATCTGAATTACAAAATGAAGAACACCAAGAACAAGGTTTGGAGGCAGAGAAAAACCCTAAAAATAAAAGACATATCCTCTGGATAATACCTAACAGTGGTATTTATAGTAAAATACGGAAAACCCTAAAACGAAAAAAGACAAAAGAAGTGGCTGAGTCTTCGCGGGTGGTGCAGCTCTAGTTGGGAGGTCGAGTGTGTTGGATGTCTAGCTCTTGGATGGTGTCGAGTTGAGACGGGTAAATGTTGTTGAGTGGTAACACGAGAGCCAATTGACCAAGTCTTTAAGTTGTGACTGAGTAGGAGTAACACCAACCAACCAACATTTCCCCTTGTAATATAACGCAGCTCCACCACATTCTTACAAGGTCCATAATACCCGGAGATTGTGTCACAATAGCGGAGACAGTATCGTAGAAGCATATCGCACAACAAGGTCTGTGTCCGCATAGCCTTCTTCTCGGCTAACTGTGATGCTAACTGAAGCTCCATTTGAAGCTGAAGTCCAAATGCTTGCATCAGAAACTCACAAGCATACCGTAATGGGAATGGGACGTATCTAGGAGAACAATGATGACCTACAACTAATCACCAAACGTTGCTTGAATCTTTGCCTTTTCTCACAATTGCGAGTGCAGAAAAAGCCATCGAGCCCATATTCGCCATATACTGCATGTGACAACCATGAGGAGCTCTTAGAATAGAATTGACTAAACAAATTTGTCTCTTGAGTTCCTCACTCTGAACAACCTTAATCGGAATTGCATTGCAATCACAAATTATTCGGACACGGTTCTGTTTTAACAAGAACCAAGCGGCCTGAGGTGTTGAATAGTGATTCAAATCTTGGGGATTTAATTGGAGCAATTAAATCATTTGTCAGTTTTTATTTTCTAATAAATTTGGGGGGTTTCAATTTTATGTTTAATTGTAGGACATAAATGAGTCCAGGGATTAATGGGTGTCAATTACGTTTTATTTCCTATAAATTCATGTAGTCTGATTCAGTTTTATTATCAGAGAAAAATCAGAGAATAAAAGTATCATTCAGCAAAAGTTTTCTTATTATTTCTCTGTTCTTATTTTCTCTGGTCGTCTAACACCTCTATTAAACAACATTGTGGTAGCAGAGCCAACATTGTGGTATCAGAGCCAACATGAGGAATATCGTTAAACCCAAATAAGGCTCCAAATCAGATCTTCTAGTCTCAGAAAAAATTGACCATAATTATCCTCATGAAACTGATAAACCATAACACGGTCATAACTGGTAAGTCTCTGAACATCTTCCACAGCAGTATCACACAAAGCACCAATATCTCCTCCGGGAGCCTAGAAATCGCCCTAACAGCGAGCTTCTGAGACTGAATTGCGCCTGCAAGTGTCAAGGCTCCATATCTATGACAGCAGTATCACACAAAGCACCAATTCTGTGAAGTATAGCATAAAAAGGCTCCTGGGTCGGATTCAACAACGAAATCTCTGTAATGGAAGCAGCTTTAGCCAAAGAAGCCCCTGAAGAAGGCGTAAAAAGCGTCCTTGCATCGATTCCAATCAAACCCTTAACCTTACTAAACTCCCCACAATGAGAGACAACAAACCAAAAAACTCAACACAGTTCTCACTAACACCAAGTATCCTAAAACTAGGTCCTTCCACAGCAATCAAACAACAAAGGCCTTTTTGGATATTATACAAATAAACAGTGATGTGTTCATCAAGAAATCACAGATTTGGAGTAGTTAAAAGACTTGCCGGAGTAAATGGAGTGATCGAAATCAGTATCGACAGAATATTGAGCAGTATTGGATTTTTGAGGTTTTGAATGGCCAATGTTACTTGCAGCAGATGAAGAGCTCTCGAATCCCATAGCTTTGGGGAAAGTGTGGAGTGAGTTTCCGTCAGAAGAAGATGCTGATTCATTATCATTTGCAGCAAGAGAAATAAAGTAAGAAAAGTTAAAAAGCTTCTTATTTTTTTTTATGTCGTTGATAATTTTTACCTCCAATATGTAAACCTTCCCCACAATGAAAAGAAGAATCTTGACAGCTTTGTTTTTATTTTTGTCTCCGATTAAACTCCAAAATTGATTTTTTCACACAATATTATATCAGTTTTAACATCCAGTATCTCAGCTTCACCAACGGTACATTTAGAACAGACTGTTAAGATTCCAATGATCTATTATCCGTGGTTGACTAATTAGTCAGTTTGAAAAACGTTAAAAAGGCGTTATAAATACAAATGTTCCTAATGATTCTATGTATTATCACACTATTGATTTGACTGATACGAAATGAAGATGAAGGTTTGATTTTTTCGTTTTATCTTTTTATATACAAACATTAGCAGCATATTACATATAATCTCGTTTACGTTTCCGAAAAAAATGAAGTGGATATTTTCTATCTTAACGTGAAACCTCCATATACAATAGTTGCTAATATTATATGTTAAAATTAGAGCCTGATGTTTGTTGTTGTGGTTGTAAACGGGACCTTGGAATGTACATGTAAGGATAGAGTTTCAAGACAGCGACCAAATTATAGATTTTATTTAAAAAAATAGCATTGTAAGATGAAGCATACACGCATTGTAAAAGCAAAATATTATACTCCGATCATAGGTAAAAGCATTCATTAAAATAGAACAGCCAAAGTAACAGGATTTACTACGGCAAAATTGAAACCTCTCGTCCGCTTGTCCAAAGTTTTGGTTACTTGAGAGTAGCACCACATTTGCTTTCTTGGCATTGTCAAGGCCATTATAATCGCAAGATAAAAACGCCCAGAAAATAATGTTCTTTAACATAAGGTTGAATTTTGCATCTCTATCCCCTTCTGTAATAGTATGTAGAATATATATTTATAATTATATATATAAAGAAAAGAGGGTTTTAAGTAATAGAAATTCACCTTCGGAGTTCTCTATTCTGATATGCTGTTCCATATATTCTTTTTGACAATCATCGAAAGAACATATCAACTGGAATGTTCTTTATGTAACTGGAATGTTATTATTCTTAGAGGTTTTTTTGTAATAAAACTCCTCAACGAAAGATGATTCGTAAAATAATTTTTTAATTATATATTTAATAAAAAAACTCTTAACTTTAAATCTGTTAGTAAAAAAACTCTTCCATCTACGATTCCATTAAAATTTAGAACATATCGTTTTCTAAATTTAAAAATGACAAGTTTTAGTAATAAAAGCCCTCAACTAAAGATAAATCCTAAAAAAAAACTTCAATTATATAATTAATGAAAAAATCCCTCAACTTTAAATTCGTTAATGAAAAAACCCCTCTGTATAGTGTGCCATTAAAATTAGGCTAAATTTAAAACGCAACGTTTTTATTTTTATTTTATTTTGGTCAAAACGACAATGGCATATTATAAAATGAAATTAACATATTCTAAAATGAAAATGTCATGAATTTTAATGTTCTAAAATGAAAAAAACATGTTTTTTTTTACTTTTGACAGATCCAAAAAATCTGTTAGAACATACAATTCCTAATAACAAGAGTATGTACAATATAAAAATCTAGAAAAGCAAGACTTCATACTACATGCTGAACTCATTAAGTGATATTTTCTCTCTTTAAACGGTTATTACAACTATATAATAAACAACCATTCAAAAAGACAAAAAACTACCCAATGGACCGAGTCTGTAGTATAAGTCTTGCTTATCTAGATTTTTATGTTGCAACATGTTTGATATTGATGTTGCACGTAATCTTGTTATTAAAAATTTTATGTTTTAATAGGTTTTTGAATATATCAAAAGTCAATTAAAAAACATGTCAGTTTTGTTTCTATTTTACAACATCAGAATTCATGTCATTTTCATTTTAGAATATGTTGTTTTCATTTTATAACATGTCGTGTCATTTTTGACTAAAAAAAAAAGAAAATAAAAATATTGGGTTTTAAATTTAGCCCAATTTTAACGGCACTCCAGATAGAGGAGTTTTTTTCATTAACAGATTTAAAATTAAAATTTTTTTTTATTAAATATATAATTAAGGGGTTTTCTTACAATATTTATCTTTAGTTAAGAGGTTTTATAACTTAAAACCATCATTTTTTTAAATTTTAGAAAATGTTGGGTTTTAAACTTTAACGGAATTGTAGATGGAGGTTTTTTTTCACTAACAGATTTAAAGTTAAATATTTTTTTCATTAACTATATAATTGATGAGCTTTTTTACAATTCATCTTTAGTTGAGTAGTTTTATTACAAAAAACTCTTATTTTTACTTTCTTTTCAAATGATTTATAATTGAATTAAATAATATGTAGTTCCTGTTAAAACACACATTAAACAATGTGACTATCCGAATTGACACCACATGAACACTTGTCATTTCTTAGTCTTTATCATCACCATACTTGTCTGTATAATATTCACTCCTTGCTATAAATATGTAACAATGTACAAGTGAAATAAGTGTAAGAGCAATAATAAGAAGAGAAACATTACCTCCACTTTATCTCTCTCTACGTCAACTTCTTCCTCTATTTTCAATTTATTTATTTAATTAAATTATATATATATATATAATTTGATTAAATAAAAAAACTCTTCAAACCCCTGAAGAAATTTTGATATAAATACGGTTCCTATAACAAGTTTTCAAAAAAAGTTTTTCAAAGGTAGTCCTTCAAAACCACCTCATTCTCTTGCAATTTCTGAAATACCTGAAACCAATTTAAAAATGGTTTCAAAACAAAACCAGGCTTCAAAACAAATTTCAAAACCTTTAAACAATTCACAAATTGTTTTAAAGGAATTTTCAAACAATCCCCCTTCAGAATATTTTGAAAAACCAACTTATCAAAATGTGATTACAATAGAAAAAGACTTTTTTGTTGAAAATGATCCGTATTTCACGATCGAAAAGTTTTTTGGGAAAAACCAGTTTTTCAAACCATACAATTCTAAAAAAAATATTTTATTTTACCAAATAATTTTGAAAATCACATGATCAGTTACTTTCAAACATTATTTTTTGGATGAAAGTCACACGGTCCCTGCTTATTCGACTTTTAAAATTCATGAAATCATTTCCCCAAGAGATTGAGATTATGATCTCAATGATAATATAAAGTTTCCAGAAGATTGTTCGAATCTCTCTTGCTATAATGTCCCATTCAATTACTGGGATTATTGCCAAGCTTGGTACAATGCTTTCCTTATTCAATCCCCCAAACACAAACACACGTGGTTGATCTTTTTCGACACCGCATGTAACCTATCTAAATCTCCTCTCTGGTTTAATCAATGGTGGAACAACTTTAGTTCCGTCATAAACATTTTCAAGCCTCAGATAAATAAATCCTTCCAAATCTTTAAATCCTGTTTCATACCATCTGAAGATGAAAAAAGATTTCCCGCCTTGGCCCTTTTTCATTCTAATTTCTATTTGCCCTGGGTTTTCTCATGGACTTTTGAATTTTCGGATGATTCAATACCCATTATCAGACGAAGATTTAAAGTCAAATGGTGGGATAAATACAGAATCCCCTCGAATTTATATCCTTCAAATACCCCTGAATGGATTAGATCACAAATTTTCAAAACTCTAAATCCACCATCCCCACAAAAATTAATCCAAACACCAAAAATCAAAAATGTTGTCGATGTTAGCAGCTGCAAAATCAGAAGAAGAAATCAAATCAATCTCGCTGTGATTTCTACCGACGATATCAACACAAAACTCCCAAGCATCCGAAAGTGAACTGGAATTAGACGAAGATGATATATATATAAAAACAAAATTATATATATTAAAGCTAATGTTAATGTAACATTAAGGGGAGGAAAAGTTTATAATCCCCCACAAATCAGTTGTAATATATTTCATACTTAAAAAAAAATGGTCATCTTAACACCTGATAAGTTAAGGCTATTCCGAAGTAAAGAGCTTCGGTAAAGAATAATCAAATCCGTTAATAGCTAGTGCTTTGCTAAAAAGCATAAAAGATGTACAAACATCTCTATCTAAAAACAAGTCCAAACAACGGAGCCAAATGACAACATCAGACGCACTACCAAGTCTCCGTAAAATCCACAATCAACTACAGACGATGTCGGCCACAACTCCGGTTTCAACTACAAAAGCAAAAAACAAATCTGTCAAAATCCACAGAAATCAACCACAGTAGATGTCGGCCACAAAAGTAAAGAGGCATCTCGAGGCTACAGTGAAATGCACTACAAAAGCGTAGAGATTAATTTAAATATTTAAATACACATGTAAACTTCTATATAAAGAAGTATCGCACAACTCTTCAAAACAGAAATTACACACTCTCTCTCTAAAAAACCCTCTCACCTCTTCCATCTCAAGTCAAGAACTCTTCTTCCGTTATATATATCAGTGTATTTATTGAATTTTCTTGTATTGAGCAAGCTTTTATTAAGTTTAGGCTTCTTCTTTTTCTGGTTTCCTTTTTGTAATTGTAATTCAGGGTTGTGTTTCTGGTTCTGTCTTTGGTTTGGAGGTATTTGGAGTTGGTGTTTTGTCTTGGTTTTGGCCTATTTCCACTATTTTTCTTAATTTTGGATCCGCTATATGCAGGCATGGGATTTCTAAGACTTGTTTTTTAATTTGTTGGACTACTGCGGTATGCTCTTTTGTCCAAGGGGTTGGGTTTTTCTTTAGACGATAATGAAGTGGTCTAGCTAATCTGTTGATGTTTGGACAAAAATCTAGTACATAATTAAGGCTTCCTAGGAACCTTTGTAATTGGATTTTATCCAAGATTTTATCAGGGAATTTATTTGCAAATTCTAATGATTTTTCTATTGGTTTTATCATTCCTTTTGAAACGTAATGACCAAGGAATCGTATTCTAGTTTGGAATAAAGACATTTTTGTTTTGGAAAGAACAAGTCCATTTTTACGTGCGAGATAGTAAAAAGTTTTGAGATGTTTGAAATGCTCGTCAATCGAGTTTGAAAATATAAGTATATCGTCAATATATACTATACAAAATTTTGAATAATCTGAAAGTATATCATTCATGATTCTTTGAAATTCCGAAGGTGCATTTTTTAAACCGAAAGGCATTACATTACATTGGTATTATCCAAAAGGAACAGTAAATGCTATTTTATAACGATCATATTCGGATATTTGGATTTGCCAAAATCCTGATTTTAGATCGAATTTTGAAAATATGTGTGCGGACAGAAGTTTTTGAAGGAGGTCTTTTTTATTTGGAATCGGATATCTAATCCATTTTAATGTTGTATTCAAAGGTTTATAATTTATCACGAGTCTTGGAGTTCCCTTTTCTATTTCAGAGTTTTTATTCACATAGAAAGCTGCACAAGACCATGGAGATCTTGACTTTGAAATTAAATTTTTGTTTAAAAGTTCTGAAATTTCTTTTTTTGCAATGATTCTCTAGGTCAGAGTTCATTTGTATTGGGCGAGCTTTAGTAGGAATTTCTTTTTCATCGAATTTTTCTTCATAGGGTAGATCAACTATGTGTTGTTTTCTATCCCAGAAGGCTGTTGGTAAGTCGGAGCATAATTGTTCTTCGAAAAGCTTAGTTAGTTTTGAAATTTTTTCTTTTGTAATTGAAGTTTCTAGTGTTTCTTTTGTCCTTTCAACAAGAAATTCCGTTTGCAAATTTTCCAAGTGGAATTTTTTGCTATGTATCAGTGTATTTATTGAATTTTCTTGTATTGAGCAAGCTTTTATTAAGTTTAGGCTTCTCTTTTTTGGTGTTTCCATGAATTCGAAGAGGAATTTTTTATCTTGTGTTTTGAAGGAGATTGAATATTCGTTAACTTTGTAAGGTGTTATTAAGTTTATAAATGGTGTTCCGAGAATGATATTTTGGTATATATCATCTGTGAGAACAAAAGCAATTTTGAAAAGAACATTATCTTTTAATACTGAAGCTTCTGTTTTTGATATTATACTAAGTTTTGAATTGTTTGCTGCTGAGAATTTTTCATTTGTTTTATGGTCAAAGTATCTTGGTACTAGACATGTTTTTATGCAATTTAAGTCTGCACCCGTGTCAAAGAGTGCAATTGTATCTATTTTATAGTTTTCTGAAAAGATCAGTGTAATTTTTATTTTATATTTTCGAGAGGTGATTTCTCTTAGTACAAAGAGGAAATCATTTGGCATAGTGTTTAGAGATTGTATTTGTTCTATTATTTCATCTTCTATGTTTTCTGGAAAATTGTTCTCATGTTCTTTCGAACTTGAATCATCATGTTTAGAGGCTAATATTGAATGAAAATATTCGGAATCGGTTTTTGTTTTTCTTTTAGATGTTTGAGTTCATTTTCCATCTTTTATTTCAATTTGAAGTGATTGGAGGGTTGTTTTAGAACTATTTTTGCTTCCTTGGTTGAGGATATTTGTGAGGTTATATGAAGAGTTTGTTTTTGACGGATCGTTTGGTTTTGTAGGATTTTCTGTTTTTTTACTTCCATTTAGGGATGAAATAATTGTTTCCAAAAATTTTTATTTTAGTTGGGGGTATGATATTGAATTCAAGATTTCTAGTTGGAATTCTTGATCTTTTGTGAGGACTTGAACTTTTTTCTTATCCGAATCCAAGCTGGATGATGATGTAATCATTTAGTTCATCAACTAGATGATGTAGAGTATTCTAGGAAAAAATTTGATATTTTGTCTGTGATTTATTCTCCAAGATCGAGTTCTTGGATTTTCTTATTTAAGCGACATTATTTTGAAGTATGTCCTTTTTTATTGCATTTATAGCATGTTAGATTTTTATAAAAAGGTTTGTTTTTTTATTCTTGTGGTTTAAATGTTTTCCGAGATTTATTCCAGGAGTTATCTCTTCGAGGTTTTTTCCAGGAATTTTCTCGTGGCCTATAATCTTTAAAGTTTTTTGTAAAATTTGATTTTTTGGAATAGTATTCTGGTTTACAATTTCCTGCACATGACTTTTTATTTGTATGATCCATTTCAAATTGTTTGCAAAAAGACCCTAACTTTATTTTTGTTCTTTTAAGTTCCCATTTGAGGTGTTTTTGGAGTTTTAAATCTTGACAGATTTTAAGACCTTCTTGTTGGACAAGACAAACTAATTCACCGTAAGTGAAATCGTCATAATCTATTATTTGGATGCCACTAGATTCTCTAATTTTAGTTCTGACCTTTTCTCCTAAGAGTGTTGGTAGACCAACAAGAAATTTTTCTTTCCATAAGGGATGATTTGAATCTTGCAGGAGTAGGACTCTAGTGAGGAAGGTGTTTTTATACCATTGGAAATCACTTAATTTTTTACATTTAAGATTTGAAAGGAGTTCAGCGTTTTTGTCCCTAAGGACAGAAGGATCTCCTATGAAATAAAGGGTTATCGCTAAGACTAGGGTTGATACTGTATTTTGTTGTGTATTTCCAAAATTATCTATAATTGGCATTCCTTCTTCATCCATTTCTATAGCATCAAGAATTTCTCCTCGTTGCTGGTTATTTAGAAAGTTATCCCACCATCATTTAAGTTGTCCTTAAAAGCCAGCTATAAGGAGTTCAACTACCATTTTTATCGTCATTGCCTATTTGTGTTCTATAGGTGTTTGCAGCCATGGTCATTTTTTGTAGAAAATTTAAAATGTTATATTCAAATATTCCATCTAGATTCCAGTCATAGACTGAAGAAGAGTTAAACCTAGATTGTTCGATTGGCTGAATTTGTCCTAGATCTGCTGCCACTATTATTTGATTTTCATGATTGTTTCTCCAATCAAGACGGTTTATTCTATTGTTTGAAAATTGTTCTATGGTTTTATCAGAATCTGATTCATGACATAGGGTATTTATTCGAATATTTGAACTTTGTGTTTCGAGATTTCTAGGATTTCTTTGAGCTTTAGAAGTTGGTGTATCAGGGACATCGTAAGCTTGATGCTTACTATTTTCCTCTGTTTCTATATTGCTCAGTTGGCTTTGAAGAGCTCGTATGAATTCTATATTCGTATTTTGGCAAGTTTTAACACTATTTTCTGAAATTTGAAATGGTTTGAAAATTAGAAGTTTTAGTTTTTTTATTAGATGGAGTTTCATTTGGGTGATTTGTTTGTTTTAGAATTGTTTTCTCAATCCTATCAAGTTGTTTACTTATTGTGCCAAGATTAGTGTTTGAAAAATTGTTTTGGAGAATGATATTCTTGACATTCGTCTTATCATCTTCTTGAGGGATTTTAAAAGAAATTGCTTCGATCGGTTTACCCGATAACTCAAGTTTTATTCCTTGTTGAGGGGGTGATTTGAATGAATTATTTTCCCATTAGTAATTGTTTCCCATTCACATCCTTTGTTTCGATTGGTAATAGGATTTTTGGCTTTTAAAAAAGGATTTTAAATGTTATTTTCTTTTGTATAATCTTCAAACCAATTAAAAATAAAATTTGAACTCTGTTTTTGTTAAGGTATTCATAATATTCTTCTTGTAGTTTTTCTGTGATTTTTGAAAATTCTTTGAAAAACCAATTTCTTTTTTGTAAATTATTTTTTGAATAGAATTCTTCTCGTAAATGTTTTTTATTTATCTCAAAATCTTTTTCTAAAACATTTAGTTCATTAGCCATATCAGTGATAGCTCAAAAAGTTGGGCTAGTTGGTTCTGATTTCGTGACAAATTCATTTTGTTCAAGACTAGTTTTGGAATCTGTGTTCGAAAATCAACATTTCTCAAGATTGAATTTGGAACATCAGAAGTTGAGAATCGTGGTTGGAATCTGGATTCTTGAATCGGAGACTCTTCCTAAGTCTATTGTATTCATATTTGAAGAGGATTCATAGGTGAGATCATCCTCAGTATTTTTCTCATTATGTATAATAAAGGAAAGCTTTACTTTTCCGTCATTAGATTGTTCAATATTTTATAAACGTGTGTTTGGCTCTATTGGTTCTACAGGGTTTTGAGGTTTTGGTTGAGTTACTCCTTCAAGGATCCATTTATCTGGAAGGTTTACATCTTTCCATTGAATTGATCTTGGAATAACAGAGTTTGATTTTAAAAAATCGGTTTAGAGTAAGAGTGTTTCACCCTTTTTACTTTATATTTTTACTTTTGAAGAAAAAACACTAGTCATGGCTTTATAATGTAGTCTAAAAACCAAAGCAATCGGAATTGATCATTCGATCATTTCATAGTTATGTGTTTTAACTTGTAAAACCAGTGATTTTAATATATTTTTGTCATTTAAAGAAACGGTGAAATTTGGATAACAATCAAATGATATTGGACCATCACAAAGGCTTGACTCTATAGAGCTGAGCAAAGAGTCTTCAAATAATTTGAATCTAGTATCTCTTAGGATAGCTAAAATTGAAGTATTAAGACCTTCTTTTGAAAGTGGTTTTGTACCGACTTGGACTAAGCCAATATGTATATATTTGAAATTCTTTTCTCTATGTCTTTGTAAATCGTTCTGTGAAAATAATTCAATTGTTTCAAAAGGTTTAGTTAATTGTATGTCATGTTCTTCTGTTTTAATTGAAAATTTTGTTTTCAAGAAATTCATCCGTGAGATTTGATAGATTTGATCTCTATTAACTCTTGGGATTTTCCAATTGTCAATTGAGCCTTGAAAGTCATCTATGGTCGTTTCTTGACTATTTATAACTTTTTTAGATTCTTTTGGAAATCTACTTCTAGATGAAGATGATTCAGATCTATCTAGTAAATTTCTAAAATACGAACTCATCATGAATTTCTAATGGGGTTTTTAAAGATTTAGATTCCCTACAATCCAGACTTAATTCTAGGTTTAATTGCCCTACACTTCACGGAACTTACTTGCTAGACACAAGACTGGCAAAAACACTCGGGAGGACTAAGCTTTGTAAAAGTCAAAAGGAAGTGATGATAAGTTTGTAATCAAGAAACTTACTAAATAATTTTAAATCTTTTTCATCTAGTATGTAAGATTTTTCCTTAGATATATATATATATATATATTCTGAATCAATTTCTTGACTCGAAAGATCTCCTCGATACCACAAGAATCAAGGTATTAACTTTTTAGGATATTAACCAAGTTCGAGGGTTGCTTGTATACACAAGGTTCGAGTTGAGACTTTTCAACAATCCAAGGATTGATGATCTCTAAATCTTGTTTCGACGAATATATATATTTTAGAAAAGATCCTATTTAGTTTTAATTGTAATAGAAATCGTAAATTTCATAGAAAATATAATTAGGTAAATCATAATATATGAAAATAGTATAGTAAAACATAAAACGTATGACCATAAAGTCATTAAATATACTTCATTAAAAAGAGTAAATGGATAACTAAACATTTTGATTGAGGTTTTAAAACATTTTGATTTTGATTAGTTCAATTTTAATACTATCACTAACACCATCCACATAGCTCTTATATATATATATAATTTGATTAAATAAATAAATTGAAAATATGATGATTTTAAATTAAAATCGTAAAAATGATTATGATGTTGCGTATATAATTTTTGATACTTCGTGTATGTCACAATACTTGGTGTAGGTGGACACATGATACATGATACTTCGTGCTAATTCATGTAATTATGAGAACATTAAATTAGTTCGTATGTGTAGGTATGCCATGTCCTATAGTTCGTGTAGCTGAAAATCATTTTTCCTTTATATCAGTTCCAACACATATCAACCAAAAAATCTCAATTTTGATTAGTTTCTTACATTCCGAAAAGTTTCAACTTTCTGAGCTTCAGAGACTCTCTTTTAAGCGGATTTGATTGACTTGTGTCAAAAATGAAGTAACCCCATTATTTAATTCACAATTTTACTCGATGGGCAACTACAAAATCTCAACAATTTGTATAATTTGTCATCGATGAGGCAGAGGAGAGAGAAGTAAAGCTACATGGAAATTATTGGCGAAGGAAGATATGTAGACAAAGATCGAGAAGAAGACAAAGAAGTCGATTTACAAGAATCTGTTGAAGCTCCTTGGGTAATTATGTAAGAAGGAAACGCAAATGACTCCTTTTTCTATGTTAATTTATTGAAATTGAAGATGATATTGTGAAATTAGACCAAAAGTTTGCCTCTATCAGTTCTAAAATGACAGCTTTTGTTCTCCAGACCCATCTCTTCTGGTCCGAGATACCAATCTGGCAAATCCGCTAAACCGGAATCTCCAGTTCCGAAAAATGCTTAACCGATGACAAACAGGTAAAATTCATCACTTTGATTAACCATATTATGTCTTCTTGAGTTTGGGGTTACGTTTAGTAACAATTTTTTGCATATTGTTTTAAAATGTTGAATCTATGATGGGCTTTATGCACTCTTTAGATAAGCTTCGTTTTTTATAATCATAGTGTTTGATCAATGTTTATGATATTGACACCGTTTCTTAAGGCTTGTGCAGTTGCGAGGAGGAAGAGCATGATGATGGGCTTGCTCATGTCTGGTTTAATGGTTTCAGAAGCCAGTGTTCCGACAGCATTTGCTTCAACTCCAGTGTTTAGAGAATACATTGATACATTTGATGGCTACTCCTTCAAGTACCCTCAACATTGGATCCAAGTCCGAGGAGCTGGCGCTGATATATTCTTTAGAGACCCTGTTGTCCTGGACGAGAACCTTTCAGTCGAGTTTTCTTCGCTTCTTCCTCAAAAATACATGTCACTTAAGGATTTGGGTTCCCCTGAAGAAGCAGGGTACTTAGACAGTACTTGACTGAGTTTATGTCCACAAGACTCGGGGTTAGGCGCGAGGCCAACATTTTAAGCACTTCCTTCAGAGTTGCAAATGATGGTAAACTCTACTACCAAGTCGAGGTAAGCCAAAGTCAATTACCAAATCGCATCCTAATTCTGTGAAATAAACGTATCTGCGTAGCCGTGTGTTGTTCTGTTGAATTCAAATCCTAATTTTGAGCAACAACATCATAGTACGGCTTTGATAATTTGATAGTTAAGCTTGATTATAGGGAAGATGTTCTTGTGCTTATTTTTGTAACAAAGTGTGAAGCTTTAGGTGAATTTGGACACTACATTTTGTCTTGTTGATTTAGAGTTGCATAAGAAACAATTGTTTTCTTGAGCAATCATAGTGTTGCAACATGTCGTGATCAATCGTAAGAAAAATTTTCTTGATCAAACATGTCTCGGTGTTGGTGTTGAAACATGTCTTAATCAATCATAAGAATAGTTTTCTTGGTCAAACATGTCTTGTTGCAACATGTCTTGATCAAACATATCTTGGTGTTGCAACATGTCTTGATCAATCACAGTATTTTAGAGTTGCATAAGAAACTATAGTTTTCTTGAGCTATCATAGTGTTTCAGGGTCGGTTCATTTAAAGTTGCAACTTGCCTTTATGTTTAGCGATATTGTATGATGAATCACATAGCTCATAAGCTACATTGGGTTTTTGATGATTGAACAGGTGAACATAAAGTCATATGCGAACAACAACGAGTTTGCAGTGATGCCGCAAGATAGAGTGGCTTATTTGGAATGGAACTGGCGCTACCTTACGGTTCTGGGAGTTGAGAACAACAAACTCTATTCATTGAGACTACAAACACCTGAGAAAGTTTTCCTGGAAGAAGAAAAAGGATATGGTACAACTGGGTTAATTTGGTACAACCGGGAGTCAAAAATGGAATTTTTGCTAAAAAAATAAAACTTAACCCAAAAGTTAGATAGGCACATATATTTAAAGAATTTTCTGAACTTCTCCTCCCCAAAAAATTATAAAAATAATATTTCATTATGTAAATCTTGATTCCTTCCACCATAAACTCACATGTATCAAAATTATAATTAACATTATTGAGACACATGTCAGTTAAAATTTCAAATACTATCACATGTCAAATATATTTCTTATCTAATAAAAAATTGTTAATATCGTAGCCTAATTCGGTTGACAAAAAAAATTTAACCTAATTCTATTAAAAAGGAGATTTGTTAATATATTCACAAAACCAAAAGGAGATTAATTTGTACTAATTTTATCTTCAAATTTAGTAATAATTAATCCATTATAGAAAATTCAAAAAAATTAAGAATCACTAGTTTTATGAAAAATTTTAAAGTATAGAATTATATTTTAATGAAAAATTAAAGGATGTCCTTTTTTAAGAAAACTCTGAAATTACATTTTAGGTAGAAATTTCTGAAATCACGTTTTTGGAACTTAGTTATAATCATATATATAATAGGAGAAGGGACTCTTTCCAACGTTGACACGTCAGCCTCCATTCTCTCTTCTACTATGCAGCTAGAAGTGTCAAAACGGACCTAAGCTCGTAGACATAACCCAGCCCGATTCGTCATAGTGCGGATATGGACACAAAAATATTAGGTCCGTTAAAAGACGGGCCTCGCGAGCAAGCCCAAGTAGATTGCGAGTTTTAGAGCGTTACAAATAATTAATAAGAATAAATAGTAGATTGCGGGTTTTAGAGGGTTACAAATAATTTTAAAAAAAAATTTATATAGTTATGATAATATAATATGTAAAATATTTAACAAAATAAAGAAATTTAACATATAAATTTAAATATTTACAAGAAAAGTGATATTTAAAGTTATTTAAAATTTAAAATTTTTGATATTAATTTTTTAAAATAAAATTAATTTTAATAATTTTTTAAATATAAAACCTAAACCCGCAGGCTGGCCTGCTAACTGCTGGGCTTAGCGGGACAGGTGTCAACATAACTTTTTTGCCCATGGGTCTAGCGGACCGGATCGTTGCTGTCCAAACAAAAATATTGCCCGTCGAAGACAGGCCCAAACGCGTGCGGACCAGCCCCTTTGACACCTCTATATGCAGCTACATGAGCAAAGTTTTTAAAATTTTAAGTATTATGTTACTTTTTAGTTTCTTTACAATTTATTTTAAACAATACATTAATTATAATAGATTAGGAAAAATAATTCAAGTTTTAGAAATAAATTAATAAAATATAAGATCTAAGAAATCATATATTCCTTAGATTAAATACGAAATTTAAAATAGATATGTAATAAAAATTCAAAATAAAATATATTGATCAAATAATAAATATGTATACCACAAATCATCATGGCTAAAGTAAAAGAGGAATGCGATTTTTATAAAAGTTTGATTCAAACATTGATCTTAGATCAACCATTCAAAATATAAATATAATATTAGACAAACTATTTTGAAATAAAATTTATGTATCACATAATTTTATATATCTATCTAAATAAATCTAGTGTTAATTTGCCGAGTGGACCATATTTTTGAAAGTAATTATAAAATTAGACCATTCACTATTTATTATTGGTAGATAAGGGAATCAGTCACTATTCACAGATTTAGGGTTATGTTGTTGTCCTCACGTGTAACTCGGAATTACGACTTTGTGCCACTCTTTTCTTTTTTTCTTTTATTTCTTTGGTTTTTTGTTTTGTCAGTATTCTCTTTCCTTTTATATTTTTCAATTTTGTTTTCTTTTTCATCAATTTTCTTCTTTTATATTATTAAAACAAAAATAATTTATCAAAAAAAAAACTAAAACACATTTTTATTGTTTGAAATCTTTTTGCAAATCTAACAAGATCCATTTTATTACGGTACAAATCTTTCTCACGTACATCATTATAACCACTATTATATACAATACATTATACATTGTGTCTATGTCTGACATTTATTGTATACCATTTTACACATAAGCATAGTCTTATCTATATCCACCACCATTTCTGTAACGCCCGTGTCCCAGAAATTAATTATCGGTTAATTAATTGGGATGTCCTTTCGAGTTTATGAACCTGAGACAAGTCTTGAGGAAATGATATTTGGGTTAAAATGTCCTTTTTGATTTGTTACGGGGGTGTCATAAGTCGTTTCGGAAGTTTGGGGTTATTCCAGTAGAAGCGAAGAAGGGCTGGAGTGCAATTTCCGAAACTTGAGATATTATTTTCTTTTCCTTCATCTTCTCCACCTTGGCCACGCCATTATTGGTGTTGGGAGAGGTTTTGAGCTTTGTTAGAGTTCTAGAAAGAAGAGAGAAGAGCTTGGTGGAGCTTGGTTGAGTTGGTTCTAGTAGAATCAAGTGTGTGTGAGCTTGTGGAGCTTGGGAAAAAGATTTGGAGTTGGGGCTGAGCTTGGACGTGGCTTGTGAGGTGGAGGAGAGTTCCTTCTAAAGCTTCTGGGAGGTCCATAGAGGCTAGATCCATCCATCTATAAGGTGAGTTGTGACCAAAGGTGGCTTAGGCCTTGTTTGGGGGCTTGTGGGGTTTAGACAAACATTGAGGTTGTGCCTAGGTTGCTTAGAGGCTTTGTGGTCTTGTTGTTAAGCTTAATCTAGTGTGTTTAAGCTTGTGTATTGATTGTGAAGCTTGTTTATTGTGCTTGGTGCTTGTTAAGCTTGGTCTAAGTCAAGTTTAGGGGTTCTGTGGGTTCCATCGGTCATGCCTGACCGATGGAAGTGCCCACTGGCTTCTAGCGGTTAGAGCCATCGGTTAGGTTGGACCGATGGGTTGTGTTGCAATGTTCCTGGCATTTCGCAAGGACACTTGCAGCGGTTAGAGCAGACCGATGGGGTTCATCGGTTAGGTCCATCGGTCAGGTTAGACCGATGGGTCGTGTGGCATTGTTCCTGGCATTTCGCAAGGACACTTGTAGCGGTCAGGACAGACCGCTGGGACCTAGCGGTCAGGTCCATCAGTCAGGTTGGACCGATGAGGTTGGTTGCAGCGTTTCCCGGCAATTCGCCGGAGACGATCGCGTGATCGGAGCGGACCGGTGGGGTTCATCGGTCAGGTCCATCGGTCAGGGTGGACCGATGGCCGTCCTTGTGTGGTTTGTCTTTGTGTGTCTCCTGGTTAGCTTTCGTGTGTGTCGAATTGCTATGGTGCTAGACATGTATTGCTATTGATTGCCTTGCATGTGTTGATGTTAGGAATTGATAGGGCCTTTGTGGTAAATCTTTTTCATGCGTGAATTGTGATTGTGGTTGTATGCCTTGTTTGTGGGTTTTTGCATACCTGTTGTTGGGAGGATCAATCTCACTCAGCATTTGGTTTCCAAATGTTGATGCATCACTTTTGTCGATGCAGGTAAAGATAAGGTGTGATCGTAGAATCGATGGTTCGGAGGGAGAGGATGATTAGGACCCGGGGTTGTTTGCTTTACTGTATTGTATTGTATTTTCCGCTGTATTGTAAGATTGTGTATTCTATGCTTGGTATTGTACTGTTTTTTTTGTATAAGTACTTGGAGAGTATTTAAAATGTATGGGCATTTTAAATACTAAGTATTTATGTTGTAAAAAAAAAAAAAAAAAAAAAAATATCGGGTCGTGTCAGTTTTGGTATCAGAACCTAAATGGTTCAAGGAGCCTGGGTGGCTCAGGGTTAGTTGGGTATGGCATGGGGTCTTAGAATCATCCTCTTCGAGCCTTGTGCGATTTCACGGTAAGTTATCTTTATTGTGATGATTGTGTTTTAGTGTCCTTAGCCTTTGTTTTCTTGTGAGTGCAGATGGCTAGAGGGCGTGGTAGAGGCCGTGGCCGTGGCTGGGGTCGTGTTGTGGAGGAGCGGGTCAAGGATTAAACTGGTCAGTGGGATCTGGCGGTGTATGCGGCATGCGTCTTTGGAGTGGCTGGTGTTCCGGTGGTATCTGAGTACTCTTGTGGTGCTCTGCGAGTGGCAGTGGGTGATGTTCAGGCTCCTATTGATCGTTTGGCTAATCTTTTGACAGTGTTGTTGGAGCGGTTACCAGAGAGGGTACCGGCTCAGGCTCCTGTGGCTCCGGTGGATGTTGAGGTTCAGCCTCAGGTAGCAGCTGTGGTTGCTGAGAAGCTTCCATCCTACCTTAGGATGATGGAGCAGATGCAGAGGATAGGCACGGGATTTTTCCCTGAAGGACGCTGATGAGTGGTTGAAAAGGTTAGAGAGGAATTTCCTCTCGAGTAGGTGTCCCGCGGGATACCAAGTGGACATTGCGGTCCATTATCTAGAGGGTGATGCGCATCTCTGGTGGAGGGGTGTGGCAGCCCGGAGAGTTCAGGCTGAGATGGCTTGGGCGGATTTTGTGGAGGAGTTTAACTCCAAGTTTTTCCCTCAGGAGGCGTTCAACCGGTTAGAGTCGAGGCTTGCGAGATTGACTCAATGGGATCGGTCGGTACGCGAGTATGAGGTGGAGTTCAACCGGCTTAGGTCGTATGTTAGACGAGCGGTTGAGGGTGAGTCGGCCCGTGTGCAGAGATTCTTGGTGGGTCTTAGGGTTGACTTACGGAACCGTTGCATGGTTAGGTCTTTTTGCACGGTTGATGAGTTGGTTGAGACTGCGGCGTTGCTGGAGGAGGGTCTGAAGGATGAGGTGGTATCAGTTACCCCGAGTCTTCAGGCGAGATCCGTGCCGCAGCAGTCTGTTCCGAGCAGAGGTGGTAGGCCAATGCAAGGACAGAAGAGGAGGCGTGATGGCGCTTCGAGTGGTAGCCGAGGTGGTCCGGGTTGCTTCGGGTGTGGGAGCACGGATCACAGAGTGGCGAGCTGCCCTAGGAAGGGCGGAGTACAAGTGGATTCTCGGGTGTGCTTTCACTGCAAGGAGGCGGGGCACATTAGACCTCAGTGTCCCAAGCTGCAGCAGAGTGAGGCCACAGTGGTGCAGCCCGCTAGGCCGGTGGCAGTGGCGCCTTGAGCGTATTCCATCGTCGAGTCCGGAGAGCCGAGTTCCAGGCCGATCACAGGTATTTTTCTTATCTAAGTTCAATCCTGTGTGTTGGGGAATTTTGGTTGCTTGTTGGGTATTAAGGTTCTAGGCACATGTATATGTGCAGGGACCTTGTGTGTTGGGGGTGTTGAGTGTCATGTGTTGTTTGACAGGGGAGCATCTCATTGCTTCGTTACTCCGGAATTAGCCGAGAAGGCTAATGTTCGAAGCGAGCCCGGTGTGAGTTTGGGTTTCGTGGAGGTTGCTTTGGGGAGAGCTCTCGATGATTCACGGTCGGGTTAGAGACGTGGATGTTCGGTAGCAGGTGATTCTATGCTCGCCGATTTGATTATCTGCTCTGTGGTATGACGATGTCATTTTGGGCATGGATTGGCTCGGGAAGTTCAAAGCGCATATGGATTGTCACCAGGGGCGTGTCGAGTTAGAGAGAGGCAAGGGAGGTTGGTGTATCGAGGGGTTAGACCGACTTCCGGAGTCTCGTGATCTCGGTTATGCGAGCGTATGATCGAGAGGTTGTGGCGTGTTGGCTACCATTTCTTTGCCGGAGGCTGTTAAAGAGGTTAAGGTAGGGGATATTCGAGTGGTTCGGGAGTTCCCAGATGTGTTCCAGTCGTTGCAAGGGTTGCCACCGTCTAGGTCGGATCCTTTCACGATTGAGTTGGAACCAGGGACGGCACCGATATCCAGAGCACCTTATAGGATGGCTCCCGCAGAGATGGCGGAGCTGAAGAAGCAGCTGGAGGAATTGCTGAGTAAAGGATTTATTCGCCCAAGTACTTCACCGTGGCGAGCACCGGTGTTGTTTGTGAAGAAAAAGGATGTGAGTTTTCGGTTGTGCGTTGACTACCGAGGACTTAACCGAGTCACAGTGAAGAACATGTATCCTCTTCCTCGGATTGATGAGTTGTTGGATCAGTTGAGAGGGGCTACTTGGTTCTCTAAGATTGACTAGGCGTCGGGATATCATCAGATTCCTATCGATGAGGTAGATATCCAGAAGACAGCTTTTAGATCTCGTTATGGCCACTACTAGTTTGTGGTGATGCCATTTGGGTTGACAAATGCACCTGCTGCATTTATGAGATTGATGAACAGCGTTTTCCAGGAGTATCTGGACGAGTTTGTTATCATCTTTATCGATGACATCTTGGTGTTTTTGAAGAGCCCGGAGGAGCACGAAGTGCATCTTCGTGTGGTTATTGCGAAGCTGTGAGAGCAGAAGTTGTTTGCTAAGTTGAGCAAGTGCAACTTCTGGCAGCGAGAGATCGATTTTCTAGGTCACTTTATCTCGGCGGAGGGGGTTTCGGTGGATCTAGAGAAGGTTCGGGCCATTAGTGCTTGGCCGAGGCCGAGGAATGCCACCGAGATTAGGAGTTTCCTCTGGTTGGCAGGTTATTACCGACAGTTTGTTAAGGGTTTCGCGAGTTTCGCTAAGTCTATGACGAAGCTGACGGGAAAGGATGTTCCTTTCGTGTGGTCCTCGGAGTGTGAGGAGAGTTTTGCGAAACTGAAGGTCTTGCTGACCAGTACTCCAGTGGTGTTGCCTGATCTGGGCGAGCCTTACGTGGTGTATACCGATGCATCGGGAGTTGGTCTTGGTTGTGTGTTGATGCAGTGGGGGAAGGTTATTGCCTATGCTTCGTGGCAGCTGCGGAAGCATGAGTGCAACTACCCTACCCATGATCTTGAGATGGCTGCGGTAGTTTTCGCTTTAAAGATTTGGAGATCTTATCTTTATGGCGAAAAGGTGCAGGTATTCACAGATCATAAGAGCTTGAAGTACATTTTCACTCAGCCTGAGTTGAATTTGAGGCAGAGGCGCTGGATAGAGCTAGTGGCCGATTATGATCTAGAGATAGCTTACCATCCTGGTAAGGCTAATCTGGTTACAGATGCGTTGAGTCGGAAGAGGGTGGCTTTGGCTCGGAAGCATGAGGTTGAGTCTTTGGTGAGCGAGATTAGCACATTACGTTTATGTGTTGTATCTCAGAAACCATTGGGCTTAGAGGCAGCTAATCAGGCGGATCTTTTGAGCAGAGTTTGGCTGGCTCAGGAAAAAGATGAGGGTTTGGTTAAGGCTTCGAGAGAATCGGGTTCTGAGTATCAGGTATCTCCGAATGACACTATCCTTGTGAGTGGGAGGGTATGCGTACCTTTGGATGAGGATTTGAGGCGTGAGATTCTGAGTGAGGCTCATGCGAGTATGTTTTCGATTCATCCAGGAGCGACTAAGATGTACCGGGATCTTAAGCGGTATTATCATTGGGTCGGGATGAAGAAGGATGTTGCTAACTGGGTTGCGGTGTGCAACGTGTGCCAGTTAGTGAAGGCAGAGCATCAGGTTCCGAGTGGTTTGTTGCGGAGTTTACCCATTCCAGAGTGGAAGTGGGATATGATCACGATGGATTTCGTGGTGGGATTACCAGTTTCTCGAACCAAGGATGCTATCTGGGTCATCGTTGATCGATTGACTAAGTGTGCGCATTTTCTGGCCATTAAGAAGACCGATGGGTCTGCAGTTTTAGCTAGGAAGTATATGCAGGAGATTGTGAGACTGTATGGAGTACCGGTGAGCATTGTCTCGGACCGGGATCCTAAGTTCACATCTGAGTTCTGGAATGCGTTTTAAACGGAGATAGGCACAAGGGTGCACATGAGTACGGCTTATCATCCTCAGACAGATGGACAGTCCGAGAGGACCATCCAGACTCTGGAGGATTTGTTGAGGATGTGCGTGCTGGATTGGGGTGGTCATTGGGTGGATCACTTGAGCTTGGTAAAGTTTGCGTATAACAATAGCTACGGTAGTCTTGGGATGGCTCCATACGAGGCTCTGTATGGGAGGCCATGTCGTACACCTTTGTGTTGGACTCAAGTGGGGGAGAGGAGCACATTGGGTACGAGTTTTGTTCAGGAAACCACGGAGAGGATCCGAGTTTTGAAGCTGAACATGAAAGAGGCCCAGGATCGGCAAAAGAGTTATGCCGATAAGAGGCGGAAAGAGCTTGTGTTTGAGGTGGAAGATAGAGTGTATCTCAAGATGGCTTTGCTGAGAGGTCCGAACAGGTCCATTACTGTGACTAAGTTGAGTCCGAGGTATATGGAGCTGTTCCGGATTGTAGAGCATGTTGGACCGGTAGCGTATCGGTTAGAGTTACCCGAGATTATGCATGCATTTCATAAGGTCTTCCATGTGTCGATGCTGAAGAAGTGTTTGCATAGGGGTGACGAGGTATTGGGTGAGATTCCGTCAAATCTCCAGCCTAATATGACCGTTGAGGCGAGACCTTTGAGAGTTCTCGAGCGGAGGGTCAAGGAGCTTCGTAGAAAGAAGATTCCGATGATGCGAGTTCTGTGGGACTGTGACGGGGTGCAGGAGGAAACTTGGGAGCCAGAGGCTTGGATGGAAGTACGGTTCTGGAAGTGGTTCCAGAAGCAGGTTGCGGCTTGAGTTCCATCGAGTGGTTCCAGTTTCGGTTTGTACCTGTATGGTATGTGTATTTCATTTTGTATTACCGTTATGTATGACGATATTATATTATGGTGTTTAATAATAAGATGTGAGTTTTCCTTATTATTATTTGACTTGCGAGTCTTGGATTGCTTTCGTTTTGGTGTTAAAAAGCGTTAAAGCATCTGAGTAATAAGACGGTGGTTCTTCTTGTTAATGGCACGAGTGCCATGGAAAAGTTTTTAAGAGAGTTTAAAAGCTTGGTACATAATCGGGAAAAGATTATGTGGTGCTCGAAGTGTTGGGTACCGGTGCTATAGCCTTGGTTGGTTATGCACGGCAGATATTCCGGGTGTTGAATATGGGTGATACCAGTGTTACCTTGCGAGGATACACGAATCACGGGAGGTACATCAGTCGGAGATGCTTATAGATATGTGGCATATTGCTCAGTGAGAGGACTAGTTCCTCTAGTGCCGTTAACTCGAAGGACTGCAGGCCTAAGATTGTAACTGACAATGTATCCAGACTCATGTGGAGTATAGCCTAGAGTGATATGAGATACCATGGATTCGGAGGGTATATAACCAAGAGTGATATACGATACCGTGGATTCGTAAGGTGTATAACCTAGACGTAGGTTATATTGCCCAGAATTGAGGGGTAAAAGTATATCGGAGACTCAGGAAGGTTATATGGCCTAGAATTGAGAGGTATGTGATATCGGAGACTCATGAGGGTTATATTGCCCCGAGGAGAGTGGTACGGAAGATACCCAGAACTCGGAGATGCTGCAGTGTCTTGGGTGCTGTGGTATGGGTTATACCTTGTGAGGTATAGAGGATATCCTGCGGGGTATGTTAGAGCCTAGAGTTCGGAGATGCTGCGGTGTCTTGAGCCCTGGGATGAGCAATAAGTACATATGATGCTGCGGTGTCATAAGCATAGAGAGACTGAGTGGGAAACCTCGGAGGTTAGTTGTAGACCTCGTGTGTACATGCGTATACCTGTGTGTGTGTGTTGGCCGGGTTGGCCAAGGTTTGAGTAATCGTTGCGACGATTTGGGTTCGTTAGAGATGAACAGTAACGTAGATTCGAGGTCGAATCTATGTTAGTGGGGGAGAATTATAACGCCCGTGTCGCGGAAATTAATTATCGGTTAATTAATTGGGATGTCCTTTCGAGTTTATGAACCTGAGACAAGTCTTGAGGAAGTGATGTTTGGGTTAAAATGTCTTTTTTGATTTGTTATGGGGGTGTCATAAGTCGTTTCGGAAGTTTGGAGTTATTCCGTAGAGAAGCGGGAAACCGAAGGGCTGGAGTGCAATTTCCGAAACTTGAGATATCATTTTCTTTTCCCTCATCTTCTCCACCTTGGCCACGCCATTATTGGTGTTGGGAGAGGTTTTGAACTTTGTTAGAGTTCTAGAAAGAAGAGAGAAGAGCTTGGTGGAGCTTGGTTGAGTTGGTTCTAGTAGAATCAAGTGTGTGTGAGCTTGTGGAGCTTGAGAAAAAGATTTGGAGTTGGGGCTGAGCTTGGACGTGGCTTGTGAGGTGGAGGAGAGTTCCTTCTAAAGCTTCTGGGAGGTCCATAGAGGCTAGATCCATCCATCTATAAGGTGAGTTGTGACCAAAGGTGGCTTAGGCCTTGTTTGGGGGCTTGTGGGGTTTAGACAAGCATTGAGGTTGTGCCTAGGTTGCTTAGAGGCTTTGTGGTCTTGTTGTTAAGCTTAATCTAGTGTGTTTAAGCTTGTGTATTGATTGTGAAGCTTGTTTATTGTGCTTGGTGCTTGTTAAGCTTGGTCTAAGTCAAGTTTAGGGGTTCTGTGAGTTCCATCGGTCAAGCCTGACCGATGGAAGTGCCCACTGGCTTCTAGCGGTTAGAGCCATCGGTCAGGTTGGACCGATGGGTTGTGTTGCAATGTTCCTGGCATTTCGCAAGGACACTTGCAGCGGTTAGAGCAGACCGATGGGGTTCATCGGTTAGGTCCATCGGTTAGGTCAGACCGATGGGTCGTGTGGCAGTGTTCTTGGCATTTCGCAAGGACACTTGTAGCGGTCAGGACAGACCGCTGGGACCTAGCGGTCAGGTCCATCGGTCAGGTCCATCGGTCAGGTTGGACCGATGAGGTTGGTTGCAGCGTTTCCCAGCAATTCGCCAGGATAGTCGCAGTGGTCAGGATGGACCGATGGGGTTCATCGGTCAGGTCCATCGGTGAGGGTGGACCGATGGCCGTCCTTGTGTGGTTTGTCTTTATGTGTCTCCTGGTTAGCTTTCGTGTGTGTCGAATTGCTATGGTGCTAGACATGTATTGCTATTGATTGCCTTGCATGTGTTGATGTTAGGAATTGATAGGGCCTTTGTGGTGAATCTTTTTCATGCGTGAATTGTGATTGTGGTTGTATGCCTTGTTTGTGGGTTTTTGCATACCTGTTGTTGGGAGGATCAATCTCACTCAGCATTTGGTTTCCAAATATTGATGCATCACTTTTGTCGATGCAGGTAAAGATAAGGTGTGATCGTGGAATCGAAGGTTCGGAGGGAGAGGATGATTAGGACCCGGGGTTGTTTGCTTTACCTTATTGTATTGTATTTTCCGCTGTATTGTAGGATTGCGTATTCTATGCTTGGTATTGTACTGTTGTTTTTGTATAAGTACTTGGAGAGTATTTAAAATGTATGGGCATTTTAAATACTAAGTATTTATGTTGTAAAAAAAAAAAAAAAAAAAATATCGGGTCGTGTCAATTTCTATCCACCATCAATATCAGTGTTGACTATTAATCATCTTATTTTGTACATCATTTGATACACAATTATAGTTATGATCTCGTACATTGTGATAACTAATGTCTCATCACCATCTTAACTATTGTCTCGTACACCATAATAATTATCGTCTTATAATTAATGTCTTGTACACCATCTTAACTAGTGTATCGTACACTATAATAGTTATCGCCTTACAATTAATGCTTCGTACACCGTCGTAACTATCGCCATTTCATACACTACGGTGTACATTGTGTCACTTGTACATCGTTTTACATTTATTTTGTACACCATTTGACTCACAATCATAGTCTCATCTCCATCCACCACCATTTATATCCACAATCAATATCACTGTTAGGAGAACATGTCGTACACTAATATGTATACCATTTCGTACATCCAATTTTATCTTGTACACCAACTTACTTTGTACACCAACTCGCATCGTACACCATCTCGTACACCCAATAATGTCACGTACACCATCTTGTACACTATTATATCTTGTATATCATCTTGTACACTGTCATAAATTGTACATGCACACTGTGATATATCATATTATGTACACCGTTTTGGGCATTTCGGTTTAAGTTCGGGTTTAGTTCGGTTAATTCAGTTTTAAGAAAATTCTAATCAAACTCAACCAAAGATACTTTGGTTTGATTTGTCTTCAGTTCAGTTTATATTCGGTTTGGTTTGGTTTGGTTTGATTCTAGTTTTGTTCAGTTTTAGTTCGGTTGCGAAAAACAAATGAAAAAATTAATTTTATTATTACTAATATATGGAAACAATAAGCAATCCAAAATTAAAAGGACAATACTTCAAAGTTCAAAGTTCAAATAAAACATCTAAGAAAATCAATAAATCATAAAAAATAAACTAACAAAATTAAAAATCAAACTAAAGGTATTACTTTACCTAAGGAATTAAGATTACATAAATATTTTTAATTAATAAATAAAATAAGCACATTGGTTTTATCGGTATTAAGAAGAAACCAAACCATTCTAGTTAAGAAGAAACCTAATGAAATTGTTTGGATGTATATTTTGATTCAGTTTGAATCGGGTTGAGTTTGGTTGGTTCGGTTTTGTTAGTTTGGTTCGGTTAAAATACATACCTCTAATCTTGTTTAACGTTGAATTGATATATCATAAATTGGTATATTTTAAAGTTAAAAAATATAATAAAATTAAACTTTTTAGGTTCGTAAAAAATATTAAAAAACAAAAATTTATCAAAAACACATTTTATGAAAATTGTATAATGAAATCAAAGTTAGAAATATCTAAAGACAAGAAAAAAGAGAAAATATAATATAAAACAATAGAAGAGAGAACAAACAAATATATATATATTCTCTCACGTTTTTTCTTCTTTCACGTGTGATACCAATTCCCTCTAAACTAACTACCCCTGTAAGTAATTTGTGTTAGAGGAGAGATATTGTTATTAGAGAGGGTATTGTATTAGAGAATTGGTGGGACCAAACTCTTTTCTCTAATAATAAATAGTGTTTGGCCTATATATCTACTAACTTAAAAAAAAATATGACTCATTCCACCAATTCTCTCATAAATCTAAAACTACATTCCCACGTTGCGTGGATTCTCTCCTAGTAATAATGATGAATAATTGGTAAAAATTTTGGGGTTGACAATTTATATTATTAGATTTTTAATATGTTGATAATCCAAACAAAATTATATAAATAATTTTTGCTCTAACTAAAAAGGCTTCTATCTCTTTTCTAAATAATTCAAAATACATCACTAACAATATATTTTATAATAAGAACCATAATGTTTTTACAAAATAAGTAAAAAAAAAACAAATTTAGTGATAGCAAAAAAAAACAAAAAAAATTAATGATGAAAGGCAAAGAAAAAAAAGTTTTGCTCAAATATTCTTATTTTCTTTGGCCCAAGACTGATTAATATCTTTAGTCATCGAAAGGAAAAAGTGGCGTAGTTCATAAATGCGGTCCCCATAAATGCAAGCCGCAATTGATTACTAAAAATTCTTAAGTAGTTTTCAAAGCATTCAAACGATGCGTTCCCAAACAAAAAACCAAAAGAATAAATAAACATTAGTGGTAATGGCCACCACACCAATAATACATTGCCTCGAGAGAGAAAGACAGTTTCTGGTCAAACTCAATCATCTCTGAGAACAACACAAAAAGAGATTCATAACTAAAAACAACAAAGAACTCAGATTCTTTCTCCGATGATCCAATTCTTGTAATAACTTAAAAACCCAACCAAAAAAAAAAAAAAACAGAGTTGTTCCTCTATGAGATCGACATTTCTGTTATTGTTGTTACTTCGTCTCTTTGTCTCTGTTTCATGTGCTTATTACACAGAGTTCGTTTACCCTAATTTCACAGCTTCTAACCTCAGATTCATCTCCAGCTCTAAGGGAGCTTTCCTCTTCTCTCGTAACTCAATCTACAAAGCCGGTTTATTCAGTCCCGGCGGCAATGATTCATCTTCTGATTTCTACTTTTCCGTCGTCCATGTCGATTCCGCTTCAACAATCTGGTCTTCAAATCGAGATTCTCCTGTTTCAAACTCTGGAACAATGAATCTAACGCCTCAAGGAATCTCTGTTATTGAAGATGGTAAAAGTCAAAAACCCGTTTGGTCAACGCCGGCTTTATCTTCTCCGGTTTACTCTCTTCGGTTAACCGACTCCGGGAATCTCCTTCTTCTTGATCACTTGAACGTTTCTCTATGGGAAAGCTTTCAATTTCCAACCGACTCGATCGTTCTCGGACAAAGACTCTTGCTTGGAATGTCCTTGTCCGGATCTGTCTCAGAGTCCAATAGCTCAACCGGAGATTATAAATTCTTGGTTAGTGAATCCGATGGTTTGATGCAGTGGAAAGGTCAGAATTATTGGAAGCTAAGGATGCATACAAGAGCTAACGTTGATTCTAATTTCCCTGTTGAATATCTAACGGTCACTTCTTCTGGATTAGCTCTTATGGGACGGAACGGGACGGTGGTGATAATCCGTGTGGCTTTACCACCGTCGTCTGATTTCCGAGTTGCGAAAATGGATTGGTCTGGTAAATTTATTGTTAGCAGATTCTCTGGTAAGAATATGGTGACAGAGTTCTCTGGTCCTTTGGATTCTTGTCAGATTCCGTTTGTTTGCGGTGAACTCGGGCTTTGTAGTACTTCGGAAAATCAGCCTTGTTCATGTCCAGATGAGTTTCGGTGGGATGCGGATGAAAGAGTATGTGTTCTGGTTAGCCAATCATTGAGTTTACCTGTTTCTTGTGAAGCAAGTAATATTTCGTACCTTGAACTCGGCCTTGGTGTGTCTTACTTCTCTACTCATTTCACAGATCCCGTAGAACATGGTCTTGAGTTACCGGCTTGTCATGATCTCTGCAGTAAGAATTGTTCCTGTCTCGGTGTTTTCTATGAGAACACGTCTCGGTCTTGTTATTTGGTAAAGGATTCGTTTGGTTCTTTGTCATTAGTAAGGAACTCACCAGATAATCATGATCTTAGAGGATATGTCAAGTTGTTTATCAAGAAACAAAACGCTCAATCTCCGGGAAACAACAATAACAGAGGATCTGGTTTTCCATTGATCGCGCTTGTGCTCTTACCTTGCTCTGGTTTCTTCCTTTTGATTACATTAGGGTTTCTCTGGTGGCGAAGGTGTGCAGTGATGAGATATAGTAGCATCCGTGAGAAGCAAGTAAATAGACCCGGGTCTTTCGGATCAGGAGATCTAGGATCTTTCCATATCCCAGGTTTACCTCAGAAATTCGAATTCGAAGAGCTGGAACAAGCAACTGAGAATTTCAAGATGCTGATAGGATCAGGCGGATTCGGCGCAGTCTACAAAGGAACTCTCCCAGACGAAACACTCGTAGCCGTCAAGAAAATCACAAACCATGGGCTTCACGGTAGACAAGAGTTTTGTACAGAAATCGCGATAATTGGAAATATTCGACACACAAATCTAGTGAAACTCCGAGGCTTTTGTGCTCGTGGGAGGCAGTTACTCTTAGTGTACGAGTACATGAACCATGGTTCGTTAGAAAAGACTCTATTCAGCGGGAACGGTCCAGTTCTTGAGTGGCAAGAAAGGTTTGATATAGCGCTTGGGACGGCTCGTGGGCTAGTGTATCTCCACAGTGGATGCGACCAGAAGATCATACACTGCGATGTGAAGCCAGAGAACATCTTACTGCACAATCATTTCCAGCCGAAATTATCTGATTTCGGGTTATCAAAGCTTCTAAGCCAAGAAGAGTCGAGTTTGTTCACGACGATGAGAGGTACTCGAGGCTATTTAGCTCCCGAGTGGATAACGAACGCAGCCATCTCTGAGAAAGCTGACGTGTACAGCTATGGAATGGTGTTGTTAGAGCTAGTAAGTGGTCGGAAAAACTGCTCGTTCCGGTCTCGAAGCAACAGCGTAACAGAGGAGAATAATCAGAACAGTTCGTCAACGACGGCCACGAGTTCTGGTTTGGTGTATTTCCCATTGTACGCTTTGGATATGCATGAACAAGGGAGATATATGGAGTTGGCGGATCCTAGGCTAGAGGGTCGGGTGACAAACCAAGAGGTTGGGAAGTTGGTTCGGATAGCTTTGTGTTGCGTTCATGAGGAGCCAACGTTGAGGCCGACGATGGCGGCGGTAGTGGGAATGTTTGAAGGAAGTATACCGTTGGGGAATCCGAGGATGGAGTCACTTAATTTCTTGAGGTTTTATGGGCTGAGGTTTGCTGAATCTTCCATGGTTGAAGGGCAAAATGGGGAGAGTGAAAATATGGGTTTTCACCGGCGAGAGATCTCTAATAGTGGTGGCTCTAGGCACTCTGCGTCATACGTGGCGTCTCAGGAAGTCTCCGGCCCACGATGAGATTGCCTTAAACGTGATTTTTTTTCTTCTTTTGTTTTTTATTTATTTTCTGTGGTTACTTTGTTAATAGGCCTTGTTTATATATATGATGATAATTATTGGATAATGTTGACATAGAAACTATGAACAAAAGTGTTTCTTCTTCTTTTTTTTAGGTTTTGACCGTTTTATCGTAATTGTAGTGGAAGTTTTGGAACACTTATATCGTTACCGAAGTTGGACCAATGACAACAAAAGGAGACAAAGAGTGCAATACGTAAATGAGATGGTCTTCCACTTATAAATACATACCCACATTTGGTAACTATTATAAACACAATTTAATATGCCTTCCCCTATATAGCTTTCAGACTTTTTATGCAATTCTCCCATCTCAAACTCAGGGTCTTTTAATACAATAATTTAGGGCAGGCTCTGGCTTTACCAAAGATTTCATCTGCCACAAACTCATCCAAAGACACTAGCTCGGACGAGACAACAAAGGCATTCATATTTGCCAACCTGCTAACATTTCATGTTAAGGTTTACTGAAATTTATCAGAGCCAGATTGAACCCTTTAAATGGATATTCAGTAGTAATTCGATAATCAATTGAATGCCTTTGGAGCACAAAATAACCCTTTAAACAAACAAAGCCAGTCCTGAATTTTTAAATTTTTTTTTTTTGATATCTACTATCAGAGCCCGTCATGAATTTTTTGGAGCCTCGTGCAAAACTAAATGATAAACTTTTAAGATGTAAAATATATTTAAAGTATAATAATTTAGTGACTAATATTATAACAAACCATGATAAATCTTCACTTTAATTTTTTATATATATTTTAGCAATTACAAGTTAAAATGATAATTTTTAAATTACTAAATATAGTATTTTAGTGATAAATACTGTAAAAATCATAATAAATTTTTACTCCTAAAGAAAACATAACAATTATAAAATAATATTTTTAGCAATAATTTCATAGTTAATTTTTTTTTAAATATAACTTGAATTATTTTATTTTTTATATTACAATTAAAATTCTTACAAAAAATTATTTAATAATTTTAACTACTATTTAGTTTTAAATGAGACCCCTGAAAATTAGTGGCCTACATGCAAATGTTTCATGGCCATGGGATCATGCCTGACTCTGTCTACTATCCACTCATAACTACACATACAACAGTAGTCAAACCTGTTTGTAACGAAGTTTCTCCCCCATTGCAACATGAATGTGCTTCTCTATCAAATCAAAATAGTAAATAATATATGTCACATAATGCTCCACTTGAGTTTAAGATTCAAAGAATGGTGGAACCTTTCTCATCCACAATACCAATACCAATGTACATTGTTAAGAAACTAAAATAAAATAAATGTACATGTTAAGAAGGTTCTACAGAGGTCTAGAGGATATTGTTATATATTCCTTGTGTAATTAGGATATATAATCTTGTTGTGAGAAGGATTAGGATATATTCTTTTTTTTTTTCATGGAAGTGCCATAATTACAATAAATTCAAGGGAATTTTGTTATTTATGTCACAAGTGTAGTAGATCTTTTCATTTATGCCATTTTTAGTAATGGCCTTTCAAAGTTTGCCATTTTCATGTTGCATAGGCCTGGCAAAAAGTCAAAACTACCCTCATGTGAGTTATGAATGAGCGCGTGAGAGTTTCTCTTTTTGACACTCAGTGAGTGACAAGATCTCATGTAAAGTCAAAAGTACCCTAAATGATGTTTGGTTGATTTTGGTGGCGCAGGAATATTTATTTTTTGCTTGACACACTATCAAAGAAAAATGTCAAGAAAATGCGACTATTTGGGTATATTTGGGATATGGTGGACAACATATTGTGGACAAAACAACTATTTGGGTAGTTAAAAGAATCTGTCAAGATATTCTAAAATTTATGGACAAAAACAATTAGCATAGACCAAAAAGAATAGTCACACTTAAAAAGGCTTGATATCTACGGACAAATTTAGTAGTTGTAGACCACTTATAACATGTATGGATAAGTTATTTTTAAAATCACTTCATTTAGAGTTAATAATCATAGACTACTTATAACATACATGGACAAGTTTTGAATTTTATGGATGTATATAATTAATGTGGATCTAAACAATGATCATGGACAAAATATTAATACAAAAACTGTCAAGAACGAAGATGCAGAGGTAAATACCAACAATTTCTTTACTGAGTTATCCATTTATTAACTGAATCAGACTAAAGAATTACTTATAGTAGAGGATGGGAGAAAAAAATGAGAGTGAAAAAGAAAAAAAAATGAGAATGAAGAAGAAGAAGAACATAAAGAGAGAGAAAGAGAGAGAGAGAAAAAGAGAGAGAGAAAATAGCACATAAGAAAAAAAGAGGATAGAGGGAGAAGGAGAAAAAGACGAGGGGAGAGAGGGAGAAATAAAAACTATGTGACATGTCTGCAGCGAGTCGCTGCATTATATGCGGGGCAAACTCGTCATTTTATTTTTGGGAAATGACATGTTTTGAGGGTGGTTGTATAAAGGACAACTTTATAACTTTATAACTTTGATTTATTGGTTAGGATTCACAATTTTATAAGTTCTTCACTTAGGTTGTTCTTAATACTAGATCTAGCCTGATCACCTATGCATCTAGATCTTAGGTTATTGAATTAGCATGACAATGTGATTTGAAACCTGACAGAACCTAGAATGAGCAAATTAGATAATTACAAAGGAATTTGTATTAGATAATTTGTGAACAAATCAAACTTGAATTTAATGCTTGATTAAACTTTAAGTCTCACAAAGGAATTTGGTTTCTTAGGTTTTAAGCATAGAGAACTTTTACAGCGGAAGTTGGTTAGTTCTAAGTTAGTGTTCTGAGTTCTAGAACTGGAATTTAATTTGATCCTAGCCAATCCTTTGATTTACATTTCCTGAATTCCTGAGAAGTTCTCTGAGCTTGACGCTTTTCCCATTTGAATACAACAACTCTCATTTATTTTTCTGCATTGTTTTCATTTATCACTTATCTTACTTAGCTTAATTCGAAACTAAAGAATCTATTGTGAAATATTGTGAGTCTCTATGGATTCGACCCCTATATACTACAATTGCATATCTGTGCACTTGCGGTGTAGTAGGAAAAAATCCAGAGTTAGCAGCATGAACAAAGATGGATTTGTGAATGAGAAATAGAAGTTTCCGATATTCATAGGAATCAATGGGACAACTCTAGGGTTTAAACTTTGAGCATATCAAGTTTTTGGCGCCGTTGCCGGGGACTTTTGTTTCCAATAGATTTAAGTGTAGAATTTAGACTAAGTTTTTATTTTTCTGTTTATCTTACATATTTTCTTTTCTTCTTGTCTTGTGTGTTTCAGGTGTATGGCTAAGCGTGCTACCAGGAGCAGCAAAGACAGTTAGCTTTTGTCTCTTCCGAATCAAGAGCTTGCAAAGTTAGAACGAGCAGGAAGAAAAGCAAGGAAACCATCATAAATGGCTGAACGTGTGGTAATACTTCAAGATGAAGCTGGTGTTCTTATGGACTAAGAGGGTCATGTGTGCAACAACCAAGGGCAGAGACTTGATGATAATGGTAACCCCATTGTGCGATTAGCTGTTGCAGGCGCAGGGAATGCGTAAGAGAACACGCCAGCGCGCGCAGGAAGAGGGAGAACACTTGGAGATTACAACAGACCTGATGAGTTTTATGCGAATAGGTCTGCGATTCGACTTCCCACTTTCCAGCGAGCTGATTTTGAGCTGAAGCCGTCCTACTACACCTTAGATGGACATCATCCTTTCCATGGGCTTTCTCATGAGCACCCCATGGATCACATTGAAAGGTTGAAGATCTGATGAGTAGCATGAAGCACAACGGAGTCAGCTATGACTACCTCTTTTGTAAGCTTTTCTCACATTTTTGGTTGAAGCAATTGCCGGTCTTTAACCAATTGGGAAGATACCCAAAGAGATTTTCTGCAAAACTTCTATGATGATGCGAGGTCCGAGGATTTGAGGAATAACATCTCGGTTCACAGAGACCTCTTGAAGCATTAAAAAGGCTGGGTGAGAGGTCTGTCTACGAGAGAGATTTTCCGCATCATGGTTTCAGTGAAGTTCAGCTGTTGGGTATTTTCTTCAGAATGTTGATTGGAGATATCAGATGGCTTTAGATGCTGCTAGCAACGGGAATTTCAATACAAGGTCTCCAGAAGAAACATATGAGTTGATTGAAAAATTGGTGTCTAGTAATAGCACCAAGAATGCTGATTTTGAAAGATAGAAGTAAGCTAGGAATATAGATGGCAAATAGATTGCTGAGCTGAAGACTAAGTTGAATTCGGTTCATAACATTCTGGTGAATAAGAAGATGGTTCAGTTTGCTGTAGAAGTTGAAACTTTCAAGCCTGAGGAAGAAGGATGTGATGAAGAGGATGTGAATTACATTGGTGGGACATGTTTTCAGGGCCAGAGATTTGGTAATCAACAGGGAAGAAGTAGTTACAACGTGAATAATCAAAGGAACACTTACTTAGGTAACCAAAACTCTTCTTGTTATGTTTCTAAGTCGCAGTACCAGAAGCCCTTTAAGAAGCAGATTCTAGAGGGTCAGCAGAGGATTACAGTTGATTTTAGTGGCAAGATTGATGCTCTGTACACGGATTTGAATGGGAAGTTTGAGGCTTTGAACACTCATGTCAAGCAATTGGATACTCAGATTGCACAAACTAGTTGGTCTGTGAAAAGACAAGACGGAGTTCTTCCAAGAAGAACGGATGCTAACCCGAAGAATCAGTGCAGTGCCGTGACATTGAGAAGTGGTAAGAAGCTTAATCATGTACTTAGAAGTGAATTAAGTGTTGATGAACTCGTGGAACTAGAGGAAATAGAAGAAGATGCTGCAGAAGAGGTGCTTGTGTCGATCGACACCACCTCTAGTGTCGATCGACACCAGCCATCAGCTGAAACACCACCGAGTTCCAATGTGCCAGCATCGATCGATACCAAGGTGGTATCGATCGACACCAGAAAACTATAGACGTAGGATCAAATCCATTGACCAGGGTCGATCAACACAATAGTGGTGTCGGTCGACATTAAGACGCTTCTGAGAAACCGAGTTCTATGAAGCCACATATTTCAGCAGAATAAGTTTACAAGCCTAAAGTTCCTTTCCTCAGGAATCCCAGGAAGTCTAAATATGAGCTGTATGAAGCAAAATGCAAAGCTATGATGGATAAGCTCACCATAGAGATTCCATTGATTGATGCCATTAAAACTAGCCCCGTGGTTAACAGATGTTTGAAGAAGTTGCTTACGCAGAGTATGCATGAAGAGGAAGGTGGCATGATGATCTCTGAAGTATGTAGTGGTGTGATTCTGAACAGAATTCCAGAGAAGCTCAAGGATCCAGGAAGTTTTGTTTTGGATTGTTCTATATTCAAGGACAGGTTCAAAGGTTTACTATGTGATCTGGGTTCTAGTGTGAGTTTGATGCCTCATTCAGTTGCTGTAAGTCTTGGTATGACTGATTTCACGCCTACAAAGATCTCTTTGATCTTAGCTGATAGAAGTATCACGATTCCAGAAGGTGTGTTGGAAGATGTGCCTGTGCACATAGGGGAATGCATGATTCCACTAACTTTGTGGTGCTACGATACACTGATGAGCCTAAGGATCCCCTTATCCTAGGCATGCCTTTCTTGGTTACAGCTGGTGCACTCATTGATGTGCAGAATAACAGGATAACACTGAATGTCGGCGACCTCATGATGAATTTTGAGATGGATAAGCTTGCGAGGTGACCCACCATTGATGGACACACATTTTATGTGGATACACTCAATAACCTCGCAGAAGAGATCCTTCTTAAGCTCCCTGAACCCCCTATGATCCTTGATTATGATTCAAACTATGAGGTATATGCAATAAACATTCCTGATAGGCCGTGGTATGCTGACATTGTTAACTATCTAGCTGCAGATGTTGAGCCAGAACACTTCAAGGGGTATGCCAAGAAGAAATTCTTGAGAGAGCTTAGACGGTTTTACTGGAATGAGCCTTACCTATACAAGCATTGCACTGACGGTATTTACAAGAGATGCATAGCTAAAACTAAAGTTCAAGACGTGCTATTTCATTGTCATAGTGCCGAGTATGCTAGACACTTTGCAACCTTTAAAACAATCTTTAAGGTTCTCTAAACAGGTTTCTGGTGGCCAACTATGTTCCAGGATGCTCACGCTTTCATAGTTCAGTGTGATGTCTGTCAGAGAAGAGGAAAGATTGGCAAGAGGCATGAGATGCCTTAGAACTTCATACTGGAAGTTGAGGTATTTGATTGTTGGGGCATTGATTTTATGAGTTTTTTTCCTTCATCTTTTGGAAATAGGTACATTTGAGTTGTCGTGGACTATGTATCTAAATGGGTGGAAGCCATCACTAACCCTACCAATGATGTTTATGTGGTTCTTAAGCTGTTTAAAACCATCATCTTTCCCCGTTTTGGAGTATCTCGAATCGTGATAAGTGATGGCGGTTCAAACTTCATCAACAAGGTTTTTGAGAAGTTATTGAAGAAACATGGCGTTCATCACCGCGTTGCCACTCCATATCACCCTCAGACAAGTGGGCAGGTTGAGGTTTCCAATAGGCAAATCAAGGAAATTTTGGAGAAAACTGTAGGCAAAACCAGAAAAGATTGGTCTACTAAGTTAGACGACGCACTATGAGCTTACAAAACCGTATTCAAGACACCATTAGGAAAAGCGTGTTATCTTCCAGTAGAACTGGAGCACAAGGCAGCATGGGCCGTTAAGAAGCTGAATTTCGATATCAAAAGTGCTGCAGAAAAGAGATTAATTCAGCTGAATGAACTGGACGAGATCCGATACCATGCCTATAAGAGCTCTAAGTTGTATAAGGAACACACTAAGGCATATCACGATAAAAAGATCATCTCCAAAAGTTTTGAACCAAACGACCAGGTACTTCTTTACAACTTTTGTTTACAATTGTTCCATGGAAATTTGGGTTCTCGATGGTCAGGTCCTTTTACCGTAAAGGAGGTCCGCCCCTATGGTGCTATTCTGCTCACGAATGCTGAAGGCAATGAGTTCACTTTGAATGGACAAAGGGTGAAGCACTACTGGGCAAAAGCTGAGATTTCTTTTAGGACATGTGATGTATCTACTGGTTGCACCTGATGCATGAGCGTAGTACAGTCAAGCTTGTGACGTTAAACAAGCGCTAAGTAGGAGGCAACCCACTAGTATGTTTGTATATACTTTAATTATGAGTCTTGTCTTTGTTTAGATTTCGTTTTCGCATGTTTCGCGTCATGAAAAGCAGAAAAATGAGTTCTTTATCGACCATGAGGGTCGGTGTCTATTGACACCACCCTTGGTGTCGGTCGACACCCTCACACAGGAACAACAGAACCGACTTAGGGTATGGGTGTCGATCAACACCACCCCTAGTGTCGGTCGACACCCGTGCATGAGGTAAGTCATATAAATTCTCTTCTTATTCTTCCTTTTCCCCAAAACCCTCTTTCGCGAAACCTCCAAAAATCACACCTCCCAAATCATCAAAAACCTCGTTTCTTCACCGATTTGAGTGATTTAAAGTCCTAACTTCATTGGAGTTTTGTGCTTAACTCATATTTACCATCTATTCCATTCAAAATCCAAGTTATATTATTCAAATTTGCCAATTTTCGTTTTGAACCCTATGGTTTGATTTTTAATTTATGCCTCTAATTAGCTCAATTCATTGCCTAAATCTCACATATTCAGGTTGTTAGAGGATAAATCCTTCATTGATTTGTAATATCTATTAATATTTTACAAGTTTGCATAATCTAGTTGTTCATGGAGGTTTTGTTTACCTTGAGTTCATAGAAAAGCGAATTTGGTTGTTCGTATAATGGACTGGTGTTGATTTTGATATTATGGTTTAAAATCCTTGAGGTTCAGCACCCACAATTGTGATTTACTGAAATTGATTCTCACACTAATGACTTGCGTGTGTTTTGTTTTTGCTCAAAGCTGCAGATGACAACTCCAAGAAGGTCCAAGAAGGTAACTTTGATTTATTGGTTAGGATTCACAACTTTATAAGTTCTTCATCTAGGTTGTTCTTAATGCTAGATCTAGCCTGATCATCTATGCATCTAGATCTTAGGTTATTGAATTAGCACGACGAGTTGATTTGAAACTTGATAGAACCTAGAGTGGGCAAATTAGATAATTACAAAGGAATTTGGATTAGATAATTTGTGAATAAATCAAACTTGAATTTAATGCTTTTTTTAAACTTTAAGTCTCACAAAGGAATTTGGTTTATTAGGGTTTAAGCATAGAGAACTTTCATAGTGGGAGTTGATTAGTTTTAAGTTAGTGTTCTGAGTTCTAGAACTGGAATTTAATTTGATCCTAGCCAATCTTTTGATTTACATTTCCTGAATTCCTGAGAAGTTCACTGAGCTTGGCGCCTTTCCTATTTGAATACAACAACTCTCATTTACTTTTCTGCATTGTTTTCATTTATCACTTATCTTACTTAGCTTAATTCGAAACTAAAGAATATATTGTGAAATACTGTGAGTCTCTGTGGATTCGACCCCTATATACTATAATTGCATATCTATGCACTTGTGGTGTAGCTCTAGGGTTTAAACTTTGAGCATATCATGCTCCTATAAGACAAGTTTGGATTGGCCTTATAATTGATGAAACCCTTTTTGTAGCCTCCTTGGTTTTGAATGTAGCTTATCTCTTCTAGCTGATCAC
The DNA here is from genome assembly GCA_028015245.1 of Cardamine occulta. Classification (NCBI taxonomy): domain Eukaryota; kingdom Viridiplantae; phylum Streptophyta; class Magnoliopsida; order Brassicales; family Brassicaceae; genus Cardamine; species Cardamine occulta. Next base: position 18,594,793 of record CM051388.1, on the reverse strand, counting down.
TCTCCCCACCCTGAACCTAAAATTGTTCATCTTCACAAACAAAGTGTACCTGCTTCTGCTGTACAATAAGGAGCTTATCCAACTTCTCATTCAGAGCCTTGATTTCCTTCCTATGCTTCTCATCAGCATCAACACTTCCCCTTACACTCTTATATATCACAATCTTCATTGTAATTCCCATTAGACTAGGCAAGGGTTTCAACAAGTTCCTAGCCTTCATAGACATCTTTGTTGAGGAAGTTTTCATTGCATGTAGTATCTAGAAGCATTATAATCTTTGGAAAAACACCTCTGTAAAGAGTGCTGAGAAGAGACTCTGGGGTGAATCCATGATGAGGACACTCAGATGTGTAGCTCTTGAATTTTTCCCAAGCTTCACAGAAGGTCTCACCATTCTTCTGGGAAAATCCTGAAATCTCATTACTGAGTCTTGCTGTTCTTGAATTAGAGAAGAACTTGGCAAGTAAAGCTTTCTTGCATTCATCCCAGGTAGTAATTGATCCATGAGGTAAAGTCTTCTCCCAGATATGGGCTTTGTCATCAAAAGAGAAAGGAAATAGCCTCAGCTTGAATCCATCTTCACTGACTCCATTAATTTTGAAAAGGCTGCAGAGCCTATCAAACTCATCCAGATGGTCAAGTGGGTCTTCCATAGGTAATCCATTGAACCTGAAGCTTTGAACCATGGATATCAAGCCATACTTGATCTCAAAGTTGTTGTTTTGAACAACAGAAGGTACAATCCCTTGCCTTTGAGTGTGAGTGCTTGAGGCATCTCCTGCTCTAATGTATCTTGGGCTCCTCTGCTGAGGCACTTGGGCATGAGCTTCTTGTGTATGTTTTCTTTGTGGGTTATCCATTCCCACTTGATCTTGTGGATCTACTCTGATTCTTTCCCTCTGCTCTCTCAAGTCACAAGGTAACCTGTCGATATTGTCGAGGTAGCGAAGAAAATTGTGGTTTTCTTGTGTTCTTGTTTGCATATAGTAGGAATTGACTCGATGGCTTGACTCTAGTAACCTGGTCGAGTCTAGGGGTACCTCATACAAAGAGATCAAGAAAGAATCACAAAGTCAGTAATCAAAGTTGAAAGAAAAAGAACTTGATCTTAAGAGATATGAAATCCTAAATGTAACAATCAAACACCCAATTGGCAATGGCGCCAAATTGATAATAAGATTTTTGCTCAGATCAATTGCCTAGTGCACTATCATGCCATTGCAGTACGAAAGGTTATCAATCCAATCAGGTGTGACGCTAGCAATCAGGATATGATCAAAACAAATTAAGTGAAGCGAAGCAATGAGAATTGTAATCTAACAACCTAAATGAATAAAAACAAATTGCAATTGAAACTAAACAAGTAAAAGCAGATAATGGATTAGAAACACTCAGGAAGATAGAAGCTCCTAAGGATGGGGTAATTGACCAGTGACTCTCCTTAATCAACCCTAGATGCTTAACAAACACTCAGTCAGAGCTAATCCCTAGACAATATACTCAAAAGCAAACAAATCCACTGTGGTGGTAGAAGTCATCGAGTCTAGGCCACCTTCAGACCCAATTTTGTTGGCGAAGTATAACCTAGACAAGCATTAAGATTCAGTATATTAAAGCCAATAAACACTCTAGACAACCAATGTCTTGGGCTAGAAATGTAAATCTCTGGAAATAGTTGGTTCAAGCATCTCATCAAACACTTGGTGGGTCTGGAAATGCCCAGAATCTAATTCCAATTGATCAAAGAAAAATTAGCTTTAATAATACTAACCCATCCTTAAGAACCCTAATTCACTACTCAGAAATCATCCTAAAATGCTCAAACCCAGAAATCAATAAAAATCACATAATCATGATGATAAAGAAGAGATGAGAAAGATGGAGAAGAAATAAAAAAGCAGATACTTAATAGATTGAAAGAAATCTTGATTACAAAAGCTAATATGTTCTTAATGGGTGATAACATCGTATTTTCGCCCACTTTTTATATGTTTTTAATGACGAAACAAGTGATTATGGACTTTTCAAGGCCATTTTCTACCAATTTCACTTTTTGGAGACTTTTAAAAGTTTTGGAACAAAAAAGACACAAAGTGAAGAAAAACCCGTTTTAAGGCAAATTCAGAGTTAAAGATGTTCTTAATCGGCTGAGAGTAATACAAAGGATAAAAAACAAGATAAAGATAGGATCCTCAGGTTAATGACCAAAAAGGGGTATTTATACCCTTTGTCAAAACCCTAAAACACAAAAAGACAAAACTAAGTAAAATGATTAGGTCGGTGGGTCAAGCTCGAGGTGCTTGGTCGAGTGGGTTGAAGATCCAAAGATGGCATCTTTTTCCACTCTGACTCAATCAACACATTGAGTGGCCTCTACTCGAGCTGTAGGTCGACTCTACACGTCAAGTCAGCTAAAAATCCAAATGTGGTGGCTTTTTCACTCAGACTCGAGTTGTTAGTCGAGTTGCACTGACTCTGGCTGTTTGGTCGAGTCAACACGTCGTGTCAGCTACACAGCCTTCACCTTCTTGTCCAGATTAGTCCTCCAAAGTTTCATTAACACCTGATAACAACTCCTTATGCAAATATGTATGCAATGATAATGCAAAAACTACTAAGTATGTAAAATGGATAAAAAAGACTATGAATGGTATGAATAAAGGACGAAACAATGCTAAAAAATTGATAAATGAATGCTTAAAACAGGTAAAATATAGACATATCAATGAACAAGCTTTAGACCCTAATGTTTGTCAAAATATCACGAAAGATTTTTCAACATTAACCGAAAGATTTTTTAACATTAACGAGCACTCAATGAAATAAAATTCATCGAGAGATTCCATGTTCATGTGGATGGGAAGAGCCTAATAATTGCTAACGTGTTATTGCTGACAAATGAGAGAGAGAAGTCATTGATTGCTTTAAAGAAACCAAAAGGCTCCACAATAGAATGACGTTTCAGAAAGCTCAAAACTTATGATGATTTCAATAGATAAAATAACAATTAAAAGGGGAGTGATAGCTTTGGTACTATTTCTACTAAGACCAGCCAAAATTATTAAAGATTCATGCACGAAGACAAACAATGTACTATATGGAAGGACTTGCGACCAGTGACGGACCTATTTAGACTAAAGGGGTTCAATTGACCCACCATTAATTTTAATTTTATCTTTAAGAGTTTATGGATCTGTTAATATTGAACCACCATATTTTTTTGTTTATAACACCCCATTAGTTATAGCCCAATGTTTTTGCTTAAGTGAAAAAGTTATAAAAGTCCACAGCAGTATTTAACTTTTAGCTAATTTAAAAGCCCATTTTTTTAAAACAAAGCCTCACTAAATGATATGTTCCCAATTAACCAAACTAATTTTCTACTGAAACTTGAAACGTCATATTGTCTTCGTTTTTGGCTTGGAAAGTTTCATCAATAAAGTTATTATTCATCTCCAGACTCCAGTTCTCCACCATGAGTAAATCCAAACTTAGATAGTTAGATTAAGTTTTTTTTCCGTTTTAATGATATAGGCTCCAAAAATCATAATAATTTGTTTCTCGACCATGTAGTTTTTTGGATCATCTCCAATATGCATATATTCTTAGATATATTTGATTAATCTATTTAATTTTTGTCTTTGTACAGTACAAATATTAATGATTTAACCAAAATATGAACTATAATTTTCCTTTCTTTTATGATTATTTAAAGTTTTGGCTCTTCTATATAACCATAGTGTTTATTTGTGCATACTTTTCCGAATATTAATGAGTTAAAATAGTGTTAATAAATTATGTACTTTGATTTGATTTAGGTTATTTTAAAGTGGAATAAAAACGTGAGCTTCACTCCATTATGCAATTTATTTATTTTAATTTGTATATTGTTTTGTAGTAAATTTATGATAATGTTGTTAATTTTTGTTATTTCAGACCCGGTTATGGAGAAGTTTTTGAAAAGAAAAGTTCCATCTTCATCTCACAGTGATTTAGATAATTTACCATGGGATCCTGCTGATCGGAAAAAGATATCAAAATATCATCCGAATGAAAGAAATGAGGTAATCCGCAAATATTTGATTAAAGGTCCTTGCCAACCTCGTGGTCATATTTTTAAGCAAACCGAGATAGGAGGCGTATGGAGGCTATTTAATTCTGCATGGTTTGATATATTTCCTAATTGGTTAGAGTATAGTTTGAAGAAAGATGCAGCTTTTTGCCTTCGTTGTTACTTGTTCAGAGATAATGCTGATAAAGGAGGAAAAACTGAGGCATGGACAACTGTAGGTTTTCGTAGCTGGAATAAGTTTAAGAACGTTTTAGATCATGAAGGATTTGTTAATAGTTTTCATAACAAAGCAGTCATGAAGTGTGAAAACTTGATGAGACAAGGTCAGTCTATTAAGCATTTTTGCATAAACACAAAGATATTACAAAGAACGAGTATGGAATTCGGTTGAATGCTTTTATGGATGCTTCCAGATACTTATTGTGGCAAGGATTATCTTTTCGTGGTCATGATGAAACAGAAGAATCAGTTATTAAAGGTAACTTTGTGGAACTCTTGAAATACACTACCGAACAAAATGAGGTTGTTAGTAAGGTTGTGTTAAGAAATGCTCCTGGAAACAATCAGATGACGTCTCCGAAGATTCAGAAAGATATTATACATTGTTTGGCGGAAGAACTAGTCAAATCTATTATTGAAGAAGTCGATCACGATGTATTTGGTTTATTGATTGATGAATCTGCTGATGTTTCTGATAAAGAACAAATGGTGGTAGTGTTTCGGTTTGTTGATAAGAATGGGATAATCAAAGAGAGATTCATGGGTGTTAATCATGTGAGCAAGACATCTTCAGCATCTTTGAAGTCTGCTATAGATACTATGTTTGCTAAATATGGATTAAGCATTAAAAAGGTGAGAGGACAAGGTGATGATGGAGCAAGTAATATGAACGGAGAGTTCAATGGGCTAAGGTCATTGGTCTCAAAGGAGAACACATCAGCGTGTTATGTTCATTGCTTTGCTCATCAACTTCAATTAGTTGTTGTCGCGGTTGCCAAAAAACATTTTGATGTTGGAGATTTTTTTGATATGATTCTCTGTTGATGAATGTGGTGGGAAGTTCATGCAAAAGAAAAATATGCTTCGAGAGAGTTATAAAGAAACTATTGAGAAAGTAATTAATGATGGTGAAGTCAGTACAGGAAAAAGGTTAAATCAAGTTGTTTCTCTTAAAAGACCTGTTAATATTCGTTGGAATTCTCTCTGTAGAACTTTATTGTGTTTGGTTGAGTTGTTTTCTTCTATCGTCAAGGTGCTTGAGTATGTACATAATGAAGGCGTAGAAGACTCGAAAAGACGTCAAGCACATGGTCTCCTTAGATACTTCCATAGCTTTGAATTTGTGTTCTATTTACAAATGATGATACATCTATTAGGACTCACCGATAGCTTGTCCATGGCTCTACAAAGAAGAGATCAAGATATCTTGAATGCCATGTCATTGGTAAAATCAACTAAGAGGCTACTGCAGAAGTTTAGGAATGATGGGTGGAATTTTCTCATTGTTAAAATCTCCTCTTTTTGTGAGAAACATGGTATTGAAATGCTTAACATGGAGGAATGTTGACTCAAGGAAACCAAGAAAGAAATCAGGGATAACAAATGAGCATCACTACAAGGTGAATTGCATATATGCTGTTCTTGATTTGTAGCTTCAAGAGTTTAACAATCGTTTTAATGAGGTAAACACTGAATTGATTATTTGTGCTGCTTCTTTATCTCCTATTGATTCGTTCTCTCAGTTTGACAACATAAAATTGATGAGGTTATCTACGTTCTACCCATACGACTTTACTCATGGAGAATGCATATCCCTTGAGCAATATTTATATATCTACATTGATAATGTTCGAAGTGATGAGAGATTTACTCATCTAAAGAGTCTTGGAGAACTTGCTCGTTTGTTAGTGGAAACGCGAAAACATATGTCATATCCTTTGGTTTATAGGCTTTTGAAGTTGATATTGATTTTTCCTGTTGCTACTGCAACTACTGAGAGATGTTTTTCAGCAATGAAGATTGTAAAGACAGATCAGCGCAATCGGATTGGAGACCAATTTTTGAACGACTGTTTAGTTTGTTTTGTTGAGAAATATGTATTTGAAAATATTACAAATGAGACCGTGATGTCAAGATTTCAGGATATGAAAGATCATAGGGTGTTTTTGTAAGATGTTTTACGTTTTCACTTTCTATTAATGGTTTTTGCATGATGTTGTATATTTTTATTAATAATTTTTTCTTATTTGTTTTTTAATTATGAATTGACACCGGTAAAAAATATTGCTGGGTCCGCCTTTGGGCGGATTTGGTGCAGTCTACAAAGGAACTCCCCCTGACGAAACACTTGTAGCCATCAAGAAAATCACAAACCATGGGCTTTACGGTAGACAAGAGTTTTTCACAGAATTCAGGATAATTGGAATTATTCGACACATAAATCTAGTGAAACTTTGAGGCCTTTGTGCTCGTGGGAGGCAGTTACTCTTAGTCTACGAGTACAGAACCATGGTTTGTTAGAAAATAATCTATTCAGCGGGAACGGTCCAGTTCTTGAGTGGCAAGAAAGGTTTGATATAGCGCTTTGGACAGCTCGTGGGCTAGCGTATCTCCACAGTCGACGCGACCAGAAGATTTTAGCCACGAATTAGTCACTATAATTCCGTGACAATTTTAGCCACGGTTAAGACCGTGAGTAGGCCGTAACTGGATTAGCCACGAAAATTAAGTGCCTTTGTAGTGGCTATATTGGCCACAGTCTTAGTAGTAACTAAATTGTGGCTAAGTAATTGAGCCACAATATTTGCCACGAATTTTTCTGTGGCTAAGCATCTATTTGTCCAAAAATATATATTAAATTCCAGAACAAAAAATCTGAATTTGAAATTGCAAAACCTAAAATCCAATATCATGCATTACCAAAAGTCAGACCTTACTAACGATTCATTCATTCATTCATACATAACCAAAAAACTTATACCATTCTACTAAGTCTTACAAAAGATGGAAATACTAAACTTATAAGAGATTAGCGCACCACCTATCCAAATCAGATTGTTGGTCTGGGGTCAAAGATGTAGTAGAAGGTGGGACTGTTGGAGTAGAGTTAGTGGTAGTGGCAGTAGGAACATAAGCTGCCTCAGTAGGAGTAGGGTTAGTAGTGGTGGCAGCAGGAACAGAAGAAGTTGGAGAAGCTTTAGGATCACCTCTAGCGTTGTTCGTGTTGCAGCTATGTCGCTTTTGACTGTAACCATATCAGCCTTGAGCACTTCAACATTGTTGTTGACAGCTTCAGAATGTGTCTCTAAACTGGAGATGCGCATGTTTATGTCAAGGTTGCGTTTAAGAGAAGTGGAGACTGACTCGGATGGATTAACATCCTGGAACTGAACGCTACCGATTCCATATATGCGTCCTTGACGAGTCTGGCCGCGCTGTGAAAGGAAAAAAACAAATGAGCATCAATCGAAAAAGACTTAAACTTAAATTATGTCCACAAACACAAAAAAAAACAACATAGAATAGAATAATCACATGTCCATTGGAAAAAGAATCTATGAAAAAGAAAAAGCTTAGCTAACCAAGAATATTAAAGATAAAGGCTTAGCTAGTCAAAACAAACATAAAGAATATGAGTCCATATACATATCAAAAACAAAAATCAAAGACAGATTCTGTGTAAGTGAGAATGTTAACTACTGCAAACCTGAAAGCATCCAAAAAAACAATTCACAATAAAAGCAGAACCTGAAACAATTTATCAAGACAAAGAATATTTCACTAAAACCAAGCCTGAGACTAATCAACACATAGGAGACACAACTAATCCACAGACAGCCAAAAATTTCATATTAAACATATAAACATGATGCAAATAATACAAGAAAGAGTGAGTTTTTTAAGAGTACCTTGACATATTCTTTGTTGAGCAGAATGCGAGTAACACCAGTTGAAGCAGTTTGGCTGACACCATTGGGAGATCCATCATCAGTTGTCATCTGTGTTACAGCTTCCTCTACTTCAAGTACAATTGACTGCGTTCGATGGTTGATGAAAGTTCCATCTTTGCGTGTGTGTCTTCCGCACAAGATCTATGAAAGATGGTGGTTCATCACAACCAGACGCAACCATCTGCAAAAAGAAAGAAGAAAATATCAAGTATAAATATGACAGATTAAATACTAAGATAGATAGACAATTGAAACAATTACCATATCATGTTCGATTTTACAAAATATTTGAGGACCTGCACAATGCTCGTGCATCCCTTTGCCATCAGGATCAGATTTGAAGGATTCTGCAGCTGCTTTGCTCTTTTCAATTGCTGCTTCTGTTGCCCATCCCTCTAGAAGGCTGGTCCAATGATCATCGGTCATGAACTTAGGCATTTAATTATGCTTCTTCGCCCTGTGAATTTTTTTGACAGATTGAAGTCTGTGTATGAATTTTCCAGAGGTAGAAGACCCTGTCCTTAAAGCGATCTTCCCAATAGTAGTTTTGCTACAAAAAGAAAAGAAAAAAAAAAGTAGTTGCAAGTTAGAATACATAATTCAATTAGGAATACATAATACCACAAAAGTTTGCCACCACTTATTTCTCCTTTCCTTAGGAACTTTAGAGCAGCTACAACATGGTCCCATGTAGTAGGCTTTCCACGTTGTTCGAATGAATTTGTGGACCTCTGGGTCTACACCAAACCTGAGGTAAGAACAAGCAAAATCGGAGAGAGAGAAAAGATCATACATTCAATTTATAGATGTATAGACAGCGAAGACTATACATTCATTTGAAAACTTACCACAAAGAGCCATTGAGTTTCCTAGGATGGAGGTGTGGTTGGGATTCTCTAGAGGGAGCATTTAGTAATGCTTCGAGGGTCATGTGAGTGTAGTTGTTTGCATCAGAAGATGCTGCGCTTCTAGTTCTGGTAGCTCCTGGTGGCATGGCAGGACCTGCAGCTGAAGTCCTTGCTGGCATTCATTGTTGCATCACTGGAAACATAGCAGTTTAAATTACTAATTTGCAACAAACTGACCAGATAATCCAAAACATATTGAGCAAAACATAAACAAAGTAAAAAGCAGAAAAATATCTAGTGATGAAACAGTTTGAGCTCAAGAAACTGTTAGTATACAATTCAAGAAGAAAAAATCAGTCTGAAGCAACGGTAAAAAACCTCTAATCTCCAGTTCAATCTATTATAGGACACATTTTGGCTCAGACAAGTAACATCAAAAACACATGACTACTCGTTTTTGTCAGTTTGAAGACTAGAAAACAAACAAAAACAAGAAAACACCAAATAAAAGGCAGAGAGAAGCTAGTTCTATAATACCTGCAAAAGAGCACAATTACAGACCAAAACCTGCAACAATTTGTTACTTCCGACTTCATAACTTTCTTTTTCAGTCAAATATTGTGCAACAATTGAACCAGAAATACGTGCCTTGTTTTTAACTTTCTTCTTCAGATGATACATGTATCTCTCGAACGGATACATCCACCTATATTGGACTGGGCCACCTAAAACAACTTCATCAGGCAAATGCACGGGAAAAATGCTCCATAACATCAAAGAAAGATTGAGGAAATATCTTTTCCAAATTACAAAGTTTCACCACAATATTTTCTTTCAAAATAGCAACATCTTCGTTTCATAAAGTCTTCCCTAAGATAACCCGAAAGAAGAGTGCAATTTATACACACATAGAAATATATTAGCACTTAATATTTTTATCAATGTAAGTAATAATAACATGTAAATTAATAGATAAACATTAAAATACCTGAAATTTCCTTGTGAACTGTTTTTGGAAGGAGTTATGAAAACGCAAATGGGAGAAGTCGTTGCATGATGACGTGACAATCATGACTTTTCAGTCCCAATAGCTTCAAATTGTTTTCATCAATACAACGACTAAACTTTGACGCGTATCCATCTGGAAATTTCATATATGTATTTTTACTCAGTACTCAGCCTGTAGTCAAGGGAGACCTAGCAATAGGAACTTGTCCTATTGGATGCGAATCCCCTGTCCTTGTTGCTTTTCCTAAGTAAAAATACAAGTTTATGTGTGTGTTGTGTATGCAGTAAGTGAACTATGGATATATCAATTCCTTAGTCTAACATGTCATTGTATTACTAAGGTGTCAATCCAAATGGGTGTGATGCTAACAATGAGGATGAGATCAGTTATACTTAATTCAAGCCAAGCAAGTTGATGTTAGATTGTCTAACAACCTAAGTGAAACATGAAATATGCAAAATAAATGCTAAGTAAAAATACTAGGGAGGCAGGTTCAGGTGCTAGAGAAGCAGTGCACAAATGCTGTAGGAGTAATGCAGCAAGTGAAAATGACGAAATAAATTGATGAGATAAAACTAAGTGTAGAGACTAGCAAGCAAAAATGATAACTAAGATAAGGTAAAATCAACTAAGACAAACAAGCTCTCAAGAATGGGGTAATTGGTCTGTGACTCCTCTGAAATCTATCTAAGGCGCTGATAAACTCAAACAGAGCTACTCCCTAGACAACGGTTTCACAAGCAATCAAATCCACTGTCGTGACAGATGACCTTAAGCTAGGGCAGTTCCAGACTCAGATGTCTCTGACAAAATCTACCTTAACAGGCACTAAGACTCAACCCGTTTTTGTCAATGAACACCCTAAACATCCAATCTCTTAGGCTAGAAATGCAAATCTCTGGCACTAGTTCTTCAAACGTTTCATCAACCACCTTTTGAGTGTGGAAACACTTAAGATCTAGTTGCAATTGATCAGAGAGAAACTAGCATTAAGAACACTAATCCAGAAGGGATTCACAAACAACTAAACTCAAACGTCCTAGAAGATCAAAGATTTGTCACTAACCTATCCCATTCTCAAGAACCCTAAAAAACTACTCAAGCATATTGAAGAACATAAACCCAGAAAATCCAAACTTCTCATAATTCATTAAAAATAGATTAGAATGATAGATTATTGCAAGAATAACAAGACTGCAAAGAATTAAAACAAACTAACAAGTGGTTTAAAGAAATCTGGATTCAAAGTCAAGAACAATGAAGAACAAATGAAGAACACTCAAGAACAGAGAGAAAACCTAAAAATAAAAAGCTTACACTAAAAATAAAAACGGAATACCCTTTGGACAAAACCCAAAAGGGGTATTTATATGAAAATGTGGAAAACCCTAAAACCCTAAAGGTACAACTCGAGTTGGGAGGTCGAGTGTGTTGGACGTCGAGTGCTTAGCTGGTGTCGAGTTGAGACGGGTTGATGTTGTTGAGTGGTGACACGAGCGGTACGTCGAGTGCAGCATTGAGTGGGTACATGGTGGAGCTGAGGTCGAGTCGGGGATGCGATGTCGAGTAGGAACTCGGGTGGGTGAGTGGTCGAGTCCGTTAGCCTGTTGGTCGAGTCCGTCATTAGGCCTGACCGAGTTGCAGTAATTCGGTCATAACTCCTTCAAGACTCATCAAAATGATTCAGGACCAAATTGATATAAGTGTTTTTACTCAGTACTCAGCCTATAGTCAAGGGAGACCTAGCAATAGGAACTTGTCTTATTGGATGCGAATCCCCTGTCCTTGTTGCTTTTCCTAAGTAAAAATACAAGTTTATGTGTGTGTTGTGTATGCAGTAAGTGAACTATGGATATATCAATTCCTTAGTCTAACATGTCATTGTATTACTAAGGTGTCAATCCAAATGGGTGTGATGCTAACAATGAGGATGAGATCAGTTATACTTAATTCAAGCCAAGCAAGTTGATGTTAGATTGTCTAACAACCTAAGTGAAACATGAAATATGCAAAATAAATGCTAAGTAAAAATACTAGGGAGGGAGGTGCATTTGCTAGAGAAGCAGTGCACAAATGCTGTAGAAGTAATGCAGCAAGTGAAAATGACGAAATAAATTGATGAGATAAAACTAAGTGTAGAGACTAGCAAGCGAAAATGATAACTAAGATAAGGTAAAATCAACTAAGACAAACAAGCTCTCAAAAATGGGGTAATTGGTCTGTGACTCCTTGGAAATCTATCTAAGACGCTGATAAACTCAAACAGAGCTACTCCCTAGACAACGGGTTCACAAGCAATCAAATCCACTGTCATGACAGATGACCTTAAGCTAGGGCAGTTCCAGACTCAGATGTCTCTGACGAAATCTACCTTAACAGGCACTAAGACTCAACCCGTTTTTGTCAATGAACACCCTAAACATCCAATCTCTTAAGCTAGAAATGCAAATCTCTGGCACTAGTTGTTCAAGCGTTTCATCAACCACCTTTTGAGTGTGGAAACACTTAAGATCTAGTTGCAATTGATCAGAGAGAAACTAGCATTAAGAACACTAATCCAGAAGGGATTCAAAAACAACTAAACTCAAACGCCCTAGAAGATCAAAGATTCGTCACTAACCTATCCCATTCTAAAGAACCCTAAAAAACTACTCAAGCATATTGAAGAACATAAACCCAGAAAATCCAAACTTCTCATAATTCATTAAAAATAGATTAGAATAATAGATTATTGCAAGAATAACAAGACTGCAAAGAATTAAAACAAACTAACAAGTGGTTTAAAGAAATCTGGATTCAAAGTCAAGAACAATGAAGAACAAATGAAGAACACTCAAGAACAGAGAGAAAACCTAAAAATAAAAAGCTTACACTAAAAATAAAAACGGAATACCCTTTGGACAAAACCCAAAAGGGGTATTTATATGAAAATGTGGAAAACCCTAAAACCCTAAAGGTACAGCTCGAGTTGGGAGGTCGAGTGTGTTGGACGTCGAGTGCTTAGCTGGTGTCGAGTTGAGACGGGTTGATGTTGTTGAGTGGTGACACGAGCGGTACGTCGAGTGCAGCATTGAGTGGGTACATGGTGGAGCTGAGGTTGAGTCGGGGATGCGATGTCGAGTAGGGACTCGGGTGGGTGAGTGGTCGAGTCCGTTAGCCTGTTGGTCGAGTCCGTCGTTAGGCCTGACCGAGTTGCAGTAATTCGGTCATAACTCCTTCAAGACTCATCAAAATGATTCAGGACCAAATTGATATAAGTGTTTTTACTCAGTACTCAGCCTGTAGTCAAAGGAGACCTAGCAATAGGAACTTGTCCTATTGGATGCGAATCCCCTGTCCTTGTTGCTTTTCCTAAGTAAAAATACAAGTTTATGTGTGTGTTGTGTATGCAGTAAGTGAACTATGGATATATCAATTCCTTAGTCTAACATGTCATTGTATTACTAAGGTGTCAATCCAAATGGGTGTGATGCTAACAATGAGGATTAGATCAGTTATACTTAATTCAAGCCAAGCAAGTTGATTTTAGATTGTCTAACAACCTAAGTTAAACATGAAATATGCAAAATAAATGCTAAGTAAAAATACTAGGGAGGCAGGTGCAGGTGCTAGAGAAGCAGTGCACAAATGCTGTATGAGTAATGCAACAAGTGAAAATGACGAACTAAATTGATGAGATAAAACTAAGTGTAGAGACTAGCAAGCGAAAATGATAACTAAGATAAGGTAAAATCAACTAAGACAAACAAGCTCTCAAGAATGGGGTAATTGGTCTGTGACTACTCTGAAATCTATCTAAGACGCTGACAAACTCAAACAGAGCTACTCCCTAGACAACGGGTTCACAAGCAATCAAATCCACTGTCGTGAAAGATGGCCTCAAGCTAGGGCAGTTCCAGACTCAGATGACTCTGACGAAATCCACCTTAACAAGCACTAAGACTCAACCCGTTTTTGTCAATGAACACCCTAAACATCCATTCTCTTAGGCTAGGAATGCAAATCTCTGGCACTAGTTGTTCAAGCGTTTCATCAACCACCTTTTGAGTGTGGAAACACTTAAGATCTAGTTGCAATTGATCAGAGAGAAACTAGCATTAAGGACACTAATCCAGAAGGGATTCACAAACAACTAAACTCAAACGCCCTCGAAGATCAAAGATTTGTCACTAACCTATCCCATTCTCAAGAACCCTAAAAAACTACTCAAACATATTGAAGAACATAAACCCAGAAAATCCAAACTTCTCAGAATTCATTAAAAATAGATTAGAATGATAGATTATTGCAAGAATAACAAGATTGCAAAGAATTAAAACAAACTAACAAGTGGATTAAAAGAAATCTGGATTCAAAGTCAAGAACAATGAAGAACAAATGAAGAACAAATGAAGAACACGCAAGAACAGAGAGAAAACCTAAAAATAAAAATCTTACACTAAAAATAAACACGGAATACCCTTTGGACAAAACCCAAAAGGGGTATTTATATGAAAATGTGGAAAACCCTAAAACCCTAAAGGTACAGCTCGAGTTGGGAGGTCGAGTGTGTTGGACGTCGAGTGCTTAGCTGGTGTCGAGTTGAGACGGGTTGATGTTGTTGAGTGGTGACACGAGCGGTACGTCGAGTGCATCATTGAGTGGGTACATGGTGGAGCTGAGGTCGAGTCGGGGATGCGATGTCGAGTAGGAACTAAGTGTAGAGACTAGCAAGCGAAAATGATAACTAAGATAAGGTAAAATCAACTAAGACAAACAAGCTCTCAAAAATGGGGTAATTGGTCTGTGACTCCTCTGAAATCTATCTAAGGCGCTGATAAACTCAAACAGAGCTACTCCCTAGACAACGGTTTCACAAGCAATCAAATCCACTGTCGTGACAGATGACCTTAAGCTAGGGCAGTTCCAGACTCAGATGTCTCTGACAAAATCTACCTTAACAGGCACTAAGACTCAACCCGTTTTTGTCAATGAACACCCTAAACATCCAATCTCTTAGGCTAGAAATGCAAATCTCTGGCACTAGTTCTTCAAGCGTTTCATCAACCACCTTTAGAGTGTGGAAACACTTAAGATCTAGTTGCAATTGATCAGAGAGAAACTAGCATTAAGAACACTAATCCAGAAGGGATTCACAAACAACTAAACTCAAACGCCCTAGAAGATCAAAGATTCGTCACTAACCTATCCCATTCTCAAGAACCCTAAAAAACTACTCAAGCATATTGAAGAACATAAACCCAGAAAATCCAAACTTCTCATAATTCATTAAAAATAGATTAGAATGATAGATTATTGCAAGAATAACAAGACTGCAAAGAATTAAAACAAACTAACAAGTGGTTTAAAGAAATCTGGATTCAAAGTCAAGAACAATGAAGAACAAATGAAGAACACTCAAGAACAGAGAGAAAACCTAAAAATAAAAAGCTTACACTTAAAATAAAAACGAAATACCCTTTGGACAAAACCCAAAAGGGGTATTTATATGAAAATGTGGAAAATCCTAAAACCCTAAAGGTACAGCTCGAGTTGGGAGGTCGAGTGTGTTGGACGTCGAGTGCTTAGCTGGTGTCGAGTTGAGACAGGTTGATGTTGTTGAGTGGTGACACGAGCGGTACGTCGAGTGCAGCATTGAGTGGGTACATGGTGGAGCTGAGGTTGAGTCGGGGATGCGATGTCGAGTAGGGACTCGGGTGGGTGAGTGGTCGAGTCCGTTAGCCTGTTGGTCGAGTCCGTCGTTAGGCCTGACCGAGTTGCAGTAATTCGGTCATAACTCCTTCAAGACTCATCAAAATGATTCAGGACCAAATTGATATAAGTGTTTTTACTCAGTACTCAGCCTGTAGTCAAAGGAGACCTAGCAATAGGAACTTGTCTTATTGGATGCGAATCCCCTGTCCTTGTTGCTTTTCCTAAGTAAAAATACAAGTTTATGTGTGTGTTGTGTATGCAGTAAGTGAACTATGGATATATCAATTCCTTAGTCTAACATGTCATTGTATTACTAAGGTGTCAATCCAAATGGGTGTGATGCTAACAATGAGGATGAGATCAGTTATACTTAATTCAAGCCAAGCAAGTTGATGTTAGATTGTCTAACAACCTAAGTGAAACATGAAATATGCAAAATAAATGCTAAGTAAAAATACTAGGGAGGCAGGTGCAGGTGCTAGAGAAGCAGTGCACAAATGCTGTAGGAGTAATGCAGCAAGTGAAAATGACGAAATAAGTTGATGAGATAAAACTAAGTGTAGAGACTAGCAAGCAAAAATGATAACTAAGATAAGGTAAATCAACTAAGACAAACAAGCTCTCAAGAATGGGGTAATTGGTCTGTGACTCCTCTGAAATCTATCTAAGGCGCTGATAAACTCAAACAGAGCTACTCCCTAGACAACGGTTTCACAAGCAATCAAATCCACTGTCGTGACAGATGACCTTAAGCTAGGGCAGTTCCAGACTCAGATGTCTCTGACAAAATCTACCTTAACAGGCACTAAGACTCAACCCGTTTTTGTCAATGAACACCCTAAACATCCAATCTCTTAGGCTAGAAATGCAAATCTCTGGCACTAGTTCTTCAAGCGTTTCATCAACCACCTTTTGAGTGTGGAAACACTTAAGATCTAGTTGCAATTGATCAGAGAGAAACTAGCATTAAGAACACTAATCCAGAAGGGATTCACAAACAACTAAACTCAAACGCCCTAGAAGATCAAAGATTCGTCACTAACCTATCCCATTCTCAAGAACCCTAAAAAACTACTCAAGCATATTGAAGAACATAAACCCAGAAAATCCAAACTTCTCATAATTCATTAAAAATAGATTAGAATGATAGATTATTGCAAGAATAACAAGACTGCAAAGAATTAAAACAAACTAACAAGTGGTTTAAAGAAATCTGGATTCAAAGTCAAGAACAATGAAGAACAAATGAAGAACACTCAAGAACAGAGAGAAAACCTAAAAATAAAAAGCTTACACTTAAAATAAAAACGAATTACCCTTTGGACAAAACCCAAAAGGGGTATTTATATGAAAATGTGGAAAATCCTAAAACCCTAAAGGTACAGCTCGAGTTGGGAGGTCGAGTGTGTTGGACGTCGAGTGCTTAGCTGGTGTCGAGTTGAGATGGGTTGATGTTGTTGAGTGGTGACACGAGCGGTACGTCGAGTGCAGCATTGAGTGGGTACATGGTGGAGCTGAGGTTGAGTCGGGGATGCGATGTCGAGTAGGGACTCGGGTGGGTGAGTGGTCGAGTCCGTTAGCCTGTTGGTCGAGTCCGTCGTTAGGCCTGACCGAGTTGCAGTAATTCGGTCATAACTCCTTCAAGACTCATCAAAATGATTCAGGACCAAATTGATATAAGTGTTTTTACTCAGTACTCAGCCTGTAGTCAAAGGAGACCTAGCAATAGGAACTTGTCTTATTGGATGCGAATCCCGTCCTTGTTGCTTTTCCTAAGTAAAAATACAAGTTTATGTGTGTGTTGTGTATGCAGTAAGTGAACTATGGATATATCAATTCCTTAGTCTAACATGTCATTGTATTACTAAGGTGTCAATCCAAATGGGTGTGATGCTAACAATGAGGATTAGATCAGTTATACTTAATTCAAGCCAAGCAAGTTGATGTTAGATTGTCTAACAACCTAAGTGAAACATGAAATATGCAAAATAAATGCTAAGTAAAAATACTAGGGAGGCAGGTGCAGGTGCTAGAGAAGCAGTGCACAAATGCTGTAGGAGTAATGCAGCAAGTGAAAATGACGAAATAAATTGATGAGATAAAACTAAGTGTCGAGACTAGCGTTTAAAATGATAACTAAGATAAGGTAAAATCAACTAAGACAAACAAGCTCTCAAGAATGGGGTAATTGGTCTGTGACTACTCTGAAATCTATCTAAGACGCTGACAAACTCAAACAGAGCTACTCCCTAGACAACGGGTTCACAAGCAATCAAATCCACTGTCGTGAAAGATGGCCTCAAGCTAGGACAGTTCCAGACTCAGATGACTCTGACGAAATCCACCTTAACAAGCACTAAGACTCAACCCGTTTTTGTCAATGAACACCCTAAACATCCAATCTCTTAGGCTAGGAATGCAAATCTCTGGCACTAGTTGTTCAAGCGTTTCATCAACCACCTTTTGAGTGTGGAAACACTTAAGATCTAGTTGCAATTGATCAGAGAGAAACTAGCATTAAGAACACTAATCCAGAAGGGATTCACAAACAACTAAACTCAAACGCCCTCGAAGATCAAAGATTTGTCACTAACCTATCCCATTCTCAAGAACCCTAAAAAACTACTCAAACATATAGAAGAACATAAACCCAGAAAATCCAAACTTCTCTGAATTCATTAAAAATAAATTAGAATGATAGATTATTGCAAGAATAACAAGATTGCAAAGAATTAAAACAAACTAACAAGTGGATTAAAAGAAATCTGGATTCAAAGTCAAGAACAATGAAGAACAAATGAAAAACAAATGAAGAACAAATGAAGAACACGCAAGAACAGAGAGAAAACCTAAAAATAAAAATCTTACACTAAAAATAAACACGGAATACCCTTTGGACAAAACCCAAAAGGGGTATTTATATGAAAATGTGGAAAACCCTAAAACCCTAAAGGTACAGCTCGAGTTGGGAGGTCGAGTGTGTTGGACGTCGAGTGCTTAGCTGGTGTCGAGTTGAGACGGGTTGATGTTGTTGAGTGGTGACACGAGCGGTACGTCGAGTGCAGCATTGAGTGGGTACATGGTGGAGCTGAGGTCGAGTCGGGGATGCGATGTCGAGTAGGAACTCGGGTGGGTGGTGGTCGAGTCCGTTAGCCTGTTGGTCGAGTCCGTCATTAGGCCTGACCAAGTTGCAGTAATTTGGTCATAACTCCTTCAAGACTCATCAAAATGATTCAGGACCAAATTGATATAAGTGTTTTTACTCAGTACTCAGCCTGTAGTCAAGGGAGACCTAGCAATAGGAACTTGTCTTATTGGATGCGAATCCCCTGTCCTTGTTGCTTTTCGTAAGTAAAAATACAAGTTTATGTGTGTGTTGTGTATGCAGTAAGTGAACTATGGATATATCAATTCCTTAGTCTAACATGTCATTGTATTACTAAGGTGTCAATCCAAATGGGTGTGATGCTAACAATGAGGATGAGATCAGTTATACTTAATTCAAGCCAAGCAAGTTGATGTTAGATTGTCTAACAACCTAAGTGAAACATGAAATATGCAAAATAAATGCTAAGTAAAAATACTAGGGACGGAGGTGCATTTGCTAGAGAAGCAGTGCACAAATGTTGTAGAAGTAATGCAGCAAGTGAAAATGACGAAATAAATTGATGAGATAAAACTAAGTGTAGAGACTAGCAAGCGAAAATGATAACTAAGATAAGGTAAAATCAACTAAGACAAAGAAGCTTTCAAAAATGGGGTAATTGGTCTGTGACTCCTTTGAAATCTATCTAAGGCACTGATAAACTCAAACAGAGCTACTCCTTAGACAACGGGTTCACAAGCAATCAAATCCACTGTCATGACAGATGACCTTAAGCTAGGGCAGTTCCAGACTCAGATGTCTCTGACGAAATCTACCTTAACAGGCACTAAGACTCAACCCGTTTTTGTCAATGAACACCCTAAACATCCAATCTCTTAGGCTAGAAATGCAAATCTCTGGCACTAGTTGTTCAAGCGTTTCATCAACCACCTTTTGAGTGTGGAAACACTTAAGATCTAGTTGCAATTGATCAGAGAGAAACTAGCATTAATAACACTAATCCAGAAGGGATTCACAAACAACTAAACTCAAACGCCCTCGAAGATCAAAGATTTGTCACTAACCTATCCCATTCTCAAGAACCCTAAAAAACTACTCAAACATATTGAAGAACATAAACCCAGAAAATCCAAACTTCTCAGAATTCATTAAAAATAGATTAGAATGATAGATTATTGCAAGAATAACAAGACTGCAAAGAATTAAAACAAACTAACAAGTGGTTTAAAGAAATCTGGATTCAAAGTCAAGAACAATGAAGAACAAATGAACAACACTCAAGAACAGAGAGAAAACCTAAAAATAAAAAGCGTACACTTAAAATAAAAACGAAATACCCTTTGGACAAAACCCAAAAGGGGTATTTATATGAAAATGTGGAAAATCCTAAAACCCTAAAGGTACAGCTCGAGTTGGGAGGTCGAGTGTGTTGGACGTCGAGTGCTTAGCTGGTGTCGAGTTGAGACGGGTTGATGTTGTTGAGTGGTGACACGAGCGGTACGTCGAGTGCAGCATTGAGTGGGTACATGGTGGAGCTGAGGTTGAGTCGGGGATGCGATGTCGAGTAGGGACTCGGGTGGGTGAGTGGTCGAGTCCGTTAGCCTGTTGGTCGAGTCCGTCGTTAGGCCTGACCGAGTTGCAGTAATTCGGTCATAACTCCTTCAAGACTCATCAAAATGATTCAGGACCAAATTGATATAAGTGTTTTTACTCAGTACTCAGCCTGTAGTCAAAGGAGACCTAGCAATAGGAACTTGTCTTATTGGATGCGAATCCCCTGTCCTTGTTGCTTTTCCTAAGTAAAAATACAAGTTTATGTGTGTGTTGTGTATGCAGTAAGTGAACTATGGATATATCAATTCCTTAGTCTAACATGTCATTGTATTACTAAGGTGTCAATCCAAATGGGTGTGATGCTAACAATGAGGATTAGATCAGTTATACTTAATTCAAGCCAAGCAAGTTGATGTTAGATTGTCTAACAACCTAAGTGAAACATGAAATATGCAAAATAAATGCTAAGTAAAAATACTAGGGAGGCAGGTGCAGGTGCTAGAGAAGCAGTGCACAAATGCTGTAGGAGTAATGCAGCAAGTGAAAATGACGAAATAAATTGATGAGATAAAACTAAGTGTAGAGACTAGCAAGCGAAAATGATAACTAAGATAAGGTAAAATCAACTAAGACAAACAAGCTCTCAAGAATGGGGTAATTGGTCTGTGACTACTCTGAAATCTATCTAAGACGCTGACAAACTCAAACAGAGCTACTCCCTAGACAACGGGTTCACAAGCAATCAAATCCACTGTCGTGAAAGATGGCCTCAAGCTAGGGCAGTTCCAGACTCAGATGACTCTGACGAAATCCACCTTAACAAGCACTAAGACTCAACCCGTTTTTGTCAATGAACACCCTAAACATCCAATCTCTTAGGCTAGGAATGCAAATCTCTGGCACTAGTTGTTCAAGCGTTTCATCAACCACCTTTTGAGTGTGGAAACACTTAAGATCTAGTTGCAATTGATCAGAGAGAAACTAGCATTAAGAACACTAATCCAGAAGGGATTCACAAACAACTAAACTCAAACGCCCTCGAAGATCAAAGATTTGTCACTAACCTATCCCATTCTCAAGAACCCTAAAAAACTACTCAAACATATAAAAGAACATAAACCCAGAAAATCCAAACTTCTCTGAATTCATTAAAAATAAATTAGAATGATAGATTATTGCAAGAATAACAAGATTGCAAAGAATTAAAACAAACTAACAAGTGGATTAAAAGAAATCTGGATTCAAAGTCAAGAACAATGAAGAACAAATGAAGAACAAATGAAGAACACGCAAGAACAGAGAGAAAACCTAAAAATAAAAATCTTACACTAAAAATAAACACGGAATACCCTTTGGACAAAACCCAAAAGGGGTATTTATATGAAAATGTGGAAAACCCTAAAACCCTAAAGGTACAGCTCGAGTTGGGAGGTCGAGTGTGTTGGACGTCGAGTGCTTAGCTGGTGTCGAGTTGAGACGGGTTGATGTTGTTGAGTGGTGACACGAGCGGTACGTCGAGTGCAGCATTGAGTGGGTACATGGTGGAGCTGAGGTCGAGTCGGGGATGCGATGTCGAGTAGGAACTCGGGTGGGTGAGTGGTCGAGTCCGTTAGCCTGTTGGTCGAGTCCGTCATTAGGCCTGACCGAGTTGCAGTAATTCGGTCATAACTCCTTCAAGACTCATCAAAATGATTCAGGACCAAATTGATATAAGTGTTTTTACTCAGTACTCAGCCTGTAGTCAAGGGAGACCTAGCAATAGGAACTTGTCTTATTGGATGCGAATCCCCTGTCCTTGTTGCTTTTCGTAAGTAAAAATACAAGTTTATGTGTGTGTTGTGTATGCAGTAAGTGAACTATGGATATATCAATTCCTTAGTCTAACATGTCATTGTATTACTAAGGTGTCAATCCAAATGGGTGTGATGCTAACAATGAGGATGAGATCAGTTATACTTAATTCAAGCCAAGCAAGTTGATGTTAGATTGTCTAACAACCTAAGTGAAACATGAAATATGCAAAATAAATGCTAAGTAAAAATACTAGGGACGGAGGTGCATTTGCTAGAGAAGCAGTGCACAAATGCTGTAGAAGTAATGCAGCAAGTGAAAATGACGAAATAAATTGATGAGATAAAACTAAGTGTAGAGACTAGCAAGCGAAAATGATAACTAAGATAAGGTAAAATCAACTAAGACAAAGAAGCTCTCAAAAATGGGGTAATTGGTCTGTGACTCCTTTGAAATCTATCTAAGGCGCTGATAAACTCAAACAGAGCTACTCCTTAGACAACGGGTTCACAAGCAATCAAATCCACTGTCATGACAGATGACCTTAAGCTAGGGCAGTTCCAGACTCAGATGTCTCTGACGAAATCTACCTTAACAGGCACTAAGACTCAACCCGTTTTTGTCAATGAACACCCTAAACATCCAATCTGTTAGGCTAGAAATGCAAATCTCTGGCACTAGTTGTTCAAGCGTTTCATCAACCACCTTTTGAGTGTGGAAACACTTAAGATCTAGTTGCAATTGATCAGAGAGAAACTAGCATTAAGAACACTAATCCAGAAGGGATTCACAAACAACTAAACTCAAACGCCCTCGAAGATCAAAGATTTGTCACTAACCTATCCCATTCTCAAGAACCCTAAAAAACTACTCAAACATATTGAAGAACATAAACCCAGAAAATCCAAACTTCTCAGAATTCATTAAAAATAGATTAGAATGATAGATTATTGCAAGAATAACAAGATTGCAAAGAATTAAAACAAACTAACAAGTGGATTAAAAGAAATCTGGATTCAAAGTCAAGAACAATGAAGAACAAATGAAGAACACGCAAGAACAGAGAGAAAACCTTAAAATAAAAATCTTACACTAAAAATAAACACGGAATACCCTTTGGACAAAACCCAAAAGAGGTATTTATATGAAAATGCGGAAAACCCTAAAACCCTAAAGGTGCAGCTCGAGTGTTTTGGACGTCGAGTGCTTTGGTGGTGTCGAGTTGAGACGGGTTGATGTTGTTGAGTGGTGACACGAGCGGTACGTCGAGCGCAGCATTGAGTGGGTACATGGTGGAGCTGAGGTCGAGTCGGGGATGCGATTTTGAGTAGGGACTGGGGTGGGTGAGTGGTCGAGTCCGTCAGCCTGTTGGTCGAGTCTATCGTTAGGCCTGACCGAGTTACAGTAATTCGGTCATAACTCCTTCAAGACTCATCAAAATGATTCAGGACCAAATTGATATAAGTATTTTTATTCAATACTCAGCCTGTAGTCAAGGGAGACCTAGTAATAGGAACTTGTCCTATTGGATGCAAATCCCCTGTCCTTGTTGCTTTTCCTAAGTAAAAATACAAGTTTATGTGTGTGTTGTGTATGCAGTAAGTGAACTATGGATATATCAATTCCTTAGTCTAACATGTCATTGTAGTACTAAGGTGTCAATCCAAATGGGTGTGATGCTAACAATCAAGATGAGATCAGATATACTTAATTCAAGGTAAGCAAGTTGATGTTGGATTGTCTAACAACCTAAGTGAAACATGAAATATGCAAAATAAATGCTAAGTAAAAATACTAGGGAGGCAGGTGCAGGTGCTAGAATAGCAGTGCACAAATGCTGTAGGAGTAATGCAACAAGTGAAAATGATGAAATAAATTGATGAGATAAAACTAAGTGTAGAGACTAGCAAGCGAAAATGATAACTAAGATAAGGTAAAATCAACTAAGACAAACAAACTCTCAAGAATGGGGTAATTGGTCTGTGACTCCTCTGAAATCTATCTAAGGCGCTGACAAACTCAAACAGAGCTACTCCCTAGACAACGGGTTCACAAGCAATCAAATCCACTGTCGTGACAGATGACCTCAAGCTAGGGCAGTTCCAGACTCAGATGACTCTGACAAAATCCACCTTAACAAGCACTAAGACTCAACCCGTTTTTGTCAATGAACATCCCAAACATCCAATCTCTTAGGCTAGGAATGCAAATCTCTGGCACTAGTTGTTCAAACGTTTCGTCAACCACCTTTTGAGTGTGGAAACACTTAAGATCTAGTTGCAATTGATCAGAGAGAAACTAGCATTAAGAACACTAATCCAGAAGGGATTCACAAACAACTAAACTCAAACGCCCTAGAAGATCAAAGATTTGTCACTAACCTATCCCATTCTCAAGAACCCTAAAAAACTACTCAAACATATTGAAGAACATAAACCCAGAAAATCCAAACTTCTCAGAATTCATTAAAAATAGATTAGAATGATAGATTATTGCAAGAATAACAAGATTTCAAAGAATTAAAACAAACTAACAAGTGGATTAAAAGAAATATGGATTCAAAGTCAAGAACAATGAAGAACAAATGAAGAACACTCAAGAACAGAGAGAAAACCTAAAAATAAAAAGCTTACACTAAAAATAAAAACGGAATACCCTTTGGACAAAACCCAAAAGGGGTATTTATATGAAAATGCGGAAAACCCTAAAACCCTAAAGGTGCAGCTCGAGTTGGGAGGTCGAGTGTGTTGGACGTCGAGTGCTTAGGTGGTGTCGAGTTGAGACGGGTTGATGTTGTTGAGTGGTGACACAAGCGGTACGTCGAGTGCAGCATTGACTGGGTACATGGTGGAGCTGAGGTCGAGTCGGGGATGCGATGTCGAGTAGGGACTCGGGTGGGTGAGTGGTCGAGTCCGTCAGCCTGTTGGTCGAGTCCGTCGTTAGGCCTGACCGAGTTGCAGTAATTTGGTCATAACTCCTTCAAGACTCATCAAAACGATTCAGGACTACCTCCATTGGAAAGTTTACTCACTCCTCTACAACTTTTACGAAGATTGTTGAGGCTGAATCCAAACTCAAAGTCCTCGTCATGCCGCATCTTTGGTCTGCTCGAGTTCATTGTTAGGCCTGACCGAGTTGCAGTACTTCGGTCATAACTCCTTCAAGACTCGTCAAAATGATTCAAGACTACCTCCATTGGAAAGTTAACGCACTCCTCTACAACTTTTATGAAGACTGTTGAGGCTAAATCCAAACTCAAAGTCCTCGTCCAGCCGCATCTTTAGTCTGCTCGAGTTCGTGCTCGAGCTGGTGGTCGTGTTTCTGCTCGAGCTCGAGCTGGTGGTCGAGCTGGGGTTCGAGCTCGAGCTCCTTGTCGAGCTGGTGGTCGAGCTCGAGCTCCTCGTTGAGCTGGTGCACGGAATTTTGTCCAAGTACCTGAAATCAATTCCAAAATGCATTTGTATGCAAATCTAATACAAATCTTAGTATGGATGCTAAATGTGTGAAAGACACTAGAAAATGGGGTGAAACATATGATGAATCTAATACTAGGTGATGATAAATGCATGCTAAAACATGCTAAAATACAGAGAAATCAAAATTTGATATCATTTTCAGCCAAAGGAGAAATTGTCTTTTTCCTTCATTAAATAACCTAAATATTAACACATGCACCGTTCCATCTTCATCAATATATAATCTCGGTCTTCTACATAATGCTGGGAGATCCATCCTTGATTTAATGTTATCTTTCGTCTTTCCCGGAACATTCAACACCATGTTAATGAGATTATCAAAGAAATCTTTCTCAACGTGCATGAAGTCAAGGTTGTGTCGAAGAAGAATGTTTTCCCAGTATGGTAACTGAAACTTGTCATTTTTGGTCGGTTTCAATCAATTGATAGTATAAAAGGTGAAATGTCGAACCTAATCTAGAGCATGTCTGTAGCACTTAACATGTGGATTTTTCTTACTAAGTCAAGCAATATAATTTAGGGGTTTTTCTTACTAACAACCTAAAATACAGAAATTTAAACTAGAGATGCAGAGCCTTTCACACTCTAACAAATCATGAATTAAAGATGCAAAAACTAAGACTAGTTGCAAAATCCTAAGTGACTCGAGTAGGTCACTCGAGTGGTGAACTTGAGCGGACTTGGCCAAGTGGTGCTAAACTACTAAATGAAAGCGGTAAACAAGAGATCTAAAAAATGACAACTAGTTCAAATAAAAGACAAAGGTATTTTGGGGATAGACTCATAGGATCATCTACACTCTCACGCCATGGGTGCTAATTTACTAAATTCAGGTGAATCCCTTGACGACGGATCTCACTTCCAATCCAACCCACTATCGTGGTGAAGGGTCTCAACAAGTGACTAAGGATCGATCCGTCAAAGCCAAGAAAGACTCATAACAAGTGAATAGTTGGGTCGTGATGTAAATAAACATCTGATGCACCAACTCTCACGCTATTGTGTCTTAATCCCTGGAAAAACTAGATCTGATGGTTCAAGGCACTTTTGCTGATCATGAAGTCATCTAAAATCATGATCCTCTATATCAGAGAGGTACAAGCATTACAAACGAGAACCCAAGAGGGATTTTTAAACCGAATCAGCATAAATCAGCAAAAACCCATGGCGATCGAGTGAGACTACCTAATCCATCCCCGAAAACCCCTAAAATGACTACTCACTCATCGAGATCATCATCGAAGCCAAAAGCCCAGAAAAGCTAAGACTTGTCATAGATGAGGGATGATCTGATGAGAAAGAAATTTTGAAAAAGGAACAGTAGATCAAGACTCGTTCTTATTAAAATTACTAAGAGTTGCAAAATTCCGAATCGAAATCTAAAGATAAACTAAAGAGAAAACTAAGAGAGATAAACTAATTATGCTAAACCGGCGCAGAATAAAAATTGTCAGATCGCGCGTCCGTACCGAGTTATTATTAACCTCCGTATTTATACATAATAATTTAGGGATAATGAGAATTTGCCATAATTTGCGGAATCTTCTCGAAGCGGTCCTCACCACTCGACCCAGCAGTCGAGTGGTCTGGTCGAGTAGCCTCCTCAAGTCTTCATTCGAGTAGCCTCCTCGAGTAACTTGAGCTTCCTTTGTAGTCTTCAACTCTATGGCTCCATGTCACTCGAGTCATGTCTCCTTGCAGAAATCCCTACGTCGCTTCACAGCCTGAGAGGTCACATAAGTGATGAGTTCTTGCAGCTCCGAGTACTTGAAATGACCACATGTATGCAAAATGCATGCAAACTAATGGAAAGAGACTAAATATCCTATATGTCAAATAAATGCAGTAAGTGATAAGAGTAATGCCTACAACTAATGCTAAGTTGCAATAAAACAATAGTAAAAATATGCCAAAATGCAATGTTATCAAACTCTCCCAAACTTATCCTTTGCTTGCCCTCAAGCAAATAGAAAGAATAAGATGAAAGGAGTAAGGTTAAAAGTGGGGACTTGGAACCTAGCAAACTAAGCAAACCTCTGAAGTCAACACCACAGTTAATAGTTCTAGTATGCAAATCACAACAGTTTTACTTAAAAGCTTTAGCCATACTCATCACATAGAATTCAACACTAAGACTCAGCCAAAACAAGCATTCAAAGTAAACTATCCCTTTAACATTTATTAAGCACGAACTGGTGGATCATGATATGCAATAACTAAAACTCATTTGGTTGAGGGACAAGTTTGAAGAGATTAAAATGATCTCTTCTTCCTTTGGTTTAAGCGAAAGTATCAGGATCTCTCATTGAAAAGGATTGAATTTTAAGAGAATGCTAAAGGTAAAGCCAACTGATGTATACAGGAGCTGACTATCATCTACCCATGATCATCCAATGACTTCCCTAACTCTAAAACCTCAGAAACTGAACCTAGCACTACCCTTTGGTTTTTAAGGATCGATCTTTCTGTTTTTCTTCTAAAGAGAGGGTGTTTCTACATTTTTTTCTTTAACTTCTAGCGGATATAGAAAATTTTCTATTTTTTTCTAAGACTTGACTCGACCACTTTGGTCGAGTAAGCTACTCGAGTGGTATTACTATATATTTTTTTTCTCTTTCATTTCTTGACTCGGAGCTAACTCTTATCTTCCAAATCCTTTACTAGACTTATACATTTTTTACTACCCTCTCCAAAGGTATACATTTTTTAGCAAACTTTTTTCTTTCTTTTCTTTCCCAAACTCAAACCCAAAATCCATTCGAACCCCTTAGCCTAATCTGATTCAAAAAGTGTGAATCAGAGATTACATGAGAGGCTACTTCTGTCGGCTAAACCAAACACTTTCTCTTTAATTCAATCCGAAAATAGGCCTCACTTCTCTCACAATTGATGTATTGGTATGAATCGAAGTTTTTGGTTTGGTTTTGTGGAACTGTCTCGATGATGGAGACAACTACTTGGATTAGCAAGAGTGGTAAAAGGTGAAAGAAAATCCAAGTATTTTGAGGTATCCATGAGATTTAAGTTTTATAGCATATCATGATAATTAAGTTTTCAAATATAAGGTTCAAATTCATAGGGATAGATTTACAAGTCACAACAAGTTTTTAACCAAGTGAGAGTGCTAAGTTCAATTCCATGCAAGGTGCAGCCTTATGTTTCAAACTAAGGTTAATGCATAAGACAACTTATAACTAATGGCACTGAAATCATATGTTTGGTTATTAAGCCTTAATTGGTTAACTCATCATCATCCCCTATGCTAAATGCAACAATCCTAAGCAAATGCAACTACATGACACTCTGATTTTTTTTGTGAAATTATTTTCTAAATATTTTCAAGTTTTTATGGGTTTTTAGATGCACATAGATGGATGCAAAATTTGAATTAAGAAAACAAAGAAAACATGTCAAATAAATCTCTTAGACACTCCCCCAAACTTAAATTACACAGTCCCTTGTGTAATAAAAAGTCAAAAGAATGCCTAAGAGATTAAAAACAAAGAAAGACAAAATATGCTATGGTATTTATAAGGGTGAGGGTGTGGTACCTCATTGGCGGTTGGAGAAGTAGGAGTCGAGGTAGTCATCCATAGAATCGTGGGTGTACGAGGACTCGGCTGGCTGACTTGAGTGACTAGGTCGAGTGAGCTGCTTTGAAGGTCTACGTCGAGTGAGGCGGTGTGGGTCTGATTGATCTTCTTCATCAACAGCTGGTCGTCGGATGGTAGGTCTCTTCTGAGCCGACTCGAGTAGTCTACTCGAGTGGGTTGAGAGTGGGGCTGTTCATCTTCTTCTGAAGTTAGGGTTTGGATATAAACCCTTCTCTCCCCACGTGTGTCTTCAACTGAGGATCGACGTCTTGGTTAACTCGAGCTTGCATGGCATTGGTGATGGGTGAAAGAGTGAGTCCTTGCCAAGCTTCTTGCGTCGTGTGGAAGGTAAACGGGTGGTTGGGGCCGCTGACTGATCTGCAGTTCCTTAACACTTCGTGTCAGGTCGTTCACTGTTGAGGTAAGTTCTTTGACCTTGCCTTTAAGTTTCTTGATGGTCTTGTCTTGCCATTTAGGCCATCGTCTAGATAAGGTCAACTTCTTACTCACCATTCCCAAGTTGGTGCAAACTTCCTCATTGAAGTCATACCTCTCAGGCTCAGGAATAGATTCCTCCACTTCTGCCACAGCATCTCTCTGAACTCTAGTCATGTAGAGGAGATGAAGAGGTGGAATAAAATCAACGCTCTCTCTTTCAGTGAGCTTTGGCATTTCTTGGCATGGTAGGAGGACTTTGGCTTTCTTCATCAGGGGGTGCGAGAAGTTGTAGACATATTGGTCATCAACCATACTCGGGCCGAGTATGCGAGAGCTTTGAAGATGAGCGATGTCTAACCATTGACGTTCAGACTCGTCACTCATGGTTAGGTCTATCCCACAGGTGAGTAAAATGGGTGTTACCAATCCCCCTATGGTGATGTCTCCTTCTTTGTTCATCCTGTGGAGTTTAGAAGCATATGCCTTGTATGAAGTAAGATTTGTGACTAGGATTTCAGCATTCCCAGCACCATTCCTATCTCCTTTCATGATAATCCCGTTTTCCATATCCTCAGACGAAGCATATAGAATGAAGTTTTTCAAAGCTGAATCCATCATTTGCAGTTCTTGGTCATTAACCGCACCGGTATTTTTCTTAGCGAAAATGGTACTTACCACAATTCGGTGGAAATACCGCAAAGAAGGATTCCTTATCTCGGAGCTTTTCACCAGAGAAGTCTTGAAGGGTGTTCTTCCTCCTAAAGTTTTCCACAACTTCATAAGCTCAGTGTTGCTGTAATCTGGCTCCATTCCCGAACCTTCCTCAAATTCAAACAATGCGTTGATCTGCTTGAAACTCAATGTATGAGTGATCCCATCCACCTTGAAGTAGATAAACTTGTGACTGCCATCCGTAGTCATGCTCCTATGGTCTGCGTATGAAGCGACCTTCATAGTTGACAGACATTGGCATGTCTCGTTCTGGTAAGCAGGGAAGTGGTAAGTCATGAGGACTTGGAGATTGGCTGCTCTGAGTAGGCTTGTCACCTCGTCTGTGATTCCCAGGGCTTCCATTGTCGCGAGATGAGGATATCTTGTTCCGTGAAACCTCATTGACTTTAGGGCCGTAATGGAGTTATCTTCCGATTCCTCTGATGTAATTGTTGTTGCTCTTTTGTTTCTTCTTTCTATTTTTCTTTCAATAACTTCTTGAGACTCACTATCCGTGACAGCTCTGGAGCTCTGATCACTTCTCCCTTCTACGTCATGGAAGTCTTGCATAGCATGGGCTGCGTTGTCATGCGATTCATCTTTTAAAGTAGGGATTTCTCTCCTAGCTCGCATCATGTTTCGTGCTATGGTTTCAGCTGATGTTTGCCCTGTTTTCCTGAAAATAGATACAAGATTTTGAAAAATTTAGCAAAGGGATAAGTGTTTCGGGTAGCAACTCGAGTGAGCCACTTGAGTGGATCATTCGAGTAGCCTGCTCGAATGCTGCAGGGAAACGGATGAATCGTAACAGTATGCAATGAAACTTCATGACTCGAAATGAATAAAGAGGGGTTTATCAGCAGTGGCTTCCGTGGTGCAACAGTATATCGTTCATAATAAGAGATTATCAAGATTTTTATGTAAGCTTTTGCACAAATCATAAGAAGTTTAACGGGGAAAACGCATGAAGAAAGTTTTAAGAACCCAGTTTATTGATTTAAAGACCAAAATCTCATGAACTTTTTCAGAAAAGTTTTAGGATGAACTCTAATAAGATTTTCATGAAATTCTGGAAAATAGAACACTTACTGGACGAATTTGCCTCTTCGAGACATGATGACTCAAGAGTCTTTCGGAATGAATTCAAAAATAAATTTCAGCAAAAGTTTTAAAATTTTTTGTGAGAAGTAAACGAGATCGGAAATGAGAAAGTGAAAATGTGACTTTAATCAACTTCAAACACTGTGGTCGAGTAGGTGCAGTAAGGAGGAATGGATAAGGTTAGATGAGCGGCCAAGATTAAAAATTTAGATTTCCTAGATTTTTAGATAGAACCTGGGCCACTCGACCATGGAGTCGAGTAGTTTACTCGAGTCCTGTGTTCAAGTGATGTACTCGGCTGCTGTGGGATTTCCATGTCTCGACCTCACCAAGCTTCCTGAGACATCAAAACACTAAATAGAAAACATTAAAATACTGGAAACTAAGGAAACTTAAAATGAAAAATATTTACAGGGATAAGCATGAGACTTCCTCCCAAGCGAGCTTGTTTTAAGTCTCTTTGCTTGACTTTCATTTGTTAGGCTTGCCTAACATCACCCACATTGAGTGGGGTGTCGTGCGGTATGCCTTGATCCGCTATATATTGTTTGACTCTCTGTCCATTCACAGTGAATTCTCTGCCTTCAGGGTCCAACAAGGTGATTGCTCCATATGGTAAAACTTCTTTTATGCGGAATGGGCCTGACCACCTTGACTTCAACTTGTTAGGAAAAAGTTTGAGTCTGGAATTGAATAGTAACACCTGATCTCCTGCAGTGAACTCTTTTTGCTGGATCATTTTGTCATGGAAAGCTTTTATTATTTCCTTATAAACCTTTGAGCTTTCGTATGCATCAAGCGTTATTTCTTCTAACTCGTGCAAAGTTACCTTCCTCTTTTCTTGAACTGGTAAGAGGTCAAGATTTAACATTTTTGTAGCCCATAGTGCTTTGTACTCTAACTCCACAGGCAGATGGCAAGATTTTCCATATAGTATCTGAAAAGGAGTTCGTCCTATAGGGGTCTTGTATGCTGTCCTGTAAGCCCACAGAGCATCATCAAGTTTAGGTGCCCAGTCTCTTTTCGAAGTTCCCACCACTTTGGCTAAAATTTCTTTGATCTGCTTATTGGACACTTCGACTTGACCAATTGTCTGAGGGTGATAAGGTGTCGTAACCTTATGTCTCACCCCATGCTTTTTTAGAAGATTCTCAAATTGTTTATTGATGAGATGGGATCATCCATCACTTATCACA
Source organism: Cardamine occulta (assembly GCA_028015245.1). Classification (NCBI taxonomy): domain Eukaryota; kingdom Viridiplantae; phylum Streptophyta; class Magnoliopsida; order Brassicales; family Brassicaceae; genus Cardamine; species Cardamine occulta. The sequence continues at coordinate 18,562,254 of CM051388.1, read as the reverse complement.
ACTTTGGAAACTCCAAACATGGGGAATATGATTGATTTGAACATTTTCAAGACCCATTTGGAGATATAGTAAACTGCTACCAATATGTAGCTATTTCCATGAGATGGGGGGTTGAAAGGACCCATGAAATCAATTCCCAACAATCAAATACATCCACCTCCAAGATTGGATTCTGAGGCATCTCATTTCTCTTGCTTATATTGCCCATCCCCGGCAACGGCGCCAAATTGAAACTTATGATTTTTGGTCGGTTTCAATCAATTGAGAGTATAAAGGGTGGAATGTCAAACCTAATCTAGAGCATGTCTGTAGCACTTAATATGTGGATTCAGCTAGCAAGTCAAGCAATATATTTTAGGGGTTTTTCATACTAACAACCTAAAATACAGAAATTTAAACTAGAGATGCAGAGCCTGTCACACTCTAACAAATCATGAACTAAAGATGCAAAAACTAAGACTAGTTGCAAAATCCTAAGTGACTCGAGTAGTGAACTCGAGTGGACTTGGCCGAGTGGTGCTAAACTACTAAATGAAAGCGGTAAACAAGAGATCTAAAAAATGCAAACTAGTTCAAATAAAAGACAAAGGGATTTTGGGGATAGACTCATAGGATCATCTACACTCTCACGCCATGGGTACTAATTTACTAAATTTAGGGTGAATCCCTTGACGATGGATCTCACTTCCAATCCAACCCACTGTTGTGGTGAAGGGTCTCAACAAGTGACTAAGGATCGATCCGTTAAAGCCAAGAAAGACTCATAACAAGTGAGTAGTTGGGTCGTGATGTAAATCAACATCTGATGTACCAACTCTCACGCTATTGTGTCTTAATCCCTGGAAAAACTAGATCTGATGGTTCAAGGCACTTTGGCTGCTTATGAAGTCATCTAAAATCATGATCCTCTTGATCAGAGAGGTACAAGCATTAAAAATGAGAACCCAAGAGGGATTTTTAAACCGAATCAGCATAAATCAGCAAAAACCCATGGTGATCGAGTGAGACTATCTAATCCATCCCCAAAAACCCCTAAAACGACCACTCACTCATCCAGATCATCATCGAAGCCAAAAGCCCAAAAAAGCTAAGACTTGTCATAGATGAGGGATGATCTGATGAGAAAGAAATTTTGAAAAAGGAACAGTAGATCAAGACTCGATCTTATTAAAATTACTAAGAGTTGCAAAATTCTGAATCGAAATCTGAAGATAAACTAGAGAGAAAAACTAAGAGAGATAAACTAATTATGCTAAAACGGCACGGAATAAAAATTGTTAGATCGCGCGTCCGTACTGAGTTATTATTAACCTCGGTATTTATACATAATAATTTAGGGATAATGAGAATTCACCATAATTTGCAGAATCTTCTCGAAGCGGTCCTCACCACTCGACCCAGCAGTCGAGTGGTCTGGTCGAGTAGCCTCCTCAAGTCTTCATCCGAGTAGCCTCCTCGAGTAACTTGAGCTTCAACTCTATGGCTCCTTGTCACTTGAGTCATGTCTCCTTGCAGAAATCCCTACATCGCTTCACAGCCTGAGAGGTCACATACGTGATGACTCCTTGCAGCTCCGAGTACCTGAAATGACCACATGTATGCAATATGCAAGCAAATTAATGGAAAGAGACTAAATATCCTATATGTCAAATAAATGCAGTAAGTGATAAGAGTAATGCCTAAAACTAATGCTAAGTTGCAATAAAAAAAATAGTAAAAACATGCCAAAATGCAATGTTATCAGTAACTCCCAAAAGATACTTTTTCACCCATTTATGATGAACCCCATAGCAAGATATAGTCCGCGCAGGCTTCTCGTGTCTATTTCCTCCACAATCGACTGTTTTGGACAACCCCACAATGTTGTTTATTCTTTCTCGAAGTTTTTCCTCTCCATTTAACCACGGTGGAGGGTCATCTGTTATTGTTTTGCCCTTTCTAAACACTTGATTGTTTCACATGTAAGGATGACTTTCATGTAGAAACATTTTATGGCAATCAAACCAACTATGTTTCCTTCCATTTTGTAACCAAAATGATTTTGTCTCATCTAGACAGTATGGACACGCTAAGCGTCCATGCGTCATCCAGCCAGATAGTATGCCGTACGCTGAAAATTCACTAATTGTCCACATCAACACAGCTCGCAACGTGAACTTTTGCTCTCTCGATATATCATAAGCTTCCATACCGTTACTCCACAGACTCTATAATTCTTCAATCAACGGCTGAAGGTAAATATCTAGACTTTTCTTTGGATGTTTTGGCCCAGGAACTAGTACGGAAAGAAAAAAAGTATTCTCTTTTCATGCACATGCTTGGGGGTAAATTATAAGGAGTTACGATCACTGGCCAAACCGAGTGTGCCTCACCATTCATACCAATAGGATTAAATCCATCTGTTGATAAACCTAGGTAAATATTGAGACTTTCAGCTGCAAAATTAGGATATACCTCATTAAAATGCTTCCACCCTGCTCCATCTGACGGGTGATGCATTTCTCCTACAGGATACATATGTTCAGCGTGCCATCGCATCTGGGATGCCGTTGTCTTTAATTGGTATAGCCTCTTCAACCGTTATGTAATCGGCATATAAAACATTCTTTGTTTAGGTCAATTTTTTCCGTGTACTTTGTTCGGGTGGTATCTATCTTTACCACAAAACCGACAATTCAACAACTCTTTATCTTCCGCTTTCCAAAAGAACATGCAGTTATCTTCACAAACATCAATCTTATATACAGGTAGCCCAAGCGCTTTTGTCAACTTCTTCTCTCATAGTATGATGCTGGAGCTTTGTTTGGCTTGGGCAAAACATTTTTGAAAGTCTGTGATAGCTCATCCACGCATACCTCTACCATATTGTAATTGGTTTTTGCTTTTAACATATGTGAAGGCATATATAATTGAGAAATTCCTTCGGCACATCCATCATTAAGGGGTTCTTTGGCGGCTTCAAAAGCTTGAAAAACACTATCATTATATGGCTCTTCGTTCGTTGCTTCCATCATATTATCCAATACATGAGGAGACACCCCATCTTGTTCCACATTAACATTTGCATATGGAAAATACTCGTAAGTATCATCTGGAACCTAAAAATTTGTAGCTTGCTCATCATATGTTGCTTCTTCACCGGTAAAATTATTTGCCCTCGAGGATTTGCCAACGTCATAACAACTTTCTCCATGGCTCGACCAAACATAGTAATTTCCCTTAAATCCCACTTGAAAAAGATGGCAAGATACAGTTCTTGCATCACGCTGCTTCCGATTCTTACACCGTGCACAAGGACACAACATAGTATTTTTCTCTTGGTAAGATGCTTGATTACAAGCAAATGTGATGTCTCCATATTTTACATGTTTTAAACATATATTTGAGTCCATTTTAGAAAAGATTCACCCCTTGTCTATACCATTTAAAGTCATTTTTGTCCATTTTGCATACTTAGGAGGATTTGCATTAGATTTGCATACATATTGCATTTTTGGAGCTAAAACAGGTACAACTTGGAGCATGGATGCTAGGACAGCTCGAGTCCCCACTCGAGTCCCACTCAAGTCCCACTCGAGCCCGTGCTCGCCATGCCACTCAAGCCCGTACTCGCCACGCTACTCGAGCACAGCTCGATACCCCACTCAAGCCCTGCCGTGCGACGCTCTTTGCTCAACCCCACCTTCACTCGAGTCCGCACTTGACATCGCATCCCCGACTCAACCTCAGCTCCACCACGTATCCACTCGATGTTGCACTCGCCGTGCCCACTCAATATTGCACTTGATGTACCACTCGTGTCACCACTCAACAACATCTATCCGTCTCAACTCGACACCACCCAAGTGCTAGATGTCCAACACACTTGACCTCCCAGGGTTTTCCGTATTTTACTATAAATACCACTGTTGGGTATTATCCAGAGGATATGTCTTTTATTTTTAGGGTTTTTCTCTACCTCCAACCCTTGTTCTTGATGTTTTTCATTTTGTAATTCAGATCTCTCTTAATCTAGTACTTAGTTTGCTTTAATTCTTTGCAGTCTTACTATTCTCATCTTAATCTATCTTTCTAAACTATTTTCAATGAATTATGAAATGTTTGATTTTTCTGGGTTCATGTTCTTGATGATGATTTGTATTCTTGAGTAGTGATATAGGGTTTCTGAGGATGGGATAGGTTAGTAGCTTGCTTATGATCGGATCAGATGTTTAAGATTTTTTGATTGTTGAATTTCCCTTCTGGGTGAGTGTGCTTAAAGCTTGTTGCTTTATGATCAACTGGAACAAGATCTGAGATGATTTCCACATGAGAGTGTGATGGAATCATCAGAATCAACTTTTTCCAGAGATTAGCACATCCTAACCTAAGAGATTATATGTTTAGGGTGCTTTTTGGCTTTAGCAATTAGGTTCTTTGTTCCTATCTCATCATGGTGGCTCAAGCAAAAGTTGGTATGTCAGTGATGAGATTTGAGGTTTCTTACCAGGAGAGTGGACTAAATTGTTTTAGATATTTGTCGTCGAGCGAATAGCCTTTGTGGTTGATGTTTATTGAACACCAGTGATGATCATAAGCTGCTATTGATCGAGTACCCAATCCTTAGATCCCTATTGAATTTCTATTGCTTTCTCATCTTGTTTTACAGCTGTTTAATTGTTTAATTTCACTTTGCCTTTCATCTCTTTTGACTCGGTCTCTCAACTCGGTCTTGAACCCGAGTGCATAGTTGTTTTTCGTTTTCATGCTCTACTCGATCTCATTGACTCGTTCATAGTGGTCGAGTGCACCTTTTTATCATTTTTCTGTATTGACTTAGTCACTTGACTTGGTCTAGTACCCGAGTCAAGCACCCATCTTACTGCATTTCATTTTTATTTTATTAAAGTTGTTAGATAAACATTTCCTTTCTATCTGACTTGACTTAGTTGTATCTGATCACATCTTGATTGCTAGCATCACACCCATTTGGATTGACACCTTAGTATTACAATGACAATGCTAGGGAATTGATACATCCTTCTGCATTACATCCAGTAGGACAAGTTCCTATTGCTAGATTTCCCTTGCCCACAGAAGTAGTCCCTGAGTAAAAACACTACTATCAATTTGGCGCCGTTGCCGTTTGGGTGTTGTTTGTTATAATTAAGATTTCAGATCTTTTAAGATCAAGTTCTTTTACACCTTACTTGGATACTTACCTAGTGTTCCCTTCCTTGTCTTTGCATCTCAGGTACCTGTAAGCGTAAACAGGCATACTCGATCAACAAACGTGCACTGCACAATTCGAGTTTGCCTCCCCACGATCAAAATCACCTCACTCAACTGATAGACTCGACTCCCCAGTTCGAGTCAGTCACCCAGTTCGAGTCAGTCATCCAGTTCTAGCTTCATCTGTATGCAAACTCGATCACAAGGAAACCAGAACTTCCTACCCTTTATTGATAACGTTAATCGGACTCCTTTAATTCATCAGCTACGTGAGCAATCAGAGAGGATCAGAGTAGTACAACAAAACACAATGGCAGAAGAACCTTAGAGGCGGCCAAGATTGATTGGAGCAGGAGATGCTCCTAACACTCACACTCAGAGGGAAGGGATTGTACCTCCTACAATCCAGAACAATAACTTTGAAATCAAAAGTGGCTTGATATCTATGGTGTAAAACAACAAATTCCATGGGTTACCTATGGAGGATCCTCTTGATCACTTAGACGAGTTTGATAGGCTCTGCAGCCTCACGATGATCAATGGAATCAGTGAAGATGGCTTCAAGTTAAGACTTTTTCCCTTCTCTCTTGGTGATAAAGCTCATTTGTGGGAGAAGAATTTACTTCATGGGTTCATCACCTCCTGGGATGAGTGCAAGAAAGCTTTCCTTGCTAAGTTTTTCTCCAATGCTCGAACAGCTAGACTTCGGAACGAAATATCCGGATTTGCCCAGAAAAATGGGGAAACCTTCTGTGAAGCCTGGGAAAGATTCAAAGGCTACACCACTCAATGTCCTCACCATGGCTTCAGCAATGAATCCCTACTCAACACGCTTTATAGAGGAGTTCTCCCAAGGATAAGAATGCTTTTAGATACAGCAAGCAATGGTAACTTCCTCAACAAGGATGTTGATGAAGGTTAGGAACTCGTTGAGAACCTTGCTCAATCAGATGGGAACTACAATGAGGATTATGACCGCAGTATGAGAAGAAGTGTTGATTCCGATGAGAAGACTAAGAAGGAGATCAAAGTTTTGAATGAGAAGTTGGATATCCTTATCGGCCAGCAAAAGCATGTTCACTTTGCAAGTGAGGAAGAGATCTTTCAAGTTTAAGATGGGGAGGGTGATCAAATGGAAGAAGTCAGCTATGTTCAGAACTAAGGTAGCTACAAGAAGGGCTTCATCAACTACAAGAACAATCCCAACTTATCCTATAGAAGTACCAACATGGCCAACCCGCAAGACAAAGTCTATCCTCAACAACAACAGAACCAGAACAAGCCTTATGTCCCTTACAGTCAAACTCAAGGTTTTGTTCCTAAGCAAAATTTCCAGCGTGGCTACCAACAGCAAGGCGTAATGGGTACCCCACCTGGTTTTGCACCGCAGCAAGCTCAACCATCTATTGCCCCAGATCAGGACCTACGGACCATGATGCAACAGCTACTCCAAGGGCAAGCGACCGGTACACTGGAAACCACAAAGAAGTTTGCTGAAATGAAAAACCAGATGGATTACACCTACAATGATCTCAATAACAAGATTGAGACGCTGCACTCCAAAATTAAATTCATGGAGAACAAGACCGCATCCACTTCATCCACAAAGCCTCTTGGACAGCTGCCAGGAAAAGCAATCCAAAACCCTAAGGACTTTGCTCAAATCAACGCCATCACCCTAAGGAGTGGAAGAGAGCTACCTGCAAGGGAAGGACTAACGCCCATCACTACGGACAGCAAAGACCAAGATGGGGAGGATTTTTGCTAAGAAGAAAAACAAGCTGAGAAGACAAACTTGCACTTGTCTGGCTAACTCGACACACCAACTCGACCTTCTAGTCGAGTCCAGCCTTCCCCAGTTGAAAAAGCTGTAGCTGCGAAGGAGAAAAAGCACCATTTGTTCCCCGTCCTTACAAACCTAAACTCTCCTTCCCAGGAAGATTCAAGAAGGACAGATTGGAGAAGTACAAAGCTATCTTCGACAAGCATATTAAAGAAATTGAAGTCAAGATGCCCATACTAGACGCATTGGCACTTCTACCTCAATCTCATAAGTGGATAAAAATTGCAATTGTGGAAAGGATCCAGGAAGTGCAAGGAATGGTAGTGGTGAGTCATGAGTGTAGCGCTATCATACAAAGGAAGGTTGTCAAGCTAGGTGACCCAGGTTGTTTCACATTGCAATGCTCTCTAGGTCCATTGACCTTTAAAAATTATCTTTGCGACTTGGGAACATCCATAAGCCTCATGCCACTTTCAGTAGCTAAGAGGTTGGGTTTCATCAAGTACAAGGCCACCAACATTTCTCTTGTTTTGGCTGATAAGTCCGTAAGGATACCACATGGCATGTTAGAAGACTTGCCTCTCAGAATTGGAGCTATAGAGATCCCCATTGACTTTGTGGTGTTAGAGATGGATGAAGAGCCAAGGGATCCCTTGATTTTAGGAAGACCCCTTCTTGCCACTGCTGGAGCTCTCATTGACGTCAAGAAGGGAAAAATTGAACTCAATATGGGAAAAGATCTGAAGATGCATTTTGACATCAAAGATACAATGAGGAAGCCTACGATAGAGGGTCAGCTCTTTTGGATTGAAGAAATTGATCAACTTGCAGATGAGTTACTTGAAGAGCTTAATGAAGAAGATCATCTCCAGACAGCCTTGACCAAGGACGGTAAAGATGGCTACTTACACAAGGAAACCTTGGGCTATGAGATAATATTAGACTTACACAAGGAAATGGAAGGTGCAGAAGTCTTTGAAAACCTGATTGGGCTAAATGGGAAGGTGATCGCATCAATAGAGGCTGAAACTGGCAAAACTCAGCGCTTAAGCTCGAGTCAGACCCCGTCGGACCCAGACAGTACAAGCTCTACCCAAGAACTCGACATACAGCTCGAGTTCACTCACTCGGATGATTGGTCAGAACTTATAGCACCTAAAGTTGAGCTCAAACCACTTCCAACAGGGTTAAGGTACGCTTTTCTTGGTCCTAACTCCACTTACCCTGTCATAGTAAATGATAAACTTAGTGATGATGAGTTGCATTTGTTGTTTACTGAATTAAGAAAGTATAGGAGAGCAATTGGGTACTCTCTTGATGACATTAAAGGCATGTCACCAAGTTTATGCACTCATAGAATTCATCTTGAAAATGACTCATACTCTAGTATTGAACCTCAGAGAAGACTAAACCCTAACCTAAAGGAAGTAGTTAAGAAGGAAATTCTTAAATTGTTAAACGCTGAAATTATCTACCCTATCTCTGATAGTACGTTGATATCTCCAGTGCATTGCGTTCCTAAGAAAGGTGGTATAACAGTAGTAAGGAATGACAAAGATGAGCTTATACCCACTAGGACAAAACTGGTCATAGGATGTGTATAGACTATAGGAAGTTAAATGTAGCATCTAGAAAAGATCACTTTCCTTTGCCATTTATTGATTAAATGCTAGAGAGGCTTGTAAACCATGCTTACTACTGTTTCTTAGATGGATATAGTGGGTTTTTTCAGATCCCGATACATCCAAATGACCAAGAAAAAACCACCTTTACTTGCCCATACGGAAGTTTTGCTTACAGAAGAATGCCTTTCGGTCTATGCAATGCACCTGCAACGTTTCAGAGGTGTATAACCTCTATCTTTTCAGATTTGATAAAGGAGATGGTGGAAGTCTTCATGGATGATTTTTCCATGTATGGCTCCTCCTTCTCTTCCTGTTTGTTGAATTTGTGCAGGGTGCTTACTAGATGTGAGGAGACAAATCTGGTCCTGAATTGGGAGAAATGCCATTTCATGGTCAGAGAAGGGATTGTCTTGGGGCACAAGATTTCTGAGAATGGGATAGAGGTAGACAAGGATAAGGTAGATGTGATGATGCAGCTACAACCACCTAAGAACGTCAAGGATATCAAGAGTTTCCTTGGACATGCTGGGTTCTACAGGCGGTTCATTAAGGATTTCTCCAAAATAGCTAGACCACTCACTAGGCTACTTTGCAAGGAGCAAGAGTTCAACTTCGATTCTGAGTGCTTAAAGGCTTTGTAACTGATAAAGGGAGCATTGATCTCATCCCCAATAGTCCAAGCTCCGAATTGGGACCACCCTTTCGAAATCATGTGTGATGCTTCGGACTATGCAGTTGGAGCAGCTTTGGGTCAGAGAATAGAAAAGAAGCTTAATATGATCTACTATGCAAGCAGAACCTTAGATGAAGCTCATGGGAGATATGCTACCACAGAAAAAGAGTTGCTTGCTGTAGTCTTCGCTTTTGAGAAATTCAGAAGTTACTTGGTAGGATCAAAGGTAATAGTCTACACTGATCACGCCGCATTAAGACACATTTATGCCAAGAAAGACACTAAGCCCAGGTTACTGAGATGGATCCTTCTACTCCAAGCCCAGGTTTTTGTCTCTTAAAACCTGTCCCTCAACCAAATGAGTTCATACGTAGTTTACAGCATGATCCACTGGTTACACTTAATCAATGTTAAAGGAAATGATTGCTTTGAATGCTTGTTGTGATGAGATAGGCTACCGTTTTAAAGTAGATTTCACTTGCAATGCATTTTAAAACTATTAACTTTGGGATTGAGGCTATGTGTTTTACTATGAATTGCTTAGGTTCTGAGTCCCCGTTTTCAACCCAACTCTCCATGTTTACGATTTGTTTGCTTGAGAGCAAGCAAAGACTAAGTTTGGGGGTGTTGATGTCTCCATATTTTACACGTTTTAAACATATAATTAAGTCCATTTTAGAAAAGATTCAACCCTTATCTATACCATTTAAAGTCCTTTTTGTCCATTTTGTATACTTAGGAGGATTTGAATTAGATTTGCATACATATTGCATTTTTGGAGCTAAAACAGGTACAACTTGGAGCATGGATGCTAGGACAACTCGAGTCCCCACTCGAGTCCCACTCAAGCTCGTGCTCGCCACGCCACTCGAGCCCGTACTCGCCACGCCACTCGAGCACAGCTCGAGTCCCCACTCGAGCCCTGCCGTGCGATGCTCTTTGCTCAAAACCACGTCCACTCGAGTCCGCACTCGACATCGTATCCCTGACTCGACCTCAGCTCCACCACGTACCCACTCGATACTGCATTCGCCATGCCCACTCAATATTGCACTCCACGTACCACTCGTGTCACCACTCAACAACATCTACCCGTCTCAACTCGACACCACCCAAGTGCTAGATGTCCAACATACTCGACCTCCTAACTCGAGCTGCACCACCCGCGAAGACTCAGCCACTACTTTTGTCTTTTTCCGTTTTAGGGTTTTCCGTATTTTACTATAAATACCACTGTTGGGTATTATCCAGAGGATATGTCTTTTATTTTTAGGGTTTTTCTCTGCCTCCAACCCTTGTTCTTGGTGTTCTTCATTTTGTAATTCAGATCTCTCTTAATCTAGTACTTAGTTTGCTTTAATTCTTTGCCGTCTTACTATTCTCATCTTAATCTATCTTTCTAAACTATTTTCAATGAATTCTGAAATGTTTGATTTTTCTGGGTTCATGTTCTTGATGATGATTTGTGTTCTTGAGTAGTGATTTAGGGTTTCTGAGGATGGGATAGGTTAGTAGCTTGCTTATGATCGGATCTGATGTTTAAGATTTCTTGATTGTTGAATTTCCCTTCTGGGTGAGTGTGCTTAAAGCTTGTTGCTTTATGATCAACTGGAACAAGATCTGAGATGATTTCCACATGAGAGTGTGATGAAATCATCAAAATCAACTTTTTCCAGAGATTAGCACATCCTAACCTAAGATATTAGATGTTTAGGGTGCTTTTTGGCTTTAGCAAATAGGTTTTTTGTGCCTATCTCATCATGGTGGCTCAAGCAAAAGTTGGTATGTCAGTGATGAGATTTGAGGTTTCTTACCACAAGAGTGGACTAAATTGTTTTAGATATTTGTTGTCTAGGGAATAGCCTTTGTGGTTGATGTTTGTTGAACACCAGTGATGATCATAAGCTGCTATTGATTGATTACCCTATCCTTAGATCCCTATTGACTTTCTATTGCTTTATCATCTTGTTTTACAGCTGTTTAATTGTTTAATTGCACTTTTCCTTTCATCTCTTTTGACTCAGTCTCTCAACTCGGTCTTGAACCCGAGTGCATAGTTGTTTGTCATTTTCATGCTCCACTCGATCTCATTGACTCGTTCAGAGTGGTCGAGTGCACCTTTTTATCATTTTTCTGCATTGACTTGGTCACTTGACTTCGTCTAGTACCTGAGTCAAGCACCCATCTTACTGCATTTCGTTTTTATTTCACTTAGGTTGTTAGATAAACATTTCCTTTCTATCTTGCTTGACTTAGTTGTATCTGATCACATCTTGATTGCTAGCATCACACCCATTTGGATTGACACCTTAGTATTACAATGACAATGCTAAGGAATTGATACATCCTTCTGCATACACACACATAGTAAGTTGCATTATTTTTACTTGGGGATTACATAACTGACAGGGTATTTACATTCAGTAGGACAAGTTCCTATTGCTAGATTTCTCTTGCCCACAGAAGTAGTCTTTGAGTAAAAACACTACTATCAAAATGCAACAAATACATTAATCCCTTCTATAAACTCATCTAATACACAATCTCTCACTGGATCAATACGTCGATCCAGCCACTCTCTTAATTGAAAAAAACTGAGACATTTAAGATAATGAACATAAATCAAATGAAATATGAACGAAAGAAAAATAAGAAGAGATAATTAGAGTTACTAAAAAAATAAGAGAAAAACGATTTGGGAAGATAAAATGAGATATGGCGTTTGTTGCGAGAAACGATATGGTTTTATAGGAAAAACTATAGCGCCATGACAAAGGAACGTTTTAGTTTCGTGGCTAACATATAGCCATGAAAAAGCCACTAAAGACAAATCGTGGCTTACATATAGCAACAAAATAGCCACTAATATTAACCGTGGCTATAGTTCCCCGACTCATTTTCTGTATTTTGTGTAAGTCTGATTGATGGGACTAGTCTTTTGGTGGATTAGCCACGCAAAAGCTTCGAAACAAACGTGGCTACCTTTTTTCTCTAGCCACGGAAATTGAGTGGCCAAAACGTGGTTATAGAGCCATGGTTTTGATACGGTTATTGAATGTGGCAATTGGCCACGGTATTTACGTGTCTATTTCGTTGCAATAATAGCCACAGTTTATTCGTCACTATTTCGTGGCTAAGTAGCCACGGAGAAGCCACGGAAATACCACGAATGTTATGATTTTTTTCCTCTTTCATGGCTTTTTTTTTCATGACTAATTCAAATATAGGCACAGCATGATCGTGGCTTATCCGTGGCTATACGTAAACTTTTTACTAGTGGAAGTTGGTTAGGATCCCTTTGTGTTGCGTTCATGAGGAGCCAATGTTGAGGCCGACGATGGCGGCGGTAGTGGGAATGTTTGAAGGAAGTATACCGTTGGGGAATCCGAAGATGGAGTCACTTAATTTCTTGAGGTTTTATGGGCTGAGGTTTGCTGAATCTTCCATGGTTGAAGGGCAAAATGGGGAGAATGAAAATATGGGTTTTCACCGGCGAGAGAGCTCTAATAGTAGTGGCTCTAGGCACTCTGCGTCATACGTGGCGTCTCAGGAAGTCTCCGGCTCACGATGGGATTGCCTTAAACGTGATTTTTTTTCTTCTTTTGTTTTATTTGTTTTTCTGTGGTTACTTTTGTTAATAGGCCTTGTTTATATATATGATGATAATTATTGGATAATGTTGACTTAGAAACTATGAACAAAAGTGTTTCTTTTTCTTTTTTTAGGTTTTGACCGTTTTACCGTAATTGTAGTGGAAGTTTTGGAACACTTATATCGTTACCGAAGTTGGACCAATGACAACACAAAAGGAGATAAAGAGTGCAATACGTAAATGGGATGGTCTTCCACATATAAATACATACCCACCTTTGGTATTATAAACACAATTTAATATGCCTTCCCCTATATAGCTTTCAGACTTTTTATGCAATTCTCCCATCTCAAACTCAGGATCTTTTAATACAATAATTTAGGGCCAGCTCTGGAATTACCAAAAATTTCATCTGCCACGAACTAAGAATCATACTAAATGAGTACATCCAAAGACACTAGCTCAGAGGAGACAACAAAGGCATTCATATTTGCCAACCTGCTAACATTTCATGTTAAAGTCTACTGAAATATATCAGAGCCAGATTGAACCCTTTAAATGGATGTTCAGTAGTAATTCGACATTCAATTGAATGCCTTCAGAGCACAATATAACCCTTGAAACAAACAAAAATCAATTTTGAAAGATTTTTTTTATTTCTACTATCAGAGCCGGTCCTGAACTTTTTGGGGTCCCATGCGAAACTAAATGATATTTTTTTATTGTAAAATATATTTAAAATATAATATTTTAGTGACTAATATTATAAAAACCATGATAAATCTTCACTTTAATTTTATATATATATTAGGGTGGAACCCGCTCTACGCGCAGGTGATTGTGTTATTAGTTTCTTCATAAATATTTTGTCTTTAAAAGTTTTAAATGTTGTTTTTGAAGTGTTTTATCGTCATTTATTTTGTTTTCAACTTCATTACATAGTTAACATGTAAATTCTTATCATAGTAAATAGTCATATCTCAAAACAAATGTCTATTTTCGCTAAGCAAATAAAGCAACAAACAAAGATCTACGATGAAACAACCCCACTGGATTCTTGAGTTATTCTCTCAGTTTGTATATAAAAGTCTTTTTGAGTTACACCATTAGTATAGACCTACAATATATTTTGTCATGAATGCTATACCATATTTTGACTCGGTGTCGGTGAATCGAGCTTAGCCGGATAAGCATGATTTGCTAGTTGCTATTTGAGTGTAAAAATTTTGATATCGCAAATAAATGCTCATTTCTTTTTCCAGTTTGTTTTTCTAACTCAGAATAAAAAATCGATGAAAATAAACGAAGGTAACATTTTTTTCGAATAAGAAGAACCGATGCTCTTCTTGTGTCCATGGAATTCCTTTTCTCCTCTCTTGTTCAGCTCTAGATCCACTTTTTTCTCCTCCCACTGGAACTACTTATTATGGAGATTACATGATTTGGCTTCTCCAATGATCCAGAAATGACAGGGTTTGTTTACCTGAGAACTTGCTAATTAGTCAATGAGAACATCTTTTGCTGTGATATCTCTTCCTCAACATAATGGATCGCAATTGATTCTGGAATGCCTTCTCTATCTTTCTGCTCAATGTCACCATACTAACCAGAAAGTTATACCATCGTAAAATATGAATGATTAAACAACAGTCCTGAATAAAAGTTTACCCATTATTAAAAGTGTTGGTCATTATAATTAAACTGATGAATAATTTCAGCTATACCTTTACCATGCAAATTCATGCCTTCCATCAGAGGGAAGAAACCAGTGGAAAAGCCATATTCTGTTGATGAAAACTCTCCCACTATTGATGTATCGCAAGCATATTTCACCCTTTCTTCTCACCTTATGATATGATTCTTCATTATGTTTCCGAGACAATGTGACCCAGAAGAATTATCGGACATAAGAACTGATATCATCCAGTCTTGTTGTTTTAGTCTTTGATCTAGTAAGACCAAGGAATTAAATCTACCTTGACCTTACGGGATGGCTGCTTCAAAATGGAATCCAACCCTTGACAGTTTCCCTCTGAGCTGATCAAGACCCTATGCAACATGGTTGTCCATTGATACTATGTTCTTTCCTTTTTCTTTTGCTTGTCATATACCATTAATCCCATCCCAAAACCTTGAAACCCAGTGGGAGTTGAACCCGATTCTTCCTTTTTCTTCCCATATTCTTATTTCCTTAATTGATGGCCTTGTTTTCTCTACAATAGAAAACTCATAAACGACAAACAAAGGAACAAACAATAAGAATATATACACCTTTCCAAAACATGCAAAATCAAAAACCTCAATTTTATGAAGAGAATGTAAGGACGAGTAACATTAATAAAAGAAAGATATTCTAATGATCTCAAGAGGCAGAGAAACTAACCATAAGAGAAAAAAAAACTATGAATTCAAATGTAGAGAGAAACATCCAAAAGACCTGCAAAAGAATAACCCATTTACTTAATACGATCACATTCACTAAAATTTGGTGAACACTGTTCAAATTCGTCATTGAATGAAGGAGTAATCAGACTCCTGAGAAAGGGGAGCAGTCGAAAGGTGAGGAGGCAGTCGCTGAAGGCTCCAAAGTGTTTTTAGTGGAGTACCAAAGTGTATAGTAGTAGAAATTTTGGAGCTGACCACAAACTATTTTAGTAGAGTCAAACCTCTGCAAGTGAGAGCCACATACGTCCCAGATTGGCCCTATGACTGCATGTATGTTGCCAGTTATTTTTGCAGATGCAAATGAGGTTTTGTAAAACTCTTGAAAGAAACTTATTTTCCATCTATTGCAGATTGAAGGCATGGATGAAGAAAGTAGTCACCAGAAAGGCAAGAAGAAAGATAAGAAGGTAAAAGGTATTATTCCACTCAAAGCAAAATATTTTTGGAAAAGTTTAAGTGAATATGAAAAACATTCCTAATGATTTTCCATTCACGTTGACATTTAAACACTAATCTAAATTTTCAGAGGTGTTATAGATAACAACACATTTGGAAAAAATTTGAGAATTCAAAGGATAAATTGAATAGACATTATGATAAGAAAATAGAGCAAAATTTTACCTTGATTTCAAAGATCTTATTGCATTTATTTTTCTTCTCCTTTGACTGTGACTTCTTCACCTCCTCCTCCTCCTCAAGATATAAACTGCTGCTGCAACTGACTCGGATTTGGAGACCAATTCGATGACCAGAAGTAACATATCTCACCATTACCAATCTCCTGAACAATCCATGGGTATACCTTGTCTCTGAGTAAAAACAGTTGATTAGCTAGCCATGAATTTTTCTGTCTAGTGTTAATGATCCAAAACTTGTTGATGTTCCCATCCAGAACTTCAGCTATATACCACGCTGACCAATAGGATGTTTGGTGAAAGAAGAGCATCCAAATCATTTTGACAGTGCAAGCCATATTCCAGTAAGATAAATCCTTCAATCCCAACCCTCCTTCTTCTTTACTCTTTGTTAGGAATTCCCAAGATACCTTTGCTGAATTGTGCCCCTCTGTTTTATCTTTCCAAAGGAATTTTGAGCAAAGCGAGTTTATTTCTGAGATGCAGGTCTGAGAAAGTATAAATGAGCTGGCCCAAAAAGAAGTTATTCCAGCAATCACAGTGGATAACAATTGTAGCCTGCCTGCATAAGAGAGTGATTTGACAGTCCATGAATGCAGTCTTGACTTTATTGCTTGAGTTAGAGATGAGCATTGTGAGACTGAGATCTTTTTGGAGCATAGAGGGACACCCAAGTACCTAATTGGGAGAGTTGATGATAAACCTGTTTTTTTATTTATTAATCTAACCTCATGTTCCTTGATTCCTGCAATGAACATGCAAGTCTTTTGTAAGCTGATGGCAAGTTCTGACCGTTCTTCAAAGTCCTTGAGTTTCCAGTATACATTCAACAGATCAACAGATCATCAGCAAAGCAGAGGTGTGTAAGCCCTGTTCTCTGACATTTTGAATGATATTTAAACCTTTTTTGCTCAACTGCTCTGTTAAGGACATAGGACAAGCAGTTCATTGATAGAACAAATTGGTAAAGGGGAGAGAGGATCACTCTGCCTTAACCCTCTTCTGCCTTAGAAATACCCATATGTTTCTCCATTAAACCCTACAGAATAAGATGTGGTATATATACAAGCTTCAAGCCACCTTAGGTATATTTCCGGAATTTGTAATCCCCTTAAGCATTGAAATATGAAATCTTATCTAATTGAATCAAAAGCCTTGGCAATATCAACCTTGATTGTGATTCTTTTAGGTCCTCCTTGCCTATGATAGCCCTGTACTATTTGAGAAGCCAATAGAGTATTTTCAATCAGGAGCCTCCCCTTTACAAATGCGGTTTGGTTTGGAAGTATAACCTCTGGAAGGATAGCCTTTAATCTCTTGACTAGCAACTTGGAAGTGACTTTGTTGGTAGTGTTACAACATGATATATGCCTATAATCGGATATAAATGTAGCTCCTTGCTTCTTAGGTACTAGGGTGAGAATGGTTGCATTAGTGGATGAATGCAGAAACCCAGTAGTGAAGAATCTCCAGATTGAGTCTGTTAATTTATTCCCAACAATTTCCCATGCAGCTGTGAAGAAGGAAGAAGTGAATCCATCAGGACCAGGAGAATTGTTTGGATTGAGTTTTCTGAAGATCTGGTGGATTTCTAACTGACTTGGGGGTGAAGAGAGCACTTCTTTATGGCCATCAGGGCAGCGAAATGGTTGAAGTTCCAACAACCAGGTAAGAGTTGAGGTTGAGATTGGTAGATGATGAGGTGCTAGTATATCTTTGAAATAGGAGATTGCAATCTCACTTATCTGTTTTGGATCAGAAGTATACTCGCCATTGATGTTGCAAAGAGATCTGATTGAATTGTATGATTTCTTTGCAGCTGCTACTCGATGGAAGAAGGAAGTATTTTGGTCTCCTAAACTGAGCCAGTTGATTCTCGACTTTTGTTTGAAAAAGGCTTCCTCTATGCTTCTTAGAAAAATCCATTTTTTGGTGAAGATCTCTTTAAGCAGCAAAGGTAGCAGTTGTAGGGTTCTCCAAGGCTCTTACCTGCAAAACCTTTAAAACATCGTTAGTCACTCTCACTCTCTTTATTTAGTGATTTTAATACTCTCTTTAGTTGTTTTAGTTTGAAACCCAAGGTTGCCAAGTCTAAAGCTCTATCTCTACTTTGAATCCATGCAGTCTCAATCGTGCCAAGGAAGTTGGGAATGGTTGAAAGGAAATTAAAGTATTTAAATGGCTTGGTCCCAGCCGAAGGAAGAGGAGCAGCTAGCTTTATCAAGCATGAAGAATGGTCTAAAAAATCTTGAGGTAAGAAAGTAGCTGTACTGTTAGGATAATTGCTTATCCAAGTATCATTGACAAGTGCTCTGTCTAACTTCTTTGTTATAGGGTTTTATGGTTGGTTGTTGGTCCAAGTATAATTGCACCCTTGGTATATGAGATCTGAAGCCTAGAGAGAGTAAGTGATCTCTCATTTCAACCATATATGCTGTTAGATGATCAATGTGCACAGCTGAATGTTCCTCATGATCCATGATCTGGTTGAAATCTCCACCAATTATCCAGTTTTTGTTCTCTAGAAACAATGTTGTTTGCACTTTCAAAAGTTTTTCCCATAAGCTAATCCTCTCCTCTCTTAGGTTAGCAGCAAAAACCACTTTGTAAACCAAACTCAATCCTCCAGGAAGCTTGATGTTGCAGGTCATAGATTTCCTCAACTGATGCATCACAGTGATTTGAGTAGGAGCTTTCCATAAGATAATTATCCTGCCATCATCATCAGTGTCATGATTTGAGGTAAACTCTCATCCTGGACAAACTTTCTCCATTATCTGATTCAAACAAGGTTCTTTGATGTGGGTTTCCAAAAGTGCACCAACAAGAGGCTTATTAGTAGCTAGCCAATGTTTAATAGGTCGATGCTTATTCAGGTCATTTAGGCCACGAATATTCCAAAAAGTTATATGCATATCCATTAGGATAAGGGTTTTGTCTCTCTTTTATAGGGGAGAGACTTTAGGGCAGTGACAAAAGAAGTTTCAGTTGGGTTAGGGGATCTAATAGGGTGCGGGTGTATTGGGGATGAGCTAGTGACTATTTTAAAAGAAGAAGTGTTGGTAAATACGTTTTGATTAGGATGGGTTAGTGTTTGGTCTTTTGTGTGGTTTTTTGTGGTGAATAAGGTAGTGTTTGGCTCTGAGGGTTTAGTGTCAGTGTTTAGAGGCTTTTTGGGCAGAAATGGGTTAAAATGGGAAAGGGGAAGATCAGGTGTATTTGTGGGTAGGAGAAGGTCAAATTTATTAGAGGTGGAAATGGTTTATGCTTGAGGGTTGACCACCACTGGTTTAGAGGTAAACACAGCTGGTAGTCCAAGGATATATGAAGGTCCATCCTCAGCCATAAGTGAGATAGGTGATTTTGGAGAAGAGGGTATGAGATGAGACTTAGAAACAAGCTTTACTTCACCTTAGTGAATTTCCAAATGCTTGCCTTTGCCCCACATATAGTTCAAGACATTTTGGATGAGATTGTAATGAGGCACCCTTCCAAAGAATTTGTATCTGAAGAAATCCTTCTAAATCTCTGCTCCTTTGGTGAAGACCTCATCAGGTATTATTACTCTTGGAATACCCGTAGGTGAGTAAGTGACTTGTGAGAGCCGCTTTAGCGATTTATCGACAACTTATTTCACCTTAGAAGCCCAAGTGGCTGCTACATGTACTATTGTAGTGGGAGTGACTTTGACCTTAGGAAGTTGAGTTTTCAGACCATGGAATGTATGGGGAAGAGAAAGGAGAGGGTGTTGGGTGTTTAGAATGAAATAGTTAGGGGTATGGGAAGGGATAGGTTTGAAGGGTTGTTGAGAGGAAGGAGAAGCACCTATCAAGTCTGAATCAGCTCTAGCTGAGATGGTGAAGTTTGTGTTTAAGGGGTTTGATGAGTTTATAGTTGAGGCTGTTTGGGTGAGAGGGGTTTCTAGATCTGGTGAGGCTTCAGTATTATTAGTAGCCACCACTTCTACAGAAGGAACAATAAGGTCTGGGGGAACTGTAGATACTGTTCCTACTGTAGCAATTTTAGATCTAGGGTTTTTAAGGGAGGGAATTGGGAGATTTAGGGAAGGGGTTCGA
This sequence comes from Cardamine occulta, assembly GCA_028015245.1. Classification (NCBI taxonomy): domain Eukaryota; kingdom Viridiplantae; phylum Streptophyta; class Magnoliopsida; order Brassicales; family Brassicaceae; genus Cardamine; species Cardamine occulta. Next base: position 18,542,214 of record CM051388.1, on the reverse strand, counting down.
TTAAAAAAGGATTCTAAGAGAGTAGAAGTGTGTTTCATTTCCTGGGCAGGAATAGTAGTTGAGATTTTCAGATCTTTGACCAGAATAGTTGAAGTAGCTGCTTTTCCAAAAGAAGAAGCAGCTTGAAGTTTTGCCTTTCGGCGAGAAAAGAGAACTGGACCAGAAGAAAGAGGGGGAAATCAGATGGAGAAGATGGGTCAGGGGGGTCAGGGGGAAGAGTCGGTGGCCGGTTGAGACTACCAGCCAGAGCATGAGGGTTCAGAGGGGAGAAGGGAGCTTTAGGGAACCAGGAGTTCACCATTCTCTCTCTACGTTTTGAAATAAATGATCTTTCATATAATTGTTGCATGTTAAAATCATTCTTGGCACGACATTATTTTTCACGTTGTCCTTCTATATAGAGCACATGCAATGAATTCCACCCTAAACTACTTAAATGACAGCCAAAGCGTATAAAAACCAAGATCTGTTTAGAAACGACTTAAATATCTAGTTAACCCTCAAATCCCATTGTTCCAACAATGTTTATCTTCACCGTCATTAAACTATTAAATATAGTCCATAAGGAACATCAAAGTAAGAGAATACAAGGATGATTTCAATAATATCTTAGTAAGTTTGAAATTTATTATTCTTGCTCAATTAATTACAAATATTATACTCTCACTGTTAATGCCGACCACTCTCATGGTCATAGTCTTTCTAGGGTTCTCTAGAGATTGTAGCACCACTATATCTATGAAACCTGAAGATTCGTTAATGCTAATACGAAATTTCAAGAAGAATGAAGGGCTGGAATCATGCTGGGACCTTAAGACGTGTTAAGGGTAAACATTGGTGAAACCCATGAAAACATATATCCAAACAAACACCCAATAATTTGACTTACAAAAATTGAACATTTGATGGACTCACATAAACGACGAAGCCGAGATTTGGTGATGATATGAAGAAAAAAGCAGACTCTAGCGAGAAGCACACTGATCGAAGTTCTTAATTAGATCGAATGAGTATGGTAAGATTCGGGTTTCAGCCACTTTGAATAAATAAACATTATAGATACTTGTCAGCATAATCATTAGAATGGTAGATAGAAACCGATAAACAGGATAAAAGTGAGAGCTCACATGTATAAATTGATGCATCTATTGTGCGAGAACGTGTTGTTGTGCCGTGATGGTTCAGAATATATTTTTCGTCAACTGAAACGATGGAAAAGAGTTTAGTGAAGGCTGGTAAGAGTGAGACTATGGGATGTTAGGGATAGAGTCATAGAGTGTTGATCGAATTACGAAGGGCTTACCTTTGTGGCGACGTTGTAACTGGATCTCTTACGTTGAAGATGAATAAGCACGTTGACATAGAAACCCTCTTTTTAATCCTTAGAAGATTGGAATGTATAAATTAAACTTTTAGATTTTTAATGGATCTAAACAAAAAATCCTCGGATTGGAGAAAGCTAGAGAGAAGAGGAAGCATCGGCGTTTCGGACAGAGGTTTTTTTTTTAATACAGGAAGACATGTGTCAGCAAAAAGGCCTGCCACGTGTCAAGCAGCATGAGTGCTCCTTTGCAGTTTCATAATGTAGATTTTAGCAATTATAAGTTAAAATGATAATTTTTAAAATACTAAATATAGTATTTTAGTGATAAATACTGTAAAAATCATAATTATTTTCACTCTTAAAGAAAATATAAAAATTATAAAATATTTTCTTTAGGAATAATTTCATAGTTAAAATTGTTTTGAATATAATTTTAATTATTTTTTTATTACAATTAAAATTCTTGAAAAAATTATTTAATAATTTAACTACTATTTTTTTTTAAATGAGACCCCTGAAAAATTAGGGGCCTACATGCAAATGTTTTATAGCCATGGTGTCAGGCCCGGCTCTGGCTACTATACACTCAGAACTGCACATACAACAGTAGTCAAACCTGTTTGTACCTTAATTTCTCCCCCATTGCAACATGAATGTGCTTCTCTATCAAATCAAAATAGTAAATAATATCTGTCACATAATACTCCACTTGAGTTTAAGATTCAAAGAATGGTAGAACCTTTCTCATCCACAATAGCGATACCAATGTACATGTTAAGAAACTAAAAAAAAAGTGTACATGTTAAGAAGATTCTACAGAGTTCTAGAGGATATCGTTATATATTCCTTGTGTAACTAGGATATATAATCTTGTTATGAGAAGGATTAGTTCTGTCAAGATAAACACAAAGCCTAGATGGAATAAGTATTATATCTAGCTTACGATTGTGAATGAGAAGATCATAGAGTTTTCCTCTGAACTTTCATCAAAAGATGGAAACTTATCCATCCAAACGATATTCTGCACTAGATTTTTGTAGTTTGAGTCAAGTGAACAGAGCAATAAAAGAGAACATCAATAAAAACGACTTAACTTATTCTGCTTTGTTTGATGGATGGAGTTGGCGAGGTCACGGGCTCTCTGGGCGCACTAAAGAGGGATTCCAATATGGCGTGTTCTCCCCATATTGGTTGAAGGACGGCTCTACAATGGTTGTAGCTCTCCGAGATGTTCGGATTTTTTTTCCCATATTGGCTGAACATGCTAAGTGTCTTTTTGATCTCATAGATTTGACATATGTTGGAAACGTTTTGGGTAGACAAGTTGAAATGTGTCCCATAACCCTTTTGCCATGTCGACGAAAGAGTATGCAATATATATAGATGGAAGATTAAAGGGATCCTTGGATTAATGTAATCACATATTCATACTCCTGAAAACACTTCTCATACTCTTGGGCGGCTTTGGTCATCTCAGTCTCGCTATCTCGATAACTCCTGGTTTCTTGGCTTCTGCAAGCTACTCTCTTTTTTATATTTGTTAAGTTCTATGGGCTTCCAACTCAAAATTAATTGGCAATGAGTGGATTGACGCATATCCCTTATATATTAGTGCTAGTCCCTTTATACATCCGATAGAATTCTAACATCTCCCCTCGAGATGATGGCTCTTACATGCCCATCTAGAACCGAATCCCACTTTAGGACCGGTACTAAGCCCTTGTTGGGTCACCCTACTTGGGTAAGCAAACGAGTCTATGGGCTTCCAACTCAAAACCAATTGACAATGAATGGATTGGCTCATATCCCTTATATAATATTGCTAGTCCCTTTATACATCCGATGTGAGATTCTAACAAGATTACATATTTCCCTAAACCGTTACTAGAAAGCATTTTTTTTGTTGATGTAGACCAGATTAGATAATTCTGGCCATTGAAGATCGGGGTGTTATAGCCTACATGATCCAATCCTCCGGAGCAAAGATAGACTAGAAGAAAAACTAAAATTAAAAACTACGGAAAGAAAAGGAGTTGCAAAATGGTTAGCCCCGAGAAACACGAAACCTAACACTGAATTTAATGAAGGAAGACCGACGATTTTGCCACAACTTTCAGTCCAACACGATTTATGAGAAAACGATTTTGCTCAAACTTTTAGTCTAACACGATTTATGTATATATATATATATATTGCTTCTTTATCTTTTCAAAATTTTAGATTTTTAATGTATTTTTTATTTTTTAATATTGAGTGAGTGAAATATACGTATACCAAAGTTAAAATTACTTCCAAACTGTTTAAAATTTTGGACATAAACGATATATGTTGAAGACATAAGGTTAGCTTGCAAAATTTTCCTTGTCAAATTTATAAGATGCTAAATGAGTAGACGAGAAAACAACCTCAAATTTGTCTGCTTCCTAACTTTAACAATGATTTAATTTAGACTGAAGATGGTACGTGATTTTGATATTCATATCATAATTTTTGTTCGTGTTGAAAACAACAACAGAAAGTCAACGCATTAATATTCAGTTTGTTTTTATCAGTTTGTAATTGGAAATGGATCAGCAGCTTTCCATCATCTTGTGTCCTCCATTAAACCAAAATTTAAAGAATTATCACTCATTTAACTCCTATTTTTTCAAAGTGTTATAAAATATTTTTACGAAAACGTTCATACCACCAAAAGGTTCTAACTTTAAGAAGAAGCCCCAAGCTGCTTGTTGGGTGTGTTGAAAGCCTGGACATAGGGCCAAGGACTGCTGCCATAAAAAGGAAGGAACATCTGTTGGAGACGTTAGTAACATAAACCTTGCCGAAAATCATTTTATTGATGTTATTTCAAAGGCAAATAGGGTGACAAACTCCACTAACTGGTGGATTGATGACGGACCCGGAAAACGTTTTTGCTTGGTGCAAAAAGAAACTAAAAATTGTTTTTGGTGGGAATTGAACTCATTCCCTCACAATTTAGGGGTGCATTATTTGCCATTGGACCACTTTTATAAGTAAGGTTAATGTTAAAACTAAAAGTTTTATATTTTGACCGGTGCAGTTGCACCACCATCCACCAATGTGGGTCCGCCCATGGTTGATATTAGTGCTACGAAATATGTGTGCTCTGATTTGAATATGTTCTTAACATATGATCAAGGTTCTGGTAGAGTAAAGTGATAGTATGGTTTTTGGTCAGTACTTAGCTTGTAGGCAAGGGAAGCCTAGCAATAGGAACTTGTCCCACTGGATATAAATCCCTGCCACTTATGCCTTTCCTAAGTAAAATTTCACAAAAGCTGAATATGGGAAGCAGTAAGCTATGAGTCTATCAATTCCTACATAGCTAACATGTCATTGTATTATGTAGGTGTCAATCCAAATGGGTGTGATGCTAGCAATCAAGATGTGATCAGATACAACTAAGTCAAGCCAGATAGAAAGGAAATGTTTTTCTAACAACCTAAAAACGAAATGCAATAAGATGGGTGCTTGACTCGGGTCTTGGACCGAGTTGAGTGACAGAGTCAATGCAGAAAAATGACAAAAAGGTGCATTCGACCACTCTAAAGAGTCAATGAGATCGAGTGGAGTTTGAAAACGACAAACAACTATGCACTCGGGTTGAAGACCGAGTTGAGAGACCGAGTCAAAAGAGATGAAAGGCAAAGTGCAATTAAATAATTAAACAGCTGTAAAACAAGATGATAAAGCAATAGAAAGTCAATAGGGATCTAAGGATAGGGTAATCGATCAATAGCAGCTTATGATCATCACTGGTGTTCAACAAACATCAACCACAAAGGCTATTCCCTAGACAGCAAATATCTAAAACAGTTTAGTCCACTCTCATGGTAAGAAACCTCAAATCTCATCACTGACATACCAACTTTTGCTTGAGCCACCAAGTTGGGATAGGCACAAAACACTTATTTGCTAAAGCCAAAAAGCACCCTAAACATCTAATCTCTTAGGCTAGGATGTGCTAATCTCTGGAAAAAGTTGATTCTGATGATTCCATCACACTGTCATGTGGAAATCATCTCATATCTTGTTCCAGTTGATCAGAAAGTAACAAACTTTAAGCACACTCACCCAAAAAGGAAATTCAACAATCAAGCAATCTTAAACACCAGATCTGATCATAAGCAAGCTACTAACCTATCCCATCCTCAGAAACCCTAAATCACTATTCAAGAACACAAATCATCATCAAGAACATGAACCCAGAAAAATCAAACATTTCACAATTCATTGAAAATAGTTTAGAAAAATAGATTAAGATGAGAATAGTAAGACTGCAAAGAATTAAAGCAAACTAAGTACTAGATTAAGAGAGATCTGAATTACAAAATAAAGAACACCAAGAACAAGGTTTGAAGGCAGCGAAAAACCCTAAAAATAAAAGACATGTCCTCTGGATAATACCCAACAGTGGTATTTATAGTAAAATACGGAAAACCCTAAATCGGAAAAAGACAAAAGAAGTAGCTGAGTCTTCGTGGGTGGTGCAGCTCGAGTTGGGAGGTCAAGTGTGTTAGACGTCGAGCACTTGGGTGGTGTCGAGTTGAGACAGGTAGATGTTGTTGAGTGGTAACACGAGTGGTATATCGAGTGCAATATTAAGTGGGTACGGTGAGTGCAGCATCGAGTGGGTACGTGGTGGAGCTGAGGTCGAGCACAGGCTCGAGCTGGGAGGTCAAGCACGGGCTCGAGGTGGGAGGTCAAGCACGGGCTCCAGTTGGGAGGTCGAGCACGGGCTCGAGGTGGGAGGTCGAGCACGGGCTCGAGGTGGTCAAGTGGTTTATCAAGCTGGAAGACGTGGTGTCGGGGGTGCGATGTCGAGTAGGGACTCGGGTGGTGTGTCGCACGGCAGGGCTTGAGTGGGGACTCGGACTCGAGTTGTCCTAGTATCCATGCTCCAAGTTGTACCTATTTTAGCTCCAAAATGCAACATGTATGCATATGCTAGTGCAAATTCTCCTAAGTGCAAAAACATAGGAAAATGGACTAGAAATGCTGTGAACTCGAGGTGAAACTAAGCAAATAGGAAGGAAAATATATGCATAAATAATGTAAAATACAGACATATCAACTCCCCAAACTTAATCCTTGCTTGTCCTCAAGCAATAAAACAAGCATAAGCTGGAGGAAAGGTGTGAAGTTGGGGATTCAGAACCTAAGCAATGCAGCCTTAAAAGACTTGATCAAATTGCCGAGAAGCTATCCTGAATGCAACGCTAACAAGTTTTACTTTTAAAGCCTTAGCCATGCTCGTCACATCACTACTTAACAATGACCTTAGCTTACCCAAATGTTCAGATTCGTTATACCCTTTAACATTCATTAAGCAGTGAACATGAATCAAATTTCTGCAGAGTCATTGAACTCATTTGGCTAAGGGAATGGTCAAAGGACAAAGATGGTCCCTTCATGTAACTGGTTACACTCATCCTCACTCAAGGAACTCTCAAAGAAAAACTGAGCTTTAGAAGAAGGCTAAAGGTCAGGGCCAACCGATGCATACAAGGATAGACTCCCATCTACCCATCCATATACATAATTAAACCCAAACCCCTAAATCTAAACCCATAAATGATCCTATTACTACCCTTTGGCACTTTGTTGCCTTGAATTTCTTTGATCAATCTTTTCTTTTTCCTTGTGTTCTAAGGGGGTTCCTTTTCTTTTGATTACTCTAGCGGATTGGGTTAATATCTGAGACTCTATCTCTTATGCAACTCATACATGTTTTTTTTTTTTCTGAGCCTATACATATATTTTTTTTTCTTTCTTTACTACACAATCCTTTACTAGAGCTTCAATCATACACATCCCTCTACATAGAAGTTTCTTTTCCTTTCCCTTTTCTCTTCATTTTTAACACATCCCTCAATGAATTCCCATGACTTGGATATCCCAATTTCCATTTCTACCCAGAATCATGTTCCACCTAGTCCTAGCTAGTCCAAAAAACGTGAACTAGAACTAAATGAGAACCTATCCTTGTCGGCTCCAACCTAACACTTTCTACAAAGCTCAGTCAATAAAGGGCCTCACACACAGAGAGAATAATATTGGCTTGAAAGAAAGGTAGGTTCATGGTGGGGAGAACTGTTCTAATGATGAGAATCAGCTACTTGGATAACAAGAGTGGTAAAGTGATGAAAGAATATCCAAGTATGTACATAGTTATCCATGAGTTCAAGTACCAATGCATAAACATGATAATTATAGGTCAAGTTAAGGTTCAAATAGATAGGAATAAATGCACTTTACAACATACTTCAGCCAAAATTAAATGTCAAGCAATAAATTCAAAGGATGGTGCTACCTTATGCTTCAAACTTAATCAACATGCACCACAGAACAACTAAATGGTTCATTAATTTTGTAAGTTTAAACTACATGCTAAGCTAGGCAAGAATCATCATTATCCCCTATGCAGAAATCTTAGATGAAATGCAACTAGACTCAATCCTAAAATGCTAATGCAACTACATGGACACTCTGTTTTTGTGAAATAGTTTTTCAAAAATTTTCAAATTTTTATGGTTTTCAGATGCACATAGATGATGCAAAATTTGAATTAAGAAAACAGAAAACAATATCATATACATCCTGAACCCTCCCCCAAACTTAAATTACATAGTCCCTTGTGTAATAAAAATTTGGAAAAGACTCGGATAGAAAACAGGAGTAAACTAAATGCAATGGTATATACAATGATGGGTTTGGAACTGGTACCTCAGTAGTTGGAAAAATAGGAGTCGATTGACTCCTCCATGCTCGCGCGTGAGTATTCCTGGTGGGGGGGGGGTCGTGGTGGTGGTCGAGTTGCATGCTCGAGCCCGCTCTTCTCGCCCCCACTGCATGTCTCTTGCATTGCCATGGTTCGAAGGAGGAAGCTCTGGGGGGCTCGAGTGGTGTGTTACGCTTGGAGCTTGTGTTCATAGAACCACTTTTCTGCTAAGCGCTTGGTTGACATGGTTCATCATTTCTTTGAGAGCGGCGCCTACCCTTGCCTTGAATTTTGTTTAGCTGTTCCTTCATCTCCTTCCACCCATCTGACATATATTTCACGGTACCTTTCAATGCCTTGATCGTTTTGTCTTGAACTTTGTTCCACTTCTGAAGGAGTCCAATCCGCTTGTGAGCCTTCCATAGACTCTTGTTGCGTTTAGATGCGGCAAACTCTTCAAAGTGAAATGTCTCAGGTGCATCATATGTTAGAGGGCTTGAGTGACTGAATCGATCAGCATGATCGAGTCCATCCCCTTCCTGCGGTAGTTGGAGCAGTTTAAGTGGTGGTGAAAAGTCAATGTTGGAGTCTAGAGAAATTTGTATGGCTGCGCAAGGGAGTCGTAGCCAAGCTTGTCCTGCAGTAGGGTGAATGAACTGGTATAAGTAGTCCTCCATGTATGTGGTTCTGTCGAGGAACTATGCACTCCTAAGATGTTCAACGTCCAGCTACCTTGGTGCGGTTGGTTCTGAAATGATAGGCACATTGCAAGCAATGAGTATGGGCGTAACCACTCCTCCAATGCGGAGGTCTCCTTTTGCATTTTTCCTATGCATCTTCACAGCCCACTCTCTATAGTTATGGAACTGAGCTAGCAAGACAAAGGTGAGACTTGTATTAGCCTTATCCCCTACCAGTTCTCTTCCATCCCTAGCAAGGAAAACTGCACGTAGTTCTATCTTAGTTAGCTCTGGCTCCGACTTCCATGAATACCTCTTTTTGAACTTAGCTCTCATCTCCATATCTTCAACGTGATCGACCGCCTTTCCGCGCTAGAACTCTTGGGCTGCATAATATTTGGGTGGACTTGAGTGTTCGACTCGATCAGCGTGGTTGAGTCCATCGCCTTCTTGGTCGAGCCCATACCCTTGCTGGTCAGGTCCATACCCTTGCTGCTTGGGTCTATACCCTTGCTCGGCTTCTGGTTCGAATTCTGCTTCAATAGGTTTTTCCTTTCTAGCCTTACAGCTTATTTTTGCATAACACCTAGCTAATGTTGCAGCCCTTGCGTGGTTGCGCCAGTCGGGTAAGGCTTCGTCAGCTTTGATGGAATCGCTTGCAGGGGACACATGTCCTCCTTTTTCAGTGTAACGCCTTGCTATGGCTTCAGCTTCTGCACGCCCGAAACTTAGAGAAGATGTGAGAGTGTAAGGTGTGCATGGGCTCGAGGCGGACTCGAGTGGAGGCGGTGAGCATGGGCTCGAGGCGGACTCGAGTGGAGGTGGCGAGCATGGGCTCGAGGCGGACTTGAGTGCAAATGGCAAGCACGGGCTCGAGGCGGAGGCGGCAAGCACGGTCGTCGGTTGAATCGAATGGGAGTGATTGAACGAAAATGGGAGAGAGGGTAAGGAGTGAGATTGGGCGGTAGAGAGGCGGTGAGAGAGGCAAATTGAGTGAGAAGGTGAGTGAAGTGATGAGTGGTGAGATGTATGGCTCGGATAGAGTCAGATCTTGGATGGTTCGGATCGAGTGAGAGCTTGGATAGCTCGGATCGGATTGAGTGAGAGCTCGAGTGGCTAAGTGAGGAGGTGAGACTCGAGTGGCGAGGAGCTGGGGCTCGAGTGGTGAGCACGGGCTCGAGGCGGACTTGGATCGAATGGCAAGGAGGTGGAATCGAGTGGCGAAAATAGAAGTGAGAGAGAGAGTGGTGAAGGGGGGGATGGTGATATTGAAAGGGAGGAGGTTTGCTAAAAACCAAAAGCACAAGGCTCCATTTGATTCCTCTTTTCGAGTCCAAAAGCACTAGGCCCCCACTTGATTCCTTATGTCGAGTTAGTTGCCAAGATTTCGAAATTCAAACTCAAATTCAAATTTGGTACACACGAGAAAAGGGGGAATTTTTGAACTCGATGACTGACTCGATCAACCGACTCGACCTGACTGCTCGAGTTGTTGTGTTGATCGCTTGTTGAGGCATGACTCGGTCAGTTTGACCCAGCTAAGTCAACCGAGTTCGTACCTGGACCTTAAGCAGTGCTTAACTCGAGTCACGTTTAGCTCTTCCAACACCTACTTCTGATCTTCCTTAGCATGAATCTGATAACCAAAAATAACTAGAAAAACAGATCAAAGATCACTGAAATAAAATAAAAATAAAAGCAATATGTACAAGGATAAACATGGGATTTCCTCCCAAGTGAGCTAGTTTAAAGTCACTGAGCTTGACTTTTCATCCCTTCATTAGGCTCTAGCAATGAATCCATGTATCACCTGGATCATATTCGTCATAGAACCATCCCCTAAACTCTTTCATCTTGATCATCTCAAAGAGTATTGTCCTTGGTTCAGCAATGCTCACTTCATCGGTGGATGTTATACTCAGATGCTCCTCATATATGCATTCAACAACAATGACACTTTCACAAGGATGTTCTAATGCCTTTCCAACCATGCCTGCTGCTTCCCCACTGCTCTTGATTGAATAACTCAATTCTTCGTACCTTAGCAAAGGTTTCTCATCAACTGTGTATTTAGAAAGCAAATCAAGCTCTTGTGTAACCTCTTCAGCTTCTTGGGGATTCTTCCATAGCAGTGGTACAGTCTTCTCCAAATCTTCACCAATATCATTAGAGAGTGCGGTTGGGGTATTTGAGAAGACTGAATTTAGGTTGAAAATCTCTGGTGGTTGCACAACAAAGGGCTTGACTCGATCAATATGTCGAGTGGAGTGGTCGAGCTTGACCTCCAACTTCTGTGTTTCTGCTTGAACATGTAATTCACAGCCCTCCCCATCTTGAATATCACTGTCCTCAATGAATACTCTCACTGTGAGGTTTCTCTTCCATAACGGTTTCCTAGGGGGGAATGCATTCATCTTCAGTGTCCTCGGTCCATTGTGAAAGGTCAGTGTTGATGGGCTCCACACTCGTTGTCTCAACAATACTTGAACTCCTATCAGTTAGCTAGGTGTCAAACTTGTGAATACTCTCAATTATCTCCGCTAGTCCTTCCGAAAGACAAGCTGCCCTTCGTTTTTGTTCTTCCAAAATCAACTGCATGAGGTTGTGAGTCTCGTATTCTTCAGATAGTTGGGAGGAATATTGTCTTTCATTGCCATACTGCATGTTTGATGATTGAAATGTCTCACCATATCCACACTGGTTGGCTGGAGCATAGTTTTGATCTGGCTGATCCACTCTTGAGGTGAACAGTTCATTAGTGTGAAAGGCTGTGAAAAACCAAGCACGATATCGTTCTTGTTCTTCCCTCATGAACTGCAACATAGATTCCATGTAAGACATCGTCTTTCTCCCATGTAGGACTTGATGAGTCTGACCGAGCTGAGGTTGACCGAGTGGAATGAAAGACAAGAAGTGAACTCGGTGTGATGAACTCGGTGGAGTAGGTCGAGTGGAATAACTCGATGTGAGACCGAGCTGATAGCAGAGAGTGAACTCGGACAGAAAAACTTGGTTGAAATGGTCGAGTTGGTTGACTCGGGTTGGTGTACTCGGTGTAGCAGATCGAGTTGGCTGACTCGAGGTGCTGACCGAGTTGAGTAAGCCGAGTGGATGAGAAACACAAGTAGAACTCGATGTAACAGGCCGAGCTGATGCACTCGGGCAGGTTGATCGAGTGGTACCTCAAACAATGAAAACCCGAAAAGTTAAAAACTGAAATTAAATGAAAACAAACTTGATCTCAAAAAATCTGAAATCCTAAATGTAGCAAACAAACACCCAATTGGCAATGGCGCCAAATTAATAGTATGGTTTTTGGTCAATACTTAGCTTGTAGGCAAGGGAAGCCTAGCAATAGGAACTTGTCCCACTGGATGTAAATCCCCTGCCACCTATGCCTTTCCTAAGTAAAATATCACAAAAGCTGAATATGGGAAGCAGTAAGCTATGAGTCTATCAATTCCTACACAGCTAACATGTCATTGTAGTATGTAGGTGTCAATCCAATTGGGTATGATGCTAGCAATCAAGATGTGATCAAGTACAACTAAGTCAAGCCAGATAGAAAGGAAATGTTTATCTAACAACCTAAAAACGAAATGCAATACGATGGGTGCTTGACTCGGGTCTTAAACCGAGTCGAGTGATCGAGTCAATGCAGAAAAATGACAAAAAGGTGCACTCGACCACTCTGAACGAGTCAATGAGATCAAAGGAGCTTGAAAATGACAAACAACTATGCACTCGGGTTCAAGACCGAGTTGAGAGACCGAGTCAAAAGAGATGAAAGGCAAAGTGCAATTAAATAATTAAACAGCTGTAAAACAAGATGATAAAGCAATAGAAAGTCAATAGGGATCTAAGGATAGGGTAATCGATCAATAGCAGCGTATGATCATCACTGGTGTTCAACAAACATCAACCACAAAGGTTATTCCCTAGACAGCAAATATATAAAACAGTTTAGTCCACTCTCATGGTAAGAAACCTCAAATCACATCACTGACATACCAACTTTTGCTTGAGCCACCAAGATGAGATAGGCACAAAACACTTATTTGCTAAAGCCAAAAAGCACCCTAACCATCTAATCTCTTAGGCTAGAATGTGCTAATCTCTGGAAAAAGTTGATTCTGATGATTCCATCATAAGTTTTAAGCACACTCACCCAGAAGGGAAATTCAACAATCAAGCAATCTTAAACACCAGATCCGATCATAAGCAAGCTACTAACCTATCCCATCCTCAGAAACCCTAAATCACTACTCAAGAACACAAATCATCATCAAGAACATGAACCCAGAAAAATTAAACATTTCAGAATTCATTGAAAATAGTTTAGAAAGATAGATTAATATGAGAATAGTAAGACTGCAAATAATTAAAGCAAACTAAGTACTAGATTAAGAGAGATCTGAATTACAAAATGAAGATCACCAAGAACAAGGTTTGGAGGCAGCGAAAAACCCTAAAAATAAAAGATATGTCCTCTGGATAATACCCAACAGTGGTAATTATAGTAAAATACGGAAAACTCTAAAACAGAAATAGACAAAAGAAGTAGCTGAGTCTTCGCGGGTGGTGCAGCTCGAGTTGGGAGGTCGAGTGTGTTGGACATCGAGCACTTGGGTGGTGTCGAGTTGAGATGGATAGATGTTGTTGAGTGGTGACACGAGTGGTACGTCGAGTGCAATATTAAGTGGGTACGGTGAGTGCAGAATCGAGTGGGTACGTGGTGGAGCTGAGGTCGAGCACGGGCTCGAGCTGGGAGGTCAAGCACGGGCTCGAGGTGGGAGGTCAAGCATGGGCTCGAGTTGGAAGGTCGAGCACTGGCTCGAGGTGGGAGGTCGAGCTCGGGCTCGAGGTGGGAGGTCGAGCACGGGCTCGAGGTGGTCAAGTGGTTTGTCGAGCTAGAAGACGTGGTGTCGGACGTGCGATGTCGAGTAGGGACTCGGGTGGTGTGTCACACGGCAGGGCTCGAGTGGGAACTCGAGCTGCCCTAGCATCCATGCTCCAAGTTGTACCTGTTTTAGCTCCAAAATGCAACATGTATGCATATGCTAGTGCAAATTCTCCTAAGTGCAAAAACATAGGAAAATGGACTAGAAATGTTGTGAACTCGAGGTAAAACTAAGCAAATAGGAAGGAAAATGTATGCATAAATCATGTAAAATACAGACATATCATAAAGCTCTCTATTGGAAATGCTAGCACTGCTACATTTGAAGGGAAAGACAAAGTGGTCTTAAGTAAAACTTACTTCTGGAAAGGAACATGCACTTACTTAAGAATATGATTTTGGGTTCTCCTCTTAGAGACAAAGGCTTTAAGATTGTATTTGAATCTGATAAGTTTGTATTCACTAAAAAGGTGGGATGTGTGTCGTAAAAGGATATCTAAGCGGTGGTCTTTTCAAAATGAATGTTGTATCAGTCGTTAATAAAAATGAGGCAATAGCTCTGCTTCTATTTACTTTGTTAACTCAAGTAATTTATGGCATGCATGAATGGGACATGTCAATTATCGTTCTTTATTTAGAATGATGAATATAGGATTGTTACCAAAACACAATCTTAATAATATTAAAAGAAGTAAATGGGAAATATCTCATTAAAAACTTCCAAGATAGCAAGCACTGCTACCTTAAACCTCCAAAGTTTTTAACTCCCACTTTAAACTTTTAAGGTGAAACTTTTGTTAATTTAAACCCTCAAAGTGGCGTTTCGGTTTGCATCGACATTTCAGATAATGTAAAAGTTAACTCCAGATCGCCTTGGTTTTCATCTAGCACACATATGGCATGCTTACGTGGTTAAATGCTCCGTCAACAGAGTTAGTTTTTTTGCCAATAGAGTTAACTTTTCTGTGGTCTGAAGTGTTGGTATGAACCAGAATACCATTTTGAGGGTTTAGATTAGCAAAATGTTTACCTGGGAGGTTTAAAATGGGAGTCAAAAACTGTAGAGGTTTAAAGTAGAAGTGGTTGCCACCTTGAAGATTTTTTATGGGATTTTACCGAAGTAAATGTGAAGTCTGCATAGATAAGAAAATAAAGATTCTTAGATCTGCTCATGGTGGAGAGTACAAATAGAATGATTCTCAAATTTTTGTTCTACACATGGAACTATTCATCAAACTACGACACCTTACACATCAATGCAAAACGGAGTTGTGCGAAAAGAAAAATAGAACGCTTAAGAAAATGATCAATTCCATGTTAAACAATTGTGGTGCACCACTTAGCTTATGGGGTGAAGTTGTTCATCAGAGAAAATTCAATTTTGAATAAAGTTCCTCATAAAAAGAGTGATAAAACCCCATATGAATTGTGGAAAAATAGGAATCCTTCATATAAAAATATGAAAGTTTGGGGTTGTCTAGCAATGGTTCATGTACCTTTACCAAAGAGAACTGTTATAGGACCAAAAGCGGTGGATTGCGTTTACATCGGTCCTGCATAAAACAGCGATGCATATATATTTTTGGTTCATAAATCTGATAATGCTGAGGTCAAAGTAAATACAAATATTGAATCAAATGTGGCTGAGTTCTTTGAAGATGTATTTCCATACAAAGAGCCAAGAAGTACGAGTACAAAACGAGTACGTGAGGGTGATGAAAGTGCCTCAAAGGTTCAAGAAGAAGAAAATGAACCAAGAAGAAGTAAAAGGGCAAGAATCTCTAAAGATTTTGGTACTGATTTATGACATACTTGAGTGAATATAAGCCGCAAACTTATAAGGCTGCAATTGAATCTTCAGAAGCACCTTATTGGAAAGATGCTATTCAAAGCGAAGTGGAATCCATTATGAATAATCATACATGAAAATTGGTTGATTTACCACTTGTAAATAAACCAATTTAATGTAAATGGATATTCACAAAAAAGTTAAGGCTCAATGGAACAATTGAGAAATATAAAACAAGACTAGTGGCAAAAAGATTTTGTCAAAAGGAAGGTCTTGATTTCCTTGACACATATTCTCCGGTAACGAGAATTACTTCTATTAGATTGTTAATAGCAATTGCTGCAATATATGATTTAGAAATTAATCAAATGGATGTCAAAATGACATTTTTAAATGGTGAATTAGATGAAGGGATATATATATATGGAACAACCTGAAGGCTTCATAGTCAAAGGTCAAGAGAAGAAAGTTTCTAAGCTTGTTAAGTCACAGTATGAACTTAAGAAAGCGCCAAAACAATGGAATGAGAAGTTTGATTATACAATGAAGTCGTATAGTTTTACCATTAATGAATATGACAAATGTGTCTACATTAAGAAACCAAAAATGATATGATCATTGTATGTCTATATGTGGATGATGATGTGATCCTAGGAAGCACTAAGGAGCTGGAAGAGGAAATGGAAGCTTATGAAGATAAGGAGATCCAACAAGGAACAAAGGATGCATTGGAGGAGCAAATTAGAACAATTACTCGGGCTAGAACAAGAGAGTTTCACCAAAGATTTAGGGTCTCACTTCATGTGACTACTTATATGGATCACTTGGGCTGTCATGAGGGTATCAAGACTACACTGGTCAAGATACACGCCCAAGAGACTTAGTAAATGGCCATGAGGACCATGCATACTCTTTTTCCCTTCTCCTTGGTTTTTCCCAAGTGGTTTTTCGGGAAAGGTTTTTAATGAGGTGCATTGGGTCTCATGTCCATCTTGCCATTTGTTGAGTTTGATCCACCTCCAGGCCCATTTACTTCATCATAGGCGTGGCCCATATCTTTTCTCTATCTCATTTGAATTTTGAATGTTGTGTTTAATTCTGCATGGTCATTGTGTGAGTTACGAGGCATGTCTCGTAACTCCACACTCTTTATTGCTACTTCCTTCTCTTCTCTTTATATTCTGCATCTGAACCTCATTATAATTTATCAAACTTTTTATTCTAAAACTCTTTTTAACTTGTTTGATCGCCTTATTCTCTGGTGTAAAGGATCATCATCCACACCTTGACAAGTTTGAAATCATTGGATCGCTTCATAATCCTTTGACGTTTCACATCAATCCACCTCTTGTTCTTGCCGAGTTTGGTTTTCACCCACTCGTGGAGCAAGCCCCGAGTGTTCAAAGGCTACTCATCACCTTTGGAATATCACTCATTCAATCCGATTCATCACATTCACTCCATTTCATCACTTCCGCACTCATATTCGTTCACTCTACTCATCACAACCATTGGAGAACATTCAGGGACGTTGATCCTCATCTAGGATCATATCAGATGATATGTTGATAATGGGAACAAGTAAAGACATTATCAATGCCACAAAGAAGATGTTGAGTGACAATATCCAAATGAAAGATATGGGATTGGCTGACATAATTCTTGAAATTAGAATTAAACAAGAACCAAATGGTTACTCACTTACTGAGTCTCACTATGTGGAGAAAAGTCTAAAGAAATTTGATCACTTGATGCTAGACTGGTAGTTACTCTGTTTGAAACAATGTGTAAGCTTTCAAAGAATGAAGGAGAAAGTGTGTCTCAGTTAGAACACACACATTTAGTTGGAAGCCTCATGTACATCACAAATTGTACAAGACCAAACTTGGCTTACTCATTGAGTCGATTAAGTCCATATTCAGCTAATCCAAGCAGAGATCATTTGAATGCTTTAATTAGAGTATTGAGATACTAAAAGCATATAATTTATTATGGTCTATATTTCACAAAAGTTTCTCCTACGTTAGAAGAATATAGTGATGCAAATTGGATTTCTGGAAGTACGGATAGTAAACCCACAAGTGATTAAGTGTTTACACTTGGTGGTGGTAATGTGTCTTGGAAATCATCTAAACAAACATGTATTGCACGTTCTACAATGGAATCCAAATTTATCGCACTAGATAAATCTGCAAAAGAAGCGGAATGGCTTAGGAATTTTCTTGAAATCTACTATGGCCAAAGCCGGTAACTGCATTGTGTATCCATTGTGATAGTATGGCTGCCTTAAATAAAACGAAAAATAAAATTTACAATGGCAAGTCAAGGCATATTAGATGAAGACATGCTACAATACGACAACTGCTTTCCAATGGGGTGATAGCTTTGGATTATATTAAATCAAAATAAAATTTGGTTGACCCTTTGACTAAAGGGCTTCCTAAAGAGCAAGTCATATTCACTTCGTGGGGAATGGGTCTCAAGCCAACACAATGAGTCACCACTTGGCAGAAACCTAACCTAGCAACATTGGAGATCTCATGGCGTAGGTTCAATAGGTAAACTGGTTGGAGAAGACTCAAAGAAGAAAATACACATTTCTCATTCCTATGAAGTTTAAAGTTTGTTTCTGTTTGACGTTTAAGACATGAATATTATATTCTTAATAACGTTAATAGCTTTTCTATAATTGTGATATAACAGAGTATCTTTAATTAACGTTAGCTATCTGAGAGTGGTGTCGGGTCGCACCTATGAGACTTTACATGGCTAAATTCTCTAGAACTCCCACGAAGTCAGGCTATGTTCAAGACCAAAATGAACGCAACTGTATAAACTATAAATGAGCTGATGATATATGTTTTTTTTTATTATCTCGGTTTACTATAAAACGTGCTTAATTCAAGACTAGAGTTCATTACCCACAAAGTAAATCAGATAAGTCGTTACTAGGAAATGTTCAAGTCCAAAAGACACATTTTCCGATGCATATTCTACTTTCTCTGAAACACATGGGCTTATTTCTATTCAAATGAGGGGTATTCTTGAGTTTGAATAGAAAATGTGGGTTGAAGTTTTATTTAATTTACTGTGTCAGTTGAAAAACACACCATATTTTGTGAAAATACACTTCTGTGATTAGTTGTGAGTGAAAAGCACCCCTTGAGTCTTTACATAAAGACAGAGCATCATCGAATCAGGAAAAAGTTTTTATGATCTTCTTCTACTCCAAAACGATTTATGAGAATCTCAAAGTAAAGTTTGCTAGGATCTTTGTACGGTGTCAATACAGAGATCGATAGATATATCCTGCAAGATAGACTCCCATAGAATCTACGTACACCACAGTATCAGTCAATACTCGGTTCGAACAAACAAGAAAAAGAGAAGAAGGAAGGAAGAATAAATCATCAAGTTAGTTCTTTTTTTGTGTTTGTAACAATTATATTTCTATTTTACTATTTAGAATATATATAAGAGACAAACGTATTTGTTTACGTTTGATTGATTTGTATCTATAATTTCGACAACAAAGATGGTAAGTGATTTGTATATTCATAGAATAATTTTTGTTCTTATTGAAAATAACAGGAGAAAGTCAATGCACCATTTAGTTTATTTTTATCATCTTGTAGTTAGAAACGGATCAGCAGCTTTCAATGATATTGCGTCCTCCATTATTTTTATCAACAGAGTTGCTTACAACCATTAACCTGCTTCCATGAAAGCCTCTGATTCACTGTTCATTGTCTTGCCCAACGACAAAACATATTGAAGGTTCGGTTAGGGAGTTCCTTTTTCTTACAAAAATACAAAAGAACTAGATTTTAATTATTTTACTAGCTTTTTTATTCGCACTATGCGCGGGTCTATTTTTATTGATTTATTTAATATATTTTTGTATTTATTCAATTTTACATATAGCTAAAGTATTGTATAATATTTTATTTTGGTTTATTTTTGATAACATTGCATTTTGGCATGTTTTTACTATTGTTTTATTGCAACTTAGCATAGGTTTTAGGCATTACTCCTATCACTTATTGCATTTATTTGACATTTAAGATATTTAGTCTCTTTGCATTAGTTTGCATGCATTTTGCATACATGTGGTCATTTCAGGTACTCATAGCTGCAAGAAGTCATCACTTATGTGACCTCTCAGGCTATGAAGCGACGTAGGGATTTCTGCAAGGAGTCATGACTCAAGTGACATGGAGCCATAGAGTTGAAGACTGCAAATGAAACTCCAGTTACTCGAGGAGGCTACTCAGATGAAGACTCGAGGAGGCTACTCGACCAGACCACTTGACTGCTCGAGCAGTCAAGTGGTCTGGTCGAGTGGTGAGCACCGCTTCTAGAAGATTCCGCAAATTATCCCTAATGATAACTCGGTACGCGTGATTTGACAATTTTTATTTCGCGCCGTTTTCGCATAATTAGTTTATCTCTCTTAGTTTTCTCTCTCTAGTTTATCTTTAGATTTCGATTTGGAATTTTGCAACTCTTAGTAATTTTAATAAGATCGAGTCTTGATCTACTGTTCCTTTTTCGAAATTTCTTTCTCATCAGATCATCCTTCATCTATGACAAGTCTTAGCTTTTCTGGGCTTTTGGCTTTGATGATGATCTCGATGAGTGAGTAGCCATTTTAGGGGTTTTCGGGGATGGATTAGGTAGTCTCACTCGATCGCCATGGGTTTTTGCTGATTTATGCTGATTTGGTTTAAAAATCCCTCTTGGGTTCTCGTTTTTAATGATTGTACCTCTCTGATCAAGAGGATCATGATTTTAGATGACTTCATGAGCAGCAAAAGTGCCTTGAACCATCAGATCTAGTTTTTCCAGGGATTAAGACACAATAGCGTGAGAGTTGGTGCATCAGATGTTGATTTACGTCACGACCCAACTACTCACTTGTTATGAGTCTTTCTTGGCTTTGACGGATCGATCCTTAGTCACTTGTTGAGACCCTTCACCATGACAATGGGTTGGATTGGAAGTGAGATCCGTCGTCAAGGGATTCACCCTGAGTTTAGTAAATTAGCACCCATGGCGTGAGAGTGTAGATGATCCTATGAGTCTATCCCCAAGATCCCTTTGTCTTTTATTTGAACTAGTTGTCATTTTCAGATCTCTTGTTTACTGTTTTCATTAGAGTTCATATACCACTCGACTAGTCCACTCGAGTGTACTACTCGAGTGACCTACTCAAGTGCACCAATCGAGTGACCCACTCGAGTCACTTAGGATTTTAGAACTAGTATTTGATTTCGCATGTTTAGTTCATGATTTGTTAGAGTGTGACAGGCTCTGCATCTCTAGTTTAATTTTCTGTATTTTAGGTTGTTAGCAAGAAAAACCCCTAAAATATATTGCTTGACTTGCTAGTTTAATCCACATGTTAAGTGCTACAGACATGCTCTAGATTAGGTTCGACATTTCACCCTTTATACTATCAATCGATTGAAACCTACAAAAATAGCGAGTTTCAATTTGGCGCCGTTGCCAGTTTAGAGTCATTGTCTGCACATTTATCATTTTTAAGCTTACTAGATCAAGTTTCTTTTGCATAAAAGATCTGAGATTTTCATCTAGCAAGGCTTGTTCTTGTTACTAGAATTCTCGGATCGATATTTTATTTGCATTAGCCTTTTGTTTACAGTCTTACTGATTTGTGTTGAAGTTCTGTTTTTGTTGCATCAGGTACCATTCTACTCGATTAGTCCACTTGATTACTCTACTCGAGTGCTTTTCTCGAGTCGTCCTTAGACCGCATGAGATCACGCTCTCAGACTCGCTTAGATCAATCCATGAAGGAGACACCAGTTGAAATGACAGAGCAACCTGCACCTCGAGTCATTAGAGCTGGTGATGCACCAAGCACACACTCCACCAGGCAAGGGATTGTGGCACCTCCTGTTGCCAACAACAACTTCGAGATCAAATCCGGTCTCATCAGCATGGTCCAGAGCCACAAATTTTACGGTCTCCCCATGGAGAACCCATTGGAACATCTTGACCAATTCGACCGTTTGGGTGAGCTCACGAAGATAAACGGTATATCTGAAGATGGGTTCAAGCTTCGTCTATTCCCCTTTTCTCTAGGCGAAAAGGCCTCTCAATGGGAACGAGCTTTGCCCCAGAATTCTATCACTACTTGGGATGATTGCAAGAAGGCGTTTCTCCTGAAGTTCTTTTCCAACTCCAGAACTGCAAAGCTGAAGAATGACATCTCAAGCTTCACTCAGAGGAACGATGAAAGCTTCTCAGAAGCTTAGGAGAGGTTCAAGATGTATACCACTCAATGCCCTCACCACGGATTCAGTAAGGTATCACTCCTTTACACACTATACCGAGGCGCAAGTCCGAAGATCAGGTTGCATCTGGACAGTGCCAGCAATCGCAACTTCCTGAACCAAGATGTCACTTCTGGATGGGATTTAGTTGAGAATCTAGCCATTTCTGATGGAAATTACAATGAAGACTTCGACAGAACGATCAGGGGATCTTCTACCTCTGCTACTTCCAACAGCAAGGCGATTCAAGCGCTGAATGACAAGCTCGATAAGCTTATCCTCGCTCAGCAGAAACAAGTCCACTTTGTGGGAGAGTCATCCTCACCTCAGGATCCAACCGTTGAAGATGATCAGGTTGAAGAGATACTCTACATTTAGAATCAAGCTGGTTTCAACCGAGGCTTCATTAACTACAGGAGCAACCCTAACTTATCTTACCATAACACCAACATTGCAAACCCTCAAGACCAGGTGTATCCTACTCAGCAACCTGCTCCGAACAAGACCTTTGTTCAAAATCCCCCAACAAATCCACCTGGATTTGCCCCAAGAGCTGCTCCGCAGTCTGATAGTGAGCTTAAGGCATTGCTTCTCCAACTTCTTCAAGGTCAAAACGCTACAACTCAGGATTCCACCAAGCGGTTCACTGAGCTTCAAACTCACATTGATTGCTCTTACGACGATTTGAACCACAAGCTCAAAATCTTGAACAGCAGATTGAAGCATGTTGAGTCTAACTCTCCCTCAGCTTCCACTCAGTCCATAGGTCAACTTCCTGGGAAAGCAGTGCAAAACCCAAAAGACTCTGCAAATGTCTATGCAGTCTCCACAGCCCCAGCTATCCATCTCCTTCCTTTCAAGAAGAGATTCTCACACATCACCTGGGATGGTGATCTTCAAGGTGGGAGACTATCCTGTCAAGCTACTGCTGTGATCGCTGAGAGCACACCACTCGAGCAACCCACTCGAGTGAGTGAGTCGAATTCGTCTCAGTGAACAAGAAGCAAATTCTAGACCTGTACGCCATGATCACGAGTCCTTTCCCAGAAAGATTCACCGAAGATATTGAGAAGGAATATGAGATCATGTTGGTAGAAGAACTTCTGGAGCTGGAAGAGTCAATGACCTTTGATGAAGCCGTTGAGAAACTGGGACCTTTTGGTTATGGTTTGAGAGAAAGAACCTTGAAAAGAATTCAAGATAGGAGAGCAACAGCTGCTAAGTCTCAGGAATGCCAATTAATTTCTCAGCAGGAGGTTTTGGTACAAGAGAAGTTAGAAGATCCAGGATCTTTCACTTTACCATGCTCAATCAACAACCAAGCATTTGGTAAGTCTCTCTGCGACTTGGGGGCTTCTGTCAGCATCATGCCTTTGTCTGTGGCAGAAAAGCTTGGTTATCACAAGTTCTTGCCAAGCATGTTATCACTAGTCTTAGCTGATAGAACGGTGAGATTTCCACATGGACTACATGAAAATGTTTCAATGAGGATAGGGAAACTTGAAATACCCACAGATTTCATCATCATGAAGATGGACGAAGAACCCAAAGATCCTTTAATTCTAGGGAGACCCTTTCAAGCATCCTCGCAAGCCGTCATCGATACCAAGACTGGAGAGATACTTCTTAGAGCTAGCAACGGTTTAGAGGTGAGATTCAATACTTCATCCAGATTGGAGAGCTCAACCTTTGAAGGTCAGCTATACTCCGTGGAAGCAAACGATGATGAAGAAATGTTCGAGCGTAACTTCTCGGGTTATAACGTCAATACGAGGAGTCATTATGAAGGAGTAGTGCAACCCTTTGTCACATTTACTGAAGATGGGACACCAAGTGAGGAGTCCGCACAGATCACTCGACCACCAGACTCGAGTAACCACTCGAGTGACCGCACAAACCACTCGACTTCATCCACTCGGATGCTTCTCACCACACTCTTATTCAAGTAGCTGTGCCATCATCCACGACTCAACAGGGTGCAGATCAGGATTCAAACTCCACCAGAAGAGTTCAACAAGAAGCCTAAGCCACCAGAGATGAGTCAAAGGTTTTACAATGCCCTCAGAGCATCATCTTACCATTATTCCAAGCCAAGTGCAGAGAGGTCAACACTGACTGTCAAGGACACTTTTCAAGCTTAAAAGAGTAAGAGGTCTAGCTATGTGACTATAAACAAGCTCACTTGGGAGAAAGTTCCATGACTATCGTTGTATATATCTTTTTAGGTTTTTATGAATCTTGTTATTTTTGATGTTTTTCTTTAGTATTTTTGAATTCAGGTTTATGAGATTAGCCAAGTGTGCGTAAAGAGCCGGAGTCTTGAAAAGCCAAAGCACTCGAGTACCAGACTGGTCGAGTGGTCCAGGTTTTTTCGAAAAAACTCAACTTTTAATCTCAACCAATCGATTCATCTAACATATCTTTTATCATTCCACTCGACTCCTCCTCTCCCATTTCACGATTTCATCGAAATGTTTTCTAAAAACTCTTTAAAATTTTTTCAAAACTCTTCAAAGTTTTCATAAAATTTTCATCATGTCATCTCACTGCACCATTCCGACACCAACTTGTAAGATTTTTACAACTTTTTGATCCATTTTGTCGCGAAAATCTGGGTTTGAAGTTTTCAAAATTTTTGAAAATTTTCTTCAAATTGCTTTACTTGCATGTTGATAAATCAGATTGATTATGAGTAGAACTTGGCATAGGAAGTGAACCTCATGGTTGAATTGCTTCGAATTGTGAAAATTTGGTTCTAATTGGTGCATAAGAATTTTCAGAATTTCGAATTGAATTAGAACTTCGAATTTCACCATTGCTACTTGCTTGTTTAATGATTTGTGAACTCCTTAGTAGATTTCATTGTTAAATTTAAGCAAAGTCTTGAAATTTATAACTAAACCTTGTCGAACTAGTGATGATCATTGAAAACTTTTAATATTCTTCAACTTTGGGTGTTTAAACATTATCAGTTGCTTTGAATTGCCAATACCTTTGATTGTTTGTTTAGTTGCTTGGGCTAAGTACTCGATTTAGTCAAGTCGGATAAAAAAATTATTTGGAAATTTTTGTCGACTCGACCTGACTGGTCGAGTGACTTACTCGAGTTGTCCAAATTTTTGCTATAACTTACAATTTCTGCCATTGTTTCAGGTACTCAGGTAACACCAGGACTCGAGCAACTCGAAGCACTACACACGCTGAGAGTGGATTCTCGAGCAACTCGAAGCACTACACACGCTGAGAGTGGATTCTCGAGATCCTGAAGAGACATAGCTCAAGGAAAGAGAATTTTTTGAGGAAGAATCGATGCAAAGGGATGTTGGAGACAGTGATGATTCTGAGAGTTCAGAAAGGGGTGAGAATGACAACTCAGAGGAAACCCAGATTGTCTCTATACTGAAGCGGATGAAGTTCTTCGGTACTAGATACCCGTACCGCCCCACTATGCAAACTCTGGGAATTTGTAGAGAAGTTGGGAAGCTTTACCAAGCAGCTGACATCATTGGGCTCACTCAGAGACCCTTTGATGGTTTCCAAGACGAAACTTGCCTCTTTTTGGCAACGGTGAAGCTTCATCTCTATGAGGTGAGATCTGGGATGGGATCCGATGAAGAACTTGGATATGTTAGCTTCAAGATCAGAGGCTCGGAGTACACATTGCCTCTGGTTGATAGTGAGTTCGGGTTTAGAAGAGGGTCAGGCCAAGCTCAAGACTTTGACAAGAAAGAGCTCAACGAGTTATGGTTGGAGTTGGGAGGCAAAGACAAGTATCAGTCTTCCTGCGCTAAAAGCAGTGAGATTAGGCATCCCTCTGTAAGATATCTCCACAGGATGCTTGCAAACACTATGTTTGCAAGAAGGGCCACTAGGACAGTTAATGAAGGGGAATTGAGGATGTTGGACAAATCCCTTCAAGAGTACTTAGTCTACTCGTCCCAGGAAAAGATAAACAATGGAGACAAAATGCGAGGAGACATGGCTGATACTGGAAACGCCATAGTTTTGGTGAAACATCTGATGAGCTACAAAACGAACGCCATCAGAAATCAAAGAATGGTGAATAAAGCTGAACTTGCTGTGGGAGGTATTGTCACTCCTTTTCTTCACGCAGCTGGAGTGGAGATCACATCTCACTCTACACCACCACTTTGGATGGATTTGGAGCATATGCGTGACATGCAGACCATCAGTGCAAACCAGGTGGAGGACAAGTATGCCTTCAACTTCACTCACCCACGAGTTGGAAAGGCAAAAATCCTCCTACCTTATGGAGGATTGCCCAAAATCTACACTGAAGAAGGTGCGAAGAGTGTCAGCATTGTCCCACCTGAGAGAGATCTTTATGATCAACACGCTAAAGTGCAAGAATCTGATGATGAAGTCCTTCGATCTTTCATGGACAGCACTCAGCCGCCTCAAACCTTCCATTTTGATGACTCGGAGTGTACATCCCTACGCGAAGCTAATCAGAAGATTGGGTTTCTTCAGAAGTGGAATAAGTGGCAGGACAAGGCATTCAAAGCCTTGAAGAACAAGGTGAAAAACCTCACCAGGAAATTGGCTGCTGCTGAGAGTAAGCAGAGAAAACCAAGTTTAGTCCCCACCTACTTGAGGAGAACAAACTTGCTTAGGGGTTTTTCACGAAGATTCCACCATGCTTCACTATCATGGAGATCATCAGTTGATCAGATGCAGAGCAAGAGACGTCCTGACCATCCCGTCGAGCATTTGGAGCATTCATCACCAGAAGCCTTTACTCCTCATGTCCAACCAAGTCAAGTTAAGCACGCAGACGACGCCACTCGACCATCTGGGTCGAGTAGTCCACTCGAGTCAGACCTCAGACTTCAGCAGACTTCACCACTCGACCAACCTTAGCCGAGTGGTTCACTCGAGTCGCACGAGGGAGCTGAGCCGATGCAAGGAACCTCCCCAGTCATTCCACACTATACCCAGGAGAGCATGCAGGCCAGCATTGGCGCCTACTTCACTCCACACCAATGAGGTACCACAACCTTCCCTTGTATATACCATTGCATAACTCTTTTTGGTTTCTTTGTTTAATCTCTTAGGCTTCCCTTTGAATTTTTATTACACATGGGACTGTGTTTTAGTTTGGGGGAGTGTCTAAGAGATGTATTTGACATATTTTCTTTGTTTTCTTAATTCAAATTTTACATTCATCTATGTGCATCTAAAACCCATAAAATTTTGAAATTTTTTAGAAAATGATTTCACAAAAACAGAGTGTCATGTAGTTGCATTTGCTTAGGATTGTTGCATTTAGAATAGGGGATGATGACGAGTTAACCAATTAAAGCTTAATAACCAAACATATGATTTCAGTGCCATAGTTATAAGTTGTCTTATTCACCTTAGTTTGAAACATAAGGCTGCATCTTGCTTGGAATTGAACTTAGCACTCTCACTTGGTTAAAAACTTGCTGTGACTTGTAAATGTATCCCTATGAATTCGAATCTTAAATTTGAAAACTTAATTATCATGATATGCTCTAAAACTTAAAACTCATGGATACCTCAAAATACTTGGATTTTTTTCACCTTTTACCACTCTTGCTAATCCAAGTAGCTGTCTCCATCATTGAGACAGTTCCACAAAACCAAACCAAAAACTTCATTTCGGACCAATACATCAATTGTGAGAGAAGTGAGGCCTATTTTCGGATTGAATTGTAGAGAAAGTGTTAGGTTTTGCCGACAGGAGTAGCCTCTCAGGTAGTCTCTGGTTCACATTTTTTGAATCAGATTAGGCTAAGGGGTTCGAATGGGTTTCGGGTTTGGGAAAGAAAAGAAAGAAAAGAGTTTGCTAAAAAATCTATGCCTTTGGAGAGGGTAGTTCAAAGAAAATGTATAAGTCTAGTAAAGGATTTGGAAGAAAAAGATAAGAGTTGGCTCTGAATCTTGAAAATAAAAAGAAAAAAATAAATATAGCCATACCACTCGAGCAGCTTACTCGACCAAAGTGGTCGAGTCAAGTCTTAGAAAAAAATAAAAAAAGAATAGAAAATTTTCCAAATCCGCTAGAAGTTAAAGAAATAAATGTAGAAACACCCTCTCCTTAGAAGAAAAATAGAAAGATCGATCCTTGGATTCATAGAGAAAAAAAAGAAAGTCTATAAAAACCAAAGGGTAGTGCTAGGTTCAGTTTCTAAGGTTTAAGAGTTAGGGAAGTCATTGGATGATCATGGGTAGATGATAGCCTGCTCCTGTATGCATCAGTTGGCTTTACCTTTAGCATTCTCTTACAAATTCAATCCTTTTCAATGAGAGATCCTAATACTTGCGCTTAAACCAGAGGAAGAAGAGATCACTTTTATCTCTTAAGACTTGTCCCTGAACCAAATGAGTTTTAGCTATTGCATATCATGATCCACCAGTTTGTGCTTAATAAATGTTAAAGGGATAGTTTACTTTGAATGCTTGTTTTGGCTGAGTCTTAGTGTTGAATTCTATGTGATGAGTATGGCTGAAGCTTTTAAGTAAAACTATTGTGATTTGCATGCTAGAACTATTAACTGTGGTGTTGACTTCAGAGGTTTGCTTAGTTTGCTAGGTTCCGAGTTCCCACTTTCAACCTTACTCCTTTCATCTTATTCTTTCTATTTGCTTGAGGGCAAGCAAAGGATAAGTTTGGGGGAGTTTGATAACATTGCATTTTGGCATGTTTTTACTATTGTTTTATTGCAACTTAGCATAGGTTTTAGGCATTACTCTTATCACTTATTGCATTTATTTGACATTTAGGATATTTAGTCTCTTTGCATTAGTTTTCATGCATTTTGCATACATGTGGTCATTTCAGGTACTCGGAGCTGCAAGAAGTCATCACTTATGTGACCTCTCAGGCTATGAAGGGACGTAGGGATTTCTGCAAGGAGTCATGACTCGAGTGACATGGAGCCATAGAGTTGACGACTGCAAAGGAAGCTCAAGTTACTCGAGGAGGCTACTCGAATGAAGACTTGAGGAGGCTACTCGACCAGACCACTTGACTGCTGGGTCGAGTGGTGAGCATCGCTTCTAGAAGATTATGCAAATTATCCCTAATTCTTATGTATAAATACCGAGGTTAATGATAACTCGGTACGCGTGATCTGACAATTTTTATTCCGCGCCATTTTCGCATAATTTGTTTATCTCTCTTAGTTTTCTCTCTCTAGTTTATCTTTAGATTTCGATTCGGAATTTTGAAACTCTTAGTAATTTTAATAAGATCGAGTCTTGATCTACTGTTCCTTTTTCAAAATTTCTTTCTCATCAGATCATCCTTCATCTATAACAAGTCTTAGCTTTTCTGGGCTTTTGGCTTTGATGATGATCTCGATGAGTGAGTAGTCGTTTTAGGGGTTTTCAGGGATGGATTAGGTAGTCTGACTCGATCGCCATGGGTTTTTGCTGATTTATGCTGATTCAGTTTAAAAATCCCTCTTGGGTTCTCGTTTTTAATGCTTGTACTTCTCTGATCAAGAGGATCATGATTTTAGATGACTTCATGAGCAGCAAAAGTGCCTTGAACCATCAGATCTAGTTTTTCCAGGGATTAAGACACAATAGCGTGAGAGTTGGTGCATCAGATGTTGATTTATGTCATGACCCAACTACTCACTTGTTATGAGTCTTTCTTGGCTTTGACGGATCGATCCTTAGTCACTTGTTGAGATCCTTCACCACGACAGTGGGTTGGATTGGAAGTGAGATCTGTCGTCAAGGGATTCACCCTGAGTTTAGTAAATTACCACCCATGGCGTGAGAGTGTAGATGATCCTATGAGTCTATCCCCAAGATCCCTTTGTCTTTTATTTGAACTAGTTTTCATTTTCAGATCTCTTGTTTACTGCTTTCATTAGAGTTCATATACCACTCGACTAGTCCACTCGAGTGACCTACTCGAGTGCACCAATCGAGTGACCCATTCGAGTCACTTAGGATTTCAGAACTAGTCTTTGATTTCGCATGTTTAGTTCATGATTTGTTAGAGTGTGACAGGCTCTTCATCTTTAGTTTAATTTTCTGTATTTTAGGTTGTTAGCAAGAAAAACCCCTAAAATATATTGCTTGACTTGCTAGCTTAATCCAAATGTTAAGTGCTACAGACATGTTCTAGATTAGGTTCAACATTTTACCCTTTATACTATCAATCGATTGAAACCTACAAAAATAGCGAGTTTCAATTTTATTCATATATATTTTAATTTATACTTTTAGAAAAATAAATTTAATATAGAATGAAGAATTGAATATTATTTTTGTTTAAAGCATATTAAAATATGATGTATCATTTTTAATATAGACTTAGGATTTATGTCTTGGTAATGCTTTCATAGATATTTTTTTTATAAAATACTCTTTGCCTTTATGGCTTGAAATATTTATTGCAGATGATTTCCACTTGATCGCATTAAAAATTTAGGATCAACGACCACCATTTGACCATCATCTTCATTGGCATATATTGTTTCACTTATGGTTATATTTTAATCTCCAACAATTAGCAACAATGCTGCAAAACTTCTTTTCGAATCTTCGAGTCTTATGTTTTGTTTCAGAGCAAAAACTTTGCCAGAATCCCACAAGTATGATTGTATTATTGAAATGTCCACATTGTCGCTTTTGTTACAAAACTTCATATTATTTTTGCAAGTGTAATTAATTCTGGCCACTCTTTTGCTTTCTCGATGCATGAGATTTAATTATCTGTTTCTTGAAACATAAATTAAAACAGATAATTAAGACGAATACGTGAATTTCATCTCCAACAAAGCGAATAGATGAAAGCCTACTCAGGTGAGCATATTAGACAGTTTAGAAGAAAGAACTCAAGAATATTAAGAATCATCATGTTTGGATACAACTACTCTTCTTTTAGCTACCCTAGAGATGGAAATAATTAATAAATAAATGGTTATAACAGATGATACCAGTAAACTTTTATGAATGGTATTGAACAGTTGTTGAATCCATGTATTCCTATGTTAAAATGTGTAAAAACAAAAAAAAAACAAAATTCTTTAAGATTTTTGAACTAGTGAACCATTTTTCCCCAGGTTGATGGGAAAAACAATAAGGGTAATGAAATGTCATGGAATATTTTGAATATGTTTATGTATTTTAAGGATCAATATATTTGTACTTGTTTTTCGGTCAAAAACATTCCTATGTTTAGTTCTTTCTAACAATTAAGGTATTGCTTTAAGTATCGATGCAATTTTCAACAGCAAATGTGGCAACGTTTAATATATATATAGTTATACAAATTTATGTACAACACCAATGTGATTTATTTTACAGTATTATCAAAGAATCATTAACTCACCAAACTCCTTCAACGTGTAGACATTCTCAATTAAATTATTCTCTCCTCAACATTTTGCTGAATATTCTTTTCCCTTAATAGTATTAGGAAATTTATCTGCATTCAATTTTTGGTTTTACTATATATAGTATATGTACAACATATAGAGCAGAAGATAAGAAATGAATAACTCTAATATCGTTATTTGACTTAATTAATTTGATTTTTTACATAATCTATACACCAAAATAACTCAAACGAAAAACCGAACCCAAACGGTTTTAACACTCCTAATCAAACTGTTAGAAATATTTTGAATAGTTTAAAAAATATTCTCTTAACACCATTTAAATTTTACAAACCAAATTTGTTCTAATAGGACTGTCCATTTCATGACGGAAAATCCGTTTCGTTCCGTATTCGTTGGAAATTTTCCATCACATAAATGTTTCCTTTTAAATAATCACCTTTTTGAATGTTTATTTTAGTCCAACGGATAAGAGATTTGGACGGGTACACCCCTGTTTCCGTATTTTATGTTTGGGTATTTAACTTTTACAAAACTAATGAAAATAATCAAAATTTTAATCATATTTTCAAATATTCTCTTATAGTTTTCAAAAATACAATAAATTCATGAAATACCTGTCTCAGTCGATCCTTACCTAAATTAGTGAGAGTTTGTGAATTGAATTTAACTACTCAATTTTTCTCGATCCCATCTCATTACTAAAAATTCTCATTATGTAATTTAACGGGAATAGTTTAGATTACATTTTTTGTTACCCGAATTAGCACTTTTCATTCCTTTCACGCTATTTCCCTTTATGATATCTGAAATAGATAGATTGTTTTAGTCAAAACAATTTTTCTTACTATTATTACCCGGCACATAAGTAATTGTATTCTAATCATTACTGATAACTTTATAATAGATTAAGCTTGTATTGAGAAATGTAGATCATTAGCATTTCATGCCCGGAAGGTGTTTTATGAAATGTTTGAAAGAACCTAAATGTGTTTTTCATGCTTAGCCTATGGAAGTACTTGATTAGGTTGATTAGTTATTAGATTAGACTTGATTATTAATGCTCATTAGTTTTGAATTGCGAATGGAAGTTGTTGATGATTCATTGATTAGTGTAGATACTAGTACCATGGAAGTGGATTAGTCTAGATAGTGATCCTTAACCTAGGATATTGTTCTTAATATGTCCTTAGCATCATCAAACATGTATCATCTCATCTAAGTCTCCCGAGACTCATCTCTTTTCTTATTTGATTTTAATCCGTTTTTAGTTATTTCCCTCTTTCTTTTAGATTCAAATTTCATTTTCAAATCATAAACTTTATTTCGCTTAGATCGAATTATAGACTTGCATTCTTAGTGTGTTATTCTAGTTTCCGCGTGGATTTGATACCCTTTATGTTGAATAACATAAAAGGTTAATTGATAAAACGGTTGCAAAAACCTTAGACTTGAAAAAGTCTTTTATCCATTTGGCGCCGTTGCCGGGGAAATAAGTAATAGCAATTAGGAATTGGTCTTCGTTCGAGACTAAGCTTTTCTTTTATTTTGTTTTTCATTTGGATAGATTAGGAGTAAACATGAACGAAGATCCACCTCCAGTTGGTGTTGGGAATGAGAACCAAGGGAATGTTCCTAGAATGACTGGAGCCTATGTTGAACTGAATATCCATGGGCATAGGATCGGTATCAGGCCTCCCCCGGTTGGAAACAATGACTTTGAGATTAAGGCTAGCCTAATCAACATGATCCAAGGCTAAAAGTGTTATGGTCTACCAATGGAGGACCCATTGGATCATCTAGATCGATTTGATATGTTGTGTGGGACAGTTAAGATCAGTGGAGTATCCGAAGATGCTTTCAAGCTTAGGCTCTTCCCATTCTCACTTAGGGACAAGGCACACCAATGGGAAAAAATCTTCCTCAAGACTCTATAAATTCTTGGGATTAATGCAAAAGAGTGTTTCTTGCCAAGTTCTTCTCTACATCAAAGATGACAAAGCTAAAGAATGTGATATCAAGTTTTTCTCAAAAGGGAAATGAGAGTCTTTGTGAAGGTTGGGAGAGGTTTAAAGGATATGTATCACAATGTCCACACCATGACTTCTCAAAGGAACTTTTATTGAGTAAACTCTACCGTGGAGTCTTGCCTAAGTACCAGATGCTATTGGATACCGCTAGCAATGAAAACATCTTTGGAGAAAGCGCGGATGATGGAATGTTGTTAGTGAGAATTTGGCTCAAAGCGATGGGAACTACAGTGATGATTATGACTGCACATCGAGAGATATTGTTGAAGTGAATGATCAAAATCATAAGGAACTTAAGGCATTGAATGAAAAGATCGACAAGTTCCTCTAAGCTAATCAAAGAGCAATCAACTATATGGGTGAAAATGGTGGATTTCAAGGTTATCAAGATGTTGGGATTGAGGGTTGTGTTGTGCGACAAGAAAAGATAAACTATATACGCAATCAAGGCCAATGTTACAACAAGGGATTCAACCCAAACTATAGGAATCAACAAAATTTCAACTATAGGAACCCCAATGTTGAGAATCTCCAAGATTCGTCTTTAGAGTCCTAGTAGAGTCTTTTACAGGTTTACACGTATTTGGAGACTTTTAGATCTTTTGGAGCATTTTGGAGCATTGTTGCTGAGAAGCTGAAGCCGGAGTATGGATAGACCTCTTGTGTCGATCAACACCACCATGGTTATTTGCAACTTTGCCCAAAAGTTTCTATTATTTACAAAAAGACCCATGTCGTGTTTTAGAGTCTTTATTAGGGTTTTTAGTTCTTATTTATGTATCTAAGCTTTTTGCAAGGAGACTTGGAGAGAGATTGAGAGCTTGGAGCTGATTTTACTCTGTACTTCTGAGAGAAGATCTTGAACTCCTGTTTCTATTGCCCTTTGAGTTTATTCATGATATCTATTATATCCATGTCTATGATTTCATTGATTATGTCTGAGTAGATCACTTGTTAGGTTCAGGAATTCTCACTAGGGTTTTCATGGATTTGTAACTTTGATTGATTGGGTAGGATTCACAACTTTATAAGTTCTTCACCTAGGTTGTTCTTAATGCTAGATCTAGCCTGATCACCTATGCATCTAGATCTTAGGTTATTGACTTAGCACGATCGTGATTTGAAACATGACAAAACCTAGAGTGAGCAAATTAGATAATTACAAAGGAATTTGGATTAGATAATTTGTGAACAAATCAAGCATGAACTTAATGCTTGTTTAAAACTTTAAGTCTCACAAAGGAATTTGGTTTCTTAGGTTTTAAGCATAGAGAACTTTCACAGCGGGAGTTGGTTAGTTCTAAATTAGTGTTTTGAGTTATAGAACTGGAATTTAATTTGACCATAGCCAATCCTTTGATTTACATTTCCTGAATTTCTGAGAAGTTCCCTGACCTTGACGTTTTTCCCATTTGAATAGAACAACTCTCATTTAATTTTCTGCATTGTTTTCATTTATCACCTATATACTTAGCTTAATTCATAACTAAAGAATCTATTGTGAAAGACTGTGAGTCTCTGTGGATTCGACCCCTATATACTACAATTGCAGATCTGTGCCCTTGCGGTGTAGCTCTAGGGTTTAAACTTTGAGCATATCAGAAGATCAATAGCTTGGCTTCTCATATGAAGACCATTGATCTCAAGGTAGCTCAAGCCTCTTCGATTTCAACAAATCCAAGTGGAGTATTACCAAGTAAGTCCCAAGTTAATTCCAAGGAGTTTTGCAATTCTATCCTCATAAGTAATGAGAGTGAACATGAAAGAGATGTAAAAGGACTCTCTAGACTTCTCTATGGTGTGAATGATGACGATTTGGTCGGTAAGAAACAAGCTAAAGTGGAAGTGAACACTAGAGATGCTCCCATGGTTGAAAAGAAAGAACAACCAAGAGTTTAGATTCCTCCTTATGATCCTCCACTTCCATTTCCTGGGAGATTCAATATCTTTCAAGCTTCAAGGCAAGTATGAATGATATTGGATTTCTAATGCCTTCTATGGATACCTTGTACCAAGTGCCTATCCACAAGAAGTTCATTCAAGCCATCCTTGATAATCGAGTGAATCTAGAGGAACTAATCAGGTTATATGAACTACCAAGTGAATCATCACTTCCACCAAAGAGTATCCCAAAGCTTAAAGATTCTGGTACATTCCTCATTTCTTGCTCCCTTAGGGATTCGAAAGTTGATAATGCTTTGTGTGACTCCCAATCGAGTGTGAACATAATGTCCATTGAAATGATAAAGAGTCTCGGTTGTAAAGGGATGAATGAATAATCATCTTTGATCACATATGGAGATGCTTATTCGAAACCTCCACTTGGGTTGCTTGAAGACTATCCTCTTATGGTTGGAAATTGTTCAATCCCCACAGATTTCATGGTGGTGGAGAGACCACAACCTGACAAGCTTCCTCTTATTCTCAGAACTCCATTTATCAAGATGGCGAGAGCAAGCATCAACTTCCCAACTAAAAGAATAACTCTAGTCCACGTGAATCCAAATGTTTCATATCCAATTAGGCCTTCCTCTACCATGTTTAGTGGAACAATCACTAAGGAAGAGACAAGAACTTTGAATGATCACCATGAAGAGACTAAGATTATCATTGTGAAGAACCAAGGAACTCTAAAGCTTAATGAGGAAGTCTTATATGGTGAATATCTACCTTTCC
This sequence comes from Cardamine occulta, assembly GCA_028015245.1. Taxonomy (NCBI): domain Eukaryota; kingdom Viridiplantae; phylum Streptophyta; class Magnoliopsida; order Brassicales; family Brassicaceae; genus Cardamine; species Cardamine occulta. The sequence continues at coordinate 18,506,430 of CM051388.1, read as the reverse complement.
TCTTTGATGGGTATAAAAGAAGTGGTTAATATATTGTGTGTTTTAGTGTTTTTAAGCATTGATTTATCATCAATTTCTTGTCTTTGCATTGCACAATTAGGTATTTAGGTGCAATTTTGTATATATTTCTTGTTTTATAGTATTGGAGTGAGTTATGAAACAAGAGGGATCATTTGGATGCAAATAAGAGAAATGATGATCCAGAATCAGTCCAAGGTGTCTCCAAGATCGACTCAGATGAAGGCTTTCCCTTGCGATTTAGCTCCAGGTCCCATGATAAAAGTTATAGAAAATTGGGTAATATTTCTAATGGAGGTGATTTGAAGGTAATTAGAGCTGTGTTTCCAGAGTTATAATCGATTTAGTAAGGAGCGGTATGTCCCAGCGACAAGATGACATTGCTGGAGATTTGACGTAACATACCTGCAGGTACTTTGGTCTAGGAGCTGCAGCGGAATGATAAAACTGTGGGGCTCTTACGGAATGCTGCTAACGATATCATAACACCGCTGGACCGGTCTAGTCCGCCCAAATCATCCCTAAATCAGCTTGAATCTGATTTATTATGAGTTGTCTTGGTTTGATGTTGGTTTATTTAGCTTCCTTTTTTATTTTTACTATAAAAAATCTGAACCTAATTAGCAACCCTTATGCTTTGTTTTAGAGATTCTCTCTATGCCTCTTTTGAGTCTTAGGACATTTTTTGTATGAATCTCTTGATTTCAAAGTATCAAATCTCTTTCTCTTCTTAAATCCTTCAACTATTCTTCCATTAATCATGATTCTGCATCTATCAAACCAATTGATTTTTGTTTTTATGATTATGAGTGAGTAGTCTTTTAGATGAATTTAGGGTTTAGTTGATTAGGATGATTTGATGAGTTAATGATGATGTTTAGGACTATATCTTAAGGAATCATTCATTTAGGTTGTTAGTAATGCTAGATTAAGCTTGTAATTGAGAAATCTAGATCATTAGCATTTCATGCCCGGAGTGTGTTTGATGAAATGCTTGAAAGAACCTAAATGTGCTTTTCATGCTTAGCCTATGGAAGTTGTTGATTAGGATGATTAATGGTTAGATTAGTCATGGTTATTAATGCTCATTAGTCTTTGAATTGCGAATGGAAGTTGTTGATGATTCATTGATTAGTGTAGACACTAGTACCATGGAAGTGGATTAGTATAGATAGTGATCTTTTGCCTAGGATATTGTTCTTAATATGTCCTTAGAATCATCAAACATTCATCTTATCTAGATAATTTCCATTCCCAAGACTCATCGCTTTCCTTAATTGAATTTTCAAACTGTTATAGTTGTTTACTCGCTTGTTTACTTTTCAAGTTTGATTTCTAAAACACAAGCTCCGTATAGCTTTGATTGTTATATAGACTTGAATTCTTAGTGTTGTTATTCTAGTTTCCTTGTGGAATCAACACCTTTTATGCTCGATAGCATATAAGGTTATTTGATAGACCTTTGGTTGTAAAACCTCGTTAATCTAGCATTAGAAACCTTCTTAATCTAGCGTTAGAAGCCTAAACTCCACTAACTATCAATCAATGACTCTAAATCTACATTCCCAAAAGTCGTAAAAGACTACTCACTCAACTTCATGAAAACAAACATTCATAGGTTTTGAATCATAAGTAATCATGATAATAAAGATAAGTAGTGAAGGATTTAAGAAGAGAAATGGTTTTGATAATTGTTAATAGAGAGATTAAACACAAAGTCTTCTTAGAACTCTCATAAGAGGCTAAGCATTTCTCTAAAAACAAGCATAAGGGTTTCGAATTAGGCTCAAGAGTATTTATAGTAAAAATAGAAAGGAAGCTAAATAAACCGACATCAAACCAAGACAACTCGTAATAAATAAGATTCAAGCCGGTTTAGGGATGAATTGGGCAGACTGGACCGATCCAGCGGTGTCATGATGTCGTGAGTAGCATCCCGTTAGAGTCCTACGGTGTCATCATCCCGCTGCAGCTCCTAGACCAAAGTATCAGGTATGTTTCATCAAATCTCCAGTTGAGTCGTCTTGCCGCTGGGTCATATCTCTCTTCACTATATTGGTCATGCCTCTGGAACCACAGCTCTGATTGACTTCAAATCACCTCCATTAGAAAGCTAACCCAATTTTCTATAATGTTTATCATGAGATATGGGGCTAAACCACAAGGGAAAGCCTTCATCTGAGTCAATCTTTGAGACACCTTGCACTGATTCTGGATCATCATTTCTCTTATTTGCATCATAGCTAACTCCAATACCTATAAAACAAGAAATATATGGAAACATGCACCAAAAGACCTAAATATGCAATACTAAGACAAGAAATTGATGATAAATCAATACTTTAAAACACTAAAAATACAATATATCAACTCCCCCAAACTTATTTCTTGCTTGTCCGCAAGCAAGCATTGAGAGACAAGTCGAGGAAGAAGTGTGAAACACAGGGGACCCGAAACCACAAAGCATCAAACGAAAGAGTAAACGCATTGTCATAAAAAAATAGTTAGACATTGCAAGAACAAACATCTTACTCTTTTGTACTTCTCCATGCTCATCTCAATGCAAATTTCCAATACAACCCCTAAACATAAGAAAAAACTCATAATAAAATAGAAGACATCTCTTTAACATTCATTAAGGTGTTTAGTGCGGTCTCACCTACGAAAAACAAATCAATCTCAATCGGTTTTGGATGAAAACCTTTTGAGGTGGTTACAAAAGAGTTTTTATTTGGGTGGTTACTCTCAAAACATAGGAATACTAGGCAAATGCAAAAGCCATCTAAGAAGGGGAACAATTGATGCATACAAAGTTCAACACTCGTTATTCTACCCCATCTCATAAAATGCATCTTGTTTTTTACCCTTTTCACAATCTTCTCATTCTCTTTTCAACCCCCATATCAATAGACTCTTTTGGTCTTTATAACTCTCAATCTCATGATCAATCACTTTTCTTATTCTTCTAGGGAAAACTTTTTAGTTCACCACTTAGCTATTTTCTATCTCTTTTCTTTGCTTTCTTTAGCTCCCTATACTTATTTCTTGTACAATCTTAGGGTAGCTACACTTTCATTTCTTTTTCATACTTCAGACTTAGAGCTTTTTGGTCTATTATTTATTTTCCCTAGAGACTCTTTTTCATATTATGGATCAAGCTTTGCTTTTCGCCTTTTATTTTATTTATTTTTCAATAACTAATCTAACATTAAGTCTTTCATTCCCATCTTAATCACTAGACTTACCATTGCTAGCTAAAATGAGAGTTAATCCTTTGTCGTTCCCAATACTCTCAAGTTTTTGCAAAATCATAGCATTATCAACAAAAGGCCTCACTCATCAAATTAATAAAAGGGTTAAGGGTAGTGGAACCACTCTACATGTGAGAGTGGTCATTCGGGTTATGGGTGGTAAAAATGAATAAGAAAACCCGAATGTGATTTATAATCTACCATGAGAATGTATTCAAATCACCCTAAGAAAGAAGATTAGATTTAAATTAGGTTCAAGTTCATAGAGATGCTTCAAAAATCAAATGAGCTTTACTAAAATAGAAGTTGAAAACAGTTATGGAAAAGGGTCAAAATAGAAGTCAAAATAAGAGTTATGGAAAACAGTTCTGAAATTGCCAAAGGATGAAGAGATTTTAAATTTTTTAAGATCACCTCCACAACTACTCTTTGATGCTGCAGAATTGGGGAATGATGAGTTTTTGGTTATTCTTATTCGTTCTTACCCAGAAGTAATACAAATGGCTGATGACAAGGGTCGAAGTTTGTTCCACATTGCTGCTTTAAATCGTCATGAATGCATCTTCAGATTAATCTATGAAATTGGGGGCATTCAAAATTTGATAGCATGTCACAGAGAAGATACGTCAGATAATTCTCCAGATGTACCACAACCTAAATCAGGAGTATCACCTCAAATAAAACGTGAACTCAAGAATAACTTGTTGCATCATGTGGCACGCTTACCACCTCCAAATCGACTACATGTTGTAGCAGGAGCAGTACTTCAAATGCAAAGAGATATCCTTTGATTCAAGGTACACTAAAAATAATGCCACTGTGGTTATATTATTATCGGAAAATGTCGAAAAAAGCATGAACTTGCATTTTGTGGACGTATTAATCCCCAACTTAGGAAATGTCATTAAAATGCCAAAGTTTTGCGTTGACTTTTTAATTAAATGGGTATTGTGTTGGCTGTGCTATATGAGGCACAACATTAATTCAGAGATGGAGTTAAAACTTCTGTTAGTAGCTTCTGTTTAATCAAAACGATAATGTTTTTCTCTTACTAAAAAAAGCATCAATTTTTTCAAAATGTCATTTAAATGGTTAATTTTGTAGACCATGTCATTTGAGGCAGGATGTTAAATTGTGAAACGGAGCACGTTAATGGGGTTAAATTGTCGGTTAGCAGACCAATGTTTCGGTGACTATTCATCCTTCGTCTTCTTTTTCTACTTCCAGTCACTTCATGGAAATCCAACCATAATCAAAAATCTTCCCAAATTGAAATATGCCTTTTGAGAAATAGAATCCAACGACATCTTTGTCACCTTGACTCACCTGAAATCTCAGAAAATGATTCATTCAATTTCCTAAAAACCCTCAAGTGATTGAGTTTTTAAGCGTTGGTGATAATCGATTCGATCCGCATCTATCAAATCGGTTATTAAGAAATTATTTAATAGCTTTAAAATTTTTTTATCAGTTATCTGTTTAAACGTTAAACGTTGGTGATAGCCAAATAAATCTTTTATTAATACTCACTGGAAAATCAAATAACCTATAAATTAAAGTTAAAGCTTTAACCCCGTAAACGTGTTTCATCTCTCGATTTAACGTCGTGCCTCAAATGACATATTAAACATAAATTAACCATTTAATCATGAAGTCAACAAAAACTTAGGCATTTAAATGATATTTTGAAAAGTTGAGGATCTAAACTTCCACAATTTGAATGTTGAGGCTTTTTTAGTAAGAGGGAAACAACAACGTTTTGATTAAACAGAAAATGCTAACAGAAGTTTTAACCCGTAAGCATGCTTCGTCTCCTGATTGAACGCCATGCCTCGTATGGTACAATCACCACAAGTTACCAATTTAATTAAGAAGTCAACACAAAACTTTGACATTTAAATGACATTTTGTAAGTTGGGATTAATACGTCCACAAAATGCAAGTTCATTATTTTTTGACAATTTCCCCTATTTCTATCTATTCTCCATTTCTTATATATATATATATGTATGTATAACTAAAAAAACTGTATAGCTAAAAAATCTCTTCTAGTCACATCTCAGGCCATTAAAGATATAGTTCCTCATTCATATATCAAGGATAAAAACAATGATGGGGAGACAGCGCATGATATATTTACGAAAGAACATGAAAATTTACGGAGATAGGGAGAGAAATGGGATGAAAGAAAATGCAGCGGCATGTATGCTTGTATCAACGCTGATAGTGACTGTGTTCTTTGCATCAGCCTTTGCTATACCGGGTGGAAACGATGACAAAAATCGCTTTCCTATATTTAAAGTAAAACACTAGTTTGCTGCCTTTATTGCATCAGATTCGCTTGCCCTCTTTTCATCTATGATATCTGTCAAGATATTCTTGTCGATCATGATTTCTTGGTATGCAGAAGATGACTTCCGGACAGCCTTACCAGCAAAACTAATGTTTGGACTTTTCACATTGTTTGTATCAATAGTCTCCATGGTTATTGCCTTCACCAGGACAATGATCTTATTCCGTGATAAAAAAATACACTGGGATCTAATCACCATCATTGGAGTTGCTTTTATCATGGTTATATCGTTTCTTTTGTTGCATATTCAAGTTTTGTATGACACTTCGATCGGCGTATTTTTCTAAGTTTCTCTTCAACAGACGTAAAAGTGGTCTCTTCCTCTAAAGTTTTAAAGGTTTTAAAGTTCTGAATTGTTTTTTAAAGTAATGTATCTTGTGTTTTTGATTTGCATAGAGGCTTACTTTAAGGTGATGAATTTCTTTTCAGATTGGGATAAAGTATTATCTGATCTATTTGTTATTTGATGATTTACTTTAAGACTCGAACTTGGATGTTAAAATGATAAAATAAACATGTTTGTTTTAAATATTGATGATTACCTATTATTTTGGATGATGTCTTTCCACCTTATCTTAAGCTCTGAAACCAATGATACAAGCCTCGGATTTCACCAAGACAAAGGTCACGATTCAAAGACTAAAAGCTATGCGGAAGTGATGATGACGATAAGTAACCAATTTTGATGTTGATTCCACAACACCGAGGGTTAGAGACAGGGATTCAGGGGCTACTTCTTGAGAGAATCCAAGGATCTAGACATTCCTAAGTGGTTTGATTCCATAAACTACCTAGACTCGCAAACTATTGATTCAAAGACAAGTGTTTGAAGTAAAAGCAAACGACTGACCTCTCTTATTCATAAAAACATGAATACAAAGAACTGAAACAAAGAGCTTAAATAGAAAAGTGCAACAACAGTCTAAAACTTAGAGAAGGAAATAGAACCTACAACATTGAAAGAGATGAATGTTGGTGGTCTTCTAGCTGTTTGGTTTTAGTGGAGGAGCATCAATGATTGTGGCTGAAGAGATACACAAGTCTTTAGGATTTGACGGACGTTTAGGATCTCCTGAAATAGAAGGAGGGTCGAGTTTAAATGGCAAAGATGCACCCTTGGGAGAAAAGCTAAGAGCTTCGCCGGAAAAGGAAAGTTTCTTCTATCTTTTCTTTTTGTGAGTGAACACAAGTGCTCTTCGTTTGGTAGCTTCTAAACGATGTGTAGTCTTCATGTGTGTGATGAGAAACAGCATAAAGTTGTTCCCATGTTTATTAGGTGGCTCGCTTTAATTGAACCGGTAGGTTTGGCTGGTTTGGTACAGAAGTGGATTGGTTGAACCAACTCCAAAGTTAGCTGGAAAATGGGGTGTTTCTCCTCGATCAAAGTTTTCTTTATATGGGTTTATTTGAAAAATAAAAATACTCGAAACGGGACTAAATTCTCAAGTAGATTTTTCCATAGTTAGCTTCTAGGGTTTGTTATTTATAGACCCCTTTAACTTAGTTGACTCTAATGGGCTGGGAACAAGTAGAAGGGGTTTGATTCCATAATTTAAAAATGGGCTAGGATGAGGGTGTGACAATTCTCCCCCAACTTGAAAGGGAATCCATCCTCGCATTCCCCCTTAAATACCCCTTCTTTATAACCGGTCTCCAGCTCTGGCCTTCCAGTACTTCCTGGAGAAGAATGCTAATCTACCCCGGAGAGTGATGATGGTTTGGTGCCACTTTGATCCATAACATTTCGGCACGCTCCCTCCCCCATTTGGGAAGAACCAAATCTCTTTGAGAATCTTACTAAGGACTGCCCCTTCGAGTCCATAGCTCTTCACTTGATCGTCACTCATTAGGGTCTCACTATAAAGTACCACTACCTTATCCCTTGACTTTGGTTTACATCCAAGCGATCATATGTTCCTGAATTAGGTCCGACCCTTTCTTTCCTCGGAGTATGATTGCATCATTTCCGCCCGCAGGCACCCTTGCACTCTTTCCTAACTTCTACAACTCTGACTACTCTGCTCTTGAAGACTAAGAATACTGAAAGGACCCATCCCGAACTCCTCATATCCAAGAATGTTCCCTCCAATACTTAATCCATTTTTAGGTTCTGATCCTTGGTTAAAATTCATTCGAGGTTTATTCCATGATTCATTTTTAGAGTCGTTATAAGGAATTAGAGTAAACCAGCAAACCAAATACTTTTTTTTATGAAACAAAGGATTTGATACAACTTATGAGTTTGCATATAAGCTATTAAAGTTATATGATCTTATCTACCCGGTTACATCACCACCCATATTCCCGGCCTTGAATATCTCGTGCCTAACCCCGATCCTTCCCACGATCACCTTCTTTTCCTGATAGCTAACAAGCCATAAGTAATCCTAAACCCTTAGTCATTTTTTTACTTATCGGCAAGTTACAAGTCTGAGCACAGAGCCATGGTCACGTACTTAGCTCGATCACGCAGATCAATCTAGGCGTTTGCCTTGTATTTCTTCGAACAACCGATCCCCACGCTTGACACCGATTTTTCTCCGACAATTGTTATCGGGTTTGAAAACTCCTTAGAAATTCTTCTTGATTATGATATGTGGGAATTTCTGTGTATCCTTTGGTGTTTTTTTCTGTGTCTAAAAATGTGTCTAAGGCGTTCTAATTATAGTTTTTTCGAGGAAATTTATTATTGGAACCGAATTGCAGATTCAACGAATTTGAGTAACTGCTGGGCAGTTACTCGCTTGTACCCACTTAGTCATCCATCTTGTAATGTCTCAACCGCCACTGTCTGTGGGCCCCTACGCCCTCTCTTGGCCCATGGACACCACATGATTTTTCCCCGTGTTTTGGCCTCACTCATACGGTACCGTAATCACTTCACGATAGGTCACCCATCCTAGTACTACTCAAATAAAGCACGCTTAACTCTGGAGTTCTCTCTGGACATGTGACGGAAAAAATAAGTGCACTTTGGTGATATAGGTAGTCAAATCAAATCTCTTAAGTGCTCTTCATGCACAGCCATATACCAGAAATCGATATGTAAAAATCACCCGCACTCACAAAGCGCAACATCCTCATTGCGCACCAAGACTGTTACCCCCGATGATGTGAGCCCACAAGTCTCTACACTCATCTGGGTTTGGCTCTGATACCAAATTTTAATGCCCCGACCACAATCATCTATGGCCCCCACGTTCTGTCTCGGCCTGTGAGCCCCACCCAGAGCGGGTACATTACTTCTGGGAGGCTCAAAAGACTTGTTACTGTCTCTACAAATCACTACATGATCTTTCCCCATATTTTGGCCTCACTCACATGGTACCGGAAATCACTTCCCGATAGGTCACCCATCCTAGTACTACTCCAGCTTAAGCATGCTTAATTCTAGAGTTCTATCTGGACATGTGACGGAAAAGATAAGTGCACTTTAGTGACATATGTAGCCAAATAAAATCTTTTAAGCGCTCTTCATGCACCACCATATACCAGAAATCAAGATGTTTCACATTCCAACTGCCTTGTACGCTTGGCATAGGCATCTCGATCAAGCAGCTCGGTCACTAGCTCAACAGGTCGACTACCTGACCCAACTGTCGAACATACCGGTTGGTAGGAATTTGATATGATCCTAGGTGAGGATCAAGTCCCTGAATGCTCTCCAAGAGGTTGTGAGGATTGGTGACAAGGTGAGTGATGCGGAAGAGATGAAAGATGAAGAACAATGATTGGATCCGATGAGTCTTGGGGGATTGATGCGAAACTTCCAAAGGGGATGGAGCACCTTCGGACTTTCAGGCTTGCTCTGGACGTGGGTGAAGACCCTAGACGCGGTGAACAAGGGGTGGATCGAAATGAAACTTCCTAGGAGTGTGAAAGATCCTAAGACTTTCGGCTTACTTGGTGTGAGGATGAAGATCCGATCACTTTAAGCAAGGATGAACAAACAAGTTTCAGAGAATTTTAGAATATGAAAAGATTTTTGATGACTCACAAATGAAGCATTACAAGAGTTTAAATCAGCCAAGGAGTAAAGGGAAATCTCGAGAATTACAAAGCATTAAAACCAAAGTTTGACAAAGAAAATAAGTCTTCAAGTCTTGAGATTTTCGGCTGAATCTTCTTATTGGACTTGGGCTGCTTCACTTGGATAAGAGATAGAGGTGGGCTTAAGCTTTATCAAGAGGCTGATGAGTGAGTGATATGACTTACCTCATTAAAAACCTTATTTGGAAAACCCAATGGGACAAAACCAAATGAAGGGAAAAAGAGTGTAAGTCATATCACCTCTCTTGATAAATGTTTAGGTGGCTTGGATCACAACCAATGTGGCTGGATTAGCACACACCAAACTGCCCGAGATGGTGTTGAGGAGATGTTGCAAAGTGGTCTTGGGCTTCTCTTGTTTAGACCGAGTGATAGGACCCGGAGAAATGCATAAATCTTTAGCTCCTTGTAGCTCCGGTTCAAGCTGCTGCCTTTGCTCCTCTTTGTCGTCTCCATGCTGCATAGGTTCCTCCTCCTTGCTGGCCATAATCATATCATCCTCTCCCACTTGAAAAGGATTTGACCTCAAATCCGAAAAATCTGCAAGGAAAAAGATTAAATTAGAATATTTGAAGTAAGTCGGAATATACTCACCTTGCAAGCAGATTTTGTAGGAATGGATCTGTTCTATGACTCGAAGTGAACAATATCCTTCTTGCATTAGTTTGAACTCCTCTTGGGCTGCAAAACGTTTCTCCTTCATACGAATCCAACACTGGTAACCAATCTCAAAGTTCTTAATATTCTCCTCTTCGTTTGCTGGCTTTTGATGCTCTATGTCTAGCAAACGCTCCTTTGGTTTAAGAACAATTTGAACAACAGTTTTCTTAAGCCAAACATGGTAGAGCCACGTCCTAGGTGCATGAAAATTTAGCTCTCCATCCTGTACATCCTGTATCCTCACAACAAAGACTCGAGACAAGAGATCATAGGTGCAAAGAATATAGTCATTCCGACTAGCACACAATTTATTACTTAGATCATCTAAAACAGATTTCAAAGGTTCAATATGATCATCTAAGTGTTTATTAAAATTCAAAATGCTATCATAATAAACAATTTCTCCAAAGAATAATTCAGCATTGGGTGAAGCACTAGCAAAATTAGAGAATTTAGCAATATCTATGAGCACATAATTTCTATTAGGTTCACACATTTTATCAAACAAAAATCCTCCACAATTTCTATTAGGTTCAAACCTAGCTTCATGAGCAAAAAAACACGTACCTTGGAATTATTGCATCATACACAATAATTTCATTACCTTTTCGAATGCCAAAAGAATTCACCTCAATGTTTGCTCGCTGTTCCTTTCTCCATTGTTTCAACGGGTCATAATCAACTTGGACAGTAAACCGCATTAGCCACAAGTAAATTAACCATGTCTCTGGTGTATGAGCTTTCATTTCTTCAGCTTGTTTATCCTGTGCACTTTCAACAAAAACTCGAAACAAGAGATCATAGGTGCAAAGGGTATCATCCTTTGATTCAATAAGTAATTTGTTATGGACCAGAATGTCGAAACTTTCAGTGAATGGTCTCGAAACAGAAAAAGCCTCTCTAGTGTTAGGATATGAAGTGCAGTGTGTTATCCTAGAGAGTCTATCTACCAGCACAAGATTTATACTATGTTCATACGTTTTATCAAACAGAAATCCACCATGCCTACAATTCTTTGTATGCTCAAATTTCTCACAATAATGAATCACATCTTTTAAATCAACAGTTGACATATAAATCTCTTTGATGTGTTCATATTCTAGCAACTTAGATTTAGGAACAAAAAGAAATGCATACCTTTGAATTGTTGCATTAGGCACAACAATTTCCTTACATATCTTGTTTCCAATATCATAAGGAAATGCTTCAACGGGTGCTCTCGGCAACACCGGTGCGAGGTTAGTGACAAGAAAATCAAAAATTGGACCAGTTTGGAACATATCCTCGGAGATGGTCGGCGATAATTCTTGGAGTTTCCTTCTGGGCAAAGCTCCATGCTCCGTGTCTTGATAGCTTTGAAAGGTGTTCAACTCCTGTCTCAAGACAACTCCAATTCCAGTCCTCACAAAGAAATGGGTCGAGAGAACTTCTAAGTCTGGTGGCTCCTCTTTTAGACCTGCAATGTTTTCAACACCTTTGGCAAAGAGCAAGCATATTATCACAGTCGTAGAGTCACTATAAACAAGTACACAAGTTTCATTTCGGACCCCATAATTTTCTTTATCATGCTCCTCTTTTATTTGCGTCCTAAGACAAGAGTTTGGTTCCGAATATTCTTTGAATACACCTAACTTTTTCTTAATAGTTTCTGGAGATGATAAACTCTTACTCACAACCTTGGAATCATGAAAATCAAATTGAGTTAAAGAGTTACTTACCTGAAGAAGGTCCTTGCTGTATTCGGTGCATGTAATTGTCACGGCAAATGGAAGTGATTTTGGATCCAGTTTGACACATGCGACAGCTAGATTGGTTTGCTCATGGGATGGTGTGGTTGGGATGGATGTATTATACCCTATTCTTTGACAAAGTTGTGACCTCAAAATTGTACAATCTCGGGTTTGAATTGGTGACTGAGCATCGGGTGGTTTCTCTTTGATCACTATGAGATTGGTGACATCCTCTCTTTGTTTATTGGCAGGAAAACGTCAAGAGCTCTGAGTTTGATGGCATGTCATTGCACTTTGTTACTTTCTCCGTTTGCTCCGTTGTTAAGCTCCATGTCGAGGTGTTTTCTTTTAGGTCTTCGCGCACATCTAAGGTACCTGCATCTTCCTTAGTACCATGTAAGATGTTTGGTAACTTTTCAGCTTTGAAGATGGTGAAATTTGAAACACAGCCAGCCGGTGTTGGATATGGTCTAGTCACCAAACAGTTTTCATAGTCATTTCGCTCAGTCTTGTTATCTTGGCAAGCTTTTGAAGTGGTTGACACTGAATATGGATTCTTCTCTTTTATGTTTCCTTCAGCTTTGTCATCCTTATGCTCCAGAGTATGACCTGAATCATCATCCTTTGACAAGACCAAGTGCATCATACAAGAACTGGAAGTTTTTAAACTTTGATTAACTACCCCACCATTTGAATTTGGTGAACTCAGTTTTGATCCTAATGAAGAGATATTCGGCTCTAGTTTTTCCGGGCAAGTGTTGAAAAAATGTTCTTTTTTACGAGAGTTATAACAAGTAACTTCCTTGGATTTCGAAAGATCAGAAGACTTACATTTCTTTGGATGTTCATTGCTTGTTTCAATTGATGGATTTAGGCTTTGCTTGTGAACCACGACTTGTTCCGCGACCTTCTTTGGTTGAGAGGTTACATTAGCCTTCATTTTCTCATTTAGAACATTCTTGGATACTTCCTTTGGCTGAGGACTGTAAGCTTCTTTTGGAACTAAACCACTTGGTGCATACTTATTCCTCATTAGTTCCTTAAGATCTCTCCACGAGGTGATAGGGGGCTCCTTGTAATTCCAGCGATCATCAACCTTTCGTATCCACCATTGATAAGCTTCTCCTGTGAGTTGGCGAATTGCATGAGCTATCTTCTTTTCTCTTGGGATGTGGTTATAGTAAAACCAATCTTCCATATTTGTTTCCCACTCTAGGTAGCTTCTTTTTCCTGAAAATTTAAAGAGTTCATTAGCCGAATGATATTCAGAACAAAGCACATATTTGGATTTTGGAGTAAGAGAGATTTTATGTGGGCTGCTCCAAGTTGTTCTCAATGTGTTGTCTGGTGGCTTTGGTTTAAGCTCTTGTTCCTTCCATGCTCTTCTTGATTTTTCTAATTCAGCTCTCATGGTTGCCATACTTTCGTCCATTATAGCTCTTAAGGAATCAAGGAGTTCTTTGTTGGAGTTTGACAATTCCTCTTCACCATTGCTGGTTCCCACCATGGTACCTGTTCAGATTCAAACAAGTAACAAGTAAAAATGCTCAACACAACAAGAGAAACAAAACTTATCTTGGCAAGAAACCCTAATCGACAGTTTGACTTGATCAATCAGAATAAAATGTCAAATTACGTTCAAAAATTCCAGAGACAATTTTAACAAATACTAGACTCAATCATGGTTTCAATGCAACAAATTTCACGATTTTAGGATTAACCAATGATTTTAAACAATTCTAGCAAGTTACACGAAAATAACTGTTCAAATTCTGATAACCTCTAAATGTGACTGTTCGACGAAATCAGCTTCGGAAAATTAACAAAACATGTTCAAAAATTCTAGAATAAATTTTAACAAATACTAGACTCTTTTTTGAAGCCGATTCAACAGATCTCACGATTTTATCAGACAAGATGAATTTATGAAAATTCCAACAGTCAGCAGACAAAACAGATCGGAATGTGAAAAGGTATAACAGATCGGAAGAGATACAACCTGGCGTGGAGTCAGCTCTGATACCACTTGATATGATCCTAGGTGAGGATCAAGTCCCTGAATGCTCTCCAAGAGGTTGTGAGGATTGGTGACAAGGTGAGTGATGCGGAAGAGATGAAAGATGAAGAACAATGATTGGATCCGATGAGTCTTGGGGGATTGATGCGAAACTTCCAAAGGGTATGGAGCACCTTCGGACTTTCAGGCTTGCTCTGGACGTGGGTGAAGACCCTAGACGCGGTGAACAAGGGGTGGATCGAAATGAAACTTCCTAGGAGTGTGAAAGATCCTAAGACTTTCGGCTTACTTGGTGTGAGGATGAAGATCCGATCACTTTAAGCAAGGATGAACAAACAAGTTTCAGAGAATTTTAGAATATGAAAAGATGTTTGATGACTCACAAATGAAGCATTACAAGAGTTTAAATCAGCCAAGGAGTAAAGGGAAATCTCGAGAATTACAAAGCATTAAAACCAAAGTTTGACAAAGAAAATAAGTCTTCAAGTCTTGAGATTTTCGGCTGAATCTTCTTATTGGACTTGGGCTGCTTCACTTGGATAAGAGATAGAGGTGGGCTTAAGCTTTATCAAGAGGCTGATGAGTGAGTGATATGACTTACCTCATTAAAAACCTTATTTGGAAAACCCAATGGGACAAAACCAAATGAAGGGAAAAAGAGTGTAAGTCATATCACCTCTCTTGATAAATGTTTAGGTGGCTTGGATCACAACCAATGTGGCTGGATTAGCACACACCAAACTGCCCGAGATGGTGTTGAGGAGATGTTGCAAAGTGGTCTTGGGCTTCTCTTGTTTAGACCGAGTGATAGGACCCGGAGAAATGCATAAATCTTTAGCTCCTTGTAGCTCCGGTTCAAGCTGCTGCCTTTGCTCCTCTTTGTCGTCTCCATGCTGCATAGGTTCCTCCTCCTTGCTGGCCATAATCATATCAGAATTTCCACCAATCGGTATGCGGAAGACAAAATTGCAATTTTCCATTTTTAGGGTTTTCCCCTTATTTGTATAAATAGTAGTTTCGGCCACAGAATTTGTAAGCACAAAAACTAATCAAAAACCCTAGTTTTAAGGTCTTATTCTTAGATTTATTCTTTGGAGATTTTTCTCCCAACTATTTTATTATTCTTTTGTCAATCAATATGTGTTCTTCATCTATTTCTCTCATGGATTCTTTATGCATGTGTGAGTAAATTCATCATTAGCCTTTGAGTTTTTTTAAGAGAAAATCATGTAGATCTTCGCTAGGTTGTTTGGGAATGATTCATATAGTTCTTCATCTAGGATTATTCTTCATGCTTTGTCTAATTTTGCCAATTAGGCTCAGCTCTCAGTCGATCTTATCATGACACCAAAAGTGTTGTTAAATTGATGGATCTATCCTTGATCAGCAAAGTGTCCTTAGCCAATGAAAGTTAAAGTTAATGCACTTTGTGAACATATCGAGTTAGGGTTTCATTGCGTGCATGGATTTCTATCGACTAACGACGATTTAGTTGCTAGGATTTTCATTGCATAGATTGTTATTTGATGCAACAGCGGGATAAATTTATACTCATAATTCAAGTTCTAGAACAGTTCTTCACGCATTCCTAATAAATTAATGCATTCATTATCATGATTCCCAAAATGATTTCTCATCACCTAATTCTTTTATTTTATTGAATTTAGTTAGTATTTACACCGACTTTCACATAAACTCCTTTGCATCTTAGCTTATTTTAAACCATCATAGACTCATTTTGTACTCTATTGGTCCATGTGGATTCGATCCGATTATACTACGGTGATTGCAATTGTGCACTTGCGGTATTATTCTAGGGTAAAACCTTAGATAACAAGTTTTTGGTGTCGTTGTCGGAGACCAATTACGAGTGCCTTTTACTTTTTGGTTTAAATTTAGTATATGTTTTTCTTTTTATTTTTAGTTACTAACTTGCTTCCGTGATTGTTTCAGGTGCATGCAGAGAAGAAGCCAAAGATCTTCTAATTTGTTGAATCAAGACAGCTACGAGTTAGCAAGAATCAACATAAATGAAACAACACCATGGCTGAAGATTAGATTCCACGAAACCTTGATGAAACCATAGCAAATTTTTGAAAACATGCAACCCCCCGAAAGGAGAGAAAACACTATTAATAACCATTGGAAAACCACAAAGCGTCAAAGGCAAAAACAAGTTGATGAAAATGTCAACTCACGTGACGATAACATCCTAGAAAACTACATAAGAAATGTAAAAATCAACAAAGATGATATATCCAAGGCCATTGAAAGTGTTGATAAAATTGCAATTTTAAAAGATGATGAGGATGACTGTAACGATATGTTTTACTAGAAGGTTAATTTTAGTCTGGATGCTACAACTCAAAATGCCAAACCATTGGTTAACTCATATAAAACATCAACTTATGTTCCAATGCTAGAAAAATTTTAATGGTAGAATCATACTACAGAGTTATGTGAACCCATGGATTACAATCACATACTGATGGATTGGTGTGAATAATTTACAATGATAAAAATTTCTCTAATCAAGGTATTTTCTGTTATCATCTGAGGTAATATATCTATCTTCCTTTCTTTCTATCTTTCACCTCGATGACCGTCCTTGGTCATTGTAAATTATTCCCACCAATCCATCAACATGTGACTGTAATCCAGGGGTTCACATAACCCTTTAGTGTGATTCTCCCATGCAAACTTTTCTGGCATTGGAACATAAGTTGATGTTGTAGATGGGTTAACCAATGGTTCGGCGGTTTGGGTTCTAGCATCTAGAATGAAATTCACCTCCACGTAAAACATATCATTACAGTCATCATCATCATCTTTTATGATTGCAGTTTTATCAACACTTTCAATGGCTTTGGAAATATCATCTTGTTGATCATGACATTTGTTATGATCTTTTCTAGGATGTAAGTCACGCGGATTGGCATTCTCATCATTTTGTTTTTGCCTCCGACGCTTTGTGATGCTCCAATGGTTTTTAATAGCTAGTGTTTGCGTTCCTTTCAAGGAATTGGTTCTAAATATTTGCACTTGCATGATGAAATAATTTATGACACATTCTAAGACATTCAAAATTTTTAGTTTTCTCCAAAATATAACAAAATATTTTAAAAGACTTTTCTTCTACTACTATTGTTAATCTGAAATGCTTGAGAGAAGTATTATATAAAATAAGGATGATATTTTAACTAACTAAGGCAAGCTTTCACTTCCCTTTGGAGAAAGGAAAAGACAATCTATTTAACTATAGATATACCGCCAATATAACACATAAGGGTTCAACTATATGTTCCTACTGATCTATATATTTTTGGCGAGAAATGGTAAGACAATGATACACTAAGACTTTGTCCTTAAATAATAAGACATAAAAGACATGCACTCGAGGAAAGGAAATAAAGAGATGAAATTCCTAAATATTATTCTACATTAGGAAATAGAAAGAGTGCATATCAAAAAATGTATATGTTTTTAATAAAGTACATAGCAATTTGTTATTCTGAAAACAAAAATATTGTTTAGGCAAAAAGAAAAAGGCGGAAACAGGGTTCTTGGAAAACTAACCTTTGGACATACCCAGTTGATCGAATTCTCTCTCCGAATGGAAAAATATATTATCTTAAAGATAAGGAAAAAAAAAATTATGAACAATGCTTGGTTGTATACAATGGTTTTAAGACACAAGTAAGATTTGACATCAATTATTGAAGTGTAACGAGGGTGCAAAGGAACTTACATGTCTGCGAATCTTGTGCTTCCTTCACCTTTAATATGGATTGAATGCTTCCAGCCAGTGGGTGGGCGAGAGATGCCCGGTATATCCATAGCCCAAATATCACATCTTCAAGAACTTTGCAAGACATGTTTTGCTTCCACTCGGAAGTTGTGTCGCAGAAAAAGGTTCTTTCAAAAGCTTTTCCCTAATCTGTTATATTTTTTGTTGAGGGAATAAGTCTCCATTTAAAAAACAGGCACATTGTGCCATGAAATTCATAACAAGAGGCGGCTTTGTTTTGACTGACAGAGGCAGAGCAACCATACGGTTGGACTCGTTCCCATTGGGATGATGAGACATACTTGATACAAACTACCTCTCATGAATGATACACGGTTATAGATTTAAATCAAATCATAATATAACTCCCATTCAACAGAGTTACAACAAAGATATTGTTATAGGTAGATAATAGAAATGACAAATGAATTTATTCATCTAAATTACGCAACATGAATTTGAATGATCCGAGCATCAGGAATTCACGATTATTAGTCTAGAAATTTTCAGGAATCAACAAGTTAAAATTTATTGAGAAAATTGATGATCAGATGAGCAACACATGAAAACTGTATCGAATAATTAACTGTAGCAACGATAGCACAAATTAAACTATTCTCTTTACTGAACTGATTGAGACAACAAAGGGAGAAAACCACAAACCAAAAGAAGCAACAACATATAACGAGAGCCAACGTGCAATGATAAAGAAAAGATCCAAAACACATATTATCCAAAAATAAAATAAAAATGATTTAAATATGATTACACGACTTACACGATCACAACAAGGGTTTTGGAGGAGAACTGTATTTCTAAAGAATAATATTTAGATTTATTCACTGGGAAACTGCTCTTGAAATTGGAAGGCGGCGAAATCAGATCTGCAGAGCTCCGCCCTGGTAGAACAGCCATAACTTTCCGACCAGATCTCCCAATTGGGATCCACTTGTGGATATGGCTAACTCTTGACGTCGTTCATCACTCCATGAAGGTTAAGAGGAAAAGGAATCTGTTTGCTTCTCCGTTTCCTCTTTCTCCTAGAACCTGTCAGATCTGTCTTCTTCCCTTTTCTCTTCTCCCTCTTCTTCTTCTTCTTCTTCTTCTATCAGCGGCCAATCTTTTTTGTTCTCTCTCTCTCTCTCTCTCTCTCAAGAAGCTGCTCTGTCTCTCTCTGCATCACTCTAGGTTTAGGGTTTGGGGTGGCTAATGAGGTTGCAACCATAATGAGCATTTAAACGCCTCTCCTTATTCTATTCTAAATGGGCTTAATGGGCTTGATACGGTCTAAGAATCTTCGTTCAAATTTGGACTTGATCAACTCCAAAAATCCAGTCCGCCTATCAATGTTACAATCACAATCAATGCCATAACTCCACGATCAAATAAACTCAATCATTTATTATGGTAATTACTTTTGGAACAAGCTTAGTAAATTGACGGCCAGATTATCTCTTTGGATTCACCAAGATCATGTGAGCACCCTTGGATTAATCTCATTAAAATCAGCTCAAGGACGTGATCCCATGAATTAATCCCTTCAAATGCCAATCAATCCTATCAATTACTCTTATTTATGTATCTCTTTATTTGATTTATTTTGTATTTATTTCTATATTTATTTTTCTTGTTTACCAAGTTTTGGAACTCTATAAAAGAGTTCTTATTGTCATTGTAAAAGACAGACTTGAAAATGAATAAAGAACCGAATTTTCTTTTGAGAAAAGAACACTAGCCGCTCTTTTCTTCTTCGCGTGTGATTCACTTGAAGCTTGAGTTTTCAGACTTATCCAAGCTCTTTCACAAGCTTTTTGCCGTTATCAATCCATCCCGGTGTCACAAATCATCTCCTTACTTCGCTTATACAGAGAGAGTGTTACCACCATCTGAAAAGCTCCATCTCATTCCAGTTCGATTCATTGCTTGTCTAGCAGAGAGCGTGTTACCACCAGCTGCTCGACTCCATCACTATCCCTTAGCTCATCTACGGTTCTGTGCCTACATCAGAGCTGGGGATTGGGAAAAGGGTTTTGTTTCCACAATTTTTTAAATGCGCTATGATGAGGATGTTACAAATCCAGTGCTTGTCTTTAGTACCTCTCAAATTTATATCCAACATAAGGATATGATACATATTTATCAGGAATATCTTAAAAATAAGTTATGATAGTAACTTCACTTCTCAACTTAAACCTCTAAGGATTTTTACTCCTACAACCAGTGTCATAAACACGGCCTAGTCACCCAAGATTGGAGATTTATTTTGAGTTAACACTTAGTTCATATCGACCTTTTTGTCAAAAAAGTAAAAAAAAAGTATATTTCACTTCAAAACAAGAAGAGATGATCTATGCTACCACTTTGTGTAACATGCATGACCGACTCAAAAACCAATTTCATATGTTTTTTTTTGTCGCAGTTATAAGTCTATAAGAGTCCATAACAGGTCCAAAACAATATCTAACTGATTAAGAAACAACGAGATTGGAAACATTACCTAGCAGATTCCAATTTGTGCCATGCTCTAATTGATGACCGGTTAGCAGCGTTGGATTCATGTGACCAAGTAGTTTCTAAAGAGGTAAAATATCAAACCCTAACTAAACTATAGATGAGTTGAAAGATATCTAAAAACTCACAAAAAATCTTGAATTGGCAAGAAAATCAGCTTCTAGACCTTCGACGGTTTAAAACTCATATATATACATCATACTAGGATTGAGAATCAAAGATTTGAGTTGCCAAAAACAATCTCAACAATTTAGGAAGGAAAAAAACTCGATTTTTATCATTTTTCTCGTTTTTATACAATAGTCCCAAATTCTCATCTATTTAAACCTTTTAT
Source organism: Cardamine occulta (assembly GCA_028015245.1). Classification (NCBI taxonomy): domain Eukaryota; kingdom Viridiplantae; phylum Streptophyta; class Magnoliopsida; order Brassicales; family Brassicaceae; genus Cardamine; species Cardamine occulta. The sequence goes on along the minus strand of CM051388.1, from coordinate 18,485,719 downwards.
TTCTAATTTTTCGATTGATCAAAAGAGCCTCTGCATGGAAGAGAGATTCAACACTTTTAAATTTATCAATTTAACCTAAAATTTTTGTTATTTATTCATATAATTTTGGGTGCTACAGTGCGCTACTCCGTGAGGCTTGAAAGACTTGTTGATGTCCCTAACAATCACCACAAGATCTTTCTCTATGTTTTGTCCTCACTAGAATAGTACCAGGAATGACTTCTCGGTAGGTCACTCATCATTAAATTTATCCAGTTCATGCATGATTAACTTTGGAGTTCTGTCACGATGAGTTATGCAAAATATAAGTGCACTTTGGAGACATAGGTAGCCAAATAAAATTTTGATATGTTGGAAGTTTTAAAACTTAAACGTCACACTACCACAAGTGCATCATATGTCGATGTACGATTTAAGGATCTAATCCACAAGATGACTGAACCGGTTAGAAATCAGATGTTTTAATTTTCTTCTTGAAGGTAGAGAAGAAGCCTTTTCTTTAAAACATTCCCCCTTCTAGAGAATATTATGCTGGACAGCAAGATACTTGTCTTTTCATGAAGGTTACAACTCATTGGGTCGATGATTCATAGTTTCACAAACTTTTGGATTTCAGCATTTTGAGTACGAAAGACATGCCTCAATGAAATTGATAAGTTATGTTCTGCTTTTCTTTGGTCAGGTCTAGATTTAAATGCAAAGAAAGCGAAAATATCATGGATAGATGTTTGTAAACCTAAGGAGGAGATTGACTTGGGTTTTAGACCATTGATGGAAGTGAATAAAGTTTGTTGTTGGAGGAAGATTTGGAGAGCACTATCTGAGAACTCTTGGCTTTGGATGAAATGGATAAGAATTTGTTTAATTCGAAAGGGCTCGTTCTGGACTGTGAGAGAATCCACATCTTTGGGATCATAGATGTGGAGGTAGCTGCTCAAATACACGGAACTTGCAAAAAAAATTGTCAAAATGGAGGTTGGTAATGTGATAACACTATCTATTACTGGTTTCTAGAGTCGTTTTATTAACAAATCTTGAGTCTTTTCAATAAGAACAAGATGATTTTTAGTACTTTTATGTGTTTATAGGTTTGTACAATTGCTGAAGTCAAAAGGAAGGTTCTAGAGTATGATGTAGACCTCGGATTCCACCAAGAAAAACACACGGATTCAACGAATCAAAGCTAAGAGAGAATCGATTGAAAACGATGAAGAAACTAGGGTGTGATTGATTCCACCATCACGGGGCTAGAGACAGGGATTCGAGGCTATTCCTTGCGAGAATCCAAGCCTCTACACGAATTAAGGAGTTTGATTCCACAAAAAAACTTAAACTCGCAAACAATTGAAACAAAGACAAGAGTTTTTGAAACAAAATCACAAACTGAATTCTTATTATCTTAAAGCTTGAGTTGAAAGTACAGAGATGAAAGAGCTTATATAAGCTCGAGGATACAGACCCTCCAACAGTCAGAAACAAACTAAAACAGGAAACAAATCAACATAAATAAATGATAGAGCCGTTTGAGACTTCTAGCCATTTGGCTTGTGAAGAGAAGTCACGAGGAAGATGAGGTCTGAAACGGTGCATACTTCTTTATGGTTTAATGAACGGTCAAGATGCTCTAGATGAGATGGAGGGACAAGATTTAAAACCATAAACCCATTCCTGATAGAAGCATCACGCGTGTTGATCAAGAAAAGGAAAGTGTCTCCTTCCTTTGGTCTTTGGCGCATATCTGAAGTGGTTGTTGTTTTTGCAGCGAAAATGGCATAGAGTCTTCATGTGGAGGAATAGAAACAGCAAGGAGTCATCCATAAATCGATCAGGTGGTTTACTTGACTCCAACTGACCGATTATCGAAGAAATAGGCACTCGTGTTCCAATTCCTAAATCAGCTCGGTTACCAACTGGTTGATATGATCCCGGCTAGCTCCACAGACATGGAACAAGGAGCACGGATGGAGCTTGAGGATACACAGCTTGGAGCTAAAGAATTGGAAGCTAAGAAGCTGGAGCTTGAGGATTATGGAGCTCAAGACATGAAGTACGAGTACATGCCACCCGTTACTCATTCCCGGACTAAGAAGCTCACCGATCATATCACCACCTTGATCACATCTCATGAGAATCACTCGGGGTTTGTTTGTGGCGAGACTACACTGGTTTTGTCACTCACCCGAGACGGATGATAAATGGAGGTGTGAGGTTAAGTGCTCTTTTCCTTCGTCACGGTTTTGTCCCAACGGGTTTTCCGCGACAAGGTTTTTAACGAGGCTCAACTTCACACTTGGACCTGTTCCATCATTTGCCCATTTGTCTCCATGGTTCGGGCCTTGGCCCATTTCTTTCTTCTTCTTTCTTAGGCGCCAGACTTTGAATTTTAAATGTTTTATTTTGTTCAAACCTTAGTTATTGTTGTTGTGTTTTCCGAGTTGTGGCTTTCCGAGGAGTTGTCTCGAGAATGCCTCCTCGCCTTCTTCCCCTACTTTTCTTTATAAGTCGCCTAGGATCTGTGTAAACCCTCAACACTACAAGAAAATAATTAAATTGCGACTGCATTTTGCGACTACATTAAACAGTCGCAAACAAAGTGACCAATATGCGACAAAAAAGCAACGAATTTGCGACTGTTTTATTATAGTCGCATTTTAGTTGCAAAATTGTTAAAATTGATAATAGTTGCCAAATAGTCGCATATATATGTGACTGATTGGCGACTATTTTGCAAATAAAATGAATTAGCGACTGAATTCATCGTAGTCGCAAAATAGTTACAATCAAAAGGTGACTACTTCGCGACTTTATAAATAAATAGTTATATTTTGTTACTTTTAATGATGAAGTCGCAAAAATAGTCACAAAAATCGGTGACTATATTGTGACTACCTTGACGAAAGTAGTTGATTTATTTATGTAGTCGCAAAATAGTAGCAAGAAATAATGCGACTAAATGGCGACTACCTTAACAAAAGTTGTTTATTTATTGACATAGTCGCGAATGTAGTCGCATTTTTTAACTTATTAGTAATTTGCAAATAATTGTTGTAGTCGCAAAAGAGTCGCATATATTTAAACATGTGTGAATATTTGTAAGTAGGTGTAAATTAAATATATTCGAGATTATCTTTAACAACGTAGTCACATTTCGGTCGCCAAAAACAGCGACTATTTCGCGACTGATATATTATGTAATTATGAAATTTTTATATTCTAAGGGTTATTTTTATTACAATTTTATAAAAATAAAATTGAATATTCAGTAAATAAATCTTAGTTATAATACAATTATTTTATCTTTATAATCAAGTTTTTTAAGTATTAAATAACAATGCTTATATTATTACTAATTATTTTTAATCCTATATAACACGAAGTCGCATTGCAGTCGCAAATTAAAGCGACTAAAAGGTGACTCCTAGGTTTATTTCATTTTTAATACTTAATTAAATCGTATTCACGATTTAATTACATAGGGTAGTGGCATTACAGTCGCCAAAAATAGCGACTATATTGCGACTGTTATAGTTACTATTTATGAAATTTTAATATTGTAAGGGTTTTTATATTATAATTTTATAAAAAATAAATTCAGTATACATTAAACAAATTTTAGTTATATAACATATTATTTTTTTTTGAATGAAGTTTTGTAAGTATTACATAATATTGACAATTATTATTAATAATTTCTTTTTATACAATAAAATCCAAAGCGACAAAAAAGCGACTCCCTTGTTTATTTCATATTTAAGTATTACCTTATTTGTATGCGAGATTGGATAGTCACACTTCAGTCGCAAATATTTGGCGACTGATTGGCGACTACAGGTATTACATTTATACTAATATTGCTCGTGGTCGCTTAAATGTAGCAAATTAAGACACTAATGAGCGACTACTGTGATGTAGTCGCAAATTTTTAACACAGCCAAATTTCTAATCGCCTCCTCCCGATCCTCCCTTGTCTATTCCTCTCTCACTTACCCACGAACCCTAACATCCCCACCTCTAACACCGACCACCTCCCGATCCATAGCTCCCTTCCCTCTGTTTTTTCTTACCAAAACCCCTTCTATTTCACGCCACCTCTATTCTGAATCCCTACATTTTGCTAAATTTTCAAACTTTTGGATTGTTTCCATTCGGCAAAATCATTATCTCGCCTACCCACCTCGCCGTTGTCGCCATTGTTTCTGGCGAAAAGCTTCTGTGAAAAGGTATCGGAACATAGATTAGTTCATGGATTTGGTTGATTGTGAGCTGAAATCAAAAAAAAAATTCAGTTTTCCGGCCACATTTTCCGGCGACGAAAGTGACTAACATTTTTTTAAATCTCATATTTACAGGTTCTGAACACAAATCTGGCACCAATTTCTTAAATCCGCAACCGTAGAATATATGAGGTATGATTTTTCCCTATGCGTGAGTAATAATTTTGGTTAGGTTACTAATGGAAATGAAATTGGTTATAGTCACTATGTTGAAGTTTTAGTAATTTCTGTATTGTTATTGCAATTGAGGAATGATTTTTTTTGTTGGCAATTGTGATTCGCGTAAACATTTAGGACATGGTAAAATTTCGAAATCTTGGTTGTTTTGAGGGATTATTTGGTTAATGTTTGATTGATTGTATTCATGGATTCGTATTTGTCTCATTGCATATTCATAATTGCATAGGTTTGATTGTCATAACAAATGTTTCAATCTTATCTGTGGGGATATTTGTTTCACAATCGCCATTAATATGTTTGTTTCTGTGGCTTGTGAATATTAATTTTCCAATTCATGCCATATTCAATTTTACATTGCCATTGATGATTTCGGTTTATTGTTAAGCATTGTCTTTGAACTTTGTAAATTTTATTTAACAATTATCATTGCCTTTAAACATTGATCAAATTTAATTTCTCTTTGTTGTCAAAGCATGTCGTCTGGTGCTAGGAGCTTCCGAGGACGTGGTGGCGGTGCGCGGTCGGGATCTTCTCATGGGACAAACAATCAGTCACCGACATCAAGAGGATCCGTTGCATTTGTGCCACCGCAACGAAGATCCTCTGTACATTTGAGCGGAGTTTCAAGATGTGGACTTCGACATGACTGACGGAAACGCCGTGCGTCCCGAGCTTACAACCAAAGAGCTCGATGCGATCTTCTTAGAGGTAAATTTTTTTTCATATTTAGTTTAGTGCTTAAATTATAACTTGTCCCAAGCTTACAACCGGAAATTTTTTTTGTTTTTGTAGTCAACCATACCGGATTCACGAGGCAACATGTACGGGCTCGGTAGCATGGAGAGCCGCTTCATTAAAGCTAAGGGGCCTGGTGGATCTACCTCCTATACATCCATGTCACAACTTCAAGACAAACTTGATGCTGCTCACCGGAAGATCGAGGAGGTCTATGCTGAAACGGAGTATCATCGCAGTAGACTTGATGAAGCATTGAAGGTCGCCGAGGAAGCAAAGCAAGTAGCTCAGCAGTCACAGGAAAGGACGGACATGCTTATGGCGTTTTTGCGAGACGATCTGGGCTACGCACGGTTTGTTGAAGCCTGTTCACAGAATCCGAGCACGTCAATCCAGCCGCCCCCCGAAGACCCGAGTTTAATGTAAATGACTTTTTAGAATAATTAGTTTAATTTAAATTTAAATTTAAATTTTAGGAATTTGAAACAAGATTTTAAATAAATTTTATTTTAATTTAGTAAATTTTAAATTTTGGATTTTATTAATTAATTAAATTCAGTATTAGAAATAATATTAATTTGTTTAATTTGGTAAAACCAAATTAATTGGATATATTCATCAGTCGCAAAACAGTCGCTTTTTGGTGACTATTTTCATATTTATTTCAGTCGCCTATTAGTCACCAAAATTAGCTACGAATCTGCGACTGATTCTAAATTTGCGACTATTACAGTAACAGTCGCAATTTAGTCGCAAATATAGCAACTACAAGTTCTGTCACCGCAATTTCATGGTTTACTTATTGCGATTAAATGGCTACGATTTAAAGTAATCGCAAAATATCTGGCTACTGCGCCTAGTAGTCGCATTTCAGTCGCGCTTCTGTTGTCCCAAAGTAGTCGCTAAATGTAGTTGCATTATAAGTGACTTTCTCTTTAGTCGCCAAATAGTCGCAAAATGTGCGACCAAAGGACGACTACTTCATTTAGCGACTAGCGATTTGTCACTATCATTTAACAGTCGCAATTTAGTCGCTTTTTCTCAATATGTGACTAAAATGCTACTAAATCTACAGTCACTAAATCGATGATTTCTTGTAGTGCAACCATCTTTGTATTAATATATTTTCTTCAAACCTTGTGTTTGTTTTCTTTGTTTCTAGTGATTCGAACAAAAACCCTCTTGGTTCTTCGGTGTGAAGTCGAGATCCTTGAGTTCGACTTATCGTGAGGCCTTCCGCAACCTCCCGTGGCGTCTATCAATCCCCCCTATGCTCTACTTGTGTCGTGTGATTCGATCTCAAGTCTAGGAATATCCCCTTGGACTTTCTCTCGTGCGTGAATGGGTTTGTGAGCCTACCCGGGTTCGCATCAAGTGGTATCAGAGCCGCTCGAAAGTTAAGTCCACTTCGATCAATTTTCATAATTTCTAGGGTGCTTCTAAAATTGCTATTTCAAGTGATTTGATTTTGTGTAGGAGTCTAGTTTCTATTAAAATTTGTTTTAGAATTTTCGGAGACGTTTTGATATTTTATTCTGACCGATCATCTTCACATGTTCTTCGCGAAGGGTTTTCCGTCGATTTTCAGTGCAGGAATTTTAAAAACTTTTTTTTAATCGCTAAAAATACTAGATTGGTTGGATCTGCTTCGGTTTTGAGTCTAGTTTACAGGAAAATTGTTTTTAAAAATTTTGGATTTGATTTGGTTGACGAATTCAATCGATTGTTGAAAAGTGTCGATTTGGTTCCTCGCTGGATCGCTGCCTGTGTGTCACGGTTTGATTTCGATTTCTTTGCATGATCTGTTTGGTTTGTTTCCTTTGAACTATTTACTGGGTTAGTTGTGTTTGTTTTTTTTTTTCAGGTACAGCAATGTCTAATCACAAAGGAGAGGATATGTTCTACACAAGGTGCCAGGTTCAAAGCAAGATATGCAGCCTCATGATTGATGAAAGGAGTTCCAACAATATGGCAAGTGAATATATGGTCAAGAAGCTTGGACTGACAGTGAAGGAGCACCCATGGCTCGATGAAGATTACAGATTAAGAGTGAGCCACCAAGTGAAGATTTCCATAACCATTGGAAAGTATGAAGACGAGATTCTGTGTGATGTTCAACCAATGGAAACCTGTCACATCCTTCTTGGAAAATCATGGCAGAATGAGCGAAGAGCAATCTATGATGGTCACAAAAACCGATATTCATTCAAGTACAAAAGAGGCAAGATCAATCTGGTTTCAATGTCACCACACGAGATTCAACAAGATCAGCTCATTCTAAAGCAAAGAGTAAGACAATTTGAATGCAAGGACATATTCCAAGGAAATATTCCGAAGGAGTCACCACCCATATGTGTAAAAAAAATTCAACTCAAAACATGTCAAGAAGATATTGGTGAAGACTTCGAACCAGAACCACCAGATTATGTGCTAGACAATGCCAAGAGTTTGAATAAAGAAGAAGGAGACTCGCAAATCAAAGAAACTGAATCCCATATCAGTTTTGGGAATGAACTAGGACGCCATAGAGAAGAACTAAAGGATAAGGAGCTAGTTAAGGTCCAGAATGTGCTAGCAAAACAAGCTCAACAAAAGCTAAGTGAAGAGGTGATCTCTACACCATCACTTGCACTCCACGGTAAGACAAAGCAATGTAAGTCCTCTAAAACTCTAAGTGAACTAACTTGTTATAGATGTCATAAGACAGGACACTTTGCTATAATATGCCCATCTAAGCAATTGAAGGAAAACACATCTCTAGAACAGAAACAAAAACCTTCTAAAGGAAGTAAAAGTCTAGCTCAATCCAGTTTTGAAATTTCCAATTCTAGTTTGATACACTTGTCTTTGTCAAAGAGTTTTGAAACAGGTCCTGCCAATAAACAAAGAGAGGATGTCATCAACCTCATAGTGATCAAAGAGAAACCACCCGATGCTCAGCCACCAATTCAATCCCGAGGTAACTATCTAGACTCGCAAAAAAGAATGAGAGCTAACCTTCTTTCTCTTGGTGCAGATTGTACAATTTTGAGGTCACAATTTTGTCAAAGAAAAATGTATGATACATCCATCCCAACCACACCATCCCATGAGCAAACCAATCTAGCTGTCGCATGTGTCAAACTGGATCCAAAATCACTTCCATTTGCCGTGACAATTACATGCACCAAATACATCAAGGACCTTCTTCAGGTAAGTAACTCTTTAACTTAATTTGATTCTCATGATTCCAAGGTTGTGAGTAAGAGTTTATCATCTCCAGAAACTATTAAGAAAAAGTTAGGTGTATTCAAAGAATATTCGGAACCAAACTCTTGTCTTAGGACGCAAATAAAAGAGGAACATGATAAAGAAAATTCTGGGGTCCGAAATGAAACTTGTGTACTTGTTTATAGTGACTCTACGACTGTGATAATACGCTTGTTCTTTGCCAAAGGTGTTGAAAACATTGCAGGTCTAAAAGAGGAGCCACCGGACTTAGAAGTTCTCTCGACCCATTTCTTTGTGAGGACTGGAATTGGAGTTATCTTGAGAAAGGAGTAGAACACCTTTCAAAGCTATCAAGACACGGAGCATGGAGCTTTGCCTAGAAAGAAACTCCAAGAATTATCGCCGACCATCTCCGAGGATATGTTCCAAACTGGTCATATTTTCGATTTCCTTGTCATTAACCAACTTCGTGGAGATTTTTATCTTAAAAACTGGTTTGGAGAGGGAAACCATGGAGCTAACAAGGAACAGCCGTTTGAGTTGAAAAATAGAAACTCAACTAAAGGAAATTGGCGAAGAAGCTTGAGTTGTTTCCATGACGAAAACCAAATGAACGGCTGTTCTAGGAATTACAGCTACAAGTTCTATCCTTTTGGATACCAAGGTATCAAGTTTAAACTTATCGTTTTTGATAATATTAACTTGTCTTCTTTTGTTGCAGATTGTACAGATTTGAGGACAAATCCTTTTCAAGACAGGGGGCATGATATGATCCCGGCTAGCTCCACAGACATGGAACAAGGAGCACGGATGGAGCTTGAGGATACACAGCTTGGAGCTAAAGAATTGGAAGCTAAGGAGCTGGAGCTTGAGGATTATGGAGCTCAAGACTTGAAGTACGAGTACACGCCACCCGTTACTCGTTCCCGGACTAAGAAGCTCACCGATCATATCACCACCTTGATCACATCTCATGAGAACCACTCGGGGTTTGTTTGTGGCGAGACTACACTGGTTTTTTCACTCACCCGAGACGGATGATAAATGGAGGTGTGAGGTTAAGTGCTTTTTTCCTTCGTCACGGTTTTGTCCCAATGGGTTTTCTGCGACAAGGTTTTTAACGAGGCTCAACTTCACACTTGGACCTGTTCCATCATTTGCCCATTTGTCTCCATGATTCGGGCCTTGGCCCATTTCTTTCTTCTTCTTTCTTAGGCGCCAGACTTTGAATTTTAAATGTTTTATTTTGTTCAAACCTTAGTTATTGTTGTTGTGTTTTCCGAGTTGTGGCTTTTCGAGGAGTTGTCTCGAGAATGCCTCCTCGCCTTCTTCCCCTACTTTTCTTTATAAGTCGCCTAGGATCTGTGTAAAACCTCAACCATCTTTGTATTAATATATTTTCTTCAAACCTTGTGTTTGTTTTCTTTGTTTCGAGTGATTCGAACAAAAACCCTCTTGGTTCTTCGGTGTGAAGTCGAGATCCTTGAGTTCGACTTATCGTGAGGCCTTCCGTAACCTCCCGTGGCGTCTATCAATCCCCCTTATCCTCTACTTGTGTCGTGTGATTCGATCTCAAGTCCAGGAATATCCTCTCGGACTTTCTCTCGTGTGTGAATGGGTTTGTGAGCCTACCCGGGTTCGCATCACTGGTTTTCCTCAATCATAATGTTACTTATATGCACATTTCGGGAGTTTCTTAAATCATGGACTGAATGCACGAGCAGGATGTGATTTAGGCTGCATGGGATTTTCGGCATTGTCTAGCATTCCTCGATCTTCTTCCAAATAAGCTCGGTTTTCATGGGATTTTATTCGATGGAAGTCTCTAAAATACATGAATTGCGAATGAATATTGAATATGGGTCTTTTGCACGAGTAGATTGAGAGTTGGTCAAAGTTGCTCCTTGTTTCTCATCTCTGAAACGGTCAGCACAGTCTCCGGCTAGGTTTGCTCGAGTTTTCTTGATTCCACTTGGATTGATAAGCTTCTTAGGGTTGATTCCACTCCGAAATGGTCAGCACAGTCTCCCTCTTAAAGTAGTTTTGTCCTCAAAACTTCCACATCTGCACCAAGAAAATGCAAGTTGATACTCATCTGTTTTTGTGATTTTAGAGCCTTACTGTGGTATTTTTTCGGCTACTGTTTGCTTGGTGCTTTAAATGGCACGGCTTGAGTCAGCATGGAGTGGTGTACTCCTCTAGCAGTATATAACTCCAGTGTGGGAGTATGACTCCTCATGAGTGTCTTCGCTTGTGGGGTAGCTTCGTGTTTCTCCTTTGCTCCAAAACCTGAAAATGGATCCTTTGGCAAAGGCAAGTGAATCATATCCGTGTTTTGAAAAAAATATAAAGACTTATCAGCATAAAAACTCACTCTAGTGTTAGAAATTACCTTAGCTCTAGCTTGCATCTCACGGACATCCCTTTTGTCTAGTGGAGCTAGAGTGAACTTGCGGTTCTTTAGGAAAAATGAGTACTGGTTTGTGGGGCTATTGTGTTGAACATCTCGATCATATTACCATGGCCTCCCTAGTAATATATGCCCCACTTGCATTGGTAAAAAAACAACATCGCATAGTAGTTGATCTAGATAATGTCCAATGGAGAATGGTATTTCCACTTGCTTGTCAAAGCCATTTGATCTCTTCATTGTCATTAAGCCATTTGAGCTTATATGGCTTTGGATGGTTGGTGGTTTCGTGATGCGGACATCAACCCTAACACCCAAGAGGATGACTCCCATGCCGTACCATAGGTTAGAGAAGGTCCCATGACACGTGCCAAATCCAAACAACTAAGGAGAAGGTTCAATCTAGCTATACAAGACATTGTTAGTTCCTCGAAGATAAGAGAATCCAACTGGTCCAAACCAACCATATGCAAGGAAGAGCTTGTGGAAGCATTCACTCAGCTAATTCTAGAACAAAACCAAGGTAAGGACTTTTCTTTGGCAGGTGAAAAGATCTTTACGAGTGAGGAAAATGCATTGGAGCTTCAAGAAGCGCACAAATCTAGTCTCAGCTCCAATGAAGAACAAGAGATTGAAGGAAGAGCTACAGGAATCAAAGACGTGAGAGAGCTTCAAGAGAGTGATCAAGAAATGCAAGAGAAGCCCCAAGAAAGTTTCTACATCAAAGAACCAATGCATCAACGTGAAGCACACGAAAGGGTTCAAGAAAGCTCCAATCACTCTGAAACATGCCAGGTAAGTTGTACTCCATATTTAACATCTTTGTAGGTTCTAGCAGCCTTAAAAACACCTAAGGACGTCATCAAAACGACCCAACTAAAGAGAAAGAAGTTGCATCAGTAGTTTCCTTATTTGGTTGTATTTTTCTTAAAACCCTAGTTTTGCTTCTGTTTTGCGTTTTTGTGTTTTATTTGCTTCCTTGTTGCGGTTTATTATTAAAACTCGGCCCTAGGGCTAGCTGAAGGACTCTTATAAAGTCCCCCTACAGCTGTGTATTTTTGGTGACCTTTTTGATTAATAAAATAATGCCGTTTTCTGCATCTCTTTCTCTTCAAGTGTTCTTGAGAGATAAGGGTTTCTGCTTTGTCTTGTTGAGTGATTCATCAAGGCTCAGTGCTCGTGCTGTATCAGAGATTAATCACAACTCTGTGGTGCACATCCTTCCACCAACACATCCCCTCAATCGATCCCACACGAGAGAAGCGAACGCCATCGTGTTAGATCTTCATCTTCGACCATCAACTCTTCATCAAGTGAAAAGCGACCGCCAACTTGTGAAGCCACCACCTCTATCTTGCATCATCTGGTATTAGAGCTTCAAAAGCTCCTATCTATCAGGTTATTTCGTTCCCTTTCATCAGTTTCAATTCGGTTATCAATTTCTTCATATAAACCCATAAAAAATCAATTTTCGTCAGTTTTGTTGTTTCAATTTTATAAAATCCAAAAAAAACTAATAAAAAACTTTCGTCTTTTGGTTTAGCTTTTTAAAACCCTATAAAACCCAAAAACATTGTTGCTTTGATTTTTGAACTTCGTTTGATAATTTTCATTCATCAAAACTTTCATCGTAGTTTTTGTCCTGTTTTATCTCTTTGTCTTTGACTCTGCTGTGTCAGTTTCGTGTGTTAGCTTGTTGAATCCTTGATTTCAAGTCTGCATCTTTTGTTAGTCGTGTCTCTTGCTGCTGTTTGTTTCAAGTCATAGAAGTTATCAATTGTTTGGTTCTGTTTTTGCGAATTAACTCTGTTCTTTGATTCCGCATTGTTTCATTCTCATTGTTGCATCATTTTTAAGTGCTAAACGTGTCTGCTCTGTTGTCTCATTGTTTCACTTGGTTGTTTGCTGCATCATATCTTAGAGTAAAAAAAAGAAAAGGAAATTGTCTTGTTTTTACTTCAGCTTCACGTTCTTAATTCTTTTGTTGAGTTTTTCTTAGTTTGTTTAGGTCCCACCATTGTTTAGTTTTAGAATTAGAGTCCTAAAATCATAAAAATATTTGTTGGCTGAATCTTACGTGAAGTCTTTAACTCGTTTGACTTTCAATTCCTTTTGCGCTTTGATTCTTTTGTTGATTTTGTGAGTGCAAGATACATCAAGGATTCCAATGGCCGACGAAGAGAATGCAGTTCCTCAAGATGCAATGCTACAAATGTTAACTGCAATGAGAGAAGAGCTGAGAGGATTTGGAGATAGGATTGGACGTTTGAAGCAACCCCAAGCTCGAGCTGAAGGGAGAAACATACCAGCAAGAAGAAATGTTCAGGAGGAGGACGAAGTGGTACCAGATTCGGAAGAGGAGGATCTGCCACCTGATCCCTTATGGCAACAAAGAGCACGGAGAGAAGATCCTTTGAGGATGAATCAAGCTAGGCATATAGATACATGTGAAACTCATCACGAACTGAAAGTAACTCCTCCTACTTTTGGAGGGAAATCAAATCCAGAAGTGTACTTGGATTGGGAGAGAAGGCTGGAGCATATTTTTGAGTGCTATGGCTATGATGAACGAAAGAATGTGGCAGTAGCAGCTGCTCAACTCATCGACAATGCTCTTGCATGGTGGGATAGAAACATAGCTGAAAGAAGGAGACAACATTTTGGGCCTGTAGCTACATGGGGCGACATGAAGTTTCTCCTAAGGATGAGGTATGTGCCAGATTATTATCATAGAGACTTACAAAAACGTTTTCGTAAGTTGTCACAAGGCACAAGGAGTGTAGACGAGTACTTTGAAGAGTTTGAGAAGTTGATGAATCAACTAGAGTTAGAAGAATCCGAAGAAGCTCTCATGGCTCAGTTTATAGATGGACTCCAAGAAAGAATTGCAAGGAAAGTGGAGCGAGCTCAATATAATGGTTTACACCAGTTGTTACATTTGGCTGTTCAAGTAGAGGAACAAATCAAACATAAGACTTCATTTACTAATCGTAGCAAGTCAACCACACCATGGGCTTCTAGTAGTTCTAAGCAACCAGAACCCGGTAAGGTCATGGAAATAGATTCTCGGTTCAAAGGGAGAAATGTCGAGGCTCCAAAGACCACAACACGCCCAGAGCAAGGTAAGTTCTCTAACGCTACATCTAGAACTCGTGACATAACATGTTTTAAGTGTCAAGGCAGGGGACACATGGCAAGGAAGTGTCTGAATCAAAGGGTCATGATCATCACTTCTAGTGGAGATTATGAATCACATGATGAACAAGAAGAAGAACTAGCTGAACGTGAGGAGGATATCGAATATCCAGACACAAGAGAGCTCTTAGTGTTAGAAGAATGTTGAGCGTTTTCATTAAACCCACGGAAAAAGTACAACGGGAAAATATTTTCCACACTAGATGCACTATCAAGAACAAGGTATGTAATCTGATCATTGATGGAGGTTCTTGTACTAATATGGCTAGCAAGTATATGGTGGATAGGTTAGGTTTTCCCAAGACTAAGCACCCGAGGCCATACAAGCTTAGATGGCTTAATGATGATACCGAGCTGAGGATTTCGGAGCAAGTAACCATACCTTTCAGCGTTGGAAGATATCAAGACCAAGTCATTTGTGATGTTGTGCCTATGAGAGCTGGACATCTTCTCCTTGGAAGACCATGGCAGTATGATCGAGCTACATGCTATGATGGATACATCAACCAGTACTCCTTCACTCACAACGATCGTAAGTTTAATCTTGCCCCTCTAAGCCCCTCAGAAGTTCATGAGTTGCAAAAGCATATGAACAAAAAGGAAGATGTAAGGACTTCTAGTCTCTATATAAGCTCTAATGATGTTCATAAAACCATTTGTGCCAAGGGCACCGTGCTTCTAATGGTTTTCAAAGAGTGTTTAAGTTCAGCTCTAGGTGAAGTAGAGCTTCCCGCTGAGATACAAGCCGTTTTGAATCAATACAAGGACGTTCCAGGAAGAGATACCACCAGGACTCTCTCCTATCCGTGGAATAGAGCATCAAATCGATCTTGTACCAGGCTCACCCCTACCTAACAAGCCAGCATATTGAATGAACCCAGAAGAGTCTAAGGAGCTAGAAAAACAAGTACAAGAACTAATGAAGAAAGATTATATCAAAGAAAGTCTTAGCCCATGCGCGGTACCAATTCTATTAGTTCCAAAGAAAGAAGGTACATGGAGGATGTGCGTCGATTGTCGTGCCATCAACAATATCACCATCAAATACCGGCATCCGATTCCAAGGCTATATGACATGTTAGACAAGCTAAGTGGTGCCATCATATTTTCAAAGATTGACCTAAGGAGTGGATACCACCAGGTTAGAATGAGAGAAGGGGACGAGTGGAAGACTGCTTTCAAGACTAAGCAAGGTCTCTACGAGTGGCTGGTCATGCCGTTTGGGCTAACCAATGCCCCCAGCACCTTCATGCGTCTAATGAACCAGGTTCTAAGGTCTTTCATTGGTAAATTTGTTGTTGTCTACTTTGATGACATACTTATTTATAGTAAATGCTATTATGATCATATTAAACATTTAGATGTTATTTTGAAAACGCTTTGAAGGGAAGGCCTTTATGCCAACCTATAGAAGTGCACATTTTGTACTGACAAGTGTGTGTTCTTAGGCTTTGTAGTGATTAAACAGGGTTTGCAAGTAGATGAGGAGAAGATCAAAGCAATGCGTGAGTGGCCAACATCAACATCTATTGGGCATGTCCAAAGTTTTCATGGACTAGCAAGCTTCTACTGGAGGTTTGTTAAGGATTTTAGCACTGTAGCAGCCTCAATGACAGCTGTGATCAAGAAGAACGTGCCTTTCTCATGGGGGGAAGCTCAAGATCAGTCTTTCAACACGCTGAAGGAGACACTCACACAAGCACCGGTTCTAGCTCGACCAGATTTTGAAGTTATGTTTGAAGTTGAATGCGATGCTTTGGGGCTGGGGATTGGAGCTGTATTACATCAGAGAAAGAGACACATAGCATTCTTTAGTGAAAAGTTGAGTGGAGATACGTTGAATTATCCAACTTATAATAAGGAGTTGTATGCCTTAGTCCGAGCTCTTGAAACATGGCAGCACTACTTGTTTTCCAAGGAATTCATCATACACACCGATCATGAAACTTTCAAGCATCTCAAGGGCCAGACTTCACTTAAGAAAAGACACGCCAAGTTGCTAGAGTTCATAGAATCATTCCCATACGTGATCAAGTACAAGAAGGGTAAAGAGAATGTGGTTGTTGATGCTTTGTCAAGAAGGTATGCTCTTATATCTACAATGGAGACCAAGATAATGGGTTTTGAGCATATCAAAGAGCTTTACAAGGATGATCCGGAGCTGGTAGAGTGTTACAAAGTACCGAGTCAAGGAGTTTACAAAGCATTTTATTTACAAGATGGGTTTCTTTTCAAAGACAAGCGGTTGTGCATCCCTCAATGTTCTATGCGCGATTTGATACTTAGTGAAGCACATGGTGGAGGTTTGATGGGTCACTTTGGAGTAGATAAGACCCTTGCTCTAGTGATGGAGCATTTCTTTTGGCCTCACCTCAAGAAAGATGTTGAGAGATTCTATTCCTGATGCATCGTGTGCCACAAAGCTAAATCCACGTCTCATCCTCATGGTCTCTACTTACCTTTGCATATCCCTAACGCCCCTTGAGTAGATATTTCCATGGATTTTGTCTTAGGTTTGCCAAAGATTAGACACAAGGATTCCATCTTTATTGTTATGGATCGGTTCTCGAAGATGGCTCACTTTATCCCGTGTGATAAGACCAATGATGCCTCCCAAATAGCTGATTTGTTCTTCAAGGAAGTAGTGCGCCTTCATGGGATACAAAGAACCATTGTCTCTGATCGTGACATCAAGTTTCTAGGACATTTTTGGAGGACTTTATGGAGAAAGTTACGTACAAAGCTCTTGTTTTCCACTACTTGTCATCCCCAAACGGATGGACAAACCGAAGTGGTAAACCGAACTCTCTCAACTCTACTTAGAGCTACTCTTGGTAAAAATATGAAAACTTGGCTTGATTGTATTCTGTTCATTGAGTTTGCGTATAACAGGGCTGTGCACTCGGCCACAAAACTATCTCCTTTTGAGATAGTTTATGGAATTAACCCTTTGTTTCCAGTGGATTTATTGTCTTTGCCTCAGATTCCGTACCAGAGGTTAGAGAAGGTCCCATGACACGTGCCAAATCCAAACAACTAAGGAGAAGGTTCAATCTAGCCATACAAAACATTGTTAGTTCCTCAGAGATAGGAGAATCCAACTGGCCCAAACCAACCATATGCGAGGAAGAGTTTGCTGAAGCATTCACTCAGCTAATTCTAGAACAAAACCAAGGTAACGACTTTTCTTTGGAAGGTGAAAAGATCTTTACGAGTGAGGAAAATGCATTGGAGCTTCAAGAAGCGCACAAGTCCAGTCTCAGCTCCAATGAAGAACAAGAGAGTGAAGGAAGAGCTACAGGCATCAAAGACGTGAGAGAGCTTCAAGAGAGTGATCAAGAAATGCAAGAGAAGCCCCAAGAAAGTTTCTACATCAAAGAACCAATGCATCAACGTGAAGCACACGAAAGGGTTCAAGAAAGCTCCAATCACTCTGAAACATGCCAGGTAAGTTGTACTCCATAATTAACATCTTTGTAGGTTCTAGCAGCCTTAAAAACACCTAAGGACATCATCAAAACGACCCAGCTAAAGAGAAAGAAGTTGCATAAGTAGTTTCCTTATTTGGTTGTATTTTTCTTAAAACCCTAGTTTTGCTTCTGTTTTGCGTTTTTGTGTTTTATTTGCTTCTTTGTTGCGTTTTATTATTAAAACTCGGCCCTAGGGCTAGCTGAAGGACTCTTATAAAGTCCCCTTACAGCTGTGTATTTTTTGTGACCTTTTTGATTAATAAAATAATGTCGTTTTCTGCATCTCTTTCTCTTCAAGTGTTCTTGAGAGATAAGGGTTTCTGCTTTGTCTTGTTGAGTGATTCATCAAGGCTCAGTGCTCGTGCTGTATCAGAGATTAATCAAAACTCTGTGGTGCACCTCCTTCCGCCAACACATCCCCTCAATCGATCCCACACGAGAGAAGCGAACGCCATCGTGTTAGATCTTCATCTTCGACCATCAACTCTTCATCAAGTGAAAAGCGACCGCCAACTTGTGAAGCCACCACCTCTATCTTGCATCATTTCGAGACCTAGCTTCTCAACAAGGGTAAAACTAGCGATGTTAGTCAAAGAACCACTATTCACAATTAAATTACATACCATATCCTTTATGGTGCAACAAGAGTGGAAAAAGTTGTCTCGGTGTTTGGGTTCATCGGTGCTATGCTGGAATGAAAGGACTATTTGGATGTCTAAGAGCTCGCCTTCAACGGAATAAATGGTGGTTTCATCAAGCGGCATGGACTCAGCTTCGTCTTCTAAGTCATAACCGTCAGCTGTGATGATCATAACTCTCTTGTTGGGGTAGTCCCTTGCCATATGACCTCTGCCTTCACACTTGTAACAAACAATGTCATCATACCTTTGAGAGTTAGAAGACTTACCTTGTTCCACACGGTAGTCATTAGATTTAAACCGCGAATCAATGGCTATTGATTTTTGATTACCTACGTTTGTTGTTGTGGTGGTGGTGGTGGTGCGTGTTGTGGCTGGCTCCACGAGTTGTATTTGGGTCTAGAACGAGTGGAAGTCTTCTTCTTAATCTGTTGCTCATGTTGAATGGTGAGATAGAGGACTTCTTACAACGAGTGGTATGGTTTCATCTCCTCTTTCCTTTGATTCCAGTCTTGTAAACCTTCTAGAAACTGTGACATGAGTGACTCCTTGATGTAGGCACGAAAACTTAGAGGAGCTGAGGATAGTGATGGGGCCTAGCAAATGGTGGCAACACGCTCTTTGCTTGACGAGTGATGGAGTGAAGTGGATCGAGATGGGGCTAGTTCAAATAGTGGTAACATGCTCTTTGAATTAGCAACAAAATGTAGTGAAGATTGACAACAAGATGGATCGATAGACGCCACAAATTGATGAAGAAACTTTCATAAGTCTGAACTCGAGCTTCCAAGCGAATCAAACGTAAGAGAGACAAGAGTGGCTAGGGTTTTCTTTTCAAAGAAAATTTGTTCTTTATTGATAATTGGTTCAAATGATACAAGCTGAGAAGGAGCTTTATAAACAGTTGTGCAGCTTAGGGCTTCTTGGCCAAAAAATATAAATAAGACAAGAACTAAAATGACACACTCTCTAGACTCTAAAATACAAATTGATGGGACTTCTAATGACTCAAAATAAAATAAAATCTTGCAAAACAACAAAAGAAAACTCGTGAGTTTAAAGAATAATTCAAATACTCACCTTGCATATTTCGTGGCTCTTTTAAACACTCTTGGAGCTGATGGAAAGATTTGATTCTTGGTGTCATTGAAAAACTGGCAAAAAGGAGTGTATGTGTGACTTGAGTTCCACGCAAGAATTTATTTCTAAATTCCTTGTTTGGCTCAACTTCTTGATATCTTGTGGAGGTTGTAGAGCTAGTATGGAGGTCCTCATCATTCCTCCTCCCTTGAAAAGGTTTTGACCTCGAAACTGAATTATCTCCATGTTGGTTTTGGCTCGGCTTCAGGTTGTATGTTGTATCTGGTGGTTTTTCTTTGATCATTTTGAAGCAACTGACGCCTTGGGGCTTGTTGGGGTCCCTTACAAGTGGCTCAAATAGTTTTTCCCCCACTCCAGTGTGTGGTTTTGTCGTATGCTTCAAGGATTCTCTAAAATCTGGACTTGACACTTTTGACAAAGACAAGTGCATTATATCTGTCTGATGGGAAAAATAAGCTTTAGGAACAGTTATACATATCTTGGTATGTACAAGTTCAATGTCTTTGGCTCTTACTATAATTGATGGTGTCCATCCACGGTACAAAGTTTGATGTAGATCTTTAGAAACTCCTCTAAACTGATGGTGTCCTAACAGATTTTCTACTTTGTTTTTCCCATGTCCTTGCTGGTGCTTTTAGTTTAGTTTGAACATAAGCAATGCATCTGATGGTTCATCTTTGAACCGACAGGTGTTTGGGATACTTCTAGCCTCTTTAGTGGTTGATATGATTAGCAATGGTGTTGATTTACTTCGGTTTTGCTTATGGTTTGTGAGAAACCTCTTCACCTGTAAATAATATTGATGACTATCTTTAGTACCTGTAATGCTATTGACTTTCTTGGCAAGAGACAAGTGTGTTATACTTGAAATTGGAATTTCAAAAACAGAGTATTGATAACTACGATCAAGTATAAAATTATTCCAATATTGAATCAGGTTTTGAACTTCACTTACCTTGGTACTATGAAAAGGTGTTTTGTAGTGACTCCATTTTTGATAATTGTTACCTTTGAAACGAAACTAGCTGGTGCTAAGGAGTGCTTTGTAGCCACATCTGGCTTTCCTTGGTTCTGATTTTGGTCTGAGAACTCTTTCTCCTTTGTGGGCACTTCTCTTTGTTCTATTGTTTTCTCCTATGCATCTGCAATTGCTTCAACATCTTTAACAAAAGACAAGCGCATTAAAACAGTCGTGGAATTATTTATAACAGATGGGAAAATTTTAGATTGAACCATTTCACTTCTCGGAGTGGAAACAATCTCTTGTTTCATATTGATTTGATTCTCAAGAATTTGTGTGCTGACTATGGCTGGATCTTCTTGAATTATGGACTCCTTTATCTTCCCTGTTTCAACATCCTTTGGCAAAGACAAATGCATGACACTAGAATTGGGAAATTGAAAATCAGATGGAACTAGGCTATCTTTAGATGAGTCAAGTTGTAGTTCTAGTTGAAGGAGATTTTAGTATTTTCTTAGAAGGGCATGTTGCAGCAAAATGACCTACTAAGTGACACCTATAAAATTTCATATCAGAAGGTTTAGAGAACTTACCTTGACATGGTGTTACTTGCGGTTCACGTAATTGCTTTGTCGTTCGCATAGGAGTTTGAAATATTTTTTGTAACCTCCTTTGCTTTAACTGTTGGCTTAGCCTCTGGTTGCTTCTCCACAGTTTTTGAAAGCACTCTCTGGTGCTCACGAGTTGACTGCATTTTTGGTGCTGACTTTAGGCTCCTTTGGGTTGCTTGGTACATAGATGTTGTCGTGTTGTTGCTCTGAGTTTGGCGCTTCTTCACAAACTCCTTATACATGCCTGCTTTGAGGTCTCTCGAATCCCTCACTCGATTTCTGTTGTACAACATGGGTGTGTCTTCTTTCAGCCACCATGTGTAAGCCTCTCCAACAAGAGAATCAACAGTGTAGGATATCTTTTCTTCTTTTGGGATGTTGTTGGTGCGCAGCCACTGCTTCATATTTTTTTCCCATCGGAGATAATCCTAAGGAAATTAGAGTTGTAGTGATGCTCCTTGTTGGCGTGATTCTTTGAGCTGGCGTATATGATGTGGAGTTGCATTCAGCATAAGGCAGCTCCATAGTGTGGACTTGAGGGGTATTGGTCTGGTGGTTCAGGCTTGACATATTCAGTTCCTGGTGCATCTCCAAACCCAATTTCTTCTCTTTGTAGGATTCGTGTCAGTTTTTCTCCCATCCTTGTTTCTCCTGTCGTACACTAGCAAACAGATCAGGTGCAAAAGATATTTGAAAACAAATCAGAAACAACACAGACTAGCAAGTTCTATCCCTTTTTTTTTTGTTGATGATGAATGAATGAATGGAATAAACTGGTGCAGCAACACGAACTAATGCAACAAGTGAAACAAATGAAACAGCAAGAATGAATGCGCAAACAACTTCTAACAAGCAAAACAGAGACAAATTGTAACACTCGTGTTCCGGGCAATGGAGTCTCGGTAAGGGCAATGTTACGGTCAGTCAAGAAATTCCGAGGTTTTGTCATTCGGACAGATTTGGTCGTTCGGACATGTGTGTTCGGGAAAACATGTTTGGTCTGGAAATGGACAAGTTTGGTCAGAAAATGGAGTTTGGTCACGTTCGGACAATTCTGGTCGGATCCGGACAGGTTTGGTCGGATTTAGGACAAGTTTTGTCCGAAAATGAAAATGGTCGGCTCAGACTGGGGAAGTCAGGGTTGAATTATTTTGGAAAATGATTAAGTTGGGTCGAGGTGGAATTTGGCTGGGCCATCTAGAATTCCTGATTGGACCAGGATTCATTAAAGAAGGACTGCGGACCAAATAGGGGAAATTGTTGGGCTTGGACAATTGGCTCGGTCAAATGAATTTCTGTTTCGATCAATCCTAATATTTTGGGAATTAGTGACAATCGAACGAGCTGGAATCGGTTTAAGGAGATTTTGATATTTTGGGTTGGGTATGGAACCAGATATGCAGATTAAGGTGGTTTGTGACCCAAATTTGATTGGTTCAGTCAAATCAAGTTTTGTCAAGTCCCAAAATCGTGAAATATATTCTAAGTATAGAATAAGGTGGTGGTGTGAAGGGTCGAGTCATATTATGAAGATGGGCCATTATTTGTGAGTTTTTGGTGGGTTTTTCTTAAGGTCCGAGGTCCAATTCGTGGATTAAACTTAAAGGATGATTAGTATAAGAGTTTCGAGGGTTTTAGAGTCGCATAACACAGAGAGTTTGCGCAGCCAGAGCTAAGAACCCTAGAGCTTCGAGTTTTGGAGAATTTGGCCGAGAATCAAGGTTCGTGAAGGGGTAAGCGATTCCTTTGTGATTTTTGTGATTTTGTTTCGATCAGATCTCGTTATTAAGATATTAATGTTGATCTATCACAGAAAATCTGCCAGTTGTCGATCTATTTGAGGAGTTGTTCGTGAACCCTTAGAGCTTTACCGTTCGTCCGAGAGTTCATCGATTGGTAAGTGAATCTCATCGTAAATCTAGTGTTCTGGTCCGATAGTTTTGGGTTATTTAAGATGGTTAGTGGTTTTGTGGCAGAGATCTTCGAGAAGCTTGAGTAGTTTGGGGATTTGGTTAGCATAGCTCACGCGGACCCAAACCGGTAAGGGTTTTTGTGTTAGTTGTGAGTATGCATTTTGTTGGGGTTTTGGTTAGATAATTTGTATTGATTGATTTTATGTGTCTGTAGGTTAATCAAAAGCTTTCTGAGATATTAAGGTGAGTGTGTGACTGTGGTTTGTGTTTGTGGTGATTTGGTTGTGTTGGTTATCTTGTTTATGTTAAGGGTATTGCGTTTGATGTCTTGACAGTTTGGTTCCATTTGTTGTGTTGTATGTGCTTCGGCATATGCATTTGAGGGAACTGTTGCTTTACATTAACTTAACTTGATTAATCATGCACATATATTAAATTGTCTTGACACTAAAACCGGTTAGACGGGATGATCGCTTCACTAGGCACATTTTGTTGTTTACGCATCCACTCGTTGATGCAGGTAATAAAGATTAAGGAGGAGCTCGCGGGACCTGGAGGCGTTGGATGGGATGGATGGTTTTATTGGGAGTTTGAGTTTAGTTGATTTTATTATTTTGTGATTTGAGTTTGATGTTTAGTTGCTTAAGATCCATGTTAGCGAGTATTTGAGATATTTGAGTTATTGAATTATTGAGGAATTCTTTTGTTGAGATTTGGTTAGTTGAATGGAATTTATTTGAGAAATTTTGAGACTCGCTTGCATGACTTAAGTGTTGTAGTTCCGCTGGGCATATAAACTTTGAATTTGAGGAAATCCGGAAACCTCGTTTGAGACTTAGAGTTTTATCGAGAAAATTTTTGAGGTCTACCGGTTAACACCATTGTTAGGGCAGATTTTACGGATAGGGGTGTTACACAAATCCTAATATGATTTTTTTTTTTTTTGAATTTTCGTTTACGGAATGAACAAAACAGAGATGCAGGCTCGAGATATGAGTCTCTAGATGATGCAAGACGAGTTAACAAGTGACAAATCAAGACAGAAACAAATCGCAACATAGTAACGATGAAACAGTTCACTTCAAAACAGTAATATGATGCAATGAGACAGAACTGATGCAGCAACACGAAACAAAAGATGCAGACACAAAATCAAAGATGCAGAAACACAACTAATACAACAAACTGAAACACAATGATCTAGACATAAAAGCAAACAACTAACAACTGAAGCAGAGGTAATCGTGATTAACAACTGAGACAGAGCATGCAATCAAACAAGTAGACTCGATATCACAAAACCAAGATGCAAACAAAACAGATTTTTTTTATATATGCAGACACGAAATCAATGATTAAATAAACTAAACAACACGAAACTGACACATCAATGACAAAGACAACTCGCAAAACAAACTAGAAACAATCGAGATAATTTTTTTATTTCTTTTTAGTGTTTTTCTTTTTCTTATGCAAAATTGACAAACAAAAATAACAGCAACAAACTCGACTTCTTATGGCTTTTCTTGACAATTCAATGACAGACTGATAATTCGGTTTTTACACCAGGTCAATCAAATAACCCTTAGCACGTTGAAGTACTTTAGGAATCGATCCTCAAGGAAACTAGAATAACAACACTAGGAATGCAAGTCCTATTTCAATCTAAGCAAATGAAAGTTTTGTGTGTTTGAAACCAAATTCGAAAAGTAAACAAAGCAGGAAAAGAGTAAAAGCTGTTTTAGAAATCAAATATGAAAAGTGATGAGTCTCGCGAATGACTATGACTTAAATGAAATGATGAACCTTTGATGATGTAAGAACACATGAAGAACAATGTCTTAGGCTAAAGGATTACTAACTAGACTAATCTATTTCCATGGTATTAGCCTCTACACTAATCAATGAATCATCATCAACTTCCATTGTCCATTCAAATGACTAA
Source organism: Cardamine occulta (assembly GCA_028015245.1). Lineage (NCBI taxonomy): Eukaryota > Viridiplantae > Streptophyta > Magnoliopsida > Brassicales > Brassicaceae > Cardamine > Cardamine occulta. The sequence goes on along the minus strand of CM051388.1, from coordinate 18,461,076 downwards.
TGAGCATTGATACTAAGTTCTAATCCAACCACTAATCACCCTAATCAACTATTTCCATAGGTTACGCATGAAAAGCACATTTAGATTCTCTCAAGTATTTCATCAAACATCTTCCGAGCATGAAATGCTAATCATCTAGATTTCTCAATTACATGTTTAATTTAGCATTACTAACAACCTAAATGAAAGACTACCTAAGATATAGTCTTAAACAACATAATTCAATCGTAAGAAAAAATCTAAATTCTTATGTAACACAACAAAATATGAATTATGTGTATCCATACTAAGAATAAATCTAAATTCAATCGTAAGTATAAATTATCATAAATAATTTTAAGAAAACACACGGATCCGATTAACTTAATTTTAATCGTTCTTAACGATTTTATATCCGAATTGATAATTCAAAAGTTTAGTATAAATATTACAAATCACTAATCCGGTTCACAATTAATTCTGGTACAACATTCAGATCAGTCCGAGTGTCAAAATACTGATGAAATCATTATTATTTAAAATATTTATAAACTGGATTAAAACTAAACCGAATACATAATTGGTAAGAATTTGGATTATATAAATTATATCTAATAAAATATTTATAAACATAACCCCGCACGTACGTACGGGTCCGAATCTAGTCATCATTAATCCATCAAATCATCTTACTCACCAAACTCTAAACTCATCTAAAAGGCTACTCACTCATAATCATGAAAACACAAATCAATAGGCTTGATATATGCATAATCATGATTAATAAGAGAATAGATGAAAGATTTAAGAAAAGAATAATAGTTGATACTTTAAATTAAGAGATTCATACAAGAGTTTATGAAAAACTAAACGAGGCAAAGAGAGAATCTATAAAATAAATATAGCATTTGACATAAATTAGGTCTAAGAGTATTTATAGTAAAAGATAAAAGGAAGTTAGTTCAACACATAACCAACTAAGTAATTTCATATTCAGCTTGAATTGGACTGATTTAACAACTTGAACCAGAGCTTCAGATGCGTCCCAGCGGTGTGATATGCTCAAATTTACCATGAGCTACTCTCTCAAATTAAGAGATCATTGTAGTATTTAGGGATCGAATCCACAAGAACTTTGGTTACGCAATAGATCGTCAGTAAAAGTATTAAGCTAAACAAGAATAATTGTAATTAGAAAACAAAGCAAATAACTAAATCGGAGTTTAAATCAATGGAGGAAAACGCTAGGCATAGGGAAATCTCAGAAATTGTCAGAACAGTGAATCAATTAAATTATCGGGATTGTAATTAAGAACCGTCTAGAACTCAAATCACTAAGCTATAATTAACCAACTGTCGTTGCGAAAACTATATAAATCTAAATTCCAGAATCCCAAATTTCTTTGCAAACCCTAAGAATCTAGACCAGCCTTAACGTTCAGGTTTGATATGTTCACAAAATCCCTAAACCAAATTTCTTTGTGAATAAGTAATTTTGCTCACCTTAGATAGATCAGATTATCAACTGCACTGTCGAGCCTAATCGATTAACCTAAGATCTAAATTCCAATTGCACTGTAGTGCCTCCTAGAATTAGCTTAGAAAATAACCTATGGTGAAGAACCCTAACAATTAATCCCAATAATAAAATCAATTCAACAATTCATTAGAAACCCTTGAAAACCCTTAGCCTAACTATGAAACTACTCAGACATATCCATGGAAATCAAAGACATGAAATAAATAGATATCATATAAATTAGAATAGAGAAAGAGAAACAGAGGTTCAAAATCTTCTCTCAATGAAGAACAAAGTAAGATCAGCCTCCCATCTCCTCCCCCCGTCTAAAATTAAACCAAATATAAAAAAAAATCCCTTTATATAAAACCTAAAAACCCTAATTTATAGTCTAAAACACGATCTGAAGTCTTTCGTAAACTTCTCGAACTTCTGGGCAAAGTTGCAATTCTTCAAAACTTGTTAAATACCGCGTCTGGTGTGAAAAATGCTGGTGTCGCTTAACAATGATGAGTGGTGTTGATGGACACCAATGGTCACGAACTCGGCTTACGCTTCTGGTGGCAGACTGGACCATGTTCACGAAAATTGGCATAACTTTTGATCGCACCGTTGGAATTACCTCAAACATTTTCCTAATGAAAGATAACTCATTGATCTATCTTGTGTCCAAATATTAACTTGATCCATCGGTGGAAAGTCATTCAACGAATGACAAACTTCCGTCACCTCTGCATGATTCTGCATCTCCATATGCTACAAAGCTCCATAAATACTCTAAATCATCCAAAAGATACCGAACGTGTGTAGACCTGTAAAAGACTCTAAGAAGACTCGAAAGACATGTAAAAGACTCGATAAAATACATATATCATGGCATAAAACCGGTAAAAACCATGATATATCACAGTGTCATCATGTCGTTACAGCATCCCGCTAGAGCCCAGCGGTGTTATCTTCCCGCTGCAGCTGCTAGACCAGTTCAAAAGGTAAGTTTTGTCAAATCTCCAGTGGTGTAGTCTTGCCGCTGGGTCATATTGCTCTTCAATAAATCGGTCATAACTCTGGAACCACAGCTTGGATCGTCTTCAAATCACTCCGTTAGAAAGCTAACTCAATTTGCTATAACTTCCATCCAGGGTGTTGGATCTAAATCGCATAGGAAGGCTTTCATATGAGTCGATCTTTGAGACACTTGGGTTTGGTTCTTAATCTTCATTTCTCTTATTTGCATCCAAATGGTCCCTCTTGTTGCATAACTCAATCCAAAACCTACAAGACAATAAAACATGCAAATATATGCTCATAGACTCTAACTATGTAATGAAAACACAATAAATCTAATGATAAATGCAATCAACAATATGCTAAAAAGGCTACCTATCACAGACACTTAAACAAAACACAGAAATAGAATCAAAGCAACAAAAAGGACAAAAACAAAGCAGAATCAAAGACAACTCCATTTTTTCATTTTTTTTTTGAAAACAAAAACACTAAACAATAAGCAAACACGAAAAAGGATAGATTCACCTGATTTTCGAGCCTAAGCTCTGATACCAGATGATGTAGGCACGAAGCCTTAGAGGAGCTGAGGATAATGATGGGGCCAAGCAGCTGCTGGTAACACGCTCTCTGTTTGACGAGTGATGGAGTGAAGTGGATCGAGATGGGGCTAGTTCAAATGGTGGTAACACGCTCTTTGAATCAGAACCAAAATGTAGTGAAGATTGAGAACAAGATGGATCGATAGACGCCAAAAAGTTGATGAAGAAACTTTGATAAGTCTGAACTCGAGCTTCCAAGCGAATCACACGCAAGAGAGATAAGAGTGGCTAGGGTTTTCTTTTCAAAGAAAATTCGTTCTTTAATGATAATTGGTTCAAATGATACAAGCTGAGAAGGAGCTTTATAAACAGTTGTGCAGCTTAGGGCTTCTTGGCCAAAAAATACAAATAAGGAAAGAACAAAAAGAAACACTCTCTAGACTCTAAAATACAAAATGCTGAGATTTCTAATGACTCGAAGTAAAATAAAATCCTGCAGAACAACAAAAAAAAAAACTAATGAGTTTAAAGAATAGTTCAAATACTCACCATGTATATTTCGTGGCTCTTTTAGACACTCTTGGAGCTGATGGAAAGAGTTGATTCTTGGTGTCATTGAAAAACCGGCAAAAAGGAGTGTGTGTGTGACTTGAGTTCCACACAAGAAACTTCTTGTAAATTCCTTGTTTGGCTCAACTTCTTTATATCTTGTGGAGGTTGTAGTATGGAGGTCCTCATCACTCCTCTGTCTTCACTAGTTCTAGGTGACTCCTTATGAGCTCGAACTCCTCATAGTACTCTTCTACACTCCTATTTCCCTGAAACAAAGAATGAAATGTTTTAGTAACTCAGGGTGATAATGCAGAGGTACATACCTTTTCTGAAGCTCAAACTTTATATCAGCCCATCGAGTGATCAGAGGGTATCTAAGCCTCCTCTTCTCAGCTGCTTCACGATCCCACCATACTAAAGCGTGATCAGTGAGGCTGAAAATGGCTAGAGTGATCTTCTTCGGCCCCGTGTATGCATAGACTCAAACAGATGCTCCATGCGCTTCTCCCACTCCAAGTATGCAGCTGGATCAATCTTTCCTGCAAACGTTGGGGCTATTAGTTTAACTTAAGGGGGTAAGGTCCTCTCATCCTCCCTAGGATGATTCCTATCTTCGTGGTTTGTCCAATTGACGTAATCAAAGACGAAGTGCACTGGATCTGGTGGTGGAGGCGGCTGGTATTGTTGTTGTGGTTGTACGTCTGGTGGTTCCTCATCACATTGTGGATCAAAGTTGGCTCTAGGAGCTGCTGGTGCCACATTGCATATGGGACCAAGAGGTGCACCGTTCTGGTTTGGTGGATCCAACAGGTCAAGGCGCGTCTTGAACGACCCAAGGTCTTTTCATTGTACCTATCTGAGTGTTGAGATTGTTGATGGTCTGATTCGTTTGAGTGAGTGCAGCCATAAGGGCTTCCAGAGTAACAGGCGGTTGCACTTCTCCCATGATTCTGGTACCTAACAAAAGAAATCAAAGACGAAATCAATGTTCTTTCAAGCAAAACATAAAGCAGAAAAAATGACAGAATTTTTCTGTTTATGTTTTTATGAGCGAAAAAAATCAAATGAGTTCCAAAAATAAAAGCGACAATTTTTCTTATGATTTTGAAAAGGTAAAACAAAAGACGAAAAAAATTTATGACTTTTTTTGGATTTTATAAAATTGAAACACTGAAGCAGACGATAAAATAGGCATTGACATGAAGCCAGGCATCCTGAGATACATCACCACACGAAATGCTTGAGCTTACACTTAGTTTTTAGTTTCCATACTAGCGCCTGAAGTGTCGTGACACTCGGTCCCTAAAGAGGGAGGTCGCATGCAGGACGATAGAGGTCTCTTGCAGCCCAATACCCAGACTTGACAGAGTAATTGCCTGACTTTGTCAAGGTCCAGCAGTATCCATCATTTGATGCATCGCGGCTTGGTTTGATCCCTAATATCAAGGTAATTTCTTCTGAGGAAAAAAATTCTCGAAGACTATCTATCTTTCACTTCTTGGTCTCAAAATCGATCAGAGTATTGCCAAATACTAATGGGTCTTTATCCTCATTAAGGCCTTTTGTAGGTTGAGCCGGCTTGTCAGGTATCCATGGTTCTGTCTAGATACTCATTCCGAACCATGCTCCAATCGTCTTTTTGATTCCCGATCTCAGAAGAAGTTTTGCAGCTAGCATACTTTGCCATCCGTATGATGGGCGTTTACTTGTATATCCAAGGGATTACAATATCTAAAATATATCCCTTTCAGTACTCACGCGAGTAAAGAATCAGGAAATCGGAGTTATCACGCAATTGCCATTGATTTCATTCTTTTTAGTTAGGGAAATAGGTTTGCTCTTGATTTTATTATTTTAGTTAGTCAAAACCAATTGCAATTGATGTTTTGAGAAATTTATGAAAAGGTATAACTTGGTAAAACTTGTTGTTGCAAGAGGAAATAGACCCACCACTACAACCTTTGAGAATGTAGTTCCCCCCTTCAGACTACAAGAATCAAATAAAGCTATCGACGAGGTGTTTTATCTATGAAACTTTGAAAACACTAGATGGCTTGACTCATCCGCTCACAACGGTTGAGAGGAAATGGTTTGAGGAACATCCGCAGTTCCAACACATTTTCCACATGCCAAGGGACAAAAACCATAAGGTCATGGGCATGTGGATGCTTTTTTTTCGAACGGCATGCACCGAGAAAAAAATTGAAGCTTGGTTCGTCGTTAATGGTGTTTCTATCAGCTATGGCATTAAGGAACACGCCTTGATATCAGGATTCAACTGCTGCAACTATCCCCTTGATTATAAAAAAGTAGGCAGTGAGGCCATTGTGAAGAGCATTTTAAGGGCCAGAAAACTATTAGATATCAAGACGTGAGAGCTAAGCTAGAGAAGATGGTACCGGTGGGTCATTCTTTAGATAGGTTGAAGATGGTGGTGCTCTACTTCTTATCCATCATTATCATAGAGCAGACAAAGATAGGAAAGGATGCTACTTCTGTGGAGTCGTTCTTTCTCTAAGCGGTGGATGATCTTGAGTTCTTTAGGGATTTTCCTTTGGGGAAGATTGTCATTTAATCACATGATGAAAGAGATTGAGCACACAATGGCTCATTTTGGAGGGACCGTCAAGGAAGATGTCTTATGGCTGGTTCCCGGTTTCTGTATTCCAATGGAGGTTAGTAAAAATTAATTGAGGTATTGGTCATTGTCACTAGTTCTTATAATTGAAATTAACTCTAACTATATGTGTGTTGTGTAGCTTTTAGCATTTGAGGCAATTCCCAAATTATGAGATAAATTCTTAGAAGATTATCTAGAGGCAGATGAGCATTGTCCTAGGATGTGCAGAAAAAGATTCAAGAAAGGTGAAAGTAAAGGGTTTCCTCTTTCAAAAATATATGAAGCACTTGGTAAAACTGTGGTGAGTTTTGTTAGTTATCTTTAGCATATGAATTATTTTGGGTTGTTATGTTTTTAATATTTCTTCATTGTTTACGTTCACATGACATTGATAGTATCCTCATAGTTAGAGATGAGGAAAAGTCTCTTTTGGCTACAATCACGGAAGAAGAAGACGAAGATGATAAACATGATATCATCGTTGATAGTTGGATGCAGTGTCATCGAAAAGGATTAACCATTTCGTTAGAAAACATGTACAGCCAAGATGTAGCAACACAAGTGGAAGAGGCACCTCAGGAAACCCCAGTGAACGAGGAGATAGCCACCAATGAAAGCCCGGGACACCCGACATTCGAGGAATTCACTAAATTAGTCGATATTGTAAACAACATGAAAGAAGAGATGGGATCAAAGTTGGTGGGAATTGAGAACAAGCTTGTTGGGGTGGACAAAAGACTCGGATTGTTGGAAGCTTCACATAAGGATTTAATTTCACAATATCATCTTCAATTTCAATAAATTAACATAGGAAAGGAGTCGGATTTTTTTGACTTGTGTCAAAAATGAAGTAACCCCACTATTTAATTCACAATTTGACTCAATGGGCAACTAAAAAATCTCAACAATTTGTATAATTTGCCATCGATGAGGCAGAGGAGAGAGAAGTCAAGTTACATGGAAATTATTGGTGAAGGAAGGTATGTAGACAAAGATCGAGAAGAAGACAAAGAAGTCGTTTTACAAGAATCTGTTGAAGCTCCTTGGGTTATTATGTAAGAAGGAAAAGTAAACGCAGATGAAGCCATTAAAAGAGAGTCTCGGAAGCTTAGAAAGTTGAAACTTTTCGGAATGTAAGAAATTAATCAAAATTGAGATTTTTGGTTGATATATGTTGGAACTGCATATTATTTAATTCATTTATAAGTCATTTGAAAAGAAAGTCAAAATAAGGGTTTATAGTAATAAAACTCTTCGATTAAAGATGAATTGTAAAAAAGCTCTTCAATTATATAGTTAATGAAAAAACCCCTCGACTTTAAATCGGTTAGTGAAAAAATCCTTCCGTCTACAATTCCGTTAAAGTTTAAAACGCAGCATTTTTAAAAAATAAAAAAATGACGGTTTTTAGTAATAAAACCTCTTAACTAAAGATAAATATCATAAGAAAACCCCTTAATTATATATTTAATAAAAAAACCCTTAACTTTAAATCTGTTAATGAAGAAACCCCTCTGTCTACAGTGCCGTTAAAATTGGGCTAAATTTAAAACCCAATAGTTTTATTTTCTTCTTTTTTTAATCAAAAATCACACGACATGTTATAAAATGAAAACAACATATTCTAAAATGAAAATGACATGAATTCTGATGTTCTAAAATAGAAATAAAAATGACATGTTTTTGTAGTTGACTTTTGATAGATCCAAAAACCTATTAGACCATAAAATTTCTAATAACAAGATTACTTGCAACTTCAAAATCAAACATGTTGCAACATAAAAATCAAGATAAACAAGATTTCATGCTACAGACTCGGTTCATTGGGTAGTTTTTTGTCTATTTGAACGGTTGTTTATTATATAGTTGTAACAACCGTTTAAAGAGAGAAAATATCACCCAATGAGTTCAGCATGTAGTATGAAGTCTTGCTTTTTTTGAATTTTTAAATTGTACATACTCTTGTTATTAGAAATTTTATGTTCTAACAGATTTTTGGATCTGTCAAAAGTCGATAAAAACATGTTTTTCATTTTAGAATATCAAAATTTATGACATTTTCATTTTAGAATATGTTATTTTCATTTTATAACATGTTGTGTCGTTTTTGACCAAAATAAAATAAAAATAAAAATGTTGCGTTTTAAATTTAGTCTAATTTTAATGGTACTGTAGACAGAGAGATTTTTTCATTAACAGATTTAAAGTTAAGGAATTTTTTTATTAAATATATAATTGAGGTTTTTTTTATGATTTATCTTTAGTTGAGGGGTTTTATTACTAAAAATCGTCATTTTTAATTTTAGAAAACGATGTGTTCTAAATTTTAACGAAATCGTAGACGAATGGGTTTTTCAACTAACAAATTTAAAGTTGAGGAGTTTTTTGATTAAATATATAGTTAAAGAGTTATTTTACGATTCATAGGGGTTTTATTACTAAAAAACCCTAAAAATAATAACATTCCAGTTACAAAAACCTGTGAAAAAGGAAAATCATGACCATGCCCGTGCATCCATGCCTCCAAGCGTTTTCCTTGCTGCGATTATCTCCAATAGATTCGCCTTAGCATCTCTAAAAGGATCATCAGATCTTGATGCCATCATATGCTGTAAAAAAAACTAAAGGTACTAAATTCTGTATTTCTTCTTGTATCCTTATCCAATACAACGTATGAAACTCTCAAACCCTAACAATGGAGATTCGTTCAAGAGATCTCCTAACTCTCCTCTAACAAACTCATCACGTTTGTCAACAACTTCACCAGTACAAGCATAACTTCTTCCTACTTCTCTTATTATATACTTCATCTTATTTATATTTCATCCTTTCTTTAGCACACAATTCTCATAAACTGGATAGATAATATAAGGGTATTTGTTTTAAAACTGGGCGTAATTGATATCACCAGCCCAATAAGAGACGCTGGGCTTTATATAGATAGAAGCAGTGAAACCCTAAATTCACAAAGTCGAAAGCATGTCCAGCATTTTCGTCAATCCCAACAATGCAAACAAGGGTGAGATGTTTTATCTCTTGCTGGAAATTGCTTCTTGTCTATGACTTGGATTAGATAAACTTCATCTGATTAATCTGTCATGGTTATATTTTTAATGGATCTAATGATAATAATCAAATGACAAGTGTTCATGTGGTGTCAATTGGCATAGTCACATGTGTTTAATGTGTGTTTTAACAGGAAGTACATATTATTTAATTCAATTATAAATTATTTGAAAAGAAAGTAAAAATAAGGATTTTTTAGTAATAAAACTACTAAACTAAAGATGAATCGTAAAAAAGCTCATCAATTATATAGTTAATGAAAAAAATCTTTAACTTTAAATCCGTTAGTGAAAAAAACCTCCATCTACAATTCCGTTAAGGTTTAAAACCCAACATTTTCTAAAATTAAAAAAATGATGGTTTTAAGTTATAAAACCTATTAACTAAAGATAAATATCGTAAAAAAACCCCTTAATTATATATTTAATAAAAAAAATCCTTCAACTTTAAATCTGTTAATGAATAAAACTCCTCTATCTGCTTTGCCGTTAAAATTAGGCTAAATTTAAAACCCAATATTTTTATTTTCTTTTTTTTTTTAGTCAAAAATGACACGACATGTTATAACATGAAAACAACATATTCTAAAATGAAAATGACATGAATTCTGATGTTGTAAAATAGAAACAAAAATGACATGTTTTTTAATTGACTTTTGATATATTCAAAAACCTATTAAAACATAAAATTTCTAATAACAAGATTACGTGCAACATCAATATCAAACATGTTGCAACATAAAAATCTAGATAAGCAAGACTTCATACTACAGACTTGGTCCATTGGGTAGTTTTTTGTCTCTTTGAACGGTTGTTTATTATATAGTTGTAATAACCGTTTAAAGAGAGAAAATATCACTTAATGAGTTCAGCATGTAGTATGAAGTCTTGCTTTTCTAGATTTTTATATTGTACATACTCTTGTTATTAGGAATTGTCTGTTCTAACAAATTTTTTGGATCTGTCAAAAGTAAAAAAAACATGTTTTTTTCATTTTAGAACATTAAAATTCATGACATTTTCATTTTAGAATATGTTAATTTCATTTTATAATATGCCATGTCGTTTTGACCAAAATAAAATAAAAATAAAAACATTACGTTTTAAATTTAGCCTAATTTTAATGGCACTATACAGAGGGATTTTTTCATTAACGAATTTAAAGTTGAGGGATTTTTCATTAAGTATATAATTGAGGGTTTTTTTTAGGATTTATCTTTAGTTGAGGACTTTTATTACTAAAACTTGTCATTTTTAAATTTAGAAAACGATATGTTCTAAATTTTAATGGAATCGTAGATGGAAGAGTTTTTTTACTAACAAATTTAAAGTTAAGAGTTTTTTTATTAAATATATAATTAAAATTTTATTTTACGAATCATCTTTGGTTGAGGAGTTTTATTAGAAAAAAAAACCCTAAGAATAATAACATTCCAGTTACAAAAAAACCTGTGAAAAAGGAAAATCATGACCATGCCCGTCCTAATCTCTTCTGTTTCTTTTGACTTTTTCTCTCTGCTTTAGTATCCATCGTGCCTCCATGCGTTTCCCTTGCTGCGATCTTATCTCCAATAGATTCGCCTTAGCATCTCTAAAAGGAGCATCAGATCTTGATGCCATCATTTGCTGTAAAAAAAACCAAAGGTTCTGATAAGATTCAAGGTACTAAACTCTGTATTCCAATACAACGTATGAAACTCTCAAACCCTAACAATGGAGATCTCCTAACTCTCCTCTAACAAACTCATCACGTTTGTTAACAACTTCACCAGTACAAGCATAACTTCTTCCAACTACTCTTATTATATACTTCATCTTATTTAGATTTCATCCTTTCTTTAGCACACAATTCTCATAAACTGGATAGATAATATAAGGGTATTTGTTTTACAACTGGGCGTAATTGATATCACTAGCCCAATAAGAGACGCTGGGCTTTATATAGATAGAAGCAGTGTAACCCTAAATTCACAAAGTCGAAAGCATGTCCAGCATTTTCGTCAATCCCAACAATGCAAACAAGGGTGAGATGTTTTATCTCTTGCTGGAAATTGCTTCTTGTCTATGACTTGGATTAGATAAACTTCATCTGATCAATCTGTCATGGTTATATTTTTAATGGATCTAATGATATTTTTTTGTTCTCGCAGGTGCTGGGACACTTATCGTATGGGTCTTGGAGGATTGCTCAAAGATCCCAAAAGCTTCCGAGTTTTATGAGACTTATAGGAAACTCAAAAGAGCTCTTAAGAAGGATGAATATGATGGGTACTTCTATTATGAGGTTTTCATTGTTGATCCGAAAATGGATGGCAAATCTTTCGATGATTGTCAAAAAGAATATCTGGAACACGATATCAGAATAAAGAAATCCGAAGGTGAATTTCTATTACTTAAAACCCTCTTTTCTTTATATATATAATGATAAATATATAATCTACATACTTATTATATACAGAAGGGGATAGAGATGCAAGATTTAACCATATGTTACTGAGCATTCTTTCCTGGTCGTTTTTATTTTGCGATTATACTGGCCATGGCACTGACAAGAAAGCAAATGTGGTGCTACTCTCAAGTAACCAAAACCCTGGACAAGGCAACAAGCTCCCTAATGTTCGTGACGCTTTGTGGAAGAGAGGTTTCAATTTTGCCGTAGTAAATCCTGATACTTTGGCTGTTCTATTTTAATGAATGCTTTTACCTATGATCGGAGTATAATATTTTGCTTTTACAATGCGTGTATGCCTCATATTACAATGCTATTTTTTCAATAAAATCTATAATTTGGTCGGTGTCTTGAAACTCTATCCTTAGATGTAGAAAAACTGGGTTTTTCTTCGAAGGTCCCGTTTACAACCAAAGAAACAAACATCAGGCTCTAATTTTAACATATAATATTAGCAACTATATGGAGGTTTCACGTTAAGATAGAAAATTTTCATTGGAAGACGGGATCCACTTCAGTTTTTTCGGAAACGTAAACGAGATTATATGTAATATGCTGCTAATGTTTGTATATAAAAAAAAAATCAATCCTCCATCTTTATTTCGTATCAGTCAAATCAATAGTGTGATAATACATAGAATCATTAGGAACATTTGTAGTTATAACACATTTTTAAACTACCTAGACTCGCAGATTATTGATTCAAAGAAAAGTGTTTGAAGTAAAAGCAAAAGACTGAACTCTCTTATTGATAAAAACGGGAATACAAAGTACTGAAACAAAGAGCTCAAATAGAAAATTCCAATAACGGTCTAAAACTTAGAAAAGGAAATAGAATCTACAACATTGAAGGAGATGAACGTTGGTGGTCTTCTAGCTGTTTGGTTTTAATGGAGGAGCGTCAATGATTATGGCTGAAGAGATACACAAGTCTTTAGGATTTGATGGACGTTTAGGATCTCCTGACATAGAAGGAGGGTCAAGATTAAATGGCAAAGATGCACCCTTGGGAGAAAAGCTAAGAGCTTCGCCGAAAAAGGAAAGTTTCTTCTTTCTTGTCTTTTTGTGAGTGAACACAAGTGCTCTTCGTTTGGTAGCTTCTAAACAATGTGTAGTCTTCATGTGTGTGATGAGAAACAGCAGAAAGTCGTACCCATGTTGATTAGGTAGCTCGCTTTAATTGAACCGGTCGGTTTGGCTGGTTTGGCTGGTTTGGTGCAGAAGTGGATTGGTTGAACCAACTCCAAAGTTAGCTCGGAAATGGGGTGTTTCTCCTCAATCAAAGTTTTCTTTATATGGGTTTATTTGACAAATACAAATACTCGAGACGGGACTAAATTCTCAAGTAGATTTGTTGGGAGTTAGCTTATAGGGTTTTCTATTTATAGACCCATTTAACCTAAACTTAGTGGGCTCTAATGGGCTGGGAAAAAGTAGAAGGGGTTTGATTCCATAATTTAAAAATGGGCTAGGATGAGGGTGTGAAAATTCTCCCCCAACTTGAAAGGGAATCCGTCCCCTCATTCCCCCTCAAATACCCCTTTTTGTAACCGGTCTCCAGCTCTGGCCTTCCAGTAATTCCTGGAGAAGAATGCTAATCTACCCCAGAGAGTGACGGCGCTTTGGTGCCACTTTGATCCTTAACATTTCGGCGCACTCCCTTCCCCACCACTACAAGAAAACAGCCGGAATCATACGGAAAAATTCGTCGGAAATCCGTCGGAAACCGGGAATTCTGTCGGAAATCCGTCGGTTATTGCCGTCTGAACTATGTCGTCGGAATTAAAAACTGCGTCGGAAATCCGTCTGAATTTCTGACGGATTTCCGACGAAATCTAGTTTCTGGACATCTGTCGATATTCCGTCGGACATTCGTCAGAATATATTACGTCGGGTGTCCATCGGGAATCCGTCGGAAATATTCTGACAGATTCCTGACGGAATTCTGATGTTTTAAACTGACGATGACCGATAGATTACAGACGTTTGTCCGACGGACAAAAACCGACAGATTTCCGACGGATCTAAACACCGACGGATTTTCGACGGAATTCCGATGTTTTTGAACCGAAAGAGACCGACAGATTCCCGACGTAGTACCGACTGGATACAAACCGATGGATCTAAAAACCGACGGATTTCCGACGGAATACGAAGTTTTTTTTTTAATATAATATTTCGAAAAATCAATTAATTTTAAGAAAATTAATTTTTTTAAAAAGAAATGAAAAATAAAATTTAATTGTATTGAAAATAAAAATTGAATATTATTTTAATTTTTTAATAATTAAAAAAAAAACATAAAATTGTTTATAATGCGAAAATGAAACTAAACGCCCGGTGGACGTGGTGGATATTGTGAAAAGAATTCGTTCATCCGTTGGATCATCGCTTGTTGATCAGCTTCATATTTCGCCTGTTGCGCTTCTCCGGCCTCTTTAAGGCATTGCATATCCGCCTTCATCTCCTCCATTTCAGCGTCTCTTTCTGCGAGCTTTGCCCGAAGATCGTCGCTCGGATCTCCGTAAAAGCGTGAAGTAGCCGAGTAAGATGCTGAATCGTCCGGAAGACCAAAGACCCGACCTTTGGTCTTCGGAGTACACTGCAGAAATGAAAAGTTGAATAAATATTTGAAATTAAATAAAAATTGATTAAGATTTTAAAATTTACTTACCTCGTAGACGAATTCGTTGATCTTCTCGATCAGGACTTCGGTGAGAGGCGGGGTTCCTTCAATGATTGGTTGACTAAGAAGATACTCAGCACCCATCTTCCTGACATTGCCAACGATCTCCCGAGCTACACCATCTTGGATTTCATTGGTGTTCTTGTTGGTGTGTGCAACTTCGATCAATTTGAGGGCAGAAGGTTGGACACCATCTTGCCGAAACTACAAAATTAACAAATATAGTAAATATTTTGAATATAAAATTGAAAAAAACAACATATTGATTAAACCAAAAACTTACAAGTTGTTTCGCATTTGTGACCAAACTGGTTGCTCCTAGGTTGTGCGTCGCCTTGCCCTTTCCTTTGCGATCGTTGTTCCCGCACGCAGAGTGGGTTGTGCAGCTAGCCTTCGTAGTGTCTTCCGTCCAGTACGCTATCAATCCATTCCATAGGGCCGGGTTCATAACCAACTCCCTTGGAACAAGATTCCTCGACCACAACCCCTTCCACTCGTTCATCTTCCGTGAATACATTATTGCCGCTTTTTTGTAGAAGTCCCTTCTAACCAAAGCGGTAATGTGACTCTCCCAAGTAAATTCTTGCTGAAAAAAAATGAAAATTAAATTATAATAAACTAATAAACTAATTAAATTCAAAATAAACAATAAAGAAAATGAAAAACTTACCGCAAATTGCCGAAACCACATTTCCTGCTCTTCTAAGGGCATTTGGGAGTACGTCGGATACGGATGCTGAAGCAATCCATTAAGCATCCGGTTGATAGACTTGGAAATCCCATTTCCCGAATCTTTAAACTTTCAAAACAAATTGTTTTGTAGACTTTAAATAGTTTATAAAAAATATTAAATAAATTTTAATATTTTAAAATTGGAAAACGAGACTTACCATGTGTCTGTCCCAACACAATCTGGATGAAGACAAGTGAACCTCTCTCATCCAGGTAAAGCAACGAAGTCCTCGACGCTAATTGCAGACGGTGCAGTAGGGGGTGGTGTCGATGCAGCAGGGGATGGTACAGGTGATGCGGTGTCCAGAATATGGGTAAGCCGTAGAATGACTCCTCGCAACTCCCCTACCCCTACCGGAACCTCGACGTACTCGGTTCCCAGAACCCTCGTAATATAATCCGTAATCCCTTATAATTTTTTTAAAAATGATTATAAATTAATACAAATGATTTTAAATATGTAAAAATGATTATAAACTTTTAAAATGATTATAAATTTCTAAAATGATTAATAATTTCTAAAAAATTATTATAAATTAATACAAATGATTATAAAGTTTTAAAATGATTATAAATTTCTAAAATGATTAATAATTTCTAAAAAATGATTATAAATTAATACAAATGATTATAAGCTTTTAAACTGATTATAAATTTCTAAAATGATTAATAAGTTTTTTTATTATAAATTTTTAAAAAATTAATTATAAATTTTTAAAAATGATTATAAATTCTCCAATCTAAATAAATAATGTAAAGTAAATTTAAATAAATAATGATTATAAATTAATAAAAAACATTATAATTAATTATAAATTTTTAAAAATGATTATAAATTAATTAAAAACATGATAAAGTAATATTAAATTACAAATTCTCCAAAGTTAAAAATTCTCCAAAATAACATAACAAATTCTACAAATTCTTTAAATTCAATAACAAAACAAATTCTCCAAAATTAAAAAATTAAATCTAACCATAGAAATCCTATAACTAACACTAGAAAACATAAATCTAACATCCAATAACATAAATTTAACATCCAAATTTCTAAATCTTACATTCAATAACCTAAATCTAACATCAATCTTAAAACCTTAGAAATATTTAAAATTTAGAGTTTTGGAAACTTACAAATTGGATGGAATTGATGGATTGTTAGACATCTTGATGATTGATGTCGAAATCGGAGGTTTAATCGGCACGAAATCGGCTTCGAAATCGGAGGTTTTTTGTTTTTTTTTCGTTTGCGGTTCAGATCCGCGAGGAAGAAGAAGACCCTATTTATCAAATATTTTTGACGGATTTCCGTTGGAATATCCGTCAAAATATTTTAATATTAAATGACACGCGGCAAATTAAATTTTAGTTTCCCGGGAAATTAAAATTTAATTTGCCGCGTTAAATTTCGCGTATCCGACGGATTTATCCGTCGGAAATCCATCGGATAAGCAAAATTTAACGCTGGAACACGTGTAACGGATCAATAGAAATGGATCGTAATCGACCCCAAAACCACAAATCCGTCAGAAATCCATCAGAAATTTCCGACGGATTTCCGACGGATTTGTGGTTTCGTGGTCGTTTACGATCCGTTTCTATTGAAATATGTTTGTAGTTTGTTTTGTTACTCATTTCAATGATAAAATATAAACAAATACATTGTTACAAATGAAATATACGAAATCCAAAGAAGTTTAGTTGTTATGGTTATAAATCATCGTTATAACATATGTATAATTGTCTAACATGTATACATGATAGTAGGGAGTTTTTATATTTTGATATATATGATATGTTACAAGGTATATGTTAGTATTTTATCATTGAAATGAGTAACAAACCATACTACAAACATATTTCAAGAGAACCGGATTGTAAACGACCACGAAACCACAAACCCGTTGGAAATCCGTCGGAAATCTGTCGGAAAATTTCGGATGGATTTCCGACGGGTTTGTGGTTACACGTGTATCGGTTTAAGGATTGACTGACATTGGCTGCCGAAGAAAAAATGTCTTTTCCTTTGTTATCCGTCGGAAATCCGTCGGAAATTTATGTGTAATTTGGTTTAGATGTTTTTTGTATAGTATTTTTTATTGTTTTTTGGTTTATTTTTGGTTGTTTTTTATTATTTGGGGTTGTTTATGATTTTTAATGTTTTTATTTATTTATGGTTTTGTGGTTTTAATTTTTATAAAATGTAATATTTAAAATACGAAATAAAAAATACAAAATATAAATAAAAACAAATGTTGAACATGTACTACTCTGAATCAGATAATGATCCTTCGGAAGGAATATCGTCGTCGGCCTTATCAAATTCTCCAAGTTCTTCCTCAGATTCTGAATGAACTCTATCATCACTAATTTCCGTTAAATCAACCACAAGGAATGTATCAAAAGAATGTTCAACATGATCCATTGGAACACTTCTAGTTGGTTGTAAAGCATCGTGCTCAGAAACTCCATAAATTTTTCCTCTTAGATTAATTGGAGTCACTGTAATCCAAGGATCTGAACGCCGTGTTACCCTAGGGTAATGAATATAGCATACCTAAAAAACAAATGTAAGTTATGAAGTCAAATAAAACAAAAATAGAATCCAAAAACTTTAATAATATAAAATATTTATTAAAATATCCGAACCTGGTCTGCCTGTGATGCTAGGATGAATGGGTCATATGTACGAAGTTTTCTTCTAGAATTTACTGACGTGACGCCAAATTGGTTCACCTTAACCCCACGCCCAACTTCTGGATCATACCATTCACACATAAAAACAATGCACCTCATGTCCAACATCCCTGGGTAGCGAACTAGCAATATTTCTTTGAAAATCCCGTAGTAGACAACATCACCAGATTGAGCCGAAATCTCATAATCTGCAGTTGGTCTTGACCTTCCTTCATCGTGAATCCTAAACGCAAATCCCCTACTGCAATACCTAGGATACGAGGTCGCAATGTAGATTGGGCCAGTAACTAACTCTACTAACCATGTCGGAAAAACCGATCCACCTCTAATTCCTTCATTAACCTAAGAAAATAATTTATACAAAATTAATATAAAATACTTACGTAATAATTGAAGGCATTTATATATTAATATTATAGCCTACTTACGTAAAATTGCAGCCAAGTAATATAATCGTTCTCCTTATGCAGATCAAGTTCTTCTTCAGTCTTTTCCGGAAAATGGCTATGTATTATTGCCATGTAAAACCTGAAATCAAACAATATTATATAACCTTTGAAAGCTAATACTTATGTATAAAATAATTTAGTATTTAAATAGATTAAGTTTTTTACCTTTCGTACTCCGCCATCTCCTCACAATTATGCAAGTGAGTCCACTCCTATTGTGAAAATTTGCGTTTCTTCCCTTTTCCACTGAATCGACCAACTTGCGAAAACAACTCAGGGACCACCAATGGATACATGGCTTTCTCACCTCTATCATCATGGCGAGCAGGACGTTTACTCTTCGTATGAACTTCCGATGGAAAGTAATATTCCGCAAAATGTGAGGTTTCTTCGTTGATGCTCTGTGCGACAATTGACCCCTCAACTCGACTTAAATTTTTAACCTTCTTCTTAAGATGGAACATGTACCGCTCAAAATGATATATCCAACGGAATTGAACAGTACCACCTAGTGCGGCTTCATGGGGGAGGTGGATCGGAAGATGTTCCATAACATCAAAAAAGGACGGCGGAAATATCTTCTCAAGATTGCAAAGGATCAAGGGTATATTGTCCTCTAAATTGCGAATCCCATCAAGTGCAAGTGTTAACGTGCACAAATCCCGAAAGAAAGCACCAACTCCTGCAAATAAAAATACACAAATTTAAATATATATAAAATAAAAATATCAGTAATTTTTAAAATACACATGGAAATAATTTATACCTGCAATTGCTTCGTACACATCTTTATGAAGGAGCTCCGCAAAAGCGAATGGAAGAAGTCGCTGCATCACAACATGACAATCATGACTCTTCATTCCGATAAACTTTCCTTCTCCATAGTCGACGCAATTACGCAGATTAGATGCATATCCATCAGTGAATTTGACATCGACTTGAATCCAATCAAAAAATTCTTTTTTCTTTTGTGCATCCAACCAGTACGGAGCAAAAGGATATTTACCATTGGGAAGAATTTCAAGAAAATCACGATCGCAAATCTCTGCCAAGTCCAACTTAGACTTCAGATTGTCTTTTGTCTTCCCCGGTGCATTTAAAACCGTATTCATTATGTTATCAAAGAAGTTCTTTTCAACATGCATCACATCGAGGTTGTGCCTCAATAAATGGTCCTTCCAGTAAAGCAATTCCCAAAAGATACTCTTCTTGTGCCAATTATGAACTTCCCCGGCTCCATAAACAGTTTCATGTCCATTACCTCCACATTCAGAAGTCATCGGAGCACCAAAATCTCTCAACTGATCCAATAATTTACTGCCATCTTCCTCATCAATTGGAGCTTCAAACACTTGTTTATTTTTCGTAAATAATGTTTTAGACCGATGATACGGATGCTCCATCGGTAGAAACCTTCTATGGCAATCAAACCAACACGACTTTCTTCCGTTCCTCAATTGGAATGCATTTGTGTTGTCTGAGCAATATGGGCACGATAGTCTTCCATGAGTTGTCCATCCAGATAACATACCATATGCTGGGAAATCGCTAATGGTCCACATAAGAACCGCCCGCATCCTAAAATTCTGCTGGAGTGAAACATCAAACACTTCAGCACCGTGACTCCATAGCATTTGTAACTCATAGATCAATGGCTGGAGGAATACATCTAGTGATCTTTTCGGATGCTCAGGGCCGGGAACAAGAACGGAGAGAAATAAAAACTCTCGACGCTGCACATACCAGGGGCAAATTGTACGGTGTTACGATTACGGGCCACAACGAATACTGCCTTCCATGCTTCCCAAATGGGTTGAAACATGGATTGAAAATGTTTCCACGCTTTAGCGTCCGACGGATGTGTAATCTCTCCATCTTGACGATGTTCTGCATTCCATCTCATTTGCTCTGTCGTGCGCTCAGATTTATATAACCTCTTCAACCTCGAAGTCAACGGTAAGTACCACATACGTTTAAATGGAATTGGAACTCTCCCACTAGTATCCTGAAACCGTGGTTTACGACAAAATCGACAACTTCTCCTGTCTTCATCTTCTCTCCAATATATCATACAGTTGTCGATGCACACATCTATTACTTGATATGGCAAACCAAGACCACCTACAAGTTTCTGTACCTCGTAGTATGATGCCGGTGCAAGATTATCTTCAGGTAAAAGATCTTTCACCATATCTCCAATCGCATCAACACATTCCTCTGCCAAATTGAAGTCCGTCTTAATGGTCATCATTCTACTAGCAGATGATAAAGGTGAATGACCATCTCTACACCCATCATATAATGGCTGCTTCGCTGCGTCTAACATATCAAAAAATCTTCTAGCTTCTACATTTGGTTCTTCAACCCTATCCTCATCTATTACGGTCGATGACAAATTCTCTCTAAACGCATCATTCACCATCTCAACGGCACCAACACCAAAATCTACTTCCGTTCTATGTTCTCCTAAGTTATCTGCAACATAGGGTTCACTGCTACTACTACCATATTCAAAATTTCTTTCTCCATGTAGATACCAAATCTTGTAACCCGACATAAATCCATTGTTATACAAGTGATGCCATACTAATTCTATCTTAACATTACGAGAATTGCGACAAATTAAACATGGACATTTCATCTTACCACTTGTTTTCACTCGCGGTTGATTTCCAGCAACGGACATGAACTCGCATATACCTCGTGCATAACCATCGTTTAATAACTTCGACTCCGGATCAAACATTTCTTCATCCATCCACGATCTTAAATCTCTAGAAAATGACATCTTTCTCTACACGTTTTTTTAAGAATTGTTGGGTAGAATTTTGTTGTTGTGATTGAATGGAGAAGTATGGTAACATATATATAATAACGCTTGCCGTCGGAAATCCGTCGGAATTTAATGGATATAATAACGGCTATAACAACGGCTATATTAACGTTCAAATTTTCTGATGGATATTAATCCGACGGAATCCGTCGGAAATTACCGATGGCAAACCGACAGATTTCTGACAGGAACAGACGGATTACTATCCGTCGGAAAATACCGACGGATTTCCGACGGATTTCCGATGGGATAAACAATTTTAATATCCGTCGGAAATCTGTCGGAAATCCGTCGGTATTTTCTGATGGATATTAATTCCGTCGGAAATTCCGTCGGTTTTGCGGTAGATTTCTTGTAGTGCACTTGGGAAGAACCAAATCTCTTTGAGAATCTTACTAAGGGCTTTTCACTTGATTATCACTCATTAGGGTCTCACTATAAAGTACCACTACCTTATCCCTTGACTTTGGTTTACATCCTAGCGATTATGTGTTCCTGAATTAGGGCCGGCCCTTTCTTTCCTTGGAGTCTGATTGCATCATTTCCGCCCGCAGGCACCCTTGCACTCTTTTCTAACTTCTACAACTCCACGAACTCTGCTCTTAAAGGCTAAGAATACTGAAAGGACGCGTCCCGAACTCCTCATATCCAAGAACGTTCCCTCTGATACTTAATCCATTTTTAGTGCTTGTTCCATAGTTAAAATTCATTCGAGGTTTATTCCGTGATTCATTTTTAGAGTCGTTATGAGGAATTCGAGTAAACCGGCAAACCGGATACTTTTTTGATGAAACAAAGGATTCGATACAACTTACGAGTTTGCATATAAGCTATTACAGGTTATATGATCCTATCTACCCGGTTACATCACCATCCATATTCCTAAGCCCGATCTTTCCCACGATCACCTTCTTTTCCTGAAAGCTAACAAGCCATAAGTAATTCGTATTTACTTATAAAAATTGGATGAAGGCACATGTGGTACATGAATAATCAACCCCAAACCCTTAGTCATTTTTTGACTTATCGGCAAGTTACAAGTCTGAGCACAGAGCCACGGTCACGTACTTACCTCGATCATGCAGATCAATCTAGGTGTTTGCCTTTTATTTCTTCTAACAATCGATCCCCACGGCGCTCGACATCGATTTTTCTCCGACAATTGCTATCGGTTTGAAAACTCCTTAGAAATTCTTCTTGATTATGATATTCGGGAATTTCTATGTATCCTTCGATGTTTTTTTGTGCCTAAAAATGTGTCTAAGGCGTTCTATTTATAGTTTTTTTGAGGTAAACGGTTATTGGAACCGAATTGCAGATTCAATGATTTCGAGTAATTTCCCAGCAGTTACTCGCTTGTACCCGTTTAGTCATCCATCATGTAACGCTCCAACCGCCACTGTCCATGGGCCTCCATGCCCTATCTCGGCCCATGGGCACCACATGATTTTTTCCAGTGTTTTGGCCTCACTCGTACGGTACTAATCTACTCAAGCACACTTAAATCTGGAGTTCTCTTAAGTGCTCTTCATGCACCACCATATACGAAAAATTGGGATGTAAAAATCACCCCCACTCACAAAGTGCAACGTTCTCGTTGCGCACCAAGACCGTTACCCCTGATGGGTGAGCCCACATGTCTCTACACTCATCTGGGTTTGGCTTTGATTCGAAATTCTAACGCCCCGACCGCCACCGTCTATGGGCCCCATGCCCTCTCTCGGCCCGTGAGCCCCACCCTCATCTGAGGGCTGGTGCATTACTTCTGGGAGGCTCAAAAGACTTGTTATTGTCTCTACAAATCACTACATGATCTTTCCCCATGTTTTGGTCTCACTCACACGGTACCGGAAATCTCTTCCCGATAGGTCACCCATTCTAGTACTATTTGATATGCTCAAAGTTTAATCCCTAGAGCTACACCGCAAGTGCACAGATATGCAATTGTAGTAGACAGGGGTCAAATTCACAGAGACTCACAATATTTCACAATAGATTCTTTAGTTTCGAATTAAGCTAAGTAAGATAGGTGATAAATAAAAACAATGCAGAAAAGTAAATGAAAGTTACTGTATTCAAATGGAAAAAACGCCAAGCTCAGGGAACATCTCAAGAATTCAGGAAATGTAAATCAATAGACTGGCTAGGATCAAATTAAATTCTAGTTGTAGAACTCAAAACACTAACTTAGAACTAACCAACTCCCGTTGTGAAAGGTCTCTATGCTTAAAACCTAAGAAACCAAATTCCTTCGTGAGACTTAAGTTCAAGTTTGATTTGTTCACAAATTATCTAATCCAAATTCCTTTGTAATTATCTAATTTGCTCACTCTAGGTTCTGTCAAGTTTGAAATCACACCATCGTGCTAATTCAATAACCTAAGATCTAGATGCTAGGTGATCAGGCTATATCTAACATTAAGGACAACCTAGGTGAAGAACTTATAAAGTTGTGAATCCTAACCAATCAATCAATGTTACAAATCCATGAAAACTCTAGTGAGAATCCCTGAACCTAACATGTGATCTACTCAGACATAATCAATGAAATCAAAGACATTAATAGAATAGATATCATAAAATAGTAACAAGGGTTCAAGATCTTCTCTCAGAAGTACATAGTAAATTCAGCCCCCAAGCTCTCAATCTCTCTCAAAGTCTCCTTGCCAAAAGCTTAGATCTATAGAACAGACCTAAAAACCCTAAAATATAATCTAAAACACGACTTGGGTCTTTTAGTAAATAATAGAAACTTTTGGGCAAAGTTGCAAATCTTCAAAACTTATAAATTTTCGAGTGTGGCTTCAGCAGGTGGCACGTGTCGATCGACACCACCATGGGTCATTGTAAATTATTCCCACCAATCCATCAACACGTGACTTTAATCCATGGGTTCACATAATGACATAACTCTTTAGTGTGATTCTCTCATACAAACTTTTCTGGCATTGGAACATAAGTTGATGTTGTAGATGCGTCAACCAATGGTTCGTCGGTTTGGGTTCTAGCATCTAGACTAAAATTCACCTCCACGTAAAACATATCATTACAGTCATCATCATCTTTTATGATTGCAGTTTTATCTACAATTTCAATGGCTTTAGAAATATCATCTTGTTGATCGTGACATTTCTTATGTTATTTTCTAGGATGTAAGACATGCGGATTAACATTTTTATCATTTTGTTTTTGCCTCCGACGCTTTGCGATGCTCCATGGTTCTTAATAGCTAGTGTTTGCGTTCCTTTCAAGGAATTGGGTCTAACTCTCTCCGTGTGGACGAATATAATATCTTAAAGATAAGGTAAAAAAAAAATTATGAACAATGCTTGGTTATATATAATGGTTTTAAGACAAAAGTAAGATTTGACATAAATTATTGAAGTGTAACGAGGGTGCAAAGGAACTTACATGTCTGTGAATCTTTTGCTTCCTTCACTTTTAATATGGATTGAACGCTTCCAGCCAGTGGTGGGCGAGAGATGCCTGGTATATCCATAGCCCAAATATCACATATTGTATCATCTTCAAGAACTTTGCAAGACATGTTTTGCTTCCACTCGGAAGTTGTGTCACAGAAAAAGGTTCTTTCAAAAGCTTTTCCCTAATCTGTTATATTTTTCTGTTGAGGGAATAAGTCTCCATTTAAAAAACAGGCACATTGTCCCATGAAATTCATAACGATAGGCGGCTTTGTTTTGACTGACAGAGGCGGAGCAACCATACGGTTGGATTCGTTCCCATTGGGATGATGAGACATACTTGATACAAACTACCTCTCATGAATGATACAAGGCTATACATTTATATCAAATCATAATATAATTCCCATTCAACAGAGTTACAACAAAGAAATTGTTATAGGTAGATAATAGAAATGACAAATGAATTTATTCATCTAAATTATGCAACATGAATTTGAAATGATCTGAGCATCAGGAATTCAAGATTATTAGTCTAGAAATTTTCAGGGATTAACAAGTTAAAATTTATTGAGAAAATTGATGATCAGATGAGCAACACATGCAAACAGTATCAAATAATTAACTGCAGCAATAATAGCACGAACTAAACTATTCTCATTACTGAATTGATTGAGACAAAGGGAGAGAACCACACACCAAAAGAAGCAACAACATATAACAAGAGCCAACGTGCAATGATAAAGAAAAGATCCAAAACACATATTATCCAAAAATAAAAGAAAAATGATTTAAATATGATTACACGGAAAAGAAGAATACTTACACGATCACAACAAGGGTTTTGGAGGAGAACTGTATTTCTGAAGAAAAATATTTAGATTTATTGGAAGGCGGCGGAATCCGATCTGCAGAGATCCGCCCTGGTAGAACAGCCATAACTTTCCGACCAGAGCTCCGAATTCAGATCCACTTGTGGATATGGCTAACTCTTGACTTCGTTCATCTCTCCATGAAGGTTAAGAGGAAAAGGACTCTGTTTGGCTCTCTGTTTCCATTTTCTCCTAGAACCTGTCAGATCTGTCTTCTTCCCTTTCCTCTTCTCCCTCTTCTTCTTCTTCTTCTATGAGTGGCCAATCTTTTTTGTTCTCTCTCTCTCTCTCTCTAGAAGCTGCTATGTCTCTCTCTGCACCTCTCTAGGTTTAGGGTTTGGGGTGGCTAATAAGGTTGCAACCCTAATGAGCATTTAAACACCTCTCCTTACTCTATTCTAAATGGGCTTAATGGGCTGGGGATTGGGAAAAGGGTTTTGTTTCCACAATTTTTTAAATGCGCTATGATGAAGATGTAACAAATCAAGTGCTTGTCTTTAGTACCTCTGAAATTTATATCCAACATAATTATATGATATATATTTATCAGGAATATCTTAAAAATAAGTTATGATAGTAGCTTCACTTCTCAACTTAAACCTCTAAGGATTTTTACTCCTACAACCAGTGTCATAAACACGGCGTAGTCGCCCAAGATTGGAGATTTATTTTGAGTTAACACTTAGTTCATATTGACCTATTTGTCAAAAAAGTAAAAAAAAAAGACATTTAAAGTATATTTCACTTCAAAACAAGAAGAGATGATCTATGCTACCACTTTGTGAAACATGCATGACCGAATCAAAAACCAATTTCATATGTTTTTTTGTCCCAGTTATATGTCTATAAGAGTCCATAACAGGTCCAAAACAATCTCTAACTGATTAAGAAACAACGAGATTGGAAACTTTACCTAGCAGATTCCAATTGGCGCCATGCTCTAATTGATGAGCAGTTAGCAACGTTGGATTCATGTGACCAAGTAATTTCTACAGAGGTATATATCAAACCCTAACTAAACTATAGATGAGTTCAAAGATATCTAAAAACTCACAAAAAATCTTGAATTGGCAAGAAAATCAGCATCTAGACCTTTGACGGTTTAAAACTCATATATATATATACATCATATTAGGGTTGAGAATCAAAGATTTGAGTTGCCAAAAACAATCCCAACAATTTTGGAAGGAAAAAACTCAATTTTTATCATTTTCTCGTTTTTATAAAATAGTCCCAAATTCTCATCTATTTAAACCTTTTATTTCTAACTTTTCAATTGATCAAAAATAACTCCGCATGGAAGAGAGATTCAACAATTTTATATTTATCAATTTAACCTAAACTTTTCTTTATTTATTTATTTAATTTTGGGTGCTACTGTGCGCTACTCCGTGAGGCTTGAAAGACTTGCTGATGTCCCTAAAAATCACCACAAGATCTTTCTCTATGTTTTGTCCTCACTAGAACAGTACCAGGAATGACTTCTCGGTAGGTCACTCATCATTAAATTTATCCAGTTCATGCATGATTAACTTTGGAGTTCTGTCACGATGAGTTATGCAAAATATAAGTGCATAGGTAGCCAAGTAAAATTTTGATGTGTTGGAAGTTTTAAACCTTAAACATCACACTACCACAAGTGCATCGTATGTCAATGTAAGATTTAAGGATCTAATCCACAAGACGACTAAACCGGTTAGAAATGAGATGTTTTATTTTTCTTCTTGAATGTAGAGAAGAAGCATTTTCTTTAAGACATTCCCCCTTCTAAAGAATATTATGCTGGACAGCAAGATACTTGTCTTTTCATGAAGGTTACTCATTGGGTCGCTGATTCATAGTTTGACACACTTTTGGATTTCAGCATTTTGACTACCAAAGACATGCCTCATTGAAATTGATAAGTTATGTTCTACTTTTCTTTTGTCAGGTCTAGATTTAAATGCAAAGAAATCAAAAATATCATGGCTACGATCATGGAAGAAGAAGACGACGATGATAAACTAGATGTCGTCGTTGATAGTTGGATGTGGTGTCATCAAAAAGGATTAACCATTTCGTTAGACAACATGTATAGCCAAGATGTAGCAACGCGATTGGAAAAGGCACCTCAAGAAACCCCAGTGAACGA
Organism: Cardamine occulta; assembly: GCA_028015245.1. NCBI lineage: Eukaryota > Viridiplantae > Streptophyta > Magnoliopsida > Brassicales > Brassicaceae > Cardamine > Cardamine occulta. Next base: position 18,433,523 of record CM051388.1, on the reverse strand, counting down.
GGAGATAGCCACCAATGAAAGTCCGGGACACCCGACATTCGAGGAATTCGCTAAATTGGTGGATATTGTAAACAATATGAAAGAAGAGATGGGATCAAAGTTGGTGGGAATTGAGAACAAGCTTGTTGGGGTGGACAAAAGACTCGGATTGTTGGAAGCTTCACATAAGGAGTTAATTGAAAAGTCAAAGGTAAGAATTAGTAATACTTGGTAGTACTATAGTATAACTGTTAGTAATACTTAGTAATACTAGAGTAGAACGTATAAAGAATTAGTAATACTTGGTAGTACTATAGTATAACTGTTGGTAATACTTGGTAATACTATAGTAGAAATTATTAAGAATTAGTAATATATGGTAGTGCTAGGGTATAACTGTTGGTAATACTTGGTAATACTAGAGTATAACTCTTTTTGATTGCAGGCGCATGGTGGTTCCACAGAACCATCACACGAGGATACGGCTGGTTCAACTAACCCACCAGAGGCAGCAAAGGAGCAAGGCAAAAAGGGTGTTAAACGAGCTGGAGTAGGTGATGCCCAGAATCAGAGAATGACAAGGTCAAGGACAAATTTTTAGTGAAGACTATATTACTATCTTTGTCTTATGTCTTATGGTGGTTGTTTCTCTTTGAATTCTTAGTACTATGTTGGTTTGTTTTTTAAACTTGAATTCGTATTATTGGTACTACTTGGTAAAACTATGCTATTTTTTTTGGTATTTCAAGAACAAGCATCTTACAAAACAGAAATTAGTCTTAGAAAACATAAGCCTTTCAAATCAAAGGAGAAATAAACAAAAGTCTTACAAAAAAAAAATAAGCATAAGTCTTTAAATGAAAGGAGAAACAAACATAGCATAGGACCAAAAAGCTTTTTATATCAAGGCATCGGACCAAAAAGCTTTTCGATTCGACCTACAACCGTAGCCACCAACTCCTTTAGGTTAGCAATCTCTTCAGCATTGTTTTCCACCTCCCTACGCAATTGCTTTATATATAATTCATGAAGTCCAAAGCTTCCCTCCTTTGACTTCTCATCAAACTCCTTCCTTAACTTAGTCACCTCTTCTTCGATAACGTGTTCCCAACATTTTCGAATGTGTAAGCCATCATTCTGCACATAAAGATAGAGAGATATATCATCATATATTCAATAATTATAAAACACCACCTTATATCCACCTTCTCTTCTTAAACTCATTGCATGTAAAGTATCTCCTTCCAATGGGCGGCGCTCTGGTAAAGGTCTCGTAAATGATCCTTCCACCACATGCACAGCTTAAAGGAAGGCCATAGTCACCATCAGCTATTAAAGTACGCATGTCGTCTAGCTTCTTGTTCCTCTTCAATTCAGTGTAGTAAGGTTCCATCTCACATATTTTATCCATGATTACCTTAGTCAAAATCAAATAACAACAAATCAAAGACCTTAATTGAAATCTAATAATCGAAGACCTAACAAATAAAAGAAAAGCAAAGCAAATCAAAGACCTAACAAATAAAAGAAAAGCAAAACAATCAAAGACCTAACAAATAAAAGAAAAGCTTACCCAAATCGAAATTGAGATGGAAGAGATGATGGAGATGATGTCTCGATGAGGGAGGAGAATAAAGAGCGAATTCGGAGTGGGAGAGAATAGTTTAAAGGAATTGGAAAATTTTGGCTTGCAGCACAAAAATTGGAAAAATTTAGGATTGAACGCCAAAATTGGAAAAGTTTGGGATTGGGTACCAAACTTATTTTCCCACGTGCGCCGTATTTACTCACATGTGCGCTGCCAATTTATGTAGTTATGTGTAAGATAGTAGTTGTACCACTGTTGTGAAGTTGATTTAAATCGATGAACATGTACTTCTTAGTGTTTTATGCATTAATATTTTAAAACACTAGATTTCAGTAAATTCGATATCCTAATTGGTTATTATTTACAAAATCATCTTAAAAGTATAAGGATTATATTGTTTAGGTTGTTTCATGACAACTTAATGTATAATATTATTGTAATTTTCTTTTTAACACATATTGTAACACTTATTTCTCATGTTTACAACGCTTTTGATTCATTCTTAATACACAACATAACATTGTAACATAATTATTGTGGCGACCACATTTTTTTTTTTTTTGCAATAAATATTTAACATTAAACACAACATTAAACATTCAATACAACCCTACGCGGACTCGCCAAAAACTATCAGTTCTAAACAACACAGCGGAAAAACAAAATAGCAAAAACCCGAGTCCTAATCATCCTCTCCTCGCCGCCTTCGATTCCACGATCACACTTTATTTTTACTTGCATCGACAAAAATGATGCATCAACATTTGGAAAACCAAACGCTGAGTGAGATTGATCCTCCCAACAACAGGTTATATGAAAGCACCACGCAAAACAAACAACCACAACAACATGAAATAATAACACCACATATTACTTCAACCAATAAGCTAACCATGCAAAACTCATGAAATGCTACTCAAACACAGCAATGGCTAACCACTTAGCAATTCCAAACCTCAAGCAATGCTAAAAACACAAGTCTGCTTCACAAAACTCAAGTCTGCTCAAGTCTGCTTCACAAACACACAAGTCTGCTTCACAAACACACAAGTCTGCTTCACAAAACTCAAGCTGCTTCACAAAACTCAAGTATGCTCAAGTCTGCTTCACAAACACACAAGTCTGCTTCACAAAACTCAAGTCTGCTTCACAAAACTCAAGTATGCTCAAGTCTGCTTCACAAACACACATCAACAACAGGGGAAACACTCCCACAAGTCATGGAATCACCAAGAAACCACAACACACACAACACCAAATCAAGCATAAGAACTCACAATCAAAGCTTAACAAGACACAACAAGCAACAATCATGCTTCTCTAACAACCACAAGCTTAGCAACTCTAGCTAAAGCTCCACCACATAACCAAGAGGCTTTCCAAGCATCCTAGCAACACTACAATGCCTATCACAACCCCTCAAGCCCCCACACAAAGCTTAATATTAACCTTTGGTCATAAATTCACCTCAGCAAATGGAAGAATCAAGCCTAGATTGAACTCTCCAAGCTCAAGAAGACTCCTCCTTCTTCCCTAGCCTTTCCGTGAAACACCAAGCTCCAAGAGCTTCTCTTACAAGCTTCTCCCAAGCTCACACACAACAGATCCGAGCTCTAGAACTCCCGTCCACTTTCAAAACCCACCGGTGAAAAGCTTCCCCTAGATGTCCTGAAGCTACCCACAAAATTATGTGACGATCCGACGGCAGATTCACTCGCGATCTCTCTTTGAACACATGCTGGTCCAAAATCACGACTGCAGCAGAACAGCCCAGGAAATCGCAGATAACTCCTTTGACAACGAATTTTTAGGTCGGAACTCTACTCCACCGGACTCTGACCGTTCTGCCTCTCCCTCCCTTTGATCTTCCAAGATCCAAGCTCTAGGAACTCTCTACACTCTTCCTCTTGCTCCCTTAGCTCACGGCAAGCTCACCCAAGCTCAGCCCAGCTCACGCCAAAACTCACAAGCTTCAGCCCCAACCTTTTCCCAAGCTCCACACTAGCAAGAACTCAAGAAAAACCAAGCTTCTCTAAGCTTTCGATCTCTTCTTCTCTCTCACTCCTAGCCACGAAAATCAGCTTTCAAAAACTTAGAAAACCTTCCCCAATGTCGTGGCTGAGAGGAAGAAGAAGATATGATTTTTAACTTTTGGGAAATTGCTTTTGCAGTCCCTGAACTTTCGTAGTTTTATGAATCGACCCCAAACTTTTGATTCGATTTAAATCACCCCTCGAAACTTTCCAAAATAATCAATTTAACCCAAATCAATTATTCTCTATGGATTATTTCCATGATTTAACCCCACTGCAAAATTCCGAAATACGCATATTTCAAAACACGGGCGTTACAATTCTCTCCCACTAACATAGATTCGTCCTCGAATCTTATGTTACCGTTCATTTCCAATAAACCGTTCATTTCCAATAAACCGTTTATCTTAAATGAACCCAAATCGTCGCAACGATTTCTTAATCCTTGGCCAACCCGGCCAACACACAACATGTACACGCATGTACATCCGAGGTCATCACTAACCTCTGAGGTTTTCCACTAAGTCTCTCTATGCTTATGACACCACAGCATCATATGTACTTATTGCTCATCCCACGGCTCAAGACACTGCAGCATCTCCGAACTCTAGGCTCTAACATACCCCGCAGGATATCCTCTATACCTCGCAAGGTATAACCCATACCACAGCACCCAAGACACCGCAGCATCTCCGAGTTCTGGGTATCTGCCGTACCACTCTCTTCGGGGCAATATAACCTTCATGAGTCTCCGATATCACATACCTCTCAATTCTAGGCCATATAACCTTCCTGAGTCTCCGATATATTTTTATCCCTCAATTCTGGGCAATATAACCTACGTCTAGGTTATACACCTTACGAATCCACGGTATCGTATATCACTCTTGGTTATATACCCTCCGAATCCACGGTTCTCATATCATTCTCGGCTATACTCCACACGAGTCTGGATACATTGCCAGTTACACTCTCAGGCCCGCAGTCCTTCGAGTTAACGGCACTAGAGGAACTAGTCCTCTCACTGAGCAATATGCCACATATCTATAAGCATCTCCGACTGATCTACCTCCCGTGATCCATGTATCCTCGCAAGGTAACACTGGCATCACCCATATTCCGCACCTGGAATATCTGCCGTGCATAACCAACCAAGGCTATAGCACCGGTACCCAACACTTCGGGCACCACATAATCTTTTCCCGATTATGTACCAAGCTTTTAAACTCTCTTAAAAACTTTTCCATGGCACTTGTGCCATTACCAATAAGAACCACCGTCTTATTACTCACATGCCTTAACGCTTTTTAACACCAAAACGAAAGCAATCCAAGACTCGCAAGTCAAATAATAATAAGGAAAACTCACATCTTATTATTAAACATCATAATGTAACATCGTCATACATAACGGCGATACAAAATGAAATACACATAGCATACAGGTACAAACTAAAACTGGAACCACTCGATGGAACTCAAGCCGCAGCCTGCTTCTGGAACCACTTCTGGAACCGCACTTCCATCCGAGCCTCTGGCTCCCAAGTTTCCTCCTGCACCCCGTCACAGTCCCACAGAACTCGCATCATCGGAATCTTCTTCTGACGAAGCTCCTTGACCCTCCGCTCGAGAACTCTCAAAGGTCTCATCTCAACGGTCATATTAGGCTGGAGATCTGACGGAATCTTACCCAATACCTTGTCACCCCTATGCAAACACTTCTTCAGCATCAACACATGGAAAACCTTATGAAATGCATGCATAATCTCGGGTAACTCCAACCGATACGCTACCGGTCCAACACGCTCTACAATCCGGAACGGCCCCATATACCTTGGACTCAACTTAGTCACAGTAATGGACCTGTTCGGACCTCTCAGCAAAGCCATCTTGAGATACACTCTATCTCCCACCTCAAACACAAGCTCTTTTCGCCTCTTATCAGCATAACTCTTTTGCCGATCTTGGGCCTCTTTCATGTTCAGCTTCAAAACCCAGATCCTCTCCGTGGTTTCCTGAATAAAACTCGCACCCAATGTGCTCCTCTCCCCCACTTGAGTCCAACACAAAGGTGTACGACATGGCCTCCCATACAGAGCCTCGTATGGAGTCATCCCAATACTCGCCTGGTAGCTATTGTTATACACACACTCTACCAAGCTCAAGTGATCCACCCAATGACCACCCCAATCCAACACGCACATCCTCAACAAATCCTCCAGAGTCTGGATGGTCCTCTCGGACTGCCCATCTGTCTGAGGATGATAAGCCGTACTCATGTGCACCCTGGTGCCCATCTCCGTTTGAAACGCATTCCAGAACTCAGATGTGAACTTAGGATCCCGGTCTGAGACAATGCTTACTGGTACTCCATACAGTCTCACAATCTCCTGCACGTACTTCCTAGCCAAAACTGCAGACCCATCGGTCTTCTTAATGGCCAGAAAATCTGCACACTTAGTCAATCGATCAACGATGACCCAGATAGCATCCTTGGTCCGAGAAACTGGTAATTCCACCACGAAATCCATCGTGATCATATCCCACTTCCACTCTGGAATGGATAAACTCCGTAACAAACAACTCGGAACCTGATGCTCTGCCTTCACTAACTGGTACACGTTGCACGCCGCAACCCAGTTAGCAACATCCTTCTTCATCCTGACCCAATGATAATACCGCTTAAGATCCCGGTACATCTTAGTCGCTCCTGGATGAATCGAAAACATACTCGCATGAGCCTCACTTAGGATCTCATGCCTCAAATCCTCATCCAAAGGTACGCATACCCTCCCACTCACAAGGATAGTGCCATTCGGAGATACCTGATACTCAGAACCTGATTCTCTTGAAGCCTTAACCAATCCCTCATCTTTTTCCTGAGCCAGCCAAACTCTGCTCAAAAGATTTGCCTGATTAGCTGCCTCTAAGCCCAACGGTTCCTGAGATACAACACACAAACGCAATGTGCTAATCTCGCTCACCAAAGACTCAACCTCATGCTTCCGAGCCAAAGCCACCCGCTTCCGACTCAACGCATCCGCAACCAGATTAGCCTTACCAGGATGGTAAGCTATCTCTAGATCATAATCGGCCACTAGCTCCATCCAGCGCCTCTACCTCAAATTCAACTCAGGCTGAGTGAAAATGTACTTCAGGCTCTTATGATCTGTGAACACCTGCACCTTTCCGCCATAAAGATAAGATCTCCAAATCTTTAAAGCAAAAACCACCGTAGCCATCTCAAGATCATGGGTAGGGTAGTTGCACTCATGCTTCCGTAGCTGCCGCGAAGCATAGACAATAACCTTCCCCCGCTGCATCAACACACAACCAAGACCAACTCCCGATGCATCGGTATACACCACGTAAGGCTCGCCCGGATCAGGCAACGCCAATACTGGAGTACTAGTCAGCAAGGCCTTCAGTTTCGCAAAACTCTCCTCACACTCCGAGGACCACACGAAAGGAACATCCTTTCCCGTCAGCTTCGTCATAGACTTAGCCAAACTCGCGAAACCCTTAACAAACCACCGGTAATAACCTGCCAACCCGAGAAAACTCCTAATCTCGGTGGCATTCCTCGGCCTCGGCCAAGCACTAATGGCATGAACCTTCTCTAGGTCCACCGAAACCCTCTCCGCCGAGATAATGTGACCTAGAAAACAGATATCTCGTTGCCAGAAGTTGCACTTGCTCAACTTTGCAAACTACTTCTGCTCCTGCAGCTTCGCAAGAACCACACGAAGATGCACCTCGTGCTCCCCCAGGCTCTTCGAAAACACCAAGATGTCATCGATAAAGATGATAACAAACTCATCCAGATACTCCTGGAAAATGCTGTTCATCAATCTCATAAATGCAGAGTGCATTTATCACCAAATGGCATCACCACAAACTCGTAGTGGCCATAACGAGATCTGAAAGCCATCTTCCAGATATCTACCTCATCGATAGGAATCTGATGATATCCCGACGCCAAGTCAATCTTGGAGAACCAAGTAGCCCCTCTCAACTGATCCAACAACTCATCAATCCGAGGAAGAGGATACATGTTCTTCACTGTGACTCGGTTAAGTCCTCGGTAGTCAACGCACAACCGAAAACTCCCATCCTTTTTCTTCACAAACAACATCGGTGCTCCCCACGGTGAAGTACTTGGGCGAATAAACCCTTTACTCAGCAACTCCTCAAGCTGCTTCTTCAGCTCTGCCATCTCTGCGGGAGCCATTCTATAAGGTATCCTGGATATCGGTGCCGTCCCTGGTTCTAACTCAATCGTGAAAGGATCCGACCTAGACGGTGGCAACCCTTGCAACGAGTGGAACACATCCGGGAACTCCCAAACCACTCAAATATCCTTTACCTTAACCTCTCCAACGGCCTCCGGCAAAGAAATAGTAGCTAAATACTCCTCACAACCTCTCTCGATCATACGGTCGGCCTGCATAACCGAGATCACGAGACTCCCAGAAGTCGGTCTCACCCCCTGATACACCAACCTCCCCTTGCCTCTGTCGAACTCGACACCCCCTCGGTGACAATCCAGATGCGCTCTGAACTTCCTAAGCCAATCCATGCCCAAAATGACATCGTATAGCTCCACAGAGCAGATAATCAAATCGGCAGGCATAGACTCTCCCGCTACCTGAACATCCACGTCCCTAACCCGACCGTGAATCATCAGGAGCTTCCCTCCAGCAACCTCCACGAAACCCATACTCACATCGGGCTCGCTACGAACATTAGCCTTCTCGGTTAATTCCGGAGTAACGAAGCAATGAGATGCTCCCGTGTCAAACAACACATGACACACAATACCCCCAACACATAAGGTCCCTACACAAATACATGTGCCCGGAACCTTACACCCAAAAAGCAACCAAAATTCCCCAACACACAGAATTGAACTTAGATAAGTCTAGGAAAAATACCTATGATCGGCCTGGAACTCGGCTCTCCTGATTCGACGATGAAATACACTCGAGGTGCTGCTACCACCGGCCTAGCTGGCTGCACCACTGTGGCCTCACTTTGCCGCAGCTTGGGACACTGAGGTCTAATGTGCCCCGCCTCCTTACAGTGAAAGCACACCCGAGAATCCACTCGTACTCCGCCCTTCTTAGAGCAGCTCGCCATTCTGTGATCCGTGCTCCCACACCCAAAGCAACCCGGACCACCTCGGCTACCACTCGAAGCGCCATCATGCTTCCTCTTCTGTCCTTGCATCGGCCTACCGTCTCTGCTCGGAACAGACTGTTGTGGCACGGATCTCGCCTGAAGACTCGGGGTAACTGATACCACCTCATCCTTCAGACCCTCCCCCAGCAACGCCGCAGTCTCAACCAACTCGTCAACCGTGCAAAAAGACCTAACAATGCAACGATTCCGCAAGTCAACCCTAAGACCCATCACGAATCTCTGCACACGGGTCGACTCACTCTCAACCACTCGTCTAACATACGACCCGAGCCGGTTGAACTCCACCTCATACTCGCGTACCGACCGATCCCCCTGAGTCAATCTCGTAAGCTTCGACTCTAACCGGTTGAACGCCTCCTGAGGGAAAAACTTGGAGTTAAACTCCTCCACAAAATCCGCCCAAGCCATCTCAGCCTGAACTCTCCGGGCTGCCACACCCCTCCACCAGAGATGCGCATCACCCTCTAGATAATGGACCGTAATGTCCACTTGGTATCCCGCGGGACACCTACTCGAGAGAAAATTCCTCTCTAACCTCCTCAACCACGCATCAGCGTCCTCAGGATTAGCACCTCCAGGGAAAAACCTCATGCCTATCCTCTGCATCTGCTCTATCATCCTAAGGTAGGATTGGAGCTCCTCAGCAACCACAGCTGCTACCTGAGGTTGAACCTCAACACCCACCGGAGCCACAGGAGCCTGACCAGGTACCCTCTCAGGTAACCGCTCCAACAACACTGTCAAGAGATTAGCCAAGCGATCAATAGGAGCTTGAACATCACCCACTGCCACTCTCGCACAACCCGCTGCTATACCCGCAGGTATACCCGCAACACCAGCTGGAACACCAGCCACTCCAACACGCATGCCAAACACACCATCAGACCCCACCTGACTCGCAAGCGAATCCTCGATCCGCTCCTCCACAACCAACCCCGACCACGGCCACGGCCTCTACCACGCCCTCTAGCCATCTGCACTCGCAAGAACAAAGACTAAGGACACTAAAACACAATCATCACAATAAAGATAACTTACCGTGGAATCGCACCAGGCTCGAAGAGGATGATTCTAAGACCCCAACTACCACACATTCTATCCTAGAACCGTATCAGCTCTGATACCAAAACTGTGGCGACCGCATTTTTTTTTTTTTTTTTTGCAATAAATATTTAACATTAAACACAACATTAACCATACAATACAATCCTACGCGGACTCGCCAAAAACTATCAGTTCTAAACAACACAGCGGAAAAACAAAATAGCAAAAACCCGAGTCCTAATCATCCTCCCCTCGCCGCCTTCGATTCCACGATCACACCTTATCTTTACCTGCATCGACAAAAGTGATGCATCAACATTTAGAAAACCAAACGCTGAGTGAGATTGATCCTCCCAACAACAGGTTATATGAAAGCACCACGCAAAACAAACAACCACAACAACATGAAATAATAACACCACATATTACTTCAACCAATAAGCTAACCATGCAAAACTCATGAAATGCTACTCAAACACAGCAATGCCTAACCACCTAGCAATTCCAAACCTCAAGAAATGCTAAAAACACAAGTCTGCTTCATAAAACTCAAGTCTGCTCAAGTCTGCTTCACAAACACACAAGTCTGCTTCACAAACACACAAGTCTGCTTCACAAAACTCAAAGCTGCTTCATAAAACTCAAGTATGCTCAAGTCTGCTTCACAAACACACAAGTCTGCTTCACAAACACACAAGTCTGCTTCACAAACACACAAGTCTGCTTCACAAAACTCAAGTCTGCTTCACAAAACTCAATTCTGCTTCACAAAACTCAAGTATGCTCAAGTCTGTTTCACAAACACACATCAACAACAGGGGAAACACTCCCACAAGTCATAGAATCACCAAGAAACCACAACACACACAACACCAAATCAAGCATAAGAACTCACAATCAAAGCTTAACAAGACACAACAAGCAACAATCATGCTTCTCTAACAACCACAAGCTTAGCAACTCTAGCTAAAGCTCCACCACATAACCAAGAGGCTTCCCAAGCATCCTAGCAACACTACAATGCCTATCATAACCCCTCAAGCCCCCACACAAAGCTTAATATTAACCTTTGGTCACAAAATCACCTTAGCAAATGGAAGAATCAAGCCTAGATTGAACTCCCCAAGCTCAAGAAGACTCCTCCTTCTTCCCTAGCCTTTCCGTGAAACACCAAGCTCCAAGAGCTTCTCTTACAAGCTCCTCCCAAGCTCACACACAACAGATCCGAGCTCAAGCACTCCCGTCCACTTTCAAAACCCACCGGTGAAAAGCTTCCCCTAGATGTCCTGAAGCTACCCACAAAATTCTGTGACGATCCGACGGCAGATTCACTCGCGATCTCTCTTTGAACACATGCTGGTCCAAAATTGCGACTGCAGCAGAACAGCCCAGGAAATCACAGATAACTCCTTTGACAACGAATTTCTAGGTCGGAACTCTACTCCACCGGACTCTGACCGTTCTGCCTCTCCCTCCTTTTGATCTTCCAAGATCCAAGCTCTAGGAACTCTCTACACTCTTCCTTTTGCTCCCTTAGCTCACGGCAAGCTCAGCCCAGCTCACGCCAAAACTCACAAGCTTCAGCCCCAACCTTTTCCCAAGCTCTACACTAGCAAGAACTCAAGAAAAACTAAGCTTCTCTAAGCTTTCGATCTCTTCTTCTCTCTCACTCCTAGCCACGAAAATCAGCTTTCAAAAACTTAGAAAACCTTCCCCAATTTCGTGGCTGAGAGGAAGAAGAAGATATGATTTTTAACTTTTGGGAAATTGCTTCTGCAGTCCCTGAACTTTCACAGTTTTACGAATCGACCCCAAACTTTCGATTCGATTTAAATCACCCCTCGAAATTTTCCAAAATAATCAATTTAACCCAAATCAATTATTCTCTATGGATTATTTCCTTGATTTAACCCCACTACGAAATTCCAAAATACGCATATTTCAGAACACGGGCGTTACAATTATAATTTTCCACTATTTATCAACTTTCATAAGTTATACCACTTGTACCAGTATAGTTGGTGATTTGTAAAGATTTTATTAAATTTATATCCTATATAAATACAAGGTTACCACATTGTAACATTGTAACAACATTGTAACATTCTAACAACAATATAACATAATTATTAATATCAATAACATTCAAACTCACATAACCAATACATAGAATCACGGAAAACAAGTTTTACATAGTTGTCCAAACCAATATATAGTATTACAAAACAAAAGGTGATAATCAAACACTAAAACTATTTCCAAATAACAACCATTGGAGTCCTTGTCTTGGCCGCCTTTTATTTTGCGTCCTTTGACGCTTTTCCCCAGCCGATGGAAACCTTTTTACTTTCTTTCTTCCCTTTTTAACTTTTCTTTCCGGAGGTATGATTTCTTTGCTTTTGATTTCATCTGAAACATCCCATTGAGACATATCCGGCACTAAATAGATTGTCATGTAATACGCTATTGTCCACAGCTCCGTCCAATAATATTTTAAACACAAATCATGTAATTGGATATCACGAGCTCTATCATTATGCCTTGAGACTTCAATGTCAACGGCTAGTGCATGCACACAAAGATACTTTTCAATATCAACACCCTGCAAGAGCAACTTTTTAGGAGCAAGTTCACCATATAAGTCTTCCCATCATTACCAATGACATTGTGTTCAAGCTTGAAATTGTTTAGCTCCATCACAATCAATTTCTCAGCATCAGGCCATAGATTGTGCATAAGGTTCTCAACAAAAGGCACCAGTTTATTTGTAATCGATCCAGACACGGCCTCCTTCCGATGCTCATTACACCAGTACGAAAAATTTTAATGATCATATCAAGCATGGGTATTAAGGAGTACTTCCTTGCTTCCTTAAAAATATTGTTCAACGATTCCACACTTTTGCGTGTGTCTAAGTTGTATCTTTCTCCTGGAAGAAAACACCTTGCCCATTTTTCTTTCACAGTACTCTCCTCCACATACTTGGCCGCAGAAGGATATCTCGTCTGACTGAAGTATAAGCACAGTTAAACTCAGCCACAGTGTAATACCTACTGCACTCCATGATTCTCCATGCGACTACGTCTTTGTTGGCGTTAGAAACATGACCTTTCACATTTTGGGACAAATGCCATACACAATACCCATGATGAGCCTGGGGATACACAATACCTATGGCGCTTATAAGCCTTGTATTTTTGTTACTCATAAATACCAATTCAGAAGAGTCTAGTATAACAGTTTTTAGCATCTCCATAAACCACGTCCAACTTGCATCATTCTCAGCATCGAGTACACCAAATGCTATGGGATAATGATGATTATTAGGATCTTGAGCATTGGTAAAAATTAGTACACCACCAAATCCGTTCTTGAGAAACGTTGCATCCACAATTATCACTTTCCTCATAACTTGATACCCTTCAATGCTAGCTCTCAAAGCAATAAATAAGTACTTGAATTTTTCCTTCTCATCCAATTTCACACGTGTTACTGTACCATCATTGCGCTTCTCTAACATGTGCAAATAGGAATACAACATCTTCTAGCTTTCTTCCGGGGTACCATGCAAATCACTAACAATAAGATTTTTCCCTCTCAACGCTGTGGAGTATGATATAGTCACACCTAATTTGTCTTCACAAGATCCATGATATCTTGAGGAGTTGGAGTTTTCAAACGTCTTGGATAATCCTCTTGCAAAATAGCTGCAACTAATTATAGTGTGTCATGCCTCTTCATGTTGCTCTCGCTCTAACTACCCCGCGGGCAAGTGTGCATTTTGTTGTACGTTTTAATCGAGAAAATATCTATATGTTTAATCCTTGTAGCTCGTAAACACCATGTACAGCTTTTTTGACTACATATTAGCACTAAACGTCCCAGGTCAGACCTTTTTATAACAAAAGAAAAACTGTTAACAAATGAGGCTCTATCCACCACATTTTCCAATGTCTTCCTATTTGAAAATTTTTGAAGTAAACTCACACCCAAACCGCCATCCCATGCCTCTATAAAATTACTATTTTCTACAAAAGGTGGAAGCTCAAGATAATCATCACCCTTATCCTATCTATCCATACAGTCATACACACCTTCATCACATGATATAGTTTCATCTTCTTTAGTATTATCATCATCATCCATTATCGTCTCATCTTGTTGTTTTGCTTGTTTTTTTTCTACGTACATTGTAATGGCATTATCTCCGATTTCACAATCATTAGAAGGTAACTCGTCATAGTTCTTACCAAAATAACTTTTGCCGGCTCTCGACAGTTGTTCGGGCAGTTATGATATAGTGATGACCTCAACAAACAAAATACACATACGGTTCTCTTTATCAATAGACGTTAGATAAACACACACATCCTCATCATCACAAATAGTAAAGTGTTCCTCACATCCCACTAGCAGTGGATAGTAACTCAATTGCAATTTAACCTTACTTTCATCTAACGCAAGCTTCTTGTATATCCTAGCTTCTATCCTCGACAACGTTATCTCATCCACTGATGTCTTCAACAATAAACTATACATGCGACCTTGACATTTAAAATGTATATTGACGTTGTTGCTCATTGTATCCTGCGAAAACAATCCAAAAAACTCAATCAGTAATACTAGTTATACTACATTAAGTTATACTAGTTTTACCCAGGGTCTCCTATCGCAAGAACTCAAATTAGATTGTTTCGGGTTCAAGTCTACAATACACTACGATTCAACCACTGAAATCCATTTGTTACCAATTTAAAGTCTTAATCGACTCAAAAATCATGGTAAAACATCCAATGTGCATAGAATCAAATCTTCAATTTGCAAATCTAAAACCATAAAAAACATTGATGTTGAAGCTCAAGGAAGAAGATGCAGATCTTCACGGCGATGCAGAGCTACAACACTGAGCTTGACGGTGCCGGAGAGAGCTTGAGGTCGTCGTCGAAGGAGCGCCAGAGATGCAGACCTTCAATTTTATCTTTTTTTTTTCGTTTTTTTCGTTTTTTTTTTGTTTAATTTTTTTTTATTTCTTAAAATTTAATATTGCATATAATTGAGAAGGTATTTCGTCGTCACATGTTTCATTAAAATTGATGTGGATTTTGAGATTAGTGGCGGATATAAGAGATTAGACATGTGGAGAAGTGAAATTTTGAGAAGTTGCCTGGGTTTTTACTCTGTCATATATAAGAATTATTTTATGGTATATCTTTTGAGTAAATGTGTAATTAAAGAATTGTTTTGTCAACAATTAAAGAATTATTTTGTGTCAACATATTTATGCTAAACGAATTAAACTCACTCGCTTTATCTCTCCCATTTCCCCATTTCTGTCTAGACAACAAGAAATCTAGAAGCTCCTTGTCCGAATTTGTTCCGTTTCTAAAATGAGATTGTCGAATTAGATAAGCTCTCTTCCGCAAACGATCTATAGAACCTTCCCTGGTTTTATCAGGATCTCTCTCTCACCGTGTAATGATTCTTGTTCCTATAAATCTCTTTTGTTTTTATCTCATTCAATGATATGGGTTTTGGATCTTGTTGATTCTTATTGCTTCATTTTGGTGTCTCACTCAATTTGGTTGAGCTGATTGTGAATTCTTTATGATTATTATCAATGCGAGGGTTTCAACTTTTAAACTGTTCATTACTCGTATGATCAACTTTGTGTCTAGATTTTTTAATTTTTGTTTCCTAAAAATTTCATCATGTTCCATGGTTAAACATTAAATTGTTGATACTCGATGGTTAAAGTTTTAATTTTTAATTGAAATCTCATTTTTAATTCTTGATTCCTATATATTCCTGATGCTCCATGGCTAAACATATAAATTATTGATACTCAATTGTTAAAGTTTTAAATTTTAATTGAAAAATCATTCTGATTTTTGTCTTCTTGATCATGTTCTCTTATGATGTTCACTCATTTGTCATGTATGTTCTTTACTTTTTCTTTGTTGAATGTGAAAAACTTACTTTTATGGTTCCATATAAGTTTATAACCAGTTATATATCATTTGATTACAGGTAGTTTGTATCGAGTATGTCGCAGTCTTGCTAAGGAAACGAATCAAACAACATAATGGAGGAAGAAAATGTTGCCCCTTCCCGAGAATCACCAAGCGAGAATCAGTTGGTGGTTTATGAATCCAAGGGAAATGATAATGAAGAAGAACTTCAACCTATTCAATCTCAACCTCCTTCATCCAAAGTACAATGCCCTTCCATTGGAGCTTTTACGGTTCAGTGTGCAAATTGCTTTAAATGGAGGCTAATGCCTTCGATGCAGAAGTACGAAGAGATAAGGGAAAACCTTCTAGAAAACCCGTTTTTCTGCGTAACAGCTTGTGAGTGGAAGCCAAATGTGTCTTGTGATGTTCCTGCAGATATTTATCAAGATGGAACTCGTCTTTGGGCTATTGATAAACCGAATATCTCTCGTCCACCTACTGGTTGGCAACGTTTACTAAGGATTAGAGGTGAAGGAGGTACCAGATTTGCCGATGTGTACGTTCCTTTGGTTTCTTTACTTTGCTCTCTTGTATGTCAAATTATTATTTGCTCTTATAGCCGTAGTATCGGCTTTCTTTATAATTCTGTGTTTCCTTGGTCTTTTCAGCTATTATGTTACTCCGTCGGGAAAAAAGCTTCGATCAACTGTGGAGGTCCAAAAGTTAGTCTTTCTAGCACTCCATTCCCTTATACCTTTGACCACACAACATGTAGTTTTCACCAACACGTTGATTGTTATGCAATCTCGATTTCCTGATTTAGGATAATATTTAGGAGTTCAATAGAGTGCTTTGCTTTTATGTCGAATTATATCCAAGGATGAGGTCTTAGTATATCACTGTCTTACCATTTTAGCAAACCAAAAGGTAGAATGAGCAGGAACATACAGTATTGGAACCTCAAGTGTTGTCCTTTGGTGATATCTAGAGTTAGACAGTTAGTTAAAATACCATCCTTCGTTTCATAATTCTTCCCTGAAGCATATGAGATCAATGGTAGAATAGCTTAGTGATTACCAAATTTGTTTTCAGTAACATATAGACGGCTTCTTTACACTCCTATAAACCTCATTGTTGGCTTGCAGGTACTTGAACGACAACCCCGAATACATAAGTGAAGGGGTGAAGCTTTCTCAATTCTCATTCCAAATCCCGAAACCCCTACAGGATGACTATGTGAGGAAGCGCCCAGCTCGACTATTGGAATCAACCGATAATACAAACAGTCATGTAGCTAAAGAAGGTATGTTACTTCATTTCCCACCTTACTTCTTCTATATCAAATGCTGGCTAAAATTTGCTGAGTTTTTATTAGGGAAATATCCGAAAATGACATTCTTGGCTAAATATTATTACGAATCACTTGAAAAAAATATTTATCACAACTTCTATTGTCCGTACAAAGAGTTACGGGTTATCATTTGTATTGCTTAATGTGTTCTTAAACCATAACATGGTGTCTTAGGGAACTTATCAACAAGAAAATCCCTTTGTTTCATTGCGTATGAATATCAGTTTCCATCAAATCCAGCCTTTAGAATTTCCTAACATTTCGGTCATCTTGTTTTCTTCAGCTAATCCACTAACATGGATATCTCCAGATGGTTGTCATACAGCATTGCAGCTAGGTAATCCAACAACCGTGTCTGGACTTAACAACTCACATGATCAAACATCGAAAAGGAAAAAAACACCAAAGCTATCGACTTTTGGCTTAAATGATGATCTTGCTACTAGACATGACTGAAGAACTATCTTCTGATAGTTTTTGATCTTCTAGGGTATATAACCCATCTTCTTTCTTCGTTGGAAAATAGAGAATATATTCGTTTTTTGGGTTGAGTATAACGAAGAAACTGAGGACATGTGGTTGGCTCGTTTTGTGTGTATCATCTCTTATCTTATTTTGCAGTGTAAGCTATTTTATCGGTACTTCTATGAAAAAATGGGTCGTTTTGTTTTTTGTTTGTTTTCAAATTACTAAATTTCCATGGAACTTGAAGTTAATGTTTTTAAAACTGAAGTTTTGCTTTCACCTTTTCAAAATGGCCTTTGTACAAGTTCTTCAAAAGCTCAGGTTTGAGCTCTGACAAATTTGTCATTTCCAAATTCTCATGGCTTAGACCCCTCAATTTTTCTAAAACCCTGCCAACAACAACAAAACAAAATACATAGGGACTGAGCCACTTGAGACCTAATCACAAAAAGCATCGAGATTTGACCTGAGATTAAATACTTGCCAAACAAACAAACAAAACCTGTCTTAGCAACAAATTTTGTTGTTTGAGATTTTCTTAGTGTGGCAAAGGCTGTAGAAAACAACCCTCATTTTGATTGTATGAGAACATTCTGGAGCAGAATTGGATCAATTCCATAACTTCACACAAGTAGTAATTGTTTCTTGAGATCACTAGGGGATAGAGTCCTTTCAAAGATCAGCCTCAGATCTAGTGCTCCGTTCATGTCTCCCATCACTTGGACAAGCCACTTTGGTGTCACTCTAGCTACCATGCGTGGGAAAGAAGCAACCTTTGCTTTCTTGAATCCACCTTTACCATCTGCAGCACGTCTCTTGCAGCTTGTACTCTCCGTTAGGCATGAAGATGGAGAAGATCGGTAATTAGGGTTTGAAGAAGTAGAAGCCCCATTAAGATTTTTAAAGTTTCTTCTTTGTGATTCTTCTTCTGTCTCAGAATCAGTTGGGATATTATTAAGATCGATAAGTGAAGAAGAAGACTTAGAAGCTCCATGGTTTTGTTGTGTGAATCTTCTTCTATGGGCAATATTGAAGAGTATCTTCTTGTCGTTGTCGTCTTCTTCATAAAAATCTTGGATTTTCCTGTAACACCCCGATTCCATAAATTTGGATTACGGTGTCAAGGCCCTATTAAAAGTCTATTAAGACCAAACTCGAAAATAAAAAGGAGACATATTCAACCGGTTATAACCGGAGAGAAGAGAGAAAAGAGAAAAAAAGAGAAAGAGAGAAAGAAGAAGAAGAAGACAGATTCAACCCGTTATGGGAGAAAGAGATAACGGAGGACCAAACGGATTCCTTTACATGCCATACTTCATGGAAAGATGCAAGACATCAAGAGCTAACCACAGCCGCAAGCGGATGCCAATTTGGTGCTCGGGTCGGAACCGTTATACTGAGGCGGATCTTTGAAAATTGGATTCCGCCGCCGCCCAACATTAAGAGCAGTTTTCCAGTGAATCGTAACGAGTTAGAAAACATTCCACATATCATGGAAAGCTCCGGATGTCAGTTTTCCATACACGCTTGCCGATCTGGATTCCAATGTTTGAAGCTGACGGCGGCAGAGACCTATTTTTGGAAATTTAGTTCCACAAACCCTAATTTAGATCCGAGAGAAAGAAGATTGAGAAAAGGAAAGTCAAGACATGGGAGATTCAAAAAGAAAAAGTCCACAAATGAAAGGTTTAAGAAAGGAAGGTTCCACAACGAAAAGGAAAATTTCCCGAAAAGAAAATTTCTTGAAAAGGAAAGTTTCCCAAAAAAGAAAGCTTCTGGAAGAGGAAAGCATGAGTTGTCACCGTCATCAAATGGCTAAGGTGAGGGCTAATCACGCAATCTCTTACTTGCCTTAACTCTCCCATTGATAGTTCAGTACCAGAACTTGTATTGTCTTTTTGATCGAGTTTATGTCTTTCATGTTAAACCGGACGTAGGTGATTTAGATGATTTCACATATTGATTGATTTGAATGTTGATGTGTTTAGTTTTGTGATATATATAATATGTGTATTAGGGGATAGAGCGGGATACACAGTTGGACTGTGGTATAACTCGGAATCGTGTGTGCGGAGGGTACGGACGCTGTGAATGAGAACTATCCCATAAATTTGTTAAGACTCTACAGAGGGTGGGCGATCACTTAACTTGCATAGGACCGTTGTTTGAATTTCTTGGGTGCTTTAGGTGTCGTATTTGCTACATGTTTATGTCTAAACTGTTATGGTTGTGGTGTTAAGTCGGTACTTGCGTGTTGCCCCTAATATCCCATACCTCGCTGAGTAACTCCCTTGTTACCCTCCCCTTTCTTTTGTTCCATTTTCCTCATGTTAGCATTGCGGTTTGAAGTTTTGTCATTGGTAAACTTTTGAAGAAACCATTTTTGGCAGGACCAAGAATTAACATGTTGTCTTGTGTGGTGGGACGAGTGTTATATTTCCTTTCTTTGCATGTTGGTCTTCGGGGCTGATTGGTTGGACAACTTTAAAAGCTGTAAGAAGTAAGAACTGTTAATGTATTTTAAAGTTCTAACAGTTTTTGTTTCACTAAGCAAACTTTTAGGACTGTTAGTTGTTTGAACGTTTATACAGTCATGTTTCTACACCTTTATTTTGTTTGTTTTTTTTAAATCACAAAAACCTGACTTTAGAATGGCTGTAAAAAATAATACTAAATTTAATTTTTCTTTTCTCCCCCATAGTAATTAAAAACTCTCTACAAACTTATATATATCTTATAAATCATCTTTTTCCCCTCTTTTTTTTGAGATCCATTTCTTTAATGTTCTTTTTTTGTAATCATTTTTTTGGTGTTCTTTTCATTTCTTAATTTTTAATTAACTTTATTAAAAGATAATTTAAATATTTAAAATAAGAGTTTGTTCACAATCAAGAAGCATCAAACCCAAAATCATATGATAATCAAATGTTAATTTTAGAATTTAACCAAAAAATAGGATACCAATTCAACAACATCTTGATTACAAAATATATTATGCATATAAAACTAAAAATTTAAGAAAGCTTTCACAAATTATGTTTATTTTTTAAAATTTTAACGTCAATATTGTACAATTTAAAATAGAATTTATTTATGAGTTTAAGCTATTACTTTGATTTTACATATGGTATAATAAATTTTATTTATCTGACAATTTCTACAGTTTTTATTACCAATCAGACATTTAAAAATATTTAAAATCACAGTTTCTATAGCTTTTGTTACCAATCAAACTATTATAAAGCAACAACTTCTACAACTAAAATTGTTATTATAAAGCAACAACTTCTACAACTAAAATCACAGTTCCAATTGTTTTCCCTGGATATTATGGCTTTTGTGGAAAGCTAGGAATAAAAAAATATTTCAAGGAATACAAACTGATTCCACAGACATATTTAATCGAGCAAACAGTGAACACTTGGCATGGGAAGCGGCCCAGACATCTCCCCCTGAGGACTTTGAAAATAGGGAATTAATGGAGCCCCCTCTACATCGCTTAGATGTCGGATTGATGGTTCATGGAAATCTTCAGACCCTAATATAGGTTTAGGTTGGATTTGCCTTCAGGGAGAATATCAGGTCGTGTTGCTAGGTGCTAAGTGTTACCACAAAATATTATCACTTTTGCACACGGAGTTGGAAGCACTGATATGGTCTATGAAAACCATTATATCGTCAAAGTTAATGTGTCAAGTATTCGAAACAGATTGTGCTGAACTTGTCTCAATGGTGAAATCTCTAGAGGAGTGGCCCGCTTTCTCCAATCAGCTATATGACTTTGCCTCGCTTCGTACCTCTTTACCGGATTTTATGATCTCTCATATTCCTCGTTCTTGTAATAGACAGGCCGATTGCTTAGCACGGACCTCTAGAGTGTTATCTTCAGAATTTTCTTTTGTAAGCACTATTCCTCCAATTTCGGTAACCAATTGTGGAGTGACTTTTTAAGTTAATGTTTGGTTGAAAAAAAAAAAAAGAAGTTGGATGCAAAGGGAATCAAGTTCCTGATTATGCTTGATATTTTTAAAATCATCTAGTTTATTAAACTTTGTAAAGACATGTTAGCATTTGTTTCTCGGCCACTTCTCGGAGTGAAATGTGACAGCCAAAACATATTTTGTTACCTGAAAGTACTTCTTCTACACGACTTGAATTTTGTTTATATTTAATTTCTAAAGAAAAAATAAGTGTTGGGAATGTTTTAGACTTTAAGTCCATATGTATGTGTTACTAAAATGGTTTATTCATCGAAAACGGTAAATAAGGAAAATGATATGGTACAAAAATATAGCTTAATTTGATGATATTGCTGCTGTCTAATCTTAACAAACAGTAACAATTTTGGACTTCTTAAAATAAGTATATTTTATTAACAAAAAAATTATTGTCATATTTTATATCAAAATACAAAATACTCTAAATTTGTAAAAAGTAATGAAATAATCTAAATCAAAACCTTGAACACATTGAAACTAAATTCTAAACTCCATGAACTAGTTCCTAAATCCTAAATCTAAATAAAAGAAAAAATATATATAAACTCTGAATCTGAAAATGATGTATTTATTTCATTTTGAAAAAAGAATCAACTACACCAATTTAATTAACTAACATATATACAATATTCCAAAATTTAAAAGATTTAGTTTCTTTATTTTTAGATTCAATTACTATAGGTTATGATGCTAAATTTTCCAGAATATGTAATATTTCCATAATATGTATTCTAAAAATCGTAGAGCATAGAAAATTGCTAGAATGCATATTCTAATTCTCGCAGAACATGCACAAATGGTAGAATATGTATTCAAAAATTTTCAGAATTCGTATTCTAAAAGTTTTAGAACATATATTCTAAACGTTCGATCCTAAAATTGCTAGAACATGTACAAATAGTAGAATACATATTCGAATCCTTTCAGAACATGTACAAATGCTATAATACATAATCTAATATTTTCAAAACGTTAGAAAAAAATTCTAAACTTTTCAGAATGACTTTAAAACCTCTAAAAACCTACTTAAAACTACCCAAAATTAAAAAGTTTATTCTTCAAATCTTTTTCAAAATTGTGTTAATACATGTTTATTTAAAAGGTATTAATCTAGTAGTAGATGTAGTTTAGGAAAAAGTGATAATTTATAAAATATATATATATAGACAAATTAATTGCTAGAACTCCTTTATTTATAATTTTCCTTAAAAAGAATTTAAAAATAAATTATTTTACTATGATATAATTGACTTCAAATAAAAAAAAATATCAAAATATCAGCAACCAATAAAATTTTGACACATCTCTCAATCTCTTTCTTATCTCACAACCAATTTTTTGGTCCAATCAGTCTGAGAGCCAATTGGAGCCCTTTTCACACCGAGATTCAACATAGTTTAATACACCTCATTTTTAACAAATAATTCAACACAACATTGTAATCATTTAATTGTTGAATATTTTTTTATTGAACATGCCATTGTAAATATCTTTATAATTACAATTTTGTCCATATTTTGACATTTATTTTACTTTTCCGAGAAGGAGAATAGTGGACATTTAAATTTCATTGCACTTTTTCTCATAAATTATTTTATGTAATACTGCGTTTCAATAAAAGAAAAAACTGACGAAGAAGGATTAAAAATAAGTACTCCCTCTGTTTCTAATTAATCATATTTTTAACCTTTTCAAATATACTAGAAAATATATTATTAGATAGTGTGGTTTACTCACATTAGATTTTAGTTTAGTGAGAACCGGTTTGTACCTGATAGTTGATAATTGCTTATAAACTCTTTGTATTGTTTCATTTCACACTTAACAGAACTATTAATTCAGTTCCAAATCTCTTTCTCTCTCGAGATGATCTTCATCTTCTTCAATGGAGTGAATCTTATTTATGTTCAACTTCATGATTTCGGACACATATTAAAAGTTGATTATAAATGCATAATTTTATAATTAATAAAATTTTATAATTCTAAATCAATAGTATTCAATTATTTTTTTTGAAGTTTACAATTCATCATCAATAACTAATAAAAATACATAGAAAACCTTTAAAATGTATCTTTTTGAAACAATTTGTTTTTCTAGAAATTGGATTAATAAGTAATATAAGGAGTATTTTACCTTTGCATGTTAAATAACATAAAAATTTGACAAAAAAAAAAGACTCTAAAACATTGCATTACTTTAGAGGTTAA
The DNA here is from genome assembly GCA_028015245.1 of Cardamine occulta. Lineage (NCBI taxonomy): Eukaryota > Viridiplantae > Streptophyta > Magnoliopsida > Brassicales > Brassicaceae > Cardamine > Cardamine occulta. The sequence goes on along the minus strand of CM051388.1, from coordinate 18,409,703 downwards.
TTGACAACTCATTGTACAAAACGATTGAAAGTGTCTTTTTAATTTTTATGCATCTAAAACCATCAATATTAACATATTTAAATGGAACGATGTTTCCGTGGTTCATTTGTAAATTACTAAATCCCATTCAGTTGATACATTAAAGTAATCTGGTTTCCATGTGTTCTCTAATCATAAGGTGAGCACATGATTTTGCGAGATTATAAGAATGCGAATGTTTTATTCATGCATTATGTTAAAAAATCTTATACTCATAGTTTCCGTAAGAGGCAACTTTAAGGCTTTTGACTAGTTCTTTGATGGATTTGGTTTATAGCTTAATCAAAATGTTAGATTGTGTTCTTTTATGTTATAAAGTAAAAAGACCAGTTCGGTTGTTGGTCTACAAATATGTGGAAGTAGACCTTACAGAAAAAATACAAAAATATATGTTTTAGATAACATTGGTGACCAATCTAATATTCCAACTAAGGCCTTGACATTCAAAAGATAATATTCCAGACCACCCTAAAACAAATAGATATAGCTGAAGCCCATAGTTTTTCATATACAACAACAAAACTACACCATCTCTAATAATCGCAAAAGGCAGAACAAAACTAACAACAAATCTGCCTTCTAATTGACTGCTTCGTGCATTCCCTATTTGTATCATTGGAACCAAGTGATGGGAGTGGGAGTAGTACCAACTTGAGGAAGCTGCGGAATCAAACAGTTTTGTTGTTGCTGCCATTGATGCAAGCCAAAACCATATGTGGGCTCTTGTGCTTGTTGAGGAAAAGGTAGACCGGTGCTTCCACTATTCTCTTCTATCTCATTCCCTGCTTCATCCATTACCACATCCTCACCTGTCTCATCTAACTCAGTAATCTCTAGCGTACGCGGTTGTTGAAAAGGTTGGAAGGTTCCTACAGACTGTGAGTAAAGAGACTGAGAAGGATTCCAGCAAACAACTGCTTGACACTTATTTGACGTTTGATCTTCATCGTAGTTATCATCAGCTCTTGCTGCATTGTGAAGGAATCTCTCTGTACAAGAAATAAAGAGATGTGGATATTCAGAATTGAGTCACCCATAACAAAATCTAACACCATGACACAGCCAAAGACCATATAATGTTTATAACCAAGCTACCCATAAATATGAAAATCGCCTCAACAAATAAACTATACGACCTCATATCATACAAGTAATTAAATCAGAAACAACAAAAAGAAAACAAACGGGTTCAACAAATTAACTAAATGAGCCATGATATCTTAGTAATATAGTCCCTAAGAATATCACAAATTCACTTCAACCAGATTGTTATTACCCAATTCTAAAGCATGGGTTCAATCTTAACATTACTGAATGAGTTATGTTATCTTAGTAATATAGCTTAAAAGATTATCTCACAAGCCTTTTCACAAATCTCTTAAGATTGTTTGATGAAACTTACCTTCACTGTCACTAATTCACTTCAATCACATTGTTATACATAATCCTAAAGCATTAATTCAATCAAAACATCAACAAATTTCGTTAAAAAGTTGAAAAGAAGCTTACTCTTAAACCCAGAAATCAAGTCTCTATCAACAAATAGGTTCACAGAAGAAGAAGGCTGATGACAATGAAGAGGCTTAAATAGAACAATCGCTCTTTCATCGTTTACAACTCCAGGCTCGAGTTCTTCCGTAGCCATCGCCATATCTGTTTCCTCTTCTTCCATAATCGGTGGCAAATCCACATCCTGATCAAAGTATATAAACCCAAATTCATCAAAATCACAAAACCTAGGGTTTCAAATTTCTAAAATCTCAGAAAAAAAATTACGAATTTTACCAGACGACGAATCTTTCTGGCTGGTGAAGAGAGGGAAAAATCTGAGAATTCTTCGTTTACTCGATCAATATCTTTCCTCTTCATCGGCAAGTGCTCGTTCTCCGCCATTTTAGTAATTTCCAACGGTAAAGTGAAGCTTCAAGTAGAAATACTCAACTTTTAGTAAAAAGCTGGAGAAGAAAGGAAGCTTTACATGTATAGGGGAGAGGAAGGGGTCTTTCTCACATTCTCCAGAGGAATCCAGAAGGGTGAAAGTATAAAACTCTCATTCATGGAATTTTCCGGTTATCTTTTTATTTGGTTAAGAGATTCCCCGGTTTGGATTATACCAATCCAACATTTCGATATTTTATCATTAGTGTTATCTTCTCGAAATTGTTTTTATAAATTAAATCTTTAATTTGTGAAACTACTTGCTGTTTTTCTTATCACTAGGGGAAGCCCGGGCGTAATATATTAATAATTAACATGGTTGAATTGTTATGAATAGATGTTTTGTATTTGATTTTTTTGAATTTTGAGTTGGTCGGCTGATTTAATTGTTACGTTTTGGAATATTTTATTGTCGTATTTGAGTATATGTTATTTAAACTTCATAATGTTATTAGATTGACGATTGTTTAGGATTAAAAGTACGAATAGAAAGAATTGGTGTGAAGAGTTTATATAAATAATAGGTAAGGATCCGCATACTAGGTAAGAAAATTAATTAAAAAGTAGTGTGTAGAATTTAGTTTTAATTTTGTAGGTTTCTTTATAATTTATGAACATATCAATTTATATATAACTTGAATATCATTTATAATTTTAAATTTATTCATTGATTTTAAATTAGTTTTTATTTTATTACTATCTATTTTGGGTGTGTAATGGATGTGTTGAGTAAATATATGTTTGTTTGGAGTTAGTTTTTCAAACATTTGGATTGATGGTTGAGTACATGTAAGCAACTGATTTAAAGTGTAATACAATACATATAGTAATAACTACTTAGTATGAATATAGATGTAATTAAATAACTAAAAAGTCTAAATCATAGATTAAGTAGGTTCTTACAATATGACTAAAAGCACTAAAATTCTTTTTTTTTTCTGTGAATACTTCGTAAAAACCTTGAGTAAAAAAGGACCTACAATAGCAAACAACAAATGTATTAGTTTCTATTAGTGTTTAAACTATGATGAACTAATAATGATAGGTCTATGAAATTTTTTAACGATTTTACTTACACAAATCTAGTCTCACTAAGTTCATCCAGATCATGTTTCAAGAGTATCTTTGATGAACCAACGCCATTAGTAGCATAAACTTCTCCTACAATAAAAATATTTTCTATATTAGTTCATTCTAAATGAGTGTCTAAATAATTAAAACATTAAATATTTGAAATTAAAACCTTACCTCCATGTATAGAGATCCTCGAAAACAGCAAAACACAAAAATTTGGTGTTGCTAAACTGCCAGATAATAACATGATGACAAAAAGATATCTGACGTAAGTAGCACTTTCTATGAAGCTTGCCTCCTTTAAACCTTCAATATACTCTTTGTCATCATCTAATAAACCTAGTTTATAACATGTATCCTCAAACGAAGGTTGCAGTTCACCATTCACAGTCTTCAAATCTTCATATAATATTGCACCTCTTTTATGATTAAGCATTACTCTAAAGAAGAAATACTCACCACATGAAGGAGGAACATACTGGAGTTTACCAATTGCAAAACTTTTTTTTCTTGGACAAAATTCCTTTTTCTTTGGATAGTAAACAAATCTTGTTGGAATTTCTGCATATAACAATTTCTTTGCATATCCATACTTTCGATTCTGCTTCAGTGAACTTGTTGTAACTCTCAGATCTCAATTTAGACTGGTTTTTCCTGATAAACCATAGCCTATTTGACTCAATCATAGTGAATGCATCAACCAAAAACTGTTTGAAAAGACATCTAGATAATGTTAAAACTTGATATCCAGTTTTCCTTATCTGAATTCTATACGCAAACCACTCTCTCATGGTTATATCCTTCTGTTTTCTTGACTGATTTCCTGTGAAACCAACTGGAATCCCCAAACGAAAACCATCTTCTCCATAAGGAACAACAAAGGATATTGCAGAGGCAAATAACATGGTTGCAACTCATATATTCTCTTTAAATTCCCAGAAATATCCTCTAAAACTATATCACACTTGTCCATACTTAACGAAAATTCCCCAACGACTAATGCAACAACTTCAGAAGAGGTGGGAAGATTATAAACCCTTCCATCTTTTACACGATTATTAAGAAGAACCATACGAACTCCTTCACTTTGATCAGTGCCAAATCTATCTCTAGCAGTTCTGAAAGACTGGACATATGCATTATATTGATTAAGCATATTCATTAAAAAATCTACCAGTTCAGGTCTTATTCTATTAGATCTTGTTTCTTGGGCATGGTAAGGATTATTACTACGATAAAAAATCAGATTATGATAAATATTTGTTACGGTTATAATTTAACAACTTTACACGTTAAACAGAATGTGATTTTAGTTAATACTTACATGGACTTAAAGTTTGGGACATATGAAATGAAGTCAGGATTGATGAGCACATCAGAGCAATTATATGCATTGGAAATGGAACTATTGTCTTTCCAAACTTTTATCTTTCCAAATCTGATAACACAAATGACAACAGTCATAGAAGAATTCTGAACTTTTGTATGAACATACTCCGCAAAGGCCCTCCAAAGAACACATTGAAGTCGAGTATCGCTTTGTATGAAAAGTGAAAATAAAACATTAGTAATATATAAGTAAATAAATATTAGTATACTTGTATGCATCAAAGAATGTAACATGTTAATACTTTTCATCACGAAGCTCAACAGTAATCTTCTTTGTATCTTTACCATTAACAGGAACATCTTCAACTTGAGTAACTTTCATCAATTGTCCAATAACATCTACGAAAGCAAGAAAATTTTGATTTGAAAACAGAATTAAATAAATTTATGAGTGTAAGGACATAAATCAAATTAAGAGCAGTTACTTACCAACCAAGAAATCATCATCCAATGTTCCATCAAGGATTTTCAAAATTTTAACAAGTTCAAAACCTTGAAAATCATAAGGCAATGGTTCACAGATCCTGACACGGGTGGTTGGAAGAAAGGTAATCCGGTAAGGATGAGACGTTGTTCGATAAATTCCGGATGCCTGAAACAACGTAAAATTGATGAAAATCCTAGTTTCACCCTCACGAACATGACCTCTGAACTGGCTAACCAAATCCTTTTTAATTGATGCTTGAATCTTGTGGCCATATATATAGAACGATATTATATATTTATTAATATGTTGTAGTTAGAAAGCATATTTATAACCGCATAACATTTGGATATAAGAAATGTTAGTGGTAAAGAAATGTAAGAACAAAAAAAAGAATTTGCATAAAATACATAAACAGTTAATCATATAATACGATGACTAACTTTAGCATCAATAAAGATCATCTCAATAGTTTCACCAGCACCAGCAGAGTATTGTTTCCAAATTCTTATTATCTTCTCCCTAATTTTCCACATATTCTTATACGGTTTCAAATCAGAAACACTTACAAAAGAATCCATGGAAAATTAAAGCTAGAATAGTGGAAACAAAAGAAGATCCGTAACAGATGTACCACACTTGAAGACCCTGAATTAAAGGGCGTTTTACAGCTATGGTTCTCAGCAAGACGATTCTCAGCTCCTCAATAGTGGTATGTACTCTTTTTCCCACAATCGAGTTTTGTCCCAAATGGGTTTTCTCGATTGGGGGTTTTAATGAGGCATCCACTTATTGACCATCAACATATGAGCTCAATTTATTCTCAGATTTTTTAGTTATATTCAGTCTACAGTTCAATAATCCGTTCACACTTGATGTAAAAAGGTTTTTTTGAATTTAATTTTTACATATTTTCAAAAAAAAAAAAAAAAAAAAAAAAGAAGATTGTGCTAGTCGGAATGAATATAAAATCTTGGAGTTACATCTCAATTTATAGAGAAAGGTCGACTCCCAAACGCAATCCTAGATATTCAAATATTTAGGCTCCAAAATTTGAAAAAGAGAATATTACGTAATAACTATATGCTAAATATTCGGAAATTTTGTGATACAAAATTTAAGTTTTGATTGTTGTGGTATATGAGTTACTATATTTAACAACTTTAGAATCTTAAAGGTGTAACTAAATTGAATTATAACCAAAATATCCGGTATTTTAAAACTAACACATATTAGTTTCATTCTCGTGATATAGGAGTTAAAATAATTAACAATATTCGAATCACTTATGTAAATAAAACTTGATGTAATAAAATTATTAATATAAAAGGGATATCATATATTTTTAAAATAATTTCAATTGTCAACTTTTAAGAATATTGGATAATTATATAAAAAAGCTATGATTCATATTTAGTACTCCCTCCGTTTCAGAATAGATGATGTTTTATCTACTTTATCTTGTTTCAGAAAGTTTGATGTTTTAATCTTTTTACTTTATTTTTATTGATAAATTGTAAATGTCAAGATGTAATGATTGAAAAGAATTATGTTACTATTGGTTTATAATTATTAAAATAATTCTTGGTAAGAGAAAATAATATATATTAAAAAAGTAATAATTATTTTCTTAATTTGTGTAAAATATCCTTAACATCATGTATTGTGAAACAGAGGGAGTAGATTTTTATTTAAATACTTTAAAAAGTTAAAAAAAAATTATAATGGGTGATATATGGAGTATTGATTTATTGGTTTTTTTTGGTACGATAACAAATTTTCATTTCATCTAATATATAGTAAATATAGTAAAAACGTAAATGTTAAATTTTATTATTAAATTATTTTAAATACATAAAGTATAATCTAATGTCTAAATATTATATAAAAGTCATGGGTGTTTAAAAAAAATTCGGAATATCAGAAATTAATTAGACATACGGAATATTCTTTCAAATTATACCGAATATAAACGAAAATTAAATGTTATATAAGATATATGTCCAATGACAATTTCTGTAATTAATCTAGTAAACTTTGCCTAATTATTTAATTAAGGTAAGGATTATTGTAGTGCAGCCATATCAGCATGGCATCATTGTAATATAATACGTAATCATAAGGTCAATTTGATAAGTGTGTTTCTGTTTTAATATATAAGGGATAGATTGTAGGTAGTGTCTAATTTTTTTATCAATGTTTATTATTTTTGAAATATTTAATAAATTTATGTTGGGAATTATAGGAAAAATGCCACAGGCCCATTTAGACTAACATGAAATGCCCTTTAGCAAGAGACCTTTCAAAACTGCCATTTTTTGTGGCATTTGTGTTGATGAAAAGACAACATTACCTTTCTCCATTGGCGTGGAGAGTGAAGGCGGAAAAGTGAACTGACTGCGGTAGACACTGAAAAGTGTCTTGCCTTTAATGTGGACAAATGACTGACGCAGAGAAATGAATTAAAAAAAAAACAAAAATGTACTATGTCGCCGATAAGAATATCAATATGGTTATGGTCAGGACATAAAGAAGAACAAATTTATTGTGAGACAAAAGAGACAAAAAATTGAGAGAGGACAAATCTTAGTGATGAAGGGACAAAATCAACAGAGGTGGGTTCGAGTTTCAGAGGGTAAGGTGAATAATAAATGGCAGTGGTTGAAAAATTTGCATTTATTGAAAAGAGGGAGGTCGGTAACTATATATAGTTGAAGAGTTGATGATTTGCTAAGAACAAATGTAATTTTGCAGGTCTAAGAAGGGGACTACAATGGAGGAGTCGGTATTGGTGATAGTTGGGAAATGGGAATGTGGGGATTTTGGTAGATGGCATTTCAATGTTAGCGGGGATGGGATGGCGAGGTTTGTGGGATTGAGTGGAGAGACAAGTCATGTAAGTTTTGTTACTAATGTGGTAGAGACATTTAACGTCAAAGAAAAAAAAAACAAAACTGTGTTTTAGCTTTTTGTATGAAACGGAAACAACAACATTCACTCAAGGAAAAATGCTGCTGGTTTCAATTAGTTGCGATATTGGGCTGGAGCAGTTCAAAAAAAACCAAACTTGGGAAAAAAGACTTGAACTTGATGTTGATGTTAAAAAGTCAAGTTGATGAAGTTGAGGCAGATGTGGATATACAATCGCCAGACGATACCCCTTCAGATGACATGCTCGTTGCTCATATGGAGATAGTGGACGCAGAGTTTTTGGCAAAAAGGAAGAAGATGTGGTTGGGGAAGATGAGAAAGACAAAACGTTGAACAAAGGAAATGTGGTGGACATTAAAAAAAGTGGTGTGATGGGTAACAATGTAGGCTGTGGACAAAAAAGTGCAATGGCAGTTGATGGTGGCTTGGTAGAAAGCGAGGAATAGGAGTAAGACTGTGATGAATGGACATAGTTGATCAACAAGGATTATCCACCTGATTGGGATCCATTCGAGGAAGCAAACCTGCAACGACGCAAAAGGAAGAAGGAGAGCTAGGCCAAAACTGTTGAAGATGGCATAGTTGGTGGACAACTATTTGTGTCCAGAAAAGAAAACCAAAATGGTGGACAACCTTCTGGTGTTAGCAGTGATGGCATGGTGGGAATTCCAACAATGGAATTAGTTGTCGTGAATGGTGTGCATAAAAATATGGAGCTGGTTCCTGAGACAGACAGAGTTAAAAGGCCAGAAGGGATAGTCTGTAGCTTATCGCCAATGGGGTTTAATCTTGGGTTAGGGGATTTGGGTGAATCAGAATATAATAGGGAACATATCCCGAATGATATGGATGATAGGCAACAGTTAGCGGTGTATTCCGGGGACAAAGAGAGACATTCATCAATGGACAACCCCGATTCATTGATGTGCCATGGGTTGTCCCCAATAATGTTGGTTGGAGAGGGAAGTGGCACGAAAGCAAGAACCACTCCATTTGAATATGACGAGGATGTGTTCGTAGAAGATTCATTTATATATTTAGATGTGCCTCCGGTGAGAGATAATATGAGAGGGCTTCCAAGCGATAAAGAAAACATGGATTTAAGAAGGGCTGACGATGCACTTTTTGTGGGCAAAGTTTTCAAGGACAAGAACGAGTTGCAGAAAACATTGTCTATGTATGCAATAAAAAAGTTATTGTGCCTTTGAGAGATACATAATTTTATACACGGGTGAATATCTTGAGAAAAAATAAATGATCCAGTGTCATACATAATAATAAATATTAGTTAATTAAGGCCCATATTTATAAATGGAAGTAAGTTAAGAAAAGGATTTATATAAAAAAAAGAAGGAAAACTTAATAAACCTAGAAAAGATGCCGCTTACGTAGAGCAACGAAAACAACAAAGTTCTAAGTATAATAGAAGAAGAAAAAGAAAAAGCTATATATGATAAAATTTTGTTCGGAAAAGCACAAGTACGCCATTAGAAAGAGCTTGAGGAGATGAAAAGTCTAACACCAGACGAACATGAGGCTTGTTTGGCACTATTACTACTAGACCAACCTTTTTATTTTGAGGAAGTAACTACAAGTTTAACCCAAGAAGAAGAGGAAGAAGACAATGAACATGAAGATAAAGATGAAGACGAAGATGAAGATGTGAATGAGAAACAACATCAGAGGAGGAAAATTGATAAAAGTCAGGCGAAAATTTCTAGGAAAAAAATTAAAAAACAGCGTGAGAAAGACGATTCCGAAGAAACCCTAAGGTGGATGCTTGATTATAAGGACAGAACGCCGGACTATCCTCCGGAACATATATTTATCCACGATCCCGATGTGGTGGGAGATTGCAGCAAACCCATACGGAAGCAGTTGACAAAGAGCAACGTGAATAAAAATCTGTATAGGCTCATGTTAAAGAAGGAGCACGTGGAGAAGATGATGCTTGAGGTTTTGGGAAAAACGGAGAAACTTGGGACTGAAGGGATTACGGTTTCGGTGTATGGACCAGACGGAGAGATTCATGAGATGATGTTCAAGATGTGGATGGACACACCAATTTTGGGGACTTCGGAATGGAATAATTTCGTGAGGACATATAAACTCCATGAAGATTGGAGTTTTCTCACTATTTGGATGTTTACACACAAAAGACTCATCAGATTTGCTTCACTATTGATGACAATTGGTTTCCTCTAGAGAAAGAGCTGAGTAATAGGATCTTGAAGGCTGCCTTCTAGAATCCAAATTAGGTTTTTTTTTGTGTGTGTGTGGGTGTTCTTAGTTGGTTTTCTTCTTATTTTTGTTCGTTAAAAGAATAAAGAAAAAAAACATTGTGTGTGGTTAAAGGGAGTTTTCAGGTTTATAAAACAGATTATTATTAAGATTTTGTGATTATAATTTTTGTCTCGAAACACAGCTTAATTAGTTGCACCAATTTGATTATATGAATCAGTTTTTGCTCCAGAAGTATCTTTTTTTTTAACGCTAGAAATTAATGTTTCATTAAGATGAGAGAGACCATAAATGTTCCAAGTACAAAACCGAGGAACAAAAGTAAAGAGAAAAGGAGAAGAAAAACATAGTAGCACAAAGGGAGAAAATCTAAAACCTGATGAACATTGGTGCTCACTTCTGTGACAGTAGTAGAACAAACCTTAGGGTATTAGGCTTGGCGATATTAGCTAGAGGCAACACGATTTCCTTGTGATGACACATGGTCAAATCTCTAGTCTTCTAAAGTGGAAAGTGGTGAGGTTGAGATAAGGCTAGAGAAGATGATTCAAAGATGACACTGTTGTAACTCAAGAGTTCTGCTTCAAAGGCTGAATCAATGGAGGAGAACAAATATTGCAGGTGATGTTTCAGGTGAAGTATTACCGGTGAGAATGAAGCAGGGTGGGAATGGTTATTTAGACAACTCAAAGCATTTGTTCCAGACGAAAATGACTTGGTTTTTGTATCAGATAGACACACAGCTATATACGCGGGGTTGGAAAAAGTTTACCCACAGGCATATCATGGGGCATGCATAGTACACTTGATTAGAAATGTTAAACATCGATACAAATGTGATGGGCTAGCCAAAATAGTCGACAATGCGGCAAGATCTTACATAGTAGGTGATTTCTGTTACTGGTTTGACGAGGTTAAAATGAGGCGTCCAGCATGCGCAAAGTATCTTAAAGATATTGGTTTTGAGCATTGGCCCCTTGCTAACTTTAAGGGAAGACGTTATGATGTAATGTCTAGCAACATTTCGGAATCTCTAAACGCAGCCATGAAGAAGGCTGTAGACTATCCAATCGCTATAATGGTAGAGTTAATAAGGGGAATGTTGATGACATGGTTTTGCAGACGTCGGAAGGTGGCGGCTAGTACAAGGACGAGGTGTACTCCTGAGGTTGAAGACCAACTAATTGATCACCTACGCGAATCAACCGATTGTGAGGTGATATCTGCAAGTAGATGAAATTAATGGATTACCACCAAATGAAGCAATGAGGACATCTATTATCGTGGTTGCATTCGAAACCTGGACCAGCACATAAAGAGACATCTAAAAAAGCCAATTCTGACAGTAAGGCCAGATTTGAATGGGTCTTAGGGCTCTGAATTGGTTAAATACAACACGTGCAGTACATTCGGCACACTCATGACTCCCACACCAGCGTAAAAACTTCTTCAAAGTCATGTTGCCTTCATGAAAGAACCCAGCGCAAATCAGAAAAAGCCCTAGGCAAAAATCCATTTCTTCTGTTGGGGATGTTCAATTGAAAAACATGTTTATAGCATCTTCAATCAACCCATGCCTTACACAAAGGCTCAAGCTTTCAAGGTAACATGACTGTGGTTGCCAGCAATAAGACACTGTGAAAAGAAGGACCAGTAGATTGTTTGAGGATTGACTAGTGCTGCATTGTTCTCAAAATCGGTAAGAGAGGCTGCCATCAAAACAGAGGGTGTGAAAGCTAAGGCATAGTCTAGTGTGGAGCTTAAGTGTCTTAGACAAAAGAAATAACAAGAAGAAGGAGACATTCTCATTGCAACAGAGGATCTCAAGTCTTAAAGAGGAGAAAGCAATCACTCTAACATAAGTGGAAGGTTAACAAGTACGTACAAGCATTAATGTCTTCTTCAGTGCTTTATCAGATGGAGCTCGCGACCCATCTTGAAAAGAGCCAATAAGAGCGATTCGTACAGGTCTATGTTAACTACAAGCTTTGGGAGCAAGTTTACTACAAGTCTTGTCGATTTGCACTCTATAAAGAGAGGACAGAGATAAGAAAGAGAGTGTTGTGTGAGCTGTAAGAAAAAGAGAGAAGGGAAACAGGGGAAAAGAGAGCTTGTATTGCCAAGAGAGGGTGAGAGAAAACAAGCTGTAACTTTCGGAGTTGATTTAGTAGATTTCCAGGAAGTTTCCCGGCGAGATGTAGGCTGCACCACTTTGGTGTAGTTAAACTCGTTAAATCTGTGTCTCCCTTTATTTTTTAAGCTCTGCATCATTTTCATCTCTGCATCACGTTCAGTTTCTGTTTCATTTGCATTCTTCAAGTTATGTTCTTCAAGCTGAGTTTTCGTGTGGTTAAAGGAAGTGAAAACTTGAGTCTTTGAGGTTTAAACCTTGACACCTAGTTTTCAAGAGCAAAGAAGTTGGCCTAAGTATTTGAAACCATTCTTAGCAACAAAGATAAAAATGAGGTGAATGAGGTGCTCGGGTAAAGAAAAAAACAAAGACTGGTATTGTATATACGGAATCATACTGGTGTTTAGTGAGAGAAAAGACTGGACATCTAGATATGTGTTAGAATGCAATTCTTTGTCTATAAATAAGGAAGATGGTATATTGGATACCATTTAGCGTGAGTAGGTAGAGTAAGTTAATGGACTTTAAAGTAACGAAATAAAGTCTTAACTACATCAAAACACAGGTCATCAAAAATCCATTAAAATTACGTCTAAAATAAAAGACAGTAGGGATAGGAATTAAACACTCGTCCAACAAAAACAAACAAGGGAACTTAATGTTATCAGCAATAAAAAAGATGGTCAAACATGAAGATAATGGACAAACTCTTCGTATATGTCCATGGCATACTTCATGCGAAGTTAGTCAACCACGTCATCAGAAATATCGTCAAGATCATAACCTTGGGCATCTAGCTCAATCTATTTCACCGCAAGTGGGCTGCAATCACCACAACGCTCATTCTGCGAAACATTGACTACCCTTTCAAAATCAAATGCTTTCGGGAATATAACATCAATACCTTCCGAAGATAAGATATATGTGATGAGCGCTGGGAGCATTGCCACAATGGGAGTTATGGTGAAGTTCATTTTCTTGGTGGGGTTTAATTTGATGAGTGGGTCTAGTATATGAATTTTACCAACCTTCAGTTCTATTGCAAGGGCCACCCAATGTCCCTTACCCCAATTCCTTGGAGCGTAGAGAAGATCAACATCCCTATACCAAATCATCTTTGTTGCTCGGGTTGGCAAAATACTACGGACAATGTTCTTGATGAGGCTGTGCCAAGGGAATGGGTTTCCTGGTGGGTGCTTCTTGAAAGCTCTGAATACGTTGGCCAGAGTTTTGGTGAACCACGTGTCAAGTACGCCAATCCTTGCCTCAAGAAATGCATCGCCTTGTTTACGCCAAACTAGGCTCAACATGGCTTCCATTAGCTGTATAAAAAATTAGAAGAAAATATGGAATTAAAAGTGCCACGTAATTATATGTGGACAACTTACTGTGGTGTCATACTAATGTCGGGAAATCGGGGGACAACTTACAGTGGTGTCAACCCAGTTTCGTGGAGTGTGTAGGCCTTTAAAGAATGATTTCCTGACAGCGAGTCCGTCGATGACGAATTTCCTGAGTATAAAAATTCAAAATGACTAATTGATGCTTATTACGGTTGGAGTTAAACAATTTAAATTTAGTAAGGTAAAAGGAAAAAATACTTGTTACGGGTAGTAGCTAAGGTAGCTAAAAACGTTTTCTGTTTTGGTCCATTAACACCTCCAAAAGGGGTGTATACAGCAGGATCTGAGGATTCACATACTTGTCCACCATTTTGCTTCGCTGAAATCGGTGAACGGAATCGAGATGGGACAACCCTTGGCCTTTTCGGTCTAGATGGTTCAGGGTTAGAACTTTTGGATTGAATAACCACCAATATTTTCTTGTCCATCATTGTTAATGGTATTGTCATTTCCCTGCGATTGTTAGTTACCAACGTAGTTAGAATCGGAAACATTTTGGCACAAGAAAGCAACACACAAATATATAAATCAAACCAGCTCTTCATCTGATTCTCCGGTTGACCCATTTGTTTCTTTTTCTTTGTCTGACCCATCTGATTCTTTCCCTTCCTCCTCATCATCACCATCAACCTCCTCATCAACACCATCATCACCCTACATATATTGATGGATAGTATAAGACTGCTGATTGGAAAGGAAACATAGAAATGGGAGTCGATATGAACCTCGTTCTCATCCGATTCATCCGTTTTCTCTACCTCGTTTGTTTCAGCAACTTTGTCTTCTTGATGCGCTACCTCATTCTCAACACCATCCTCTTCCTCCACTGATTCCTCTTCCTCGAAAGATTCTTGCAGTAAGATAATAGCATAAAAAAAGGGAAAAGCATAGGAACAAAACTAATAAAAATTGTCAATAAAAGCTTTTGGAATCATGCCTCTACAGAAGCAGCACAAGTCCCAGAGTTCTCCACGATTAAGGGGGCGCATCTACCTTGTTCTGCTGCTGTTGAAGTTAAAAAAAAAATAATATGGACATAGTTGATGTAATTTAAAAACATATGGACAAATGCCACAGTCCGATTTTATCAGGGAAATGACATGACACATTCAGGTCAACTAGTACAGTTGAAATTTTATCTGTTGTAGAGAGATTTCCAATGGCTGTCGATGTGGCAGTTTCGTCTACCGACACATCTTTTTCTCTGAAACAACATTGTTTACGGGTACAGTGACTCTCTCACCCTGTGCACTGTTAACATAGATTTGGTCCACAATATCTTTACTTCGGTTAACCTCTGGGTCAACCTGGGGTCTAAAGAAATATCACCGACTCCTTTCCCAGAAAGTTGGATCTCCTGCAATATTTTATGCTTCAACTTGGCTTTCAAATTTGACCTCTGTGATTCAAACCACTTCTAAACCTCCATTGTGTGTGCATAATTAATCACTTCAATCTGATACATAAGGTCATCAGCATTGTCATCTTTTGGACAGTTGTTTTGTTTGTTGAGCTTACCATTGCAAGGTTTCAGCCGACCTACTTCCTTTTTAGGTGGAGGTGGAGCCATCAAAGCGCAGGAACTATAACCTCCATGCTATTCATCAATCTTGAACTGGTGACCTTGGTCAATGAGTCGTACCAGATAATCCACAGCTGGATCTTCAGAATCTGTAGCCCAAGATGTTGACGATTCATCAAAAAGCTCGTCAGTTTGGAGAATAGTTTGAACTTTAAGCTGTTATAAATAAAGATGATGATAGGTTAAATTCTTATGAATGACTAGAGGCCAAGAAAAAGAGGATAAGACACATTTACAGCTAGGTCGGATTCTGTTTGTATAATATTTTTGTTATGGTAGCTTTTTAACTTGCTGAGTTGGACTTGTTCAGATTCGGAGAAAGTTTCTTCATCCTCATGTGGAAGATATTGTTCGAGGAGAGGGATGGAGCGAAATATGAGAAGCTGGATTGCTAAAGGAATCCATGACAAAGAGTGTGAGACTGCAGAAACTTGTCCACCAGTATTTCAATATTTTCAGCTTTACTACCCACTTTAATCATACAAAGTGTTAACACAAAAGACTCCCGACCCCATGGATATGCCATAAATGAATCCAAGTTCCTGACCATCTCAACTACTTCCAAGGATGCTCTGACTGGCTGAGATCCACATATCAGAATACCTTCAACTATAACAACAAAAGCAAGATGATATCTTCTCCAACCCAACATTTTTTTGTCCACAGGCTTCCTTTGTCACTGTTCATTGGTCTTCGAGATGAATCGTCAACTTTTGCACTGTAGGTTTCCTTTTGTGAATGTGGAATGCAAAAATACGCCACATAGCTTCACATGCTGATAAATAACGACAATCTAGGTACTCTTGAATTTCATCTCTTTCCTTCACAACCCTTTCTCTATCTTGAGTTTTAGTTTTACAGGGCGTACCTTTTTCGATTAAAATTATAGCTTTATCCACTCCTTTTTCGATTAACGAGTGGCACCATTCCACGTTTATGTGTGCCTCATATTTTTCAACATATCGATATTATGGGGGATAAAAAATTGTTGTCTAACCTTGTTTTTCCCTTGATGACAAAGTTTTCCTTGTTTTGACACTGACGGTAGACTATAAACCCGTTTTATCGATTGTTGTTAGTTCAGTATATCAGCGTGGATATTTTTTTGAGCAAACGTGATTAGCCATGCATGGTGAAGATGTTCTATCCTTTCCACATGGCCCAAGCATCATATGTTTTTCCACGAGTTCAAATCCAACCGGGTCTTCTTTTTTGTTTGGTAGTTCGGCAAATATGATCGCATTAATATCATCTACTGTTGGGATTTTGGGTGTTTTCTTCATCCATAGAAGAATGTGAGCATGTGGCAATTCTCGTTTCTGGAACTCTATTATGTGTAAGACTACATAAGCAAATTGTGGGTTTAATTATTTGAAGTATTAAATATAACCTTTTTTATTTAATAGTTGTTTTAAAAAAAAAATTAAGGGTGGTGGTGTTTCGTACCAGCAGTAGATGGATTGAAAAATGTGCCCTTCTCCAAGTCTTTAAGTAGTTCATTGAGCTTCATTTTGAAAACACGGCACTCAATATCAGGTCTATCATTTCCTGATTCACCAGCATATGTTGCCAAATGCTCTTTTATGTCCTTCCAATTAGGGTTTGTTGTCATGGTAATAAACAAATGTGGATTACCATATTCCCAACATATTGCCATAGCATCATGATATTTTTCAATCATGTACCTTGCTCCTCCTGTAAAACTCGATGGTAAGATAATCTTTTTCCCTATTTTTTTGGCGTCTGTATCTCCTTTACCAACTGCATCATAGACATTGCTGTATAAGTCGGCTCTTAACTGATCTTGATTATTCTTTGGCCATCGTAGTCTCTCTTGCTCTATTGATGTGTATACATCAACAATATATTGGTGAAGCAGACGCCCTCCTTTTATAAGGGTCATTCCTTCTGCAAGCCTAGTGTGTATTTGGTAGACGTACTATTCTCGTATACTAATGAAAGTTCTCTTTCGCTCGCCTATTTGTGTTACCGCATGCGGAATTTCGATGTGGAAACCATATTCACCATAGGGAAACAGCAACGGGTATTGTAAACTTATAAACAGAGGATGGTCATCCCTTATTTTTTTAAGATGGTTAGACTGCAACTCCAGAACGACATCTCTTCCCTAGGTATTAGTAGTCAAATCTCCTAAAATTAATCCAACGACCTCTTTTATCTCTGGCCAGTCATATTGTTTCCCTTTTCTTTTTTGGTCAACCAGCCTTAACGTTAACTCCTCTATGTCATTTTCTTTGAATCGATCTTTTGCTTTTCGGAAGAACATACACAAGCAATTGTGTTCGTCTAACATAGTAATTAAGCCTGCGACTATTTCTTCTTGGAGTACTCTACCTGATCTGCTTTGTGATATAGTGTTTTAAATTAAGTAAAACATGGGCGTTTCTCAAGCTTCTTGGTGCTGGGTTTCCTACAAAATTTTGACTAATACCATATTTAGTCGGAATTTTGTAAAAAAATATGAATGGTTGCATGGTATGGAAAAAATATGAGTGGTTGCATGGTATGAGGAAAATATGAGTGGTTGCATGGCATGGGAAAAATTTGAGTGGATGTGTGCATGCAATGGATGTGTAAGAGAGTGTGGGGCATGTGGTTTAGTCGGTATTATCTTAACAATGATGACATGCTAACCTTCCATGTGTAGTCCATTCTGATGATATCCCACAAGCTGGAAAATCGCTGATTGTCCACATCAATACATCGCGCATAGTGAAATTGTTCTTCAATGACACATCGTACACGCGAACACCTTGATGCCACAACATCTGTAACTCTAAAATCAACGGCTTCAGGAACACATCAAGAGTTTTTCGAGGATGATTTGGACCTGGCACAAGTACTGTAAGAAACAGAAATTTTCTTTTCATACAAAGAGCCCGAGGTAGATGCCTCCATTTGGTAAAGGAGGGCGGAAATATTCACTTTGGCATATATGGAGTGAAATTTTCATTTGATAAGGAATTCGATTCCGCCCGTTCGAAGTTTGGAATCTCTCTTGACCGCAAAATCTACAAACTTCCAAATTGGCATCTTCCCTCCAAAAAATCATGCAGTTTTTCTCTACACACAGCTATCATTTGATATGGTAACCCCAGACCAGCTACCAACTTTTGTATTGCATAGTACAAACGTGGTGCAAGATTATCTTCTGAGAGATAGTCGTAGAAAAAATCGGCAATGGCATCCACACAATCCTCACTTAGATTGTAATTGGTTTTGATTCCCATCATCCTAGTTGCTGCTGATAATGGAGAATGACCATCTTTGCAACCATCATATATTGGATGCTTAGCAGCATCTAACATCTCAAAAAAACTTCTAGACTCAGGGTTTAGCTCTTCAACAATATTACTAACCAAGACTTCTACATTTTCCTCATCTCTAATAGGTGTTCTACTATTTTGACCGACAAATCTATCATTATTTTTTTTCTTCTACCCTTCTTCCTCTTCTACTACTACCTACTATATCTACAAAGTTTTCTCAATGCGATAATCATATATAATATGCAGGAGTAAAACCCCTATGATAAAAACGCCTCCAAACTACATCTATTTTTATAATTTTTTCATTTTTGCATTTTAAGCATGGACAAGTCGTCATACCTTGTTCCTGTGCATTTTCTTGATTTGTTAGGACCTCCATGAATTGACAAAGTCTGACCTTATATTCTTCTCGAATCGCTCCAGTTTCTTCATCAATCCGTTTATAAATCCAATCCCTAAAACGATAAATTGGATGAGATGCCATTAGACGATGACAATTTTTTTTCGGTAAATGATATGTAAAGAAATATTAAGAAATTCTTGTGTGGTTTGTAAATGAAACGAGATTGATGTATATATAGAATTTGTTTGGTCATAATTTAGTCATAATTTAGTCAAAAATATTAGTAACGGTTACAAATATTCTGACAATTTTTCGACCAATTTTTGGCTATTTTAGTCAGAATTTAGTCAGAAAATTCAAATGTATAAGGGCTCTATAATTTAAAAAAATTTCCTATAAGATTCCGACCAAATTTCTGACCATTTTCTCCTACAGAATTCCGACTAAATACCTAGTCAGAATTTTACGTCTCATAACCGGTGATAATTTGCACAATCCTACCTCATTGGCTGAAGCACCTCGAGTTGCAAACAAGAAAATGAAGGACATAGTGTTCTTACACCTCTTCATGAAAGAGTATGTATCAATAGTCTCATTTATAAAACACAATTCATCTCTACAAACGTAATTTGAATTTCCAAAGATATTGTGTACACTCTCATGATGATATCTTTACTTAAAAATTAAGCTATAACTAATCTGTTTCCCATTAATTTTAATCAAAAACAGTGGCGAAACAGTTCGGATTTTTTTATGTGATAGGATTGCTGAAATATTTCGTAAAAGATGGAATGATTATCCAACCAAACCAGCTGTCGTTCTCATCACGACTGTGAATCCAAAGACTCTAGGAGTTATGGTCCCATTAAATGTCACTGTTGTTTCAGTTTGTGGCAGTTTCTTATCCTACAATATTAATGCCTTTATAGGAGCTGTAGTCATGAATTCTACATCTTCTACACGCCTCTTTTTCGACAATGACATCCCTGAAACCACAGAGTTTATCACATGGTATATAAGCTTCTCACTTTATTGTTTTAACCATATAAGCGCCAACCAATCATAACTACATCAATACTAAATATTTCCTTAACAACCATGTATGGCACAAGTTAGGTGAAAAAGGCAATAATGCTCTAACTAACAATAGTTCCTCCTTTGCAATCACTAAGATTGAAACAGTGACTATCAAAGATATATATCAATTTATAGAAGATGAAACCCCACAGATAATTCCTATCATGTCAAGAACCAATATTTAAAACTTAATAAATTAATATTCATTAGCTTCTACTATTTAAACATGAAAAGAGTAGTAATATATACATTTGGAAACTGGGAGGAGATTATAGATTGTGGCTTACCGAAGAGGTCCCCGTTTTGGTCAGCAATGGCTGCAAAATCATTGTATGGGCGAATCCTAAACTTTGGGGAATGTAAGCTTTGGTCTATGTTGGTAATCTCATCCAATGATGTCTGATTAGTGAAACAGATTCCGTAGTTGTGATCTGACACTTTGTAAACTTTCTTGTCGAGATTGATGATAAACTTCTTGATCTTGTAAAAGGAAGCCATAGCTTGAGCAAAAGGATACTTCTTTGGACACTTTCTTCGAAACCTATCATGATTGATGATATTCGTTTCGAGTTCTGACGATATGATTCCTGGTCTTCGCCCTCACGAGATATCTCTTCTCCGTGATGAGTCCACGATGGGTCAGAAACAGCTAATAAACCGGAGATCGATCAGAACCAAGAAGCCAAACCCAAGATATAAAGATTGATCGGTTTACTTGATTATTTTCATTAATTTGTTTCAATCATTTCAGCAAATAAACTGAGTCAGGATCTGTTCCTGACTCTTAGGATCAGTAAACTCATCATGCTCTCTTTCACGATTCTCTTATTCCCATGTTGTAATTTGCTTCCAGTATTGTAGGAACATGTAAGTTCCAAGTTGCTTCTATATAAATCAGAAAAGCCAAAAACAAAGGCAGATTAACATTTGCCAAACAACTTTTGTCTTGTCTACTTTCGATTGTTTGTGATCAACATTGATATTCCTCCAGCTGGGACCTATCAGTGGTATCAGAGACAGTTACCTTCTTATTGATGGTATTCCTCATGAATCAACATCATCATATCACCTAATTACCGGGCCCTTAACAAAGCCATAATCAAGGATCGTTTTCCTATACCCACTGTCGAAGATATGCTCGATAAGTTACATGATGCGGCGTTTTTCACTAAGTTGGATCATACTGCGGGTTATCATCAAGTTCGTATGCACTCATCTGACATACCTAAGACAGCATTCCGCACTCACAACGGCCACTACGAGTACCTGGTAATGCCCTTTGGCTTATGCAATGCCCCATCTACTTTTCAAGCATTGATGAATGATTTTTTCCGGCCACTACTGCGCCGAACAGTTTTGGTATTTTTTGACGATATTCTTGTCTACAGTCCGGATTGGGAGTCTCATCTCCGTCATGTTCGAGAAGTCTTTATGTTATTACGGGAGCATCAGCTGGCCGTAAAGCTAAAGAAGTATGACTTTAGCCAAATAGAGGTAAAATATCTGGGTCATATCATCTCCAACGACGGCGTTAAAGTTTATCGAGCAAAAATCTTGGCTATGTTGGCCAGGCCTCAGCCTACTACAATCACCTAACTACGAGGGTTCCTTGGACTTACAGGTTATTACCGCGGTTTTGTCAAGAATTACGGTCGCATAGTCCGGCCTCTCACGAATCTGCTCAAGAAAGATAATTTTGGTTGGAACCCTGAAGCCGACCCAGCATTTTCCCAACTCAAAATTGTTTTGACGTCGACTCCTACATTAGTTTTGCCGGACTTCACCATCCCGTTCGTCATTCAGACGGATGCCTCCAGGCAAGGTATTGGTGCAGTCTTTACACAAAACGAGCATCTGATTGCTTTCATGAGTCGCGCTCTCGACATCTCCAAATAATCATAGTCAACTTATGTGCGGGAAATGTTAGCTATTGTTATGGCTATTTGTACTTGGGATCCTTACTTATTGGGTAGGCACTTCATTATTCAAACAAACCAAAAAAATCTTCGATATCTCTTCGAGCAGCACATTCTCACTCCCGAGCAACAAAAGTGGATGGGTAAATTAGTTGGATATGATTACACCATCGTCTACAAACGGGTAAATCTAATACGATGGCCGATGCACTTTCTCGTGTTCACAGTGGGCCTGCTCTGGATGCAATCTACACGCAACACACAACATTTTGGGCAGAACTCCATGAGATAATGATTACTCGAGTATTTACTCGATACACTTAACCGCAAGGTAGTATATAACGAGATCAATCCACAAGAACCAATGGTACACTAATGATTTATGAGACTTGTAATTAGCTATAGCAGGATTGGTTTGATTGTTTTCTTTCAAACTTGTAAACAAAATGCAATAAACACAAAACGATTGATTTATACGATTTAAAAGGCATTAGGCCTTAGGGCATTTCAGGTTGTCAATGGCTTAACGAATAATTTTGAGCATGGGGTTTAACACTCTCAGCACCGTTCTAGAACATGAACACAAGGCGGATTAACCCACTCTCGTGGCCTTAACCCCTAAATTTGACTACTTGAAAACTAAACTCTCGTTTGATTTCTCCTAGCCAAATTAGCATTAACAAACAAGTTCACAATGATGATCTAGCATCAACTCTCGCAGGCTAGAGATACAAAGCTCAATTCATAAGGTTCAAGTTCTCTATAACATGATTAGTGCTTATAGAACAACCTAGAATCAAGACTAAGGTAGCTACTCTTAATCTAGCATTAAGAACACATGAATCAAAGAACCTATGGATTAGAAACCCCAAATCTCTATCAATTCATCAAGCCATCAATTTCCTTCAGGAACCCTAAAACCTAACTGTGAAATTACTCACACATAATCAAAGAAACAATAAAGTAAACCATAGAAAGCATAATAGTATTGAAATAAACAACAAATGATACAACAAAACTTCTCCAAGTGTTTGATAGAAGGAGGAGCTTAGAAATCCAAGAAATATGTCTAGAATAGTGTTTTTAGGCGTCAGATCTACTTTAAAAATTAACTGATCCCAATTAAGTAGGTTTAGGTGGGATATTTATAGACATAGGTGTAAAATGGAGTAGGCGGCTGGGAGGATCGGTCGATCCACAAGTCGGATCGATCGATCCCCAATTTCTAGACAAAATATCTTCATGGCGGCTGGCTGGCGATCGGTCGATCGTTGTGTCCGGAGAAAATGTCCGTGGAGCATGGATCGGCCGATCTGACCATGAGATCGACCGATCCTTGGTTGTGTTCTTGGAGTTGTTTGGATCGATCGATCCCTTTCCTTTCCGTAGCTTTTAGGCTTCATCTTAGCCCGAACAATCCCGAAACCATCTTATTCCAGCTTAACTCCATAGAACCTGTACAAGACTCAAAACAAAATAGAAAAGACTCGAAAACTAACAAAAGACACGAAACAAATACTAAAAACAAACCAAAAAGCAATCAAAAGTACAATACATCAATCTCCAGCAAACATCCAAAATACCTGAAATGCAACTCTAATATGCAATATGTATGCAAAACTACAGTAAACCTATCATTAACCCTATATGAATGAAGTAGATGGATATGGAGTGAAACTGTATATGAAACTATGCTAAAAGGGATGGAAATGCAAGTTTAAGAGTGGTAAAATGCAGAGACATCAGATAACCAAAACTGATGCTTACATGTTGCGTATTGGTTCTTTAGATGTTAAAAACCCATGCCACCCATACACTTGGAAAGATGGTTTACTATGCTACCATAACCGTATTGTGATTCCGCCAAAGTCCCCGTTAATTAGACAGCTTTTGCGTGAGCACCACGACATGCCCACCAGAGGTCATTCCGTCATTCTTCGCACATATAAACGTCTCTCTCATCAGTTCTACTGGCCATCGATGCATCGCATAGTCTGCGAATATATAGCCAAAATGCGACACTTGTCAACGTGCTAAGTACTCGTCCCTCTCACCAGCCGGTCTTTTACAGCCAATTCCGGTCCCTAATCAAGTTTGGGAAGATATCTATATGAACTTTTTCGACGGTTTGCCAAAATCCGCAGGATATACTTCTATTATGGTGGTTGTCGATCGCTTGAGAAAATTCACATATCTTATTCCTCTCGCACATCCATATACTGCATGTACCGTTGCTGCCAAGTTCGTGGAGACGATCATTCAACTTCATGGTATTCCTCGTACTATTGTAAGTGATCGCGACCTGGTTTTTATAAGCTTGTTTTGGAAGGAATTCTGAAAGCTGGCAGGTACATCATTACACATGTCTACGGCTTATCATCCTCAATCTGACGGTCATACCGAGGTTGTTAACCGGTGCATCGAGCAGTTCTTACGATATTTCGTTCACCACAGGCCAAAACAGTGGAGTGAGTTCATTCCTTGGGCTGAATATTGGTATAACACCACATTTCATGTCTCCACCGGCACAACACCGTTTCATGCCCTCCACCGTCGCGCTCCTCCACCTCTTCCGGCTTATGAATCGGGTCTGTCCTGATTGGCGAACTTGACAACCAGTTAGCTTCCCGTGATACGTTGCTACAGGATTTAAAGTTACACATTGAAGCTGCGAATACTAGGATGAAACATCTGGCCGATACCAAGTGGAGAGATGTCGAGTTTGCAGCTGGGGATTGGGTGCTGCTGCGTCTCCAGCCATACCGTCAAAATACATTGTTTCATCACACTTCTCAGAAGTTGTCTCATCGTTATTTTGGGCCGTTTCAAGTGGAAGCAAGAGTGGGGAAAGTTGCCTATCGTCTGATCCTCCCTAAAGGTACATGTATCCATAACGTTTTTCATGTGTCGTTATTGAAGAAATGGATCGGTAGTTCTTCTCCAACGATTGGTCACTTACCACCTCTGCGCGACAATGGAGAGCTCAAACTGTTTCCAGAGTTGGTACTCCAGCAGCGGGAGACTCGAGATGGCACAGTCAATTCAGTTGAGGTTTTGGTTAAATGGAACGGTTTCACTATCGAAGACGCCACTTGGGAGAGCTATGATCAGCTATGTTCTAGTTTCCCGACTTTGAACTGAACCTCGAGGACAAGGTTCTGTTTGAGGAGGAGAGTATTGACGAGTCAACGATGGGTCAGAATCAGCCAATAAACCGGAGATCGATCAGAACCACGAAGCCAAACCCGAGATATAAAGATTGTTCGGTATACTTGGTTATTTTCATTAATTTGTTTCAATCGTTTCAGCAAATAAACTGAGTCATGATCTGTTCCTGATTCTTAGGATCAGTTAACTCATCATGCTCTCTTTCACGATTCTCTTATTCCCATGTTGTAATTTGCTTCTAGTATTGTAGAAATGTGTAAGTTCCAAGTTGCTTCTATATAAAACAGAAAAGCCAAAAACAAAGGCAGATTAACATTTGCCAAACAACTTAAGTCTTGTCTACTTTCAATTGTTTGTGATCAACATTGATATTCCTTCCGCTGGGACCTATCACTCCATTTCTTTGATATTATCTCTGATGAAACAGTCATCAAGATTAACAAAACCGGTAAGTAATTTTCACCAATTGTAGGGTTCATGACTTCAAATTGACTGATTTTAGGAGCTGTGACGAACGATCAGAGGTTGTTTCTATGATGACTGAGCGTTGTTTGATATTTAAAATTACAAACAAACAAATAATCAAAGAACATATTTTCATACCAACTAAGCAATATATTCACATAACAAAACTAACCTTGCTAGAAGATGCAACCGAGTATTTAGTAACATAATCTTGCTTATTCAAACTTTAAATTACATCAGATAAACCATACATTTGCCGATGACTGATGAAATGAGAATTAGATCAATACATGTGATTCGGTCGAGCAATGATTACTAGAGTCATTGATTAACACAGGTTGCTGCACATAAATTAAACATGAGTACTCAAGCGAAAACGAAGATGGACGGAAGCAATGACGAAAGAAATTAAATCAGTAATATTGGAAGACGCAAACGTGAAAACCTCACCTCCCCAGAGAAAGGCACCAAATCTCTAGAAACACAGGCCTGAATATTAAAATAGAGTTAGAATAACATAATATCTATAGTATTAATCATTGAGCAATTTTTTTCTATTAACCATCTTATTTACGAATATTGCAATTGGGATAATCGAATTTGAAGTTATAATTAAAAACACACTAAAAGGGTACTCAACTCAAGTCATTAAGAACCAAACAGTCAAATCAATTTTATTTTATCTTAATCATGAATAACATGTTTGGATCCGAAATAAGAAGACGCGGATATTTTCATAGTAATCAGAATTTTCCAATTTTTGAAATTATCCTTAAAAAACAATTCGTATTTAATGAGATTTTTGCAGATTTTGTAGTTAAAAATAAACATTAATTTATTTTTAAACACAATTTTTATTTAAAAAAAAATCATATCATAATATCTTGCAACTTAAAATTCCGTATTTTATGGGAATCAAAGATTTTTATTTTAAGAAATAAACATTAACTATATTTTTCTAAACAATAAAATTTAATTAAACATTGACATTGATTAAAAAGATACATTATATCTAAACAATAAATTTTACACGTTAATTTTACACCAAAATATTCTAATCCGGATTTTTCTGAATTTCAAATTGGTGATTAAACATAATCCATTTTTTAAATTTTTTAAATTGGTGATTAAATCAAACACTATCTAAATTCAATTAATATTTAAGGTATGAATTAAATAATAAATATTCAATTTTAAAAGTACTGTTAATGTTTTAAAATAGTTAAGTATTCAAAACATAATAAATAAGATATAAACTTTTGCAATAAGCTAAAAATAATATTATTTTCTAAAAATCCCTAAATTGGCATCTCTTGTTCACTATAAATACTTAGTCATTTCATTCAAGAACACATCCATTTTTTCCACCTTTTATATTTATATATTTTTTGTTTAAACTAATTTATCTGTTTTCGTGTTCTTTTTATATTTATGTTGTTTATAATTTGTGTAACTTTATATTTATGTTGTTTTAATTATGCTTTCTTTTTATAAATTTTGCAGCAATGATTATGCATTATTCGAGATATTAATGGAAATTCATATGATGACATATTCTAAGATGGAGAGTAATTTAAAGATGATTTTTACATGAGAAGGTAATTTTTTATGATTGGTTATTTAAACAACCTTATGATTTTAATTTACTTTTCAGTTAACATATTTATGTGGAGATTAGAAAGATTAGTAAAAAATTCATTCTGATTCTATTACTATCCTTTCTAGTTTTATAAAACGAAAGAAAATAGTTTATGTTCATCCAATATTTTAACATCTTTAATAATTTTGTTTGTTAATAATAAATCTAAAAATAAATGGTCATGCAACATAAAAACAATCTCATAAATATATTTTGAATTCATTTTTTTTTTCAATTGTCTTAACAAGATTCCAAAAATAAAAATAAAATTTTATTTTAAAAATTTTCATTGGAAGCTAAAACAATTATGCTTTTATAAAAACCTTGAATCGGCATCCTCTTTTCTTTATAAAAAATCATATCATCTTATTAATCCAAACATTCATTTTTCCCATTCTTTAAATATGTATATCAAAATATATCTATATATATATGTATTTTTCTTTGTTTTAACTAGTTTATTTTTAAGAGTAGATCATTTAGACAAATTAGCATAGATATATATATATATATAAAAAACTTTGATTTCTTGAAGATATTATCGCAGATTAATATAGCAGATCACATGTTAATTTAAATATTCAATAATTATGTATATCTTTTTATTAACTCAAAGTGTCTATAAATGAACAGAACTCTAAAATATTGCACATAACAATAATGAAATAGAAGACTTTTTTTAGTTTCGGGGTTGGCCAACGATCTATTTCCACATGGGAAATATCGTATCCGATTAGATTCTCACAAAACTAATATCTCGTTTTATATCTACTCAAAACATAAGTTTCATTTCATAATACCCACATAATGAAAGCTAGAAATCTCAATACACTGAGATTTATAGTTTTAATCTTAAATACCTATACTCTATGGTTATTATCGGTTTAATGAATACCAAAAAACACTTAACCACTTATCTTCAACAGTAAACCAAATTTAACCTGATTTCATTTAAATTAAACAAAAAAATATCCCAAATCAAAAATACCCAGATTAGAAAAACCCTAATTCTTTTGAAATCAGAAAAACCCCAATTCGAAAATACTCAAATCAGAAAAACCCCAATTCTTCTGAAATCGGAAAATTACCCAAATCACAAAATCTCCAAATCAGATACAAACAAATTGTTTACTCTCTTTTCTCAGGATTCTTCAAAAATCTGCTCTTAAATGACAATCGAAGAGACGGTTGCAATTTTAGGGCTTTTTTCAAAATCTTCCATTGGAGATCTAAACAAAGAGTTGTTTATCTCGAGATCTCTTGTTTTACCTTTGGCTTCTACCATCTCTTCCTCATCATTCTTCTTTCTTCTTTGTCTCTTAATTTCTATTCAAAATCAAATTAGATTCGGTTCAAATTAATCAAATTAATTGCTATTCAAAACCCACAAAATTATATTCAATAGCTATGTCTAATCTCCACAAACTCAGAAATACACGAGGAGCAAGCGTCGGTGGTCATCAAACCAAAAGGAAAACAAGAGATCTCGTCGGCGGTGCCACCGAGAGAAGACAATGTGTCACTGGAGAAATGGACGGCGGTGAAAACGAGAGTGCAAGGCTGGTCTGGCGGAAGGAGATGTGAAGCTTTGTCTTCAGAGGCTGTTGGGGAGCAGGAGCGTTGATCCATCTTGGAGACGAAGAGCTTCGATAGATTTTGTATTGAATGATGTTGAGTGATTTTGATATAATCTGAAGAAGAGCCTACGAAATTGAAATTAATCATTTCATGATTGGTGTATAGAGATCTGTTTGATTACTGTTCACTAATTTGATCTGTTTTGAGCTAACGTTTTCAATAAATTGTCGTCCTTTTTCTTTTTCATCTAGCTAGTATCTCTTCATGAATTATGTGATCCATTATTAAAAGCCTACATGAAAACATAGTTATGAAGTCACAAAATAATTGAAATATAACAGCTCATTTGACAAAATCTGTAAAGTAAATGAAAACAAACATCAACGTAATTGAATTTCAAGATCTATAAAAGAGCTTCACGTACGAGTTGCATAGGGAGAAAAGAGCTGAGACTGAACATATATATATATAAACCTAATTTTGCCTCTAGAATTTTGCTTCCACAATTTTGCCTCAAAATGTTTACCTCCAGAACATATATTGTCAGTTTTTCAAATATTACCTCCAGATTTTCCCTCACGTGGTAAAATTTTATCTCCAGAACAAAAAATTTACGTCCAGAACATATAACTTTTTGGGTAAATTTGGTGGGCTTCAAAAATTTGTATCCATAACCTGCAAAAAAAAAGAAAAAAAAAGTTTGGCTTCATCAAAAACAAATTTGTGTCAAACTTACATTTTCAATGCCTATAAATTCGTTAGTCAAAGGCATTACAATTTTTAACACCTAATTAAAGGCTCCAGTGTGTCACTTTTTTACGAAGAAAACAAAAACAAGAATCCATTATTTGAAAAGGAGAAAAAACAATTAACGCTAATCCCAAATCAAAAGCACCAACTCTACTAAACCAATAAGCAACGAAATATCCAAAAACAAATCTCAAAATGATCAAACTAAAAACAACAAAATATCGTTCTACTTCACGGTTTTGGTCTACGGAGGCTTCGTTGAATCCATCCATTACGCTCAACTATGGACATATTTACGAATCCAGACTTCATACCTAAGCTGTGAACAAGGGTCATCGCTTCATACCGTAAATCTTCAACCAAATCAGAAATTTCTTTGATAGCATCCCACACATTATTAGCTTTGTCTTCAGCTTCTTTTTCTTCAGCTTCCTTTTCCAATTTTTTTTGTATCATGCCAAAAATTTGATGCCCAATTTCTGTCACTTCATCAAAATCTTTTGTCGAATTAAACGCATCAGTTCTTGCTTTCTTTCTTGGAGGAAGCTTTTCACCTATTCTTTTCTCTAATGAAGAGAAAACAACATTGTCAAATGTCCCATGGCATGTTACTCTCTCTCCATTTTCCATCACTTGGACATGATTTAAATCATTAGTCCCTGAGTTTTCTCTAACTTTATAGGTATCTACATCAATGGGATCACCTAATCCCATAGCATTCTGTCCAGTTGCAATATTTGATTCAAATACCATTCTTAGATCCTCATAATTTCAAATGAATCATCACGCATATGTTTATGAGTTGGATGAGCCTATTAAACAAAAGAACAAAAACAAAGTCAGTATAATTGTAAGTTTTATACATAAGCAACACTACTACATTCATATAATTTTCTTACCAGGAAATAGCTATTCCATACTTCATCTGGAGCTGTGAATTTTTTCGTTTCAGGGTCCCACCCAAACGCTGAACTAAAGCGGAGAAGATTTGACAAGTTTTGGTACCTATTCTTCAAGCTCTTCATCCTATTCTTAAATTGGGTATAGTTTTTCGTAGTTCCAAGCTTTTGGTTTAGAGCTGGTAATATTCTTGTCTCCACTGTTAATTTGTTGAAACTCCCATTAGAATCACGGAAACCCTGATTGATTCCATCCACCAGTAGCCGTAATAACGCTTTGCTTTCAGGTTCAGACCAAGAATGATATGGACTCTTTACTTTTCACATCATGTGGATCTCCCATTGTAGTGTCGGAAATAACTAGCCATACAATACATAAAAAGTTATGTAAAGCATATATTATGATCGTTAAAACCAAACAATTATTCATAATGAGTTGTGAATACCCCATCAACATATATTATAACACAAAAACAATAGATGCTCCACATTTAAAAAAGCAATTTTTAATATTTTCATAGTCAAGGAAAAGTAGCATATAAACATATGTTAGTAACACAAAACATTGAAACAAAACGTGTAAATAGACAAAACTAAAATCAAAATGATTACTCACTTTGACAAACAAACAAAAAAGAGATGAAGCTTGATTCGATAGCAGTTTTATGATCCTCCTCTTTCAGAATAGTGCTATTGATTGTGTATATATATATATACACCTAACAACTAACCCTAATTAAAAAAAAAAACAAAACGAGAAACCTTTAATTTTATTCCTAATAGAGCAGCCCATTAAAGATTTATAATCCTAATCTTCATTCCTAATAGAACACAACAATTCCTCTCTGCTAAATATTGGAATGGGCTACTAAATATCTATTGGAATTGTTGATTTCAAGTGATTATGAATCGAAATTGAAGAGTTTATTAGAAATGATCTCACACAAACTCAATTTGTAATTTTACATTGGAGAAAATTTGTCATTGAATAGAGAAGAAGAAGGGAAATTAGTGAGATACGAAGCAGTAAGGCGAGGAAGAAGAAGATAATTTTTTATTTATTAATATATTAAATAAAAATAATATTAAAACTATTAAAATTAATTAAAAAAATTGTGGGTTTAGAATCGGTTAGTATCGGTTCTGTATCGGCTTTAGTTCGTAAACCAATAATATCCGAATTTATGTAGATTGGGATTTCGAACTTTTAAATTGTGGGTATTAAACATTGCAACTTTCGTTTTAGATGAATATAGAACGAAATCTTAATTTTGTGGAGATCTAATCGTATAAAATAGTTTCTGTGTGAAAATAGATGGTTGGTTCTTAGTTTCGACATTTAGAGATTATATACTAAATATTGGAATGGGCTACTAAATATCTACTAATGCAAATGGGTTTACTCAGACATTTAACTAATGGGCTACACACTCGTAAATTAAATAAGATTATACGGACTAATTACTATATGGGTTTAAACCTAAGGTTATCCGCTAAATAAAGGAAACCCAACTTCAGTTATTAAATCAAACAAATAGTGAAATTTTATAATTTTTTAAGATTTGGTGTTTTTAATTTTAAAAATACTCAGTGGGCAAAGTAATAATTGTCCATCCCAACAATAGCCTCCTAGAATTCCTAGCCGCAAATCTAATTGTCAATTGTTTATATATATACGATAATTATTTATAGAAATAAGAGTTAGCTTTCAATTATTTCTTAAAATTTAATCTAATTAACTGTTAGATTTTGAAAAATGGAATAAAACTAACATAATAAGAAAACTAAATTAAACTGGAGCGTTTGGCAAATGAAATAAATCTTTTAAAAATAAATTAAATTAATTAAATAAAAATCATGAGAAAAATTATGGGTTTGACATGTTACCACCAAGCCACCAATGTTTTATCTTTTAATATCTACTAGAAATTTTTTTTTACTGTGACATCATATTGCATGTATACCCTATTTTATTTTGCTAGTTGAGAACTAACAATTGGATGGCTATCCTAATATTCTTACCAAAAGCTAGTTCCAAAAAAAAAAAAAAAAAAAATCTTACCAAAAGCCACAAGATTACTCCAATCAAAACATAGTATCGATTTAGCCAAAATAGTTTCTCAACAATATATTTTGCTCATTCTTTTGTTTTGTCTTTAATAAGAAACAATATTACCGCATATTTTGTGTCCCAAAAATGTGGTAACAGTATTTGAATCCTCAGATTTAGCCGTAACATTAATTCAAAACTTGACAAAATAGTAGTAAAATATATTAATGAGCTCATTCAAATAAGGAAATAACTATTAGTGACACACATTGTAGTCCTTAAATAGATCAAAAACTTGGAGACTACTGATTTGCAGAAAAATACCCCAATTTATTTTATAGAAACAAAATTACTACAGAATCACAACACAAAATTATAATTAACTTTGTACGTTTATATATAGCCATTATCCCTAATCATCGGACACTAACAAAACACAAAAGATACACAAAAATCTTCTACATTTTACATTTCTAACACCTTCTTCGTGGATTTGTATTCGTACGATTTGTGTTCTTGAGTCTGAAGATCGATCTTTGTCTTTCTTTTAACAATGTCACAACCAAAAACAAGTGAAAGAAGCTTTGGTTTCCTGAAACCATTGATTCGACTATGTATGTGCTTCAACGCGACTGCGGAAGGCGATCAACGGATAAGATCTAAGACACTATCACGAAGGAGAAGTTCGGTTCACTCAATAAAATCCTCTCCGGCTAATTTTTCCGGCGGTTGTCCGATGGAAGAAGATGAAAGAGATGAGAAGATTAAAGAAGTTATCATTTATTGTAAGATGAATTCACCAATTAATTTCCCCTGAATTTTAACACGTATTTCTAGTTTTTTATTTTTTCACTTATTTATTCATTCATTCATAATGAAGTTTTAGATTTGTCACAAAAAAGGATTTGAAGTTGTAAATTCTTTTACTATATAGTTCATTTCCCCCAAAAACAATCTGCCTATCATAGGGTACTTCGTTAATACCGTTTATATATGGTCCATGACTTAATATGATCTTTACCAAATTCCCTTTTAAGACTTAGCCACTCGACCATTCATTTCCATTTGACTTCTTGATTATTTCACTTGATCATGATTTGTCCTCTAATCATTCACCCGATTCAAAACCAAGTCATTTGACCATTAAATTTGATTCAATTCATATTCATAAGTAAACTATTTCTTAGACCAGAATTCACTCTCCCTCGAAATAAACCAACTGGTATCGTTACCGGGGAACAAAACTGAGCTAACCCGATAAAATCAACAAAGCCAATAAACCGGTAGTAAACCAGTAGAGTATAGCAGTGTCCACACCGTAGAAGAAGAGATTGAGCAAAATAACAAAGCGCTCCCACATTGCCCTTATCTATCTGAATGCCTTACCTTAACGTTTGATTGATCTCTCCACTTCGATGGGGACTCTCACCAGCGTCGCTTTCGCAGCTGCGGTTAACATCAGATTCCGATCATTTCACCGGGAGAACATTAAGACAACACTGCCCAAATGGCAAAAGAGACTCTATTTCTCTTGCAGAGAAGATTCTAATAGATTTAGGGTTGTCAAGTGTTTAAGCAATGATGAAAACAGTAACAGAGACGACAGTGGCAGAGAAAACGAAGAAACCAAAGATTCTATTGTAAAAACGGCATCGCGTGAAGAAGATGAAGAGACAAGTATCAGTAGTAGCAGTAACGAGTTTGGTTCCGACAAGAGTCCTTCAGTTTCTTCAAGGGTACACACTTATCTCTGAATTTGTGTTTCTTTTTGTTCTGTTTACAATTGTAAGAATTGAGTTTACTATTCCTTAATTAAAGTTTGTTTCTTGTCATCATTAGAGTTTCATCTGCAAAATTGGTTATAGCTTCTCTACTTAATAAATAGAGAACTTTTTTTCAATTTTCAAAGGCAAAAAACAAATCTTTTTTTAGTGGATATTCGAAAACTTTGGATTCAATTGAGGGACTGTTACACATTTTAGAGTAAATTTGCTTGATTTATAGGTTGTATGTTGGTTGTTAGAAATAGAATCAATCTATTAAACTTTATGTTATTAAGAGTAAAAGTTTGTATCTTTTGTCAGCCATCAACTGTATCCCCTATTGATCCAACATACAGCAGTTTCCAAATAGACTCTTTTAAGCTAATGGAGCTTCTTGGACCTGAAAAAGTAGATCCTACTGATGTCAAGTTAATAAAGGACAAACTTTTCGGATATTCGACATTTTGGGTGACTAAAGAAGAGCCATTTGGAGACCTCGGAGAAGGTATACTATTTCTTGGGAATTTGAGAGGAAAGAAGGAAGATGTTTTTGCAAAACTTCAGAGAAAACTAGCTGAAGTTGTTGGAGATAAATATAATTTATTCATGATTGAGGAGCCTAACTCAGAAGGACCAGATCCACGCGGTGGTGCTCGTGTTAGCTTTGGTTTGCTTCGTAAAGAAGTCTCGGAACCAGGACCAACCACACTTTGGCAGTATGTGATTGCTTTAATATTGTTTCTTTTGACAATTGGTTCTTCTGTGGAGCTAGGCATTGCTTCTCAGGTACCCTTTTGTCCTAGAAGCACTACATCATTAAGTCATTGATTTGTTAGCACACCACTTGATATGGGAACTGATTTTACAGATTAACCGCTTACCTCCTGAGGTGGTAAAGTACTTCACCGATCCAAATGCTGTTGAACCACCTGATATGGAGCTGCTGTATCCATTTGTAGACGCTGCATTGCCTTTGGCTTATGGTGTATTGGGAATCCTTTTGTTTCATGTAAGTTAAAACTTCGGTACTATGAACGTTCAGCTATGTTATGCTTCCTTAGTGGAATGATAAACTTCCCTATATTGGTGGTATCTGTTTTCTTATTTTTACTCTGAGTACTTCGTTTAGAGAGTCATATTGATGGCTTGTTTATTTGCAGGAATTAGGGCACTTTCTTGCTGCAGTTCCAAAGAAAGTAAAGCTCAGCATTCCTTACTTCATTCCAAACATTACACTCGGCAGCTTTGGTGCCATCACACAGGTGGGTATTTATGTTCAGGGGACTTATGTCCTGTATGTAATTCACATCTAGAAGAAGATATCTAAAGTTCTTTAAAGCTAAAAACGAAGTTACTGCGGTCAAAAACGCATCCATTTACTGTACCTCTCTGATGCCAATCTGAACATTCTGAAGTGTTTTGAAGAAAAGACTATTGCCTAATGTAGTAGGGTTAGTAATCCTTTTACTTGATTTGTACAGTTCAAGTCGATTCTTCCTGACCGGAGTACAAAAGTTGATATTTCTCTAGCTGGTCCATTTGCTGGAGCTGCACTCTCAGTTTCCATGTTTGCTGTTGGTCTGTTCCTATCCACTAACCCGGATGCAGCTAGCGATCTCGTGCAGGTTCCCAGCATGTTATTTCAAGGTTCATTACTTCTTGGACTCATCAGCAGAGCAACTCTGGGATACGCGTAAGCTTTCCACAGCTACGGACTGTTCACCCTAGACGAAAAAAATTTAACTTCAACATCCGTTTCTATTTTCCTATTGATTGCAGAGCTTTACATGCTGCAACAGTTTCAATCCACCCACTTGTAATTGCTGGATGGTAGCATCTAATACCTTGGCTGATGCTCTATTATTGTAGCGTCTAATTCCTGTGACAATTTTTGCTTACTTTGGAGTTTAATTGTTAGGTGTGGTTTAACAACAACCGCTTTTAATATGCTTCCTGTGGGATGTTTGGATGGAGGAAGAGCTGTACAGGTACTTCTCTTATTTATCGAATGGTGTATATTCTGTTTGAAAACAAGAAGCGTAATATTGTCTAGTAGAAACATCGATTACAAAATCTGAAAACAATCCTGACTCGTATCAAAAACATGCTTCTTCCTAGTCTGTCTTGTCATTAGACCATGCTGGAGTTAATTCAAGTGTGTAGTATCATATAGCCTGAGAAAAATTGTGTACTCTAAACGAAGAAAAATTATGAACTGAAAAGGGTCTTAAGATATTCACACAAGAGATCAAATTTCTAACATTTTATATCGCGTCTACAACATATGGGCATGGCTCTTGTGCAGGGCGCATTCGGGAAAAATGCACTGGTTACATTTGGTTTGACTACCTATGTAATGCTTGGACTCAGAGTGGTATGTTCAACTGTTCATGTCTAGTGTTAATATACGCATCTTCCCTTTAAATTCTGCTCTAAAACCGAATAGTTTATTTCTCTGCATTTTCCTACTTTTCAGCTCGGTGGCCCTTTGGCACTTCCTTGGGGACTCTATGTACTAATCTGCCAGGTACTCAAAAATTTTGAACTCTGCAACTCCAACAATGTGAGTCAGCCTTGGTCTGTTTTTAATGAGTACAATGTTTCGAGCAGAGAACACCTGAGAAACCGTGTCTGAACGATGTGACCGAGGTTGGAACATGGCGAAAGGCCCTTGTTGGGACTGCAATAATCCTGGTGATTTTGACGCTCCTGCCTGTATGGGATGAACTTGCAGAAGAGGTAGGCATAGGGCTTGTAACAACATTTTGATGTTATTAAGCAGATGTTGTAGTTAGGGCCTATCAGAAGCAAATTTTTGCTGTCATTATTTAGATTGCCAGATATAATGACAATGAAGAAGAATTTATGTGTAATTACTTTAGTCCTTCAAATAGTATTACACTTTTTAAGTTTCAGCTATTAGCTCAATAACTTTATCCCTCTTCACTGTATTCATCTTACTAATAATAATTTTACTCCTTGTAAAAGGAGCCCATAGAGAAAAGCATATAATAAAAAAAAATTGCGTAATATGTCTCAGGTTTTAAAACGCGGTCGCTTAATCGGCGGTTAGGCGTTCTGTGGTTCGAGCATCCGGGATTTGTGTTATGCGGCCAAAAACTTGGAAATATAAAAAAACCTCACTTTTTATGATTTTTAACCTTGAAATCGGATGTTATGGAGGTAATCACTCATGATTGAGTAAAAATCATGAAAAAACCATGTTAGATCGGTAATTATGTTAGAGAAGATGCAGATATGAGGAAGAAGACGAGGGAATTTCATCTTTTAATAATTCATTAAAGTGAAAATAAAAAAATGATTAAATCGTATCTATCGCTAACCACCAGACCAAGCTGATTTTATTACATCGTGTTCGCATATTTAATATTTATACATATTTATAAATAAAATTACAAAAAACTAATCTCCGTTTAATTGATTATGCGCTAGACTGTCTTTAACCGCCTAACTAACATAAACCAAAATACCTATTTTCAAATATTTCTCTCTCATAATGCCTATTTCGACAAAGCACTTGATAAAATATATGTGGAAGATATATAAAAAGTGGATTCTTGCTTATTTGCAATTCTCTCTTATTTGCAATTCTTGCTTGTATTTATGGTCTCTTCGTTGGAGAATTTACCCACGAAGAGTTCACAATAAACATCTGTTTACTTTTATTATGCAATTATATTTTTTTGTAATCGCTTACATTATTAATATAAACGGTTCATTTTAAATATGTAATATCATATTATTAATATAAAAAATTTTGTTTTTGTTTTTAGAACTCAAATGGCAAATATTGAGAACCTTAAGTTCTCAGCTCTCAAAATAACTGGAGCAAACTACATTGCATGGACCACCAACGTTGAGTTCCATCTGAGATGCAAGATATTTTCGACACCATAAAAGTGGAAAATAAATCGCCTGCCAAGGATAAGGCAAAAACAATAATTTTCCTGAAGAAACATCTCGATTAGAATGTGACACATGACTATGAACACATAAAAGATCCATCAGAATTGTGGATAACTCTGAAGAAAAGGTTTGACAACTAAAGGGAAATAATACTTCCTCATGCTCTAAAAGAGTGGAGAAACCTGAGGTTTCAGGATTTCAAGAAAGTGAATGAGTATAACTCCACTATTTTGATAATAGTGTCACAACTCAATTATTGTGGCAAACCAGTCACCAAAGCAGAAATGCTCGAAAAGACGTACCAGACTTTTCATAAAGAACATCGTCTCCTACAAGAACTCTATAGGAGCCGCAAATACAAAAAGTTCTCTGAGTTGATGGCGATACTCATATTGGCGGAGAATAATAGTGAACTTCTCATTCAAAACCACAATTCTCGCCCCACGGGAACCAAAGCATTCCCATAAGTGAATGCGACAAACGTGAAATATCTAGAAAAATGATAGTCAAACCTATCAGGGTTGTGGTCGTGGCCGTCAATTTAATCGTGGACGTGGTAGAACTTACAACCCGCGAGGGAGAGGGTCGATCAAATGGGTTCGTTCGAACAAAATCCTAAGAGGAAAGAACACCAAGAAAATTCCACCCAAAAGGGTGAGAACATGTGTTACAGATGTGGATTCAAAGGACATTGTGCCCGTACATGTCAAACCCCTCCACACCTACGTAATTATACATGAAATCAACCAAAGGAAAAGGGAAAGAGGTAAACCTCGCAGAAAACTTTTAGGATACATCGTACCTTGATTCTCTCGACTTTGCAAAAGATTTCGACGAGACCATTTTTACGGCTATCTGAAATATTTATAGCAAGACTGCTGAATAGTCTCCAGTTAGCCATATATAATATTATGCTTTTCTATTGTTTGAAGAATAATATTGTTTTAACAATTAATGTATAATTATAGTGGGTAAATTATATGAATGAAATTTACTTTCTTTTTATTGATATTTATCTTAGTTACAAAATGGACAATGATAGAAATGAAACAATATTCAAAGGAAATGTAAAAGAAATTTGCATACCAAATAGTGGAACAACGCATACTATTCTGAGATAAAAGAGTTACTTCTCTAATCTAAAACCATCAAACATTATTGTCAATATAATATCAAGTCTTGAAGACGTGATTATACAAATTGGTAAAACTAACTTTACATTGTCTAATAGGACAAAATTTTCTATAAATGATGTCTTGTATTCTCTGAGTTCTAAAAGGAATTTGTTGAGTTTCAAAGACATATACTGTCAAGGATACGATACTCAGTCTGTAAATGAGAATGGAAAGAAGTATATGTACATAACTTCGAAAAATCAGCCATTTTATGCCTCAAGTAAAATCATGTGTTGAATTTATACTTGAACTATACCCCTGTGCATTTATATACATGAAGTAATAAAGTTTTTGAATTTAATACCTAAATTTACAAAATTGAGCAAATATATACATTTTGCGTAACATCGTAAACTTGGCATTAACTCTCGATGATGTGGCTCGACATGGAATCCAGATAATTAAAGATTGAAAAAAATTATGATGAAACAAACAGTCGAACCCATGTCTTTTAACACTCAATCACAATGCTCAATACCAGTTGTGCTATATGATTATTGTTATTTCTTTCAACAAACAAATCTATATACATATGAAGTTGTGCTATACGTTTGCCATCATTGTGGTTGAAGTATGGAGATTCCAGATACGAAGATTTAGAACTTGGTTGTTTCAATTATTAGAGATTCAAGTATGTCCTTTCACGAAAAAATAAAAGAGATTCAAGGGTATTTCTCGGCCAGATTTCTTAGCTCAGGTTTGTCGTCTCTATTCTCGTTCTTTAATCATTCAATGCTTTTTATCGCTATGGAGTTTCCTGAGATTCAATTTCATATTGTTCTAGTTTGGGTTGTTGGGTTAAAATATGTGGTTGAATATTGTGGTTAGATTAAGAATTTCTGAAATCTGTTAGATTGTAGATAATTGTGAGGATATGTTAAATTTGTTTGATTGTATCAAAAATCAATTTGAATTTATGAAAGCCAATGAGTTTTGAGGCTGAGAAAATTTTCTGAAAGTAAGTTGGAACGATGACTCAACAATGCAAGAAATAGGTGTTGTGGAGTATGGATACTTAGATCATATCCAAAAATCAGATATATTATATGGAGTTTGTAGATAAATTCATTGTTTGAGGGAAGGTGTTGAAGAGAGTTGTATTGAAGAATTGATGTATGGGAGTGTGAAGGAGGGTATATATGTATATATATATATATATTTGTTTGTTGAAAAATATAACAATAATCGTATAACACAACTGGTATTGAGCACTATATATAAATATATATATATATATATATATATTTTTGTTTGTTGACAAATATAAAAATAATCGTATAACACAACTGGTATTGAGCACTGTGATTGAGTGTTCAAGGTCATGGGTTAGAGTGTTTGTTTCAGCACAATTTTTTTCATTTTTAATTATGTGGATTCCACGTTAGCGAAAGTTTAATGTGTTACACAAAATATATATATTCGCTCAATTTTGTAAATTTAGATATTAGATTAAAAAAAATTATTAGTTCATGTATAGAAATGCACACGAGTATAGTTAATGTATAAATTCAACACATCACTTTACTTGAGGCATGAAAATGATTATATTGAATTTTTTTCCAAAACTTCTTTCAGGGCTGCACCGTACTCATATAAGTGAAATCAAATTGCATCTAGTGATGAAAAAAATCCAAAAGATTTCACATTATGGCATTATCGTCTTGGTCAACCATGCACTACGATGATGCGAAAAATTATTGAGAACTCACATGGTCATTTACTGAAAATCCAGGAGATATATTAGGGGAATAAAAAGTCATGTGTTGCATGTTCTCTTGGAAGATTGATAATAAGACCATCACCAAGCAAAATTGATAAATAATCACCAAAGTTTATTGAATGAATTCAAGGAGATATTTGTCGACCGGTACATCCACCATGTGGACCATTCCACTATTTCATAGTATTAATTGATGCACCCCGTAGATGGTCACATGTTTGTCTATTATCATCTCAAAATATTGCATTTGCGAGATTTCTAACTCAAATTATCAAACTAAGGGCTCATTTCTTTGATTATCCCATTAAGAGAGTTAGACTAGACAATGCTGGTAAATTCACTTTCCAAGCCTTCAATGATTATTGTATTGTAATGAGAAATGAAGTTGTACATTTTGTAGTTTATGTTCATACACAAAATAGTTTGGCTGAATCAATAATTAAACGTTTACAATTAATTGCAAGACCATTGATCATGAGATCAAAACTTCCAACCTTAGTATGGGAAAATGCCATCTTGCATATAAGACCAAGTGCGTATCATAAGTATTTTCTATTACAATTAACTTTTGGTCAGGAACAAAATATTTCTCATCTAAGGAACCAAATATTTTTCATCTAAGAATATTTGGATGTGCGGTATATGTGCCTGTAGCACCACCACAATGCACAAAGATGAGACCACAAAGGAGGTTATGAATATATGTTGATTGCCATTTTAATGAGAATGTATTCCCGGTTCTAGGGGAGAAAATAAACAAGTAGAAAATGATATAGAATGGAGCGTACCATCTTTGTTATACCTTGATCCTCCTACAAAACAGTCGGAACTAAAACTTTGACAAATTATGCATTTGCAGAGTACAACAAATCAGTTATTTGATGCTTTTACAGATACCAAAATAGTAACTAAGTCACATATTCCAGCTGCAAATGTTCCATGTAGGATTAAAATTCCACAAGAACATGGAAGAGCAGATGATACATATAAGTCTAGAACATGCCTGAAGCGTGGAAGACATGTTGGTTCTAAAGGTAACAATTCTAGAAGACGAAAGAAGCGGAAAAGCCCAATACTCCCCAAATAGCAGAAAATATTTTGGATGAGACAAATCATGAGGCTAATGATGATGTAGAATATCGTGAACTTGAAGAGAATCATGAAATTTCTATCAACTATATTCATAATGGAAAGATATGGAAATGAAATGAAATCAATGATGTTGATGAAGTTTTCTCATACCTTGTGACAAAAGAAATATATGAGAAAAATGAAGATACAAAACCAAAGTCTGTATATGAAAGTCAAAACAGACATAACTGGATAAAATGGAAAGATGCAATACAAGTTGAGCTTGATTCACTTAATAAATGAAATATATTTGGATATATTACACTCACACTCAAAGATGTGAAACCCGTTGAATATATGAGATATAAAGCTCGCCTTGTGGCTCAAGGATTCTCTCAAAGACCTGAGATTGATTATGAGGAAACATATTCTCCTGTTATGGATGCTATAACGTTTAGATTCCTAATAAGTCTAGCGGTTGGCAAAAATCTATAGATGCGTCTCGTGGATGTCGTTACAGCATACTTCTATGGATCATTAGATACTGATATTTATATGAGAATTCCCTATGGGTTTAAGATGCCAGAAGTATTAAAATCCAAACTCAAAGATTTATGCGTAATAAAATTGAAAAGATCATTACATGAGCTAAAGCAATATGGACGTATGTAGTACAATCGTCTCAGTGAGCATTTAACAAAAGAAGGATATGTAAGCGATCCTATATGCCCATATGTTTTCATCAAGAAAACAACATTCGGATTTGTGACTATCGCGGTGTATGTTGATGATCTAAACATAATAGGAACTCAAGGAGAAATACAAAAAGCCGCAGATTATTTGAAAGGGAAATTTGAGATGAAAGATCTCAAAAAAATAAAGTATTATCTTGATTTATAAATTAAACATTTCCAAAAGGATATATTAGTACATCAATCCACATACATCAAAATAATGTTAATACATTTTAATATGGATAATGCAACTCTTCTCAGTACTCCGATGGTTGAATGTTGAAAGTGACCCATTCCGACCGCCTGAGGAAAATAAAGAGATACTTGGTCTTGAAGTACTGTATCGAAGTGAAATTGGAGCCTTATGTATCTTGAAAATTGCACTCAATCTGACATATCATTTACCATTAATCTTTTGGCAAGATTCAGTTCATCCTCTACATGAAGACACTGGAAAGGAATTAAACATGTCTTTTGTTACATTCAAAGAACTATTGATTTAGGATTATTTTATCCTAAGAATTTAAATGGTCAAATAATTGGTTTTACAGATGTAGGATATTTGTCAGATCCACACAAGGTCTAATCACAAACAAGATACATATTCACAGTTGGAGGCACTGCTTTATCATGGCGTTCTCAGAAGTAGATGCTTGTAGCCACTTCTTCAAATCATGCTGAAAATAACCGCGCTACATGAAACTAGTAGACAATGTGTATGTTTGATATCAATAAGCCAACACATCCAATTAAGCAGTGAGATCAACATAAACACATAGCCAACTATCTTATATGAAGACAATGTTACATGTGTCGCTCAAACAAAAGAAGGATATATCAAAAGTGATAGAACCAAACATATTCCTCCAAAGTTCTTTTCATAAACACATGAACTTGAGAAGAATAAAGTCATTGAAGTCAAGTATGTTCAATCATGTGACAATGCCGCATATCTTTTTACGAAGTCACTACCTACCACTACATTTAAGAAACATATTTATAATATTGGAATGCATCATCAACGAGAATTACAAGACAACACATGATCATTCGAGGGGGGGTTTGTTGTGGTTGTACTTGAAACTCGTTATTTTTTGGTTTCAATCGATAGATAGTATAGAGGGTGAAATATCGAACCAAATCTAGAGCATATCTGTATCACTTAACATGTGGATTAAGTTAGCAAGTCAAGCAATATATTTTAGGGGTTTTTCTTACTAACAACCTAAAATACAGAAAATTAAACTAGAGATGCAGAGCATGTCATACTCTAACAAATCATGAACTAAACATGCGAAATCAAAGACTAGTTGTAAAAACTAAAGTAGCTCGAGTGGGTCACTCGATTGGTGCACTCAAGTGGGTCACTCGAGTGGTGCACTCGAGTGGACTAGTCGAGTGGTATAAGAACTCTAATAAAAGCAGTAAACAAGAGATCTAAAAATAACAACTAGTTCAAATAAAAGACAAAGGAATCTTGGGGATAGACTCATAGGATCATCTACACTCTCATGCCATGGGTGCTAATTTACTAAACTCAAGGTGAATCCCTTGACGATGGATCTCACTTCCAATCCAACCCACTGTCATGGTGAAGGGTCTCAACAAGTGACTAAGGATCGATCCGTCAAAGCCAAGAAAGACTCATAACAAGTGACTAGTTGGATCGTGATGTAAATCAACATCTGATGCACCAACTCTCACACTATTGTGTCTTAATCCCTGGAAAAACTAGATCTGATGGTTCAAGGCACTTTTGATGCTCATGAAGTCATCTAAAATCATGATCCTCTTGATCAGAGAGGTACAAGCATTAAAAACAAGAACCCAAGAGGGATTTTAAAACCGAATCAGCATAAATCAACGAAAACCCATGGCAATCGAGTGAGATTACCTAATCCATCCCCGAAAACCCTAAAATGACTACTCACTCATCGAGATCATCATCGAAGCCAAAAGCCCAGAAAAGCTAAGACTTGTCATAGATGAAGGATGATATGATGAGAAAGAAATTTCGAAAAAGGAACAGTAAATCAAAACTCGATCTTATTAAATCTCAAAGAGTCATAGAAAATCTAAATCGAAATCTAAAGATAAACTAGAGAGAGAAAACTAAGAGAGATAAACTAATTATGCTAAAGCGGCGCAGAATAAAAGTTGTATAAAAATCGCTCTCTCCCCGAGTTATCATTAAC
This sequence comes from Cardamine occulta, assembly GCA_028015245.1. Taxonomy (NCBI): domain Eukaryota; kingdom Viridiplantae; phylum Streptophyta; class Magnoliopsida; order Brassicales; family Brassicaceae; genus Cardamine; species Cardamine occulta. The sequence goes on along the minus strand of CM051388.1, from coordinate 18,364,791 downwards.
CTCGGTATTTATACATAAGAATTAGAGATAATAAGAATTCGCCATAATTTGCGGAATCTTCTCGAAACGGTGCTCACCACTCGACCCAACAGTCAAGTGGTCTGGTCGAGTAGCCTCCTCGAGTCTTCATCCGAGTAGCCTCCTCGAGTCTTCATCCGAGTAGCCTCCTCGAGTAACTTGACCTTCCTTTGCAGTCTTCAACTCTATGGCTCCATGTCACTCGAGTCATGACTCCTCACAGAAATCCTCACTTCGCTTTATAGCCTGAGAGGTCACACAAGTGATGACTCTTTGCAGCTCCAAGTACCTGAAAGTACCACATGTATGCAAAATGCATGCAAACTAATGCAAAGAGACTAAAAATCCTAAATGTCAAATAAATGCAATAAGTGATAAGAGTAATGCCTAAAACCTATGCTAAGTTGCAATAAAACAATAGTAAAAATATGCCAAAATGCAATGTTATCAGTACTCTTTTAACTTACTATGGCAACAAAGATATAACGCAAGAGATGATAGTGACACTGGTCTCCAAGGAAGAATGTTATGAAAGTCAAGGAAAGTTATAACATATATTACACATGCGTAAAAACAATCGTAAAATATAATTTGTGTGAAGCCTACCATCACTAGGTACGCATAGTAATTTAGTTTTCAATTTCTATATAAACGATCGAAACTATTGTTGTAATTCATTCGAACATAAGACAATTCAATAATTCTTATAGCAAAACATCTCTTGCTATTTTTTTATCAGTATTCTCAGCCTTTTCGTGGGTATAAATTTTTCGTCTTTATTTATATTCATCTACTGATAAATTATCATTCTTTTTATAACAATTATGGATTTGTTTGAGATTAACTGACACTTTTTACTAATATCAATACAAAATATACATGATATGATAACATATATAGATTTCTATTCGTATATACCTCATCATTTATACACACGCCAATAGTTGGATCAACAACCAATGATGCTTTCCTAGCGCTCCTAGAAGCAATCTATGACAACGTGCTAATGTCAATGAGGCATACACACAAAACATTTACAATTGATGGTAAATACATATGTTATTCATGAAATTTAGAGATATAAATTCTTATCCAGAACTCAAAAATTTTGAATACGAAATGATTTACCACTAAATTCCTAAATTTATTTTCGTGTGAACTTACATATGGCCAAAAATCCGAAAAATAAAGTTACCTTCAAACATGTGAAAAATTAAAAGCAAAGCATATCTAACTATTGAGGATGCATTGTCGATTGAAAAATAGCCTTAAATTCGTAAAGATCAAAAGATGAATTTTTTATCCTAAAATGATCTAACCACCCACCGATAATTTGTTTCCATACCTTTTCATATGGTGAATTAGTTAAACGTTCAAAGAATATATACTAAAATGAACTTATATTTTGATTTTTATGCATTTGTAGATTCAGACCCTAAATTGCTTAGGACCGACCTAATCGACCATATAAATTAAATAAATACATTACTCTACTTGATTCTTCTAAACCAAAATATGTGTAGTTAAGTTAATTGTTTAAATAATATATTGACTAAAACAATATGTTGTACTAAAATCCAAAAACCCATAAAATTTTCAATATATGAAACAAATTTTATCCAAAAACATTTAATTGTTTAAATAAAATTGTACGTAACACTCGTGTATTCAATCAAAAATTTGAAATAATATCTTGTAAAATGGTAAATTTCATATTAGTCTATCATTAAGTGTAGATTGTTCTAAAAAAGCTGGTGTTATTAGTTATAATATTTGTAAATATTTTGATTTCTTAAAATTCAGTCTTATTGAATTGGTGATTTGAAACATACCTTCAAGTTTATTGTTATTGGCAATTTTGACGCATTGAGTTTATATTGATTTGAAGGATATTTATCATTTAAAAAAAAAAAATCCAAATTCCATTGTTGGAATATAATTATTGAAATTTCACTAATAAGTCCTAGCAATTTCTCTAAATTCACCTAATATCATCAAACCCAATAAAAATCTATCAAAACTTAAATCATACAAAATATATAGTTCAGTTTATTCATCTAAGTGATTTATCCACCAGTTTTGGGATAATTAATAATTAAAGTTGTCAAGACACACAAAACTCGTAACTTAGAAAAATCTATATATAAATCAGTAGTAAATATTATAGATTTCTGGTTTATATCTAGATTTTTCTATGTTGACCAAAATATATCTATATATATATATAGATTTTTCTAATTTACGTGTTTTGTGTGTCTTGACATTTTAACATTTTTTTATAATTATATATAGATTTCTGGAAGGTAATTGGGTAAAAGCAACGTGGAATAATTGCCCAAGATTGACCATTTTCAAACTTAAAATAAAGCGATAGACTTTTATAATCTCTACAGAATAAATAATAAATAAATAGAATATTTGGCCGCCGACGGGACAAACCAAACCACGTTAGCTCTCAGCTCATTTTCGCTTACACTTTTGTTCCCTTTTCGTCCTACGTACAGAGCCCAGACGACTCTTGACTCTGCACCTCTCATCTTCATCTTCTTCTTCTTCTCTCTCTTCGATTCCATCTTTTTCTTCTTCTCCATTTCCTCAAACACCTTCTTAATTAATAATAAAGAGACCGTTGAATTTTCTGTCTTCCTGAGATTTCGTTCTTGTTTTCAAGAAACCTCCATCAGGTGATTTATGGATCTTGATTCTTTCTTGTTTCTCGAGACTGATTTGTTGGTTTTGTAAGATTGATCTTTTAATATTATTCAAGGTTTGGGTTTGAATTTAGGGCTTATGGGAATCGATTACACAACAAAGATTGTTCCTTTGTGGTCGATTTGATATTATTGTTCTTAGATGACATAAGGGTTTTTTGATTTGAGAGAAAGGTTTTCATCTTTAGGTTGTAAAATTCAAACATGTCATTTAACTTTTACAAAGTTGAGATTTTTCAGGTTGAGAAGCCAGAAACGAAATGTCAGGTGGTGGAGGATCACAGAGCAGTTTAAGGAGGTATCTTGGAGCTATTAAAGATACAACCACAGTTTCATTAGCAAAGGTTAATAGTGATTATAAGGTATTAATAAAACTAAACTCTCTTCTCAAACTGAAATTGGTTTTTTTAAGTTTTGCTTAAGCTAAACAATGTTTATGTTTGTGATGTTTTTTTTTTTCAGGAATTGGATATTGCTATTGTGAAAGCTACAAATCATGTGGAACGTCCTTCTAAAGAAAGATACATCAGAGGTGGGTAATAGTATCATTGATGGTTAGTGGCTTGGTTGCAAAATGTGTTTTTGCGCCATTAATTTTTCTACACATCAAAAGGGATATAACAAGTTTTGTGGTTCTATGCAGCTATTTTCATGGCTATTTCAGCAACAAGGCCTCGCGCAGATGTGGCGTATTGCATCCATGCTCTGGCCAGGCGGTTATCAAGAACACATAACTGGGCGGTACGGTTTTTATTGCTTTTGTTGTTTGCTCCTATTTTGTCTATGGACCTTTCCATTGGTAAACTTACTAGATATCTTAAAACTTCTTGAATTGCTAGATAAGTAGATATGTAGCTGCAGTTGAGTATTCTTAGTTGTTAGATCTATAAGATATCTGCTACAGCTTCACTATCGGCTTTTGTGAAGTCGCAATAAGTTTTATTATTTAGTACATGCCGCTGATTCTCCTTGTTTTGACAGGTTGCACTGAAAACTCTTATTGTTATTCACCGTGCCTTGAGGGAAGTAGACCAAACATTTCATGAAGAAGTTATTAATTATAGCAGAAGCAGGAGTCATATGCTTAATATGTCTCATTTTAAAGATGATTCCGGTCCAAATGGTAATAGACTGCTTTTATTTTAGTTGAATCTTTTATATACAGGAAGCTCTTTGGTTCACATATCTTTAAACCACTCTTATTTCCAGCTTGGGATTATTCTGCTTGGGTTCGTGTCTATGCTCTATTCTTAGAGGAACGATTAGAGTGTTTCCGTGTTTTGAAGTATGATGTTGAGATTGACCCCCCTGTAAGTTTCTGTTTACAAATCTTCTCTTTTGAGGTTTCAGAGTTATCTTTCATGTTCGAAATCACAAGCTCATGTTATAAATGCAGAGAACCAAAGATTTGGACACTCCTGATTTGCTTGAACAACTTCCAGCTCTGCAAGAACTTCTTTTCCGTGTTCTTGATTGTCAGGTGATAAATCCAATTCAGCGTCTACTACTTCAGTTGTGTTTTTGAGTTGGCATTAGATTATATATAATCAACACAAGTTTCTATTATGGATACGATTTGAATCTCCTTTACTTCAACTAGAAATGAACATTGGTTTATCTTTGCAGCCTGAAGGCGCGGCAGTTCAAAACCACATAATCCAGTTTGCACTCTCAATGGTTATATCTGAGAGCACTAAAATATACCAAGCACTGACAGATGGCATAGACAATTTGGTTGATAAGGTAAGCTAAAGCTTTGTATTTTCTGCATATATTTTCTGCCTTTCCTGACTGATTCGATACAAATTTTCCTTGATGACAGTTCTTTGAGATGCAACGGAATGATGCTGTTAAGGCTTTGGATCTGTACAGAAGAGCGGTAAAACAGGTACATACAACCTCTAACTGATGTGTGGGTTTCTTCTTTTACGTTTGTTTTTTTTGACATAAGACTCACTTTATGGTTGCTTTCATTGGTTTCTCAGGCAGGAAGGCTTTCTGAATTTTACGAAGTTTGCAAAAGTGTTTCTGTTGGACGTGGAGATAGGTTTGTAAAGATTGAGCAGGTTGGAATTTTATATAAGTGTGAATATCGGTTTGGTTATTTCTGTGAGTTTTTTTTGTTGTTTACCATATATTATTGTGTTGTATGAAGCCTCCCACTTCTTTTCTACAAGCAATGGAAGAGTATGTGAAAGAAGCACCATTAGTAGCAGGAGTCAAGAAGGAGCAGGTATGAGAGTATCTCGTAAGACTCTCTTTGTTTCTTTATCTTTTTATTTGGACTTGGTTTTCCAAATTGGAATATTCTTGAACTGATCAGCATTAACACTTACTTTTATGATAATGGCATTGGCAGGTAGTGGAGAAACTTACTGCTCCGAAAGAGATTTTGGCCATAGAGTACGAAAAGCCTGTAAATGTTGTTGAAGAGAAACCGGCATCACCTGAATCAGTTAAAGCAGAAGCAGAGAAGCCTGTAGAGAAACAACCTGATTTACTGGTAGTTTGTCCATTGCTAAACTATTCCCAACCTAGAGTTTTAGAGTTTCATTTTTTCCTTGGAACTGCTGCTGACTTATTTGACTTTCCCCCGCTAGTCTATGGATGATGATCCAGGTCCAGTGGTCTCTGAACTTGAAGAGAGAAATGCTTTGGCTTTGGCTATTGTCCCTGTTAGCGGTATCCACTTTTATCATCATCACATCACATTATTAATATGTCGTTACTTAGTTCCTGTCTTCCCGGTTAATCTATAATTTGAAATCCATCATATGTTTTTTTCTCCAGTTGAGCCGCCAGTTTCTTCTACAACTGATTTTACAAATGGGAATTCAACTGGCTGGGAACTGGCTCTTGTGACTGCCCCAAGCTCAAACGAAGGCGCCGCTGCAAATAGCAAATTGGTAACTAGCCCTTCTCTTTCGCTATCGCTTATATTCAGCCGCAGAAGTTGTGTGTGTTTTAACATCTTCTTGTATCATTTCACTGAAAAGGCGGGTGGACTGGACAAGCTCACACTTGACAGCCTATACGAGGATGCAATCAGAGTGAGCCAACAGCAAAACAGAAGCTACAATCCATGGGAACAAAATCCAGTTCATAACGGTCCCATGACGAACCAGCCTTTCTATGCATCTAACGGAGCTCCTCCTTTCCAAATGGCGAATCAAAATCATCAAACGTTCATGTATCAGCATCAGAACCCAGGAATGATGATGGGACCTGTACAACCTTATCAGCAGCAGCAGAACATGAACCCCTTTGGGAACCCATTTGTCTCAAATGGTAATCCCCACCAACCGCATAACCCGGTTCAAGGTTACAATCCTTATCCTAGCTTTATGTAAGCAGGATAAGATTAAAATTCAATCCAGAGTCAGGTGGCTGATGTATGTTGTGTACAATCTATATATATAAATGTATACAAGTATATGTTGTGAGGTGATTGTAGCTAGAGAGATTCTTTTTGTTCAGTAAATAGTACAGTACGTCTGTGTCCGTTTGATGTATGCGTGAGAGAAAGTTTGGTTTTTGTGGACATCATTTCGTTCTGAGATTCTTTTTAACCATTTTTTCTATCTAATTTTTAAATTTTATCATTGCAAAAATTTTGTTTGTGCTGTTAAAATAAAAACTTAACGACGTGACTAATTTGGCAAAGTAAAAACAAAGTTAGCGTTTAAAATGTAAAGTCAACCAAAGTTGGCTATATATTTTCATCACAGACAAAGTTGAAGATTTTTTCAACTATTTTTGAAAAGTAAAAACTGAAGATTTTTTTTACATTTTTTCCAATAGAAGGTTGTCGTCCACAAACAATAAGTGGTGAACAGCTAGGCTAGAAGATGAGAGACAAAGCCCATTAATTTTTCTGGAAGGATATTCACCAAGGCCTCTACGCAAATAATAAAGAGAAATTTGGATAAAAGGTTCTCTTGTCGAATATCTCTCTCTAGTTAAATGAAACCACGCACTGACTAGAACTGTGTAAGTGAGATACGTCATGATTTTAACACTTCTAGAACCTCATTTATTTTTATTTTGGTGCATTTACAATAATAAATAAACATATTTAGGTGTATTTGCATTTGCATATGTGCATATAAGGGCATCTCCAACAGGGGATATTAAGGGGTTCTTAACTCAAAAGTAAAAAAAAAAAAAAAAAATGCTAAATAACTTAAGAACCGATCCTTAGCTAAAGGATTTTAGAACCGGTTCTAATGGATGATGTGGGCATTATTGATTGGTTGGCGAATAGAGACAAAATATCTGTGATTTATTTTTTTGTTTCGTGAATTTGTCTCCTTCTCTCTCGTCTCTCTCTCGTTCGCCGACGACGGTTCTGGTCTTGGGTATGCTGGCGTTATCATCATCGGAGAAATGAGCCTTACATGAAAATGGTCCGACTGTATCATCATCTCCACCGTCGGTGGTCTCCATCGATGCATCGAAGTGTTTGTTCTCAAAATCGGGTCTCATCATATCGGTTAGTTCTCCTCTTGAATTTTGAATTCTTGATCGATTGAATCTTCACCATCTTTGATATCGGTTATATCTCTGAATTTTTTTTTTTGTTTCGCGAATTTGTCTCCTTCTCTCTCTCGTCTCTCTCGGCGAAGCCGACGACGGTTCTGGTCTTGGTTAAGCCGACGTTATCAGCATCGGAGAAATGAGTCTTACATGGAGATGGTCCGACTGTTATCATCATCTCCAGAGTTGGCGGTCTCCATCGATGATTTATTGAGCATGCATTGAAGCGTTTGTTCTCAAAATCGGAGAGTTTGGTTGAAGGATGATCCAATCTCTTAGTCAAGGTATGAATCTAGCTGATTTTCTTAGTAGATGTTGATAAATGATTGGTTATTGAGATCGAAATTAGGGTAGAGATCTTGAGAATTAGGGTTCTTTGAAATTAGGAAAATTAAAGGAAATTGAATCAATAATCAGTTTACTCGGCTAGTTGAGATCAGACCAGAGAGTGGGAGGTTCTCTAGACTTCTGGAACTTCTTGGGGAATGGTATGAGAAAGGGAAAATTTTGGTGTTTGTTCAATCGCAGGATAAATGTGATGCTTTGTATAATGATTTGATGACCAAATATGGTTATACCTGTCTATCTCTTCACGGAGGTAAGGATCAGACTGACCGTGAATCAGCTATATCTGATTTTAAGAGCAATGTCTGCAATTTATTGGTTGCCACAAGTGTTGCAGCCAGGGGTCTAGATGTGAAAGATCTTGAGTTAGTTGTAAATTTTGATGCGCTGAACCACTATGAAGACTATGTGCATCGTGTTGGCAGAACAGGTAGGGCAGGGCAGAAAGGCTGTGCTGTGACATTTATCTCCGAGGATGATGCAAAATATGCACCAGATTTAGTCAAGGCCCTGGAACTATCTGAGCAGCCAGTTCCTGATGATGTGAAAGCAGTAGCTGATGGGTTCATTGCGAAAGTGAAACAGGGTCTCTGAATCTGAAGTTAAGCAATGCATAGATACAAATTGGATAGAGATGAGCATGTATACAAAGAATTCCAACACTTTGACAAAGACAACAGTGGGTAAGTTCCTTCATCGATCATTTCTTGTGTGAATTACTTTTAAAATTCGAATATGTAACTATTTTGAGGCACTAATCTGAATGTTTTGGTTATATAACAGACACATAACTAGAGATGAGTTGGAAAGTGCCATGAAGGAATATCGAATGGGAGATGAAGCTAGCATCAAAGAAGTTATATCCGAAGTTGATACTGACAATGTAAATTGTAATAAAATCAATTTTACATAAAATAAAATATTTTTCAAAATATTTTTTTTTCTTAAGAACCCCTAATGAGGTTCACTATTGGAGGAGGAAAAATGTTAGGAACCTTAATGAGATTCTTAACTTTCAAATAATTAAAATTTATAATAAAAAATTTGGTTAGAACCCCTCATGGGGTTCAACCATTGGAGATGGTCTAAGGTTCTTGGACCTAAAATGTTTAAGAATACATGCCAGCAATAATAATCCTTAACCCAATAAGGGGCCCCACCGAACTTACCCGTACCTTTCCCTCCTCTAAGTTCTCTCCGTTTTCTATCTAGCCCGAATCGGAAACAAACCGAAATATCCAACCAAAACAAAATTCGGTTCTAGTTCGGACTTATTTCTCAAAACACGAAAAAGAAGATAAGCTAAAGTAGAGGACTTAGTTCTAATTCGAACTTACCCGTACCTTTCTAATTGTTTTCTAAGGACAAAGACACTGATCCTTTGTTGCTACTTTAAGTTTAGTGTAAAGAGCATCTCTTGAACAAAATAAACAAAATAAAAAGTTCAATATTTCGTTATTCCTCTGTCGTTTTTTTATTTCTTGTCTTTGTTTTGGCCACATTGTCGCAATCCATAAGACATATTTTAGTTGGCATTGGCTGTTCTCATTCCTGCAGTTATTGATTTCCATGAGTTTACGAAAAAAAATTTGATTATTGCAATCCGATAAATACTTTTACTCAGATCAAACCTCAAATGATACAGCTGAGTCCAGCTCTATTCGGTTAAGTCGAACCGTCCCAAGAATATACTCTGGCAAATCCGTTTCCTCTTTTCCCTGCATTTGCATTTAGTAGTTGAAGATTCAACCGATGATTAGAAAAAATGTTCAACCAAAAGCCAAAGCATTCTTGTTTTATGATATGATAAGTCTACCCCAAGCGTACCTCAATCAAGATGGCGAGATCAACAATGAGACTTGTGACATAACCAAGGACCAGACCAATAACGCTCCTTGCAACAGCCGATGATCCAATATCTACATCAATCTGCAACACCACGGTTTCATGAGAATTCAGCAACCATGTGTGATGGTCCACATGATCATGGTTTTTTTAATGGTTTATGAAAAATATTGATCCTTCCATATCAAACAGTGGAAACTATTATACCTCCAAAAAATTATCCTGCCTCAGGTATTTGCAGGTAACAGCTTTACCAAGCAAGCAAGCTTTTGTTCCAACAGCCCGCTTGACCATCCAATATCCCTGTGTTTCACCATGACTGTTACAATGGATTCAAAACTACTATATTTCATAGACTACGAGAAGAGCAAGAGTTTCCTTACCTGAACAATACTTGGAATCAGCTTAAATCTTGAGTCGCGGTAACTGTCAGTCCCATCCACAAATTTTCCCAGAGACGAAGACTCGCTTAAAGGTCGATCCGCAGCATAGTAGAGGACCAAACAATAGTTAGGCTTTGCTGGTACCTGAAAAGGGTAAAACAAAATTTTGATTTCTTCCAGACACAAACCTGACCCATAATACTAATAAATTTTAGAGTTAGATAAACTTAAAGTTGGGGAAAATGATTGGTGATGGTACTTTTTATTATCATTATTCCAAAAGGCTAGAAACAACAGTATTAGTTATGTATGTGTGGCACATCGTTACTTACGAGTAAACAAAAATTAACAAGAGGTTTAACAACACAATCTTCATTAAAAGCTCAAAAATATATACTCGTATGGGATGAGGTGCTTTCTAATTACACACTACCGCTCACCTATACAAACAAACTTTTGGAAAAAGCCAGATATACTTCGTCCAAAAAAAAAGACTCGTATTTATATGTATATAGAGTTTATGTTGCAGATAGTATTCAAACCTGAAGATTGATGACTAGGATAAATGGCAGCTTTTTCCCAGGTTCTGACTACAAATGAGAAAACTTCCAAATCAGGCTCCTTCAACTACGGGAGGATATACACAAAGTTTGAATGTTTTCTTCTTACTATTCCAACACACTAAGTCATTGATAACTTAGAGAGTATCACCAGACTTAGCCACAAGGCGAAGAGGGGAAAAATGAAGAAAAGTAATAATGAATGCGCATGGTGTACAATGCCTCATGGTAAATTGAGATACGGTGACAAGTTGCACTTAATAATGGTTTTTCAGTGGCAAGAAGGCCGCAAAAGCTAGATAAAGACAGGTCAAGGGAGTACCTGGACAAGACATTTCGGATGCAGGGCGATGTTGTCTACAGCTTTATCAACTTTAAACCAATCCACTGATACCAGTGTCAGAAGGGGCTCCCCACCCATCACCTAAAATTGCATCATAGGTTTTATTAAATTTGTACACATTTTAACATGAGGGAACCACTGTTGAAGGCACTTTGTAGATAATCAAACTCAAGAGCTAGAATTAGAAATCAATCTAGACAATTAATAGATGCAGTTGTCGCCTAAGTTGAGAGATATAAAGAAACCAAAATTAGTTTATCAAAAGAAGTTCAGAAATATGGTTCGGACAGGGAGGACCTGAGCCTGAGCTCAGTGGCATCTAAAAAATAGGCCCCTCATAGTTTTCTATTCCATTTCAAATGATGTATGAAATCAACTTTAGAATATTAAAGTAGAGGCAAAATATTTTAAAGTTACCTTTGCATTATCTTTTAGGTAGGTCTTTCCCCTGATCATAAACCCCATTCCACTAGGAGAATTCCAGCAATTTGAGTCCTTATCACCATTCCCTTTGCGCAGGGATCCTTGGAAGTGACTTGGATCGATATTCACAGGGTCAACACTAGTGTCTAATACGTTACTTGCACCTGGAGCTAATGTGAAAATAGAGCTGATATATTAATGCACACTGAGATTTTAAAGCAAAAAAAAAAATAGTTCAAATTTTTCAGTTCAAATTTAACTAGTTTATTTTTTTTTTTTTTTTAAAAGGGGTCCCTTTCTCCTTTCTCCAAACATAGAACTAAAGAATGGACGAGTTACCAAATGGTAACTACAACAGCTATGTAGATTTTTCCATTCTCATCTAAATGATACAAGACTATGGTTAGGTTGATTAGGGTACGGTTAGGATGTTTTAATTAATTAGTTTTAGTGTTTTTCTCTTTTAATTTAGCATTAAGGTATTTTTCTTTTTTAATTTAGTCATGATAAGCTTATCCGTAGGTCTATATAAAGACCTCTTATGATTAATGAAAATTGAACTTCCAACAATTAACCTAATTCTCTAAGAGAGACTTGGGTTAAAAGTCAAGTTTTGCCTAAATCCCTTTTGGTTCATATCAACTTGGTATCAGAGCCGAACGATTCAATGGGAGTAAGTGATTCCATCGATCAACACTTCGACACAATCATAAAGATGTTGCAGGAGGTTATTGAGATGATTGGTCCGTTGCCATCAACACTTGGAAAACTCCAAGAGGAGACAACAACACAACAGATTGCGTCGGAGGAGCCAGAACAAGCGTTACTTGAAATTTTCAAAGCCAAAAGATGAACAAAATTCCAAAGACGGAGAAGCAGAAGTTTCAATTTGGCTTTCAGAGAAACCACATCAAGTGATGACGGAGACAAAGCCATCTCAAATGATATTGCAGCAGCCTAAAGTGTACACAAAAGTATCAGGTTGGACAGAGCCAGAACCACTGGACGCGGCCGTGATAGAAGCTGCAACATCCATGCCTAAACCAAAGCAGCCGAAGCCTCCAAAACTTGAAGTAGCGGTGACACTGTCGTCTGTCGCTGCAGAGGAGAATGTGCACGAGCAGACCATGGCGGACGAAGCAAAAGCTAATGGAAACATATCTTTCTCTTCTGGTGACTTCCAGGCAGCCGTGAGTCACTTCACCATGGACTATCATTCCATGATGACCCACCGACAACTGTTGCATCTCTTCACTATGTTTTTTGTATCAAGAGTGACAAAATCTCTACTACTAGGTGGATGTTTAGATACCATGAGTTGGAGCTTGAGGACAAGCTCCGAATCGAAGAGGGGAGTAATGATACAAGACTATGGTTAGGTTGATTAGGGTAGAGTTAGGATGTTTTAATTAATTAGTTTTAGTGTTTTTCTTTTTTAATTTAGTCATGATAAGCTTGTTCGTAGGTCTATATAAAGACCTCTTATGATTAATGAAAATTGAACTTCCAACAATTAACCTAATTCTCTAAGAGAGACTTGGGTTAAAGGTGAAGTTTTGCCTAAATCCCTTTTGGTTCATATCACTAAACAAAGTAAGATTGTTTAAAATATATATTGATCCATTATACTGCCTATGTATAGCCATTGGTAAACTTAATGGACTAGAAAATAAGTAAAGAGAGAACCTTTAGGCCGCTTCAAAGACAAGCTAGCGATTGCCCATGAAACATTCTTCAGTTTAACTTTTATCTCCTGTTTTAAACATTTAAAAGACAGAATTCTCCATTATTTTAATCATTTCAATACAAGTTGCTCACCTCATGGGCTGTACATAAATACTTAGTACGAACTTTAAACATTAGATTATGTGTGGTATGTATTCTTTCTATTTCATTTTAATTCATGAAATTATTTAGAACTTCTATTTCCTCATTTCCTCATTTCCTTTACCTAGAATGTTTTGCCTTTACATTTTTGTACATCTAGGGATAAAGTCTAGGCTGTGAGATTAATCCAAAACTAGAGAGTGCTTTGGAGGTTTATTGGCTTTGCCGAGGGTTTCTCTATTTATACCATGGGAAACGTTTTGGGTGTTTTATTTCCTCTAATTTCAATAAAGAAGGGGTTTCCAGTTATTTATATTCATGATTCTTTTTTTTCTGTAAATGTGAATTAAAAACTATAAATTAACAAGAAGATATCAAAAACAAAGTCGTTACCTTTTTTTCCTGATCGTCATCATCTTCATCGCTTTCCTCATCATCAGATGATGAGTCTGTGGCATCATAAAACTGCTCCTCCATTTCCTCATCTACATATTCACCATTGGGGACATCTGGTAACTTGGACTGGACAACCGTCGCGGTAGTTTCATACCTAAAGGCTGGGTTTGCTCCAATGTACTCCTTCAGACCTGATATACCGATTCACAAGAAATTGAAACAAAAACCATATGGAACTTAAAAAAAAAACAAAAAAAAAACCATGTGGAACTTGTGACATCTATCATGTCAGAGGTCAGGCATTTACTTTAAACAGCATGCGCACTAAATTTTAGTAACTACTATGCCCAAAAAAAAAAGAAAAAGAAGCTTCCATTTTGTTACAAAAGGGAAGCATGATACATGTATTTTTTTATCCCAAACAAGTGCGGATAGTGATTGCTAATCTACATGGTAACACTATCATCTTCAGATGTGCTGACAAGAGTCACAAGAGTCACAAGAGTCTCCATCCTTCAATAAATATTGTTGATGCCACAAAGATCACATCTAACCTTCCTAGTCATTTCTTGTGTTCATACACTAAAATAAGATCTGGCAAGAGATAAGGCATGCATTTAACCTGCTACTTGGAGGAGTAATGCATATGGAATAGTCTTTTCGAACTTTGAGTAGCTAGTTCTTTTCCACTTGCCCCAACGTTTAGAGTGGATTTCTAGCATGTGTGTTACAAGACAACTTGGACGTTCTGCATCCATGCACTTTTTCAAGTTTCTGATTTCCCAAGTGGATGCTGCAATAAAAAAGAACGAAAAAAGAGATGAAAGGTCTTAAAAGTTGAGGAAAAATGTCTTCCTCGGTTTTCTTCAAAATCCAAAGTAAGAATGCATACAATCTGATCCACTGAGAAAAAAAAAGAAAGGCAGAGCATACAAAAAAAAGTAAGTCAAAATGAAAAAAGAACAGTAGAATAAAACACTAGAGTAGCATCCCACGAGCTATGGTTTACAAGCCAATAAGATTGCCCACGAGACTATGATTCAGTTCTAGACTTTGTGAGCATTAATGAACTTAGTCTCTAAACCAGCTATTTCTCTATAAAATTGTAGCTGCAGAACTTGACACTATTGCAGAGACAAGGGGCAAGTAATCACAAGCAACTAAGTATGTACCAGGACCAAGAACCTCTGGCTATCGAAGAACCATTCAGATTGATTTACCTATACTGTATTGCCACCAAACATGCAGCATAGTGAAAAAGGAAAAGACTACTGATAGAAAGGTTATCAAAATAAAATCTCTTACGAGTAATCTCTGTACGTCGATATCCAGACTTTTGAGGCCGTTTCTTATGCACTGCTGGAAACTGTAAGATTGCTGCATACAAAAATACAACATGAGAGGATAGTTCAAGATATTCAATGACTAACTGTTTTTTAAAGAATGATAATGAATTAAATGAGTGTCCAGGTCGCATGGGTATGAAGATATCATCCGGAAATAATATTAGATAGAAGCATGCTTGACTAAGATTTCTAGATGGCAGTGGCGAGCTAGCTGAAATTTTCAAAATCTATAACTGTGAATTTCAAATTTAGATGAAGCTTTCTTTAGCTTCTTTACATGAACAACTAACGTTTTCCTCATGGCTCATAGAGCAAGAAATAAACAATAAAATATGGATTCTTGTTTTCTGCATTCTTCTCTGTTTTGCATTCGATGTTGCAACCTATAAATAGGTTCACATGGGTGGGTATTGACGGTCTCTGTATTTAGTTCTGCAGTTACAGGATGGAACATTAACCTAGATAATTTGAACTTGAATCATACTCTTGAAAGTTGACTAGAAACGAAGTGAAAGAGCTTAAATCAGTCTCCACCATTGTGTAGCCGATAAAGACATCATCAGACTGATATAAGAAACTATTAATTAGAAGAGTATTGTTCTCAACTTACTATATGTCCCATCTTGCCCACGAACCCATTGTCTAGAGAAGATAAAATCTCTCTTTGATTGCCATCTGGAAAATATACTATTTAACGAATCAGTTCAATGGGAAAAATATAAGTGTAAATCTATCCACTGATTAAGTGATATATGAAAAAAGTACAACATGTCCAAACTGGATAAAAAACACATCTGATAGTGGAAAGATACCAAGAAATTTATATATACGTCTTTTCACTGAAGAATACAGAGAGATGAGTTTGGCACTAAAGACAACTAGAACTTTCAGTTAAAAAAACATACCGTGAAAGATACTTAGGATCATATACGCAGTAAACAACATCATAGTGGCCCTCATATGAGTCTATCAATTCTGAATCACCTGTTACTGCATCCCACCTGTGTGGGTAATTAGATAGATCCAAGTAACAAATGAAATGACATAAATTTCAAGGAAATAAGCTTACTCATATCTTTGATGTTTGTCAAGATTCAAAATGACTTCGAACACAGCATCCGCACTAGCTTCAACAACAGCTACTGCTTTCACAAGAACTCCTCTACCAGCCTAAAGAAGAAATCATATTGACAAAATCTTAGGGGCATCATCCTAAGCACTCCAATAATTGAATATATAACCAATTATAGTTCTTCCCGGTGCACTACCAGTTGCGAAATAACCAAATAAAATACTAGTTGTCACCGTGGCATAAATAGTCACAATTATTCTGATGCCATAAGTTCTGGGTTGAAAACACTTAGTTATAAGATCTAATTTCAACTTGTTACCTTGCCAATCAGAATTAATATGATGGCAATTACAAGATTGCAAATGTTCTAATGAAAAGAGAAAATAAGGTGGTTCAGTTTCCATTCCTCTAGAAATACATTAATGTCATTCCTGAATGGCAAAATACCCAACAGTCTACACAACCATCAAATAATTGATTCTTATCAGTCATCACAATCTATAAACCAATACTGCACTTAACAACCATGGTATCATAATACAACACCAGTTTTCGTAGCCAACATCCATGGAAACCCACTCCTAACTCATTCTAAATGGCTTGGTCAGTAGGGGCAGCTTAATTTTCCAATGACTTTTTGAACCCATCAACCAATCTCTTATGTCATTGGTTTTAATATTTAATCCAAGCAGTTCTGTCTACATAGTTGGAAATATATTCTCTGAATATAAGTAAATATACCTTGAAGTTAGCCACATCTTCAAAAATCCTAACCCCTGCAAACAATTTTAAGAAAAGTAAATAATTGAAGGTTATGCATCAAAGAGCAAGCAAAGCATAAGAACAATCTCAACATGTTTAGGCCTTATAGTCTTTAATTCTGAAAATTAAAGACTACTATCTTTCCACAGGACCTTCGGATTCATAGAGATGAATAACGGCCAACATAAAAAAGGTAGACAAGTATGTTCGTGATAAAGTAGACAAGATGAGTCTTCTACAGTTACCTCTTTATAATTGATAAAGAAGTATACATAGTCAAAAGGAGACACCACAAAAAATGCATTTTAATGCATGTTTTGTAGATGTAACTAAATGGGGACATCTACCCCATTACTGGTTCTGTAGATGAAAAAATTGTAATGTGTAGGTTGTTTGATATTAAAATTCTACCGTTTACTGCTAAACATACCATTGATTGTACAAACACATTTCCATTCGTGTGCCTCGATTGCATCTCCATTGTCACCACCCTCGTAGAAACCATCACCCCTGCCATCATTAACCAAGGAAGAGGATTGCCTCAAAAGAGTCTCCGGACCTGTCATTTAAGAACATCATCACACATCTTTGTTTGGAAAGAATAGTAAGTTTCAGGTGTACTGTCTATCTTGAGTCATGAATAACCACTAGATAGAACCTTACGAAATCAGATTAAATTATATTAGGGGACAGAATAGAGTTTCAACATAACTATGTAAACCCAGATCTATCAATGCATAATATATTCAAGAGCTGTAGGATTTATAACTATAGTTTCACTTATACACAGTACAACATATATCTGATTCCAGTGTCGATCTATTTTTATGTACATATAATCAGAATCTTCAGGACCACTTTGCCCACAATATCCTTATTTTGCATGTGCCCAACCCAAAGATAGAGGGGAGTAGGAGAATAGGCAATGAGTTCTATACACTATATAACAACAAATAAACTTTTAACAATCCAGAAGCACAAATTTGTATAATTGAGAACTAATAGATGCTGTACATAAGAAATTTTTTTAACACTTTACAAAATATCATGACAGCATCAAACTGCTTCTTTTGAATTTTTTAACGCTTACACATGCTGGTGGAAGACTCTGAAGCTAAGAAAGCCCATAAACTTGAGAGACAGCATATTACCTTGCCCAATTCGGATAAGCTTTTTTAACCCAGAAGCATAACGCCTGACTCTAGGCCGATGCCCTTCCAGATCAATGCTTCAAAAGAAAATAGAGTGTGATTCAGAAATTGTAGAGTAACAGTGGGCTTCTACTATTTGAAACATTTTGATCTGGCTAAGAACAGAGACTATGACATCATAATGTTATGCATTTTCTGTTAAAAGAGCCTCATCTTCTCAATAAATGTACAGTTAGGTCCCCAAAACATGAACTACTTAGCTACTAACAAATATCATTTAAGACACTCATCATATGATAATTAGATCATACTTGGCCTCCATGCTTAACTTTTTTCTTGTGCTTCCGCCTTTTGATAGTGCATATTCAGCCTTCAAGAAAAAAAGAAAAAGCAGTAATCAGAATTTCAAAGAAAAAACAAACAAGCAACTGGTGATACATCATCCCAATAAGCACCAAAGAAATGTTCCAATAACAACAAGCAAAATGAACTTTGAAAGAAGTAGCCAATTATACGCTACATAAACTAGAAAACTTCAATACATTACATGATGCTAGAAAACTTGATCACAGTCAACTTCATACCTGCTGTTTTGCTTCATCAAAGGCCTCAACCCATTTCAGGGCTTCTCCAGCGGTAGCACAGGCAATCTGAAGCAAATTTTACAGACACAAAAAGTTATGTGATGCACCTGGATCAGACAAACATATGTACCAGAAAAATCAAACTGTATTCAGAAAAGCACTTCAGGGTAACCACATGGTTTGCTATTGATCTTGACGATATTTACTCTATATGTTAATTTTTTGGTTCTTCCAAGTGTGCAAATACACAAAAAATCATACGCCTTCCAAAAAAAACCTCAGTTTCAGAGTGGAAAGCATCAAGTCTAGTGCACATTTCCAAATAAAAAGATCCAGATATCCAGAAATTCCAGAAACCAACGTGTTTGCCAACACAAGGCTATTGCAAAGAGGGAAATTTCACTTACTTCTCCTTTTTTTGACTCATCCAACCGGTTATAGAACCTTATGACGTAGACATCCTACAAGATATAATAGAAATAAAATTAGTAAGTGTACCTGTTTCATTTACTCTCATACTTCCATTAATTAGAGCTTACAATTAATATGCAAGATAGGGAAAAACAGGTATGTATTCTACACAGATTACAGTAAAACTATACAAGTAGAGATTGAAAAGTATTACCCCATGATTAGTTTTGCGACGTCCCAGCTCTTCAACCATCATTGTAGGGCCTATGACACCACGCCTTATAGGTTTCTATTCAGACAAAGAGACAAAATAGATATAATAAAATATCAACACACATCTAGTTGTTATATATCCATTTCAAATTACAAAAAAAAAAGAAACGGTTGAGACCAACCAACATTGAGTACAGCAATATATCCTTCAGAGATACAACAATGAATTCCATCAAAAACTATTGGATCAAACTTGGTCAAGTTAAAAGTTATTGGATCAAACTTCAGAGTATTGGATCAAACTATAAATACATCAAAAAATAAAAAGCATGAAAAACTTGGTCAAGTTCATTCCAATCAAAAAGAAAAGCTCAAAATAACAAGAGAGCGAACCAAGAAAAGAAGGTCAGAACATTTTCTTTGTCTCCTCAGAAAATAAAATATAAAGAACATTCAGCTCAGAATCTAAATATATATAACACATAATAATCCACTAACACCAAACATTGAGATTATTAATGATCATCTAACTCAGGGAAGTAGTACACACCTATACAATTCTTACTGATACCAATGTACTTGCTAATTTATTAGAAACTAAGCAGAGAAAGGTGTTTCCTTCAAATTTCAAAGCAACAAAGCATAATCTAAAGAACATTCACTACAATTGATTCTAGAACTAATTAACATGAATCCAAGCTATTTAGCAATGTCCTAACAATCAAAAATTCAACAAGAATGATCAAAAGCAAAAGGAGGAAACACATACAATATCTGGATTCTCGTGAGGATCTCTTTTATACATCTCCACATATTTGCCTCTAATGTAAAGGTAACGGAGATTACAATACTCATGCCCAATCTTATTCACACCCAAATGAAACACCGATCCGAAATACTCAAACGTTCCTCCTTCTCCACCACTGTTGCGGCCACTGCTACTGCTTCCACTATCATTTAGATCTCCCGAGAATCCAACTCTTCCCAGATTCCCGGAAACTTTCTTCTCCGATCCGTCGTCGGCAACAACTTTCTTCGATCCAGGCGATGTCATCGCCGTTTTTTAGGATCGATCAACACACAACAATTCCAAAGTAGCTCGAAATTTCCAAATTACGAATCAATCGATTTACAACGTTCGCTGTTTCATTCTCTGAGAGAGTGAATTTTGAGAATCCACTTTTTTGGCCTCAATTATGGAGGTTGGGTTGGGTTCATTGATTCCGAGCCTAACTACAAATTTATGTCGATCCAATGAACGTCTTCCACGTCAGATAAATATTGATGTTTGCTTTTACCAGTCTCAGACTTTTTATTAAAACAAAAAATTAAGAAAAAATTAGGTAAAATAGTAAGTTAGTAACATTACCAGCTAGTCATTTAATTTTGCGCTTGAAAGATTAAAAAATCGTTATGAAATGCATGCATTGGCGAACATGTAGATGGTTTACATGTGTTCTATATGAGACCAGATGGTTTATGGGTTACTTAATATTTAGGGTGAACACGCTATTTTCGTAATTTTGAAGTTTTATAAGGGTGTCAAAATAGTTGAGATGGATCAACCCAACTTATTATCTATTGGGTTAAGAGTTAAATGTGTAATGAGTTAATCCAACTAATTTAACCAAATGGGTTTGGTGAACCCAATACTCATTTAATTTGACGGGTTAATAGTTAAATAAATTGACCTATTTAATTAATTAATTAATTAATTACTAATAAATCATTATCATAAACAATTACCATCATCATCACCATCACCATCACCACCACCATCACCATCACCATCACCACCACCACCACCATCATCATCATCATCAGCATCATCACCATCATCACCATCATCACCATCATCATCATCATCATCATCATCAGCATCGTCACCGTCACCATCACCATCACCATCACCATCATCACCATCACCATCACCATCACCATCACCATCACCATCATCACCATCACCATCACCATCACCATCACCATCACCATCACCATCACCATCACCATCACCATCACCATCACCATCACCATCACCATCACCATCACCATCACCATCACCATCACCATCACCATCACCATCACCATCACCATCACCATCACCATCACCATCACCATCACCATCACCATCACCATCACCATCACCATCACAATCACCATCACCATCACCATCACCATCACCATCACCATCACCATCACCATCACCATCACCATCATCATCACCATCACCATCACCATCATCATCATATTTTGGTGAAAAAATTACGGAATCAAATTGACGGAACCGTTTTTTGGCGAAAAATTACGGATTTCTTATTTTACGGATTTTAATTTTGGTATGAAAAATCTTGAATCAAGTTTTTGGTGGAAAAATAATGGAATCGTTTTTGGTGGGAAAATTGAAGATTTTTTATTTTGACGGAAAAATACGAATTTGCATTTTGTTTGGAAAATTATAGAATCAAGTTTTTGGCGAGATAATTGCGGATCCGTTTTGTCGGAAAAATTAAAGATCAGTTTTAGGCGAAAAAATTACAAATTTCTTATAGAATGTTTTCCACTTTAACCCACTTTTCATATTTTAATATCATTATGACCCACATTTTGCTCCAAACATACTTTTTAATGCAATTACTTATATACCCTCTAACTAAAGACTAACTACACTCTCTCTTTATCTCTCTTCAGCTCCTCCTTTCTATAATCTCTCTACAATTGATGTTACTTCTTCTCCTTCTTATTCTCTCTTAATCTCATTTGCACACAAAAAAAAATCACTCGTCTTCTCCTACTTTCTCCAATCTCTCTCTCTCTCTCTCTCTCTACAGTTGTTGTTACTGAAACATCACAAACCCATCAGTTAAGTTAATATCTTTTAAGTTTGTGAATAATATGATTCCTATGCTCCGGCGAATTCGGAACGGAAAACTAAGAACATAGAACTCCTTGCGCTTCTCGAAGTTGTATTTGCATCTTTGCGTTTGATTCCTCTGCTATAATCGATCGAAATGGAGAAGGTTTGTAGTGAATAATTTATCTGAGTATTTTGTTGTGTTTCTGGTTGAATAACTTGAATTGAACAAGGATTCTTCGTGTAGAATGTTCGACTATGAATCTCAAAGTTCAGAAAGCAAAATTTGAGTTAAAGGTAATTTTCAATCAGATTCCAAAATTGATTCGATTTTTTCATATGTATAGCAAAGCTTGTGACTTTCTTAAGAGTAGAGCAAACTCAGATTTAATTAAGAACGTTGTTGAAACTTATCATAAAGATAAAAGCTTCGTTAGTGTTAAGACGATGAGAAATTCATTTCTCCATGTAGGCAAGCTTCAGGAAGTGCTTGCCGTAGTTTATTTGGGGGATTTGTCTAATTGAACATGGGAAAAACGAAGATGATAAGCATTGGGATGATCTTGTTATCATAGTTTTTGTTCTATGGATATTAGTACCTTTAGTCGAGTGCGCTTTTAGATTCAGCTGCAGAATTGATCCCAGTCATTATCTTCTATATTATGTCAATCTCTAATTAACTTTCTGTTACACTTCCTCTCTCGTCTTTGTTGTTGTTTATTTAAAATTTGGATAGTTAGTATAAGCAAAGTCATATACTAAGAGATGATCTTGTTGTAGGCTATACACGTTAAGTGAGAACTAACTAATTAGTTGATAATGTGTGCGTTAAAAATGAAATAGAAATGATGAACATAGCAATTAGGATTTTTTTTAGTTTGTGTCTTGGATGGTTTATTGGTTAAGCATTTTATTTTATTTTTCTAGTTTCTTCTCCTTAACTGATTCAATGGTGTATCTAATCACTGCGACTTCTTATTCACGTATTGCATCTGTTTCAAAAGTATTGGTGTAAAGTCTTGATAGCTTAAAGGCAAGACAAGCAAACGCATAGCGGTAGAGTTTCTGATGTATCCACGAAGCCATGTCCAGTCGGTGTATTCCATATGGACAGCCGCGAAATGGACAAAAAGCCATTCATTCCATAATGAATATTTAGTCACTATTTTCTATTATCACACACATTGTCCATCGTCTTAACACACATTGTTTATATGAATCTGAAGTTTCAGTTAGTATTTATCCTCTCATACTACTAGTATATGCATGAATGCTCTTAAGTATTTTTTACCCAACACACATTTTAACAATCATTTTCTCTAAACATTTTAACCAATGACAATGAACATTTTAACAAACATTTTCTCTAAACAAAGCATAACTCGCATCAGACTTCATCTCTCATTTTGCTTTCCTTTGCTCCAATCTGTTTTGTTTTAAACAAACAATCATTGCAAAATCAAAAATAAAATAATTAGGCACCAAAATCACTTATAATGCAACATAAAATCTGTGTTGAGAATTGATTTCTGAACTAGTAAAGATTTAGAAGAGTGGGAGAGTGTACCGATACTAATCATGACTTTGTGTTGCTGAGACAAGAAGATGACCTTGTTGTCATTTGCTTGTGGAGGAAAGTGCATTCAATGTTAAGGAAATCAAGCTTCTCCAATCTCTCCGTGCTTCTAGTTGCTGGTAAACCTGATTTCACATCTATTTCTCTTACTTTACCAATCTCTAAATTACCTTTAACCACACTTCTATTGATAAATGGTTTGTATTCCTGTGGCTGATCAAATCTTGTGGCTGATCAAATCTTCTCACCAGAGACCACACCTATACACCATAAAAATCAAACTAATCCATATCAACCATACTTTCTACAATCAGTTTTGGGGGTTATCAATGGAAGCTTCTATAATAAGGAACCAATTTGATTCATTTTCACCAATGGTCTTGCACGAATATTCATTTAGTGATTATGATCACCTGGACATGATCACATGGACAACAAAACACATTTAATATATCGAAGTTGATCATGGACAACCATATTTTTCTCATTATTCACTATTCCATTTGATTATCCAAAAACCGATCAACTTGGGGATTGGAAGTATCGGTATATGTTTTAGGGTTTAAAGGATTAAAGTTGTTGGTATATGGTTTAGGGTTTAATGTTTAGGGTTTAGGGTTTAGTGTTTAATGTTTAGAGTTTTAGGATATGATCATGTAACAAGTGTGATTTTACATCAAAATCACTCATTAGAAAATAAAATACACATCAAGATTATTAATTTTTGATCCGAATACAAGCATAAATGCATAATCATTCTCATTACAAGAGTAAATTTATGGACACAAGACCAAGGGAAGTCCCAATGGACATGACCTCATAGATAACAAAATACATTAAAAAAATCGGACGGATACTAGTATACTTTCATAAACTATACTTAAATTTTGATTAATCTAATATCATTATTCAAAGAAATCAATATGCAATTTTAAAGGCCATACTATTAGAACAGAAAATTGTGGGTATGGAACGGGAATGAATAATTTGGGTGATAAAAAACACTACACAAACAATTTTTAATAAAAAAAATAAGACAAAAAATTTGGAAAACAGTAAGGGATAAAAAAATTTAGGTAGATAAATTCAAATCATTAGTCCAATTGTATTTTCCTTATATAACTCATTTAAATACACTTATATACAATATATATTATTTATATATATTGACACCATTTAAATGATATTTTTCATTATACTATTATAGTTTAACATTTTTATAAATGATTAGATACAATGTTAATTCATAATATATATTACATACAATTTTTATTGAAGTCATACTATAATATTTGATACAATATTTATATTCAGAAACGTGTAATATTAGTCACAAAAACCTAAATAACTTACTAATAAATTATATATTAGATGTTATATCTTGCAAATAAATTAATATTATAAAACTTCAGTAACAAACAAATAATTTAAATTTTAAATCTAATTTTTTGTGGCATTAGATTTAAGATATATGTTTTAAACCTAACACATTTGATTTTTTCAAAGTAAAAAATGATATTAAAACTGCGGGTATAATGTTAGTATATTTGCAATATTACCTTAATTTCCCAAAACATAAATTTTGTTTACAGATTTTATTATGAATTTAATATAGATTGCAAGAAAAATGGAAATTGTTTTAAATTAGTTAATCAATTAGGAATACACTAAATACTTAAAATATCATTTGATCCATGTATCATGTGTTGTGTTACATTTTGAATCCTAATATCTTCAGATTAATTGTAGATTTTTCAAATATAGAAAATGTTTTTATTGCCTATCAATTAGTTTTAAATAATCTAATTGGAATAATCTAATTACTTGTGTTTTTTTCTTATGAGCTTCATCCATAAATAGATGTGAAATCAGGTTTATGAATAATCTAATTACTTGTGCATTCAATGTTAATTTATCATAATATTGTCTATCAATTAGTTTTTGTTCTTGTGTTTTCATTTTTAGATACCTATTGGTATAAACAACATGTGTATGAGGTTCTTTTTGATTAATGAGAAAATTTGAGGAAAAAAAGAATATCAAAAATTTATAAGTATTTAAGTTATTTAGATATACGTTGGTAATCACTCACTCATTTCTTGATTTCAAAGAGCTGTATATGCCAGTTCTTTATTGTTTTCCCCTTAACTAACTTGATATATAGTAAAAGCTTTAGAAGACCATTGTAGATAACTTGATAAATAATCTGAAAGTTTTGAGAGTTTTCGAGATAATGGACAATCCAGTTACGAGTAATCTTCATTAACAAAAAAGGAAGTTACGAGTAATTTTCATTATAAAAAAAAATGTTACGAGTGATCTTCTTTTACAAAGTTGCCAAAAGATATCATAGTTCCAATTTCCAAAGCGAATATAAAATTTATTTCATTTTAATTTTTCTTACTGAAAATTGTAATGATATCAATTTTATAAAATCCATAAAAATCATTTTAAAAAAATTAGCTTTTCTAATGCAGGTAATCGTGATAAAACATTGTTTACAGCAACTATATCAATACATTATAATTATTTAAAATTTAAATAAGAGAATATAAAGTAAAATAAGTGAAATATAAGTAAAACATAAACAAACCATTACACTACAAGAAAAATGTCTATTTCCGACCATCATTTCCGACCATCATTTCCGACTAATAATGTGGTCGAAAATATTCCGACTATTTTCTGACGAATTTGAAAGTTATCGGAAATTAGTCAGAAATTAGTCAGTAAAATAAATAAAAATTTTTGTCAGAAATTAGTCAGAAATTTACGACTAATTTCTTACTAAAATTTTTGTTTTAATAAATTAAATTTTATGATGATTTTCAATATAAATTTTAAAAATATATATAATTTCCGACTAATTTTGACTAATATAACAAATTTAGTCAGAATTTAGTCAGAAATTTCCGACCAATTTTTGACTAAATATAATATAATATATATATATTTTTAAAATATATGGTCGGAAATTAGTCAAAATATTTTCCGACCAATTTTCGACCGACTCTTTTTCTATATAACCCACACGATTTTTTTTTCTTCTAAATCACTTCTAATTTTCAAACAACTATCTACCTTCTCTCTAAAACATAAGCAAACAATTAGCAAAAAAATAGCAAAATACTTATAAAATGTTTATAAGCAAAACATAAGTAAATTATAAAAATATATAAAAATAAGCAAATATATACTTATAAAAGTTGAAGTTCTTTGGGGCTCATTAGAGTGTCCAACTGAGCATTTTTTACCTTCTCCTAAAGCTGCCATATCAGTGAATACAACTTACAGTAGTAAATCGGCTGCCACAACAGCATTTTTATTAAGAAATGAAATAGACACAGACTTTTCTATATGTATCTATATTTTCTTCATCGTTTAAAATAAAAGATTAACATCAAACTATTTTATGATAAATTAATTTAAAACGTTTGTTGTTTGTGTAGGAGACTTACCCTAGATCCACAAATGAAAAAAAAATCTTCTGTTTATTTAATTACTGTACAAATAATTATATGTTGTACCAGGATAACTTTGGGGATCTTTGGAAACTTTTTTTCTCTCTTCCTCTTCATCTTCCTCTTTCCGTGGTAATTTTGCTTTATTTGAACAAATTTTGTGTGTGCGCAAAGTCGTTTTAGATCTCTTATATATGTTTTTTACAGGCCACAATTCTTGAAGATAGTCAAAGAGAAGAAAGTGGATCAGCAGTCCAATGCCAGCCCTTTCTTAGCCAGCGCCGGACCTGAGTTATTCGAGGCCTAATACGAAACAAAAAATTGGGGCCTTTCAATATATATATAATAAAAACCACAAAGTTTCTGAAAAACATAAGTTCCCCCAAAATAACAGATAAAACAATATCTTAATCTTATTTCTTGAACATAACCCTTGTTGCACTTTTTGCAGCAAAGTCATTCATCAAACTTTCATAATCAAGGTGTTTAACCATGTTTCTTTCAATCGATAACATGGCCAAACCGTTCAACCTATCTTGTGACTTCTTTGATCGTAAGTAAGACTTTATCAACTTCAGCTTTGAGAAACTTCTTTCTGCCGAGGCGACCGAAACCGGAATTGTGAGCATAATTCTATAAGCAATCCATGTATTTGGATAACAGTCCTTAAACCTCTTCAACATGTCTAACACTTCAACAGTAGTTTTGATAATTTCTGGTAGAATTTCTTGAAAGACCTTGATTTCAAAGGATAAATCATTCCCATCGATATCTGAACTTGTTCCATGCTTAAGAGAAACTTCAAGATTGTTGCATGATTCCTCCAAGCTATCATCGTTTGTTGATTTGAGTTTCCTTAGATCGAACAAAAAAAAAAAAGTTTTCTCATACTCCTGAAACTGGTCCAGCCTTGTCTGAAGAGATACTAGAGCTTGATCCATGATTTTGATGAAATAATCGATTCTAAACTTCTCGTCCTCGCTCAGAACTACACTTTCATCACCAACTTGTCTTGGCTCTTCATCAAAATGTGTTCTCCTTTTAATAAGGCGCTTCCTTTTCACATGAAAGATAGGTTCGATATCCATAACAATAACACTTATTTTGGCTTCAACTTTTGCTTCTTCAAACCCCGTTTCTCTATACTTCTGGAAAAAGAGACTAACCCTTTTAGTTGAGTAATAACAACATCAATATCCATATCATATAACCATAACAAACAAAAACTCAAATCCTCCAATTCCATGAGTTTCACTAACTGCAAGACATTCAGCATCACTCCGAGTTTTAGGATCATATGTACAATACAAGAAAACATTGACAATTCCGACTAAAATTTCTGACTAAACATGTAGTCAGAAATTTTCCGATGACATTCTGACCAAATTGTGACTAAAAGAGCAACAGTCAGAAAATGGTCAGAATTGTTTTGGAAAATTTGGTCGGAAATATGTTAGAATTTGGTCAAAAATTTGTCGGAAATATGTAGCCTAATTATGTTTGAATTTTCTGACTAATTTCCAACTAATATAGTCAGAATTTAGTCGGAATATTTGGTCAGAATTTAGTCAGAATTTTTGGTCAGACTTTAGTTAGAATATTTGGTCAGACTTTAGTCATACAATTGTGGGAAATCTTTTAAACAATTCATGGAGGTCCTAACAAATCAAGAAATAGCGCAGAAACAAGGTATGACAACTTGTCCTTGCCTAAAATGCAAAAATGAAAAGTTTATTAAAATAGATGTAGTTTGGAGGCATCTTTATCACAAGGAGTTTACTACTGCATATTATATATGGTTATTGCATGGAGAGGACTTTGTAGATATACCGGAGAGTAGTCGAAGAGGAAGAAGGGTAGAACAAAGAAATAAGTCCATTGTTCAAAAATTTATAGAGCGTTAAGTAGAGCTGTTGACTCAAATGACACAAGAATTGGAAAATCCCAGAGAGGTCTTACTCACACAAGACAATAAAAACAATATTTATCGCGAGGTAATAATTTGGTTTATTTTGTATCTTTTATAATAATATTTTTTTAGTAAATTAAATTCATTTAATCAATTCCTTTTGTAGAAGATCTCAAATAATAAAGATCAAAGTTTGGATATGGATCAATTCCTTACAATGAATATGACGATGGGATGCAATGGAGTTAATCATCGAAGATCAACTAATTGCAGACGGAGTTGGGATCACAAAAAGAGTTGTTGGCTGCCCAAATGGCGGAAACTGCAGTAATAAAAGCTAAATTAAATGAGATACAAGCATCTCAAGGTGATGTTCTATATTGGCAACGGCTCATGCAAAATTTACATCCCAAAGCCATTCCACCATTTTGGAGACCTCTTAATCCAGATGGAACCGTCAATATGGATGATGATTTCAATATCCCTCTTTCTTAAGTATTTTATCTTTTTATGTATAATGATGTTTTTAATAATTGACTTGTTTTGCTGAAATAATTTTTAATAATTAAATTTTAATTAATATTTCCATTTTTTTTACGAAATATTAAAAACAAATTTTCCGATTGAATTCTGACTAAATTTTGACCAATATTCTGACATTAGTCGAAACTTAGTCGCAAAATTCCGACTACTTTTCCGACCAACTCCGGTAATATTTCCGACTATTTTCCTACTATTTACATCTTATTTGTCTCGTCGGAGTTTGGTCGGAATATGGTCGGAAAGTTTCCTACTAACTTTCTACTAAGATAGTTCCGATTAACTTCCAACTAACTTCCGACTAAGGCATTTCCGACTATTTTGTCTGACTATTTTTTTTCCGATAGCCGCATTCCAACTAATTTTTTTGTAGTCGGAAATTGGTCGAAAACCAACAATTCTGACCAATTTCCGACTAAATCGTCAATCGGAATTCATGTGTTTTCTTGTAGCAGTATTTTCAGCCAAGAAAAATAGAGCATCTCGGATTTCTGGAGCTTGAAAATGTATAGCTTTACTGCTTTCTAGATGACTTTCCCAACGAGTATCAGATAAGGGTTTAAGTGTGGGATCACCCACCATTTTCTTGTATATATCCCACCTGGTCGTAGAAGGCGAAAACAAAAAATATAAACGTTAGATGACCCCAGAAAAGTCAATCGCTTTTGCAGATGATTTAGCCATATCACAAAGTGCCAAATTCAAATTATGGCAACCACATGGTGTATAAAATGCAATTTTCTTTGTACTCCTTTGTTTTCCCCTTCATATTTGAGTCATTGTCATAGCCTTGTCCTCTCACATCATCTATGTCCAAGTTAAGATCAACAATGTATCACAAAGTAGATCAAACAACCCTTTTCCTAATTTATCAACAACTTCCAAAAAGTTAATGAAATATTCTTTAACCTGAGTTGAATCCATATAAACATCCACACATCAATTAATAAGAGACATTTGCTCTTTGTGACTAACATCAGGGGTACAATCAAAAATAAATGAAAAATATTGTGCCTCCTGAATTTTTTTAATGATCATAAGCTTCATCTCTGATCCCAACACTCCTATAATTTCATTCTGAATTTTGTGGCTGAGAAAATGATACCATGTCTTTTTGTCTTTGATACGCCTTATGTGTTCCCGGATCACTGGAACAAAATCTCCTAACATTTCAATAAAGCTAAGAAAATGCCCATTGTTATTCTCGCCAATCTTTTCATTGCTTCCAGGAAATGCTATATTGCATTTAGCCAAAGTCTTCACTTATGCAAATAATCTCAATAAAACTTCTCTCCAATGATTTTTTCTCTTTCCTGATTTCTTGCACACTTATCAACTGTTATAATCTTTTTCAATCTCAACTCCAATTCCATCCATTGGCTCATGCACAATGTGACCATGACTACTTTCATGTTGGCCAAGCCTTATTGAAACATTGTTCCAATCCTTGAATCCTGCGCTTGCCAATTGAGTAGTATCTTTGTCCCTTTCGAACAACTTGCAACAAAACAATAAATTTTCTTTGATTTCTTTGAATAGAATATCCAACGTCTATCTTGTTTATCACCATTCTTCAT
Source organism: Cardamine occulta (assembly GCA_028015245.1). Lineage (NCBI taxonomy): Eukaryota > Viridiplantae > Streptophyta > Magnoliopsida > Brassicales > Brassicaceae > Cardamine > Cardamine occulta. Next base: position 18,333,951 of record CM051388.1, on the reverse strand, counting down.
TTGTCTTTTGTAGTGGTTATGAGAAAAATGCCTACCGTTGATGTTTCTGGGAAAACTCTAATCCTCAGACGGTCGTGCTAGATGACCTTTTTCGACCAAAAAATCCCTAGGCATTCGATCAATTTTTCCCTAATTTTCTGGATCCAAAGTATCCATACCATCTTTGTCAACCCTATTATCATTGGCTTCTTGCTCTTTGCTCTCAATTCTAATTCCATCTACTTCTCCTTTCTTAAAAGTCTCACAATGTTCATCATCTATTCTAACAACTTTATCAATTCCAGCATCCTCATCTGTTCTAAAAGATTTTTTGGTTTATTTTTTATATACCTGAACATAGAATTGGCTAGAGATCTTGTCAATTCTTCTTCTGTTTTCTTCTTCCTTCTTTTTTTTAGCTCCATCATCATATCTTGACTTCATCTTTCTGAAATTAAAAGATATAAAGACATGAACTATGAAAATTAGAAAGCTGTTTCATCTTTTTCACATTGAAACGTTGAAATTCTTCAATTGCAAAGAAAGAAAAGTTACAGAACGTAACAGTAATTCTCTAACTGTAAAAGCTCTGAAATCAAATAAGAATTTTTTTACCTTTGATATAAAGTCGAGCGTTAACAGATGAATCTAAAAATCAAGTAAGAAATTGACACCAAATCACAAAAGTTTATTCTCTAATTCTCACTCGCCCTAAAGTTTCTTCTCTAATTCTCTCTCGTGGCCCTTGTAGTGTTTTTAATTAGTTTAAGTTTGACCTTTGATTTTCTATTATAAGTTTAAATTGATTGTCTTTTTAATGGGCCCTTAATAATATTCTGACCACAACATCTAACTCCAAAACATTTCTAAACATTACAATTTTTTTTAAAATTGGGCCCTAAAATTTTGAGGCCCATACAGATATTTCATAAGAATATGTGCCAGGACCTGTTCTTACCGGTGGTAAACTGTACCCTCTGGATACTGTATGGAACGCCGGCCGTACACCCATACAACTTCATGGTCATCCCTAATAACAGCATTGGAATCACAATAATGAGTTTCTATCTTGCTACCATCTTCTACTTTTCTCCCACTTCCTGCAAGCTATAATTAATATCTTCTAGAATGTATTTACCTCGATAAATATATATATATATATATCAATTTTAATAATAGTTGGATAGTGCTGAAAAGCATCTACATGTTCATAATTTTTATAGATTGAGACCATTCAATTAAAAAGAAGATCTAATTCAAAATTTATACTATTAATTGGGGAGAACACTTTGTAGAAAAACTTTTAAAATGTAAATTAGTATTTTTAAATAAAATCATTAAGGGTACAATAGTAATCATAAAATTAATATAATTAAATTTAATATTGTTTGAAAATATTTTGAATAATTATTAGTTTCCAAAAAAATAAACTATCTTTCTCTCTTTTATTAATTATGGACAAAAATAAAATAACAATTTAAAAATTGTTATCCAATTAGAATTGCAAAATAATGATTTGAGATCTAACAATATCATATTATTTATTTTTGTTAATAGAAATAGAAGATTTTGTTAAGATTTAACATATCCTGAAAATGATAGACTTAAATTTTGTTTAAAACATAATTCCGGATATATTATATACGTTAGATCAATCATAAATTAAGAAAAATAGTGTTAACATGTTTATATGTTCTGACATACTAAAATTTAAAAAACTCAAAACTCAAAATTTAAGATCGATAAAGTTACAAATAGAACAACAAAAGTTTTGAAAAACAAATCAAGATGAATAGTTTAAACTTTTTTTTTTCTTGTTTCACACAAGTAGAGTAGCCGGAAGGCTACTAGTTTGCTATAATTAATAAATTATGTTTTTGGATGGAATGTGCGAGGGCTCAATAGCCATGGAAGACAAAATATGGTTAAGGAGTGGATCAATATCTACAAGCCTCTTTTTGGAGCTTTTTTGGAGACACATATACAACCCTCTAATTCTAGGAGAATAAAGAACGCAATTCATCTTGGCTGGAATTACTTTGGCAACTTTGAGCATCATTCAACAGCTCGGGTGGTCATGGTGTGGGATCCTCGAGTCTCTCTTTTTGTTTATCATGCCTCTGCTCAGCTGGTAACGTGTGGGATTTACATTCAGTCTGAGAATATTAACTTCACTGTCTCTTTTGCTTATGGTTTTAACCAGGTGGACCAGAGACTTTTGCTATGGGAGGACCTATCCATGCTCAGTTCCTCTACTCTTCTAGCCACAAAGCCTTGGGCTGTGATTGGCGATTTTAACCATATCCTAAGAGCATCCCACCATTCGGAGCACCAGTCTATTGATGTTGATCTATCTGGTATGGATGATTTTGTGATTGCCTTGCAGGAAGCGAATCTCTTTGAGGCGGCATCTAAAGGTTTACCATACACTTGGTGGAACAATAGTGAGAGCAACCCTTTCTCCAAGAAAATAGACCATGCCCTTGTAAATGAGTTATGGTCAGAAGAATTCCCTGATGCATTTGCAGAGTTTCAAGAACCAAGACAGTCTGATCATATAGTATGCTTGTTCCAAGTCCTCAGTCTAGTAAGGCCTACACGAAAGCCATTCAAATTCTTCCATCATCTTGTGGACAACTCTCTCTTTGCTTCTACTGTTGAGGAATCATGGAGTGTAAGCAGTGGTAGTGTTGTAGGCTCGCATCAGTTCAAGCTAGTGAGGGCGTTAAGAATCTGAAACCACGATTGAGGAGGCTGAATAAGTTGCAATATAGTGGTATATCAAGGAGGGTCAAAGCCCAAGCAGAAATAGTGGCTGATCTGCAGAGGCAATTACTCACAACTCCTTCTTCGGACATGGCTAGACAGGAGCATAGGGCTCATGATTATTGGGTGACGCTTCAAATAACTGAAGGAAAGTACTTGAGACAGAGGTCACGGGTTCGCTGGCTGCATATTAGGGATCGAAACATGGCATTCTTTCATAAGATGGTGATTCAGCACACTGCAAAGAATCATATCCACTTTCTGCGGGATCAAAATAACAGGAGGATAGTCTCAGCGCCTGAGATGAAGACCTATGCAGCAAATTACTTCCAATCGATTTTTGGGTCCACCAATATGCCACTCTCTCCATGCTCAGTCTAGGAGCTTAGATCTTTGCTACCTTTTCGGTGCTCTGAAGTACAGGCCACTGAACTGCAGAAATAAGTCTCTCTGAAAGAGATAAGAGCAACGCTGTTCTCCTAGCCTAAGGAAAAATGCCCAGGGCCAGATGGGTACCCTCTTGAGTTCTTCAGAGCTTCATGGGGCAGAGTTGGGCCTTCCTTTATGGCAGCAGACCTCAACACTACTTTGATCACACTAATTCCTAAAACACCGGAGGCCTGCAAGTTAGCAGATTTTTGACCCTTCAATTGTTGTAATCTGGCTTACAAGGTGATCTCTAAGATAGTGGCGAACAGGCTGAAGCCACTACTGCATATGTGTATCTCGCCCAATCAAGCAGCGCTCTTGAAAGGAAGAAGTTTGAGATAGAATGTTTTGCTAGCCTCAGAACTCATCCAGGGCTACTTTAAGCCATCTTCACCTAAAAGCTCGAGGCTAAAAGTGGACTTGCGGAAATCATTCGACACTGTGTGCTGGGATTTTGTTCTTAAATTGTTAGAAGCACAAGACTTTCCTCCACACTTCAGGAACTGGATAACGGAGTGCATCTCAACCCCCATATTTTCTATTTGCGTTAATGGTGAGCTTGCAGGATTTTTCAGAGGAAGAAAGGGGCTGTGCCAGGGGGATCCCATCTCTCCTTACCTGTTTATCATTGTAATGGAGGTACTGTCGCGTATGCTTGATTCAGCGGCTGCGTGTGGGCATTTCCAGATTCATCCTAAGTGCTTTTCTCCTCTTATCACGCATCTTTCATTTACTGATGACCTGTTAGTCTTTGCGGATGGCTCCTTGGCTTCCTAGCGTAGTATCATTGATATTCTACATCGCTTCAGGGATCTCTCAGGTCTTGACATGAATCCGGCAAAGTTTGAGCTGTTTATTAGTGGATATGATGAGGTTATAGTGCAAGCAACATGCGCTGACTTGGGTATCTTGCAAGGATCTTTCCCTACAAGATACTTAGGTCTACCTTTGCTGCCAGGCAAACTCAATATGGCGTCTCTGCAGCTTATTATTGAGAGAGTAACCAACAAGCTTCACTCTTGGACAGCGAAATTTCTTTCATATGCAGGGAAAATCAGACTTGTTTCTTCGGTCATTTATGGGATGGTGTTATTTTAAAGTCAAGTCTTTGTACTCCCAAAAGCTTTTCACAAGAAGATATATTCCTTATGCTCTGCTTTCCTCTGGAATAACTCCACAGCCTCTGCGATTGGTGCGCGTGTATCTTGGGCTGATATTTGCAGACCCAAGACTGAAGGTGGGGTTGGCATCCGCCGGCTAGAAGGCTTCGAAACTGTTTTCAGACTGAAGCAGGTGTGAGATCTGTTTGCAAAGGATGGATCTCTCTGCTATGCTTGGGTGCACAAGCACATCTTTGGCAGGAAAAGTTATTGGGCAATGGAGACCTCTCAGCATTTCTCTTAAAACATCCGTAAGCTCATAGAGATCAGGGCGCTCAGTGCAACTTTCATCCACTGCTCTATTGGGGATGGGAATAGAGCATATTTTTGGTATGACTCATGGACTGATCTGGGACCTCTAATTGTTTTTTTGGACAACACAAGACCTCGAGACCTTAGAATCCACAAGGATGCTAAGGTTGTGGAAGCTACAAGGGATGGTGACTGGTTTTTGCCGGATGCACGATTAGCTGCAGTTGAGACGCTGCTGCTCTCTCTCACCTCTATGGCTCCCCCTGATAATGCACGTCGCTCAGACACTTTCTCCTGGAGACTCCGGTCCTCAGGGCACCTACGCAGATTCTTTTTCCACAGAGGGTACTTGGGAGCAGGTAAGAATCTCTGCACCACAAGTTCCCTGGGGCAAAATAGTTTGGTTCAAGGTAGCTATCCTGAGATTCTCCTTCATTAATTTGTTGGCTCTCCTTGACCGTCTTCCCATGCGCGATAGGCTTCTGAACTGGGGTATTAATGTCCCAGCCAGATGTGTGCTATGCAGTGCTCCATCGGGAAGTCATAGGCATCTGCTTTTTAAGTGCAGCTTTGTTAGGCCCATATGGACCTCTCGCGCGAGTAGGGTTCTACCAAACCCCCCTTTGCATTATCTGAAACAACTGCTTGGATCATGAATAAATCACCAATATCGGCTCTTCAAGGGCAGGCAAACAAGATTATCAAACTGCTGCTGCATATTGTTATTTACATCATTTGGGAGGAGCGCAACGCTCAAATTTTCTCAGACACCAATACCACTGCCACAGCCATCAAGCTTTGGATTGACCGGACTATGCAGGATCGCCTACTCTCTTATCCCACCCAGGATTCGCGTTCTATTTCTCTCCTTCATTATTATTTCGGTTGTATGTCTCAGCGTATGTAATTTTGCTTATCACTGGCACAAAACTCTCTAATGGTTCCATTTGAATCTCTCTCGTTCGGGAGCTAGATTATAACTAAATTATAAGTAGTATGTAATAGCTTTGGTATTAATCTTAACATGAAAAACCAAAAAAAAAATTGCTTTTGTAATCTGATAATATGCACTGCACCATGGGTCCACCACTACTTATAAATTTGAAATCTTACAAATAATTATTTAGGGTGTGATTTGTAAACTTGAGAATAATTTGGTGAAAAATATTTCAGTCGGACCCACTAAAAATGGAGTAAATGTTTTTTTTTGTTTTCTCATGTTTCTTTTTTCTAATGTAAATGTTTTAGCTCATTAAAGTGACTGAAAATTATACTATGGGCTCATATACCTATTTTGTTACACTAAAAATGCATCTAGTCATCATACCCTAATGTTTTTGTCTTCTTATTGAACTAAAAACTTGTAGGTGAAACTGGCTGTTTGGCTGACAACCAAAATCATAATGTTAGGAATACTAGCCACATGTACTATGCTAGCGCTCCAAACACATAGAGATCTTCTCTCGCTGGAGGTTTCCTAGCTGTGATTTCTGTTAGCCGTCTAGTCTACATCGGTCCTCTGACTGCCATGGTAATATTGTTTGTGCTTTCCTTTATTTCCGCTTCTCTCCCTTCTTTAGTTCTCTAAATTTAAAACCACAAAAATACAAAAAATTGGCAAGAAATAAAAAAATGTCCATGGGAGATAAAAATAAACAATTGAGAAAATTCTTCTCTACGAGTTAGAGAAGTTTATCAGTTTCAGATCTAAAAAACAAAAACTAACTTAGTTTTAGTTTTTCAGTTCCCTAAATTCAAACATGTATTATCAAAGAGAAAGAGGCCCAATAGCTAACTTTCCAATAAGTGAAAGACTCTAATTAAAAGAGAGAGTACTAAGCCCAAAAGAGAGAAACGTTTGTTTTTTACAACGCAACTTCCTTAATTCCTTGAAAGACCGACAAAAACAGATTTGTTGGCGTGTTGCATTTCCCTTGAGAGTCTTCTCGTATTTCCTTGTTGATCTTGTCTTCTTGGAGTTCTTCATGCTCTATGAGTGTGATGAGACTTTCTACGGATGTGTTGAACTTTTCTCTCAAGCGTTTGGTTCCTGACCTTGTTCTTGGTATTTGATCTATGGTTGCTATGTTGGTAGATTCACCAGACTTGTTCTGCCAGACTTCACCAGACTTGTCTAGACAAACTTCATCAACACCAGACTTCACCAGACTTGTCTAGACTAGTATCGATGTCCTCATCATTCCCTCCCTCTTGAGAAAGTTCTTCCTCTAGAACTGGTTCATCTGTATGGAAAGGAGACAAATCAAAAATATTGAATGTAGGAGAAATAGTTAACTCACCTGGGAGTTCAAGCTTGTAGGCATTGTCATTTATTTTCTATAAAACTCGAAATGGTCCATCTCCTCTTGGTGACAACTTGGACTTTCTTTCCTTGGGAAATCTTTCTTTTTTGCATGTGCAACCAAACCCAATCTCCTGGTTCAAATGTAACCTCCTTGCAGTGTCTGTTAGCGTGTTGCTTATTCTTCCATTATTCTTCTCCAAGTTTTCGTTGACCTTTAGGTGGAGTTTCTTTACAAACTCTGCTTTTGTGACTCCTTATGTACTATAATAGACATCTTGAGGCAGAGGAGAAATATCCAATGGGGTTAGAGGATTAAAACCATAGACAACTTCAAATGGAGAAAGTTTAGTTCCAGAATGCTTAGCATGATTATAAGCAAACTCAATGTAAGGTAAACAAGATAACCAGTTGCGAAGATTCTTACCCACTGTAGCTCTCAATAAGGTGGAGAGAGTACGATTAACTACCTCTGTTAGACCGTCGGTCTGTGGATGACAAGTAGTAGAAAAGAGTAACTTATGAAATGAAATAACTTACCATTTCAGAGTTCAGCTCAGGGATATTTATATCCACCTATTCATTTGTAACTGTATCAGTCGAATCCTTCAGGAATTTTGAAATAAAGGCGACAAACTTAACATCCGACATTGCAAATATATTTGTACAGATTAGCCTCACCCAAAGACGGCTGTTTCCATCCTTGATAGATCTAATTGTGGCTTGCAGCACATCTTCATAGAAATAAGCCCTGATGTCCCTCGAATGCGGAATGTTATTCAATCTCGTCGGTATTCCTCTCCATTTATCCTGAAACAAAAAATGTTACATGACATAAATAAGAACGTCTCCAAGTTTACTTCCTGCTACTAACTGGCTTCAAAGAGAAGTATTTTTAAGGACCTGAACAGGCGATGCTTTATCTGCGAGGACCTGTTTCATAATTAAACATCACTTGCATACAACGATAACCAAAGCAAAGTTAAACATGAAGTAAATTGAATAATTTAGTCCTAAAATATAATAATTGACCATAAAATCCTTAAACATTCTTGAATCTCTTTTTCTATGTTAAATGTGGCCATCAAACATAACCAAGAGTCTATTGTTTAGAACGCCTGAATCAAAATTATAAGAACACCAAAAAGATGGTTCTTTCTATGGAAACAAAGAGATAGATACTGAAGAAAGTATTTCTAAATGACCTAAAGTAGAACAAGACATTACAGGGTTTGGAGACACTCATCTTCAAATGGAAAATATTGACCCTACTATTAAGAACAGCACTATGAAAACATATTTATATAAATGTGTGACTACTTGCCAGTCTTTATCATTCTTTTTAACTGTATCTGAGATAGTAGAGTCTGGGTCTCCTCGAAAACCGCTTCTTTTGGCCTGTTTGCATCAATCTGTGATCGAAAGAGATTAATACCAGACCACAAAGGTTAATGATGGCATCCCAATACTTTATAGAACCAAAACGGTAAGGAAAAAAAAACAAATTGCCTAATACCTTGACCATAACATCTGAGTATGCAGAAATAATAGCTTCGGAATTTTGTTTGTATATTTGCAGTCGTGCTTTTACCTTCAACAAAAGAAACTCATGAGATTACAGTTGAAACTAGTTTCAGAAGCAAGTAACAAGTTCAAAAGATTACCTTCTCCTCTGTATCATCAGGGCGTGTAACCAGTCTTTCTTTAATTTTATCTGATTCAGGCGGGTAATTTTTAATATGATAAATTTTTCCAGTCACTGGATCCAACCTTCTACCAACACATCTGTTGATTAGAATTTCATCAGGAACCTGTCATTCAGAATGGCATATAAGAAAATAAACATAGCCACTGATAGTGAATATGGGATATTACCTATAAAACCACTAGAAGAAATGGATACCATACACAATAAGAGCAATTTGCACATACCTCTAATAAGAGAAAAATGTCAGGTTTGACGTTTAGTTTTTCTAGACTTTGTGCCTACGCAAAACTCCGTGGAAATCCATCAAGAAGTTGTGACGGTGTGTGATCCCACACGTAACTTCATTTGGGATATGTGGAAGACATGATGTATTAAATAGCCAGTAGGTAACTCAAGCTGATATGCTACTTTCCACAACGATCAATAACTTTCTAAGGTCCGAAGAACTTGGGAGCAAGCTTTTGATTACCTCGCAAAACCACCAATTGTTGGCGATAAGGCTGCAGTTTTAAGAAAACATAATCCCCTACTTCCAATTCTCGTTCTCTTCTTTTTGTTATTTGCGAAGAACTCCATTCTCTCCTGGGCTCTCAACAAATGGAACTGTAAAATCTGAATCATTTTTTCCCATTCTTGCAAGCTCTTATCTACGGTATCAACCTTGGATTCGCCTGGTAAGTATGGTAAATGCTGAGGTGGAGGTTGTCCATACAAAGCTTCATAGGGAGTCATTTTAATAGAAGAGTGATAGCTGGTGTTATACCAAAACTCTGCCAATGGAAGCCACCTACTCCACATTTGAGGTTTGTCATGACACATGCATCTTAAGTATGTTTCCAACCCACGATTAACTACCTCACTCTGTCCGTCGGTTTGGGGATGATAGGCACTTGACATGTTCAACGACACCCCATTTAAAGTGAAGAGCTCACGCCAAAAACTACTGAGGAACACAGTATCACGATCGCTCACAATGGTGTTTGGAAATCCATGTAATCTAAATACAACATCAAGAAAAGCTTGAGCCACCGTAGCTGCCGAGTAAGGATGGCTGAGAGCTATAAAGTGAGCGGATTTTCTGAACCGGTCGACTATAACGTAAATAACTGTCTTCCCAAATGAATTTGGAAGACCATCAATAAAATCCATAGTGATGTCACTCCATAATGCTGTTGGTATTGGTAAACGCTGAAGTGTTCCTGGATAAGCCTGAGAATCATACTTACATGTTTGACACACCTCACACCCACGGATGAAGCTCTGAACATCTTTATTCAAGCCCTTCTTATAAAATAATCCCTTCACTCGCTGGATTGTAACTTCTCTTCCTGAGTGCCCAACCATTAATGGAACAATGTAGCCATTCTAAAACTTCTCTCCTTAAATTAGCATTCCTTGGTACGACTAGTTTTCCCCTGCGTCTTAAGGAATCGTTCCTCGAAGAATAATCCTTTCTACTATTTGGATTATTTTTTAAATCTTGTATAATATCCATAATAGATTCGTCCATTAAATCTTCGATGAGTGGGATGGGAAATCGGTCTTTAACTGTGAACCCATTTAAACTGCGGTAGTCAACTCATAACCTCCAAGTGCCATCTTTTTTCTTTACCAATACTACCGGAGATGCATAAGCGCTGGAGCTTTCCCGGATTGTTCCCTTGTCTAACAACTCTCGTACCATTTTTTCAATCTCATTCTTTTGATGAAGTGCATATCGATAAGGCCGATGATTGATGGGATTTCACTCCTTTTTCAAGGTGATCCTGTGATTGTGGTGTTTTCGGAAAGGTGGAAGTGATGTTGGTTCTTTGAAGATATCCTCAAATTCGTTCATCAGAACATGAAGTGCTTTGCATTCGGGTATTGCTGCAGTAAGGTCTGAATATGACACTGAATAATCCCCCTTCGTTGGTCGATCTTCTTGTACTGTTATCATCGCGAGGTGAAGGTCTTGCTCTGAACAATGTTTCAATCTTGATGCCTTTACCTCTTTTAACGATCCAGGTCTCAAACCGTGTAAAACTACTCTTCTTGTTCCTCGCTTAAACTGCATTTCTAGCTTCTTAAAGTCCCATGTTATGGGTCCGAGAGTTTCTAGCCATTGAACACCGAGGACCATGTCACAACCCCCTAATGGTATTACCATTACGTCTTCTTTAAATGTCTCGTTCTGGAAAGTCCATTGGAAGCCGTTGACTTTTGCTCGCACCTTTAATTTGTTCCCATCCGTAACTTTCACTCGCCGTGATCGCGCATCTTGCATCTTACAACCCAACCGCTTGGCAATCCTCTGATCCAAGAAGTTGTGCGTGGAGCACAAATCAATGAGTATGAAAAGTACATTAGTGCCATATATACCCCTTACCTTCATCGTCCAATATTTCGATACACCAGAAACAGCCGTGATAGAAATTTGAGCAACTAAACTTTCGGAAACTTCCCTTGTCTCCTCTTCTTCCTCCTATCCTTTATTTTCTCCCTCATGGTCTGTGTCTTCTTCATATTCAACCAGATATAGATTGCTTTTTCGGTGAACCAACTGATGCTCCCGTGACCACTTTTCATCACATTGAAAACACAGGCCCTTAGCTTGTCTCTCTGCTTGTTGCTCAGGTGTTAGATATTTCCGTTCAGTCGCTGCTCCTTTGAACTCTGTCAGTCTCCTATCATTATTTCCTCTTGTCAGCGTCGGGTGATTTAGTAATCCTTTTCCTGGGTTGTTCTCATTGGATTGTCGTGATGCGTTGTGGGGGACGAAGGGTTTTCGGGGATGAGCTTTCTCGTACAGTTTTCCCAACAGCAAACATTGTCTCACAGTCTGAGGTGAGAACATTTTAATATGCATCTGAGTGTCTAACCGTAATCCCGCAAAGTACGCACTAACAAGATAATCTTCTGATAGATTCAAGCGAGCTCGTATGAGATCAAATTTATGATGATAGTCCATAATTCCTGTTACCTCTCGTAACTCTTTTAGCTCTGCCATGGGGTCATCACTGCAGTCATCAAACCTGTCTTTTAGCATCTGTTTATAGACGTCCCAGTCGTACGAGGCGCCCTGCTCTGTTTGTAAATTCGCCTGATGCCATGATGCTGCAACACCATCAAAGTTCATCGTTGCTAATCTTGTTTTACATTTTTCCGGAGTCTCATCTAATTCAAAGAACTGTTCCACCCTAAACAACCAATCCTTCAACTGATCCCCATTAAATTACGGAAAGTCAAACTTCGTAAGCCGTGTTAGAGTCGAGTATGGGTTACTCTCTTTTTCTTGCTGTGTGTCTTCCACTGTTGTCGTGTATGCCGCCAGAACTTTGGGTTGAGTAGGTTCAGGTTCCATCGCATAACCTTTTTTTAAGCTCACCATGATCTACCGTTGCTGTTCCATCACTTCTGCTAGCACCTTTGTCACGTGCTCAGTGTTCTCCGATAGTTCAGCTTGTTGATTCGCGATGGTTGTGTTTTGGTACGTGAACCACTCGTCTATAGATTTGATCAACTCCTCAATCTGACCACGTAAACCAGTAACCTCATCGCCTCCCATCACCGAAGATGATGATCGCGTCTCCACCATCGTTGCCAAGGCTCGAATTGAGCTCTGATACCTTTGATAAAGATAACTTAATCTCCAAGTAACCGATCTATAACCTGTTCTATCAAGCTAACCAAAGCTAGGGTAGAACCTTCAATGAACCAAAGATTTATTTGAAAGAAAGAAATCTAACAATTCAACGAATTAAGCCAACGACTGAGAAAATAGAGAAAAGAAGTTTAGCAATTGCTAGTTAATTTGTTAAGATTTTTCTGTGTCTCAAATTAAGAATAAGACAACTATTTATAGTTGCAGAGAACTAAAAAACACCGACTAAAAAAAAACAGGGCCCAAACCAATTAGGAAAAGTAGAGATATCATAAATTCCACCGCCAAACCAAACTCTTGTAAAATTCCCATAACAGAAGGAAAACCCTTCCACTGAATCAATCCTTCCAAGTATCACTCTGAATTATATCTTATCTCTAATAATTCCTTTGGTTCAATGACCCACTCATCAGCTGCTGAAAATGAAAGAGGAAGAGAGTTGAACTAGTGATCCTTACCCAAAACAAATTTTAATTGCGAAACATGGAATACTGGGTGGATCCTTGCATCTTCTGGAAGCTTCAATCTGTAAGCAGCTTTTCGAGTTCGTTCCAATACTTCAAAAAGTCCATAAATTTGGTTGGCAACTTTTGACAAACTCTTCTTGTGACTGATTGCTGCCTATATGGCCTCAACTTCAAATACACCCAATTACCAACCTCAAATTCAACATCTCTCCTATGTTTATCCGCATTATTCTTCATCAGTTGTTATGCTCTGACTAGATGATCTTTTATTTGATTCAACATTAAATCTCTTTCCCTCAGATTCTTCTCCAGCTCTACATTAGAAGTAGATCTTTCCTCACACCTCAACAATGTAGGAGGAGCTCGACCATATACCACATGAAATGGAGTTGTCTTCAATGATGTATGATATGATGTGTTATACCATAGCTCTGCCCAAGCCAAACACTGATGCCAAGTTTCCAGACATCATAAGCTGAGGCTAAACATCATAAATATGTTTCCAGACATCTATTTAACACTTCTGTTTGTCCATATGTTTGCAGATGGAAAGATTTGTTGTACTTAAGTTTTGTTCCTGCCTGTTTAAAACACTCCTTCCAAAATGAACTTTGAAATATTCGATCTCTGTCAGAAACAATAGTTGTTGGAAATCCATGTAAACGTACTATTCCTTTAATGAACTTGGTTGCCACATCTGCAGTATTAATCGAATGCTTCAATCCTATAAAATGCCTAAATTTTCTCAATCGGTCTACCACAACAAGAATGATATTAGCTCCATTTGACATTGGTAATCCTTCAATAAAATCCATTTATATATTCCTATACTTGATTTGGAACTGGCAAAGGTTGTTGTAACCCTGCAGGAGATAAGGTCGAGTACTTGTGAGTTTGGCATACTTGACACTCTGAAATAAATCTCTGAACATCCTTCAATAAACCTTCCCAAAAAAATGCTTGGTGAATCCTCTTCATTGTTTTCAAAACCCTTGAATGCCCGCCAAATCTACCATAATTAAGGTAATAAACTTTGATTCGATTCTTGGACCACAACTTGTCTTCTTTCACTGTAAATCCTGGTTTACATAAAATCCCTTCTTTTTGTTTCTATAACTGTTCTTGAATAGCTTCATCCTGCTCAATCTCTTTATATATGTCATATAACTGAATAGTCGTGGGTACTATTAAAGGAAGAAGAGAAGAGCATAGCTGATATGAAGAAAAGTTTACTATTCTTGATAACACATAAGCCGCCTTGTTATCCATCTCCGGTTTCTAAACAATATCAAATGTATACCCCAACAACTTACTTAACCATTTTTGGTAATCCATAGCCTCTTTTTTTTCCAAGAGAAATTTTAAACTCTTCTGGTCAGTGTGTACCACAAATCTTCTGCCCATCAAATAATGCTTCCACTTCTAAATAGACATAACTATTGCCATCAATTCTCTTTCATAAACTGGTTTCAACTGTTCTTTAACTGTTAGTCCGTAACTAAAGAAGGCAATAGGTCTATGATTCTGCATCAGTACAACCCCTAATCCAAAACCTGATGCATCAGACTCCACAATGAAAGTTTGCTCAAAATTTGGCAATGTCAAAATTGTAACTATAGTCATTGCAATTTTCAACTCTTCAAAAGCTTTCTGAGCCTTAACAGTCAAATCAAATTGATCATTTATCAGTTATTCTCTTAACGGCTTAGCTAGTATACCATAGCCTCTCACAAATCTCCTATAATATCCAGTTAATCCCAAAAACCTCTTAACTCCTTCACTAATTTAGGACAGGGTCACTTCTTCATTGCTTCGGTCTTAGCTGGATCTATAGCTACTCCTTCAGCTGAGATTATATGTCCAAGATAGTCTACCTTAGCTTGACGAAACAAACATTTTTTCCTATTACCAAACAATTGTTGTTCCTCAAATACTTTCAAAACCAGTGCTAAATGATGCATATGTTCCTTGATGTTACTACTGTATATCAATATGTCATTGAAGAAGACTAAGACAAACTTCCTCAAAAAGGTCTGAATAATTCATTCATCAATGACTAAAATGTGCTGGAGCATTTGTCAACCCAAATGGCATAACAAAAAATTCATAATGACCATCATGAGTACAAAAGCTGTTGGTTCAATATCATGTTCTTTCATTTTTATTTGATGATAGCCTGATCTGAGATTCAATTTTGAAAATATCTTCGCTCTATGTAGTTCATCGAACACCTAATCGATCATAGGAATTGGAAATTTATCAAGTATAGTAGCTTGGTTTAATGCACTGTAATCCACACAAAATCTCCAAGTATTATCCTTCTTTTTCACCAATAGTATTGGACTAGAGAAAGGACTCTTACTTGGTTGAATAGTCTCAGCTTGTAACATCTCATTGTCCAGCTTCTCCATTGCTTCGTTATGAGTATGGGGGTACCTATATGGTCTAACACTTACAGCTCCTGAACCCGGAAGTAAGTTTATGGCATGCTCTCGGGCTCTTACTAGAGGTAATTCTGTTGGCTGAGCAAACATTTTTTTGAAATGAGTTAATATTGTTCCTATTTCTACTGGAATAAGAACTTTATTCATCTCCGAAGCACTGTGATTATATAGTCCCATCTCACATCTTTTCCCTGGAACTGTATATGTATTTGATAATGACTTCAGAGACATTTTATAACTATGTAAGTCTGATTCACCATACAATGTCACCATGTTGCCTTGTATAAGAAAGACAACTCATGCTTTTGCCAATTCACTTGACATTCTCCCAACGTTCTATGCCACTCCACCCCCAGAATTATATCTACATTTCCCAAATCAAAGGTAGTAAATCACTCTTCAACTCCAATCCTTGCACTGAAAATTTTAATCTTCCTGCAAACTCCTAAACCTTGCACCATTATGCCTATTCCCAGTTTGATATTAAGGTTTGAATCTTGTTGGCACAACAGTTTTGTCTTGGCAGTCATTTCCGGTGTTATGAAATTATGGGTTCCACCACTATCAAACATCAACACGATCCTTTTTTCCAATAACACTTCTCAACATAGTAGTCGTTAGAGACGAAATCCCTCTATAGGAATTAAACGACAAAGCCATGAACTGTCCAGATGCTTCCATATCTGTTTCTTCTAATTCAACCATGTTTTCATCAAGTATCTCTATTTCATATCCATGTACCACAGTTAAGACTTGCAACTCCTTATTTGGAAAAATGTGGCCTTTAAAGTATTTACCATCACATTTAAAACATAATCATTTTCTCCTTCTCTCTAATTCTGTATCCGAAAATTGTTGCCTTGGTCATTGAAAAGGTTTTGTAAATTGCTTCCCCACCGTTTGAGTTGTGTCTGTATCAATGGATTTTACTTTCCAATTACGTTGATTCTTTGTAAAAGAAGACTTATACTCAAGAGGTGCAGATCCTTTATAACCACTCTGCTGTAACTCCTTAATCACTACTCTTCTCATGATACTAGACTTCATTGATCGAGCAACATAAATTATATCACGCAAATCAGATGGTTTCATCACATGGACTAACTCTTGCATTTCCATTGTTAACCCATTCAAGAAATTACCTTCCAGTTGCTGATCATCCAATCCATGAACTTGAGCAGACAAATCTTCAAATTGGTGAACATACTCTGCAATTGTACCAGTTTGTTTGAAGAAGAAGAGACTTTGGCTTGGAGCTTTACTCTTTAAGTTCCCAAATCTCCGTAACAGTCTGGATTTAAATTGATGCCAACAAGAAAACTGCATACTGTCAATCTCCCAATTATACCAACTCAGCGCATCACCCGATAAGCTCAGTGAAACCAATTCCAATTTATCCAGATCGTTATATCCACCAAGACAAAAAAATCGTTCTACCCTTGTGATCCAACTGTAAGTATCACTTCCTTCAACACTGGCATATCAATGTTCTTAACCAAACTTTCACGAGTACCTGGTCCTATATCTCTACGACATGGTTCCGAGGAAGAAATTGGTACATAATTATGTATATCTTGTGACATTGGTAACTCACCTTAACTGGAGCTTCCAACTTCTCGGATCGTTTCTCTTCTTATAATGATCTTCGATGTGGCTTCTATGATTCTTGCTGCAGCGCGATCCAATTTTTTTAATCTAAAACTCATTTTCCTTCCGCAAAATTGTTAAATCGGCAATCTAATCGATCAATTCTGTTGTAACCGTCAGCAAACGTCGCTGAAGTTTCCTCCACCGGCAAATCTCTGGAATCGGATATAACATCTTCAATAACTGAGAAAAAATTGATTTGATAAAGTGTTTTCACTCTCTCACGTCTCGATCTGTCGTCACTAACGCACCATTTGATAAGCTTTGACTATTCAAATAAACCTTTTTATTTCTTATCTTTATTAACTATTAATATTTCAGAGAAAAATTACAACTTGAGAGATATAACTCAATAGCTTCACTCTCTAGATTATATCCTCCCTCACAGTATCATAGCGACTGACTCTACATAAATCATAACCTGCAACTCGAACAAATGAGATTACTATTTATACTACAACTCTTCATCGATTCTGCTATTGATTCAGTTGCAAGTAGTTAAATCTTGTAACAACACTTCATATGTGGCTTCATCTCTTTTCTCCACGTCACTTGTATGATTTCTTCTTCTGAAATACACCCTTTGCAACTTATCAAAAAATGGCTGGTATTTGTCTGATTTGTTTTGTGTCCTTTGTTGAGCCCATGAATGTTATAGAAGCCCTAGATGATGAATATTGGATTGAAGCATGCTCGCTTAGAATCCATCCGTTTACTCCTTGGAATATTATGTCAAATCTGGTTCAAGCTTCACCAAATGGACGTCAAGAGTGCTTTCCTCAATGGAAACTTAAAAGAAGAAGTGTATGTTGAGCAGCCAAAAGGCTTCACAGATCCCCATCAGCCTAACCATGTCTATCATCTTAGGAAGGCCTTATATGGTCTCAAGCAAGCTCCTAGAACTTGGTACGAGAGACTCGTAGAGTTTCTTCTCGGAAATGGCTATGCATAAGGGGAGTAGACAAAACCTTGTTTTTATTACAATCCTCTTCTTCATTATGTATGGTTCAGATACATGTCGATGACATTATTTTTGGCTCAGCTTCTCAGCAACATGTACATAATTTCATTGCGACTACGACACAAGAAATTGAGATGCGTATGGTGGGAGAGTTTTGTTACTTTCTTGGTCTTCAAGTCAAGCAAATTCCCAAAGGAATTTTTGTTTCTCAATCTAAATATGCACGCAGCCTTGTTAAGTTGTTTGGGATGGATAATGAAAGACATGCAAGAACTCCAATGAGCACGAAAACAAAGATAACAAAAGATGAAGACGAAGAAGATGTTGATGTCTCAACATATCGAAGTATGATTGGGAGTCTTTTGTATCTCACGGCAAGTCAAATGGATCTATGTCTTAGTGTAGGCATATGTGCATGCTATCAAGCATGTCCAAAGCAATCCCACCTCACTGCAGTCAAACGGATCATCAAATACGTGAATAGAACCCTCGATTATGGTATCTTCTACTCTAAGGATACTCATGATAATTTGATTGGTTTTTGTGATTCTGATTGGGCAGGTAGTGTTGATGACCGTAAAAGTACCAGTGGAGGATGTTTATTCCTTGGAAAAAATCTCATTTCTTGGCATAGCAAAAAGCAAAACACTGTTTCACTATCCACCACCGTAGCCGAGTATATCACATTAGGAAGTTGTTGTACATAACTTGTTTGGATGAAATAAATGCTTTTGGATTACGGTAAAACTTCAAACACCATGGCTATTTTCTGTGATAACACTAGTGCCATTAACATTGCAAAAACTCCTGTCATGCGTTCTCACACTAAGCATATTGCTATTAGACACCCTTTTATCTGTGAATTGGTTGAGAATAAAACAATTTTCATTGAGCATATTCCAACTGAGCATCAACTTGCATATATTTTTACTAAACCTTTAGATTATGCACGCTTTATCACCCTAAGAAAATCTTCGGGTGTTTGTTCTCTTTAATCACTAACCGTTAATGGTCGTGAAAGTGGGTATTGGGTAGTTTTTGCAGGTTTTAGTGGACATTCAACAAGGCCTAGCCTAGTTTTGTACTTGAGTATTTTTTGGTTATTTCTCTGTTTTGATTTTTTTGGGCATGCATGCTATCAAGCATGTCCAAAGCAATCCCACCTCACTGCAGTCAAACGGTTCATCAAATACGTGAATGGAACTATCGATTATGGTATCTTCTACTCTAAGGATACTCATGATAATTTGATTGGTTTTTGTGATTCTGATTGGGCAAGTAGTATTGATGACTGTAAAAGTACGAGTGGATGATGTTTATTCCTTGGAAAAAATCTCATTTCTTGGCATAGCAAAAAGCAAAACACTGTTTCACTATCTACCACCGTAGCTGAGTATATCACATTAGGTAGTTGTTGTACATAACTTGTTTGGATGAAATAAATGCTTTTGGATTACGGTAAAACATCAAACACCATGGCTATTTTCTGTGATAACACTAGTTCCATTAACATTGCAAAAACTCCTGTCATGCGTTCTCACACTAAGCATATTGCTATTAGACACCCTTTTATCTGTGAATTGGTTGAGAATAAAACAATTTTCATTGAGCATATTCCAACTGAGCATCAACTTGCATATATTTTTACTAAACCTTTAGATTATGCACGCTTTATCACCCTAAGAAAATCTTCGGGTGTTTGTTCTCTTTAATCACTAACCGTTAATGGTCGCGAAAGTGGATATTGGGTAGTTTTTGCAGGTTTTAGTGGACATTCCACAAGGCCTAGCCCAGTTTTGTACTTGAGTATTTTTTGGTTATTTCTCTGTTTTGATTTTTTTGGACATGCATGCTATCAAGCATGTCCAAAGCAATCCCACCTTACTGCAGTCAAACGGTTCATCAAATACGTGAATGGAACCATCGATTATGGTATCTTCTACTCTAAGGATACTCATGATAATTTGATTGGTTTTTGTGATTCTGATTGGGCAAGTAGTATTGATGACTGTAAAAGTACGAGTGGATGATGTTTATTCCTTGGAAAAAATCTCATTTCTTGGCATAGCAAAAAGCAAAACACTGTTTCACTATACACCACCGTAGCCGAGTATATCACATTAGGAAGTTGTTGTACATAACTTGTTTGGATGAAATAAATGCTTTTGGATTACGGTAAAACTTCAAACACCATGGCTATTTTCTGTGATAACACTAGTGCCATTAACATTGCAAAAACTTCTGTCATGCGTTCTCACACTAAGCATATTGATATTAGACACCCTTTTATCTGTGAATTGGTTGAGAATAAAACAATTTTCATTGAGCATATTCCAACTGAGCATCAACTTGCATATATTTTTACTAAACCTTTAGATTATGCACGCTTTATCACCCTAAGAAAATCTTCGGGTGTTTGTTCTCTTTAATCACTAACCGTTAATAGTCGCGAAAGTGGGTATTGGGTAGTTTTTGCAGGTTTTAGTGGACATTCAACAAGGCCTAGCCCAGTTTTGTACTTGAGTATTTTTTGGTTATTTCTCTGTTTTGATTTTTTTGGACATGCATGCTATCAAGCATGTCCAAAGCAATCTCACCTCACTGCAGTCAAACGGTTTATCAAATACGTGAATGGAACCATCGATTATGGTATCTTCTACTCTAAGGATACTCATGATAATTTGATTTGTTTTTGTGATTCTGATTGGGCAGGTAGTATTGATGACTATAAAAGTACAAGTGGATGATGTTTATTCCTTGGAAAAAATCTCATTTCTTGGCATAGCAAAAAGCAAAATACTGTTTCACTATCCACCACCGTAGCCAAGTATATCACATTAGGTAGTTGTTGTACATAACTTGTTTGGATGAAATAAATGCTTTTGGATTACAGTAAAACTTCAAACACCATGGCTATTTTCTGTGATAACACTAGTGCCATTAACATTGCAAAAAGGACAATATATAATGGAGGTAGTTAAGATTATTTATTCACAATGAAGGACAATACAGAATTTGTCTCAAGGGAAGCAGATGGCTTTATTTAACCTAATTTTGTTTTACCCTTGTCTCTTCACGCCGGGTCTTTCTCGTTCTTGTCTTTCTCACTAATTCTTCATCTTTCTCCTTCTCTGTTCTCTGTCCTCTGTCTCTCGTCTTTTGTCTTCACTCTCTCTTTGTGTGTGCAGTCAAGCAACTCGTCATGGGCCCTTCAAGTGACAATTATGTGTTTCCTTCTCTCTGGGACTGCGCCAAATTTAAGAGAAAATCAGACAAGTCTGTCAATGTGGGGACTCAAAGAAGCTCAAGGTGTAATGCTCAGAAATCCAATTCGTCGTCCACAGCTCAAGCCAAATCTACGGGAAAGCACCCAATTCGAGAAGAAGAAGAAGTTCCTCTTCACGTTCTAGAACTTTTCTCGAAACGATGCCAACAAATCTTCTCATCAAAGCCTTTTCATCTGGATTTCTTGGATGCCAACAGCAAACAGAGGTTTGATGAACATTTTCCTTCTAAATAGTTCCTAATTGAAAATCCTTCTCAATTGATGCGCCAGGGGTTTTAGAGATTCTGAAGAAAAATCAACTTGATGCATGCGTCGCCTTCAATGGCACATTCAACCAAACAGTAGTTGTCGAGTTCTATGCTAATATTGGTGATTTTGTTGTTGATGAGGAGTCTCCAATGCATCACAAAGTTTTTGTTAAGGGAATCTGGGTAAATTTTTCACTTTTAGCAGACAACTTCAATTTACTTAATTATGAATCAAAATCAGAATTGAAATTCTCAGATTAGTAAAGAGATTCACAGTTTTCTAAATCCACCTTAGCCATTTTATCAAATAGAAGTAAACCTAAAGTTCAGTAGATCTAACCTTCTCCATCCTATAAGAAGCAAATCCCTCATCTATTCCATCTCTGATGCTGGTGGCAAGATAGAACTGTCGCGTCAACCGTTGGATCTGAAAATTGAGTGACGATGAAGATGAATGGAAACAACAACGGCAAGAGAGACGACGGCACCGGTGAGTTTGTGGAAGATGTGAAAGAACTTGCTTCTTCCACTGTGAATTAGAATTACGTAATGATACAAATGTTCTCATTGTAGTCTCTATATTTCTTCCATCACATTCAGGCAATGAAGCAGCATAACCAAATGCTTCAACAGAGAGAAGTCACCACATTTCTCGAGTGCGTAGAACCAGCTGTAGAATGGGCAAGAGTTATGTCTACATAACCAAATGTCTCTCCTCCAAAGTAAGTTTTGTCTCCAAGACCTTTCAAGCTCTCAAAAAACTCTTTCTTGCCCTAATCTTGTTCTCCTTTCTTATTTCTCCAAGTCTTTTTTCCTCCTTCAAACTATATCTACATTTTGATGAATTGAATCAAAACCAAATGGACATAAAAAGCAAACCGAATTAGAAACAGATGAATTGTGTTAAACACTAATTACCATTTTATCAGCAAAATCAGCCAAGAACCTTCCCAATGGCTCTAGATTGAGGACCAGTGGGAAAGAAAGAGGCAGTATTGGTCCACGTCTTGTCGATCAACTAAATCTGGACGTGCGATTCATATATATGTATGGTCGTGGATAAGAATAGGGACTTTCTTGTGAAAAAGGTTTGATAACCACAACTAAATACAACAATGGGAAGCTTACTGGAAGCAAAGGCATGCACAATATTCAGCTTTTGCAATCACTATCAATTATCAATTCAAAATCTAGCGTCTCTAAAGACCTATATATTGCTCTTCTCAACAAAGATTTTGTTCCATCTAGAACTAGCCAGGATCCTACATCATCAGACCAGAACAAGGCTCTAGGATATCCAGACATCGAGTCAGAGTTCTCACCAGAACTTGAGCATCCTCACATCGCCCCGTCATTCCTTATTTCTTTTCTCACAATGAATCTGGTTGAAACATGGCTTGAAGGAACATCCCTTGTCGCAGCTTCTCATCTTAGTTCACAGTTCGCTCTTCTGCTAAAGCTATGCAAGTACCAATGGATTTCTTCTACTCACCGTTCGAGTTTCCATGTTCGGGAAGCCATGTTCCTATATTTGTTGCTCACCGATCCTCAAAATTTGAGTTTTGCTTCTGTTATCCATAGAACATCGTTGAAAGGTCTATCCGACACAAGCAGAAGAGTAGCCTCTAATAAAAATTAGTGCCATTTAGGCCTTGTGATAAAGTCATCTCCATTTGTGGTTCCATTGGCACAAATAAGCAACTTACACAAGGCAACATGATAAATGATTTACGAGACGCCCTAGCATATCACAATGTACTTCCATTTCTCAAGGAGAAACTCATTCAGGCTGTCATTGATTGCCAAGTTGATTGTGAGAAGTTGCATTCTTCTTTAACTCTCAGACAACGGTTTGCCTTCTGGTTCTTAATTCTTGAATTATTTTGAGTATCATATTTTTGACTAACATAATTCATACTGGGGGGTGTTCAACTAAGTAGAGGAATGGAACAGCTCTCAAGTGTTTGTTGCTTCGATTCAGTTTTTAAATCTCTGTTAAGATTGTTTTTGTCTTGGGGGCACTCGGTTAGGATGTTCTTTTTGAAACTGGTTATCTTATTCTACTTAATCTCTTGGTTTGTTTTTGGTATGACTTAGTTAGTCAAAAAGGGGGAGATTGTTGAATAATTAATTAGTTGATTTGTATTTCTATTAATTATGACTAATGTCACTGACAGATTCCTCCTGAATCGGTATATGCGGCCTTAGCACCTTTTGCTCCTCGCAAATGCTAAGTCAGCCTAACCTAAATTCGGACCTTGGTCCTTAGAGAGAGAAAGAGAGAATAGAACTTGTATTACTTATAAATGCTTGGATGGTTACAAATGAGGATTCCACCCCTATTTATACAAGTCCCTCTCCAAATCAACGGTGGAGGTTTATTCAATCTAATGGTGGGGATTTATTCTCTAGATCCTTCTATAGTTCTCTACAATCTCTACAACTTCCTAAGACATTCTACAAGCTTCTAGAATATGGGCTAAGATGTTTGGCTTGAAAAAGTCTTGGAGTCTCTCTTTGACACGGTCCATTATCATCATGTAAACTCTTGGGCTTATTGGGCCAAAATTGGGCCGTGACACTAAGGCTGAAATTGAGATTGTGATATCTTTTATTTAGAAATTACTTGATTAAGTTATGATGCACTAATGATTTTATTGACAAGATATTTTTGAATGCTTTCCTTACTTGAAAGGAAAGATTCACTGCAGATTAAATGCTTATTTCATGTAGGTCAAGTAATCGATGGAGGAGTTTCTCTATAAAAGCAGAAGAGACATTATCTATTATGCATGCTTGATAACGGTTATAATAGAGAAATAGAAAACAAAGTTCATTGTTCAAGTTTTTTAGCTGCTAGAGTTTAGGAGAGATTATCTTGAGAAGAGATTGTTGTCGGTGTGAAGAACACAAAGCAAAGCCTTTGTCAAGAAGAAGACAGCCATGATTAAGGGATAGCTGTCAAACGGTAATAAGGCCCGCAGGCATGGCCCATAAAGTACCTTCACGGGGCAGGCCTGGACAGCCTTACTAAGGCCCATATAAAGGTGGGCATTTTGAGCCGAGTCCAGGCGGGTCATGGTCTAAGCGGGTTGGGCTACAGCGGTCTTGCGGGCCTGCGGGTGTCCGTAAGTTGGAACCTTCTGTTTGGTTTAGAGGGTCTTCTGCGGATAACAAAACAATGATTTTAATGGATGAACCTGAACCTTTTTTCTGAAGTAGAGGCTTTGCTTCCTTAGATTCTGAAAACCCTACAAAATAAAACAATAATAACCACGACAATTAACTCTTAATTACTTAGCAGAGAAGACACAAAAGAGTCAGAGATTAATCATCACAATATCACATACGATACTTACTCATCATCAATCATCTTTCATCCATCAAAGATTCACACAAAATCAATTACTAGAAGTGAAGAATCACCAGCCACGTTAAAGAAATTGTCATGGTAAGTTAATGAGTTTCTAAGTTTAGTGTCAATTATCATGTGAGAATCCATTGAAATATCATTCATCCATCAAATTGTGTTTGTTTTGTTTTAGGATTCACCACGTGATTCATGGGAGTTTAGAACACTAGACTTAGAATCTCAGAGAGTTGTTGATGCTGCAAATTATGAACATGAGCAAAGTTTGTTTGATGAAGATGAAGCTTCTGAACGTGGTAAAAGGCAAGCCATTGATAGTGAATCATCTAAAGCTCGTAAAAGGTCATCAATCAATATTGAGGATGATGATGATGATGGTGACAAAAAAAAGTTACCAAAAAGTAAGAAGAAAAGGATGTCTAATGATGCTGAAGGCTGAAAACAATCCATTGAGATTGAGGATGATGATGATGATGATGATGGTGAGAAAGGGAATTCAACACAGAAAAGGCAAAGGCACTATTCAGATGTGTGGGAACGATTATGCATATAATCCACACAAGAACGGGACTAATTCATACAGACGTCATTTGGTTTCGTGTAAGCTTAAGATTAAAAATGTTGATATTGGTACAATGATGATCAATTCAGAAGCAAGGTTGCAAGCTAGGAAGATAGATCATATGGTTTTTCGTGAATTGGTTGCTAAGTGTCTCATTCAGCATGATCTACCATTTTCTTATGTTGAGTATGAGAGAGTAAGAGAACTTTGGAAGTACTTGAATGCAGATGTGAATTTTATTAGCCAAAACACAGCAACTGCTGATGTTTATAAGTTCTATGAGAGCAACTCAGCGAATTTAAAGACAGAATTAGCTATTCTTATTGGAAGGATCAGCCTAACTTCTGATTTTGGGACTGCAATAACTCATGAGGGATATATCTGTGTAACAGCACATTACATTGACAGAAACTGGAAGCTGAAGAACAAAATTCTTGTATTTTGTGCTTTACCACCTCCTCATACAGGTACGAACATAGCTAGTAGCAATGCTTGAGAAAATAAAGGAATGGGGAATTAAAAAAAAAAGTGTTCTCTCTCACCTTAGACAATGTTAGTAGCAATGATACAATGTAAGAGATTGTGAAGACTTAGCTTATGCTCTGTGATGATTTGTTGTCTCGAGGACAGTATTTTCATGTCAGATGTGCAGCTCATATTCTTAATCTAATTGTTCAATAGGGTCTGGCAGTGATTGCTACTTCGTTGCATAAGATTAGGGAGAGTATTAAGTATGTTCAAGGATCAGAAGATCGTGAGATCTTATTTGCAAAATGTGAGCAATTTGTTAGAATAAAGATTAAGGCTGGTTTGCTGTTGGACGTGAAAATTAGATGGAACTCAACATACAAGATGCTGGATAGGGCTCTCAAGTATCAAGCTGCCTTTGCTAATCTCAAAGTTATTGATGCAAAAAACTATCTGATTTCTGGTTCCACATATCCAACTTCAAACTTGTATTTCATGCAAGTTTGGAAGATCAATAACTGGTTGACATTGAATAAGTTTAGTGAAGATGAAGCTATCAAATACATGATAAAGCCAATGAAGGAGAAGTTTGATAAGTATTGGGAAGAAGTTAGTGATCTATTTGCAATGGCTACAGTGTTTGATCCACGGTTAAAGCTAATACTTGCATAATTCTGTTTTAGTAAACTTGATAGAAGTTCTTGTCAAGGAAGGATTGAACACTTGCGTCTAAAACTAACTACTCTGTTTGAATCATATGAGAACAAGTCTATTTTTGCAGCACCTTCTATAGAGACCCGTGAAACAAATCAAAACAGAGATGATAATGAAGGAGAAAGAGGAACTTTCGGCAATTATGATGTAAGTTTTATTAAATTATTTCTCTCTTAAAATCCTTAGAAGTTTCAGGTTTTAGTTTTCTTATTGTTTTCTTACTTATGCGGAATTTTTTCGCCTTTCGCAAAGAGACTGTTGTTGCTAGTGGAAAGTCTTCTTTGGAATGTATCTTGAAGATCCTCCATTAGACGTGACGAATTTTGCGATTTTAGATATTCTAAAGTATTGGAAATATAACTCTCAGCACTATAGAGAGTTTGCTTCCATGGCTTGTGACCTTCTAAGTATTCCAATCACAATCGTAGCCTCTAAATCCTCTTTTAGCATTGGATCTCGAGTTTTGTACAAGTATAGAAGCTGCTTACTCTCGAAAAATGTTCAAGCATTAATATGCAGCCGCAATTGGTTAAAAGGTTTTTAAGCATATGAAAACGGTAGGCTTTTAACAGGTTTTGAAGCTTTTGATAACAATAATCTTTATTTGCGTATTTACTTTGTTTTTATTTGAATTTTGTAAAAGATGAAGAAGACTTTGATGGTGAAGATGGGGGACTACCTTCTTCAAAGTCAATTGTTGATGATGAAGCTTGAGTTTCAGTTTGAGTTTGATTTAATTTTCATGTTTCAGTTTAGTACTTCAGTTTGAGTTTGATTTTATTTTGCATGTTTCAGTTTAGTACTTCAGTTTCAGTTGGAGTTTGAGTTTGATTTGATTTTCATGATGAAGTTTGATTTTCAGTTTGAGTTTGATTTTAATGTTTCAGTTTTGTGTTGAAGTGTGATTTAATTTGAGCGGGATGGTTCATTGATTTGGTTTACTTTGAATCATTGTTACTTTGAATCACTGTTTTCTGGTTCTAAACTAGAGCTAAAGAGCCTAAACTAGAGCTAAATACAAACAGATCTGGAGTAAAAATCCGAACCAAACCTGAGGAAACACAAGTGTACCGAGTTGAAAACAAACTTACTTGGTACAACACTTCATCAGTGATCCAGTTCCCAACTGTCATAGGGTCCAACAATGTATCAAGACCAAGCTCTGATATTGGACGTACAGAAGCAGGCTGCAATAGCAAAATCAATTAAACAATCACTAAGTACCGGCAGAGAAGCTTATAATAAAGAAAAGCAACATAGAGTTATGTATTTATACATTAGCTAGAAGTCGAACTTTGGCAAATCTCCTCTTATCAGTAAAAGAAAGCTCCAGACCATCCTCAACCTGTATACAAAATCAGAATTCATTGTCATTGAAGAACATTTCCGGGTTAACAATTGAAACGACCGCACTCATTTTTTTTTATTTTGCACAAATAATAATATTCTCATAAATATTAAAATCCCTCAATTTCAATTAAATTAAATAATTCACGAAATCCATATTAATTTAATTAACTGCGCTTAACCAAATTAAACAATCAAATAAATTCTTAATAATTCCAAAATTACTAAAATAATTTAACCAAGAATTAAACATGAAATTCAACAATCAAAAACCTCAAAACCGAGTCCTAAATCATCATCCTCTCCTCGCCATGATTCCGCGATCACACTTTTTCTTTTCCTGCATCAAACAAAAGGAGATGCATAAGTATTTCGATAAATACTTAGTGAGGCAATCCTCCCATCTACGAGATATAAATACCCAGGAAAATGCAACGTAAAAACATATAATCCAAATACCAATCATCCAATCAAATAACATGTTATAGGCTCTCATCCAATGGCCTCTACGCAGGAAGACATGTTAATACATTCAAATTCCCATAGCTAATCTCATGGTCATGCACTCACCTATTGCTTAGGATGATTTTCAACACAAGGAAATAACAAGACACAGCAGCGACTACCTCCTTCATGCCAACACAGCCCCAAAAAGAACACATCACAAAACATAGTAACAAGGAAACACTACAAAGGAGCAATACAAGAGCTAGAAATATGCAGTTCCAAATGACTCTTAGTTCACTAAGATTCTAGTCTCATAATCCGATCTCCACCGTTCAAACTAAGAAAAATTCACCGTCGGATTTCCCAAACACTCAAGACAGTACCTGCTGTAAACTGAAATTGCCACTACAGCAAACAGCCACTCTAAAACTCTGATTCCTGAAGAACCAACCGTTGGAACGCAAATCCCTCTGGTCAATCTCAAGATTAGTGAGTCACGAAGCTTCCCTGAAAATTAAAACAAGATCGGAACACGTTTGAGCCTCCAAACGTGGTCTGAATAAATACCGGGGAAACTGTTTTTCCCCCTCTTGCCTCCAGTTTTTATCTCTTTCTTTCTCTCCTCTCTTTTTAGGTGGAGGCCACGGAAATTAGAGAAAAAACTAGGACTAAGCGATTTTAGGTTTTAAATAGAGAAGGATTAGGGTTTTTGGTTTAATAAAATTCAACCAGAATTTAAACTAAACCAATAATTAATTAAAACTCCCTTGGTTTAATTAATAAATAGACCAGCCTATTAAACCATTAAACCACTAGAATTAAACTGACTCTATTCCAATTCCGACATAAACTCCAATTTATTTATTTTTTCTATTTTTTGGAACACGGGTGTTATCATTTCCAGCGATGATAAGGAAGGTATCCAATCCACCAAAATCTACCTTAAATCTGTTTTTGATATTAAAGATCTTGGAGAACTAAAGTATTTACTTGGTATTGAAAGTTGTCATTTTCCGGAAGGCTTATTATTCACAAAGAAAGTATGCACTTGATCTTTTAAATGAGACAGGTAAACATGGAGCAAAACTGGCTAAAACTCCACTTATCGAAGGCTACAAGGTTAAGCGAAAGGGGGAGAATGAAGAAAAAGAGGAAAAAGACAAACCATACGAAGATCCGGCTTAATACCGCAGATTTGTAGGTAAGTTAATCTACCTAACCATCACTCGGCCTGACCTTTTCTTTGCTGTGAATCAGGTCAGCCAGCACATGCAAGCCCCGCCAAGTATCACTGGAGTATGGTTAAGTGAATCCTTAGATATCTCAAATGGAGTCTGGGCTAAGGAATTTGGATGGGAAGGAATACTAGCACCGAGATAGTGGGGTATTGTGATGCAGATTATGCTGGGGATACATTGGATAGGAAAACAGCAACCGGCTATTGCACCTTCATTGGAGGAAACTTGGTAACTTGGAAGTCAAAGAAGCAAAAGGTGTGTCTTGTTCAAGTGCGGAAGCAGAGTACCGAGCAATGAGGAAGTTGACAAAAGAACATACTTGGCTCAAAGCTCTCCTTAAAGACTTTGGCATTGAGTCTTCCAGTTTCATCACCTTTCATTGCGAAAATCAAGCGGCCATTCACATCGCATCCAGCTCGGTCTTTCATGAAAGGACCAAGCACATTGAAGTGGTTTGTCATAAGGTCCAAGAAAAGATTGAAGACGGCATGATCCTACCATGCTACACTCGGATTGAAGATCAATTGGTGGACATCTTCACCAAGGCTGCAAGTCTTAAAGTTTTCTCTCACATTCATAGCAAACTTGGGCTTGTAGACCTTTCACACCCTAGATCAATTATCCTCTTATCCATGGACATCAAACTCTATTTCCCTTAACATAGTTTTCTCCCAAGTGGTTTTTCTATGTTAAGGTTTTTAATGAGGTGATGCTTCATGGGTTTCCAAGCTTATCCTTTTTGCACCATCGGCTAAGCTTGAGGGGGAGTATTTATCAAGCCGAAGAAACTGGCTGTCCAGCGCCGGTGGTCTAGCTCTCCTGATGCTCGTCCACCGGTAACACAGAAGGAACTGGCACTCCAGCACTTGCGGTCTTGCTCTCCAAGAGCTTGTCCACCAGTAACACTGCTGCTACCGCCCATAATTTAATTCCTCCCTTTTCTCTCTCCTTCATGCATCAAGGACGAATTTGAATCAATATTCCTCTCTATCCTTCATGCAGAACTCTTTTATCCCTATATATATATATATGTATTCCTTTGTAAAGAGAAAATTTAATATAATAATAAAATTCTGGGTTTTCTTATCTCTATTTTCTATTCTCTCTATGATATTCCGCTTAAACTAACATTTATATCATTTTGTCATTGTGTAGTAAAATAGTGTCATAATGGATTTAAAATCTGAAAAACTTTAAATCAATGTGTCATTGTGTATTAAAATCTGGTCGTGATAGGTTAAAAGATGTCAAAAACTTTAAATTACTTTGTCATTGTTTAGTAAAATCGTGTCATAATGGAGTGAAAATCTGAAAAGCTTTAAATCAATATGTCATTGTGTAGTAAAATCTTGTCATGATAGGTTAAAAGATGTGAAAAGCTTTAAATTACTTTGCCATTGTTTAGTCAAATCGTGTCATAATGGATTGAAAAATGTGAAAGCTTTCAAACATTTTGTCATTGTGTTGTCAAATCATCTCTTATCAAATATCCAAAATGTTTTGGGATCGTGTGGTGGAAGCTTTCGAAAATGGAAAAATTGCAACTCGGAGTGAACATTCAAAAAAATCAATCAAATGGCGATTTCAAACTATTGAGAAAGCAGCAAGGAAACTAAATGCATGCATCAAACAATGTGAAATTTGAAGTCCTAGTGGTGCTTCAAATGAGGATATTGTGAGTATTAATATATGAATTTTTATAAAATATTAATATATATAAGTTTTCAGTTTACTTACTATTCTCGAATATCTCTTAATTTATTCATGTTTTTTAACTCTATACAGTTCAATTCAAGCAAAAGAAATGTGAATGGAAGATCCAAAGTTCAAATCTAGTTGGAGATTTGATCATGTATGGAATATTATCAAAAAATTTGAAAGATTTAAAGATGGTGCCACCCCTTCAAAACAAGTTCCAAATCTATGCGGTTTCGGGTATACATCTTCATAATCAGAAAATCCAACCCCCGATGTTGGTACACAAGCATCTCCAGGTTTGGTTTCATTTTCTCTAAATTTGGATGATGAAAACAATTTTCTTGGAGGATCTCCATCTCAACGACCAATTGGAGTAAAAAAAATCCAAATTGAAAAGAAAATGTGATGAGCAAACATCAGCTGTTATCAAGACTTTGGAGGAAGGAAATAAACAACTTTTAGACCAATTAAAAAAAAAAGTGCTGAGAGACAATGCCATTTTGAACTTCAAAGTAAGAATTATGAATTGAAAGAAATTAAGGAAGAAGATAAAATTTTATTTAAAAACTTAAATACAATAGAAGATCCATACATTATTGCAGATTTTTAAGCTCGACAACAAGAAATCTTAAAGAAAAGGGCCGATCAAGAAGCTCTAGCTGCATCTACTTCATTTGGGCAATATTTTAGTAATCTTGGTGGATGGGAAAGTGATATACCAGAATATTAAGTCACTAGTTTATGTTGTGTTAAGTATCTTTTCTTTCAACGGGAACTTTATTTTCAGTTATTATCTTTAATTTCATGTATTAGTTGTGTTTTTATTTTATTTTATCATTTCTCATGTCATTTTGTATTTCTAATTAATATATGTTATTGTTGCATGTTATAATAATTAAATAACTAAAATTAAAATATAGTCAGATCTGAGATTCTCTCCATCGTTGATACACAATTTCTTCTGCTGTTCTCGTCAGCATCTTTGATCTTAGCCCATCTCCAACCCATGACGGCAAACGCCATTTTTGGTGTCGAAGAGCTCCAACCGGAAGCCAATCTCCACGGCAAACGCCATATTTGAAGAATCTGGAACAGTGCGACACCAAAAATGGCGTGCCACTGCTCACCACGCCAAACGCCAAATTTGGCGTCGGCGACTTCTCCAACCGGCGACGGCAACGCCAAATGCCAAATCTGAAGTTTTCAATTTTTTTTTTTTTTTTGCAGATCCGGTGATGGCTTGAAGAATTCCGGTGATTCGGAACTAATTGTGGCCGGATCGGTGAGAAGAAGAGAAACGGAGACGGCATCGGAGAGAAGAAGACAAACAGATCTGTGATCGGAGAGAAGAAGAGGAAGAGAAGATGATCGGAGAAAGTGACGGACAGCCGGAGGTACCGATGAGTCTCATCGGAAGCTCATCGGAGAAGATGAAGTGTAATTTTTTTTGTTTATTTTTTAAAACCGGTTAAGAATTAAGAGATTAGTCCGAGATTTAATTTGATATTGAACCGATATTAAACCAAGATTTAATTTGAGATTAATTAAAATGGTTAAGAGTGATTTGAGATTAAACCGAGATTAATTAAAACCGGTTAAGAGTGGTTTGAGATTAAACCGAGATTAAATTTGGTTAATCCGGTTAATGATTGATTTGAGATTAAACCAAGATTAAACCTATGTTAAACCGGTAAACCATAATTAAGAGTAAACCGAGATTATACATATATTAAACCAAAATTAAGCATAATTTACATTAAACCAAGATTAAACCAAGATTAAGCATAATTTACATTAGATCGAGCTTAAACCGATATTAAACCGATATCAATAATAAAAACCAATAATGATTAATTATACATTACATTGAGATTAAACAGAGTAGGATAATACTAACCGAGTAGTGAATAATACATAAAACCGACATAAAACCGACTAGGACAATAGACACCGAGTGGTGAATGAAACATTAAAATGACAACACTAAAAAAAACATTAAACCAACATTAAAAGGAAAATTAGACCAATAGTAAAAGAAGCATAATCTAAAACCCGGGGAAATTATTTCTGGTTTCGTTTAGCAAATCATAATACTTGGAGTAATCTTGAGGGTCAGTTGGTAATATTTCGTCTTCTCCTTGAGTTTCTTGTCCTCCATCGTTATCTCCTTGAGTTTGATCGTTTCGATAACGAGATGCACGATACTGGCTGTGATAACTTTCTCCGGTTCCTTGAGTGTGATCAGTTTCATGACGAGATGGACAATAATGGCTGTGAGAACCTTCGCCAGTTTCTCCATATTCGTTTCTTTGTACTCCTCTGCTCATAATCATCGCCCTTTGACTTTGAATATACTCCCGACACGCTGGATCGGTTATAGAATTCAAATCCGCAAATAATATTTTCTTCTCTTCCTTCATTCTTTGTACCTCGAGTTTTTTTCTTTGAATTTCATTTCTTCCAGAGGTACCTTTAGCTATAGCTTTGATAAGTCTTTCATTTTCCTCCATAATTTTTTTAAATTGGTCATCATCTTGTTGTTTTCTCTTTGCTTTTTTCACACCCATTGGTCTTTGACTTATATTAAACTACCTTCTTTGCTACTCATATTAAGATCGAATGAATTCATACCAGGGGTTGGTGGTGAGTCATCTTGGAGTGATGGCGATGAAAAATCATTACGAGCTTCTTCTTGGGAGGCACCAACTCGGATACTCTGCTTATTTGAGAATATCTCAATACCTCGAAGTATAGGTCATACATGATCGAATTTGAAGCCTTTTGAGTAATTGCCATCCTGGGTTAGTAACATCTTTGCTATGTTTACCTGTTTTAATTTTCACAAAAGTAAAAAT
The DNA here is from genome assembly GCA_028015245.1 of Cardamine occulta. Classification (NCBI taxonomy): domain Eukaryota; kingdom Viridiplantae; phylum Streptophyta; class Magnoliopsida; order Brassicales; family Brassicaceae; genus Cardamine; species Cardamine occulta. The sequence continues at coordinate 18,299,960 of CM051388.1, read as the reverse complement.
ACAAGTTAGTTAACATGTTCAAAACATAAATAAAGATATAACACATACACTTAATCCACTATATACTTATAATGTCTTGTTTAGAAGCACCGCTAGGATTTTTATTTTCAGTCTTGTTAATGCATCCCCTCAACTTGGAGCATGCAGTGAGGATGATTGACATGCGACTTTGTAAAGATCTTCTTGGCCATTCTTGAGTACGAGCAACATTTGACTTATCAAACTCAGTCTTCACTCTACTCCAAAATTGATCTCCGGATTGGTTGATTCCTATGATGAGATTTTGAAAAACATCAAGATAAACATGACATAAAAGTATATCTTCTTCAATAGAGTATGAAGCAGATCGTCTAGAAGTCATTTTAGAAGATATATAGGTGGAAATGAAAATGAAGAGAAGATGTCTGATAATTGAAAGATAATGATATGGATTTATAGGGAAATTACGGTAAAACTTTAACTGTTAGATTTAGTCAACAAAATTCAATGGCTACGATTCAAAGATTCCTTCTCAACAAAAAGAACGGCTAGATCTTGATCAAATTAAATGAACGGTTTACGTTGAAAGATTCTTCCCGAAGAAACATCATGATTACATAAGACATGAAGTGACTACTTGAACCAATGGTTCAGATTTAGTCAATAAATATCGATGGCTAGGATTCAAAGATTCATTCTGAATCAAAAGAACGGCTAGATCTTGATCAAAATAAATGAACGGTTCATGTTGAAAGATTCTTCCCGAGATTAAATTTGATTATAGAAGACATGAAGTGACTACTCGAACCAATGGTTCAGATTTAGTCAATAAATATCGATGGCTAGGATTCAAAGATTCCTTCTGAATCAAAAGAATGGCTAGATCTTGATCAAATTAAATGAACGGTTCACGTTGAAAGATTCTTCCCGAGATTAAATTTGATTATAGAACACATGAAGTGACTACTCGAACCAATGTTTCAGATTTAGTCAACAACTATCGATGGCTAAGATTGAAAGATTTTTTCTATATATCGTTACTCTCTATGTTTATTGATTCATCAAACACCAATCGTTTTTATCATGTCTTTCATCCCATACCATATTTTCTCCGTTTATTGATTCATCAAACACCAATCGTTGGTAGGGAGGGGTTTTGTGAACTTGGCCCCTTCATAGCTGCGGGGCCTGTGTTCAAAGCGAATATTTTCTCTGACGACGTGTTGTCCGTGGCAGACATTGATGAATTTATATTTGTCATGGGTCTTAGTGATGAAGGTTCTCCATACCGCCCATTCCTACTTCGTTGCTTAGCAGCTAAGAAGCACGCATCCCAATATGTTATGGGGTTACGTTTATGTGTCATGTCGGGTCCATCACAACAAGGAATTCATTTTCTAGGACAAGCTGCTCCCCACCTCCTCTATGCGCATTTTGCAGTTGCTGCTTTTCTTTGCTTTGGAGGACAACGTGAAGACGGGGTTCGTGTTTTTGACTCATTCCTGGCAATGGTTCCAAACATTAAGCAAGCAGTTTACATTAGTAATCAAGTTTGTGACCAAATCCAACAAATTAGTACTCCGGGCACTCATTCGATTGGGTTTCCTGCATGGTTAGAGGTCCCTTATTGTCAAATGTGGCATATTGAAGCAATTGACGTCTGCAAGCATTGCTTTGCTATGCAATTTTGCTTTAAAATTCTTGACCTAGTGTAAGTTAAATTCCTTAAGTGATGTTATATGTTGTATTATTATAAATTATTTATGTGTCGTATTAGTGTAATGAAGTTATGTACTGTAATAAAATAGTTTGATATGAAATAGAATAAAGTCATTATTATTATAGACAAGAACTGAGAATTGGAACCAACGGCTAGAAATTGGTCAAAAAAAGCAATGGTGATAATTGAAAGATTGTTTCCGTCATTATTATGACAGACATGATTTGACAATTCGAGCCAACGGCTAGATCTTGGCAAAAAAACTCAACGGTTAAGATTGAAAGATTCCTTCTACGAAATCATTATTACAATCAACCTTTTCTCCTTTATAAACCATGGACAACAAAATGAATAAACCATCAACATCTTTTCCTTCTAATATAAGATGAATTTAGACTACGGTTCTTCTTCTGGATCTCTAACTATTATTTTAAAGGAGGTAGCGGATTATGATCTTTGGATTTGGCATGCATATTTTGGGTTACCCGGATCTAACAATGATATTAATGTGTTAGAAGCGTCTCATCTTTTTCTAATCTAGCTGAAGGAATTGCTCCACCCACCAACTATGTTATCAATGATAAAAACTATGATATGGGTTATTATCTTGCTGACGGGATATATCCAAAATGGGCTACCCTTGTTCAAACCATTCATGACTCTCATGGGCCGAAAAAAATTATTTGCAATGAAGCAAGAAGCTTGTAGAAAAGACGTGAAACATGCATTTGGAGTTTTGCAATCAAGATTCGCAATTGTGGCCAGACCAGCTCGCCTTTGGTCAAAGACGGTGTTACATGATATAATGACAACTTGTATCATTATGCACAATATGATCATTGAAGATGAGCGTGATCTTGACGCACCAGTTCAAGAACAAACAGAATTCCCACCTCCGGAAGTTGAGATGACGGGTGATGATGATGCTCGGTTTCAAGCATTCTTAGCTCGACACAGAAAAATCAAAAACCGAGATGCTCATATCAAACTTCGAAATGTGTTGGTATAACACATATGGTCTGCTTATAGTAATTCTGAAAATTAGTACTTTCTTATTTATGTTTTAATCTGTTAAGTTATCGATTGTAATCCTTTAAAAAAAAGTACAAATATGAACACATAATTTTGTTTGAGTATAAAAACAAATACATATATAAATTGAAGGATCATATTGTAAATAAAAAGGTGTTACTCTAAAAATAGATAAATGAATAGTGTTTCTCTAAATTTGGAGAAAAACTATTCATTTTTCTATTTTTAGAGCAAGATATAAAGTACCATTGAAACTCATTTTACTCTAAAAATATAGATATCTCTAAAAATAAAGCACCATTTTAGATGCTCTGAGAGGCCAAAAAGGCTGCCATTTTTATGAAATCAAGAAACACACTTTTCTTCTCTTTTTGCAGTATTTCATCGAGGTTGGTTCCTCTAAATACGCTGCAGCCTAAGTATGTGACACGTGTTTGACATGTGAATAGGTTTTATTTCTTTGGTCAATCAATCGCCACAATGAAACGCACTGTTTACTGTAGGTTATCTAATAACCAATTAGCAAAAAGAACAGATTAAACAATAGAAATTGTATGTTTGGCCTTTGGTGTACATGTTACACATGAGGTAAGACCCTAAATTTCGAATCTCCCACAAGAATATTTTCTTCTTCTTGCTAGATATGTTCTCTTTTTACTATAAATTTTCGTTTCATTTTAATTTTTAACCTAATTAGAAGGTCTGACCAAATATAGACTCACCAGTTCTCAATTTCTGTAAAATGACCAAACTCTCACATCCTCCCATCCATTAAACAAAATCAAAGATTTTTCTTTGATCTTTGTTGTTTGGTTTAGTTTAATCTTTATTTTATTCTTTCTCCAAGATTTGTATCAATTGATAAACTATAGTTATGGAAAAATCCATCTAGTGGAAGTCCTAATTTTGCTCCTTTTCTATCACTACAAGAAATCTACCGCAAAACCGACGACATTTCCGACAGAATTAATATCCATCGGAAAATACCGACGGATTTCCGACAGACTTAAAAATTTTAATATCCGTCGGAAATTTGTCGGAAATCCGTCAGTATTTTCCGACGGATTCCTATCCGTCGGTTTACCATCGGATTAATATCCAACAGAAAATTTGAACGTTAATATAGCCGTTGTTATAGCCGTTATTATATCCGTTAAATTCCGATGGATTTCCGACGGATATCCGACGGCAAGCGTTATTATATATATGTTACCATATTTCTCCATTCAATCACAACACCAAAATTCTACCCAACAATTCTTCAAAAAACGTGTAGAGAGAGATGTCATCTTCTAGAGATTTAAGATCGTGGATGGATGAATAAATGTTTGATCCGGAGTCGAAGTTATTAAACGGTGGTTATGCACGAGGTATATGCGAGTTCATGGCCGTTGCTGGAAATCAACCGCGAGTGAAAACAAGTGGTAAGATGAAATGTCCATGTTCAATTTGTCGCAATTCTCGTAATGTTAAGATAGAATTAGTATGGCATCACTTGTATAGCAATGGATTTATGCCGGGTTACAAGATTTGGTATCTACATGGAGAAATTTTTTTTGAATATGGTAGTAGTAGCAGTGAACCCTATGTTGCGGATAGCTTAGGAGAACATAGAACGGAAGTAGATTTTGGTGTTGGTACCGTTGAGATAGTGAATGATGCGTTTAGAGAGAATTTGTCATCGACCGTAATAGATGAGGATAGGGTTGAAGAACCAAATGTAGAAGCTAGAAGATTTTTTGATATGTTAGACGCAGCGAAGCAGCCATTATATGATGGGTGTAGAGATGGTCATTCACCTTTATCATCTGCTAGTAGAATGATGACCATTAAAACGGACTTCAATTTGGCAGAGGAATGTGTTGATGCGATTGCAGATATGGTGAAAGATCTTTTACCTGAAGATAATCTTGCACCTGCATCATACTACGAGGTACAGAAACTTGTAGGTGGTCTTGGTTTGCCGTATCAAGTAATAGATGTGTGTATCAATAACTGTATGATATATTGGAGAGAAGATGAAGACAGGAGAAGTTGTCGATTTTGTCTTAAACCACGGTTTCAGGATACTAGTGGGAGAGTTCCAATTCCATTTAAACGTATGTGGTACTTACCGTTGACTTCGAGGTTGAAGAGGTTATATCAATCTGAGCGCACGGCAGAGCAAATGAGATGGCATGCAGAACATCGTCAAGATGGAGAGATTACACATCCGTCGGACGCTAAAGCGTGGAAACATTTTCAATCTATGTATCCGGATTTTTCGTTTGAGAGAAGAAATGTGTACCTCGGGTTATGTACAGATGGTTTCAACCCATTTGGGAAGCATGGAAGGTAGTATTCGTTCTGGCCCGTAATCGTAACACCGTACAATTTGCCCCCTGGTATGTGCATGCGTCGAGAGTTTTTATTTCTCTCTGTTCTTGTTCCCGGCCCTGAGCATCCGAAGAGATCACTAGATGTATTCCTCAAGCCATTGATCTATGAGTTACAAATGCTATGGAGTCACGGTGCTGAAGTGTTTGATGTTTCGCGCCAGCAGAATTTTAGGATGCGGGCGGTTCTTATGTGGACCATTAGCGATTTCCCAGCATATGGAATGTTATCTGGATGGACAACTCATGGAAGACTATCGTGCCCATATTGCTTAGACAACACAGATGCATTCCAATTGAGGAACGGAAGAAAGTCGTGTTGGTTTGATTGCCATAGAAGGTTTCTACCGATGGAGCATCCGTATCGTCGGTCTAAAACATTATTTACAAAAAATAAACAAGTGTTTTAGAAATTATTAATCATTTTAGAAATTTATAATCATTTTAAAAGTTTATCATCATTTTTACATATTTAAAATCATTTGTATAAATTTATAATCATTTTTAAAAAAATTTATAAGGGATTACGGATTATATTACGAGGGTTCTGGGAACCGAGTACGTCGAGGTTCCGGTAGAGGTAGGGGAGTTGCGAGGAGTCATTCTACAGCGTCTACCCATATTCTGGACACCGCATCACCTGTACCATCCCCTGCTGCATCGACACCACCCCCTACTGCACCGTCTACAATGAACGTCGAGGATTTCGTTGCTTTACCTGGATGAGAGAGATTCACTCATCTTCATCCGGATTGTGTTGAGATAGACACATGGTAAGTCTCATTTTCCAATTTTAAAATATTAAATTTTATTTAATATTTTTTAATAAACTATTTAAAGTCTACAAAAAAATTTGTTTTGAAGGTTTAAAGATTCGGGAAATGGGATTTCCAAGTCTATCAACCGGATGCTTAATGGATTGCTTCAGCATCCGTATCCGACGTACACCCAAATGCCCTTAGAAGAGCAGGAAATGTGGTTTCAGCAATTTGCGGTAAGTTTTTCATTTTCTTTATTGTTTACTTTGAATTTAATTAGTTTATTAGTTTATTTTAATTTACTTTTCATTTTTTTCAGCAAGAATTTACTTGGGAGAGTCACATTACCGCTTTGGTTAGAAGGGACTTCCACAAAAAAGCGGCAATAATGTATTCACGGAAGATGAACGAGTGGAAGGCGTTGTGGTTGAGGAATCTTGTTCCAAGGGAGTTGGTTATGAACCCGGCCCTATGGAACGGGTTGATAGCGTACTTGAGTGAAAACGCTACGAAGGCTAGCTCCACAACCCACTCTGCGTGCCGGAACAGCGATCGCAAAGGAAAGGGTAAGGCGACGCACAATCTAGGAGCAACCAGTTTGGTCACAAAGGCGAAACAACTTGTAAGTTTTTGGTTTAATAAATATGTTGTTTTTTCAATTTTATATTCAAAATATTTACTATATTTGTTAATTTTGTAGTTTCGGCAAGATGGTGTCCAACCTTCTGCCCTCAAATTGATCAAAGTTGCACACACCAACAAGAACACCAATGAAATCCAAGATGGTGTAGCTCGGGAGATCGTTGGCAATGTCAGGACGATGGGTGCTGAGTATCTACTTAGTCAACCAATCATTGAAGGAACCCCGCCTCTCACCGAAGTCCCGATCGAGAAGATCAACAAATTCGTCTACGCGGTAAGTAAATTTTAAAATTTTAATCAATTTTTATTTAATTTCAAATATTTATTCAACTTTTCATTTCTGCAGTGTACTCCGAAGACCAAAGGTCGGGTCTTTGGTCTTCCGGACGATTCAGCATCTTACTCGGCTACTTCACGCTTTTACGGAGATCCTAGCGACGATCTTAGAGCGAAGCTCGCAGAAAGAGACGCTGAAATGGAGGAGCTGAAGGCGGATATGCAACGCCTTAAAGAGGTCGGAGAAGCGCAACAGGCGAAATATGAAGCTGATCAACAAGCGATGATCCAACGGATGAACGAATTCTTTTCGCAATATCCACCACGTCCACCGGGCGTTTAGTTTCATTTTCAGATTATAAACAATTTTATGTTTTTTTTATTTTTGAATTATTAAAAAATTACAATAATATTCAATTTTAATTTTCAATACTATTAAATTTTATTTTTCATTTCTTTTTAAAAAATTTAATTTTCTAAAAATTAATTGATTTTTCAAAATATTATATTAAAAAAAAAACTTCGCATTCCGTCGGAAATCCGTCGGTTTTTAGATCCGTCGGTACTACGTCGGGAATCTGTCGGTCTCTTTCGGTTCAAAAACATCGGAATTCCGTCGGAAATCCGTCGGTGTTCATATCCGTCGGAAATCTGTCGGTTTTTGTCCATCGGACAAACGTCGGTAATCTATCGGTCACCGTCGGTTAAAAACATCGGAATTCCGTCGGGAATCCATCTAAAATATTCCGACGGACACCCGACGTAATATATTCGGACGAATGTCCGACGGATTGGCGACGGATGTCCAGAAACTAGATTCCATCGGAAATTCAGATGGATTTCAGATGCGGTTTTAAATTCCGACAACATAGTTCAGACGGCAAAAACCGATGGATTTCCGACGGAATTCCCGTTTTCCGACGGATTTCTGACGGAATTCCCGTTTTCTGACGGATTTCCGACGGATTTTTCCGTCTGATTCCGGCTGTTTTCTTGTAGTGTATTAAACAAGCTCGAATTCTGCTTTTGGTTATTAAGCTATGTCCTTCCATAATCTTCTCGAAAGTAATTGTGTCGGTTTTCTCGTATGCGAACAAAGATTTGTTTCTGGTTCGGTTTTATACAAACTTGTAAGAGTGGAACCAACGAGGGTGTCTGAAGCCTCTTGTTGCACGTCGTAGCAAGTTTTCAGACTGATAGCGAGACTTCAGCTCATTGATAACACAAAATAATTCTGCTGGATCTCAAATGAAGCTTGTAATTGATCTTCTATTTGAGCTTCGTGTCCCCCTCCTTTTTTGTTGTTTATATGAGCGGAATCACCATTTATATAATGATTAATGCAGTTGATTTGTATTATAGAGATAAGGCAAACCTTTACGGTAGAGCTACGAAATGAAGTGTTTTATGTTGATATGATATGCCAATAAGGCAGTTTTCAGTAGTTTGAGGAAGAATGAGGAAGAATCTGAAATGCATTTTGATGAAGAAGTTTGTCTTACAAGGTGTAAGTTTCATTGTCATATTTTCTATTTGGAAAATTTTTACATGTTGACAATTCTGCTATGACGTCACACGCGACAGGCCTACGCACGATGTCATCAAGAACAAGAGTCAGCTTTTATTGTTAAATAAATATCCTAATGGGATTACGGTGGTTGAACACAAAGACACTTAATAACCCATGTCACGGGCGATTTTCATGTATAATGCATTGTTATAATTGCCTAGGCAAAATTCATGTTTTTAACTTTTTTGAAGAGCAAAATCGATAACTTTTCATGGATTTAATATATTTTGCTATAAAAGTTAAAAGCAAAACAAAATTCTAAAACGAGGTGAATTATGAAAGAGACAACCAATTAGATTCATTGACCAGATTTTGTTATCATAATTTCTTATAGTTCATTAAAGTAAATATGAAAAATAGGGTTAAATATATGTAGCAATGGTTCAACATGCGATATGGAATATATTCAAGTAATTTCTTCACCAATTGAACTTTCTAATCTTAGTAGAAATATCCCACATAAATGAGACGTATACAAATATTAACATAAATTTTTGAGTGAAAATATCCCACACTACCAAAGGGGTGGGCCTTGAAGTAGTACAAGGGGGTTGGTCCCCTTGTGCTCCAGGTTCAATCCTCTTTTGATACAGATAGACAATCTTTAAATCAGAATGTACTAAAAGCTAGTTCTGGGTACCTAAAGAGATTATGAGTCAAAAATTCAGAACTCTTGCGGTTTATCAAAAATAAAATAAAATTATATATATATATATATATATATATATATATATAAGTTTAGGGTTTAGGGTGTGCTAGTTAGAGCAACTCTAGTCAAGTATCTATGAAAGTAGGAGAAGTTGGGTGAGCTTTCCCGTTCCAGATCTGAGGATTAGCACACCTCTGCTTTCCTTTGAAGTAGCTAATCTGCTGCTGCTTTTTGGACAGGTGAATCTTAGTCCTACTCTGAAAGGAAAGATGGCTCAGAGATTGGGAATATATATATATATATATCCCACATAAAATTTTGAAGATGTCATCTTATATTGGTTTTTTGAGTGTGAAAACTTAAGAAGTGACAATTTTAATGTTTAAGAAGAATGAGATTACGAAGTGTATTAGAACATGTGCATTGTGAAAAGATTCAACCAGTCTCTCAAATCTATTATTTTAATCTTTTTAATATATATTAATTGTTTTGAAAATTTTAAAATTGTAAAGAAAAAATAAAACCAATCACATATTAACATGTGTGAAAATAGTGTCTAGAAAGGTTATCAAAAGTTCTCAGTGACATGTGTGAAAATAAAACCTCTCTCTCTTTCTCTATTGTTACATCTTGTCTCTCTATATGAAAAATGGATCGAGAATCACGAAGATATGACTAAATGAGTCAATCGCATAAACATAAAAGAAAATCTAGAGATATTGAGAATATTGTAATGAAATTCAAGACAAAACAAACATATATCGCTTGTATTTAGTATAAGAGAGGAAAAAGTACAAGCAAACACATGTGTTCACACCTTATCTCATGATCCGTAAAATAATTTTTTACATAAAAACATCAACATAATTTTCTATATTTAAAATTAATATAAATGTTGTGAAAATATAAAATCTAGTAGAAATTTTTAATATAAAATAACCTAATTTCTAAAAACGAAAAAGCTTCAATAGATATCTTTATTAAGAAACATTTTGTTGAAACAAAAAATATGATGTTTGTGAACGCGTGTGATTCATGAGTACTTTCATTAGCAAATAACAGAAAGTTATTAGAAATAATATGTTTAAATACTAAAACTTAACTGAATACAAGCGGTGGTCATGAAAATGGTTAAATAGACAACAATACTAAATATAAAGATAAAAAGCAATTCAATCATAATATAAACAAAATTAATTTAAATAAGCCAAGTTTTGAAATTGAAAAACAATCAAATAATTAACTTTTATTGAAATTTTCATAGTGATTTGTAAAGAGAAAAAGTTATTGACTTTTATCTTTACAAATCACTATGAAAATTTCGAAAAAGTTGATTATTTGAATATTTTTCAATTTCGAAAATTGGCTTATTTTATATCAATTTTGTTTAAATTTTTCTTGAATTTTTGTATTCTTCATATTCAGTATTGTTGTATATTTAATCATTTTTATTATCACCACTTGTATTTCATTTAAATATGAGTTTTTAAAGCATATTATTTCTAATAACTTTTTATGTGCTAATGTGAGTATGCATGAATTCCACGCGGTCACAAACGTCATATTTTTTTTTCAACATATTTTTTCTTAATACAGATAATTATTTAAGTGTTTTTTCATTTTTGGAAGTTAGATGATTTTATATTAAATTTTCATTAAACTATATATGCTCTCACCATTTGTATATATTTTAAATATGGAAAATCAAGTAAATATTCTCTTGCAAAAACTTATCCTACCGGTTATGAGATAGAATGTAAGCACACGTGTTGGCCTATACTTTTTCTTTCTTATAATAAATATAGTGGAAATTGCTTGAAATGACCCAGATTTTAGCAGAAATAACTAGAATGACTCAACGTAAAAAAATGGATCAATTTTTTTGGTTAAAAGACTAGAAAACCAAACTAACCTAACATAATAACGAAATTGCCATTAACCCTAAAAAAAAAACCTAACATAATAACATGCTCCTTCCTCCGCTGTGTCTTCATTCTTCTCCTTCTTCCGCTGTCGTCTTCGTTCTTCTCCTTCCTCCGTCATCGTCTTCATCCTTCTTCTTCCTCTGCCGTCGCCTTCGTTCTTCTCCTTCCTCCGCCGTCATCCTTCTTCTCCTTGCTCATTGTTCCGCCGTCTGCGTCCTTTAGACTCGTCCTTCTTCTCCTTGCGTTTTCTCCTTGCTCTGCCGTCTTCTCCTTCTTTTCTTTTCGTATTCTCTTTTCCGTCCACCGTCAGAAGGAACCGCCATCCTCAAGCACCCCAGCCTCCGCCGTCTCAGAAAGTCTTCAACTCGCCAGATCCGCCTCAGCCATTGATGGAACACCTCCTAAGCCGAGAAAATGAAAGATAGAAGAACAGGGGGAGGCCAGAGCCTCGTGGGTTCGTCGTTCGTTCCAATCTCCACTGCCGTTTCATCTTCGTCCTCTGTTACTGCGGACTTGTTTGTTTAGTTTGGTGTTATCGCGGATTTATTTGTTCTTTTTTTTATCTTACCGTGGACTTGTTTGTTAAGTTTTGTGTCGCTGCCGTCAGGTGCTGCTCGCCGCCGTCGCTGCTTCACCATCGCCTCTGATTCACCGCCGTTTCAACTTCACCTCGTTAAGGTTCGTTTGCTGAGTTAATCTTATTTGGCTGCAGATTTAAAGTCTAGATCTATTTTTTTTCTTAACCGCACACTTGTTTGAGTTGCTTATTCTTTGGATGCACAGTTGTTGTTTGTTGTGCATTATTATTTGGCTGCACATTTGTTTATAATTTGGCTACACATTTGTTTACTATTTGGCCGCACATTTGTTCTTTGGCCGCACATTTGCTTACTCTTTGGCCGCACATCTGTTCCCATCTCAATCCTCGACGGATCTGTTCCGATCTGTGTTTTTTGTTTTCTTGTTCCGATCTAAATCCTCGATGAGTTCGGAGATAAATCAGTTTTTTTTTGTTTTTTTTTGTGATTTCGTAGATCTTATTCTTTGTTTCAACTGTATTCGATTTTAAATTTGCTGATTTTGCTTCGTTTAATCTTTCACAGATCATTAACGATCGTGAGACTGAAAGATCAAAGGGATTTGGATTCGTCACCTTCAAGGATGAGAAATCGATGAAGGATGCGATCGAAGGAATGAAAGGACAAGAGCTTGGCAGACGTAGCATCACTGTCAACGAGGCTCGCCACATGGACGGCGGAGGAGGCTGTGGTGGATACCGTAGCGGAGGTTGTGGTGGTGGTTACGGAGGAGGTGGAGGAGGATAATTTGATGTTACCGCAGATTTAATTTAGTATTTATAAGGGGTATTTATATGTTGTCGCAGATTTAATTTAGTATTGAAAATGGGTATTTATATGTTGTCGCGGATTTATTTTGCTATTGAACATTGTTTTTTTATGTTGCCGCAGATTTATTTTGATATTGAACATTGTTTTTTAATCTTCAAACATCATTCCAGATCCTCCCCTAGCATCAACAACAAACAACCATCTACACTTTTCAAACCTCCATTTTCCACATACAAGTGGAAGAAAATGAAAAAAGGACAAAACTTACGCCAAGAGGAAGAAAATGAAGAAGACAAGGTCAAAATCAGAGAGAAATGATGAAGAAAGAGGAAGATGAAGATGGCTGCCCAAAAAAAAAACACTAAGGGAAACGAGGTGAAGGAGAAGATGACGCCAAGGGAAAACCCTAAATCTTGTGGTCCAGATTTCATTATACAAATCTGTAGTAACTGATAACAACAAGTCTGCAGCCAAAGTAAAACAAATCCGCAGCCAAAGAAAACAAATCTGCAGCCAAAAAATAAACAAATCCGCAGCCAGAAAAACTAAATCCGCAGCCAAAGTATAAACAATTCTGCAGCCAAAGTAAAACAAAGTGTGCGGTAACGATAAGAAAAAGTGTGCAGTAACATTACAAATAAGGCTGCCACAACAAGAGAAAATAAATGTGCAGTAACATTACAAATATATGTGCAGCAACGTTACGAATAAGTGTGCAGTAACTATTAAAAAAGTGTGTGGTAATGTTAAAAAAAGTGTGTGGTAACTATTAAAAAAAGTGTGCGGCAACTATAAGAAAAAGTGTGCAGTAACATTACAAATAAATGTGCAGTAACATTACAAATATATGTGCAGCAACGTTACAAATAAGTGTGCAGTAACAAAAGCAAAAACTGTGCGGTAACTGTTGAAAAAAAGTCTGCGGTAACTATAAAAAAAAATGTGCATTCACATATACATTAAATCCGCCACAACAAGAGGGAATAACTGTGCGATAACATGATTTCAATAACTGTGCAGCAACGTGAGAAATAAGTGTGCAGTAACATATACAAATAAGTCCGCCACAACAAGAGAACATAAATGCGCGACAACTGTAAAAATAAATCAGCGGCGACTATTTTGAATATCTGTGCGGCTAAACAAAAAAAAATAAGTCCGCTATAATGTGATGAAATAAATGTGCAAAACAAACCCGCGGTTCTAAGTAACTCCGCCATAAGACAAAATAAATGTGCGGAATAATAAATGTGCGGCAACATTGAAAATAAATGTGCGACAACATGAAAAACAAATGTGCGAAATAAATCCGCGATAACTAAAACAAATGTGCAAAAAAATAAGTGTGCAGCAACATGGTCTGCGGATTTTTGTAAAAAACGCGGTGGCATTTTTGTAATTACCAACAACTTTAGCGCACTGGAAAAAAAAAATTTAATGGCATTTTCGAAAACTATTTTTTTCCTAACAAAAGGTTCAGGGGTACTTTTGGGTTAAAACACCTTAAAAATCCTTAAAAAAAACGAAGGTTATTCTAGTTATTTATGCTAAATTATGGGTCATTCTAGCTTTCGGCCCATAAATATATGTGATATATGCTTGTTTTACCTTAAATTGTCATTAGATTCTTAATGTCTATAGATTTTGTTTATGTTTATGTGATGTTGGCAATAAGAGTGCCATAGTTTTGACTAAATTTATCCCAACGTTTATGGTGTTTATATGATTTTTTATTTGTAAACAATATTAGGTCTGGCATTTGGATACCTATTCGGGTTTAGGTCAATTTTTTGGGGTTTTGAATATTTCCATATTAAAGATCTAGGATCCATTCATATATTTTAGATTTTGATTTGGATTCGGTTTCATCCATGTTCATGTTTAGGGTACTCGAAATACAAGAAAAAATAAAACTAAAAAGTTGATTAATTTAAATAAAAATTAAATTTTCACAAATATAACTAAGAATTTTCACTTATGTATTATTATGAAAACTCAAAAACTCGTAAACATATATATTATACACCGCAAACCATATTTTGTTTTCTCTTTTTACTCACATTCTCCAAATGCAATAATTTAATATGGTTTCACATACATAAAAATAATGGAAACAACTGTTTTAATGAAATGGAGTATCAAAAACAAACAACAGAATTAATTCTCTCCACAGATTTCCCATGTTCGCTCTCAAAACAAAGCAACAATCTTAAGACTATCATTTCAAATTGATCATGATCTTTCCCTTTAACATAGTGAAATGAATATTTGCTCCACGATCGTAGTATATGTGCTATTTCATGAAAGTAAAAAATTTTACACCAAGAGACTCATTTAGACAGGCAGAGCAAAATATATCACATTACCACAAGCAAACTATCGTATACGATCAGATCCACATATAACTAATGTCTCGTTCTATATCAATCATAAACAAAAGTTACAATGCTTAATACTCACAATTTAAAAGTTCGAAATCTCAATCCACACAGATTCAGATTTTATTGGTTTACGAACTGAACCCGATAGGAAACCGATACTAACCGATTCCAAACCCTCAAACCTTTATTAAATTATTTTCATTTAATAAACTAAAATAAAAAACAAATATGCTTCTTCTTCCTCGCCTTACTGCTTCCGCCGTCTCCTCCTCTCCACAACTTCGACTTCTGCAACCTAAGAAGAACGTCTACAATATTAACAACTCTCAACTCCAACACAGCTCCACAATTCTCTCCTCTCGTCTTCATCGATTCCAGCCAGCTACTTCGTTTTTTAATTATGGTTTTCTTCCAATCTAATCATCTCTTCTTTAAGTTCTCTTTCTTTATCGCAAATTTTTTACTTGTAACTATGATCTGGCTGTTCTGTTGTTTGATTTCGATTCCTTTTTCTACTTTTTTGTTTCTTTCTTAAACGCATGTTACATGTTTGACGAAATGTCTTAAAGATTCGTGCCTTCGGTATATAAACGTTGATGATCTCAATATATTGAAAATTCTCAGCATCTCCAAGGAACACAATCTTCGCTTTGTTTATTCGGATATGTTATAAGAACACAATCGTCACTTACTCCGTGACCTGTCTTCTCTCATCATTGCCGAAGCTATGAGATCCAGAACAGATCTGAACTGAGTCCGACTCAGTGAGTCAAGAACGAGTCGCGGATCAGATCTCTTCCGTGCTTGACCGTCGCGATGTTCCTTCTCGCGAAACGCCTCTTTATCTGGCGGTTATCAGATCAAAAATTTTAATTCCTTGGTGATGGTGATGAATCTCTAGATATTTCTCCTGGATCTTTGCTTGTCCTGAATCGAGTACAATCGTAAAATCCTTGACGCTTTTGAAAGCTCCGATTAGTGACTCCGATATTGCTGGATTCCTTTCTCCGATGCGTCTCCATTCGTTGTGTTCTTGCCGGACGTGCTCGCCGCCGGTCAAAGCTCATCCACAACAGCGTTTTCTATATTACATATTTTATATATTTGTTCTTATTTCAGTTTGCTTAATTAATTAATTCAATAAATAAATATAATTCACTTTTTCTGGTTTAATTATATGAAATTTGGTTAAATTTGGTTTAGTGCTGAAATTAGGTGGTTAAGTATTTTCTGGTTAACAGTAAACCGATGATAACCATAAATTATATTTACTAAGAATCGAACTTTGAATCTGTGTGGACTGAGATTTTGAACTTTTAAATTGTGGGTATTAAGCATTGTAACTTTCGTTTTGGGTGAATATAGAACGAGACATTAGTTCTGTGTGGATCTGACCGTATATGATAATTTCCGTGTGGAAATAGATTGTCGACATGTATTCTAAAAAGGCATACATATGCTCAGTAGCCTCACAAAGCATATGCTTATAGTCATGATACGGTGTGTAATCTTTCGATGATGATAAAAAGTTTTTTTTTTAATATCACAACATCTAAATTGCAAGTGCACAGTAAATTGATTATATTATTTAAGGTTATCAATCCCACAGAGAGTAATAGCTACGCAGAATGAATTTAAAGAAGAAACATAACTAAGATAAAATATGAGAAGGGTTTTGTTTTGGGTTTTCTAATGATTAATGCAATGAAATGAGAAAACAATAAACTAAAATCGGTTTTAAACTTATGGATAAGGGCATTGGACATTTGGAAAATCATCTTAGGGTTTCCATGGTTCTCAACAATTCAAGTGAAAGATAATATGCATATGTTTTCGTTCTAGGTTCTCAACTACGAACACGGATGAACAATCAAGCTATAGTTCATAGAATGAATGTCTAAAGTGTTTGCACCCCGTTCCTCAACTTTCGAAGGCAACGACATACATCAACCAGCAAGCTAAACAAGTTCGATAAGTTCACAAAGCCCCATAACTCCACTCCCGCAGGTTATGACGCGAAGCTTCAGTAACACTAGTTCCGAGAAGTAGGTTTACACGGTTAGAGCTCCTATTCTCTTAGATTAGTGCTTGGTGATCAATTCAAGCAACATGCATTAAGTAAAAGATGTCCCAAGAGAACTCTAATAGCAAACGAAAATCAGATCTAACAACCTTGATGAATTGAACCACGAAAATTCCCTTGAATCACCCCATAAAACCCAACAAAGAGAACTACTCACTCATGATGCAAAGAAACGCAATAGATATCATAAATAATATCACAAACGATTCAATAAATCAAAGGGGGTTCAAAGAAAACTTCTCTAGATGTCACAGAAGAAGACTTGTCTCCCCAAAAGCAAGTAAGAGTTGAGAGATAGGAAAAACAATGAAGAACAAGGATGAAACTTCAAATTGGCGACTTCTAGGGTTAGAGGCGGCGAAGGAGGCTCTGTAGAGACGTCCTTAGGGCTTTAAACTCGAGGCTGCAGAGGCACAGGAAGAGGCTCCATGAAACTTTTAGAAGGCACACCCAAAAAATTATGTTAAAAGGGTATTTATAGAGCTTAGGGTGTAGAAAGTCGGTTTTAGGGTTTTTAGGGCAAAACTCGGCGTTTTAGAAGGGATGCACGAAGTCTTCTGGCCTCGGTCACGGGTGCCATGACCGAGGTGGATAGGGGGCTTGAACTCGGTCACACTCCTTGTGACCGAGGTTGACAGGGCTTCACTCTTTGGGTCATATCTTCCAAACGGCTAAATGGATTGCTTTGATTCTTGTCCCAGGTGAACCTTGACTCTTCTAGCTTTCCATAGACTCCAAGATCTCTGGATTTTCTGCATAGAAATGTCTTCAACCAATGCCAAACTTCTGACGGTCTGAAATTGCCTTAAAACAGGTTTTGCTCCACTTTGTGCCCTTTTTGCTCCAAAACTTGTAAAAGTCTCCAAGAAGTGAAATTGGTAGAAAATGGACTTGAAGTATCCATAGTCACTTGTTTCTTCATTAAAAACCTAAAAAAACATATAAAAAGTAGGCAAAAATACAATGTTATTAACTCCCCCAGACTTAGACCTTGTTTGTCCTCAAGCAAACAAAAAAACTAAACCGGTGGAGAGGTTTGAAAGTCGCGGAAATTCTCCTATGATCAGAGACCATGCTCCAATAGATAACCTGTGAACTCATTAGTACAAAGATTCACATCAGAACATTCTCACTATAGACTCACAACATTCTCAACTCTTGTCCATCCATCTTAAACCTACAAAAGAATTCAGAATTCACTTAAGTTAACTCCCTACATTCATTAAGAGTTGCGTGAGCTTTCTCATCAGAAGGTATCATTCAGGGTGGACGGCGCTTGGTGTGAAAGGGCTTTTTGGTGTTTAAATGGTGGAGCTATAGTGTTTAAGGCTTACCAATGAGTCAGAGGTGCAGCGTATGTCGCAAAACCACAAGAGAGTATGAACCCATTGATGTTCACAGTTTCCAACCACTTCGTCGTATAACACCTCACTCCTTTTCTTCTTTTCTTCCTTTAGTTCCCCCAGACTTAGATTTTTCTATGGGGTTCTTTGCAAACGACTCCACACCTTCTTCAAAAGCGATCCATCTTCCTTGGGAATTCCTGTGCTATGAGATTCTCTTATTTCGTAACCGTTTCCTTTTCTTTCCTTTTTCTTTTTCTCTTCTCTTCTTTTTTTATCAAAGGTGTAGGCGAATAATGGTATCACGGGAAATTTTCCTAACCTCCCTTCCGACCTTCGTGTGATCATTCCTCTCAAGTAAAATAATGGGGTCATTAGAAATTTTCCTACCCCTTTACTCAAAAGAAAATCATTTCATCTTTTATGTTTTTTTTTTCGAAAGGGGAAACGGTACGTATTCACACAAGTCTCATAGGCACGAAATAGGTACCTTTTATTGTCGAATCCCAAGGTAGAATAGTCTCTAGACAAAATCGTCACATTCTCTTTTCAGTTCTTCCAAAGCCTCCATCTTCAATGGCTGGAAAACTGTGTCGGAAATTTCTCTCTCGCGTTTCCATGACATATCTGCCAAACAAGAAAGGAAAAGAGAACAATATGAGGTCTGAAAAGAAAGGTTATGGTTTAAGGGTGGGAACCACTAAAAATGAGTGGCCATTCAGGATCAGCAAAGAGTGGTAGAAAGGATAAGAAGTACTGAATGTGCTACTCGTTTCCCTGATCTAATACCTCTAATGAAAAAGAATTAAGGTCAGTATTAGGGTTCAAATAAAATGGAGTTAACATAAGATTTAACCAAGTCTCCGTAAGATAAAACTTCAGGGGAGAGATTCTGCAGTGAGGTTCTAGGTGTTGTCCGTTCTTTAGCGAATTCTGTAAAACTTGTCCTTAGGAAATAAATCAGAACACATATAAGGTCGAAATCATCATATCATAGGGTCATTATTTCCTACAAAGTTTTTACTCAATAAAACATAAAACTAAATAAAAAGACATTAAAATGACTCAAAAGAAATAAAAATGCATAAGTAACGGATAAATGTTCCCCCAGACTTAAATCACACTGTCCCCAGTGTGAATAAATCGAGAAAGGATGGGATAAATAAAATAAAAAGCAAAGCATAAAAGTAAAGATAGAACGAGTGAACCTTCAACTTCTCAGGAGGTTCTGAACTCGATGGTGGATGAATCAGGGTGTCCGGGATCTAAGCTCTCCTCTGCAACTGCGCAATGAGAGCACGCTGCTCCGCTAACTCCTGCTCTAGCTCCATACGCCGTGCTCTCTCTGTCTCAAAAGAGGAAGTGGCTGTGTCACGTACCGTGGAAGATTGTGTGACACGCTGAGAGGAAAAGAGACCATCACCTTCTTCTTGATGAAGACGCCAAGTGTGAATGGAAGTCGATCCTCGACTCATGATGAGTAGAACTCTTGCGGTAAAGAGCTTCAGCTAGTAAATCCATCACTAAGGCGTGGCATGGTGTGGCAAGGGAACAGTATGGTGCACGTCATGCTAGGAGGAATGTGGAACTTGTATCCAAATCGGTCGGGTTGATGCTTGCTCCTTCAAGGATCCTCATCTTGCCAAGCTTCTCTAAGTCCATGTGGTTATTCATGGAGGTGTAAGGGCTGTGTGTGAGATCAACTCCAGCAGTCTCTAGGATGGTAGTGATGACTCCTCCAAAGCTAATGGTTCCTTGCTTCTCACTGGTCTTGAAAGCATCATGCTTGATCTTGATCAACTGCTTGGCAATGAGTGCGGCATAGTTGATTTTTCTTGGGAAATCAACAAAGGGAATCGTCAAGACAAGAAGCTCATCACTAACGATGTTGTTCTGAGCTGAGCGTGAGAAGATGGTATTGGCGAGGAGCTTGTGAATGCATCTAATGACTGGGTGAGAGAGTGAAGATGCCTTGGTCTTCCCACCATCAAAAGTGCCACGACTGAAATGTTGCCATCTTGCATTGGTGTTTTCGGGTCCAAAATCAATCACATCTTGATACTCAAATCCAAGGGCTTGTCCTAGCTGGGTAATAGAGATGTTGTAATGCTCACCATTGATTGTGAAGAAGAGGACTCCATCACGCGCTAGAGGTACATGTGTGCACGGAAAGGCTAGAGTGACGGTGGCGAGGAATTGTTGTGTCTCTTCTTCATAGATCTCTTGGTGAGTGGTCTCCATGAACTGGTGGAGTCCTAGTGCGTCCAACATCCATTTAACATCACTTGCGAGTCCAAGAGCTTACAATGCAGTGTAATCAACTCTTAAATTCGGTATGAGCTTAAACCCATTGAGTGGTGTGCGGTAGTCAACATTGTCCTTGATCTTCTTTCTTACAAGCATCATAGGAAGCTCCTTCTTCTTTGCTTGTTGGCGTGAAAGGCGTGTAAGGGCAGCTTGGAAACGTTGGGGAAGTAGTGATGATAGAACGGTATCATCCCCAATGTCTTCATCGGAACCATAGCTTGATCCTTGTGCTGCTGTTGACTTCTCTTGTTCAATCATCACTTATTTGCCTTTGTTTGCTCTTGTTGCTCTATAATGTAACCTCTTGGTTCTTCTTTCATCAATCCCCTAATCAAGCGGTATGTAGCAACGAGGTGGGCGTTCCAATGTGGGTGCTCGAGAGCTTCATCTTGTTGTTCTAGATTCCATTGATTTGGTACCTAAAATTAGATAAGAGGTTTAAATAAGTGAGCAAAGTGGCATAATTAGAAACAAATCAATCCTCCTCATAAGATGTAGGCATATAGGATTGATTTTGGCAAGTTAAGGCATGTTCAAAGTTTCAAATCAAGAAATCAAAACATATGCTTCAATTTTCGGATTCAATGAGACCTTCACAAAAATTTGCAATCAAATTCAAAATTCAATGCTTATTTATGTGAAAATCAATCTAATTTCTCATAACTATGGTGAATAGAGTCTAAAGAATCTAATTTCTAGCAATTTGCATCATCAATTTCGTTTTCAAATTAGGACACAAAATTTTAGCATAGCAAAACACAAATTCCATCAACAATATAACACCAAAATCGATGGATATATATCCTAGAAGCATATCTACAAGTTCTCTATCAATTCCAAGTAACAAAAGCTATTGAATCAAGAAAATTTAGAAATACCTCTTTTGAAGTTCAAAGAGAAAATTAGAAATTTAGAAACATACCTTGGCTGTGTGATGAATGTAATAAGAGATTTGAATTCTCCTAATGATTTGGATTTCAAAGCACCAATCAATTTTATAAAGCCATAATTTTGTAAAATATTGATTCAAAGTGTTCTATCTCCCAATAGAGTTGGAGAGATAACAAAGGCTTCTTTGAATCTTATGAAACTATTTTTTTGTTTAAAAACTTGTTTTAACCTAAAAATGGTGGGCTTTTTAAGAAGGGAGGGAAAAAGGAAAACTTACCTGTGGGGACCACGTGATTTTGGTTTTTTTTTTGAAAACTCAGTGAGATTTCTTTCCGGGAAAAATCTAATCGAGCACGGTTGTGAATAACGGACAATGGCAATGCTCTTTTGCATCGTTCACGGTTTGTGTCAAAGGACGAAAATGTTTTAGACGGCTCGGAAGTGAAGAAATTGAAAATCAGAACTCGGGATGGTGACCTCGGTCACGGAACACGTGACCAGGCCTGGCCTTCGTGATGACCTCGGTCACGGCTCGTGTGATTGGGGCTGGCCTCCTTCACAACCTCGGTCACGAGCCTTGTGACCGAGGTCGGCTGCTTCTCCTTTTTTCATTCTTCAGCTAGCCTTGTTGCTTCTTCCTTGTTTGTTTCATCAACCTAACCCAATGATAGCATAATTCATAGTAGCAATAAGATCAAGGAGAGACACTTAGTTCGTAGGTTTTTGACCTAAAATGGTTCCATGAAGCTCTTCAGCATCTTGGTATGAACATGGTTCTGCGGGGGTCTTGTCGTGAACCTTCAAATCTAGCCCATTCATGGCTATTTTTCTTTCGATCATTGTCTCCAGAATACTCATATTACTCGAGGATATGGATTCCTAAATCACTTCTGCAAAGAAAAGCTTCCAATGCTATGGTGGTTCGTCTTACGTACCTTGATGTTGACAAATCTCTTAAACTACTCCGATCATGGTCTGGTTTTCTTTGCGCATTGTCTTCAGAGCAATGACATTACCAGAGAATATTGAATCTTGGATGATTCTGACGACTTCGACTTTCGGGTCGGATGGTACAGCCTGTTTGGTTGATGCTGAGAATCTCGGGATTCCAAACTTTTTCATCAAAACTTTCTCGATCATTACTCCAGAAATATCCTCATATCATTAGACATTCAATATTAGAACATTTGATCGAGCCAATTTGATTTATGGCACATTTCCTTGGAATCTGCGGTTGTGGAATGGCTGTGGAATGATGGATCTTCGTCTGTGGAACAGTGAATCTACGTCCGTGGAACAGTCGGTCCTCGTCTGTGGAACGATGAATCTTTTTCCGTGGAACAGTCGATCCTTGTCCGTGGAACAGTCGATCTTCGTCTGTGGAACGATGAATCTACGTCCGTGGAACAGTCGATCCTAGTCCGTGGAATAGTCGATCTTTGTCTGCGGAATGATCCATGGAACGAAAGTTGCAAATGTTGCGATCCAGACTTCCTTTTCCAAAACTGCTTCGATGAACACTCGCAATATAACTAACTTGCTGGTGAATATCCATCCTAAGCTTGTTTGATCGAGCCGAATAGGTTTTTGGCACTCCTTGATGTGTTCCACGGTGATGGAACGGTGGTGAAACGATCCGTGGAATAAAAGTTGAAAATTTTTCGATCCAAACCTCTTTTCTCTATATTGTCTCGATCATTACTCCCAATATACCCAACTTATCATTGAATAAATGATCATGGATCATTTGATAGGACAATTTTGATTTGGATCGACTAGATGAGAAAGATGTTACCGTGGCTTAGGTTGTGGCTCTATCCTCGGTCTTGTTTGTTATGGTTTGGTGAGGTTGGGGAAGTGTGTAGATGACGTAGGGATGTTTCATAAGGTCAAGGGATGGCTTGAATCATGAAATCTCGATCAATGATGTTGACCTCGGTCACAAGCCACGTGATCGGGGTTGGTTCTTCTTGGGACCTCGGTCACGGACCTTGTGACCGAGGTTGCTCTTCTTCACGACCTAGGTCACGGCTCCTGTGACCTAGGTTGATTCCTTCTCGCTTCTTTCTCTTTTTCTTCTTTTCTATTTTCTATTCGTATTTTTATGAAAAACTTGAAACAAAAATTGAAAACATCAAAAGTAAAAGGAAATTAAAACTAAGAAATAAAATGAAAACTTACAAGTGGGTTGCCTCCCACTAAGCGCACTTGTTTAACATCGTTGGCTCGACCTTGGTAGCCGGTTAGGCTTGAGATGAAGTAGCCTCGGAAACTGTTGTTCCTTCGGTTCCTTTGATATCTTGATAGTCAGCTCCAGCTTCTATCACAAGTTGTCCTTTAGCGGCTGTCTCAAAGACTTTTACTTGAAGGAGAACTTCCTTTGTGTGCCTTATCATCTCTTGGATTTGTTCCTTGCTTTCCTTGCTAAGCTCAGGAGGAACTATGATCTTTATCTTCGAGATTTGGGGCTGCTCGGGTCGCTTGGATGGCAGCTTCCGAGTTTTCTTCCTAACACTCTTGTTTCTGATCTCGGTTTTGTCGATATCATGATCCATTGATTCTTCATCAAACGGTGGAGCTTGAGGTGTTGTCAGTGAAACTACTGGATACTAAACCTTCTTGTTGATGTTGGCAAATGTTGTTCTCTTGGTATTATGATCTATGATAGCACCAACTGTTGCAATGAACGGTCTTCACAAAATCAAAGGTCTCTCGGTCTTCTCATCCATCTCTAAGATGTGAAAATTCGTAGGGACTATGCAGTCTTCTACGACTAGTTGCAAGTCACGAACTAATCCATCAGGGTTCTTCTGTGATGAATCTCCAAAGACAAGACTTAAGTTGGACGGAGTCAAGTCTCTAAGTCCAAGTTTTGCAGCAAAATTTCTTGACATAACATTAACATTAGCACCAGAATCACAAAGAGAGTTAGAGAATTCAATGCCTGTTATGGAGCAAGAGCAGACAAAGCGTCTAGGGTCTTCTACTTTTGGTAGTCTTCTTAGAGGGTAGTGCTTTAGCTCGTCTTCATCCATGGTTCGTGTCATACGGATCATGTCTTCATGTGAATCAAAGAGTGGCACCAGTGGTTTGGCTACACGTCTAGTGAGGGCTGGTACGGTGGAGATGGAATTGCAATAGGCTTAGAAGTACACTGGCTGGTCTAGCGACAGCATTCACAGTTTGAGCGACTTGAGTTTCCAGCTTCTTGAAAGATGTGGAAAGGCTTTCAAACTTTCCATTTAATTCTCCATAGACATTATCTATCTTCATGTTGATATCCATTGTTGCCTATTGATGAGAAACAAGTATCTCCTGCATCAATTTCTCAATGTTGTTACCTTGAGGTTGAGGCGCATGAGCTGGTATGGTTTGGACGGTTGGAAAGGGTATTTTGTTGTTGAAAGGAGGACGTGGCTGGAGGTTGTTGTTGCCACCAAAGTTGTTCTGAAAGCGGTTTTGAAACAGCTTTGATTGTTGTGGATAGTTCTGATCTTGAGGGTTCTCCACATTCGTGTTCCTGTAGGAAAGGTAAGAAGTGTTCTGGAAGTTGTTGTTGAAGTCTTGAGTACCAACATAGTTAACATCTTCTTCTTGATCGAATGAATCATCAAACTCTTGTAAAGCATCAGTGTTTCCATGTTCAATCGCCTCGTAAACATTGATTGCGCGCTGTTGGTTTCTCAGAAGTTGGCTCATCATGTTCTTAAGCTCGGTGATCTACTGAGCATCAGAATCACTATAACGGATTGTTCTATCAAAGTCGGTGCAAGTGTTCCTACTACTTGCAGCAAGGTTGTCGATGAGAGCTCGTCCTTCTAGAACGGTCTTAAGAGTGAATTCTCCATTGCTGGCCATGTCGAGTGAAAGCTGAAACATAGGATGTAAACCTCTATAGAAAGTACTTAGAAGATTACCTTGAGTGAAGCCATGGTGTGGACAATCACGTTCATAGTCTTTAAAGCGTTCCCATGCTTCATAGAAAGATTCGACAGGTCCTTGTTGAAAGCCTTGGAGCTTGTTTCTGAGAGAGTTGGATCTTGACTTCGTGTAGAAGTAGTTAAGAAAGGTTGACTTGCATCCTTCCCAAGTAGTGATCAATCCAGGGGGTAAAGACTTTAACCATCTATGTGCCTTGTCGGCTAGAGAGAAAGGAAAAAACATACACTTTAAATAGTCTTCAGGTACACCATTGCTTCTTGTTTTACTACAGATTTCTTCAAAGAGATCGATGTGATCCATAGGGTGTTCCGTGGAGAGTCCATGGAACTGGTTTTGCTTCACCAAAGCAATGATCTGAGGTTTTATCTCGTAGTCACGTCTTGGTGGATTAGGAACTCGTATGGCAGCTCGGTCTTGAGGGTACTGAGGAGTATCAAAGTCGGCTATCGTACGGTGAAGATTGGCACGTCTCAGAGGGTGCACATAAGCAGCTTATCTAATGCAAACATTAGCATGATGTTGTGCATTGGCAATATTAGGAGGCTGGTGAGGAAGATCATTGAGGTTGTCTCCCATGCCTAGAGGATTAGCTTCACGAGCTTGGTTGCGGACCTCCAGAGGGTTGGCATGTGCTTCAATAGCTTCATAGATGGGATTGTCATCCTCATCGTGCATCAGTTGTCTTTGAGCATCAAGGACAACAGCTTGGTTCTATTGGTCGACATCAAGAACACCTTGGTGTTGGTTCCTTAACTCGGCCATGAGTTGTTGTCTTCGAAGTTTTCTAAGTTCGCGTTTTAGTCGGTCAATGTCTTGAATTGGAGTCACGGCTTCAGAATTTTGGCTCCTTGTCATGCACAGCAAATCCAAAAACTAAAACTAAAAGGGAAAACATAGGTTATCGAGAAACAAAGAAGTAAACGCAAAATGAAATTGAAAAATTCAAATGAAAAATTCAAAGTATCTTAGACGAGAGTTCTTATCGAATTCAAAGGCAGCTAGTATACTCCCTGGCGACGGCGCCAAAAACTTGATACGGTGTGTAATCTTTCGATGATGATAAAAAGTTTTCCTTTAATATCACACCTTCTAAACTGCAAGTGCACAGTAAATTGGTTATAGTATTTAAGGTTATCGATCCCACAGAGAGTAATAGCTACGCGGAAAGAATTCAAAGAAGAAACCTAACTAAGATAAAATATGAGACGGGTTTTGTTTTGGGTTTTCTAATGATTAATGCAATGAAATGAGAAAGCAATAAACTAAATTTGGTTTTAAACTTATGGATGAAGGCGTTGGGCATTTGGGGAATCATCTTAGGGTTTCCATGGTTCTCAACAATTCAAGTGAAAGATAATATGCATATGTTTTCGTTCTAGGTTCTCAACAACGAACACGGATGAACAATCAAGCTATAGTTCATAGAATGAATATCTATAGTCTCCGCACCCCGTTACTTAAATTTTGCAGGAAATGGCATACATCAACCAGCAAGCTAAACAAGTTCGATAAGTTCACAAAGCCCCATAACTCCACTCCCGCAAGTTATGACGCGAAGCTTCAGTAACACTAGTTCCGAGAAGTAGGTTTACGCAGTTAGCGCTCCTATTCTCTTAGATCAGTGCTTGGTGATCAATTCAAGCAACATGCATTAAGTAAAAGATGTCCCTTAGAGAAATCTAATAGCAAACGAAAATCAGATCTAACAACCTAGATGAATTGAACCATGAAAATTCCCTTGAATCACACCATAAAACCCAACAAAGAGAACTACTCGCTCATGATGCAAAGAAACACAATAGATATCATAAATAACATCAAAAATGATTCAATAAATCAAAGGGGATTCAAAGAAAACTTCTCTAGATGTCACAGAAGAAGACTTGTCTCCCCAAAAGCAAATAAGAGTTGAGAGATAGGAGAAACAATGAAGAACAAGGATGAAACTTCAAGGTCGCGACTTCAAGTGTTGAAGGCGGTGAAGGAGGCTCTTTAGAGACGTCCTTAGGGCTTCAAACTCGAGGCTGCAGAGGCACAGGAAGAGGCTCCACGAAAATTTTAGAAGGCACACCCAAAATATTAGGTTAAAAGGGTATTTATAGAGCTTAGGGTGTAGAAAGTCGGTTTTAGGGTTTTTAGGGAAAAACTCGGCGTTTTAGGAACGGATGCACGAAGTCTTCTTGCCTAGGTCACGGGTCTCCTACCCGAGGTGGTGAAGAAGGCTGGCCTCGGTCACGGGTGCCATGACCGAGGTGGATAGGGGGCTTGACCTCGGTCACATTCCTTGTGATCGAGGTTGACAGGGCTCCACTCTTTGGGTCATGTCTTCCAAACGGCTGAATGGATTGCTTTGATTCTTATCCCAGGTGAAACTTGACTCTTTTAGCTTTCCATAGACTCCAAGATCTCTGGATTTTCTGCCCAGGAAGGTCTCAACCAATGCCAAACTTCTGATGGTCTGAAATTGCCTTAAAATGGGTTTTGCTCCACTTTGTGCCCTTTTTGCTCCAAAACTTGTAAAAGTCTCCAAAAAGTGAAATTTGTAGAGAATGGCCTTGAAGTATCCATAATCACTTGTTTCTTTATTAAAAAGCTAATAAAACATATAAAAAATAGGTGAAAATACGATGTTATCAAGTCATCAACACGTTTGACTATTTCATAGCCTTTCGGGAGAGAATTCTTTCTCAATTCATACCAAATTCCTAGGGTGGATGTGAGGCAATAGTTTTCCACCCATTTCATTGGCCTACTTACTTCTCCAATCTAGATGTGTGATAAGACTTTCTTATCTGAAGAGAAGGAATCGTAGAATAGAGATGAGATGAGATGAGAAGAAGAAGAAGATAGATTGGGAATAGAGAGGAAGAGATAAGAAAAAGGAGCTGAATGATATAATTCGTAATTGTTGCTGAAACCCTATAAAATGGGCCGCTTAAATATAAAGGCTAAGCCGCTAAACAATTACTTTTTGTGACATAAGATAAATGAATCCTTACATCAAAGCCTCTCGTTCCCTTAGTGACTTTCATTCACTTAGTTTCTTCTTCTCCCACTTACGATTGAGTCTTCCAGTTCTTGGTTTCTTCTTCACATAGGCCAAAGGAACCATTAACTTATCAATACCCCGCCCCCTTCCCTGACTCTGGTAGTCCTTTCCACTTAACCATGACTTCGGGTTCTCCATTTATAGCTCCTCTGCGTATCCCAAGGATCTCTTCTGGTTCCACATTCCATTCCAGTGTAGAGGTTAGAACAAAAGGTAGGGGTTGTACCTTTACTTCAGTTGACACAGCTTTCTTGAGTTGTGAGATGTGAAATACATTGTGTATAACACTGTTGGCTAGAAATTTCAACCTGTATGCAACTTTCCCTACCCTTTCTAACACTTCAAAAGGTCCGAAATACCTTGGTGCTAACTTCTCATTCCTCCTTTGAGCTACTGAATTCTGGCAATATGGTCTTAGTTTTAGATAGACCGCATCCCCTACTTGAAGCTCAATGTCCCTTTGATGCTGATCTGCTAATTCTTCATCCTCATATGAGCCTTGACCAGATTGTGTTTCAGTTCTTCAATACTACTATCCCTGTCTTGTATCATTTCCCTCACTACAACATTGCTACTTGGAATGTCCCCATGTCTCAATAACTTAGGAGGATCCCTGCCATCAAAGGCCGAAAGGGAGTTGAGTTTATGGAAGAATGGAAGGAAGTGTTATACCAGTATTCGGCTCACGACAACCATTGAAACCCAAGTCTTTGGCTTCTGAACCGCAAAAAATCTTAAATAGATCTCTAGGATACAATTTACCACCTTGGTCTGTCCATCAGTCTCCAGGATGATAGGCTGTCATTTTGTTGAGGACTGTACCTTGAGATATGAATAAGGATGTCCAGAGCTTTCTCAAAATTTTTTTGTCTCAGTCACACACCATGGTCTTGGGAAATCCGTGTAACTTGACAACTTCCTTTAAGAATGTCTCAGCTACACTTGTGGCTGGAAAGGGATGCTTTAAGGGAATAAAATACACATACTTACTCAATCTGTCTACCACCACCAACACCACATCATATCCCTTAGTGATTGGTAGCCCTTCTACAAAGTTGAGGCTGATATCAGACTTTTATAACATGAAGATTTGTGCAGCCATGCAATCGACTCCCCCGTGCTTCCCTCACCCGTTTTGAGAGTAAGCATTTTCGTGCAGATGATGTCGTCAATGTGAGCTTTAGCAGCCTACCGTTCCATTTTCTTATCATTCATTTTTTATTCATTACCTCCGTAAAGAAAAACTCGTCCATCACCGGTACGATGCTATACTCACCGACTTCGAGTCTCATGTTTTTTGGCAATGGAATTACGTACAATTTCAACTCCTTCAGGTCAACAAGGAACATATCCATATCGCTGTTGAATAGTATTTGTATTGGCACCGACATCACGCTTCCATCGACATCCATCGATTCGGGCATTTCATAGGTCAACTGAATGTGCTCTTACTTTGCTTTATCCATTTACTCACATTATCCTCTACTATTTAGAACCTCCACACCCCACTAGCGTCCTTCCTCCACCAGCCTTGTTCCGCCTTCACCAAGTCCGGAGTCATCTCTGTCGTCTTTGCCATCTTTGCAGTACCTTTGGGTTCAGAGAAGATAAACATTTATAAGTTAAAACATTTATGAATATATTCTCCCGTTAAACGTATACACATCTACAAAAAAATGTGAAGTTTATTAAGAATCCGACCTTCGATGTTCTAGATCAGTTGAGTTATTTTATTTCTTTTACTTTATCTAACTTTTGTTTTTTGCTGCTATATGAAACTCACTACACCCCACCTCTTTTTATTAAGTATCTACACAACTAGGTTAAATGTTTAAAATTTTAAACTCTCGCCGAAGCTCTTTAGACCGCACGCATTGAAGGTCAGTCCAATCAATCTCTCACGCAAATCATTTCTCTCGCTCACCGCATGTAATTAATGCTCTCGTGACTATTGCCTCTTTTATTCCTGACGATAGCTGCCCGACTGTCACCTCACTCCAGTTATCTTTATGGATGTCTACTTTTACATGATTTTACCATTACGAAGCCCACGCACACTACGTGGTTATTTCGCAAATACTGCACTTGGATTTGACGCTTAGTGGTACCCTTAGTTCCTTTTTGTTTAGACAAATACAGTCTTTGGGTCTGAATGAAAGAGTGTAAAATAGGTGAAAAAAAGGTGGGCATAATAAAACACTTTTAACAAAAACTTGGTTATCATTCGTGCAGATAAAAGGAAAGAAAGCGTTTTATTAAAAAATAATTCAGAAGAACGTCATAATAAAAGTGGTTGAGATTTGTGAAGGAAAAGGTTGATATGCCTCGTACAGTAAAACCACTTCATTATTGATGTGGTTGTGATATGTTTTTAACAATTTTTTTATTTTTCTACCTAACTATAAGTTTCTGATAAAAAAAACACGTGATGCTTTTTTGTGAACTTTTTATTATAAATATCAATTCTGTGATTCTTCATTTCCATATCAGTATTACAAAACTCCTACACAAATATTACAAATCCTCCACACCAGTAAATCTATCAGTTTATTTCCACCGGTTTTGTAGCATTTTTCTTGTTCTACCTCCACAACAGTATAATACCTCCACACGGACCACATCAGTACTATAAAACAAAGAGAAAATAACAAGTAAGTTTGTTTGTTTGTTTAATCTTATAAAAATATAATCTTTTGCTATTTAATTATTAAGGCTATGATAGATGTTGGCGAATCAGATGATTCAAAACATAAGTATATTGTGATTAATAATATTATTTTGGACTAGTAATAAATTAGGATAATTGCAGCTAATATAAAAGTTTGATTAATCAGGGATTAAGAACCTAGATCGGGATACACTATAAGAAAAAGCTGATGATAAAGTAAGCTGAATCGACCAAAACTTTAGTTAGCTTTCCAAATTTAACGACTCGTCATATACAAATTGAAATAAGTAAATAAGTACGACAAATTGCTAAAAGTATATGTATATATATATATATAATAAATGATGTGACAATTAAACCTAAAGACAGTGTATATTACATCAATATTTTAATTAATTTAATAACATAACAATTTTGAATTTGTAAATATTTTTTATGTAATATATATGTGTATTTGTTAGGTTAAAAACATATTTTTCATAAAATTAAATAAGTTTCATATATTATATTCTATTAGCTAAATAATAAAAATCTACAAAGTTTTATAAAATTATTAACTCTAAATAATACATTGATCTATAAAATTCTGAGATTTTTTTACCGTACAAATTTATTATAAATAAATCTATGTGATAAAAGTATGTGTTTAATTTTAAGATTTTCTAATGTAGAAATGGCATCAAATCATCGACAAAACACAAATTCTTCTGAGCAAGCCATTATGAGTACTCACAATGAAACGACAACAAGAGTAATTTTTATTATTTTAATTACTATGCACATTTAAATTTATTTAGATTTTACGTCAGAAATATAAATATGTTTTCAATAATCGTAGAACGAAAACAACTTAAAATGGACTTATCAACGGAAAAAAGACTCATTGAATTGTATGACGAAGCAATTGCTATGAATAACTACTCTTTTAAGGATCCGACACTATATGGCAGAGAGTTTATAACTCGAAAGTTTAATGAAGAGTTCAACATGAATGTTAATTATAAGTTTTTCAAAAAAAATCTTGACAATTTAAAAAAAAAGTATAAGAAGTGGAAGACTCTTATGACATCGATCCATGGGCATATCGGTTGATCCGACTACAGGCACGATATCTGCATCTGTCCAATGGTGGAAAAACTGTGAACCGGTAATTGCTTATAATTTTCTCATTACAAAAATATGTTTAGTCAATGTAGGTATACAAAATATTTGTGTGCCTTACAAACTTTTTATATTTTTAACATGAATGTAGAATAATAAGTTCACTTAAGCGACAACCACCAGAGTTTTGAAATGTGATGCAACGTTGTTTCACTTTATATGATGTCCAATCACAACCTCAATATTCTATGAATCAAAGAAGAGTGGAGATGATGAACGAACGTGTAGGCAATGATGAAGAACATGTGAACTCAGACACAGATAGAAGTGATATGGTACAAACTCACTCCCGAAACCCAAGAAAACGAAGAGGTGTATCGTGTTAACATTGACGATGAATCATGACCTTCAACTAAGTTCACTCGTGATCCTGTCCAAATTCTTTCTTCAAGAATTCAACAACGAGGGAGACTAAACTGTGGAATAAGTTCGCAAAGATCTGCAGGAAGCTCACGAGTTGCAATTCGATGTGGTCCTCGAGGAGCTCGTAGGAGACAATCATTTGAGATAACCCTGACATATACAATGGCTGGATTTAGAGAGTTCCAACGCCAAAGTTTTTCACAACTACGCCCAGGTGCTTTTGACCAAGATGATTTTGATGAATTTACTATGGCTAGGCAGATATTTGAAGCCATGGAGGTTACAAAGTTCTCTGACTTTTGGTGCAAATGCTTGCATCAACTTCAAGAAGACAGATTTTGGCGTAAGTACTTCATTGATAAAGCTGAAAGCTCAAACGAAGACAAACTTCAATTCCTCGAAGCTTTAACTGGATGTACACGCCATGGTGAAACATGCGAAAAGCGGTTAGGCTCAAGGCAACATTATGAAACTCCAAGTTCAAGTGGTGTTCTTTCTGGTAGCCCATAATCTGGTGGAAATAATACATGGGGTCAAACTTCACATGGACAATGGGGTCATGGTTTTCAGCAATGGAGTATACCTCCAAATGCTCCGCAATGGGGTACACCTCCAAATGCTCAGCAATGGGGTATACCTCCAAATGCTCAGCAATGGGACACACCTTCAAATGCTCAGCAAAGGGGCACACCTCCAAATGTTCAGCAATGGGGCACACCTTCAAATGCTCAGCAATGGGGTACACCTTCAAATGCTCAACAATGGAGTTCCCAACCAAACCCACAACAATGGAGTACACCTCCAAATACTTCACAATGGGGTACACAACGAAATCCGCCGCAATGGGGTACACCTCAAAATGCTCAACAATGGAGTTCACCACAAAGTGATGCACAATGGGGCAAACCTTCAAATACTCAACAATGAAGTTCATCATCAAATTCTCAACAATGGGGTTCCTCGTCAAATGATCCACAATGGGGGTATTCACCAAACAATTTACAATGCGATTCATCACCAAATGCTAATCAATGGGGTTCTTCTTCAAATGTTTCACAGTGGGGTTCTTCACCAAATTCTCGACACTGGGCTCCTATTAAAAATGATCAACATGGATTTTCATTGGGAGGTTCAATAGAAAGAGCTCCAAATGCTCAAACAGAAGTTTCAGATGAAGCAGAAGCTAGACAGACACCACGAACACATAGAACAAGAGGATTGTTTAATATCTGGAGAAATCAACGAGGATCTGATTTAAATGAAAGTCAACAAAATACTTCAGAAGATGAAGATTATTTAGTAGTTTATGTGTTTTGTTATTAGCAATTACGATCAGTTTCACTTTATATGTGCTTTGTTCTTATATGTGTTACGAATTTTTGATTAATGTTATTTCTTATCAATCTAATTTAGTTTTTACCTCATATTTGTTAAATTTCAGGCTTTTCGTATATGTCAGTTTTGATCAGTTTCGCATACGCTCTAAGTTATGGAGATAGAATTGAGTTGTGGAATATGGAGAATGAGCAATTTGAAGAGTTGATAATTCAACCATCATTGAATTAGTATGAAAGATATTTTCAAAGATGACCAAGCCAAACAGATGGTTGTTTAGGATGGAGGAACATTTGGTGTCGACTTCAAGTAGATGATGTTGCTTGTCTTTAGCTGTTACGGATGTCACTTGATTGTTTCGTAACATTATGTCGTACTCTACAAATGGATTATGGATTATAACCAACATTAAATGTAAGCATCAAAGAGAGTGTGGCTATGTTTCTACGGATATGTGGGCACAATGAAGTTCAAAGGGATGTTGGATTACGCTTTGGACGAAATCAGGAGACACTAAAGAGAACATTTGTTGAAGTTTTGACAGCTGTCGAGTTACTTGCTTGTAATTATACCAGGACTCCAACAAATCAAGAATTACATTGGATTCCAGAACGACTACAATTGGATCAAAGCTATTGGCCATATTTCAGTGGATTTATTGCAGCAATAGATGGGGTTCATGTATACGTTAAAGTGGAACCTATATTACAAGGAATGTATTGGAATCGACATGATATAACATCTTTCAACATCATGACAATATGTGATCTAAATATGTTATTCACATATGTTTGGAATGGAGCACCAGTATCATGTCACGATACTGCAGTTCTCGCCATGGCACAACAAAATGATTCTGAGTTTCGTATGCCTCCGGAAGAGAAATACTATGTAGTTGATTCTGGGTATCCAAATAAAAAAAGATTTTTGGCTCCTTACAGATCTTCACGAAACAGTGTAGTAAGATATCATATATCACAGTTTACCACTAGTCATCCTCCAAGGAATAAACATGAACTGTTTAATCAATGGCATGCATCTTTGCGGTCTGTTATTGAGAGGACATTTGGAGTTTGGAAAAAAAAAAGGATTCTATGTGAATTTCCTAGATATAATATTGAAGTGCAAAAAGAGTGGTAACAGCTACAATGGGGCTACATAATTTTATTACAATTTCAAATTTTTTAGATGAAGATTTCGCTGAAGCAATGGGACACATAGAGATTACCAACACAGATGTTGCGACTGATCTAGCTGACGTAGAAGTAGCGGAGGTAGCAGATGGAGATTTTATGGTGAACATCAGAGAAAATATTGCAAATATGTTATGGGAAGATAAAAATCTTTGATAGTAAATATTTTTAGTCATTTCTTGTGTTGTTTTGTATTTATTTCATGTATAATATTCTTTATATATTTATAAACATAACTATATTTATTGTGTTTGTAAATTAAGTTTTGCTTGAATTTATTTTAAAATTTTGTATAAATAAAATGATTACATTATGCAATTACTTATAAATAAATTATGTGTTTTAGTAAATTTATTATTTTGTATTAATAACACATTATTAATGTTATTATAACTATAAAAATTATTCTTACACTAAATAAAAAAATTAGATACTGAAAATATATTGAAATAATCTATCTCTTTTAAAATTAAAAATTTATATGTATATATATATATATATATATTAAAAATTCATAATTTAATCCATTGTTTTATTATTTTAAATAGTATTTTATCTATATTTTTATTACATATATATACTTTTATTATTATTCAAACCGCTTGTTATATTGTTAACTATTCAACATACATTTTAACAGCTCGATCCGCACTTTTACTGCTTGATCCACTTAATACACTAAATCCACACTTATTCCACTTGATCTGCTTGATCCACCCGATCCGCACCGCCCGGTCCTCTTTCACCATTCAGACCCTTTTTCTCTCATCCAATATCGGGAAAGTCAATTACCAAATAGTAAATTGACTCTATATTCAATTGGAACATCTAACTATTTTATTTTATTTTAAATAATATCCAATAATATGAAATGTATCACAATAAGTTACATTGCCTTAGTGAAACCGTCTCTATTGCACCTTTATTTGGTGATGACAAAATGTTAATTGTTAATTGAGATAACACTATTTTAAAAAGTATTATTTTTTCATAGTTTACATGAGTTTATATATATAGTAGATAAAAATTTATCTGACCAATAATATTCATTAAAGTATTATCTTGAATATATTTGTGATTGTACTACAAATAATACACATTCAGTTAAAAAAATTTGGGTCTTCGAAATTTTTCATATTATTAATATGAAAAAATAGTATGTTCTGCTATCTTACAAAAAAATAGATGAACAATTAAAATCTCCTTATATAATTAACAAAATAAAAACTATTGAAAATGAATTAATCAAACAAGTATGTTCTGATCTACCCAATGCATTTTGGGAACGAAAACAACATACGGTAAATCTACCCTATATAAAAGATTTTAATGAGAAACTTATACCAACTAAAGCAAGACCTATTCAAATGAATAAAGCATTATTAGAACAATGTCAAAAAGAAATACAAGTTTATTAAATAAAAAATTAATTCGATCATCCAAGTCACCTTGGAGTTGTGCAGCGTTTTATGTAAATAACGCAGCTGAAAAGGAACGTGGAGTACCGCGACTAGTCATTAATTATAAACCATTAAATGATGTATTACAATGGATTAGGTATCCAATACCCAATAAAAGAGATCTATTAAAAAGATTATACAATGCAAAAATCTTTTCAAAATTCGATATAAAAGCGGGTTCGCAAATACAAATTGCAGAACAAGACAAATATAAAACGGCTTTCACAGTACCCTTTGGTCATTACGAATGGAACGTAATGCCCTTCGGTCTTAAAAACGCACCATCAGAATTTCAACATATTATGAATGATATATTCAACAATTCATCAACATTTGCTATAGTTTATATAGACGACGTTCTAATATATTCAACATCAATTGATCAACACTTTAGTCATTTACATACATTTTTAAACATAGTAAAAACCAATGGGTTAGTTTTATCTAAACAAAAAATGAATCTATTCCAAACTAAAATAAGATTTTTAGGACATAATATATATCAAGGTACTATAACAACCTATATCAAGATCAATTGAGTTTGCCGATAAATTTCCAAATGAATTAAGAGAAAAGACTCAATTGCAAAGATTCTTAGGATGTTTGAACTATGTTTCAGACTTCCTTCCTAATCTAAGAAAAACAATTCAACCATTATTTCAACGGCTACAAAAAAATCCTAAACCATGGACTAACCAACATACTAATTTAGTAAAACAAGTTAAATTACAAGTTAAAACATTACCATGTCTTTCAATCCCCAATCCTGAAGCTTTAATGATAGTCGAAACTGATGCTTCAGAAATAGGATATGGAGGCATTCTAAAACAAAAATTATCTGACTCTAATAAAGAATCTATAATACGTTTTCATTCTGGAGTCTGGATAGGACCCGAACAAGCTTATTCAACGGTTAAAAAGGAAGTACTTTCAATCGTCAATTGTATTTCAAAATTTCAGGATGACTTAATAAACAAAAAACTTTTATTAAGAGTTGACTGTAAGTCAGCAAAAGAAATATTACAAAAAGATGTTAAAAACTTAGTTTCTAAACAAATATTTGCCCGTTGGCAAGCCATATTATCAGTATTCGATTTTGATATTCAATACATTAAAGGTGAAAATAATTCTTTACCTGATTTTCTAACAAGAGAATATTTGCAGGGAAAAACAACATATATTCAACAACAACCTATTCAAGATGACAGACCCTAAAAGCAAGAAACCGATGACAGCATCGGACTACATCAAAAATCAACCTCATCTTCAGGGAAAACCCCTGAGTATTCAAAATACCTATTCCGCTCTTGCAGAATTCCCTCCACTCTCCTATGTGAAGGCGGTAAGCACTTTAAAAGGCCAAACTTCTTCTCAACCATCCTCTCTGATGAACCCCTGAGTTCAACATTTCACATAGCTTTAATGTTGCTGACCTTTCACCTTATGTCTCAGATGAACAAGTTTTGAGGACAAAACTTTCTCAAGAGGGAGAGTATGATGCGGACATCGATTTGGTAACTGAACTATCTGACGAAGACACACGTGAGGCGCATACTGAAGTGACAAATATTCAAGAGAAGATTCCAGAAGGTCCAATAACCCGAGCAAAAGCCAAGGAGTTGAATATAGGATCACACAACAAGCAAGTAGCGGACCAAGTGCATCAAGTGGAGGATGACCATGTCATCAAGATTCCAGAAGTAGCTGGACCTATCACAAGAGCTAGGAGGGATAAACTAAGAGAAGAATTCAACGTATCCATACAAGCTCTACTCGACACAGCTGAAGATGTCCCGGACAACGGACCAACCATAGACCTATCTGCGATGACTTCTCGTCCAAGTCAGGTACAATTTGTGTTTAATTATTTCTGTTTCCTTGCAGGTGATATGGCCTCGGCTTAGTGGCTCTAGTAAGCCCACAATGAGTCTAGTTCGAGTCCCAGTAGAGTCTTTTATTTTATTTCTTTTTATTTTGTGTCTGTAGCTACACTTTCCATATAAGGAAACAGCATGTTGTTTCCATTGAGAGTGTGTGTCGTTTTCTTTTATTTTCGTACAAGTCCTGTTGGTTTTGCTTTGAGTCGCAACCCTAGAGGTTGTAGCCGTAAGGATCAAACTATAAGATCCCCGGCCGTGTATCTTTTTACTTACCCTACATCAATAAAGAACCGAATTTCTTCTAGCTTGAAAGTTGCTGAAACTTTTGTCTCAGATCTTGTCTTTGTGTGTGATTCACAAAGCCACGATTCTTAAGCTGTATCAAGGAGCTTTTCACACTCCCTGTGGTGCTTATCGATCCACCATCACGACCCCATCCATCAGGTTTCACAAGAGGAGCTTCGAGCTGCTTGTCTAGCCTTCCACACCGGTCTTTGTGAGCTGTAACGGAGGAGGAGCTTCGAGCTAACTTCGTTTCCACTTCAGATCCGGGCTCAAAGACTTGTGCAACTCGAGTCTTACATCACTCTCCTATTCAAACCAATACCAAGTCAAATTACTTCCTTAAACCACAAAAACAACATCTATTAACCACCCACTATACAAAACCCATTACCCTCAAAGAGCTCCAAACCTTTACCAATCGAGTCTTTTATGCAGACAGTCTCTACCCTACAGATAATGTACTCAAAAATAGAACTTTCTATGAGTATATTCTAGTAGACTCTGGTTCTGTCGAAATAACTCACTACCCAGATAAAACCAATCCTAACCTTATATCTTATTCAACCTGCAAGATTCTTCGTATACAATCTGTCCAAGAACTTGGATTTATTCATAACCACACAACCAAACCTTTCTCTACCCCCGGTTATCATATTAACGGATATACCTACATCGATTATATCAATGCCTTCTCCCGAACCTTTTATCTAAGAACCTACGATCATTCTTGGTTCATTACCTTTGATCGTAATTGCCCTAAAAACGTCCCTGGTTGGTTCTACGAGTGGTGGCACTGGCTGGGTCCTACCAAAGAAATCTACCCAACAGATATCCTCAAAAATGCCTACCCATTCTATCTAAAATATATTCATCAACAGCCCATTGGGCCTCTAAACCTTATTGCCTTTCACATTGACATGGGAATCCCATGGATATGTTCATGGCATTTCAACGTTGCCATCTTTCTCCCTGACATGCCTTGCTCATTACTCCGCGAAATACGCATCAAATGGTGGGACAAGTTTAATCTTGACCGCTGTTCCTTAGCCAATATTCAAAAAAAATTTCAAATAAGCAACGACGTTCACATGGCTATACAGGCTGTCTCTAAATCATTACCCCTTCTTCAACCACAACAAATTACTACACCATCTACTTCAAAAACCAAACCATCTACAAAAACCCCTTCTAAACCTTCTACTCAGAAAAAACCTACGAGTCCATCTCACTCGACCAGCTCATCAAAATCGACCTCTCGCCGATCCGCTAAGCAAGCAAAACTACAAAAGATCATCGCCACAATAAGTCAACAAATGGAATCCTCCGATGATGAAGAGGAAGATAACCAATCTTTTGACACTATTCAATCAGATGACCCATACGGTGGCCCTTAGGGCAAGATCCATTTGAGATATAAAAAAAAAAAAAAAAAAACCCAATAATGAGGTTATCTTAACACCTGATAGCAATATCAAAGTTAAGGCTATTCAAGCAAACGGCTCTCGTAAAGAATAATCAAATCCGTTTATAGCTGATGCTTTGCTCAAAAGCATGTTGGATGTATAGACATCCAGATAAATTATTCAATGTATATTCTAGTAGACTCATATCTTATGTATTTTAATTACTACTTGTACTATCCAGACGAAATTAATAATCTACAGAGTATAGCTGTATGGAAAGACTATGTATTTAAAAAGTCAAGATCGCAACACCAAGAAAATGGGACCCATCTCCGACATATGGGACCCACTTATACACACAGCAAGCACTCAAAACGTAAGCAATGACGTAAGCAAGATGTCGGCACCACTACAGGACGACACGTAGCAACACACTGACGCAAGAAATGACATAAACAAGCACCCAACTTTCCCTATAAATACTCAACTCTACCATCAGAGGAAGCACAAGCGATTTCTCGCACAACTTTCTCTCTCTAAATCTCTCTAAAATCTCTACAAAGCTTCTAAGTTTTAAAAAATTGTAATTTTTAAAATTATCTTAGTATCATCAAAAGCTTTTCTAAAATAATCATATATTTGTAAACAATCTTATTGTCTAAATTTCCGCAAAAGTACTATTCACTAAAAATAGACAAGTTCAAATTAATAAGAAGAATTTTTTTTTATGGTATCAGAGCCAAAGCGTTTTAATGTTTTTGCACAAATTTTCATTTGAAACGTTTTCTAAAAACAAAGCCACCACCACTCAAATCAACCTAAACTCTCCTAGCTAGATCCTCACCTTTCTATCGAAGTCACTGTTGCTGAGGTATTCCAGGCCGCAAGTCCTAAAGGCAGTAAGACCGTTGGCAAGCCCCAGTTGTGTCAACATAGAATTGGTAAGTCTCTCTCTAGTATGTGTTTAAGTAAAGTTTAATTCATGGCGTCTTCATTCAGAAAGCTTTTCAAACCGAAATATGCTGCATCTACATCTCATACTACAATTAACTCAAGAGAGATTATGACAAAAATAACAAACTTTAATCATGAATTATCAAAAAATAAACTACCACATGTAAACCCAGAAAATATTTATCAAATTGGAACTTTTGATTTCAGAACAGCTTATGCAATAAAAGAACATGAACAGACCTTATCTTTACAAAATGAATTCGAAGAAATCAAATTATTATCTTCAATCGCCCTTGATAAATATAAACAAAAAGGATTTAATTATCTCCATTTTGGACTAGTTCAAATAGCAATCAAACCTTTATCAAGAAATGGTATTGATTCACCAATACTTATGCTATTAAGAGATAAAACTTTATTAAAATTTGAAGATTCGCTCCTTGGAGCAGTTCAATCAAACTTATGCAACGGAGCAATTTATTTCAATTGCGCCCCTAATTTTCAAGTAAGTTTACATGATCCATCAATACTAAATACGCTAGTATTAAATGTTCACTTACCAGAAATTAAATTTGAAAATAATAGACACGGATACCTATTGTTATATAGAATCTATTTTAAGCAATCAACCTCTGAATTTAACCCAAGATGTCTATTACAAGATAATAAAGGAGAAACTACTATATTAGCAGTTAACAAGAAGACATTCCAAGTGCTACCTATGCACCTAAACAATTAAAATGGGATGAAATAACCATCCCAGATCAATGGAAAATTGAGATTACTCAACCAATAAGGAATTTTGAACAAAGAAATATTTCAAGAATAATTGAACAAAGAGACGGAAAAATAATATTACAATTTGGTTCATTTAGAGAACCAGCACCTCCAAGAATAAGTTCATATTATTCCCGGCCTTCTTGTTCTGAGTTTCGATCCAAAAAATCGAGTACAGACTCAGAAGTTGAAAGTGTCAATCAGAACGATAATCAAGATATTAAATTCAAAGCACCTATAGCTGAACCAAATAACGATTTATATACGACATCTCCTACGCATTCAGATTTCAAATCTATTAATGTAATTACAAAAGAATATACAATCAATAAACAATATATCAAAGAAGATTTCTATTCAAAAGAAAATAATGATAAGAGAAACTGGTATTTCAATACGTTTTCTAAAAAACAAACAATAGAATATAGAGAAAAATGGTATAATTGTATGCTATTAAAAGAAATAGACATTCCATTTTTATATGGTTTGAAACGTATTCAATAGCGTATAACATAGATTACCCGTTTAAAACAATTAATACAAGCTCATCTTTAGGACAATTATGGGAACAAGTAGATGGATCTAAAACTAAATCAGTACATCCCCCGTTGAAAGATCTAAAAATAAATACATCAAATAGACAAATTATAGCTACACCATTTAAAACTGGTGCAAATAAAGACGATAAAGAACCCGTCTTATTACAAGACATTAAATCTATTTATCAACAAAATAATTATCAAAGTCAAATATTACATACAATATCAAAACAAGTAGATCAAATAGATCATAAATTAAATATGAATGAATATAATAAATTAGAACAAAGTATGCAACATCCTTTTTCATCTACGTCTACACCTATATTTAAACCCATAAATAGACAAGTAATATTTCCTGAAAATGAAATATTAAAATCAATCGCATCTAGATTAGCAAATTTAGACAAGGGTAAAGGAATCAACAATATCGACGAAAACGATAATGAATCTATTTAATCTTCTACTCAATCTGATAATGATGATCAAGAAATAAATCGTATAAGAAATAAAATAAAATCAAATAAACCCTATTATAAAAGACATACTCCACCCGATTTACTATATGAAGAACAATATAATCAAAATAGAAATGTATACACTGGAGATGGTATTTACGAATGGAATATAGATGGCAAATCAGAATACCAAATTATGTCTGTATTACAAGAAATGGGTATGGCTTCCATATCCTATAAAGCTAGAGGTAATTCTGATAAACAAGCATGTGTATTACTAATAACTGGTTTTACTGGAGCTTTAAAATATTGGTGGGATAACTCACTAGACACACCTACTCAAGATTCAATAATTAATCACGTAGAAATAAAAAAGGTAGAAGATGATGATGGTTTTATTGAAGATATAGAACATCAAAATGCAGTAGAAGTCTTAATTTATACAATAACTATGCATTTTGTCGGAAATCCCAATGAGGAATCCGAAAGCAAGAAAATAATTTTAACCAATTTAAGATGTCCAACTTTAGGCGATTTTAAATGGTATAAAGATATTTTTGTCACAAATATATTTCAAAGAAAAGATTGTAATCAACCTTTTTGGAAAGAACGATTTATTTCAGGATTACCATCCTTTTTTGCTGAAAAAGTAATCAACAAATTAAAAGAATATTCTGGTGGACAACCTGTCCCTTGGAATACAATAACATATGGCCAATTATTCGCATTTGTTAAAAAAGAAGGATTAGCCTTATGTCAAGAACATAAAGATAAAAAACGTAATGATAAATTCAAATTTAAACAAACAATGGGTTCGTTTTGCGAACAAT
Source organism: Cardamine occulta (assembly GCA_028015245.1). Classification (NCBI taxonomy): domain Eukaryota; kingdom Viridiplantae; phylum Streptophyta; class Magnoliopsida; order Brassicales; family Brassicaceae; genus Cardamine; species Cardamine occulta. The sequence continues at coordinate 18,256,383 of CM051388.1, read as the reverse complement.
ATGGATATTCAAGGCTTAATCCGCCATCAAGAATTAAACGATTAAAACACAGGCATAATAGGTCAAATAATATTAAATATTATCAAAAATCAAAACATTACCAAAAACCTTTTAATAATAAAAATTCTTCAAACTACCCTAAACAAAAGAATTTTCAAAAGAAACCATTCAATAAATACAATAAATTTAAATCCACTAATAATCTAGTTTGCTGGAATTGCAAACGCCCTGGACATAGATCCACGGATTGCAAAATGAAGAAAAAAATAAACGAAATATTCCAAGATCAACCTGATATCCAAGAAAAATTAACAAAACTATTAATATCAGAATCTGAGTTATCAGAAAACGAATCTTCTAGTAATAATTCGATAAATGAAATAGAAAACTTAAGTGATTCCTCTACCGAATCACAAGAAATTTCTGATAATTTATGTAATTGCAACGTAATAAACGTAATAACTAAAGATAATAATAAACAATTCTTACTAGACATCATAGACAAAATAAATGATCCTAATATTAAAAGAGAATACTTAACAAAATTAAAAGATATTATATATCAAGAGAATCAATTAGCTACTCCTCAACCGTTTAGTCTAAATAAAATATTTGAAAAATACCCAACTCAAAGTTTATTTAAACAAGTAACAACTGGTGAATTACAACATGAAGTTAAACAACTTAAAACACAAATAAAAGATTTACAAATACTTGTTAATCAACATGATTTAAAGCAATTACAAATAGACGCTCGTCTATCTTTAATAGAGTCACCAAACCTTAATCAAGCATCTTCAAGCAATAAAAATTTAGAAAATAATGATACTCACTTAGACCAAAATGAAGAATATATAAACAACATTAATAAAATAAATTATCAAAAGTGGTATACTAAGATTACATTACATATAGGACATGATTTCAAAATTAATACAATAGTATTACTAGATTCTGGTGCAGACTATAACTGCATTCGAGAAGGTCTTATACCTACTAAATTTTATGAAAAAACCACTGAACGCCTTAGCGGCGCCAATGGAAGTAATTTAAAAGTAAAATATAAATTACCATGCGCAAAAATCTGTAATCAAGGATATTGTTTTAAGAACCAATTTATCCTAGTTAAAGACTTAACACAAGAAGTAATATTAGGAACACCATTCTTTACTCATATTTATCCTTTTAAAGTATCTGAATATGGTATAACAACAAAAGTTGTAGGGACAAAAATGTTATTCGAATTTTTGTTACCTATAAAAACCAAAGAAATATTAGAACTCCAACAAAATACAATACAAAAAACAATTAACTTAATAAATGGAAAACATAAACATATTCAATATTTACAAGATGAAATTTCTTACAAAAAAATAGATGAACAATTAAAATCTCCTTATATAATTAACAAAATAAAAACTATTGAAAACGAATTAATCAAACAAGTATGTTCTGATCTACCCAATGCATTTTGGGAACGAAAACAACATACGGTAAATCTACCCTATATAAAAGATTTTAATGAGAAACTTATACCAACTAAAGCAAGACCTATTCAAATGAATAAAGCATTATTAGAACAATGTCAAAAAGAAATACAAGATTTATTAAATAAAAAATTAATTCGATCATCCAAGTCACCTTGGAGTTGTGCAGCGTTTTATGTAAATAACGCAGCTGAAAAGGAACGTGGAGTACCGCGACTAGTCATTAATTATAAACCATTAAATGATGTATTACAATGGATTAGGTATCCAATACCCAATAAAAGAGATCTATTAAAAAGATTATACAATGCAAAAAGCTTTTCAAAATTCGATATGAAAAGCGGGTTCTGGCAAATACAAATTGCAGAACAAGACAAATATAAAACGGCTTTCACAGTACCCTTTGGTCATTACGAATGGAACGTAATGCCCTTCGGTCTTAAAAACGCACCATCAGAATTTCAACATATTATGAATGATATATTCAACAATTCATCAACATTTGCTATAGTTTATATAGACGACGTTCTAATATATTCAACATCAATTGATCAACACTTTAGTCATTTATATACATTCTTAAACATAGTAAAAACCAATGGGTTAGTTTTATCTAAACAAAAAATGAATCTATTCCAAACTAAAATAAGATTTTTAGGACATAATATATATCAAGGTACTATAACACCTATATCAAGATCAATTGAGTTTGCCGATAAATTTCCAAATGAATTAAGAGAAAAGACTCAATTGCAAAGATTCTTAGGATGTTTGAACTATGTTTCAGACTTCCTTCCTAATCTAAGAAAAACTATTCAACCATTATTTCAACGGCTACAAAAAAATCCTAAACCATGGACTAACCAACATACTAATTTAGTAAAACAAGTTAAATTACAAGTTAAAACATTACCATGTCTTTCAATCCCCAATCCTGAAGCTTTTATGATAGTCGAAACTGATGCTTCAGAAATAGGATATGGAGGCATTCTAAAACAAAAATTATCTGACTCTAATAGACAATCTATAATACGTTTTCATTCTAGAGTCTGGATAGGACCCCAACAAGCTTATTCAACGGTTAAAAAGGAAGTACTTTCAATCGTCAATTGTATTTCAAAATTTCAGGATGACTTAATAAACAAAAAATTTTTATTAAGAGTTGACTGTAAGTCAGCAAAAGAAATATTACAAAAAGATGTTAAAAACTTAGTTTCTAAACAAATATTTGCCCGTTGGCAAGCCATATTATCAGTATTCGATTTTGATATTCAATACATTAAAGGTGAAAATAATTCTTTACCTGATTTTCTAACAAGAGAATATTTGCAGGGAAAAACAACATATATTCAACAACAACCTATTCAAGATGACAGACCCTAAAAGCAAGAAACCGATGACAGCATCGGACTACATCAAAAATCAACCTCATCTTTAGGGAAAACCCCTGAGTATTCAAAATACCTATTCCGCTCTTGCAGAATTCCCTCCACTCTCCTATGTGAAGGCGGTAACCACCTTAAAAGGCCAAACTTCTTCTCAACCATCTTCTCCTATTCAAACCAATACCAAGTCAAATTACTTCCTTAAACCACAAAAACAACATCTATTAACCACCCACTATACAAAACCCATTACCCTCAAAGAGCTCCAAACCTTTACCAATCGAGTCTTTTATGCAGACAGTCTCTATCCTACAGATAATGTACTCAAAAATAGAACTTTCTATGAGTATATTCTAGTAGACTCTGGTTCTGTCGAAATAACTCACTACCCAGATAAAACCAATCCTAACCTTATATCTTATTCAACCTGCAAGATTCTTCGTATACAATCTGTCCAAGAACTTGGATTTATTCATAACCACACAACCAAACCTTTCTCTACCCCCGGTTATCATATTAACGGATATACCTACATCGATTATATCAATGCCTTCTCCCGAACCTTTTATCTAAGAACCTACGATCATTCTTGGTTCATTACCTTTGATCATAATTGCCCTAAAAACGTCCCTGGTTGGTTCTACGAGTGGTGGCACTGGCTGGGTCCTACCAAAGAAATCTACCCAACAGATATCCTCAAAAATGCCTACCCATTCTATCTAAAATATATTCATCAACAGCCCATTGGGCCTCTAAACCTTATTGCCTTTCACATTGACATGGGAATCCCATGGATATGTTCATGGCATTTCAACGTTGCCATCTTTCTCCCTGACATGCCTTGCTCATTACTCCGCGAAATACGCATCAAATGGTGGGACAAGTTTAATCTTGACCGCTGTTCCTTAGCCAATATTCAAAAAAAATTTCAAATAAGCAACGACGTTCACATGGCTATACAGGCTGTCTCTAAATCATTACCCCTTCTTCAACCACAACAAATTACTACACCATCTACTTCAAAAACCAAACCATCTACAAAAACCCCTTCTAAACCTTCTACTCAGAAAAAACCTACGAGTCCATCTCACTCGACCAGCTCATCAAAATCGGCCTCTCGCCGATCCGCTAAGCAAGCAAAACTACAAAAGATCATCGCCACAATAAGTCAACAAATGGAATCCTCCGATGATGAAGAGGAAGATAACCAATCTTTTGACACTATTCAATCAGATGACCCATACGGTGGCCCCTTAGGGCAAGATCCATTTGAGATATAAAAAAAAAAAAAAAAAAAAAAAACCCAATAATGAGGTTATCTTAACACCTGATAGCAATATCAAAGTTAAGGCTATTCCGAAGCAAACGGCTCTCGGTAAAGAATAATCAAATCCGTTTATAGCTGATGCTTTGCTCAAAAGCATGTTGGATGTATAGACATCCAGATAAATTATTCAATGTATATTCTAGTAGACTCTGTATCTTATGTATTTTAATTACTACTTGTACTATCCAGACGAAATTAATAATCTACAGAGTATAGCTGTATGGAAAGACTATGTATTTAAAAAGTCAAGATCGCAACACCAAGAAAATGGGACCCATCTCCGACATATGGGACCCACTTATACACACAGCAAGCACTCAAAACGTAAGCAATGACGTAAGCAAGATGTCGGCACCACTACAGGACGACACGTAGCAACACACTGACGCAAGAAATGACATAAACAAGCACCCAACTTTCCCTATAAATACTCAACTCTACCATCAGAGGAAGCACAAGCGATTTCTCGCACAACTTTCTCTCTCTAAATCTCTCTAAAATCTCTACAAAGCTTCTAAGTTTTAAAAAATTGTAATTTTTAAAATTATCTTAGTATCATCAAAAGCTTTTCTAAAATAATCATATATTTGTAAACAATCTTATTGTCTAAATTTCCGCAAAAGTACTATTCACTAAAAATAGACAAGTTCAAATTAATAAGAAGAATTTTTTTTTATGGTATCAGAGCCAAAGCGTTTTAATGTTTTTGCACAAATTTTCATTTGAAACGTTTTCTAAAAACAAAGCCACCACCACTCAAATCAACCTAAACTCTCCTAGCTAGATCCTCACCTTTCTATCGAAGTCACTGTTGCTGAGGTGTTCCAGGCAAGTCCTAAAGGCAGTAAGACCGTTGGCAAGCCCCAGTGTCAACATAGAATTGGTAAGTCTCTCTCTAGTATGTGTTTAAGTAAAGTTTAATTCATGGCGTCTTCATTCAGAAAGCTTTTCAAACCGAAATATGCTGCATCTACATCTCATACTACAATTAACTCAAGAGAGATTATGACAAAAATAACAAACTTTAATCATGAATTATCAAAAAATAAACTACCACATGTAAACCCAGAAAATATTTATCAAATTGGAACTTTTGATTTCAGAACAGCTTATGCAATAAAAGAACATGAACAGACCTTATCTTTACAAAATGAATTCGAAGAAATCAAATTATTATCTTCAATCGCCCTTGATAAATATAAACAAAAAGGATTTAATTATCTCCATTTTGGACTAGTTCAAATAGCAATCAAACCTTTATCAAGAAATGGTATTGATTCACCAATACTTATGCTATTAAGAGATAAAACTTTATTAAAATTTGAAGATTCGCTCCTTGGAGCAGTTCAATCAAACTTATGCAACGGAGCAATTTATTTCAATTGCGCCCCTAATTTTAATGTAAGTTTACATGATCCAACAATACTAAATACGCTAGTATTAAATGTTCACTTACCAGAAATTAAATTTGAAAATAATAGACACGGATACCTATTGTTATATAGAATCTATTTTAAGCAATCAACCTCTGAATTTAACCCAAGATGTCTATTACAAGATAATAAAGGAGAAACTACTATATTAGCAGTTAACAGTAAAGACATTCCAAGTGCTACCTATGCACCTAAACAATTAAAATGGGATGAAATAACCATCCCAGATCAATGGAAAATTGAGATTACTCAACCAATAAGGAATTTTGAACAAAGAAATATTTCAAGAATAATTGAACAAAGAGACGGAAAAATAATATTACAATTTGGTTCATTTAGAGAACCAGCACCTCCAAGAATAAGTTCATATTATTCCCGGCCTTCTTGTTCTGAGTTTCGATCCAAAAAATCGAGTACAGACTCAGAAGTTGAAAGTGTCAATCAGAACGATAATCAAGATATTAAATTCAAAGCACCTATAGCTGAACCAAATAACGATTTATATCTGACATCTCCTACGCATTCAGATTTCAAATCTATTAATGTAATTACAAAAGAATATACAATCAATAAACAATATATCAAAGAAGATTTCTATTCAAAAGAAAATAATGATAAGAGAAACTGGTATTTCAATACGTTTTCTAAAAAACAAACAATAGAATATAGAGAAAAATGGTATAATTGTATGCTATTAAAAAGAAATAGACATTCCATTTTTATATGGTTTGAAACGTATTCAATAGCGTATAACATAGATTACCCGTTTAAAACAATTAATACAAGCTCATCTTTAGGACAATTATGGGAACAAGTAGATGGATCTAAAACTAAATCAGTACATCCCCCGTTGAAAGATCTAAAAATAAATACATCAAATAGACAAATTATAGCTACACCATTTAAAACTGGTGCAAATAAAGACGATAAAGAACCCGTCTTATTACAAGACATTAAATCTATTTATCAACAAAATAATTATCAAAGTCAAATATTACATACAATATCAAAACAAGTAGATCAAATAGATCATAAATTAAATATGAATGAATATAATAAATTAGAACAAAGTATGCAACATCCTTTTTCATCTACGTTACACCTATATTTAAACCCATAAATAGACAAGTAATATTTCCTGAAAATGAAATATTAAAATCAATCGCATCTAGATTAGCAAATTTAGACAAGGGTAAAGGAATCAACAATATCGTAAAACGATAATGAATCTATTTAATCTTCTACTCAATCTGATAATGATGATCAAGAAATAAATCGATAAGAAATAAAATAAAATCAAATAAACCCTATTATAAAAGACATACTCCACCCGATTTACTATATGAAGAACAATATAATCAAAATAGAAATGTATACACTGGAGATGGTATTTACTGAATGGAATATAGATGGCAAATAAGACTACCAAATTATGTCTGTATTACAAGAAATGGGTATGGCTTCCATATCCTATAAAGCTAGAGGTAATTCTGATAAACAAGCATGTGTATTACTAATAACTGGTTTTCTTTGGAGCTTTAAAATATTGGTGGGATAACTCACTAGACACACCTACTCAAGATTCAATAATTAATCACGTAGAAATAAAAAAGGTAGAAGATGATGATGGTTTTATTGAAGATATAGAACATCAAAATGCAGTAGAAGTCTTAATTTATACAATAACTATGCATTTTGTCGAAAATCCCAATGAGGAATCCGAAAGCAAGAAAATAATTTTAACCAATTTAAGATGTCCAACTTTAGGCGATTTTAAATGGTATAAAGATATTTTTGTCACAAATATATTTCAAAGAAAAGATTGTAATCAACCTTTTTGGAAAGAACGATTTATTTCAGGATTACCATCCTTTTTTGCTGAAAAAGTAATCAATAAATTAAAAGAATATTCTGGTGGACAACCTGTCCCTTGGAATACAATAACATATGGCCAATTATTCGCATTTGTTAAAAAAGAAGGATTAGCTTTATGTCAAGAACATAAAGATAAAAAACGAAATGATAAATTCAAATTTAAACAAACAATGGGTTCGTTTTGCGAACAATATGGATATTCAAGACTTAATCCGCCATCAAGAATTAAACGTTTAAAGCACAGGCATAATAGGTCAAATAATATTAAATATTATCAAAAATCAAAACATTACCAAAAACCTTTTAATAATAAAAATTCTTCAAACTATCCTAAACAAAAGAATTTTCAAAAGAAATCATTCAATAAATACAATAAATTTAAATCTACTAATAATATGGTTTGCTGGAATTGCAAACGCCCTGGACATAGATCCACGGATTGCAAAATGAAAAAAAAATAAACGAAATATTCAAAGATCAACCTGATATCCAAGAAAAATTAACAAAACTATTAATATCAGAATCCGAGTTATCAGAAAACGAATCTTCCAGTAATAATTCGATAAACGAAATAGAAAACTTAAGTGATTCCTCTACCGAATCACAAGAAATTTCTGATAATTTATGTAATTGCAACGTAATAAACGTAATAACTAAAGATAATAATAAACAATTCTTACTAGACATCATAGACAAAATAAATGATCCTAATATTAAAAGAGAATACTTAACAAAATTAAAAGATATTATATATCAAGAGAATCAATTAGCTACTCCTCAACCGTTTAGTCTAAATAAAATATTTGAAAAATACCCAACTCAAAGTTTATTTAAACAAGTAACAACTGGTGAATTACAACATGAAGTTAAACAACTTAAAACACAAATAAAAGATTTACAAATACTTGTTAATCAACAAGATTTAAAGCAATTACAAATAGACGCTCGTCTATCTTTAATAGAGTCACCAAACCTTAATCAAGCATCTTCAAGCAATAAAAATTTAGAAAATAATGATACTCACTTAGACCAAAATGAAGAATATATAAACAACATTAATAAAATAAATTATCAAAAGTGGTATACTAAGATTACATTACATATAGGACATGATTTCAAAATTAATACAATAACATTACTAGATTCTGGTGCAGACTATAACTGCATTTGAGAAGGTCTTATACCTACTAAATTTTATGAAAAAACCACTGAACGCCTTAGCGGCGCCAATGGAAGTAATTTAAAAGTAAAATATAAATTACCATGCGCAAAAATCTGTAATCAAGGATATTGTTTTAAGAACCAATTTATCCTAGTTAAAGACTTAACACAAGAAGTAATATTAGGAACACCATTCTTTACTCATATTTATCCTTTTAAAGTATCTGAATATGGTATAACAACAAAAGTTGTAGGGACAAAAATGTTATTCGAATTTTTGTTACCTATAAAAACCAAAGAAATATTAGAACTCCAACAAAATACAATACAAAAAACAATTAACTTAATAAATGGAAAACATAAACATATTCAATATTTACAAGATGAAATTTCTTACAAAAAAATAGATGAACAATTAAAATCTCCTTATATAATTAACAAAATAAAAACTATTGAAAACGAATTAATCAAACAAGTATGTTCTGATCTACCCAATGCATTTTGGGAACGAAAACAACATACGGTAAATCTACCCTATATAAAAGATTTTAATGAGAAACTTATACCAACTAAAGCAAGACCTGTACAAATTAAGAAATCATAATGAGAACATTGTCAGAAAGAAATACAAGATTTATTAAATAAAAATTAATTCGATCATCCAAGTCACCTTGGAGTTGTGCAGCGTTTTATGTAAATAACGCAGCTGAAAAGGAACGTGGAGTACCGCGACTAGTCATTAATTATAAACCATTAAATGATGTATTACAATGGATTAGGTATCCAATACCCAATAAAAGAGATCTATTAAAAAGATTATACAATGCAAAAATCTTTTCAAAATTCGATATGAAAAGCGGGTTCTGGCAAATACAAATTGCAGAACAAGACAAATATAAAACGGCTTTCACAGTACCCTTTGGTCATTACGAATGGAACGTAATGCCCTTCGGTCTTAAAAACGCACCATCAGAATTTCAACATATTATGAATGATATATTCAACAATTCATCAACATTTGCTATAGTTTATATAGACGACGTTCTAATATATTCAACATCAATTGATCAACACTTTAGTCATTTACATACATTTTTAAACATAGTAAAAACCAATGGGTTAGTTTTATCTAAACAAAAAATGAATCTATTCCAAACTAAAATAAGATTTTTAGGACATAATATATATCAAGGTACTATAACAACCTATATCAAGATCAATTGAGTTTGCCGATAAATTTCCAAATGAATTAAGAGAAAAGACTCAATTGCAAAGATTCTTAGGATGTTTGAACTATGTTTCAGACTTCCTTCCTAATCTAAGAAAAACAATTCAACCATTATTTCAACGCTACAAAAAAATCCTAAACCATGGACTAACCAACATACTAATTTAGTAAAACAAGTTAAATTACAAGTTAAAATATTACCATGTCTTTCAATCCCCAATCCTGAAGCTTTTATGATAGTCGAAACTGATGCTTCAGAAATAGGATATGGAGGCATTCTAAAACAAAAATTATCTGACTCTAATAAAGAATCTATAATACGTTTTCATTCTGGAGTCTGGATAGGACCCCAACAAGCTTATTCAACGGTTAAAAAGGAAGTACTTTCAATCGTCAATTGTATTTCAAAATTTCAGGATGACTTAATAAACAAAAAATTTTTATTAAGAGTTGACTGTAAGTTAGCAAAAGAAATATTACAAAAAGATGTTAAAAACTTAGTTTCTAAACAAATATTTGCCCGTGGGCAAGCCATATTATCAATATTCGATTTTGATATTCAATACATTAAAGGTGAAAATAATTCTTTACCTGATTTTCTAACAAGAGAATATTTGCAGGGAAAAACAACATATATTCAACAACAACCTATTCAAGATGACAGACCCTAAAAGCAAGAAACCGATGACAGCATCGGACTACATCAAAAATCAACCTCATCTTCAGGGAAAACCCCTGAGTATTCAAAATACCTATTCCGCTCTTGCAGAATTCCCTCCACTCTCCTATATGAAGGCGGTAACCACCTTAAAAGGCCAAACTTCTTCTCAACCATCCTCTCCTATTCAAACCAATACCAAGTCAAATTACTTCCTTAAACCACAAAAACAACATCTATTAACCACCCACTATACAAAACCCATTACCCTCAAAGAGCTCCAAACCTTTACCAATCGAGTCTTTTATGCAGACAGTCTCTACCCTATAGATAATGTACTCAAAAATAGAACTTTCTATGAGTATATTCTAGTAGACTCTGGTTCTGTCGAAATAACTCACTACCCAGATAAAACCAATCCTAACCTTATATCTTATTCAACCTGCAAGATTCTTCGTATACAACCTGTCCAAGAACTTGGATTTATTCATAACCACACAACCAAACCTTTCTCCCCCGTTATCATATTAACGGATATACCTACATCGATTATATCAATGCCTTCTCCCAAACCTTTTATCTAAGAACCTACGATCATTCTTGGTTCATTACCTTTGATCGTAATTGCCCTAAAAACGTCCCTGGTTGGTTCTACGAGTGGTGGCACTGGCTGGGTCCTACCAAAGAAATCTACCCAACAGATATCCTCAAAAACGCCTACCCATTCTATCTAAAACATATTCATCAACAGCCCATTGGGCCTCTAAACCTTATTGCCTTTCACATTGACATGGGAATCCCATGGATATGTTCATGGCATTTCAACGTTGCCATCTTTCTCCCTGACATGCCTTGCTCATTACTCCGCGAAATACGCATCAAATGGTGGGACAAGTTTAATCTTGACCGCTGTTCCTTAGCCAATATTCAAAAAAAATTTCAAATAAGCAACGACGTTCACATGGCTATACAGGCTGTCTCTAAATCATTACCCCTTCTTCAACCACAACAAATTACTACACCATCTACTTCAAAAACCAAACAATCTACAAAAACCCCTTCTAAACCTTCTACTCAGAAAAAACCTACGAGTCCATCTCACTTGACCAGCCCATCAAAATCTACTTCTTGTTGGGGTCCTATCCAGACTCCAGAATGAAAACGTATTATAGATTGTCTATTAGAGTCAGATAATTTTTGTTTTAGAATGCCTCCATATCCTATTTCTGAAGCATCAGTTTCGACTATCATAAAAGCTTCAGGATTGGGGATTGAAAGACATGGTAATGTTTTAACTTGTAATTTAACTTGTTTTACTAAATTAGTATGTTGGTTAGTCCATGGTTTAGGATTTTTTTGTAGCGTTGAAATAATGGTTGAATAGTTTTTCTTAGATTAGGAAGGAAGTCTGAAACATAGTTCAAACATCCTAAGAATCTTTGCAATTGAGTCTTTTCTCTTAATTCATTTGGAAATTTATCGGCAAACTCAATTGATCTTGATATAGGTGTTATAGTACCTTGATATATGTCCTAAAAATCTTATTTTAGTTTGGAATAGATTCATTTTTTGTTTAGATAAAACTAACCCATTGGTTTTTACTATGTTTAAAAATGTATGTAAATGACTAAAGTGTTGATCAATTGATGTTGAATATATTAGAACGTCGTCTATATAAACTATAGCAAATGTTGATGAATTGTTGAATATATCATTCATAATATGTTGAAATTCTGATGGTGCGTTTTTAAGACCGAAGGGCATTACGTTCCATTCGTAATGACCAAAGGGTACTGTGAAAGCCGTTTTATATTTGTCTTGTTCTGCAATTTGTATTTGCCAGAACCCGCTTTTCATATCGAATTTTGAAAAGATTTTTGCATTGTATAATCTTTTTAATAGATCTCTTTTATTGGGTATTGGATACCTAATCCATTGTAATACATCATTTAATGGTTTATAATTAATGACTAGTCGCGGTACTCCACGTTCCTTTTCATCTGCGTTATTTACATAAAACGCTGCACAACTCCAAGGTGACTTGGATGATCGAATTAATTTTTTATTTAATAAATCTTGTATTTCTTTTTGACATTGTTCTAATAATGCTTTATTCATTTGAATAGGTCTTGCTTTAGTTGGTATAAGTTTCTCATTAAAATCTTTTATATAGGGTAGATTTACCGTATGTTGTTTTCGTTCCCAAAATGCATTGGGTAGATCAGAACATACTTGTTTGATTAATTCGTTTTCAATAGTTTTTATTTTGTTAATTATATAAGGAGATTTTAATTGTTCATCTATTTTTTTGTAAGAAATTTCATCTTGTAAATATTGAATATGTTTATGTTTTCCATTTATTAAGTTAATTGTTTTTTGTATTGTATTTTGTTGGAGTTCTAATATTTCTTTGGTTTTTATAGGTAACAAAAATTCGAATAACATTTTTGTCCCTACAACTTTTGTTGTTATACCATATTCAGATACTTTAAAAGGATAAATATGAGTAAAGAATGGTGTTCCTAATATTACTTCTTGTGTTAAGTCTTTAACTAGGATAAATTGGTTCTTAAAACAATATCCTTGATTACAGATTTTTGCGCATGGTAATTTATATTTTACTTTTAAATTACTTCCATTGGCGCCGCTAAAGGCGTTAGTGGTTTTTTCATAAAATTTAGTAGGTATAAGACCTTCTCGAATGCAGTTATAGTCTGCACCAGAATCTAGTAATGTTATTGTATTAATTTTGAAATCATGTCCTATATGTAATGTAATCTTAGTATACCACTTTTGATAATTTATTTTATTAATGTTGTTTATATATTCTTCATTTTGGTCTGAGTGAGTATCATTATTTTCTACCTTTTTATTGGTTGAAGATGCTTGATTCAGGTTTGGTGGCTCTATTAAAGATAGGCGTCTATTTGTAATTGCTTTAAATCTTGTTGATTAACAAGTATTTGTAAATCTTTTATTTGTGTTTTAAGTTGTTTAACTTCATGTTGTAATTCACCAGTTGTTACTTGTTTAAATAAACTTTGAGTTGGGTATTTTTCAAATATTTTATTTAGACTAAACGGTTGAGGAGTAGCTAATTGATTCTCTTGATATATAATATCTTTTAATTTTGTTAAGTATTCTCTTTTAATATTAGGATCATTTATTTTGTCTATGATGTCTAGTAAGAATTGTTTATTATTATCTTTAGTTATTACGTTTATTACGTTGCAATTACATAAATTATCAGAAATTTCTTGTGATTCGGTAGAGGAATCACTTAAGTTTTCTATTTCGTTTATCGAATTATTACTGGAAGATTCGTTTTCTGATAACTCGGATTCTGATATTAATAGTTTTGTTAATTTTTCTTGGATATCAGGTTGATCTTGGAATATTTCGTTTATTTTTTTCTTCATTTTGCAATCCGTGGATCTATGTCCAGGGCGTTTGCAATTCCAGCAAACCATTTTATTAGTAGATTTAAATTTATTGTATTTATTGAATGGTTTCTTTTGAAAATTCTTTTGTTTAGGATAGTTTGAAGAATTTTTATTATTAAAAGGTTTTTGGTAATGTTTTGATTTTTGATAATATTTAATATTATTTGACCTATTATGCCTGTGTTTTAAACGTTTAATTCTTGATGGCGGATTAAGTCTTGAATATCCATATTGTTCGCAAAACGAACCCATTGTTTGTTTAAATTTGAATTTATCATTTCGTTTTTTATCTTTATGTTTTTGACATAAAGCTAATCCTTCTTTTTTAACAAATGCGAATAATTGGCCATATGTTATTGTATTCCAAGGGACAGGTTGTCCACCAGAATATTCTTTTAATTTATTGATTACTTTTTCAGCAAAAAATGATGGTAATCCTGAAATAAATCGTTCTTTCCAAAAAGGTTGATTACAATCTTTTCTTTGAAATATATTTGTGACAAAAATATCTTTATACCATTTAAAATCGCCTAAAGTTGGACATCTTAAATTGGTTAAAATTATTTTCTTGCTTTCGGATTCCTCATTGGGATTTCCGACAAAATGCATAGTTATTGTATAAATTAAGACTTCTACTGCATTTTGATGTTCTATATCTTCAATAAAACCATCATCATCTTCTACCTTTTTTATTTCTACGTGATTAATTATTGAATCTTGAGTAGGTGTGTCTAGTGAGTTATCCCACCAATATTTTAAAGCTCCAAAAAAAACCAGTTATTAGTAATACACATGCTTGTTTATCAGAATTACCTCTAGCTTTATAGGATATGGAAGCCATACCCATTTCTTGTAATACAGACATAATTTGGTATTCTGATTTGCCATCTATATTCCATTCGTAAATACCATCTCCAGTGTATACATTTCTATTTTGATTATATTGTTCTTCATATAGTAAATCGGGTGGAGTATGTCTTTTATAATAGGGTTTATTTGATTTTATTTTATTTCTTATACGATTTATTTCTTGATCATCATTATCAGATTGAGTAGAAGATTAAATAGATTCATTATCGTTTTCGTCGATATTGTTGATTCCTTTACCCTTGTCTAAATTTGCTAATCTAGATGCGATTGATTTTAATATTTCATTTTCAGGAAATATTACTTGTCTATTTATGGGTTTAAATATAGGTGTAGACGTAGATGAAAAAGGATGTTGCATACTTTGTTCTAATTTATTATATTCATTCATATTTAATTTATGATCTATTTGATCTACTTGTTTTGATATTGTATGTAATATTTGACTTTGATAATTATTTTGTTGATAAATAGATTTAATGTCTTGTAATAAGACGGGTTCTTTTATCGTCTTTATTTGCACCAGTTTTAAATGGTGTAGCTATAATTTGTCTATTTGATGTATTTATTTTTAGATCTTTCAACGGGGATGTACTGATTTAGTTTTAGATCCATCTACTTGTTCCCATAATTGTCCTAAAGATGAGCTTGTATTAATTGTTTTAAACGGGTAATCTATGTTATACGCTATTGAATACGTTTCAAACCATATAAAAATGGAATGTCTATTTCTTTTAATAGCATACAATTATACCATTTTTCTCTATATTCTATTGTTTGTTTTTTAGAAAACGTATTGAAATACCAGTTTCTCTTATCATTATTTTCTTTTGAATAGAAATCTTCTTTGATATATTGTTTATTGATTGTATATTCTTTTGTAATTACATTAATAGATTTGAAATCTGAATGCGTAGGAGATGTCGTATATAAATCGTTATTTGGTTCAGCTATAGGTGCTTTGAATTTAATATCTTGATTATCGTTCTGATTGACACTTTCAACTTCTGAGTCTGTACTCGATTTTTTGGATCGAAACTCAGAACAAGAAGGCCGGGAATAATACGAACTTATTCTTGGAGGTGCTGGTTCTCTAAATGAACCAAATTGTAATATTATTTTTCCGTCTCTTTGTTCAATTATTCTTGAAATATTTCTTTGTTCAAAATTCCTTATTGGTTGAGTAATCTCAATTTTCCATTGATCTGGGATGGTTATTTCATCCCATTTTAATTGTTTAGGTGCATAGGTAGCACTTGGAATGTCTTTACTGTTAACTGCTAATATAGTAGTTTCTCCTTTATTATCTTGTAATAGACATCTTGGGTTAAATTCAGAGGTTGATTGCTTAAAATAGATTCTATATAACAATAGGTATCCGTGTCTATTATTTTCAAATTTAATTTCTGGTAAGTGAACATTTAATACTAGCGTATTTAGTATTGTTGGATCATGTAAACTTACTTGAAAATTAGGGGCGCAATTGAAATAAATTGCTCCGTTGCATAAGTTTGATTGAACTGCTCCAAGGAGCGAATCTTCAAATTTTAATAAAGTTTTATCTCTTAATAGCATAAGTATTGGTGAATCAATACCATTTCTTGATAAAGGTTTGATTGCTATTTGAACTAGTCCAAAATGGAGATAATTAAATCCTTTTTGTTTATATTTATCAAGGGCGATTGAAGATAATAATTTGATTTCTTCGAATTCATTTTGTAAAGATAAGGTCTGTTCATGTTCTTTTATTGCATAATAAAACACTTTTAACAAAAACTTGGTTATCATTCGTGCAGATAAAAGGAAAGAAAGCGTTTTATTAAAAAATAATTCAGAAGAACGTCATAATAAAAGTGGTTGAGATTTGTGAAGGAAAAGGTTGATATGCCTCGTACAGTAAAACCACTTCATTATTGATGTGGTTGTGATATGTTTTTAACAATTTTTTTATTTTTCTACCTAACTATAAGTTTCTGATAAAAGAAACACGTGATGCTTTTTTGTGAACTTTTTATTATAAATATCAATTCTGTGATTCTTCATTTCGATATCAGTATTACAAAACTCCTACACAAATATTACAAATCCTCCACACCAGTAAATCTATCAGTTTATTTCCACCGGTTTTGTAGCATTTTTCTTGTTCTACCTCCACAACAGTATAATACCTCCACACGAACCACATCAGTACTATAAAACAAAGAGAAAATAACAAGTAAGTTTGTTTGTTTGTTTAATCTTATAAAAATATAATCTTTTGCTATTTAATTATTAAGGCTATGATAGATGTTGGCGAATCAGATGATTCAAAACATAAGTATATTGTGATTAATAATATTATTTTGGACTAGTAATAAATTAGGATAATTGCAGCTAATATAAAAGTTTGATTAATCAGGGATTAAGAACCTAGATCGGGATACGCTATAAGAAAAAGCTGATGATAAAGTAAGCTGAATCGACCAAAACTTTAGTTAGCTTTCCAAATTTAACGACTCGTCATATACAAATTGAAATAAGTAAATAAGTACGACAAATTGCTAAAAGTATATGTATATATATATATAATAATAAATGATGTGACAATTAAACCTAAAGACAGTGTATATTACATCAATATTTTAATTAATTTAATAACATAACAATTTTGAATTTGTAAATATTTTTTATGTAATATATATGTGTATTTGTTAGGTTAAAAACATATTTTTCATAAAATTAAATAAGTTTCATATATTATATTCTATTAGCTAAATAATAAAAATCTACAAAGTTTTATAAAATTATTAACTCTAAATAATACATTGATCTATAAAATTCTGAGATTTTTTTACCGTACAAATTTATTATAAATAAATCTATGTGATAAAAGTATGTGTTTAATTTTAAGATTTTCTAATGTAGAAATGGCATCAAATCATCGACAAAACACAAATTCTTCTGAGCAAGCCATTATGAGTACTCACAATGAAACGACAACAAGAGTAATTTTTATTATTTTAATTACTATGCACATTTAAATTTATTTAGATTTTACGTCAGAAATATAAATATGTTTTCAATAATCGTAGAACGAAAACAACTTAAAATGGACTTATCAACGGAAAAAAGACTCATTGAATTGTATGACGAAGCAATTGCTATGAATAACTACTCTTTTAAGGATCCGACACTATATGGCAGAGAGTTTATAACTCGAAAGTTTAATGAAGAGTTCAACATGAATGTTAATTATAAGTTTTTCAAAAAAAATCTTGACAATTTAAAAAAAAAAGTATAAGAAGTGGAAGACTCTTATGACATCGTCCATGGGCATTTCGGTTGATCCGACTACAGGCACGATATCTGCATCTGTCCAATGGTGGAAAAACTGTGAACCGGTAATTGCTTATAATTTTCTCATTACAAAAATATGTTTAGTCAATGTAGGTATACAAAATATTTGTGTGCCTTACAAACTTTTTATATTTTTAACAGGAATGTAGAATAATAAGTTCACTTAAGCGACAACCACCAGAGTTTTGAAATGTGATGCAACGTTGTTTCACTTTATATGATGTCCAATCACAACCTCAATATTCTATGAATCAAAGAAGAGTGGAGATGATGAACGAACGTGTAGGCAATGATGAAGAACATGTGAACTCAGACACAGATAGAAGTGATATGGTACAAACTCACTCCCGAAACCCAAGAAAACGAAGAGGTGTATCGTGTTAACATTGACGATGAATCATGACCTTCAACTAAGTTCACTCGTGATCCTGTCCAAATTCTTTCTTCAAGAATTCAACAACGAGGGAGACTAAACTGTGGAATAAGTTCGCAAAGATCTGCAGGAAGCTCACGAGTTGCAATTCGAAGTGGTCCTCGAGGAGCTCGTAGGAGACAATCATTTGAGATAACCCTGACATATACAATGGCTGGATTTAGAGAGTTCCAACGCCAAAGTTTTTCACAACTACGCCCAGGTGCTTTTGACCAAGATGATTTTGATGAATTTACTATGGCTAGGCAGATATTTGAAGCCATGGAGGTTACAAAGTTCTCTGACTTTTGGTGCAAATGCTTGCATCAACTTCAAGAAGACAGATTTTGGCGTAAGTACTTCATTGATAAAGCTGAAAGCTCAAACGAAGACAAACTTCAATTCCTCGAAGCTTTAACTGGATGTACACGCCATGGTGAAACATGCGAAAAGCGGTTAGGTTCAAGGCAACATTATGAAACTCCAAGTTCAAGTGGTGTTCTTTCTGGTAGCCCATAATCTGGTGGAAATAATACATGGGGTCAAACTTCACATGGACAATGGGGTCATGGTTTTTAGCAATGGAGTATAACTCCAAATGCTCCGCAATGGGGTACACCTCCAAATGCTCAGCAATGGGGTATACCTCCAAATGCTCAGCAATGGGACACACCTTCAAATGCTCAGCAAAGGGGCACACCTCCAAATGTTCAGCAATGGGGCACACCTTCAAATGCTCAGCAATGGGGTACACCTTCAAATGCTCAACAATGGAGTTCCCAACCAAACCCACAACAATGGAGTACACCTCCAAATACTTCACAATGGGGTACACAACGAAATCCGCCGCAATGGGGTACACCTCAAAATGCTCAACAATGGAGTTCACCACAAAGTGATGCACAATGGG
This sequence comes from Cardamine occulta, assembly GCA_028015245.1. Classification (NCBI taxonomy): domain Eukaryota; kingdom Viridiplantae; phylum Streptophyta; class Magnoliopsida; order Brassicales; family Brassicaceae; genus Cardamine; species Cardamine occulta. The sequence goes on along the minus strand of CM051388.1, from coordinate 18,236,861 downwards.
GCAAACCTTCAAATACTCAACAATGAAGTTCATCATCAAATACTCAACAATGGGATTCCTCGTCAAATGATCCACAATGGGGGTATTCACCAAACAATTTACAATGCGATTCATCACCAAATGCTAATCAATGGGGTTCTTCTTCAAATGTTTCACAGTGGGGTTCTTCACCAAATTCTCGACACTGGGCTCCTATTAAAAATGATCAACATGGATTTTCATTGGGAGGTTCAATAGAAAGAGCTCCAAATGCTCAAACAGAAGTTTCAGATGAAGCAGAAGCTAGACAGACACCACAACCACATAGAACAAGAGGATTGTTTAATATCTGGAGAAATTAACGAGGATCTGATTTAAATGAAAGTCAACAAAATACTTCAGAAGATGAAGATTATTTAGTAGTTTATGTGTTTTGTTATTAGCAATTACGATCAGTTTCACTTTATATGTGCTTTGTTCTTATATGTGTTACGAATTTTTGATTAATGTTATTTCTTATCAATCTAATTTAGTTTTTACCTCATATTTGTTAAATTTCAGGCTTTTCGTATATGTCAGTTTTGATCAGTTTCGCATACGCTCTAAGTTATGGAGATAGAATTGAGTTGTGGAATTTGGAGAATGAGCAATTTGAAGAGTTGATAATTCAACCATCATTGAATTAGTATGAAAGATATTTTCAAAGATGACCAAGCCAAAAAGATGGTTGTTTAGGATGGAGGAACATTTGGTGTCGACTTCAAGTAGATGGTGTTGCTTGTCTTCAGCTGTTACGGATGTCACTTGATTGTTTCGTAACATTATGTCGTACTCTACAAATGGATTATGGATTATAACCAACATTAAATGTAAGCATCAAAGAGAGTGTGGCTATGTTTCTACGGATATGTGGGCACAATGAAGTTCAAAGGGATGTTGGATTACGCTTTGGACGAAATCAGGAGACACTAAAGAGAACATTTGTTGAAGTTTTGACAGCTGTTGAGTTACTTGCTTGTAATTATACCAGGACTCCAACAAATCAAGAATTACATTGGATTCCAGAACGACTACAATTGGATCAAAGCTATTGACCATATTTCAGTGGATTTATTGCAGCAATAGATGGGGTTCATGTATACGTTAAAGTGGAACCTATATTACAAGGAATGTATTGGAATCGACATGATATAACATCTTTCAACATCATGACAATATGTGATCTAAATATGTTATTCACATATGTTTGGAATGGAGCACCAGTATCATGTCACGATACTGCAGTTCTCGCCATGGCACAACAAAACGATTCTGAGTTTCCTATGCCTCCGGAAGAGAAATACTATGTAGTTGATTCTGGGTATCCAAATAAAAAAAGATTTTTGGCTCCTTACAGATCTTCACGAAACAGTGTAGTAAGATATCATATATCACAGTTTACCACTAGTCATCCTCCAAGGAATAAACATGAACTGTTTAATCGATGGCATGCATCTTTGCGGTCTGTTATTGAGAGGACATTTGGAGTTTGGAAAAAAAAAAAAGGATTCTATGTGAATTTTCTAGATATAATATTGAAGTGCAAAAAGAGTGGTAACAGCTACAATGGGGCTACATAATTTTATTACAATTTTAAAATTTTTAGATGAAGATTTCGCTGAAGCAATGGGACACACAGAGATTACCAACACAGATGTTGCGACTGATCTAGCTGACGTAGAAGTAGCGGAGGTAGCAGATGGAGATTTTATGGTGAACATCAGAGAAAATATTGCAAATATGTTATGGGAAGATAAAAATCTTTGATAGTAAATATTTTTAGTCATTTCTTGTGTTGTTTTGTATTTATTTCATGTATAATATTCTTTATATATTTATAAACATAACTATATTTATTGTGTTTGTAAATTAAGTTTTGCTTGAATTTATTTTAAAATTTTGTATAAATAAAATGATAACATTATGCAATTACTTATAAATAAATTATGTGTTTTAGTAAATTTATTATTTTGTATTAATAACACATTATTAATGTTATTATAACTATAAAAATTATTCTTACACTAAATAAAAAAATTAGATACTGAAAATATATTGAAATAATCTATCTCTTTTAAAATTAAAAATTTATATGTATATATATATATATTAAAAATTCATAATTTAATCCATTGTTTTATTATTTTAAATAGTATTTTATCTATATTTTTATTACATATATATACTTTTATTATTATTCAAACCGCTTGTTATATTGTTAACTATTCAACATACATTTTAACAGCTCGATCCGCACTTTTACTGCTTGATCCACTTAATACGCTAAATCCACACTTATTCCACTTGATCTGCTTGATCCGCCCGATCCGCACCGCCCGGTCCTCTTTCACCATTCAGACCCTTTTTCTCTCATCCAATATCGGGAAAGTCAATTACCAAATAGTAAATTGACTCTATATTCAATTGGAACATCTAACTATTTTATTTTATTTTAAATAATATCCAATAATATGAAATGTATCAAAATAAGTTACATTGCCTTAGTGAAACCGTCTCTATTGCACCTTTATTTGGTGATGACAAAATGTTAATTGTTAATTGAGATAACACTATTTTAAAAAGTATTATTTTTCATACTTTACATGAGTTTATATATATAGTAGATAAAAATTTATCTGACCAATAATATTCATTAAAGTATTATCTTGAATATATTTGTGATTGTACTACAAATAATACACATTCAGTTAAAAAAATTTGGGTCTTCGAAATTTTTCATATTATTAAAGAGAATTATTTTTTTCTTTTTTTTTTAATTTAAAATTTATTGATCAACAAAATATGAAATATTTACAAGCGTGGAAAATGAATATCAAAATAATAAAAAATAGGTTGAGAAAAAGAAAAAATCTTCGCCCAAGTCTTATGGTGATTCCGGGTTTTAAACCACATACGAGGGTTCCCACGTACGTACCATTTTCGTGTTTCGTTACGTATATACAATTACAAACACAACAATTCTTTCGTAAAATAAATCCGGTGATTCAGTTTGTTACCAACATGTCGATTCTAATACTAAAAATAAAATAAAGGAAAAGGCATCATTCACCAACATGGTTAAGAGTGTATTCTATAAAGTAAATCAAAACCGAACGACATAAAAAATTAATCTAAAATATAAGGAAAAATAAACAACATTTTGAAGTTCAGAGGCATTACAATAAAAGATGCAAGATGAAACAACAAGAAAGAGGAACAAAACAAATCTTCCTACACGAAATAACGAAAATGAAAATTTGAAGCATCAATATGGCACAATGAACCCTTACACTTCCTTCTTGGAACAATTGAGTGACTTGATCGATGCCTTTGCTTAATTGATATCAGTTCTCTCCAAAATGTTAAACAATCTCTCTGAGCAGTAAGTCTCTGGTCCGATCCTTAATCAAGTTTCACCGACGAAAACAAGTAGTGCACGAACCAGAAGGAAGAGAGGAAACCAATAGTACCTGTTGCGAGCATGATAGCCAAGACCATAAAGAGAGAGTAGCCAAGATAAAGAGTCGCTGAAACAGGTCCACTCAAGCTTTTGAGGTCGAAGACGAGATAATTTATGGAGTATATGAAGATGTAGATTGCAACGGATCCTGATGCAAAGAAGGACTTCCACCACCATTTATAGTCTTCGACACACAGGTGCATGTATGTTAGCACTAGGGAAACCTCAGCACAGACTACCACTAGAAGGATCAAGACTACAAGAAGGAATCCAAAGACGTAGTAGACACGGCCCATCCAGATACTGGACATGATGAAGAAAAGCTCGATGAAGAGGGTCCCAAATGGAAGTGTTCCAGCACCAAGAACTAGAAGCCATGATGGGTATTTCTGAGCTGGGATTTCCCGTGGAATTTGGTTGGTTCGAACTGGGAATTCGATGTGAGGAGCCTTGGCTCCAAAGTAACCGCCGATAAGAGTGAGAGGAACCGAGATGCAAAACCACAGGAGGAGGAGGATGACAAATAGAGAGAAAGGAATAGCTCCAGTACTATGGCTACCCCATAGAAGGAAGTTGAGCGTTGTAAGGATCAGAAACGCGATACCCGGGAAAAAGCAAGCAGCTTTCCATGCAACAGACATCCATCCACGGTGCTCGCCACAGCCAATTGTCCTCCAGAGACGAACAGCAACATAACCAGCAGCAATGCCAAGAATCATGTAGAAGAAAAGCATACCCGTAATAAGTGTTCCACGTGAAGCCGGTGACATGAACCCAAGAGCAGCAAACAAGATAGTTACAACAGCCATGCCAAGAATCTGAACTCCATCACCAACCATGACACACAAAAGCGAAGGATTCGATGGAGCACGGAAAACATCACCTACAACAAGCTTCCACCCAGATAACTCTTCATTCATCTGAGCTTGAGCCTCCTTGTCAAGCTCCTCATACCGAGTCAAATCCCTCCTAACAGTTCTCAAGAATATCACAAGAACAATACCAGCCAAAAAAGTGATTACCATAAGAGAATTCAAGATTGAGAACCAATGAACCTTTGAACCCTCCATCTTCAAATACGCATCCCATCTAGATGGCCATTTGATATCACTCTCCTCGAAACTAACTTCATATGAGAAGACAATAGACTGGCCTTCCTTAACAGACATAGACACACTAGTCGAATCACATTTAATCGGAGTTGTATATCTATCATACATCTTCAACTTCTTAGTCGAATCACCATTATGAGCAAAACTACACGGAACAACCTCAAACCCAACAACCATATACCCAGGCACATCATCTGCATTTTTCTTCCCCATAGTCGGAATCACCTCAGCAGCATCACCAGTACCCATAACACGAGCCACATTCGCAGCCTCTTCATATTTATGAACAAGAACCTTAAACTTCAAATGGTTAAACAAATAATAAACACCTTGAACCTTAATCCCAACAGGATACCCAGTCCACCTCAAAACATACCCATCTTTCTTACTATACCGAATCGCCGGTAAATTATCAAGCATAGGATTAACTTGATACATCTCATCAATCCTCTTCTTCAATAGCTTAAAACTATCAGCAGACAACTTATCAGTCTGACAAAGAAAGATCTCGCTCTCATTCTTAAACATTTTAAACCTATACGGCGAATTTTCAATCCGATCTCCCATTAGAAGTTCACCTAAATTCTCAGCACTATCCTTTATTCCTTCAATGGGTTTACAAAAGGGTAAACTATAATAGGTAAAAGGCAATTCCGTTTCGATTGAAGTAAGTGAATTCACCTTCATATTCAAGTAATCACCAATTTCATATTTATGAGGATAGCTTCCTGGAAGGTAAAAAGCAAAACTTGATTGAACCACCGACAAAATTACAACAACCCAGATCCCAAATCGATCCATTGAGCTCATATCTGGATAAATTAAGAAAAAAGCTCGTTAGATCTGAATCGGTAAACAGTGTAAGAAGAAGCTTAGATCTACAGCTTTAGCTAGCTCTTCAATTCGCTACAGAAGCAACAACGTAAGATGAGAAATGAGGAAATTAGGGTTCTGATAAGTGAGGGAAGAGATCGGAACTTACCTATTCCGGAGAAGAAGAGATTTGGGTGTGAAGAAGTGAGATTTTCTCGGTGAAGAAACGAATGAAGCGAGTCAAATTGATTAGCGTTTCAGACTTTAATACGAGAGGAGTGATAATAATTAATAAATCAACACCGACGCATGTTAAAACTGAGGTTGGACGAAATTACCCCTGCCAGTCAAATTACACTGCGTAAATGTACCGTCGGTTTACAATAAACTAGGTGATTTATCCTTAGTACAAACTACAAAGGCATGGCCAAAATCTAGCTATGGGACAGTAATTATTCTATTTTCAACTATAAAATACGGTAAAACTTCTATAAATTAATATTCAATAAATTAATAACTTTTTTAAATTAACAAATTATTCTAATCTCCAATTGGTACTGTGTAATAATTGACACATTTGGATAAAATAATAAGATAATAATTTTTTTGAAATCTCTATATAAATATATAGTCTCATTAATAACATAAATTAATAATCATATAAGTTTATTATATATATATATAATATTTTTATTGAAATATGATTCTAATGTTGTTTATTTATTCATAAATTTGTAATTTTGTTACAGTTTATCTCTATTTTCTTAAAATATCAAAAATATATGATATTATCTTCTCAAATTGCATCAAAAATTATTTAAAATTTTTATATATGAAATGATTAATTTTTAATGTGTAAATGCATTAAAATACATCGAAGTATTGTTTCATTTTTCTACTTTTTATATGATATTTTTTGAAATTTGGAAAAATTATCGATAAATTAATAACCTTTATAAATTAATAAAATTCTTCGGTCCCAACATTATTAATTTATAGAGGTTTTACTATATTAAATAATTAATAACCGTATCCGTTAACCTAGTTATAGTTAAAACAAATTATCAACCGTAACCATTAATCAATCATAACCATATAAAAATTGTGGGTTAACAATGTGATGTAACCGTAAAATTATCACTGTAACCGTTATAAAAATAGAAAAAAATATATATCTAATTAATTATAGTGGTAAGTATTATTTGAAATATCATCATCTACTTCTTTCAATAGAGGTAAAATACTTTTTTGACAAAAATGTTACATATATTAATCTTTATCATGACTATCAAATAATCAAATCGTATTTAACCGTAATAACTATAACCGTATATAACATAACTATTTTTAACCATAACTGTATCAATCGTAACCGTTTTAACCGTATATTAAATAGTTAAGGTTAAGGTTAAACAAAAATTATAACTGTAACCATGATTTTGCGTAATCATATTTAGGCTTTGAAAACAAATCATACCAACATGTATGCTGAAGTTCATACACTAGTATGCAATAGATATCATGGTAAACAGTAGATTAGATGGTGGTATAAAATTAAATGTACAACATTGAATGGTGAAAATAGACTAATATTTAATAGAGTAGATTAAAACCAAATTATAACATTTTTAGTAACTAATACTAATGTTTTTATACCCGACCCGGATACTGAACCGGGCTACTCTTCGGATCACCGGGTTACCGGATCAACCGCGGGTTAATCCGGGTCGACCACGAAATAATAAACTAATATATATGTTATATATATATATGTATAGTTGTATAAATATATAGTAAAAAATTATCAATAAGAAAATAAACTAATAAAACATCACCACATGAAAATAAATTATTTATTATATAATATAATCAATTCTTAAGAAATAAACAAATATTATAATGAATTATATATTATAATACAAGAGAATTTGAAATATAATATTTCATTATATTGATCATAAGACAAAAACCACAAAATATAGAGAACATTTTATTATTATACAATATATATGAAGTGGTCATAAAGATTATAAATAAATACAAAAAAAGATAGAAATAAAAATAATTAGTATGTTGTGTTTGAGTCAGAAAAAATATAAAGGATAGTCTATGTACGCATTTTAAATTTTTTAAAAAAGTTATAAAAATAACTGTAAAACATTATTTTATTCTCAAAATCAAACATTTTATTTGTATCAAAATTGCTCTAAAATTAAAAATTTAAATATTTTGAAAATTTCTCTTGACCCGTAATAGCGGGTTTTTCTGGATTTTTCCTGTTTTTAAATTACCAGTTTTTAGCATGAAATCCAAACCGGAAGAGCATCCGGGTCCCGAGTCAACCGGTCCGACCGGCCGGGCCGGTCTGGGTCTGAAAACACTGACTAATACTCATTTATCTTACAAGGTGTAACTACAAAATTAAAATATATTATTTTGATTTTCTCTTTACATATTGGCAATATTTTCTTGAATATTCGTTATTTATTATCAATCTGCTCTCTTGTCTTCCTCATACTCATTTGACTCATTTAAGTATTAATATATATATTTAAATTTCTAAATTTGTTTTATATTTTTATATTTCTTAGTATTACCATCGTTCATTGAGATCGACAATTATTAAATTCTAATATAAACATAAAAATTATGAAATCATTTAAAAGAAAAAAGTAGATTTATGAAAATTTATCTGAATTAATGTAGATGAAAGTAGTGGATGAATGAAAATTGGGAAATGATAAGATTTTTTGTTTTTTGTAGGGTTTTTTCAGAAATAATTAGAGGTGATGAGAAATAATGATGAAAATTTGGGTTGATTGGTATTTATAGACGCACATTTTGTAAATTAATTCCAACCAATAAAAAAGAGAACTCCAATGGCCATCATCAAAGAAACATACAAGAAACACACTTGTTGGTATAACTTTCACTATTCGTCCGGAGTGTTTGTATAGCAGATAAAAAAAATGCAGACAAATAGTGTAAATATTTGTTTTAAGGTTTAAAACAATACTACATACCGACACGACTCATTTTTATTTGCTTAAGTGCATACTAGTATGACTTTTAAATGGTGAAAAATACATATTAGTCCGACTTTGGTATGATCTGCAGCCTTAGTTTTACAGTGTAATGATTCAGTTTTTATATTAAAGCTCTTCCTTGCTACAGAGGGTTGTTTTTTAAATCAGAATATCTCAAACCTGACTGACTCCGGGGAATAGAAGAGACTAAAGACAGAAGGTCCAAAACTCCCACATTTTATGAAAACTAAAAAAATGGTGAATCTCAGATTTACAGTCCAACATAAATTTTAGGGTAAAAATTGTGTAGCACAAGTTTCGATCTCAGAAGAAGTCTTTCAGAATGTGGAACCTCTGTGGAAATGCTTTGTGGTGGATTATTTCATGGGGTTGCACCTTATGCCGAGAAGATCCACGCTATAGTCAATAAAATTTGGGTTATTCCTGAGAAACCGTCAAAGATTGTTGTGCAATTTATTAACAAGACAACAATTTTTTTTCCGAATTGAAAATCCCTAGATACGTAGTCGTGTGCTAAAGAAAAGGTATTGGCATTTTGCAAACGTGCCATTCAGTGTGAATGAATGGAGACCAGAGACTTCTCATGTTCGACCTGACCTCTCGGTTATGCTGTTGTGGGTGGATCTTAAGGACGTCCCAGGCACCTTTACTCAAAAAAGGATTTTTTTTTCTAGTACTACTGGTAACTTCATGAAGATGCACCAATACGGAACGGTGTACCAGACTAGATTTGGCTCGTGTTTTAGTGGAAGTAAACCTGCAGAAAGCATTGACAGAGAAGATTCGTTTTCAGGATACAATTGGCTCTGACATTACGATCTCAGTGAGTTACCTTCGACTTCCACCTCAAATCTTGCACAAAATAGGGACACCATGAAAAGAACTGCACTATTTCTTAGGTTTCTATCAGAAGTTGTTGTGGTAGGAAAGAAGACGGTCCCAACAATAAAAGTAGTTAGTCAGTTACTCAAGGAATTAGAGGATACAAATGTGAGTCAAAACTCTCCAGTGATTCAGAAATATGTCAATTTGACAGATAAAAATGATGATATTGTTGTGGCCACAGACACAATGCTCCTGGTGGAGAGCACAAATGAAGAAGAATTGTCCGTTGTTAAACATCAAGGAAAGCACTCCTCTCCAAATAGGAATGCTACACAAAAAAACTCTTGACCTCTCTGGAGCTAATAGTCCAAGGGCTGCTTCTCCCACGGGTTTTAAAGTCTTGGATGGCATTGGTGTGGAGGGAGAAATTGTGGATCAAGAAGAGGGTTCAATTGTGAAGGGAACAGTTGAAACATTTGTAATACCAAATGAGGAGAAAGCTACAAGCTCTGTTATGACACAGAAAGGGAATGTTAGATTATAATTGAGTTTTGTATTGTATATAATGTATATATTGTACATATGTTAATCTGCACTTAAGTAACAGTTAGTTGGTTACGGTTTCACCTGTGTCCTTTCGAAGAAGCTTCTCTTCGTTTATGACTTTTCCCTTGTATATATACGTTGTCCACATATCAATAAAAGTATATCATTTTCCTGAACAACAATTGTGTAATAGAGAAATTATCAAAGAGAGTAACGTGAGAAACAATCAAAACAGAAAACTCTGTTTTGTGGTCCGATCCAAACAGAACATACTTTAATAGGTTAAAGTCTTATATGGTATCAGAGCTATGGAGACAACAACGCATCAAGTAATTCCGATCTTCAATGGAAAAGCTTATGGATTTTGGAAGATCAAAATGACAACAATTCTAAAGACAAGAAAACTTTGGGATGTGATTGAGAATGGAGTAACAACGGTTGTTTCTACAAGCGAAAGCACATCGGAAATGGCTAAGGAGCGAGAAGATCTAATCATGAAAGATATGATGGCATTACAAATACTTCAAACGGCAGTTTCAGATGTCATCTTTCCGAGAATTGCTCCAGCATCAAGTGCGAAGGATGCATGGAATGCATTAGAGACAGAATTTCAAGGGAGTTCTCAAGTGAAAGTGATAATCTTCAATCTCTACGAAGAGAGTACGAGAATCTGAAGATGGATAAGAGTGAAAACATAAATAGTTTCACAACAAAGTTGATTGGGATAGGAAATTAACTTAGAATACACGGTGAAGAGAAGTCGAACTATCATTTAGTCCAAAAGATTTTGATTTCTCTCCCAGAGAGGTTTGATAGCATTGTGGGTGTGCTAGAGCAAACGAAAGACCTATCGATGTTGTCAGTCATGGATTTGACTGGCACATTGAAAGCACTTGAGAAACGTGTGGAGGCAAGAGGTGAACACTCATCGGAAGGTGTCTTCTATGCACGATAAAAAAGAAGTAAGTTTGTTTCAAAAGGAGGAAACAAACAAAGTGAAAAACGTCAAGAGAAAGCCGAGAGATGGTGTGACGTTTGTAAAATGGATAATCACAATGAGAGTGATTGCTGGAAAAAGAAGAAAATATGTGTTCTTCCGCAAAAGGCTGCACCAAATGCAAAGAAATGCTTCGTATGCAATAAACCGGGACATATAGCAAGGTACTGCAAATTCAAGAATGCCGAGGGAGTGAACTTGAGTTTAGAAGAAACAAATGATGACAAAGAAGAGGAGAGTCACATGTTGTTCAGTGCAGTAGAAAAAGATACATTGTCAAAAGAGGATGATGAGGCGTGGTTAGTTGATAGTGGTTGTACTAATCACAAGACAAAGGAGTCAAAGTATTTCACGACACTTGATCGAAGCAAGAGGATCTCCATCAAGGTTGGAAATGGCCAGAGTGTGATGGCGTCAGGAAAAGGGAATATTCAAGTCTCAACAAATCGAGGAATACACATCATCAAGGATGTACTTCTGGTTCTGGGTTTGGCAAGAAATTTGCTAAGTGTTTCACAAATGATATCAAACGGATATCTAGTGATCTTTGAAGAAGAGAAATGTTTTGTTGAGGATCCTCAAAGAAAAAGAATCTTAAATATTAAGATGAAGGATAAGAGTTTTCCAATCAAGTGGAATAACTCGGAAGAAAGAGTTTTGGTTGCGCTTGAAGACAAAGAAGACAAATCAAAGCATTGGCATAGACATTTGGGACACGTAAACTATAACAAAATGGAAGCCATGAAAAAGTCAGAGGTGGTGCAGAATCTTCCAAAGTTTAGAGTCTCAAAGGAAGTTTGTGATTCATGTGAAAAAGGAAAACAAACAAGGAGAAGTTTTCCAAAGAAATCATAAAGCAAGACAAGCAAGGTTTTGGAGTTAATTCACTCGGATGTTTGTGGTCCTATGCAAACATCTTCGATGAATGGGAATACGTACTTTGTCTTGTTCGTTGATGATCATTCAAGAATGGTGTGGGTTTATTTCATGAAAAACAAGAGTGAAGTTCTCACCAAGTTTAGAATTTTCAAAGCATTGGTAGAGAAGCAATCCGGAAATTGTATCAAGCAACTAAGGACCGATGGAGGTGGTGAATTTGTGTATAAAGAGTTCATCAAATTGTGTCAAGAGGCTGGAATCCATAAGTAAACAACAACACCGTATTCTCCACAACAGAACAGTGTTGCGAAGAGAAAGAATAGGACGATCATCGAGATAGCTCGTGCAATGCTTGTGGATCAAGCTTTACCAAATACATTTTGGGCTGAAGCAGTTGCAGCATCAGTGTATATTAAAACATACTACCATCTAAGTCTTTAGAAGAAGGTGTTACTCCATTAGAAATATGGAGTGGAAGAAAACCAAGAGTAAAACACTTACGAGTATTTGGATGCTTGTGCTATGTACAAGTACCAGTTGAGACAAGGAGGAAACTCGATGACAAGTCTAAATGTGGGGTGTTCATTGGTTACAGCAGTGAGTCTAAAGGGTATAGAATACTCATATTAGACGAAGAAAAATAGAAGTATCAAGTGATTTGATATTTGATGAGGAAAAGTGTTGGGATTGGGAGAAGAAAGAAGTGAAAAAGAACTTTATCTCACAAATAAAAGCTGAGTCCTCAAGAAATCAGCAAGATCAAGGAGTGGATGTTAACATAGACACTCAAGTTGAAGATGGAGAAGGAGGAGATCAAAGTGAAGAAGAATCTCCACTAGGATCAAGAGGATTCAGATCAATCAACGAATTGATGCAAAGATCCGATGAAGAAAATGAGATGGCTCTAACACATGAGATGTGTTTGATCATGACTGAAGAACCACAGTTGTTTGATGAAACTGTGAGAGAAAAAGCATGGAGAGAAGCCATGGAGGAGGAGATCCAAATGATAGAGAAGAATAGTACTTGGCAAATTGTCAAGAAACCTAAGAACAAGAATATCATAAGCGTCAAGTGGATTTATCGCTTAAAGACGAATGCGAATGGAGAGCCTATCAAACATAAGGCTAGACTAGTGGCCAGAGGGTTCACTCAAGAGTATGGAGTGAATTACCTTGAAACTTTTGCTCTCATTTCAAGGCATGATACAATTAGAACCTTATTAGCGGTTGCGGCTCAAATGAAATGGAAACTCTTCCAAATGGATGTGAAGTCGGCATTTCAAAATGGAGAATTACGAGAAGAGATTTATGTTGAGCAACCACCATGTTTCATTCGAGAAGGTGAAGAAGAAAAGGTTCTAAGACTACACAAGGCGCTCTATGGCTCGAAACAAGCGCCTAGAGCATGGTATGGGCAAATTGATGGATACTTTGTGAAAAATGAATTTAAAAGAAGTATCAATGACGCTGCATTATATGTGATGAAGACGTTAGAAGATATCGTGGTAGTGAGTCTATACGTAGACGATATTATCATCACCGGAAGTAATTTAAACTTAATCAACAAGTTTAAAGATGATATGTATATGATTTTAGAAATGAATAATTCTTATTGATATCAAGGCTATACATTTATACACAGAGTCAGCTATAGACTAAAGGAATAGAGAATATTTGTAAGTAAATGAGAAAGATGTGATGGCGATAATCAAGGTCCATCATATCTGTAATTACATATTTTAATATTCTAATATGCCCCCTCAAGATGGAAGGGGTGAAGCCACTCCAATCTTGTTACGGAGTAGCAGAAACTCTGGTCGGCTAAGTGGTTTTGTAAGTGTGTCTGCTAGCTGATCTTTGGTAGAGACATAGACGACACGAAGTCTGCCATCTTGGACCTGTTCGTGTATGAAGTGATAGTCCAATGCAATATGCTTCATACGAGAGTGAAAAACTGGGTTTGCACACAAGTATGTATCCCCGATGTTATCACAATATATAACTGGTGGTGTGGATGGTGGGAGACCAAGTTATGTGAGTAAGGAACATACCCAATTGAGTTCTGCAGCTGAATTCGCGACTGACCTATACTCAGCTTCAGTGGAAGATCTCGCAACGCCTTTATGTTTTTTAGATGACCATGATATGGGTTGATCACCTAGGTATACAATGTAACCATTTGTTGACAGAAGATTGTCTGCGTCCCCGGCCCAGTCAGTGTCTGAGAATGCGTGAAGTGTTAGTGGGCCTGATGCACTAAAGAAGAGTCCATGTGTCGGGGTGCCAGCTAAATATCGAAGAACTCTCTTTACTGCTTGTCAATGGTCAGTTGTTAGTGAATGTATAAACTGTGATAGACGATTCACAGCAAATGCTATGTCCGGACGAGTGAAAGCTACATACTGCAAGCTACCAACAAGAGCTCTATATTCAGTTGGGTTTGGATATTTTTCACCTGAAAGTGTCAGCTTCGGTTCTGTTGCCATTGGTGTGGCCATTGGTTTGGCGTCAGCCATCTGCATACAATTAAGTAAATCAAGAGTATATTTGCGCTGATTAAGATGCAAACCTTTCGATGATCGAGTTGCTTCTACACCGAGAAAGTAAGAAAGCTCGCCGAGATCCTTAACTGAAAAACGTTGAGCAAGATTGGCTAGTATCTTCTCGATAAGCATTGTGTTGTTGCCAGTGACTATAATGTCATCTACATAGACGAGAATATAGACTAGGTTGTTGTTGTGATTCAGAACAAAGAGTGACATATCGTAGACTGAGTTTTTGAATCCATAGTCAACTAGATACCGTTTCAGCTCCAAATACCATGTTCTCGGTGCTTGTTTAAGGCCATATAGTGCTTTCTTGAGGTGACATACGTAGGAGGGTCTTTCCGGATCCACAAAGCCCTGAGGCTGAGCCATGTACACGTCTTCTTTTAGAGAGCCCTGTAAAAAAAGCATTGTTCACATCAATTTGTCTAAGACGCCAATTTTTTCAAACTGCCACTTTCAGCACCAGCCAAATAGTTGTTGATTTGATGATGGGGCTGAAAGTTTTGTGGTAATTGATCCCTGGCTGTTGTGTGAAGCCCTTTGCGACAAGCCTGACCTTATACTTGTCAAGTGATCCATCTGGAAGATACTTTGTTCGAAATATCCATTTGTTGTTAACCAAGTTTTGATGTGGTGCCGGTGGAACTAAATTCCATGTGTGATTTTTGAGTTGGGCGTCGAATTCTGTGGACATAGCTCTGCGCCACTTTTCATCTTTGAGTGCTTGAGTAAGGGTTCGTGGTTCACGATGATGAAGAGATGAGAGTGCGGTTAGGTGTAGAAATTTGGTGTTTGCTTTAGTTATTTGGTTCTTTGATCTGGTTTTCATGGGATGGCGGTTTGATGGTTCTGGGTTGTCAGGTTGGTTTTGTTGATTTTGTGGTTGTAAATTTGGAGCAGTATTTGCGGGGTTTGTGGTCTGTGAAGGTGATAGGCCTTGAGCGGTTGGTGATGATGGGCCATGTTGGGCTGTAGAGGTAGATGTGTTTGGATAGATGGTATTTGGGCCAGATGGGGGAGTGGTTTGGGCCGATGATTGGGCCTGTGAGGTGTTGGTTGTTGTTGCTGGTTGAGGTGGTGGTTGTTGGCGAGGAGTAATGAGATGTCGGCGTTGGTATGTGCGGAGTACCGCTGAGAGCGGTAGTGGAGGAGGCAGAGACGGAGCTGTTTTGGGCGTCAGAGCTGGTGGTGCTGCTGACGATGGTGGTGGTGTGTCGTTATCAGGTGTTGAATCAAAACTTGGAGGAGCCATTGTTTCCAGCTGAGAAGGTGCCTCTATGAGTGGGAAACAGCTGGGGACAAGAGTGACTGGTGGAGTATAGGAATTTGGTTGTTCCGATGGTGATGTACCATTGGAGGCTATAAGAGATTTAAATGGGAACTTGGTTTCATCAAAGCGTACATGTCGCGAGACATAAATACGATTGGTGAGTGGATCTAAACAAAGGTAGGCGCTCTGGGTTAGAGAGTAGCCTAGGAAAACACATGGTTTATAACGTGGTTCAAGCTTATTTGAAGCATATGGTCTTAACCATGGGTAACAAAGAGAGCCAAAAATTCGAAGCTTAGTGTAGTTGGGTTAAGTTTGGAAAAGCTTTTTGTATGGTGATTGGTTGGATATAACGAGTGTAGGCATGCGGTTTATTAAGTAAGCCGTAGTGGCTAAGGCATATGTCTAAAAAGAGTTTGGTAGGTTAGCTTGAGAAAGAAGGGTAAGGCCGGTTTCAACTAAATAATGGTGTTTGCGTTCTGCAAGACCGTTATGTTCAGGGGTGTGTGGGGGTGAGGTTAGATGGCCAATCCCTTTGCTGGACAAAAAATCTCGGAAGGCAAGAAATTCTCCCCCATTGTCTGAGAATAAGGTTTGTATTTTGGTTTGGAACCGGTTTTCTACGAGTTTGGTAAATCGTACAAAGGTTTCTTTGACTTGGGACTTGAGTTTTAGAGGATATAACCAACTATAGCGAGAAAAATGATCGACAATGACAAGATAGTATTTGAAATTGTCGACCGAAATGATTGGGGAAGTCCAAACATCGGTGAAAAGAATTTCAAGTGGTTTGGTAGAGACAATAGTGGATTGTGAAAATGAGTGTTTGTGACTTTTATTAGATAATTAATTGGTGCACGAGGGTAAAGAAGACATTGAATTTGAAAATGGTAAAGAAAATTTGGTAATCATAGTTTTGAAAAGAGGGAACGATGGATGACCTAGTCTCGAATGCCAATCGGAAACGGTGGTTTGAGTATTTGGTGTGGTGGTGATGTAAGCGGATGGATAGGGTGGGGAGACTGGCCACTCATAGAGCTCATCCTTCGTGTGGCCTTGAAGCTATGGGTCCCCCGTGCTGAGATCCTTCACCTAAAAATGGGAAGGAAAAAATTCCACCGAGACATCATTAGTATTGCATAGTTTGTAGACCGAAATAAGGTTCTTCTTTATAGTTGGAACATGCAGCACATTTGTTAGATATAAAAAACGATGTTTAGAGGGTAAAGTAGTAGAGCCCATATGAGTAGTAGTAAACCTGCACCATTCCCAACTACAACTTCTTCACCACCTGTATACGGTTGATGGAGAGCGAGATTGGCGAGATCGGAAGAGATGTGGTGTGTGGCTCCGGAGTTAAGCAACCACGGATTTTCAGCAATGGATGGGGCTCCAGCAAAATGTGCTCGTGGCTGCCATGGGGCTGGAGAGGAAAAGGCAAACTGCGAGCATCGACGCGCACTGTGTCCTTGGACACCGCAAATCTGGCACTTTCCAAGATATGGCCGTGGAGCTCGATAGTTGGAGTTGGTGCTGGACTGTGGTTGCCAAGGTTGGGCACGGTTGTTGTTGTTGCGATGTGTTGGGTGGGGGCGGTTTGAAGCAACATTTGATGTGATCGGATATTGAGTAGATCCATGATTGGTGATGACTTTGACATCGTGATTCAGCAGCTTTTCATGGAGCTCTGTGAGCGTGGTAGGGTTGTCTCTGCCTTCAATTTGATCCACTAATGACTTGTATTCTTCAGGGAGGCCGTCAAGAACATACTCAATTTGGTCTTCATGATCAATGACTTTTTCCAGCAGTGCCAATTGATCAAAGCGAGTGGTAAGTCCCTGAAATTATTCATCGATGGTTTTAGTGCCTTTCTTCCACTGCTTGATTTGATACTTGAGCTGTTTGATGTGGCCACGACTCGGTTTAGTGTAAGTAGAAGCAAGTGTTTCCTAGACTTGGGCGGTGGTTGTGGCTCGAGACACAAGTGGTTGGACCGAGAACAAGAGTGCTCCGATGAAAGCACTGTAGATCAACCTGTCTTGGCGTTGGTGAAGAGCATGAGCTGGATTTGGGATCAAAGCACCATCGACAGTGATTGTTGCGCCAGAGACTGGTTTTGAGCCATCAAGGAAGTAAGTCATGTCGTAGCCATCAAGGAGGGCATGGATTTGGTTACGCCACATGATGTAGTTGGTGGTGTTGAGCTTAGTGATATTCTGCATATTGATGTTGAGCAGAGCGCCATGGGTTGTGGACAGAGTTTCTGTCGAAGCAGTGACACCAGTGGAGGTTTGAGATGAGGTCATAGTGATTTGAACAAAAGAGAAGCAGAAAGAAGGAGAAGTGTCAATGAGCAGGAAAAAAAAATTGAAGCATAAGCTTTTTTTTTTTTTTTGTTTTACGGCTGAAGTTTTTAGGTATCGACTAAAAGCTCTGATACCATATATGATTTTAGAACTGAATAATTCTTATTGATATCAAGGCTATACATTTATACAAAGAGTCAGCTGTGAACTAAAGGAATAGAGAATATTTACAAGTAAATGAGAAAGATGTGATGGCGATAATCAAGGTCCATCATATCTGTAATTACATATTTGAATATTCTGATAATATGAAGAGAGAATTTGAAATGACAGATCTCGGGGAGCTTAGTTACTTTCTTGGAATGGAGATAATCCAAGATGAAGATGGAGTGTTTGTCTCTCAAAAGAAATATGCAAAGAGGCTTTTAGAGAAGTTTGGGATGAAAGAATGTAAGAGTTTGTCAACACCTCTTACAACTCATAGTAAAAGCAAAAAAGGAGATGAAGAAAAGTTCAAGGATGTAACAAAGTATAGAAGCATAGTTGGAGGCCTTCTATACTTATGTGCTTCAAGGCCGGATCTCATGTATGCAAGCTCATACTTGTCTAGATACATGGTGACACCACTCAAGAGACATTATCAAGAGGCTAAGCGAGTTCTAAGGTATATCAAGGGAACGACTGAATATGGTGTTCAATTTAAGAGTACACAAGAACCGGAGTTGGTTGGATATTCAGATAGTGATTGGGGTGGTTCAGTTGAAGACAAAAAGAGCACATCTGGTTATGTGTTCACTCTAGTATCTGCAGTTTTTTGTTGGAACTCAAGCAAGCAAAAGACCGTAGCACAATCCACGGCCGAAGCAGAATATATTGCGGTATGTGCAGCAACAAATCAAGCCGTTTGGTTGCAGAGATTGGTAAATGAAGTTGGGTTCAAGACTGAGAAAGGTGTGAAGATATATTGCGACAACAAGTCTGCCATAGCCATTGGCAAAAACACGGTTCAACATAAGAGAACAAAGCACATTGATATTAAGTATCATTTGTGCGAGAAACTGAGCAAAAGGGACTCATAAAGCTGGAGCATTGTCCCGGAGAATCACAAGTTGCTGACATTCAAACAAAGCCCCTAACTACCTCAAGGTTTAAAGACTTAAGAATGAAGTTAGGAGTTAATACGAAACTCAATTAAGGAGGAGTGATAGATTATAATTGAGTTTTGTATTGTATATAATGTATATATTGTACATATGTTAATCTGCACTTAAGTAACCGTTAGTTGGTTACGGTTTCACTTGTGTCCTTTCGAAGAAGCTTTTCTTCGTATGTGAATTTTCCCTTGTATATATACGTTGTCCAAATATCAATAAAAGTAGATCATTTTCCTGAACAACAATTGTGTAATAGAGAAATTATCAAAGAGAGTAACGTGAGAAACAATCAAAACAGAAAACTCTGTTTTGTTGTCCGATCCGAACATAACAAACTTTAATAGGTTAAAGTCTTATAGGGAAGTCAAGGAACTCACGACGACTAATAATGAACAAGATATATCTGATTCAAGTAGTAACTCAAAACAACAACAAGAAAGCTTCATTTAAAAGGCACTGATGTCATCAATATTTTCTTGGAAAATGCGTGGTTTCACTCAGGCTTGCAAGCACAAGGTAGTTATAGATCAGATTTGTGTAGCTAGACCGTCTTTTGGATGCTTGGTCAGAACAAGGGTTCAAGAGGGTAATTTCTTGTCTGTTTTTACACATATCCCTGGCTGGAACTCAATCTCTAGTTACGACCACCATCGTCTTGGGAGAATTTGGGTCTGCTGGGAAGCGGGAGTTGAAGTGACTCCTCTTTAGAAAAGCTCACAGCTGATTACATGTTGGATTTTAATGCCATCGGGCGAGCAATTTATTTGTTCCTTTGTCAATGCATCGAACTTCCAAGTAGATCGAATAGTTCTTTGGGCTGAGTTATAAGACAATAAAAATATGTATGTTGCAGAAAATACGCAATGGATTATCCTAGGAGATGTCAATGAGATCCTAAGCTCCTCAGAGCACTTGCGCTTCCAAGATTACTCAAGAGACAGATCGGGTATGTTTGAATTTCAGAATGCAGTGTCTCATTGTAAGTTTCAATATCTAACTTCGTTAGGGCCGAAGTTCACATGGTAACCCTATTGGTAAAAAGCTAGATCGAGCACTGGTAAATGGCAAGTGGTTGTCTAGTTTCCCAAACTCCTTAGCTTCTTTTGACCCCCTACGGAGTCTCTGATCACGCAAGATGCACAGTTTTTAAATTATCTTACCGATCATCCATAATTTGTGCAAATAGTGTCACAGTTTTGGCCGAGCAGTCCACAATTATTCATTCTTGATCAGCTCTTCAACGGTTCTACATGAAATTAAAAGAGTTGAAACCAGAACTTCAACAGTTGAATAGTACCCAATATGGTGAACTGTCAACATGAACGAGAAACACTTATACTAAGCTATGTGAACTGCAGCAAATGGCCTTACTTGATCCAAATCCTCAATCTTTTGTTGTTGCATCTGAAGCTTTGGAAGAATGGAACTATCTCGTAAGGGTTGAAGAAAAAAAAAATTACAATAAAGAATTATGAATCCAATGGCTGAGCTCAGGGGATAAAATACGCTTTTTTCCATCGAACAGTGCATGAGCTGCACATCCATGAATGCCATTAAACGAATTGCAAAGGCAATATGGTACTGTATTGACAGATTTGGGTGATATCAAAGATGAGGTTGTTAACTATTTCCGAAATTTTCTCCAGCTCCACTCGCATGAAGTAGAAAATTAAGGTCTCCGACTCTGGTTTGCAGAGCCTAGTCAGAAAGGAAACGACATATCAAGAATATTGAAATTCCTAAAATCACTAAATTTAAATTTGAAGATTTTTAGAAGTTTTAAAGAGAGACTTTAACAAGAAAAAAAAAAGCAAGGAGAGAAAATGCATAGTGATTACTTAGCTACAGAGGTTTCTGAAGCAGTAAATATTTGATGTCAGAACTTATTAAAAGGTAAACGACATAACAAAAATATTAAAATGCCTAAAATCACTATATTTATATTTGGAGATTCTTAGAAGTTTCAAAGATAAGACTTTAACAAACAAAACAAAAAATCCATGGAGAGAAAAGGAGAAGAGAGAATTATAAATAAAAACATGTTTCAAAGAGTAAATGAATAAAAAAAGTATAGAACTGAGTTAAGAATTAATTTCTCTTTGCTGGCAAAAAAAAAATTAATTTCTCTTTCAAAGCATAAATAAATTAAATTAGTTTTCAACTGTTCAAAGAGAGACTTTAACAAAAAAAAATAATAAAGGAAGGAGAACAGTCCTTTTGGTGTGTTTTCCACAACAGTCACATTGAGGAGGTTTTCCACGTATAATTTTAGTGTGTCGTTTACTTTTTAGCATTGAGTTTTGCTGCAAAGTTTTATATATTTTTCTTACAGGTTCACACAAGTGAGGGGAATTTTATTCCGTTGTGCCTTTGTGCATTGTTTCCCCAACACACCTTACCTTTATCACCATTGTTTATTTCTTGTTTTGTTTCTATTGTTTAAGAGAGAGAGCCTTCACTAATTTGTCACTACAGAGAAGATCCCTAAAACTTTTTTAATACTTATATTTGAATATGCTCTGCAATACATCTATTGCTTTTGTTTATTTCATCATGTGTGAGTAGATTCCTTGTTGGGATTAAGGCTTTTCGAAAGGGGATTCATTGATTGCTAAAATAGGTTGTTAGATTTGGTTTTATTCGTTTATAGTTCTTCATCCATGTATATATGTGTTGGTTATTGATTGAACAACATTCTAGCTACTATTTTAGGAAGATTAACTTTCTGAAAGCTTGATAATTCACCTAAAATAATCTAGATGAGCATCGTGTTACAGCCGGCGGGAGTTGAGTTGTATAACTTTCTGAACATATCAAACTTGATATGATTGTGTGTTTAACTGCATATACTCGCAGTAGTTGAGTAGCTAGGTTGTTGAAAATACTATGTTTTTTTTTCTGCGAGAGTAGGTCAAGAACCCCTTAGAGATTTGAGTTCTAGAAAGATCCATGATACCCTAAGAATTTCATGCTTCCCAATATTCTGTTTATTGATATTTTACATCGTTTATTTCACATTTATATTCTGTTTTCATTCACCATAAACCAAACAAAAACTCCAATTTATTTTGTCTTTTTATTTGTCAACTACAATTTATTCTGTCTTAGTTTTATTCTCTTCTAACAAATTCATAGTGTAGGTCATTAGTCTATGTAGGATCGATCATTACGTATTACATATGATTAGATGTGCACTTGAGGTCTTTTCATTGTGTTTATTCAAGGCTAAAACTTTACACACATCAGAGGTCAAGAAGGATCTAGAAGATTGTTGACAGATGCCAATATCTTAGATTAAAATAAATAAATTTATCTCTAAATTTATTATTTGCATTTATGTTTTAATTTAATTTAATTAGCTCTATATCTATATAAATCGATGTATCATGTAACATTATTCTTATGAGACTCCAATAATAATTCTTCTCAAATTCCTTTGTGTTCTTACTCTCATCAAACTTATCATGGTATCAGAACATTGATCCAGTTCTTAAAAATTATGGTTTAGTTATGTTGGCTTTCGCAACGAAAAAGGAAAAAAAAGGTTTGCTTGTCTAGGTCAGTGATCATTTCTCTCTGTTTCACCAAAAAGTGTCGTTCAGACACTTTTCATACAATTTAAGAAAATATTCAATTATACAAATCTAAGTTTATTTAATATGTCACTAGTTAGATGATATTCTCTTAAATTCAAAAGTTTTAGTTTTGGATAAAGGGTAAATTAGATTTTTTTTAATCCCATTGAAAATTTAAAATGACATTCCATTTTGAAACAAAACTTAACTCTATAATGACTCTTTCTAAAACGGAGGGAATAAATGATTTGTAATGTTGACTGTAGAGTTGAAACATACCTTATTCACATATTTAATTTAAAAATAAAATTAAGAAGATAATATTTTACAAGTCAATGGCATTAGTGATGTAAAATGATTTTGGTGACGATATTTACATGTAAATTTAACAAATTTATGATTTTATTTTTCTCAATTAATCTATGATTAACAAACTTATGATTAGATTTTTCAAAATGCTTATGAGAGAATATCTAATCCCACTCTATTTCTCCCTTAAATTCTATTATAGAGTAAAATCTTTTCCAACTCCACTCTATACCACACTTAAAAAAGAGTAACAAAAATATTACTCTATATTTGGAGTAACACTATTCATTACTCTAGTACAGAATAAAAAAAATTTATTTATAAAGTAGTCATTTAATTTTTATATGTTTTTATTTTACAATTTTACTAAGCATTTTTAGTTATGTAGTAAACTAATTCTAGATAATTTATTTTATATTAGCTCATAAACAATATTAGCTTATTTCACACTTCAGGCAGAATGGATCATGTGTGGGAGAAACAGTAATGATTATGCTTTAAAAGTTTATGATCTTTTTGTTGTGTTTGTTATTGTTTTATTATATTGTATAACTAATTTTATTTATGTAATTAATTTTTTATTTCAATAATATCATAAATTTATTGAAATTTTGGCTTAAAGTTAAATAAGTGTGTCAAATTTATAATTTTGATAATTAATGGGTGTTTAAAAAAATAATTAAGTAAAGAAAGAATATACTTAGAATATTTTTCTTAGTATAAAAATAGAGGGATGCAATGGAGAAAAATTCAACTATATTTTAGTGTTTTTCTATTTTAGAGTAACTAATAGAAAAATGGGTTGGAGATGCTCTGAAATAATGTATAAAGGATATAAAAAAAATTCAAACTGCATACTTTACATATTTTGGAATAAAATTATATGCTTAGAGTAAATACATAACCAGCGTGAATAACAAAAAATTATCAAAAAAGAGAGTGAATAATTAGATTATCCTATCATTAGTATTTGTATTTTTTAAAATATATATTTGCTTAATTTAAATATATTCAATGCTGATGTAACATCACCAAAATCATTTTAAAGATATTTTTGTCCTATCATTACTTTGAAAGACTAAATCAGACAAAAAATCATTTCACCGTGAAATCATTGCCAAATTTAGGAAATTGATTGCCAGTCTAGCTACTTAATTTTCACCTAAATTTCTGTTTTATACTAGGATTTTTCTTATTAAAAACAACTCTTGAAAAAGGAGAGAGATTTGAGAAAAGAAGAAGAAGAGGAGGTGGTTTGGTCAAAGATCCCGAAAAGAAAGCAATAACACACATTCACATGCCTCTCACGTGCATGGCTATAAAAATGAATCGTTAATAAATTCCAAAATCAGTATTCATCTTTGACAAGAACAAATAAAAAACACTGTTCGTAACGTTCACTCTTCGTTCACGTTGGGGAATTCAGAATATCTCCTTCGTAACAAAAAGAGAAAGATCAAGGAGATTTTCTCGTGATGGCTACAGGAGCCGACGGAATATTCCGCAATATCTTTGAAGGTTGCATCTCTAGCTGTGACTCTACAATTCAACGTCGTCCATACCACAAAAACTGCAGCTGCGCTCTTCATGAGAGATCTCGCGGTTCAGGCTCCACTACCCCATGTCGCCATGGAAGGTTCGAGATCGTCTGGTTCCCGATTAGACGATCTTGGAGCGAAGGCAATAGTATGGCTTTGCATCTCGCATCATCTTCATCTTCCTCTAACCTCCAGTCGCTTTCGTCGTCTTCGTCTATTTCTACACTCGCATCCTTATCTTCGACAGTGTCTGATATTGATTCCCCCAGTTAAGGCAAAAACTATATGTTAAGTTTATTTGTGTCTTCTTTTTGTTTTGTTTCGAAGAGAGTCAAATGATGTTTGATGTATAATTAGAAAGATTTCATTGATTCCTTGGTAAAAAAAGGAATCTAATTCAAATGTTGTAATGGTCAAATAGCATTTGTACAGTTAAATCATGTTTTTGGGTGTAGAATTAGTTCAATTATTGTAATATGGTTTATTGGTTTTTAAGGCTTTTTTCTTTTGATTTATTCATTTTATGTCTCCGAGCTTCTCATTGTCGTATATTTACAAGGCTAATGCGTTTATTATGTGTTTTTGTTGACAAAAAAAAAGTGTTTTTGTGTGAATGATGATTAAAATTGTTAACTAAAATTAAATCATAAATATTTTAATTAGAAATTTTGTAGTTAAAATACATAAAATAATTCATTAATATTTATGTCAACAAATGCATCATACTTAGATTAATAGAATAATAAAGTACATGTAGATTTTCAAGTACCTTTCTAAATAAAAACAGCGTACGATATACTAATGGCAGTTATCGACCTCTAGAGAATAAATTACGTTATACACCGGTACGATGTGGTATCTTTTGATGGAATAATCCAACACTTAAATTAGTGTCTAAAATGCTAAGGGAAAGAGTAGACGCGTAAGAGTATTACAAACAAAAACGTATTTATAGAACCAGAGCCGGTCCGAAGTTATGTCATGCCTAAAGCAAAACAAAAATGTATTGCCGCCTTATATGTACCCTAAAATTATCGTATAATTTTTCAAATATATATATGCTGAAAGTTTAAATCCGTAACATTACAAAAAATTATGCCACTATATTCAGTGTTCGAAAACTTGTTAAACACTAATTAAACATTAATAAACGTTTAACATAAAAGCACTGATAATAATTTATTTGATAATTTTGGTTAACGTTTATTTATTTTGAAATAATTATAGTGTTAACATATTTTGTACTAGAAACTGTTTTTAGCTTATATAAAATAAGAGAATTTAAATTATTTTAGTAACCCCACCGTTTGTTCAATTATAAAGTTTATATTCTCACTAAAATATAATATATTGTGATGTAAACCTTTAAATCTAGAGAAAACCAGAAAGAAAATAATATACATTTAAAAATATTATGAGGCCCACCTAAAGATATATTTAAGGTAATTTTTCTATTTTCTAATATTTTTTTACTGATAGAGTTAATACGTTAATAACATTTAATTCTATATCAAAAAATTTCTCTCTTTTCCTTTTTGTTTTTTTTCTCTCTCTTCTTTTTTTTGTTCTTCTCCTTCTCAGGTTTCTTTGCAACTACATGTCTCTTGTTTGTTCTTCTTTCTCCAGACAAACCAAAAATGATACCCCTTCAATTTTGATTTTAATTTGGTACTTGCTCAACTTCACCTCAAGGCCGGCCCTGTATAGAATATACCTTTATAGAAGAACTTATCCATCATGGAAATAATTTTCAGTTTGTCGGATTGAATGATATAACTCATTAGCCTCTATAAAAAAGTAGTATACATCACAGAGGCAAACACATGAGATTAGGTTTGAGGGACAGTTGCAATGATGTCTTATGTATAAGAGTGCATATGATCAATATTAAGTCATACATTTAATGCAACCATCAACTGTCTATGCAGCTAGTTCCCTTGCGTCATTTAATGTGGATAGGTTTCTAGTTTCAGGGTGTGATTAGTGAGCATTAAAAAAAATTCAAGAAATGGATGAAATTGAGAGGAAAACAAAGTGATAATTAGAGATATTGGGGAGAACACAATTTGTTTTTTATTAGAAATTTAGAATGGTGTCAATCGAGAGTAATTCAGAACGACGAATTAAGATATAATATTTTATTATTTTAAAACCAAGAAAATAAAAATTAAATACTCTATTTAAAATATAATTATTGTCAAAATATATTGCAACTTTATAAATTATGCTATTAATTAAAATAATAATATCATTATAATGAAAGGCCATAGGTGCTGGAATGTCAAGGAACTCTGCAGTGTTTGCACTTAAATGATTCAGAGTGTATTGGGAAGATTCTCTTAGGCTTGAATTCGAGGGAAAATTCTATTTAATGAGGGGAGAATTGTAACACCCAAATATATTTGGCATGTTTAGGGTTTAGTTAGGAAAAGTCCACTTACTGTTAGAAGCCCATTAAGCCCAACTAATGCTAGAATTAAATTAGACCAAAATAGAGTTAGTGTAATTAGATCCCATTAAGCCCATTACTTGTTAGTAAACCCTAGGACTAGTCATTATAAATAGAAGTCAGCCCCAAGACAGATCTCATAACCCAAAAACTTGGAAACTTGAGAGATGAGTTAGAGAGAGAGCAAGGAGCCCTAGCCACCATCTCCCAAGCCTCCACCGCCGCCAATCTTTACCACCAATCACTGTGTCTTGATTCGCATGTAGCTGGTTGCGATACTTGGTACTGCAGCGTGATTCCATCTTTTTATGTAATTTAGTAAGCCTTATAACCCTAAAACTCTAGTAGTTGTGTTTTAGAAACCCTAGTATCCCTATTATTAATGAATCTCTGATCTTTGTTGTTGAAATTCTCTAGTTATTTGCAAAGATGCTGTAATGTGATGATAAGGACATGAAGAAGTTACAAAAAAAATAATTCGAGCAACATGAGTTAGAAAATCCTAGCCAGGAATTGCTTGATGCGCATAGGTGAAGATGTGATTCACGGATCCTCTTTTGCTTTTAGATAGATCTGTGTTGTTGTGATTTTCTGAGTGTTAGGAGTCTAGACTGTGTGATGCATTAGGGATAGATATATATATTTGTGATATGTGAGAAGTTCTGCAGATAGATAAGCTCTTTTGTAGAGTGGATTGAACATGTCGGTCTGTATGTCTGGCTAAGCGAGGATGCAACTCGTTAACCTAGTCGACGGACCAACAATTCGGCTTATACCTATTTGATCTTATTATTGCTTTGTGTTTTGCTTTCATATAGTTGACTAGGATTGAATTAGAATTTAGTTGCATGAAACTAAGTTGCATGAGAATGTTAGGTTGTTAGATTTTTTGATGTCTCTATATGATGACTTTTGAAAACCAGTATGTGACCAATGTTTCTATTGGTAAACAGCTGCATCCATGGCCTTTTCCTTGAAAAAGATTATTGTTTTCTTTTTCTTAATTGTTACACTATTGCTATTAAACGACTATGTAAATTTGACCGAGGATTTATCCAAACAAAAAAATGGCCTTTAAGCCCACCCATCAGTCATTTGCTAGCGGTGTTTCCCCATGTAGCCACAATCATTACCCTAAAATACACAAATGGTCTCTATTATTCTTGCCACTTCCTACAATAGCTTAAGGCACTACTAACAATAGTGTAACAATTAAGAAAAAGAAAACAATAATCTTTATTGAGGAAAAGGCCATGGTCGCAGCGGTATGGTCATACGTTGCAAAAGCTAAACATCATAAACTAAAAAAATAAAACACTCTAGGTCCGAACATTTCCAACTTCTCACTCATTGTCCAATTCTTTGGTTGGGTCATTCGCTATAAATAACTCATTTAAGTCGGGTATCACTATTGTGTTCGATGGTCTTACTTGTGTGGATGACTCCTTCGGTTTCATAGTTTTGTTGAGGTCATATTCCACCTTTTTTGGTTCTTGTTGCAATATCTCTACTGTCTGTTGTCCAGCCGGGTTACGTGTCTCATCATCCCGAGTCGCCAGTAGTTTTTGTAGCATATATTTATGCTTCTCCATTAGTTCCTTAATGTCCTTAAGTTCGTTCATTAGCTGATCATGCTTATGGACGAACTTAAGGACATTAAGGAACTAATGGAGAAGCATAAAGATATGGTTCAAAAAATAATGATGTATTTGCAACAATATGACAAATTGCCCAACAAACTTGGACAATGAGTGAGAAGTTGGAAATATTTTGACCTTGAGTGTTTTATTTTTTTAGTTTATGATGTTTTGCTTCCAAAATGTATGACCATACCGCTGTGACTATGGCCTTTTCCTCAATAAAGATTATTGTTTTCTTTTTCTTAATCGTTACACTATTGTTAGTAGTGCCTTAAGCTATTGTAGGAAGTGGCAAGAATCATAGAGAGCATCTGTGTATGTTAGGGTAATGACCGTGGCTACGTGGGGGAACACCGCTAGCAAACGACTGATGGGTGGGTTTAAAGGCCATTTTTTGGTTTGGCTAAATCCTTGGCCAAGTTTACATGATCATTTAATAACAATAGTGTAACAATTAAGAAAAAGAAAACAATCATCTTTATTAAGAAAAGGCCATGGTCACAGTGGTATGGTCATACATTGTGGAAGTTAAACATCATAAACTAAAAAATAAAACACTCTAGGTCCGAAAATTTCTGACTTCTCACTCATTGTCCAAGTCTTTGGATGGTTCATATCGCTACAAATAACTCATTTAAGTCGGGTATCACGATTGTGTTCGATGGTCTTACTTGTGTGGATGCCGCCTTTGGTTTCATAGTTTTGTTGAGGTCATATTCCACCCTTTTTGGTTCTTGTTGCAATTTCTCTTTTTTTGGTTGGCCGGCCGGTAGGGGTGTCAAAATGGGTAACCCGACCCAACCTGACCCAAACTCATATGGGTTTGAGATTTATATGGGTTACTTGACCTAATCCATTTATTTTATGGACAGAATTTTATATACTCAAACCCATAATTGTTAAACCCACTGGTCAAATCGGTTAAATGAGTTACCCATATATATATTAAATATAATTAAAAAAAATCTAAAACATACCATATAATTATAAAACTAACAAGAATATCCAAATAAAAAAAATTAAATAAAAATATCTAGTTATTAAAATAAATAAAAGCATCGTAAAATCTTAAAATCACAAATCCATAAAACCATAAAATAATAAAACCATAAAACCAAAAAAATTAAATAACACTTGAATTTTCTTTTGATGCATCCGACTCTTTGATTTCTTCCGCTTCATTGTCTACAAATGATTTGAAAAGAAAAAAATTAGCAAATTAAGTATGATAATAATAGCTACTATTAACAAAATACCGAATATAGATGGGAATGATTACCTTTTTCATCGACGACATAACCAAATAACCAAGATCTAGGACAAAGTAAAGCTTGAACATGTTTAGGAAGAAGTCGACTCCGATATTTGTTAAGAACACGAGATCCAATACTGAAAGATGATTCTGAAGCCACCGTAGTGATGAAAATTCTGAACCCTAATAGTTTTAGGGTTTAGATATTTTACATATATTTTTTAAGTAGATGTTTTACATATTTATTATAAATTTAATAAATTTATGTTTTAATAGTAAACCCATGGGTAACCCAGAACCCAAATGGGTTTACTCACTAAACCTACCAACCCATTAGGGTCGACCCACGATAACCCATTTATGTATATGGGTATAAAAGTTAAACCCAAACCCATTAAAATAATAGGTAGTCTGGGTCAACCCATGGGTTTTGACCCATTTTGACACCCCTACCGGCCGGGTTGCGTGTCTCATCATCCAGAGTCGCTAGTAGTTTTCAAAGCATATTTTTATGCTTCTCCATTATGTCCTTATGTTCGTTCATTCGCTACAAATAACTCATTTAACTCGGGTATCACGATTGTGTTCGATGTCATACTTGTGTGGATGCGGCCTTTGGTTTCATAATTTTGGAAAAAATTTAAGTATTTTCATGATAATGACAATAAGACTGTAAAAAGAGAATTGATTGGTGATGAAACTAAATAGTTTAGATTAGTTGATGATGTAAGGTGTAAGAGTTTTGACCTCAATCTATGTCATGCCCTTTTCCCGAGCCCCTCGGAAACCGGTTGTGTCCTATAAGTTTGACACAAACCGAAGCGTGGTTGAAATACTAAAATTGCCCTTTTGCACACAAAACTCTCACATATAAGCATACCTTGCACAAATAACTCATGCAGATCGAACCCTGCATCCGTAAAAGGAGGCATGAGTAAACGGTAGTAGGTGTACTTAATAACAAATTATCCCTTTTGCAGACATAATCCTAATATACATCTAT
Organism: Cardamine occulta; assembly: GCA_028015245.1. Taxonomy (NCBI): domain Eukaryota; kingdom Viridiplantae; phylum Streptophyta; class Magnoliopsida; order Brassicales; family Brassicaceae; genus Cardamine; species Cardamine occulta. The sequence goes on along the minus strand of CM051388.1, from coordinate 18,206,117 downwards.
ATCTATCTACACCACTATGACAGCTTACAGTGTTATCATCTAGAGACATCACAAAATCTAACACTACAAGAAATCTACCGCAAAACCGACGGATTTTCCGACGGAAAAGAATTCCGTCGGAAATTTACGACGGCTTACCGATGGATTCCTGAGATTTGAAAATTCTGGGAATCCGTCGGAAATCCGTCGGAATTTTCCGACGGAAATATTTCCGTCGGAAAATTCCGTTGGAAATCCGAGGCGTTATATTCTGACGGATTTATGACGGAATTTCCGATGGATATTTGTATTCCGACGGATATCCATGCCGTTATATTCCGACGGATTTCCGACGGCTCATGGAAAAAAGTCGGAAAATATGAACGTTAATGTATCCGTTGAATTTACCGTTGTAAGCCGACGGATTTCCGACGGAAATCCGATGGAAACGAGTTTATATATATGTTTCTCCCATTCTCTATCCCATTACACAACAATCTTAATTTCATATCTCTCTCTCATTTCTTGTTTACTTAATACGAATTCTATAAAAAAAGTGAAAAATATGTCTAGATATTTTCGATCATGGATGGACGAACCATTAATGGATCCGGAGACGAACAACTTGAACGAGGAGTATGCACGAGGCATATACGAGTTCATGGAAGTGGCGGGAAGCAACCCGCGTGTTCAAAAATCAGGTAAGTTAAAATGTCCATGTTCAATTTGTAGGAATTCTCGTAATGTTGCGATAGAGATAGTTTGGCATCATTTGTATAGTAATGGGTTTACGCCGGGTTACAAGATATGGTATTTACATGGAGAAACAAATGTTGAGTATGGTAGTACTAGTGAACCAACTGTCTCGAGATAGTTTAGGAGGTAGTACGGAAGTAGATGTAGGTGTAGGGAGGCGTGCAGATGGTGAATGATGCGTTTAGAGAGAATGTCGAGTTTAGCGGTGAAGAAAGATATAGGTTCAAGAACCTAATGTAAGCAAGAAGATTTTTTGATATGTTAGATGCTGCAAAGCAGCCACTATATAAAGGGTGTAAAGAAGGTCATTCGCCTTTATCAGCTGCAAGTAGATTGATGACGATTAAGACGGATTACAATTTGGCGGAGGAGTGCCTTGATGCGATAACAGATTGGGCGAAAGATTTATTGCCAGAAGATAATCTTTTACCCGGATCATACTACGAGGTACAAAAACTTGTATCTGGTCTTGGGTTACCGTATAAGGTAATAGATGTGTGCATCGACAACTGTATGCTATATTGGAGAGAAGATGAAAACCGCAAAAGATGTAGATTTTGTCGTAAACCACGGTATCAGGAAAGTAGTGGCAGAATTCAAATTCCATATAAACGTATGTGGTATTTACCAATAACAGAGAGGTTGAAGAGGTTATATACTTCTCAGCGCAGAGCCAATGAGATGGCATGCAGAACATCGTCAAGATGGAGATATTACACATCCTTCAGACGCAGAAGCTTGGAAACATTTTCAATCATTGTATCTAGAGTTTGCGTATTAGCGAAGGAATGTGTACCTCGGGTTATGTACAGATGGTTTTAACCCATTTGGGAAGCATGGAAGGAAGTATTCGTTATGGCCCGTAATTGTAACCCCTTACAATTTGCCTCCATCTCTGTGCATGCGTAGAGAATTTTTATATCTATCGATTCTTATTCCCGGCCCAGAGCATCCGAAGAGATCACTTGATATATTCCTCCAGCCATTGATCTATGAGTTACAAATGCTATGGGAGCATGGTGTGGAAGCGTATGATGTTTCGACTCAGCAAAACTTTAAGATGCGTGCGGTGCTTATGTGGACCATAAGCGATTTCCCAGCATATGCTATGTTATCTGGATGGACAACACATGGGAGATTATCGTGTCCGTATTGCCAAGACAACACAGATGCATTCCAACTAAAGCATGGTAGAAAAAGTTGTTGGTTTGATTGTCATAGGAGATTTTTACCGAGTGATCATCCATATCGTCGTTCGAGAACAATGTTTACGAAGGGTAGGCAAGTTTTTGATGGTCCACCGCCTGAGATAGACGGTGAAACTTTATTGGAACAGTTGAGAGATTTTGGTGCTGAGACGACTCCTTATTGTGGGGGTAATGGACATGAACCTATTTATGGTGTCGGTGAATTTCATAGCTGGCACAAGAAGAGCATATTTTGGGAATTGCCTTACTTTGGAAGAACCATTTATTGCGGCATAATCTTGATGTGATGCACGTTGAGAAGAACTTCTTTTGAGAACATCATGAACACAGTCTTAAACGTCCAAGGGAAGACGAAAGACAATATGAAATTTAGATTAGACTTGCCAGCATATTGCGATCGAGGTTTTCTTGAAGTGCTCCCAAATGGTCAATGTCCATTTCCATTATACCGGTTAGAAGTAGCAAAGAAAACAGAATTTTTGATTGGATTCACGGCGATGTTAAATTCATCGATGGATACGCATCTAATCTGCGTGAATCGCATCGATTATGGAGAAGGAAAGTTTACTGGAATGAAGAGTCATGATTGTCACGTTGTGATGCAGAGGCTTCTTCCATTCGCTTTTGCTCATCTTCTCCATAAAGACGTCCACCAAGCAATTGCAGGAGTATGTGCTTTCTTTCGCGATTTATGCACAAGAACACTTACTGTTGAGGGAATCCAAATTTACAGGCCAATATCCCGGTGATCCTTTGTAATTTGGAGAAGATATTTCCACCATCTTTCTTTGATGTGATGGAACATCTTCCGATCCACCTCCCACGAGAAGCTGAACTAGGAGGCCCGGTTCAATACCGTTGGATGTATCCATTTGAGCGGTATATGTTACATCTGAAGAAAAAGGTTAAGAATTTGAGTAGAGTAGAGGGATCTATTATCGCCCAGAGCATCAACGAAGAGGCCTCACAGTTTACTGAATATTACTTCCCGTCAGTAGTTCGTACGAAGAGTAGACGTCCTAGTCGCCATGATGATCGTGGTGAGAGAGCGATTTACCCCGTCGTTGTTCCAGAGTTATTTTCCCAAGTTGAGCGAGTCAGTGGCAAAGGAAAAAGGCGTAAATTATCTCAACAGGAGTTTACACACTTGCATACGTATATCCTAACCAATTGTGAAGAAATTACGGAATACGAAAGGTAAACAAGGATTCTTTTGTGTCATTTAATGTATAATTGATTATTTTATATGTTATTATTAACTTGTCAACTATTTTGGTTTTCGTACAGGATTTACATGGCATTAATACGCGGGTACTATATGGATAAGACAGAAGACGAGCTTCAAGTCCATAAGGAGGAGGAATTTATGTCTTGGTTGCAATTTTACGTAAGTGTTTAAAAACACTAAATCATTTAATAAACTATTTTTAAATACTAATATCTAACTTATTTTTGTAGGTTTCTGAAGGAGTAATAAGCGGACAGACATTTCCCACATGGTTATTGGAATTTGTTAATGGTCCAAACTACATTGCAACTTCTTATCCTAGATACTACAGTCGTGGATATGGGTTTAGGGTTCATGACGAGAGAAGAACAACGCAAACTTCAGATTCTGGTATTTCAGTGAAATCTGGTAATGATGTTTACTACTTGGCGTTCTTCAAGAAATTTTGGAAGTGTACCCAGGAATGTTAGACTTGAGGTGCATTGTTTTCAAGTGTGATTGGTATGATTCAACACTCGGTCGTGGGCTTCATGTAGACCAATTTGGTGTTACGTCTGTTAATTCAAGTCAGAGACTAGAAACGTATGACCCATTCATTCTACGATCACAAGTGAGCGGTAGGGTACTAATAATAGTGTAATTAATACTCAATTCCTTATTTAGGTATAATAATTACAAAACTAATATTTTATTTTTAGGTGTGCTATATTCGTTACCCTCGAGTTACACGGCGGACGGATCCTTGGCGCACAGTTACTAAAGTGACCCCGCGAGGAAGAATTTATGGAGTTGCAGAACATGATCCTTTACAGCCAGCAGAAGTTGTTCCAATGGATCCAGTTGAGCCTTCTTGTGCTCTGGATCTTGTTGTTGATTTCACACAATTTGGTTTAGTTCCTTCCGACCACGCAGAAGAACAAGGTGAATTTTATGAGGATTCAGACTCAATTCCATCTGAGGGGTCATCATCATCATCTAATGAAGACTAGTTATACACGTGGTTTGTATTATTTTTTGGTATTACAGAAAGTTGTAAATTTGTTATTTTGTATTTTATTTAATTTTGACATTACGGTGTAAACCATAGGTCCTCGAAAACCGCAGCTGCCGAGCATTTTATAAGCTCAACTTCAGCTTTGTATATTTTAACAAATTTTAATAAAATAAGATTTTGCCAGAAATTAAAAATTCCCTAAACAAACCCATTAACAAACCCAACTCATTAAACCAGTTAAAAATTAATTTTAAAATGACCCCCAAAACCGTCGGAAATCCGTCGGATTTTCCGACGGATTTCCGACGGTAATATAATTTAAACCTTAAAAACGGACACGTGTTTTCGTTAAAAGAATAGTCCCGTCGGAAATCCGTCGGTTTTTCCGACGGATTTCCGACGGTTCAGGACTTTTTTGTCGAATTACGCATTCCCTTATCTTTCAAAAGACACGTGTAACCCTAAAACCGTCGGAAATCCGTCGGAAAAACCGACGGATTTCCGACGGGTTTGGGGTTTACATGGTCAAATTATAATTTCTTGTACATCAAGACAATGTTAACAACAAACTTTGACAAAATAAACTAAATTATGTGATATATAACATATTTTAAAAAGATTTTGTTTTTAGACATGGTTCGATCGAAAGTGTTTCATAGATAAACATATAGTTAATGTACAAGTTTACCAAATACGAAATAATCATCTAAACTTTTGAAATTTGTCAAATTAAAGATTTCTATAAGTTATTTGTGTTTGCAAACATGAATTTATAATACTATAAACATATGTTTACTGAAACGGTGCGTAAAAAACCACTAAAACCACAAACCCGTCGGAAATCCGTCGGAAATTTCCGACGGATTTCCGACGGGTTTGTGGTTACACGTGTCCCCGTTTAAGGATTGACTGGCCAATCGGAAAGCATGCATATTTTGACTATCCGTCGGAAATCCGTCGGAATATTCCGACGGATTTCCGACGGAAAATAAAAATGTAACCGCGAAACTCTTTTCGTTTCCCGCGATGCCTAAATTTTCGCCTATCCGTCGGAAATCCGTCGGAAATTTCCGACAGATTTCCGACGGATTCCCAAAAATTTAGGCGGTAACCTTTCCGAAACCTTATCGAGAACGTGCGTAATTTAATTTTTTTAAACCGACGGATTTCCGACGGAAATATCCGTCGGAAATATCGTAATATATACAGACTTCGTCTTCTTCCTCCTCACTTTCGCAGACGAGTTGAAAACTTCCAAAATCGCGAAACCTCTCCCAATCTTCCGGATTTCCGTCAATATATCATCATTATGTCTCAAAATCCCCCAAACTTGTAAGTTTTGAAGTTTATATTATTGATTGTTAAGATTTTAGTTAGATTGATTGTTTAGAAAATTAGATTTGTTAGATTTAGGTTTGTAATGTTAGATTTATGTTTTAATTGTTAGATTTAGAGTTGTAATGTTAGATTTAGGTTTGTAATTGTTAGATTTAGGATTGTTATGTTTATTAAAATTATTTGTTTTCTTATTTTATTTATTAATTGAAATATTTATAATTTTTTTCATGCATTAATATTTTCTTAATTTTGGTATGTTATTATAATTTTTAGAAAATTATCATTATTTTATTGATAATTTTTAATCATTTTAGTAATTTATAATTATATTCATGAATTTTTCATTTTTTTATAAATCAAGAATTAACAAATTTTCAATTGTTTTGGAATTAATACTTATAAATAAATTTTTTTTTGTATTTTAGTAATTTATTAGTTTTTCCATAAAAGTAGAATTGTTTTGGTCTAATAATGAATTTAAATTATTTTTTCAAACTTTTTTTTTATTTTCATTATTATTTATTTTTTCATATAATGTTTGATACTTTTTAAAATTTTTATAGGGATTACGGTAGGTTTGTCCGTTCAGGTCACGGTGGACGTAGTAGTCGCCGGGGAGGTACTTCCGCTTCGAGGAGTTCTCCTATACCGGAGACACCTATCCCGGAGACACAGATCCCGGAGACACAGATCCCGGAGACAGCGTCTATGCCGATGCCTTCACCTACTGCACCATCGCAGATGAGCGTTGAGGACTTTGTCGCTCAACCAGGACGAGATAGATTGCCTCGTCTCCATCCGGAATGCGTAGGCAGAGACACATGGTAAGTATTTTTAAATTCAAATTACTTTAGTTACATTTCAAATTATTTGCACTAATTTCTTTTGTGGGTTTGGAGATTCCGGAAATGGGATTTCCAAGTCCATTAATCGGATGCTCAATGGAATGCTTCATCCGTACCCGACTTACAACCAAATGCCCCGAGCGGTTCAGGAAATGTGGTTTCGCCAATTTATGTAAGTACTTCATATTAAAAAAATTTTAACTTTTATTTAATATATTTATTTTATTTGAATTTTTGATTTGCAGCAAGAATTTACTTGGGATAGCCACATGACCGCCTCCGTTAGACGATGCTTCGATAAAAAAGCAGCTAGAATGTATTCGTGGAAGCTGAACGAGTGGAAGGAGAAGTGGCACAAGAATGATGTCCCAAGGAAGTTGCTTTCTAACCCGGGCCTATGGAGCGGGTTATGCACTTATTGGAGTGAAGAACCGACCAAGACAAGCTCCACAACTCATTCTGCGTGCCGAAACAGCGATCGCAAAGGAAAAGGCAAGGCGACGCACAATCTAGGAGTGGTTAGTTTGGTCACACGGGCCAAACAACTGGTAAGTTTTTTATTTAATTAAAATTTTATAATTTTATAGTTTACTAAATTTTCATTTTTGTAGTTTCGCCAAGACGGTGTCCCACCTTCCGCTATCACATTGCTCAAAGATGCGCATACCAGCAGGAAGAACCATGAAATCCAAGATCCGCTGGCTCGGGAGATCATTGACAACTATGAGAAGATGAAGGAAGATTTCCTCCTTTCTCAGCCAATCATCGAAGGAACGCCTCCAATGACCGATCTTCCAATCGAGAAGATTAACGAATTTGTCTACGAGGTAAGTAAAATATATATTTATATCGTTTTTTGTAATTTCTAATTTTTAACAAGATTTTCGTTTCTTACGCAGTGTACTCCGAAGACAAAAGGTCGTGTATTTGGTCTTCCGGACGACGACTCTTTTTCTGCAACTCGCGTTTCTTTGGCGATTCTCCAGATATTAGGGCACAGCTCGCAAACGAGACGCTGACATGGAAGCTATGAAGATGCAGCTGCAACAGCTCGCAGAAGAACAAGAAGCAAATCGCCTCCAACGAGAAGCGGATCGCCTCCAACGAGAAGCGGATCGCCTCCCACAAGAAGCGGAACGCGAGAGCTCCCGCAAGTTGGAGGCGGATCCCCGGTTATTGCAGCAACAAATGGCGGAATTCTTATCTCGCTTCCGCCGTAGTTTTAGTTTTTTTTCCTTTTTTATTTGAATTATTTTAGAAATATTGAATTATTGCATTATTATTATTTCTTTAATTTTAAAATTTGTTTTAATTTTAATTATAAAACAAATTTTACAAATTAATAAATTTATTTTTAAATATTCGATTTTATAATTAAAAAAAATTCAATAATTCCGTCGGAAATCCGTCGGTTTAAAAAAATCAGAATTCCGTCGGAAATCCATCGGTTTAAAACCGTCGGTTTGCCGTCGGTTATAGATCCGTCGGAAATCCGTCGGTTTATAAAAATCAGAAGTCCGTCGGAAATCCGTCGGTTTAAATCTGTCGGTTTGCCGTCGGTTATAGATCCGTCGGAAATCCGTCGGTTTATAAGAATCAGATTTCCGTCGGTGTTCCGTCGGTTTTTAACCGACGTAACACCGACGGCATTAAAACCGACGGATTTCGGACGGATTTCTGATTTCCCTATTCCGTCAGAATTCCGTCGGAAATTCCGACGGCTTTCCGACGATATTTTTATTTCCGACGAGATAGAAGCGACGGAAAAACCCGACGGATAACCGACGGATTTTGCTGATTCCGACGGATTTCCGACGGAAATTGCCGTCAGTTACGCGGTAGATTTCTTGTAGTGTAACAACCTAACATTCTCATGCAACTTAGTTTCATGCAATTAAATTCTAATTCAATCCTAGTCAACTATATGAAAGCAACACACAAAGCAATAATAATATCAAATTGGTATAAGCCAAATTGTTGGTCCGTCGACCTGGTTAACGAGTTGCATCCTCGCATAGCCAAACCTCCAGACCGACATGTTCGATCCACTATACAAAAGAGCTTATTGTAAAGACCCGTTCCGGATGCTCTGACGTCCGGTGATGCATCAATACGACTTCATGCCTTGTCACGGCAGAACCTCGTTGAATTTTCCTTCTTCCTTTAGAAATGCCTTTCCTTAGGCCATTCCCTTATTCTTTCATCTTACGCAGGGGAATTTCCTTTACCCTTGGTCTTATTTTTACCAATCCCTTGTACCAGTTTTATCGTCTTTCCCGTAGGCTTTAGATCAGTCCTTAAGTCGGCCAAGTCTTGTATTCTATCAGTTTGCCACCTTTGACTTACAGCAGCATATGACATCCTACTTAACCAATAAGTTTGGATCATTTCCATGCCTTGGCCAATATATGGATTCAAATCCTTTTTTGATCTGTTCCTTGATTCGCTAGATCATCTCCCAAGTATGCCAAATAGGTTTTGCGTGTCTACCGTGTAGTACACCTACCTTACCGCGCATCACTTGACTTCACATATTATCCCATCACTTCGTTACTTAGCCACACAACCAACCATCCCCATTGGCTAAGTATACGATAGGATGAGGAGTCATTTGTACCCTTTTCCTCCTGGTGGCCGATCAAGCTCATACTATTTTGGACCACCCATAATCCCGTATTGGACATTACCGTTGATACACTCCTTGGTCCAAACTGTTTACCCACCCAAGGGGTTGGGGACTTGCCATCTATGACTCTTTGGTTCATCTTTGATTGATACATACTTAGCCGATGAGTTTACTCGTGGGTTTGTTCCTCACCGATTTAACCTTTGGTATAAGTTGTTCCACTCACTGAGTCACCCATGTGATTACCGATACTCAACTCTGTTCAAGATGATCTTTTCTTAGGCGAATCCTTATTCATAGTCTTTTTATGGTCTTCCCTTGATCTCTTTTTTTTTCTCAGTGATTCCTCTCGTTTCTCGATGAGCCTCAAACTGAGAGAGAGCTTTCCGCCCCCTTGGGTGGGAATGATGATTTATTATCATCATCATTCCTTTTTGTAGTCCGTATTGATCCCTCGGCGAGTAACTGCTCTACTCGGCAGTTCTACCTGTTCATCGATCGGCTACACAATTCCCTGCCGGTAGAATGTTCGCATCCATCTGTCGACTTGCCGTTTACATGGATGATTCTTGTTTGTAGGCCGATTGACTATTGATCATGGCAGACCGTACCGATCAGCTAGACGAGTCATAGTTGTAATTGGCAGTCCAATTCTCGGTCCATCTGTCTACCCAGCAGTATCTTCACAGCAGTATCTTCGTATGGATCATTCGAGTATCATCTTTGTTCTTCATGATCTCGAGATCCATGCATTAAGAGAAAGCTCAGAATGAAAGACAGTGCATACGATGATGCATAGACAATAAACTCTCCAATCAAACTACCTAGATAATCTCCCCCCTTTGATTTATCCTTTAAACCCAACAAGTAAACTACTCAAGCATGCTTAAGGGAATCATCAAAGCAAGGTTTAAGTAATTCATAATCATAAATAAGAACAGAAGATAAAGGTTCAGAGATTACTCTTTAGAATCGAATACAAAGAGGTAAACACTTCTCCTTAAGAATCAAAGTAAAAAGAGATGAAACGGAAGAGAATTGGTGGACTCCTAGGGCTTTGGCGAGCAAGAGGGGCTTCTGGAGCTTCTCTGGTCGTCCTTAGGGTTTTGCTGTTCGGTTTTAGGGTTTTGGAGGCTAAACTCGTTGTTTTGATAAGTTTGGAGGAAGGAGAGTCAGCCTCGGTCACGGGCCTTGTGACCGAGGTGGTGAGGAAGGCTGGACTCGGTCACGAGCCTTGTGACCGAGGTCACCAAGAAGCTTGGCCTCGGTCACACTCCTTGTGACCCGAAGTTGATAGGTTATCACTCTTTGGGTTGTATCTTCCAAACAGCTAAATGGATTGCTTTGATTCTTATCCGAGGTGAATCTTGACTCTTCCAGCTTTCCATGGTTATAAATATCTCTGAATTTGGTCCACGGGAATGTCTTCAACGAATGTCAAACTTTTGATGCTCTGAAACTGCCTTAAAACGGATTTTGCTCCTTTTTGGTCTTTTTGTTTCATTTTCCCTTAAAACCTCTTTGAAACTAGAAATATTCGATAATAGCCTATTTAGCCTTGAAAACACACCAAAATCTTCATAAAAAAATATAAAAATGATAGTAAAAATAGGTAAAAATACGATGTTATCAGTTAGCTCCATCTTAGCTTAGCTTAGCATTTCAGCTAGCTAACTATCACCCAAGCTCGTCTAGCTACCCCAGCTTACCTAGCTGGTTAGCTCGAGCATTTAGCTCCTCTTTTTCTTAGCTAAGTCATTCAGTCCGTTTCTCGGCCATGACTAAGCTCTTCTTAAGCCTTCCTTGATCTTTCTCGAGATCTTTAGGTTATTATACCATTCATCTAGTCATATATAATTCATGACTTAGACATTTTCTCTTTTACTCATCTCTTACCAGATCCGTGTACCTACCAAACGCATTGGCCCCACTTTCCTCGAACAGGGATGCTACACTTGTCTATCTGCAGAGCTTCTCACATATCATAAACATATATATATCTAATCCTAATGCATCACAAACTCTAGACTCCTAACACTCTGATAACCACAACAACACATATATATATCTAAAAGCAAAAGAGGATTCACGAATCACATCCTCACCTTTGTGCATCAAGCAATCCCTGGCAAGGATTTTAAAACTGCTGCTGCTCGAATTATTTTTTTGTAACTTCTTCATGTCCTTATCATCTAACATTCCAGTATCTCTGCAGATAACTAGAGAGTTTCAACAACAAAGATCAGAGATTCATTAATAATAGGGAAACTAGGGTTTCTACAAACACAACTACTAGCGTTTTAGGGTTATAAGACTTACTAAATTACATAAAAAGATGGAATCACTCTGCAGCACCAAGTATCGCAACAAGCTACACGCGAATCGAGAGACAGTGACTGGTGGCAAAGATTGGCATTGGTGGAGGCTTGGGAGATGGTGGCTAGGGCTCCTTGCTCTCTCTTAACTCATCTCTCAAGTTTCCAAGGATTTTGGGTTATGAGATCTATCTAGGAGCTGACTTCTATTTATAATGACTAGTCGTAGGGTTTACTAATAAGTAATGGGCTTAATTGGATCTAATTAGACTAACTATAATTTGGCCTAATTTAATTCTAACATTAGTTGGGCTTAATGGGTTTCAAACACTAAGTGGACTTTTCCTAACTTAACTATAAACATGCCTTATCTATTTGGGCTGTGATCTGGGTGTAATAATTCTCCCCTCGCTAAATGGAATTCTGATACAAACACGGGAATCCACCCAATGATTTAATCAACGGAAGCAAATTAAAGGTTCAAGCTTTGGTGGTCGATGAGCGATGATAGAGATGGAAGATGGAGGTTTTGTCGAATGAATCCACACTCAACACACAATTTAAACAACTTGAATCCACAAGTTATTCAGCTCACATATCATACAAGACAAGTGAATTCTCACTAGCTTGAAATGACAAACTCAAAGACAGAATTTAAAAGAAAATACTTTTCTGACTAATTCTAAAATGATTGGTGAATACAAATTAAAACTAAGGTGAGCTTATATAGAGGCTCGTACAAATGGTCATAAGCTCTAAAACAGTAAAGAAATTGCAGAAATTAAATAAAAAGAGTTGTTGCACATTAAAGGGTGGTCCATGGCCGAAATAGGAATGTCTTGATTCTCTTGAACCTTGATAGCTTGGGCGAGTAGTAGTGCTGTCTAGGGATGTCCAGGTACACTGAATGTGTGTTTAGAAGGCGTCCAAAATTATCAGAATAGAGCTGTTGTGATTTGATCTCAATTGGCTCCAAAAAAGGCAAGTCTTGGGTCTGTGGGTTCCCATGTGGTAATGTGCAGCTTGGCTCATGTGAGGACGACTCCAGCTGGTAAATAAGCTCTCCTGGTTTCCATATATAGCTCTGGAAGGCGCACAAGAGATGAGAGATGCAACTTTCCATATATGGCAACAAACTGACCTGTTTTGGAAAATAGGTGACATCTTCATGTTCCTGATGAGGACATCAGAACCATGCAAGACCTGGAGCAAGAAAAACCAGCTAGTTCAAGCTTCTCAACGGACCAACATGGAGGAATCATGCTCAAGCAAAGATCTGATCAAAGAAAACCAAGTGAAGACCGAGCTAAATCCGGAGTTAGCACATATGCTCTAATTTGGCTCGGAACTGACCAGTCTAAATCAAGTCAGACCTTAAACAACCTGAAGACCAACGTGCTGCTGTTTTATTCAAGTTCTAAGAAGTCTGGGTTCTTTTCAAGCTGCCAAAACAACAAGTAATGTTAAATCACACATGGAACAAGAAGAGGATCAAGACTTGCCTTATTTGGATCATCACTCTATTAATTTGCAACGGCCATATTTTCATCAATCCTTGCGCATAAAAGAGACCCTCCAGAGCAACCAGAGACTTCCAAATTGACCAGATACAAGCTAATGCTCCACTTGCCTTATTTGGACTGATTTCGTAATTTAAGCTCAAATGGCTCAATTTATTCAACTCTTGCAATTTCTTTCATTTATTTTGGCTTATAGCCGATGTACTCTGCCCCTATAAAAGCATAGCTCGAGTCTCCTTGTAAATCACCCTTAATCGAGATTTTTAAGTTCATAAGAAAAAAACAGTTTTTCTTCTCTTTCACAAAGTTGTGAATTCTTTGTGTTTCCTTTCATTAGTTTTTATTTGAGTAATTCATTTAAGTCCTTTTGAGTCTGCAATTCAAGTTATTTGAGTGATTCATCTAACTAGTCTTGTTCATCAATTGAGAGAGCCAATCAACTCACCCCATCTCTATCTCTTTCACCTTCCGCTAAAGCTAGGTTTTTGGAATCCTTTGAACATCAAGTGATCTAAACTCGGTGTGATTCTGAGCCTACATTGTAGCAAACACAAACCATTCTATGACCGGACTAGTCAAGAATGCTTCATGCTTGCCACATGAAAAGATCTAGTATGATTAAGCCGATAGCTAGAGAGAATTCTAGCCTTCAGCTGAACCTTCCCTGATCCTTTCCCGTCCGACCATGACTTAGGCTTGCCAACCCTCGTCAATGATCGTCCGTTGAGCTAATCCAGACAGGATCATATACCAGGTTCACTCGAGGGATTTTGAGAGAAGACCGTTTTATATATATAACCTTTTATACAACCGTTACCCAAATCGAGTATATAGTTCGTGATGTGAGCATGGACAGCAAGGAGCTTGAACCAGATTCCCAAATGGACAAGGAAGACAATAAGGATCAAGGGACGCATCATGAACCGGAACAAGAACATGAAGTTCACGAATTGGACCTTCCCCTTGGCCCTATTACTCGGTCCAAACAAGCCAAACTCAAGACATCTTTACAAAGTCTTCTCAACACCATCCAGGGCAGTTTAGTGTGTGATAATCCAACTACCCTAGTTGTGATCCAAGCCACCTAGACATTTATCAAGAGAGGTGATAAGACTTGCACTCTTTTTCCCTTCGTTTGGTTTTGTCCCAATGGGTTTTCCAAACAAGGTTTTTAATGAGGCAAGCCTTATTACTCTTTCACAAGGCCTCTTGATAAAGCCAGGCCCAAATTCTACTCCCAGCCACAAAATGGAGCCAAAGAGACATTCAAGAATGGTTCAAAGTTTATGTTTAATGCTTTGTAGAATTCCAAGGGGTTATTTTCTATTTTCTATGCATCTTTGAACGCTATATGTATTCCCTTGTTCTCTTCTTTTCAGATCATCAAACATTTTATTCTCAAAACTCTTTCTTGTTTGATCGCCTTGTTCTCTAGTGTAAAGAATCATCATCCACACCTTGACAAGTTTGAAATCATTGGATCGCTTCATAATCCTTTGACGTTTCACATCAATACACCTCTTGTTCTTGCCGAGTTTGGTTTTCACCCACTCGTGGAGCAAGCCCCGAGTGTTCAAAGGCTACTCATCACCTTTGGAATATCACTCATTCAAACCGACTCATCACCTTCACTCCATTTCATCACTTCCGCACTCATATCCGTTCACGCTACTCATCACAACCATTGGAGAATATTCAGGGACGTCGATCCTCATCTAGGATCATATCAAGTGGTATCACAGCTTAACTCCACCACAGGTTGTGTCTTTTCCAATCTATTACACCTCTTTGCATTATGATCAGTTTTGTCTGCTGATTGTCAGAATTTTCATAATTAATTGTTAATAGATAAAATAGTGAAATCAGTTTCTTACGAACCTTTTACGAGTCTATTTTCTGTTAAAATTGATTTCAAAATTTTCGGACACGATTTGATATTTTATTCTGACCGATCATCTTCAAGCGTTTTTCGCGAAAAGGATTTCTGCGATTTTCCGTGTTTTAATTTTCATAAATTTGTTTTACTTGTTAAAATCGTGAGATTAGTTGGGTCTGCTTTGAAAAAGAGTCTAGTATTTGATAAAATAGTTTCTGAAAATTTTGAATGTGTTTTGTTAATTTTTCAAGGTCGATTTCTGAAAACAGTCACTGTTAGGGTTCATCAGATCAAATTGAATACCAAGAGTCATTTTCGTGTCCTTAAGTTTTAGGGTCCCTTCTGTTGACCAAAGAACTTTTTACTGGGTTTGTTTTATGTTCTTTTCAGGCAGAGATGGCCGATCATTAAGAAGAATCCAGTACAGCAATGACTACTCACGAAGGAAAGGATCTGTTCTACACTAGGTGTCATGTTCAAGGCAGAGTATGCAGCATCAAGATCAATGAAAGGACTTGCAATAACGTGGCAAGTGAGTATATGGTCCAGAAGCTTGGATTAAAGGTGAAGCAGAACCCATGGCTTGATGATAATTACAACATAAGAGTGAGCCATCAAGTGACGATTTCTATATGCATTGGAAAATATGGAGACGAGGTTTTGTGTGATGTTCAATGAAACTAGCTATTTTTCTCGGTTTCAATCTATTGATAGTATAAAGGGTGAAATGTCGAACCTAATCTAGAGCATGTCTGTAGCACTTAACATGAGGATTAAGCTAGCAAGTCAAGCAATATATTTTAGGGGTTTTTCTTACTAACAACCTAAAATACAGAAATTTAAACTAGAGATGCAGAGCCTGTCACACTCTAACAAATCATGAACTAAAGATGCAAAAACTAAGACTAGTTGCAAAATCATAAGTGACTCGAGTAGGTCACTCGAGTGGTGAACTCGAGTGGACTTGGCTGAGTGGTGCTAAACTACTAAATGAAAGCGGTAAACAAGAGATCTAAAAATGACAACTAGTTCAAATAAAAGACAAAGGGATTTTGGGGATAGACTCATAGGATCATCTACACTCTCACGCCATGGGTGCTAATTTACTAAACTCAGGGTGAATCCCTTGATGACGGATCTCACTTCCAATCCAACCCACTGTCGTGTTGAAGGGTCTCAACAAGTGACTAAGGATCGATCCGTCAAAGCCAAGAAAGACTCATAACAAGTGAGTAGTTGGGTCGTGATGTAAATCAATATCTGATGCACCAACTCTCACGCTATTGTGTCTTAATCCCTGGAAAACTAGATCTGATGGTTCAAGGCACTTTTGCTGCTCATGAAGTCATCTAAAATCATGATCCTCTTGATCAGAGAGGTACAAGCATTAAAAACGAGAACCCAAGAGGGATTTTTAAACCGAATCAGCATAAATCAGCAAAAACCCATGGCGATCGAGTGAGACTACCTAAACCATCCCCGAAAACCCCTAAAACGACTACTCACTCATCGAGATCATCATCGAAGCCAAAAGCCCAGAAAAGCTAAGACTTGTCATAGATGAAGGATGATCTGATGAGAAAGAAATTTTGAAAAAGGAACAGTAGATCAAGACTCGATCTTATTAAAATTACTCAGAGTTGCAAAATTCCGAATCGAAATCTAAAGATAAACTAGAGAGAGAAAACTAAGAGAGATAAACTAATTATGCTAAAACGGTGCGGAATAAAAAATTGTCAGATCGCGCGTACCGAGTTATCATTAACCTCGGTATTTATACATAAGAATTAGGGATAATGAGAATTCGCCATAATTTACGGAATCTTCTAAAAGCGGTGCTCACCACTCGACCCAGCAGTCAAGTGGTCTGGTCGAGTAGCCTCCTTGAGTCTTCATCCGAGTAGCCTCCTCGAGTAACTTGAGCTTCCTTGGCAGTCTTCAACTCTATGGCTCCATGTCACTCGAGTCATGACTCCTTGCAGAAATCTACGTTGCTTCATAGCCTGAGAGGTCACATAAGTGATGACTCCTTGCAGCTCCGAGTACCTGAAATGACTACATGTATGCAAAATGCATGCAAACTAATGCAAAGAGACTAAATATCCTAAATGTCAAATAAATGCAATAAGTGATAAGAGTAATGCCTAAAACCTATGCTAAGTCGCAATAAAACAATAGTAAAAACATGCCAAAATGCAATGTTATCAAACTCCCCCAAACATATCCTTTGCTTGCCCTCAAGCAAATAGAAAGAATAAGATGAAAGGAGTAAGGTTGAAAGTGGGGACTCGGAACCTAGCAAACTAAGAAAACCTCTAAAGTCAACACCACAGTTAAGAGTTCTAGTATGCAAATCACAACAGTTTTACTTAAAAGCTTTAGCCATTCTCATCACATAGAATTCAACACTAAGACTCATCCAAAGCAAGCATTCAAAGTAAACTATCCCTTTAACATTTATTAAGCACAAACTGGTGGATCATGATATGCAATAACTAAAACTCATTTGGTTGAGGGACAAGTTTTAAGAGATTAAAATGATCTCTTCTTCCTCTAGTTTAAGCGCAAGTATCAGGATCTCTCATTGAAAATGATTGAATTTTAAGAGAATGCTAAAGGTAAAGCCAACTGATGCATACAGGAGCAGACTATCATCTACCCATGATCATCCAATGACTTCCCTAACTCTAAAACCTCAGAAACTGAACCTAGCACTACCCTTTGGTGTTTAAAGGCTTTTTTTTTTTTTTTTTTTTATGACTTCAAGGATCAACTTTCTGCTTTTCTTCTAAGGAGAGGATGTTTCTACATTTTCTTTAACTTCCAGCGGATTTGGGGGATTTTATATATTTATCTAAGACTTGACTCGACCACTTTGGTCAAGTCATATACTCGAGTGGTATGGCTATATATATTTTTTTCTTTTTATTTTCAAGATTCAGAGCCAACTCTTATCTTTTTCTTCCAAATCCTTTACTAGATTTATACATTTTCTTTGAACTACCCTCTCCAAAGGCATAGATTTTTTAGCAAACTCTTTTCTTTCTTTTCTTTCCCAAACTCGAAACCCATTCGAACCCCTTAGCCTAATCTGATTCAAAAAGTGTGAACCAGAGACTACATGAGAGGCTACTCCTGTCGGCAAAACCTAACACTTTCTCTACAATTCTATCCTAAAATAGGCCTCACTTCTCTCACAATTGATGTATTGGTCTGAAATGAAGTTTTTGGTTTGGTTTTGTGGAACTGTCTCAATGATGGAGACAACTACTTGGATTAGCAAGAGTGGTAAAAGGTGAAAGAAAATCAAAGTATTTTGAGGTATCCATGAGTTTTAAGTTTTGGAACATATCATGATAATTAAGTTTTCAAATTTAAGATTCAAATTCATAGGGATAGATTTACATGTCACAGCAAGTTTTTAACCAAGTGAGAGTGCTAAGTTCAATTCCAAGCAAGGTGCAGCCTTATGTTTCAAACTAAGGTGAATGCATAAGACAACTTATAACTATGGCACTGAAATCATATGTTTGGTTATTAAGCTTTAATTGGTTAGCTCGTCATCATCCCCTATGCTAAATGCAACAATCCTAAGCAAATGCAACTACATGACACTTTGTTTTTGTGAAATCATTTTCTAAATTTTTTTAAATTTTTATGGATTTTAGATGCACATAGATGGATGCAAAATTTGAATTAAGAAAACAAAGAAAACATGTCAAATACATCTCTTAGACACTCCCCCAAACTTAAATTACACACTCTCTTGTGTAATAAAAATTCAAAGAGAAGCCTAAGAGATTAAACAAAGAAAACCAAAAAGAGTTATGCAATGGTATATACAAAAGGAAGGTTGTGGTACCTCATTGGTGTGGAGTGAAGTAGGCACCAATGCTGGCCGGCATGCTCTCCTGGGTGTAGGGTGAAATGACTAGGGAGATTCCTTGCATCGGCTCAGCTCCCTCATGCGACTCGAGTGGACAACTCAACCAAGGTTGGTCGAGTGGTGAAGTCTGCTGAAGTCTGGGGTCTGACTCGAGTGGACCACTCGACCCAGATGGTCGAGTGACATCTTCTGCATGCTCAACTTGACTTGGTTGGTCGTGAGGAGGAGAGTCTTTTGGTGATGAATGCTCCAAATGCTCGACGGGATGGTCAGGACGTCTCTTCCTCTGCATCTGATCAACCGATGATCTCCGTGATGGTGAAGCATGGTGGAATCTTCGTGAAAAACCCTTAAGTGAGTTGGCTCTCCTCAAGTAAGTGGGGACTAAACTTGGTTTTCTCTGCTTACTCTCAGCAGCTGCCAACTTCTTGGTGAGGTTTTTCACCTTGTTCTTCAAGGCTTTGAATGCCTTGTCCTGCCACTTATTCCACTTCTGAAGAAACCCAATCTTCTGATTAGCTTCGCGTAGGGATGTACATTCCGAGTCATCAAAATGGAAGGTTTGAGGCGGCTGAGTGTTGTTCATGAAAGATCGAAGGACTTCATCATCAGATTCTTGCACTTTAGCTTGTTGATCATAAAGATCTCTCACAGGTGGGAAAAAGCTGAAACTCCTCGCACCTTCTTCAGTGTAGATCTTGGGCAATCCTCCATAAGGTAGGAGGATTTTTGCCCTTCCAACTCGTGGATGAGTGAAGTTGAAGGCGTACTTGTCCTCTTCACGGTTTACCCTGATAGTCTGCGTGTCACGCATATGCTCCAAATTCATCCAAAGTGGTAGTGTAGGGTGAGATGTGATCTCCACTCCAGCCACGTGAAGAAAATGAGTGACGATACCTCCGACAGCAAGTTCAGCTTTATTCACCATTCTTTCATTTCTGATGGCGCTCATTCTGTAGCTCATCAGATGTTTCACCAAAACTATGGCGTTTCCAGTATCAGCCATGTCTCCTCGCATTTCGTCTCCATTGTCTATCTTTTCCTGGGACGAGTAGACCAAGTACTCTTGAAGGAATTTGTCCAGCATCCTCAATTCCACTTCATTAACTGTCCCAGTGGCCCTTCTTGCAAACATAGTGTTGCAAGCGTCCTGTGGAGATATCTCACGGAGGGATGCCTAATCTCACTGCTTTAAGCCCGGGAACACTGATACTTGTCTTTGCCTCCCAACTCCAACCACCACTCGTTGAGCTCTTTCTTGTCAAAGTCTTGAGTTTGTCCTGACCCTCTTCTAAACCCGAACTCACTATCAACCACACTCAGAGGCAATGTGTACTCCGAGCCTCTGATCTTGAAGCTGACATACCCAAGTTCTTCATCGGATCCCATCCCAGATCTCACCTCATAGAGATGAAGCTTCACCGTTGCCAAAAAGTGGCAAGTTTCGTCTTGGAAACAATCAAAGGGTCTCTGAGTGAGCCCAATGATGTCAGCTGCTTGGTAAAGCTTCCCAACTTCTCTACAAATTCCTAGAGTTTGCTTAGTGGGGCGGTGTGGGTATCTAGTACCAAAGAAATTCATCCGCTTCAGTATTGAGATGATCTAATCCTCCTCTGAGTTATCACACTTACTTCCTTCTGAAGTTTCAGAATCATCACTGTCTTCGACATGCCTTTGCATCGATTCTTCTTCTAAAACTCTCTTTCCACGAGCTATGTCTCTTCGGGATCTCAAGAATCCACTCTCAGCGTGTGTAGTGCTTCGAGTTGGTCGAGTCCTGGTGTTATCTGAGTACCTGAAACAATGGCAAAGATTGTAAGTTTTAGCAAAAATTTGGACCACTCGAGTAAGTTACTCTACTAGTCAGGTCGAGTCGACAAAAATTTCCAAATAATTTTTGTATCCGACTTGACCAAATTGAGTGCTTAGCTCGAGCAACTAAACAAACAATCAAAGACATTAAAAATTCAAAGCAATTCATGTTTAAACACCCAAAGTTGAAGAATTTCAAAAGTTTTCAATGATCATTACTAGTTCGACAAGGTTGAGCTACAAATTTCAAGATCTTGCTTAAATTTGACAACGAAAACTACTAGTGAGTTCTCAAATTAACAAACAAGCAAATAGCAATGGTGAAATTTTATGATCTAATTCAATTCGAATTTCCGAAAATTCTTATGCACCAATTAGAACAAAATTTTCACAATTATAAACAATTCAACCATGGGGTTCACTTCCTATGCCAAGTTCTACTCATAACCAACCCGATTTAACAACATGCAAGTTAAAAATTTGAAGAAAATTTTCAAAAATTTCGAAAACTTCAAACCCAGATTTTCGCGACAAAATCGATCAAAAAGTTGTAAAAAACATACAAGTTGGTGTCGGAATTAGTTGAGTGAAACGACATGATGATGATTTGATGAAAAATTTGAAAATTTTAAGAAAACTTCTAGAGAGATTTTTGAGAAAAATTTTCAAGAAATTGTGAAAATGAGAGAAGATGTCGAGTGAAATAAAGAGGATAGGTTAGATGAATTGAGTGGTTGAGATTAAAAGTTGAGATTTTTTAGAAAAACCTGGACCACTCGACCAGTCAGGTCGAGTGGTGTGGTCGAGTGGAGTACTCGAGTGCTTTGGCTTTTCAAGACTCCGGCTCTTCACGGACACTTGGCTAATCTCATAAACCTGAATTCAAATACACTAAAGAAAAACATCAAAAATAACAAGATTCATAAAAACGTAAATAGATATTTACAAAGATAGTCATGGGACTTCCTCCCAATTGAGCTTGTTTATAGTCACATAGCTTGACTTTTTACTCCTTTAGGCTGAAAAAGTGTCCTTGAGAGTCAGTGTTGACCTCTCTGGACTTGGCTTGGAATGATGGTAAGATGATGCTCTGAGGGTATTGTAAAACCTTTGACTCATCTCTGGTAGCTTAGGCTTCTTGTTGAACTCTTCTGGTGGAGTCTGAATCTGCTTAAGCTTTGAAACATCCAAAGTCAACCTTTCCACTGAAACTGGAAGTTCAGCTACCAAACTCTGTAGGGCAAGAAGTGTACCCTGATCTGCACCCAGTTGAGTCGTGGATGATGGCACAGCTACTTGAATAAGAGTGTGGTGAGAAGCATCCGAGTGACTTACTCGAGTGGATGAAGTCGAGTAGTTTGCTATAACACTCGAGTGGTCACTCGAGTCAGATGGTCGAGTGGTTTGTGCGATTCCCTCATTCGGTGTGCCATCTTCAGCAAATGTGATAAAAGGTTGCACTAATCCGTCAGAATGACTCCTCGTATTGACTGAATAACCCAGCAGTCGACAGTTACACTCGAACATTTCTTCATCATCGTTTTCTTCCATGGAGTATAGCTGACCTTCAAAGGTTGAGCTTTCCAATCTGGATGAAGTGTTGAATCTCACCACTAAACCGTTGCTAGCTTGAAGAAGTATCTCACCAAACTTGTCATCGATGACGGCTTGCGAGGATGCTAGAAAGGGTTTCCCTAGAATTAAAGGATCTTCGGGTTCTTCGTCCATCTCCATGATGATGAAATCCGTGGGTATTTCAAGTTTCCCTATCCTCACTGGAACATTCTCAAGTAGTCCATGTGGAAATCTCACCGTTTTATCAGCTAAGAGTAGTGATAACGTGCTTGGCCAGAACTTGTGATAACCAAGCCTTTCTGCCACAGACAAGGGCAATCAATGTGAGTTCAAGATTTCGAGTTTGTGGTTCAAATCGTCGTAAGAGCAATCAATGTGAGTTCGAAGCTCAGTGAACCGTTTGGTGGTATCTTGAATTACAGCATTTTGACCTTGGAGAAGTTGGAGAAGCAATGCCTTAAGCTCACTATCAGACTGCGGAGCAGGTCTTGGGGCAAATCCAGGTGGATTTGTTGGAAGATTTTGAACAAAAGTCTTGTTCGTAGCAGGTTGCTGAGTAGGATACACCTGGTCTCTAGGGTTTGCAATGTTGGTGTTACGGTAAGATAAGTTGGGGTTGCTTCTGTAGTTAATGAAGCTTCGGTTGAAACCAGCTTGATTCTGAATGTAGAGTATCTCTTCAACCTGATCGTCTTCAACGGTTAGATCCTGAGGTGAGGATGACTCTCCCACAAAGTGGACTTGTTTCTTAGCGAGGATAAGCTTATCGAGCTTGTCGTTCAGTGCTTGAATCTCCTTGCTGTTGGAAGTAGCAAAGGTAGAAGATCCCCTGATCGTTCTGTCGAAGTCTTCATTGTAGTTTCCATCAGAAATGGCTAGATTCTCAACTAAATCCCATTCAGAAGTGACATCTTGGTTCAGGAAGTTTCCATTGCTGGCAGTGTCCAGATGCAACCTGATCATCGGACTTGCGCCTCGATATAGTGTGCAAAGTAGTTATTCTTTCCTGAATCCGTGGTGAGGACATTGAGTGGTATACATCTTGAACCTCTCTCAAGCTTCTGAGAAGCTTTCGTTGTTCCTCTGAGTGAAGCTTGAGATGTCATTCTTCAGCTTTGCAATTCTGGAGTTGGAAAAGATCATCAGGAGAAACGCCTTCTTGCAATCATCCCAAGTAGTGATAGAATTCTGGGGCAAAGCTCATTCCCATTAAGAGGCCTTGTCGCCTAGAGAGAAGGGTAATAGACAAAGCTTGAACCCGTATTCAGATATACCGTTGATCTTCGTGAGCTCACACAAACGGTCGAATTGGTCAAGATGTTCCAATGGGTTCTCCATGGGGAGACCGTGAAATATGTGGCTCTGGACCATGGTTATGAGACCGGATTTGATCTCGAAGTTGTTGTTGGCAACAGGAGGTGCCACAATCCCTTGCCTGATGGAGTGTGTGCTTGGTGCATCACAAGCTCCAATGACTCGAGGTGCAGGTTGCTCTGCCATTTCAACTGGTGTATCCTTCATGGATTGATCTAAGCGAGTCTGAGAGCGTGTTCGCATGCGGTGTAAGGACAACTCGAGTAGAATGGTACCTGATGCAACACAAACAGAACTTCAACACAAATCAGTAAGACTTTAAAAAAAAGGCTAATGCAAATAGAATATCGATCCGAGAAATCTAGTAGCAAGAACAAGCCTTGCTAGATGAAAATCTCAGATCTTTTATGCAAAAGAAACTTGATCTAGTAAGCTTAAAAATGATAAATGTGCAGACAATGACTCTAAACTGGCAACGGTGCCAAATTGAAACTAGCTATTTTTCTCGGTTTCAATCGATTGATAGTATAAAGGGTGAAATGTCGAATCTAATCTAGAGCATGTCTGTAGCACTTAACATGAGGATTAAGCTAGCAAGTCAAGCAATATATTTTAGGGGTTTTTCTTACTAACAACCTAAAATACAGAAATTTAAACTAGAGATGCAAAGCCTGTCACACTCTAACAAATCATAAACTAAAGATGCAAAAACTAAGATTAGTTGCAAAATCCTAAGTGACTCGGGTAGGTCACTCGAGTGGTTAACTCGAGTAGGTCACTCGAGTGGTGAACTAGAGTAGGTCACTCGAGTGGTGAACTCGAGTGGACTTGGCCGAGTGGTGCTAAACTACTAAATGAAAGCGGTAAACAAGAGATCTAAAAATGACAACTAGTTCAAATAAAAGACAAAGGGATTTTGGGGATAGACTCATAGGATCATCTACACTCTCACGCTATGGGTGCTAATTTACTAAACTCAGGGTGAATCCCTTGATGACGGATCTCACTTCCAATCCAACCCACTGTCGTGTTGAAGGGTCTCAACAAGTGACTAAGGATCGATCCGTCAAAGCCAAGAAAAACTCATAACAAGTGAGTAGTTGGGTCCTGACGTAAATCAACATCTGATGCACCAACTCTCACGCTATAATGTCTTAATCCCTGGAAAAACTAGATTTGATGGTTCAAGGCACTTTTGCTGCTCATGAAGTCATCTAAAATCATGATCCTCTTGATCCGAGAGGTACAACCATTAAAAATGAGAACCCAAGAGGGATTTTTAAACCGAATCAGCATAAATCAGCAAAAACCCATGGCGATCGAGTGAGACTACCTAATCCATCCCCGAAAACCCCTAAAAGACTACTCACTCATCGAGATCATCATCGAAGCCAAAAGCCCAGAAAAGCTAAGACTTGTCATAGATGAAGAATGATCTGATGAGAAAGAAATTTTGAAAAAGGAACAGTAGATCAAGACTCGATCTTATTAAAATTACTCAGAGTTGCAAAATTCCGAATCGAAATCTAAAGATAAACTAGAGAGAGAAAACTAAGAGAGATAAACTAATTATGCTAAAACGGTGCGGAATAAAAAATTGTCAGATCACGCGTACCGAGTTATCATTAACCTCGGTATTTATACATAAGAATTAGGGATAATGAGAATTTGCCATTATTTGCGAAATCTTCTAGAAGCGGTGCTCACCACTCGACCCAGCAGTCAAGTGGTCTGGTCGAGTAGCCTCCTCGAGTCTTCATCCGAGTAGCCTCCTCGAGTAACTTGAGCTTCCTTGGCAGTCTTCAACTCTATGGCTCCATGTCACTCGAGTCATGACTCCTTGCAGAAAACCCTACGTCGCTTCATAGCCTGAGAGGTCACATAAGTGATGACTCCTTGCAGCTCCGAGTACCTGAAATGACTACATGTATGCAAAATGCATGCAACCTAATGCAAAGAGACTAAATATCCTAAATGTCAAATAAATACAAATAAATGCCTAAAACCTATGCTAAGTTGCAATAAAACAATAGTAAAAACATGCCAAAATGCAATGTTATCATTCAACCAATGGAATCATGTCACATTCTCCTTGGAAAACCGTGGCAGAACAAACATCAAGCGATCCATGAGTATTCTGGTTCCAAAAACCGATATTCGTTTAAGTACAAAGGAAGAAAGCATGGTTTGGTTGCAATGAAACCACATGAGATTCAACAAGATCTGCTCATTCTAAAACAAAGAGTAAGACATTTTGTAAGTGAATCTCCTAACTCTCTTCACCAAAAGGAAAAAGTTATTGCGATTGGTTCTAAAGAGATTTCTAAGAGTCTAACTAACGCTGCACCAGAGCTGCCATCTCCGAGTGATAATTTTTCTCTCTTGCAGGTTCCTAAAGACAAGCAGAAGATCCAAATGAGCCTTTTGAAGAATCTGGTCCGAGCATAATTCAGTCTGGAAAAAGAATAGCAAATTTGAATTCTATGAATTCTGAAAGTGAGAAGCATAACATTTGTGATAAGCTGGAACACAATGCAACTAAGAGCCTTACAGTTCAAAATGAAAACGAGCCTAGCAAAGAAGTTATGAGTACTCACTCTAACTCTGGCGTGAAGGCTGGTGAGATCATAAAAACCTTACTCTCGACACCACCTTCGATTAAATTTGCTTATAAAGAAACTCTTGTGAGTTTTACTAACCTTGCACTGGTGCTGCCGAGTGAGATACCTTTTCGTTTGCAGGATTTCAGAAATGTCGTTCCTAGAGAGAAGTCTATTGACTTGCTACTTCCAATCTGTGATATAAAACGTCCTATTGCCTTTGAACCAGAAGCAAACATTGAGATAAATCCTTGTGACTTCCGAGACAAGCAAGGTAAGGGAATTATTGTGGCCGATGCAATAATTCCAAGGTATGTGATTCTTTTTGCTCATGAAGCTAGGTTATTGGAAGTGGAAATCATTAAGAGGCTTTATGATTTAAATGATGATTTTAACAATGTGTTTCCATCTTGCGAGGAGTTTAAGCATAAGAAAGTCTTTAGGCATGGAGGATTTTTGTTTGATAAAATGTGTGAACCTAATAGAAATTCTGTGCTCATGGATACTATTAGTTTCTCTAATTCTTCTAGTGCTTCACATAATGCTGAATCACTTCGTGGAGAAATGTTTTACTTTGATAGCACTACGGATTTTATTAAACAGTTAGATGATCAAGCATTGGAAATTTGTTTTAGGTGATCTAAGTGGAAAACTGTTTGCTAGTCAAAATAAGTATATCCTTGGCACCTATGATCGTTTGTCTCGAGTCTTTGCTGTGAGTATACAGGATATACAGGATGGAGAGCTTAAGGAACTACTGAGGGATAAGTATTCACCAAAGGAAGTGTACAAGCACGTTCGGAGTGAGAAAATGGAAGCTAAGTCCACTTCTCAACCAAAGAAGGACACTAAACAAGTCGCAGTTCGCGAGCAAAGCTTAAATCCATCACTTGAATCAAGCGGTGAACCGAGGCAATGTAAGTCCTCTAATCTTTCAAAATACAAGCCAGTCACCGTTATAAATGTCATATGAGAGGAAATTTTTCTGCAACTTGCCCTGAAGAACACGAGCTTAATATCACTTCATCAGTATCAAAACTAAGCTCCCCAAACTCAAGTAGTGAAGTAGTTAATCAAGCTTTAGAAAATTCCAGTTTGTGTATGATGCACTTGGTCTTGTCAAGGAATGTTGATTCAGGTCACACTATGGAGCATGAGAATGCTGAAGGAAGCACAAAAGACATAAATCAACATTTGGTGTCAACCACTTCACAAGCTTGCCGAGATAACAAGTACGAGCACAATGACTATGGTGACTAAAAGTGGCTGTGCTTCAAATATCACCATCTTCAAAGATGAAATGTTATCAAACATCTTACGAGGTACTCAGGTAAGTTTAGCTTTCGAGTTTATTTGATGTTGGAATAATTGTATTTTCACTCGTAGCCTCAAACAACCTGTTTTGAATGTTGAGATTTCAAGTATAATGCACTTGATTTTTCCCTTAAGTGCCGACGAAGATACAGGTACTTTAGATGTGTGCAATGGCCTAAAAGGAACCACACCAACAAAGAGATTAGCAATGGATCAAAAGGGGAAACCACTAGATGTTTCACCACCAATTAAGACCGGAGATTGTACAATTTTGAATCCAATCAAGAAGAATACTGATCCAGAAATATTCACTACTAATTGGAGTCAATTAAGAGATCAATATGAAGTTTATCAAGATCAACTTTGGCTAAAGCACAAGGAGGATCACATAGGCAAGCAATCAAACTTTTATAATAGGGCTGGTGATGTTAATCAAATCTTGTTTACAAAACAGCCATTATTATTGTTTGTTTATAAGGAAGCTCTCGTGAGCTTGACTGACCTTACACCGGTGCTGCCGAGTGAGATGATGTCTTTTTTGCAGGATTATGATATCATGTTTCCAGTGGATGACCCTATATGACTACCATCCATCTATGATGCATCTCATAACCACATGTAGAGACCTGGGGACTATCTAGGATGTTCAAGACACTTACCCCACGAGATTTGGACCTTTTCACTTCACATGTTCTCCGTAGAACCTAAAAAGGATTTTTAACCATTTTGTTCATTCCAAAATTATCAATGGCAACTAGGAGAGCTCTCATTGTGCAAGTTAACCTCTATAGTGGACAGGATTCTCACCAACAACGCCCTGATCCAAGAAAAGCCCCCAGATCCAAGAAAATTTCAATTTACCGTGGAGGCTATGTTCACCAAATAAGCCAAGAACATTATTCAGGAATAAAAGAGGAGCCATCGGACTCGAAAACTATCTCATCCAATTGCTTTGTGAGGACAGGAATTGGAGATGTTTTCATGCAGAATAATAAACCCCTTCCTTACTTCAGAATGATCTTTGAGTTTGGAGAACAAGTATGGACGCCAAGGATTGATGGTTCATTTCACCTAACAAGAAGAATCATCAATAAAGCCTACCAAGTTGATCTCCGAGGTAAGCATTCCATAATGTTACTCTTCGATGGTTCTAACTTAGTATTGTTTGTGGCAGGTCAAACAGATTTGAGGACAAATCCTTTTCAACTGGGGGAGGATGATGTGAGCATGGGCAGAAAGGAGCTTGAACCAGATTCCCAAATGGACAAAGAAGACAATAAGGATCAAGGGACGCAGCATGAACCGGAACAAGAACATGAAGTTGAAGAATTGGACCTTCCCCTTGGCCCTATTACTCGGTCCAAACAAGCCAAACTCAAGATATCTTTACAAGGTCTTCTCAACACCATCTAGGGCAGTTTAATGTGTGATAATACAACTACCCTAGTTGTGATCCAAGCCACCTAGACATTTATCAAGAGAGGTGATAAGACTTGCACTCTTTTTCCCTTCGTTTGGTTTTGTCCCAATGGGTTTTCCAAACAAGGTTTTTAATGAGGCAAGCCTTATTACTCTTTCACAAGGCCTCTTGATAAAGCCAGGCCCAAATTCTACTCTCAGCCACGAAATAGAGCCAAAGAGACATTCAAGAATGGTTCAAAGTTTATGTTTAATGCTTTGTAGAATTCCAAGGGGTTATTTTCTATTTTCTATACATCTTTGAACTCTATATGTATTCGCTTGTTCTCTTCTTTTCAGATCATCAAACATTTTATTCTCAAAACTCTTTCTTGTTTGATCGCCTTGTTCTCTGGTGTAAAGGATCATCATCCACACCTTGACAAGTTTGAAATCATTGGATCGCTTCATAATCCTTTGACGTTTCACATCAATACACCTCTTGTTCTTGCCGAGTTTGGTTTTCACCAAATCGTGGAGCAAGCCCTGAGTGTTCAAAGGCTACTCATCACCTTTGGAATATCACTCATTCAAACCGACTCATCACCTTCACTCCATTTTATCACTTCTTCACTCATATCCGTTCACTCTACTCATCATAACCTTTGGAGAAGATTCAGGGACGTTGATCCTCATCTAGGATCATATTAGTTCGGATCCATTTCAAATACATAATACCCAAAAAAATACTCTTTACAAACACAACCAAAACCCCTATCTCCGGTTCCTAGTGTTTGATGCTCGGACTAATTTTAGGCTGCCTGCAAAACAAAGAAGGTTATGAGTAATCTAGAATTACTCAGTGAGTTGGGTCCCCTCTAATATACAAGCAATCATCAAGTAAACAAGCAATCATCAAGTAAACATTTCACGAAACATAGAGACTCACTACCCATGACAAGTATTTCTGAGTATTTCCCAGAAATCTCGACTTACTTGATTCTTCTAATCCTCACGACTTCCTCTCTAGGGCCCGGTCATACCTTGGTTGATACCACACAGGAGCTCCAACCAAGGAATTTCAACTCTTTGGCGTGTTTTACTACTCTTGGACAGGAAGTCTCGAGAAACACCCGGCACCGCACATATGATCCCCTTGATCATATCTCTGAAATTGATCCTCTTGATCATTCCATCCACAATGAAAGGCCTTATTCCCTCTTGTTAGCCAAGCATTCACCCTAGGACTTACATTCACCCCCATTACAATGCATATGCTTCTTGTTTCATTACTTAATTAACCTGGATTCATTAAGTAAACAAGTTCATATTTGAGTTCATGTGGTACCTTGGTGTTATATGAATGCATTCCTAGCAATCACTCTAATTCACGGAAAGCAAACAATAATCCCAACTCACAGTGCAATGGTTAGTATCGTTGAGGACTTGTCGAGAATCGCGGGTGTGTCTTCTCGTCCAATGCCTATTATCCTTTGTCTATCGCTGCTCGTTCCTCGTGGATTACCCATCTATCGCTACTTGTTCCTTGTTGATTATCTGCCGACTCTTGAGAATTACTTGTTCCGTGGAACGATTTCTTCCACGGTTCTAGGATCTGAGAGCTTTTGAAAGGGAAAAGTGTTTTTTGTTTGTTTGTATGTGTGTGTGTGGAGTGAAGGGGAGGGTCTGTTTATATAGAGATCTTCAAGTAGTTAGGTGTCTTATTGCATGGCTTGGTTTTCATGCATCAAGGCAGCTGGCAGTGAGGTGGCTAACTGCATGGTAAGCCACCATGCAGACTGGCACTTTGTTACGCATGCGGTCTGACACCTATCAGGTCTGACTAGTTAAACTGGTGTGGACCGGTCTTGTTTAGGGTCTGCATCCTTTTGGTCGGGTCGGGTCGGGTTTGGTCCGGTACCGGGGTTACTGTTCCGTCCCTGAGTATTGCCGGAGAACATGTCTTGATATTTTAGGACTTGATCCATTCTATGTTACTCCCTCCATTTCATATTAGTTGTCGTTCTAGACATTAAAACTCGTTTCATATTAGTTATCGTTTTATGTTTTCAATGCATATATTTGATAAGATTTCCAACTTTGTCCCTCTTGTTTTAATGTCTTGACCAATGAAATAATATCAAATAAACATTAACTAGGGGTAAAACTGAAAAATTAAATGTTTTCTTAATATGTGTGAAATAACCTTAAACGACAACTAATTTGAAACAGAGGGAGTATTATCTTTAGATAATACCTGAGGCTTAGCAGACATATGTTCCACCCTTGTAGCCGAATTATCAATCCTTGGTAAAATACGTTCATTTCTCGATGGCAATACCTTCATTCCTCGAGGGTGGTAAGAGAAACTTGTCTTCACCCATCCTTCATTGCCTTTTTCTCGTACTTAGCTCTTTTAATGGAAAGTTTCCTTGTTCCTTATCAGATACCTTTCTCCCTTAGCATTTTTCTTGAATTTGGATTCGGTAACCTCCCATTTATTGTTTCTTGATCCAAATACTCGATGGATTCTTGGTTTCCATCAAGAGTTCCGAGTATTACCCTTCTTTCATCGTTCTTTGGTGTAATTTTCTCGTACTTCTTTGGATTTTATTCGAGTATTCCCTCTTCCTTATCATTTTCTTCTTTTCCTTTAGTTTTTCCACCAGCTTCCTTAGGTTTTGACCCATTCTTTTCTGGAGTATAAGATCGTTCTTGTCATTGCCAATTCTGGCCAATATGCGGGTCATTACATTCTCCCCTCCTTATTAGAATTTGTCCTCAAATTATTATACTTGGCTATTCTTTTGCAAACTTTTGCTTCACTTCTTTTCCGTGGAAGTCTCCCTTTCTTTCTTTAGTCTTCTTATCTTTTGCTTCCTTGTGTTTTCTGATCTTGGCTTTTTGGAATGGAACTTCGTTTGATTTTTCTTTCTTTTTGCATGTTTCCCTAGTATTCTCTTAGTCATTTTGGGTAGTTTTTCCTTTCCTTCTTCTTTTCTTCTTGTACCTTGCCTTGTTTCCTTGTTGTCCATCTTCCTTGTTCTTTTAAGATTCTCGGTAAGTTCTCAATACCAACCATGCATTCAATCAACTAAGCAATCAATCAAGCAAGCAAGCAAGTTATTCAAGCATTTCCATAGATAAAATACTTGATTATCTTTAGAGTTATATTTTACATAATCCGTTAACCCTTTTAGATTAAAAGAAAAATTTGGGTTAAGTCTTTTTCTACCATGTATTTTACATCCACTTACCTCTCTTGCTTTTCCCTTCCACCGTTCCACCACCCCTTAGTCCCGACCTAATATACATCAATACCCCGAGATTGGCACGCTATGCGGTCCTTATGTACAATTAAACAAGTTAGATTTCCATTTACACTACCCATATTCTAAGGATTTATGGGGTTTCTGCAGTGTCTTTTGAGGGTTCCGCCTTGGAAGATTCCCCAAACATGTTTCCCGGATCAGATTGTCTAACTCTCGATGGCCCAGCACCATCCGCAAACCTTGAGACATTACCACGGATCGGGTATGGACAGTTGGACAAGTAGTGGCCGACATGTCCGTAGTTGGAGCATGGATCAATCTTTGGGACTTTCTTCACTTGAGTATTGACTCTACTTCCTTCAGTTTTATGAGCTGATGGTCGACCCCTCCAGAAATCAGTGGGTGGTTCAATTGAATTACCTTCCATGGCCAGCATCAAACTACTAAGGACTTCCTCTATTCCTCTTTATCTTTCCAAGGATTCCTCGTTGCTAAGTTCTACTTCCAGCATTTGGTTGTCAAACTCTCCATACTCTCCAATCACTTCCGTGTGTGTTCTTTGGTTAATCTGAGTACTAAATGCATAGTACTCTCGGGCCTCCATGGGCTGGAAAGCAACGGTAACCAGATTGACTGGGATTGGAATGGCTTCTGGAATCACTTATGGTAGCATGGACTGAGGTGATGTTGCTTGGTTCCATACGGATTCCATCCAGCTACTAGAAAAATCTGAAGAAAATTCATCACTACATGACCTCGGAGGCTCGGGTGTTAAAGAGTTGAAAGAGTCTTCCGGTGTGGACTCGCTATCGTGGATCAAAATATGGTATCCTCCCTGTGGAACACCTTGTGAGATTTGGAGGATCGAATCATCCTCGCTTTCCATAGATTCTTGGACTTGGGCATGTGCTTCATCAAACTTGGCTTCGAGAAGTATTGCCTCGATCTCGGCAGCTAGTTCAGAATCTGTGGGGTCAATATCCATTCCTCCGGATTGTTCTTTTTCTAGTATGGGGAATTGGATTCCTTCCTTGGTTTCTTGAATGATCAGGAGTTCATCCAGTTGCTCATACATCTCGTGGTGTTCATTGAATATGTTATTCACTGCTGCATCAAGCTCGTTTTGGGCATTTTCAAGGAACTGTACAAGCATCTGCTCGAAGTCTTGGACTGTATTATCTTCATTTTCGCTTCCCGGCACTGATGTGTTCTCACTAGATTGCGTTCCATTCTCGCTGTTAAGCACTGGAACAGCCACAACATTTCCAAATGCGTCTAAATGGAGTTGCATCTCGCTTGATTCTCCAAATTCATAAGGATTCAATATCTCCAAATCTTCATCACCGACTTCGATTCTTTCCCCCGTGGACAAGGGAACTTCTTCGATCATTTGGATCAGTTGGTCCTCTTCCCAAGGTTCTGCTTCATTTAGCATTCCATAGTAACCATTTCCATAAATTTCACCAACTTGGAAATCATTATCGAACCATTCTATGACCATCCTCGGTGGACAAGTCTTCATTACTCATGGATCCGTAGTAGCCATCCAAAGAATCTGTGGGATTGGATCCTAGGGAATTCTCTTGTTCCATCGATCCAACATATCCATATTCATCCATGGTATGAGAGCCTAGAGTGACACTGATATTGTCCGAGCTCATCGTATCATAGGTCTGATTCAAACTTGAGTTTTCCAGATCCGTGTCCGGGTAACTTCCATGGCTCGACCGGTCAGACATCTGCAACATTATCAAAAGGGTTAGGATATTCTAATGCTTAGGAAAAACTAATATCAAACACCCAGAATCTAATGTTGCGTTTGTGACTCATTTGACTCGATAAAATCTTTGAAAACTCGAGTGAACAAAGCATAGTAAAAACCATGCTCTGATACCACCTTTTGTAGCAAACACGAACAATTCTATGACCAGACTAGTTAAGAATGCTTCATGCTTGCCACAAGAAAAGATCAAGTATGATTCAGCCGATAGCCAGAGAGAATTCTAGCCTTATGTCGAACCTTCCCTGATCCTTTCCCGTCCGGCCACGACTTAGGCTTGCTAACCCTCGTCAATGATCGTCCGTTGAGCTAATCCGGACAGGATCGTATACCAGGTTCACTCGAGGGTTTTTGAGAGAAGTTAGATATATATATATATATATAACCTTTTTTACAACCGTTACCCAAATCGAGTATATAGTTCAGATCCATTTCAAATACATAATACCCAAAAAATACTCTTTATAAACACAACCAAAACCCCTAATTCTGGTTCCTAGTGTTTGATGCTCGGACTAATCTTAGGCTGCCTGCAAAACAAAGAAGGTTATGAGTAATCTAGAATTACTCAGTGAGTTGGGTCCCCTCTAATATACATAAACCCATTCCCCATGTCCCCTCAAAGATTCATCAAGTAAACAAGCAATCATCAAGTAAACTTTTCAGGAAACATAGAGACTCACTACCCATGACGAGTATTTCTGAGTATTTCCCAGAAATCTCGACTTACCCGATTCTTCTAATCCTCACAACTTCCTCTCTAGGGCCCGGTCCTACCTTGGTTGAAACCACACAGGAGCTCCAACCAAGGAATTTCAACTCCTTGGCGTGTTGTACTACTCTCGGACACGAAGTCTCGAGAGACACCCGACACCACACATATGATCCCCTTGATCATATCTCTGGAATTGATCCTCTTGATCATTCCATCCACAAAGAAAGGCCTTACTCCCCCTTGCCAGCCAGTCATTCACCCTAGGACTTACACTCACCCCCATTATACCCCCATTACAATGCATATGCTTCTTGGTTCATTACTTAATTAACCCAAATTCATCAAGTAAACAAGTTCATATTCGAGGTCAAGTGGTATCTTGGTGTTATATGAATGCATTCCTAGCAATCACTCTAATTCACGAAAAGTAAACAATAATCTTAACTCACAGTGCAATGGTTAGTATCGTTAAGGACTTATTGAGAATCGCGGCTGTGTCTTCTCGTCAAATGCCTGTTATCCTTCGACTATCATTGCTCATTCCTCGTGGATTACCCGCGTATCGCTACTTGTTCCTCATGGATTACCGGCCGACTCTCAAGAATTACTTGTTCCGTGGAACGATTTCTTCCACGGTTCTGGGATCTGAGAGCTTTTGAGAGGGAAAAGTGTTTTTTTTTTTTTGTATGTCAGTGTGTGGAGTGAAGGGGAGGGTGTTTTTATATAGAGATCTTCAAGTAGTTAGGTGTCTTGTTGCATGGCTTTGTTTTCATGCATCAAGGCAGCTGGCAGTGAGGTGGCTAACTGCATGGTAAGCCACCATGCAGACTGGCACTTTGTTAGCTATGCGGTATGACACCTGTTAGGTCTGACTAGTGAAACCGGTTTGGACCGGTCTTGTTTAGGGGTCGCGTCCTTTTGGTCGGGTCGGGTCGGGTCTGGTCCGGTACCGAGGTTACTGTTCCGTCCCTGAGTATTGCCGGAGACCATGTCTTGATATTTTAGGACTTGATCCATTCTATGTTATTATCCTTAGTTAATACCTGAGGCTTAGCAGACATATGTTCCACCCTTGCCTTGTTCTTGCTATTTGCTTCAACACCTTTCATAAAAACCAAAACAAAAATTTATTTGCTTCAGTTTGTTATTGTTTTGAAGTTATCAAGAAAACCCCATAAAAGTCGTTTTTGTTTGAATCTCTTTTAGTGATTTTTAATTTTGAATTTATTAGGATTAAAATTATAGAAACAAAATAAAAATTTAATTTCTGCTTGCTAAATTAAAGAGAGCATCCATGGATTATTAAGCTGATGGAGAGGATGAAAGTAGTGAGTTTAACACCTCTGAGGTTGATTGGGGTGAAGAACAAGACCTCTCATGGAGTGAAAGAGAAGATAACGATCACAACTCGTGGAAAGAAGGTGCACACATTTGAAACTTTCAGTTTCAAGACTGAAAATTATTTTGAGGAGTTGATGATATATCATAGTTTTTACCGGTTTTTTAGCCATGATATATGTAGTCTTTATCGAGTCTTTTCGGTATTTTTCGAGTCTTTTGGAGTCTTTGCAGGTTCTTGCATGATTTAGACCATTATTGAGTTTTTGGAGGCTTTTGGAGTCAAAGAGATCAAAGCATATTTGAAGAGGAGTGAATCGCAGAAGGATGGTTGTGTCGACCGACACTAGGTGTGGTGTCAATCGACAAAGACACCAGGAAATCAAAAAGATTTATAGAATATTTCCTTTTCGCCCAATAATCTCCAGAATCTTGTGGGACCCACTTAGGCTCGTGTTTAGGTATATTTTTAATGTTTTGGCCACTTGTTTAGGCCACGTTTTCACTACGCTTTATTCGAGACTACAACCATCTTTTCAGAGATTTTTTGAGAAGATTTCTAAACTCTTAATTCTTCTCTTCATTTATTTTTTGCAATCTATTCAAACTATGATTTCTGTTTCATTGATCATGTCTGAGTAGTTTGTTTGTTAGGTTTAGGGTTTTCAAAGGTAGAAGATGAATTGCTAGGTTGATGATTATTTGGGATTGAATCAATAGAGTACTTCATCTAGATTATGCTTATTGCTGATTTTAGATTCGTGACATAGAATCTGTTCTTAGGTTGATTAGTTGACACGAAAGTGTAATTGATTGCTTGAACTATCTTAGATGAGCAAAATAACTATTCACAAAGGAATTTGGTTTAGATATTTTGTGAACAATCGAACCTGATCATTAATGCTTGTCTGAATTGAGAAATTTAGCAAAGAAATTTGGAATTCTAGATTTAGACATAGATAATCTCTGCAGCGAGAGTTGATTGATTTTACCATTGTGTTCCGAGTTTGAGAACCGATCTTAATAACAATCATGATAATTTATTTAACCAGCAATTCTGAATTACCTAAGAATTCAGAATTTTCGTAACCCTAGCTCTTTTCCCATCTGAATTTTCTTCGAATTTAATTGCCTGCTGTTTTCTTTTAATTATAATTTCTCTTGTTTAGCTTAATTCATAAACTGAAAGTCTATTGTGTGAACGTGAGTCTCTGTGGAATTCGATCCCTAAGTACTACAGACGATCTCTTACTTTGAGAGAGTTGCTCTAGGGTAAATTTGAGCATATCAAATTTTGGCGCTGTTGTCGGGGACTCTTTGATTCACCATTAGATTTAAGTTAGAATTTAATCTAAACTTTTCTTTTATTTTGTTACTTACGCGTTCTATCTTTTTTTTTGTCTTGTGTTTCAGGTATATGCATAATCGCGTAACCAGGAGCAAACAGAATCTTCAGCTAGTGAATATTTCTATTCAGGAACTAGCAGAGTTAGAACGAGCAAACCGAAAAGCACAGTGGAAAGCAGAGATAAATAACCTACTGGTGCTGGTAAGGGATGAGGCTGGAGTTTTATGTGATCAAGAGGGCCAAGTGCACAATGAGCAGGGTCAGAAACTTGATGCAGATGGAAACGTGATTGCAGAAATAATTGGTTTTGATCGACACCAACATATCGATGATGGTCCGCAGGGCAATAATGGAGTTGATGCAGCTTATCAAATGAGGACACTTGCTGATTACAACAGACCAGATCATTTCTATGCTAATAGGTCTGAAACCCGCATATTACACTCTTGTGGGACAGCATCCTTGATGAGAGTATAACCAGCTTGGAGCAGCATAATAATGAAGAGGATCATGAAGATGATCTTGAGGACAAGGAAGATAAAGAGGAGACTATACCGGAGCAGCATGGAGACTTGGAAGTTCCACTCGGTGTCATCACTCGGTCTAAACAAGCTAAACTCAAGACAACCTTGCAACATCTTCTCAACATTATCCAGGGCAGTTTAGTTTGTGCTAATCCAACCACCCTCGTTGTGATCCAAGCCACCTAGACTTTTATCAAGAGAGGTAATCGGACTTATACTCTTTTTCCCTTGTTGGGTTTTTCCCAATGGGTTTACCAACAAGGTTTTTAATGAGGTAAGGCCTGGTTACTCTACCCCAGCCTCTTGATAAAACCACGCCCAAACTCTATCTTTTAATTCTATGTTTTATTCAAACTTTCTATTTATTTTTGTTGTGTTCCGAAGAGTGGTGTTTCGAGGCATGTCTTGATGACCACCTCCTTGTCTTCTCCTTCTCCCCCTTTATATTCTGATTTAAACTCTACATTTTAATCATCAAACATTTTATTCTCAAATTCTCTCTTGTTTGATCGCCTTGTTCTCTGGTGTAAAGGATCATCATCCACACCTTGACAATTTTGAAATCATTGGATCGCTTCATAATCCTTTGACGTTTCACATCAATCCATCTCTTGTTCTTTCCGAGTTTGGTTTTCACCCACTCGTGGAGCAAGCCTTGAGTGTTCAAAGGCTACTTATCACCTTTGGAATATCACTCATTCAATCCGAATTCATCACCTTCACTCCATTTCATCACTTCCACACTCATATCCGTTCACTCTACTCATCACAACCATTGGAGAACATTCAAGGACGTTGATCCTCACCAGGATCATATTCCACAGATCATTTGAATCTAATGCATTGAAACCTAGATTGAGTCTAGTATTTGTTAAAATTGTCTCTGGAATTTTTGAACGTGATTTGATATTTTATTCTGTTTGATCAGATCAAACTGTCGTTTAGGTTTCTTGCCAAGTTTTTCTTTGTTGTGTTTGAGTATTTTACTTGTTTACTTGTTGGGATTTGAATAGGTACCATGGCAGGAACCAGCCATGATGAACAAGAGTCTTCCAACTCCAACAAGCAACTTATGGACTCCTTCAAAGCCATGATGGTTGAGAGTATGGCCACTATGAAAGCCGACTTAGAAAGGTCCATCAACAATCGACTCCGAGAACATCAACAACCAGCTATTGAAGAACAACTTAGGAGGAACCTACGACCTTCTGATGCTGAGCACTACTATAGTCAGACTTCTCGATCAAATCGTTCTCGAAGAAGACAGCCAAGAGAAGACCAAACCGTTAGAAATAACCCACCCATTACTCGAGACCCTTTAGCCGGTGTGTTGATAGAAATTCCGTTTTTCCATGGAACCAGTAACCCTGAAGAGTATCTTGAGTGGGAAAAGAGGGTTGAAATTATCTTTGATTGCCGAGAGTTTACTCAGGAGACTAAGGTCAGAATCGCCCCAACCGCATTCAAGGATTATGCTCTAAGCTGGTGGGATCAGTTGGTGACGTCTAGAAGAAGGGCTGGAGATATACCGGTTGAGACTTGGACCCAAATAAAGATCATTATGAGGAAGAGATTCGTACCCAGTCATTACCACAGAGAGCTTCACCTTAAGCTTCGGAATTTGTCTCAAGGAAGTAGATCCGTTGAAGATTATTTCAAAGAAATGGAAACCTTGTTACTTAGAGCCGATATTCAAGTAGATAATGAAGCTACTATGGCCAGATTCATGGGAGGTCTTGACAATGATATCATTGAAAAACTGGAGGTCCATCATTATGTCGAGCTGGAAGAGCTTCTCCACAAAGCTATCATGTTTGAAAAACAACTTAAGAGGAAGAGCTCTAGAACCGGATACAACTCTACCAAGTTCAGCAAAGATTACAAGCCTAAGGAATACATACCGCTTACCAAACCCAAGATAGACGAGCCTCCGCTCAAGGGAATTGATAAAGGTTCAAGCACCAAGGCTAGAGAAATTCAGTGTTTCAAGTGCAAAGGTTTTGATCACTACTCCCATTCGTGCTCCAATCAGAGAACCATAGTTATTAGGACCAATGGCGAGATAGAATCAAAAGAAGATCATTCGGAACCTGAACCTTTAGAGGAACCACTTAGAATACCGGTGTCCGGACAACTTTTGGTCACTAGAAGAACCCTTAACTTACACACTCAGGCCGAAAAAAATGAGCAAAGAGAAAACCTCTTCCACACTCGTTACCTTGTTCAAAACAAAGTTTGCAGCCTAGTGATTGATGGTGGTAGTTGTACCAACGTTGCCAGCCAGTCTATGGTTGATAAGCTTGGACTCACATTCACTAAGAGAGCTAAACCTTACAAGCTGCAATGGCTTAATGATGAAGGAGAAATGGAGGTTGAGAACCAGGTCCTAGTTCCCCTATCCATTGGAGAATACAACGATGAAGTGTTATGTGACATTCTACCTATGGACGCTGGACATATCTTGCTTGGAAGACCTTGGCAATCTGATCGGAAAGTAATGCATGATGGGTTTACCAACATATATTCATTTGAGTTCAAAGGCAAGAAGAACATCTTGGTTCCGCTCACTCCCCATGAAGTTCACCTTGACCAAGTGGCCCTGAAGAAGGGAAGTATAACTTCCAAAGTTAAAAACAAACAGCCGGTCAACTTCATGATCATGCCTAACCCAGGGAGTCAATTACCACACTTACTTTTTGTGATTAAAGAGTGCTATAGTATTAACCCCTACACGCAGGACTTGCCTAGCAAACTTCACTTTCTTTTGCAGGAGTTTAAGGATGTTTTCCCGGAGGAACTTACACCCGGATTGCCACCAATCCGTGGAATAGAACATCAAATCGATTTTATGCCTGGAGCATCTCTTCCCAACAAACCCGCCTACAGAACTAACCCTCTAGAGACCAAGGAGCTTCAACAACAAGTAGCTGATCTCATGAAGAAAGGACGTATTCGTGAGAGTTTGAGTCCTTGTGTTGTACCCGTTCTACTTGTCCCAAAGAAAGATGGTAGTTGGAGGATGTGTGTTGATTGCCGTGCTATCAACAATATCACTGTAAAGTATCGCCATCCTATCCTTAGACTTGATGATATGCTTGATGAATTGCATGGGTCTAGTATTTTCTCTAAGATAGATCTTAGGAGCGGTTACCATCAAATTAGAATGCAAGAAGGGGATGAATGGAAAACTGCCTTTAAGACTAAGTATGGGTTGTACGAATGGTTAGTTATGCCTTTTGGGTTGACAAACGCACCTAGCACTTTTATGAGATTGATGAACCATGTTCTTAGAGCATTCATAGGTCATTTCGTGGTTGTGTACTTTGATGATATCTTAGTTTATAGCCGCAGCCTTGATGAACATGTAGAACACCTTAGGAAAGTTTTAGAAGTGCTTAGGAAGGAAACCTTGTATGCTAACTTAAAGAAATGTACTTTTGGAGCGGATCACCTTGTTTTTTTAGGTTTTGTTGTGAGCGCAGATGGTATCAAGGTTGACGAAGAAAAGATACAAGCTATTAAAGATTGGCCGAGTCCAAAGAATGTTAGTGAAGTAAGAAGCTTCCATGGTTTAGCCGGTTTCTATAGGAGGTTTGTTAAGGACTTCAGCACTTTAGTCACCCCACTCACTGAGGTTATCAAGAAGAATGTCGGATTCAAGTGGGAACAAGCTCAAGAGAATGCATTTCAAACCTTGAAAGGGAAGCTAACAAATGCCCCGATTTTATCTCTTCCTAACTTCGATAAAATTTTTGAAATTGAATGTGATGCCTCAGGAATTGGTATTGGTGCTGTTCTTATGCAGGAGATGAAGCCCATAGCTTATTTTAGTGAGAAGCTTGGAGGCACCACACTCAATTACCCCACGTATGATAAAGAGCTTTATGCACTCGTCCGAGCTCTACAAACATGGCAACACTACCTTTGGCCCAAAGAGTTTATCATACACACTGACCACGAATCACTCAAGCATCTCAAAGGACAACAAAAGCTGAACAAGAGACACGCAAAGTGGGTTGAATTCATTGAGACTTTTCCATACATCATTAAGTACAAGAAAGGTAAGGAGAATGTAGTAGCTGATGCTCTTTCTTGGAGGTATGTTCTTTTGAATTCTCTTGAGGTTAAGTTACTAGGATTTGAGCAAATCAAAGAATTGTATGGTAGTGATGTTGACTTCAAGGAAACCTATGCTGCCTGTGAAAAATTTGGTGTTGGAAAATATTTTAGGAGTGATGGATTTTTGTTCTATGATAATCGCCTTTGTGTACCTAACTCCTCCTTGCGAGATTTGTTTGTCCAAGAAGCTCATGCAGGTGGTCTTATGGGACATTTTGGCGTGGCAAAGACGTCAAGCGTGTTACGTGAACACTTCTTTTGGCCGCACATGCAAAGTGACGTTGAGAAATATTGTCAAAGATGTGTAACGTGTAAGCAAGCTAAA
Organism: Cardamine occulta; assembly: GCA_028015245.1. Classification (NCBI taxonomy): domain Eukaryota; kingdom Viridiplantae; phylum Streptophyta; class Magnoliopsida; order Brassicales; family Brassicaceae; genus Cardamine; species Cardamine occulta. Next base: position 18,164,112 of record CM051388.1, on the reverse strand, counting down.
TCCACAATCCAAAATCACGGTTTGTATACCCCTCTTCCTATTCCCTTGCATCATTGGCATGACTTATTCATGGACTTTGTAGTTGGATCACCTAGGACTAAGACTGGAAAGGATTCGGTATTTGTGGTAGTTGATAGATTCTCTAAAATGGCTCACTTCATACCTTGCCATAAAACCGATGATGCTATTAATGTAGCCGGTTTGTTCTTTAAAGAAGTTGTTAGGTTGCAAGGAATGCCTAGAACTATTGTATCGGATAGGGATACCAAATTTCTTAGATATTTTTGAAAAACCCTTTGGTCTAAGCTAGGAACCAAGCTTTGTTTCTCCACCACATGTCACCCACAATCCGATGGCCAAACCGAAGTAGTCAATAGAACCTTATCCACTTTATTGCGTGCCATAATTAAAAAGAACCTTAGGACTTGGGAAGAATGTCTACCTCATGTTGAATTTGCTTACAATCATGCTAGACATTCCGCATCTAAGTATTCACCATTTGAAATTGTTTATGGGTTCAATCCCATCTCACCTTTGGATCTAATGCCTTTACCCGTGAATGAAAGGACAAGTCTTGATGGTAAGAAAAAGGCTGAGCTTGTGAAACAGATCCATGAAAAGGCTCGAATCAACATAGAGCACAAGACCAAGTTGTATGCTAAGCATGCAAACAAAAGCCAGAAGTTTTTGGTATTTGAAGAAGGGGACTTGGTGTGGGTTCACCTAAGAAAAGAGAGAATTCCCAACGAAAGGAAATCTAAGCTTCTGCCTAGAATTGATGGTCCATTCAAAGTCATCAAGAAGCTCAACGACAATGCCTACCAGCTGGATCTCCAAGGTAAGTCCACGGTTAGTCCGAGTTTTAATATTACTGATTTGAGTCCTTATTTTGCAGAGGAAACAGATTTGAGGACAAATCCTCTTCAAGTGGGGGAGGATGATGAGAGTATAACCAGCTTGGAGTAGCATAATCATGAAGAGGATCATGAAGATGATCTTGAGGACAAGGAAGATAAAGAGGAGACTATACCGGAGCAGCATGGAGACTTGGAAGTTCCACTCGGTGTCATCACTCGGTCTAAACAAGCTAAACTCAAAACAACCTTGCAACATCTTCTCAACACTATCCAGGGCAGTTTAGTTTGTGCTAATCCAACCACTCTGGTTGTGATTCAAGCCACCTAGACTTTTATCAAGAGAGGTAATCAGACTTATATTCTTTTTCCCTTGTTGGGTTTTTCCCAATGGGTTTACCAACAAAGTTTTTAATGAGGTAAGGCCCGGTTACTCTACCCCAGCCTCTTGATAAAACCAGGCCCAAACTCTATCTTTTAATTCTATGTTTTATTCAAACTTTGTATTTATTTTTGTTGTGTTTCGAGGCATGTCTTGATGACCACCTCCTTGTCTTCTCCTTCTCCCCCTTTATATTCTGATCTAAACTCTACATTTTAATCATCAAACATTTTATTCTCAAATTCTCTCTTGTTTGATCGCCTTGTTCTCTGGTGTAAAGGATCATCATCCACACCTTGACAAGTTTGAAATCATTGGATCGCTTCATAATCCTTTGACGTTTCACATCAATCCATCTCTTGTTCTTTCCGAGTTTGGTTTTCACCCACTCGTGGAGCAAGCCCCGAGTGTTCAAAGGCTACTCATCACCTTTGGAATATCACTCATTCAATCCAAATTCATTACCTTCACTCCATTTCATCACTTCCGCACTCATATCCGTTCACTCTACTTATCACAACCATTGGAGAACATTCAGGGACGTTGATCCTCACGAGGATCATATCAATCCTTTTCATGGTCTTTATAATGAACACCCGATGGATCATATTGAGAAGTTTGAGGATCTGGTGACAAGCATCAAAGCAAATGGTGTATCCAATGACTATCTTTTCTGCAAGCTCTTCCTATACTCTCTTAATGGGGAAGCAGCTTATTGGCTTAAACAGCAGAAGCTGGGATCAATAACAACTTTGGAAGCAACAAAGACAGCTTTCCTAACCAATTTCTACGATGATGCAAGGTCCGAGGATTTGAGAATGAAGATATTTACATTTACATAAGGACCAACTGAAGCATTTAAGGCAGCTTGGGTGAGATTTAGAGCATATCAGAGAGATTGTCCACATCATGGTTTCAGTGAGGTTTAGTTGTTGGGTATATTCTTCAGAGGGATTGATTGGAGATATCAGATGGCTTTGGATGCTGCTAGCAATGGGAATTTTAACACTAGATTTCCCGAGGATGCAAATGTGTTGATTGAAAACTTGGCTTCTAGCAATAGTACCAAGAATGCAGACTTTGAGAAAAAGAAACAAGTAGTGAACATGGATGGTAGTCAGATCGCTGAGGTGAATGCCAAGTTGGACACGGTTCACAGTCTTCTTGTGGGTAAGAAATCAGTTCAATTTGCTGCAGAGGTTGAGACCCATAAACGAAAGAGAGGTTTTGAGGAAAAAGATGTTAACTACGTCAATGGAACTGGATATCAGGGACAGAGATTGGATACACGCCAAAGCCTGAGTACCAGAAGACTTATCCTAGCAGTAGCTTCACAAGAAACTATGGAAACTCTTCTTACCAAGCCCCTCCTCCAAAAACTGAAGAAAGTGAGATGAAGTCTATGTTGGAACAGATTCTGGAAGGTCAGCAGAAGATCACCATGGACTTTAATGGGAAGATTGATACTCTTTACACCGACTTGAATGGGAAGTTTGAAGCTTTGAGTACCCATGTCAAGAAGCTAGATGCTCAAGTTGCACTGACTACTGGGGCTGTCAAAAGACAAAAGGGATTCCTTCCTGGAAGGACTGAGAACAATCCTAACCATGCATGCAATGCCATTTTTGTGGAATTGAAAAAAATTGAAGAAGATATTGCAGCAGAGGAACCAGTGTCGATCGACACACCCCTTGGTGTCGATCGACACCAGCAGCAAGTTAAGGATACTCCATGTTATGAAGAGCCAGTGTCAATCGACACCACCTCTGGTGTCGGTCGACACACTCAGCCATCTGAGGCACCAGGTTCTAAGAAACCGCCTACTTCAGAGGAACGGGTGTACAAACCAAAGGTTCCTTTCCCAAAAACTCCTAGGAAGTCTAAACAAGAGATGGAGGATGCCAGATGCAAAGCAATGATGGATAAAGTGATGATTGAACTCCCTCTGGTTGATGCAGCCAGTCTTTTACCTCCACTCAAGAGGTATGTTAAGAGAATGGTTATTAATGGTGTGAGTCCTGAGAAAGGAGCTTTTCTTACAAGAGACATCAATGCGATGTTCCTGAACTAGACTCCACAGAAGAGGAAAGGAAAACAAAAAAAATTGATTGTCTGTGAACAAGTTAGTGCCATGATCAAGAGTATGATTATTGAGAAGCTACCTGATCCATGAAGTTTTGTGCTCGACTACTCCATCTCCGCAGGAAGATTTTCTCAATCTCTTTGTGATCTTGGCTCAAGTATCAGCTTGATACCTCATTCTGTTGCTGTCAGACTTGGGATGACTGATTTCAAGCTGACGAGGACCTATATTATCTTGGCTGATCGATCCAAAAGGATTCCAAAAGGTGTTTTAGAAGATATTCCAGTAAGAATTGGTAATTGCTTTATTCCCACAGACTTTGTGGTGTTGAAATATGAGGAAAAACCTAGGGATCCTCTAATTCTGGGAAGACCTTTCTTGGCTACAGCTGGTGCCATGATTAATATAAAGGGAGGAAGGATAGGCTTGAATTTGGGTGATCTGGTCATGAACTTTGACATGGATAACTTGAGAAAGAACCCACCATTGATGGTCAAACATTCTCTGTAGAAACCTCCACAGACAAAACTGTTGGGTATATCAAGGAATTGGGACCTAGTGAGCAAGTGAATAACCAAGCTTCTAAGCTTGAGGATTGGAGTGGTGATCATATCTTCCAGACTAGGCTCCAAGATGAGGCTCTATTCAATGACAAGTTGCTGGAGGAAGATGTTTTTGTGAAGGAGACAGGGATTGCACAGCTGAATTGCAGAAAAAGTGCAGATATCCGAGCTGCAGGCTCAGTGTCGATCGACACCACTCTTGGTGTCGGTCGACACCCTCTGTGTGTTGGCCAAGATTTTTCTGAAACAGCTGGTTTTCAGGATGATTTCACTACTGCAAATCCGAGAGAAAGCTCTCCATTCCACACACCATCCACCCCGGGAAAAGCAAAGGTACGCACTTTCTAGACTCAAACCCTCTTATATCATCAATAACATTTTTCAAAATACAAAGACTGTTTTACAGTTAACCAAGCCACGAGATTATCGTAGAGCGCTTGTTTCTTCTATTGATGATTTTACAGGGAAAAGAAGTGTCCCACCCAGACGAGCGTCACACCCTGGTGCTATTCCTCTATTCCTTGATCGACCTCATGCGCTCAACGCATATACACCACCATGGATGAAACGACTGTCACAGAGGCATTCATTGCCATTATCCGATCCACCAGAGGCCTGAGCTCCTGCCAAGTCAAGCTAATGACTTTGAAAACAAGCTCTTAGTGGGAGACATCCCACTGGTAATTTTTTCTTTTTCTTTTGATTTTTCTTTTCTTTTCTTATCTATTTTATTTTTGCCAACTTCGGGCTTGATAACACTGGGGACAGTGTTGTTTAAATCTGGGGGAGGTGGTTACTGATACTATCTTTTCTTTTCCTAGAGTCTATTGAGTCTTTGTTTTATCGAGTGAAAATTTAGTATGAAACTAGGATTTTTTGAGGAAACCACCACATTTTGCAGGAACTTAAGTAATTTTTTTGATTCGAACTTGACTGACATCCGAGACTAATGGAAAAACCAAAGACTAGAGACATCCACTAAAGCCTGAGCTAATGATGCCCTTAGGGCTTGATTACTCATTAATACTTGACAGCAGAATGACCTATGTATACGAAATGGTTTTTACCGGTTTTTTAGCCATGATATATGTAGTCTTTATCAAGTCTTTTCGGTGTTTTCGAGTCTTTTAGAGTCTTTGCAGGTTCTTGCATGATTTAAACCATTATGGAGTTTTTGGAGGCTTTTGGAGTCAAAGAGATTAAAGCATATTTGAAGAGGAGTGAATCGCAAAAGGATGGTGGTGTCGATTGACACAAAGACCAGGAAATCAAAAAGATTTATAGAATATTTTATTTTCGCCCAATAATCTTCAGAATCTTGTGGGACCCACCTAGGCTCGTGTTTAGGTATCTTTTTAGGGTTTTGGCCACTTGTTTAGGCCACGTTTTCACTACGCTTTATTCGAGACTACAGCCTCCTTTTCAGAGATTTTTGGAGAAGATTTCTAAACTCTTAATTCTTCTCTTCATTTATTTTATGTAATATATTCAAACTATTATTTGTCTTTCATTGATCATGTCTGAGTAGTTTGTCTGTTAAGTTTAGGGTTTTCAAAGGTAGAAGATAAATTGCTAGGTTGATGATTATTTGGGATTGAATCAATAGAGTTCTTCATCAAGATTATGCTTATTGCTGATTTTAGATTCGTGACCTAAAATCTGATCTTAGGTTGATTAGTTGATACGAAAGTGTAATTGATTGCCTGAACTATCTTAGATGAGCAAAATAACTATTCGCAAAGGAATTTGGTTTAGATATTTTGTGAACAATCGAACATGATCATTAGTAAAGAAATTTAGCAAAGAAATTTGGAATTCTAGATTTAGACATTGATAATCTCTGTAGCGAGTGTTGATTGATTTTACCATTGTGTTTCGAGTTCGAGAACAGATCTTAATAAAAATCCTGATAATTTATTTAACCTGCGATTCTGAATTACCTGATTTCGGTGAATCCAAAGAGAGAATCTAGCCGTCCATTTCCTAAGCTTGTTCCGAAAGTAATTACCAGATTAAATGAGGCTGTTCACATGGGACTGATTGAGCTTATTTGATCTTGGAGTTATGGCATTGATTGTGATTGTAACATTGATCGGCGGACTGGATTTTTTGAGTTGATCAAGTCCAAATTTGAACCAAGATTCTGAGACCGTATCATTCCCTCTCTCTCTTCAAATGGTTTTGTTCTCAAAACCAAAATAATCGCCTTGTGATTAAAATGTGCATATGATGGTTCTTCAATTTCAGCACACATTTCCTTAGCTTCATCTTGTTGTAGCAGTTTGATCATATGAAAAAGAGCATTTTGACTATTCATCTTTGGTTTGGTGGTAAAGAACAATATATATATATATATATATAACCGTGAAATAAATGAAAAAAAAAATGCAAATCAATTTTTTTAATATATTTTTAAAAAGTTTATGGACGAAATAATAGAAACAAATATTTTGGATCTTTTTTTTATATAGAAATTATTAAATTAAATCGAAATAAATGCAAGAACAATTTTTTTTTAAACGAAACAAAACAAAAACCGAAGAAAAAAAGATAAAATACTTGGGGATAGGAGCTTTTAGCTCTGATACCAAATGATATAGGCACAAAACCGTAGATTAGATAAGGGATAGTGATGGTAACACGCTCTCTGCTAGATAAGCAGTGGATCAAAGTGGAATGAGATGGAGCTTTTCAAATGGTGGTAACACTCTCTCTGAATAAGCAAAGTAAGGAGATGATTTGTGACACTGGGATGGATTGATAGACGCCACAAAGCTTGTGAAAGAGCTTTGATAAGTCTGAAAACTCAAGCTTCAAGCGAATCACACGCGAAGAAGACGAGAGCGGCTAGGGTTTCTTTCTCAAAACAAAATTTGGTTTTTTATTCATTTTCAAGTCTGTCCTTTACAATGACAATGAGGAAACTTTTATAGAGTTCCAAAACTTGGTAAAACAAGAAAAATAAATATAAAAATAAATACAAAATCAATCAAATAAAAAAATACATAAATAAGAGTAATTAATAGGATTGATTGGCATTTGAAAGGCTTGATTCATGGGATCACGTCCTTGAGCTGATTTTAATGAGATTAATCCAAGGGTGCTCACACGATCTCAGTGAATCCAAAGAGAGAATCTAGCCATCCATTTCCTAAGCTTGTTCCGAAAGTAATTACCAGAATAAATGAGGCTGTTCACATAGGATTGATTGAGCTTATTTGATCTTGGAGTTATGGCATTGATTGTGATTGTAATATTGATGGGCGGACTGGATTTTTGGAGTTGATCAAGTCCAAATTTGAACCAAGATTCTGAGACCGTATCACTCTCAGTTCAAAATTTTCAAGCTCTTACAAGTATTTTTTTGGATTTCTTTCTGCTATTTGCTAAAAACTTAACTACAGATATTTGGTTTAAATTCTGGCATGACTTTTGTTCCTAATTTCAAACATATGCTTCTGTTTTACAGTTTGGGAAGGATCTGTAGTTATTTAGGAAGGATCTGTAGTTGTTTAGGAAGGATTTAGGAATGATTTCGGAAAGTTTAGTAGTAGTTTAGGGAGGATACATTGCTATTTAGGAAATATTTGTAGTAGTTTAGGATGGTGATACTAAAACTTTGATACCTTCTGATGAGAAAGCTCACGCAACTCTGAATGAATGTAGGGAGTTAACTTAAGTTAATTCTGAGTTCTTTTGTAGGTTTGAGATGGACGGACAAGAGTTAAGAATGTTGTGAGTCTATAGTGAGAATGTTTTGATGTAAATCTTTGTACTAATAAGTTTGCAGGTTATCTATTGGATCATGCTCTCTGATCATAGGAGAGTTTCCGTGATTCTGAAACCTCTCCACCGGTTTAGTTTTCTTGTTTGCTTGAGGACAAGCAAAGTCTAAGTCTTGGGGAGTTGATAACATCGTATTTTCGCACACTTTTTATATGTTTTTATTAGGTTTTCAATGAAGAAACAAGTGATTATGGACACTTCAAAGCCAGTTTCCACCAATTTCACTTCTTGGTAACTTTTAGAAGTTTTGGAGCAAAAAGGACACAAAGTGGAGCAAAGACCCTTTTTAAGGCAGTTTCAGAGCATCAGAAGTTTGGCATTCGTTGAAGATCTTTCCTTGAAGAAAATCCAAATATCTTGGGGTCTATGGAAAGCTAGAAGAGTCAAGTTTCACCTGGGACAAGAATAAAAGCAATCCATTCAGCCGTTTAGAAGATATGACGCAAAGAGTGAAGCCCTGTCAACCTCAATCACAAGGAGTGTGACCGAGATCAAGCTCCTTGTCAACCTCGGTCATGGCACCCGTGACCGAGGCCAGCCTTCATCACCACCTTGGTTAGGAGACCCATGACCTAGGCCAGAAGACTTCATCCATCCTTGCCTAAAACGCCGAGTTTTGCCCTAAAAACCCTAAAACTGACTTTCCACACCCCAAGGCCTATAAATACTCATTTAACCTAATATTTTGAGGCGTGCTTCTTTGGTGAACCTCTGTGCCTCTCTAGCCTCACCATCAGAAACCCTAGGATGTCTCTACAGAGCCTCCTTCGTCGCCTCCAACCCTAGAAGTCACCACTTTGAAGTTTCATCCTTGTTCTTCATTATTTCTCATCTCTCTCGACTCTTATTTGCTTTTGGGGAGACAAGTTATCTTCTGTGACATCTAGAGAAGTTTTCTTTGAACCCCCTTTGATTATTTGAATCATTTATGATGTTATTTTCTATGATATCTATTGCGTTTCTTTGCATCATGAGCGAGTAGTTCTCTTTGTTGGGTTTTATGGGGTGATTCAAGGGGAATTCATGGTTCAATTCATCTAGGTTGTTAGATCTGATTTTCGTTTGCTATTAGAGTTCTCTTGGGGTATCTTTTACTTAATGCATGTTGCTTGGATTGATCACCAAGCACTGATCTAAGAGGATAGGAGCGTTATCCGCGTAAACCTACTCATCAGACCTAGTGCTACTGAAGCCTCGCACCATAACCTGCGTGAGTTGAGTTATGGGGCTTTGTGAACTTATCGAACTTGTTTAGCTTGCTGGTTGATGTATGCTGTTGCCTGCGTAAGTTGAGTAACGGGGTGCTAAGACTTTATACATTCATTCTATGAACTATAGCTTGTTTATTTATCTGTGTTCGTAGTGGAGAACCTAGAACGAAAACATATGCATATTATCTTTCACTTGATTTGTTGAGAACTATGGAAACTGATGCGGACATCAACCCAATAGCTGAACCACCTAGTGGAGACACAAGTGAGGAGCGTGTGGAAGTACTAAGTACAAAGACAAAGACTCATGAAGGCCCCATGACATGAGCAAAAGCCAAGGAGTTGAGCTTAGGGCCGAGCAACGAGCTTGAAGCGGATCAAGACCATATCAAGATTCCGGAGATAGATGGACCCATTACAAGAGCCAAGAATAAGAAGCAAAGGGAGGAATTCAACATCGAGGAATTCAACATCTCCATACAAGCCCTACTCGACACAGCTGAAGATGTCCCGGACAACGGACCAGCCATAGACCAAACTGCGATGACTTCTCGGCCAAGGCAGGTACGATTTGTGTTTAATTATTTCTGTCTCCTTGCAGGTGATATGGCCTCGGCCTAGTGGCTCTAGTAAGCCCACATTGAGTCTAGTTCGAGTCCCAGTAGAATCTTTTATTTTATTTCTTTTTATTTTGTGTCTTTAGTTACACTTTCCTTATAAGGGAACTGCATGTAGTTCTCATTGAAAGTGTGTGTCAGCTGAGTCTTTAAATTTCGGAAGTCTTATTGTTTTGAGTCGCAACCCTAGGGTTGTAGCCGACTGGACTATTTATAAAGTCCCATGGCCGTGTACTTTGTTTTTTACCCTACATCAATAAAGAAACTGAATTCTCTTGAAAGTTGCTGAAACTTTTGTCTCAGATCTTGTCTTTGTGTGTGATTTACAAAGCCACGATTTCTCAAGCTGTATCAAGGAGTCTCTCATCCTCCTTGTGGTGCTTATCAATCCATCATCACGTCCCCTCATCAGATTTCACAAGAGAAGCTTCGAGCTGCTTGTCTAATCTTCCATCTGACCGGTTTGCGAGTTGTAGCGGAGGAGGAGCTTCGAGCTAACTTCGTTTCTACTTAGATCCGGACCAAAGACTCCCCATCTGAGTCTTATATCATCTGGTATTCAGAACCTTCTTAAGCTCCTATCCCTTAGGTTATTTCGTTCCTCTCTTTATTTTCGTTTCTGTTTCAACTCCTTCATAAAAATCATAAAAATCAATTTTCGTCTGTTCTGTTGTTTGAATTTTATAAAATAAAAAATAATCATAAAAATATTTCGTCTTTTGTTTTGGATTTTCATCTTGCATTATCATTCAGGAAAATTGTCGTCATTAATTTAGAAATTCGTTTGATATTGTAGTTCATTAAAAAAAAACAAAAAAAAAAGGAAAAGTACCTCTAAGGTTCATCTGTTTGCATCGATTGCTTGTCTTAGTAACTGCTGTTAGGTCGAGTGATTTATTTTGCATTGTGTTCACTTAAATCATTGTTCATTTATCAGTGGAGTCGAGTTTGAGTCACTTGTGTGTTATTGAGTTTGCATCATCTAAGAGTTGTTGTTTAGCGATTAGATCAGGTTTGTAGCTTGTTCTTGTTCTGTCTGCGATTCTGTCCTTGATTCCTAGTTGTGTCAGTCTTGTTTTTGTTTCTGTTTTGCATCATATCATCTGTCTGCATCTAGTACCTATTAGGATTCGTATCATCTGTTTGCACCTGTCTAGCAAATTTTAGGTATCGTGCATCATAAGTCATCACCATCGCATATCACTTCTGAATTGCTTGTGGTTTTTGTATCGGTCTACTCTTCCTTTTTTTGGTCCTTTGTTTCGTCTGTGTCAGGGAGCAAACACGCCATAGTGTCCTTAGCACCTTGTGCACAAAGCAGAGCTGAAGTGGAAGTTTTCCATTTAGCAGCCGCACAACAAAAAGGAAAATCGATAAGAGGGTGTTTTCCTTTTCTCTTATTTGTAATTTTTCTTATTTGTGTTTCTTTGATCTGCGTCTCTTGATTGTATTAAGGAGACATGTCTGAAGGAGGACCTGAACGTCAAGACGCTATCATGGAGATGTTGCAAGCCTTAAGCGCTGACATGAGGACCATGAACCAACAAGTCAGCGAACTTCGCCAAAATTTTGACAACCGTCTCAACCAGTTAGAGCAACCTTAACGACAACAAGCAGCACCAAATCAACGAGCGCGGGGAGCTCAGCAACTGCCGCCAGACCATCTTGACCTTGAAGAAGAAGCACTCTCAGAATCTGATGAAGAGTCACTCGACCCACTTGCGCCACAACACCGCAAAATTGATCCACTTCGGCGACACCAACCGAGAGAGGTAGGTCCTAGAGGGACTAATCATGATATTAAACTAACTCCACCTTCCTTTGCAGGAAAAAAAGATCCCGAAGCTTACTTGGATTGGGAAAGAAGACTTGAGTACATCTTCGAATGCTATGGATACCAGGAGCACAAAAAGGTGGCTTTAGCCGCGGCTCAACTCATGGGAAATTCCTTAGCATGGTGGGACAGAACAGTGGCCGAACGGAGACGACGTCTTTTTGCAACTGTGACTACTTGGGCTGACATGAAATGCCTCATGAAGTTGAGGTATGTCCCTGAACATTTTCATCGTGACTTGCAAAAACGTTTCCGCAAATTAACGCAGGGACAACGGAGCGTGGAAGACTACTTCGAGGAATTTGAGAAATTAATGAACTCGCTCGAGCTGGAGGATTCAGAGGAGGCTATGATGGCTCAGTTCATAGATGGATTCCAAGATAGGATCCAACGAAAGGTAGAGCGGGCCAAGTACAGCAGCCTACACGAGCTTCTACATCTAGCCGTTCAAATCGAGCAACAAATCAAGAAGAAGATGACCCTCATCACTGGACCAAGAAATGCTCCACAAACATGGCAGAATGACAGATCAAAGGTTCAAGACAAGGGCAATGCCATAGAAATAGACTCACGGTTCAAATCGAGACAATCCGAACCCAAACGAAATTTCCGTGAAGGTCAAGGTAAGTCCTCTAACCAAACTAATCGTACTCGTGACATAACTTGTTTTAAGTGTCAAGGGCGAGGTCACATGGCAAAAGAATGTCCGAACCGGAGAGTAATGATCTTATCCACCACCGGAGAATATGAGTCACAAGATGAGGCTGGAGACGAGTCCGAGGAACATGGAGAAGATGTCGAGTATCCGGACACGGGAGAATCACTCATGATACAGCGAGTACTCAATGTTCAGATTGGACCTGAAGAAACCGAGCAAAGAGAGAATCTCTTTCATACATGCTGCACCATCAACGGCAAGGTTTACAATTTAATTATTGATGGAGGTTCTTGTAACGTGGCTAGCAAGCTTCTTGTTGAGAAATTAGGTCTTGTGAGAGCCAAGCATCCCCGGCCTTATAAACTGCGATGGCTCAATGACAAAGCCGAGATGAAGATCACAGAACAGGTAACAGTCCCATTTAGTGTTGGTAAATATCATGATCAAGTTACTTGTGATGTAGTGCCCATGCAAGCCGGACACCTCCTCTTAGGGAGACCATGGCAATTTGACCGAAAAACTCAACATGACGGACGTACCAATCACTACTCGGTCACACATAACAACCGTAAGTATACTCTCGCACCCCTTAGTCCATCACAAGTGTATGCACTACAGGTTAAAATGTCTAAGGAAGGAGAGGTAAGTCAATCAAGCCTTTACGTAAGCTATGGATCGATTGGTAAGACCCTTGGTACCAAGGGCGCCTTGCTACTAATGTTCTACCAAGAATGTCTAAGTGCAGATATAGGTGAAATAAGCATACCCGAGGAGGTTCAGTCCCTACTTCAAGACTACTCGGACGTGTTCCCTGAAGATCTACCGCCAGGCTTACCTCCGCTAAGAGGCATAGAACATCAAATCGACTTGGTTCCGGGATCAGCTCTTCCGAACAAACCTGCATACCGAATGAATCCAGAAGAAAGCAAGAAACTAGAAAAACAAATCAGCGACTTACTAGACCAAGGATACATCCGGGAAAGTCTCAGTCCATGTGCCGTGCCCGTTCTGCTGGTACCAAAGAAAGAAGGCACTTGGAGAATGTGTGTGGACTGCTGCGTAATCAACAACATAACAATCAAGTACCGACACCCAATCCCACACCTTGACGACATGCTAGATGAACTCAGCGGTTCTGTCCTCTTCTCAAAGGTGGATCTCAAAAGCGGCTATCATCAAGTACGAATGCGCGAAGGTGATGAATGGAAGACTGCATTCAAAACCAAACAGGGACTATATGAGTGGCTTGTCATGCCTTTCGGCCTCACCAATGCCCCTAGTACATTCATGCGTTTGATGAACCAGGTTCTTCGTTCTTATATTGGTAAATTTGTTGTTGTTTATTTTGATGACATATTAATTTACAGCAAGAACTTGAGAGACCACTTAGAACACCTAGAGCTTGTATTTAAATCACTTCGGAAGGAAAGCTTATACGCTAACCTAAAGAAGTGTGTCTTTTGTACTAACAAACTTGTCTTTTTAGGCTTTGTTATTAGTGAGCAAGGGTTACAGGTGGATGAAGAAAAGATCAAAGCTGTCCGAGACTGGCCCACACCTACTACCATCAGACATGTCCAGAGTTTTCATGGTCTAGCTAGCTTTTACAGGCGATTCATGAAGGACTTCAGCACTCTAGGTGCACCGCTCACAGCCGTGATCAAAAAGAACCAGCCCTTCGCATGGGGAGCTGCTCAAGAGCAAGCCTTCAATGCCTTGAAGGAAAAGCTGACACAAGCACCGATTCTTTCTCTACCTAACTTTGATGATATTTTTGAAATCGAATGTGATGCTTCAGGTATAGGAATTGGAGCTGTGCTTCACCAAAGCAAGAAGCCCGTGGCATTTTTCAGTGAGAAACTCAATGGAGCCGCACTCAACTACCCAACCTATGATAAAGAATTATATGCTCTCGTACGCGTCTTACAAACGTGGCAACACTACTTGCTGTCCAAGGAGTTAATCATTCACACCGACCACGAGACTCTTAAGCACTTACGGGGTCAAACAACACTTAAAAGGAGGCATGCAAGATGGCTTGAGTTCATAGAGACATTTCCTTACGTCATCAAGTACAAGAAAGACACGGACAATAAGGTAGCTGATGCCCTCTCCCGACGCTACACGCTCCTCACCACGTTAGAAGCCAAGATCATGGGATTCGAGCACCTCAAAGATCAATATGCAACGGACCCTGACTTCTCCAAAGCTTATGAAGCTTGTGGTAAGGGTGATTTCCATTCATTTTACTTGCATGATGGGTTTCTTTTCAGGGACAAAAGATTATGCATACCTCGAGGATCCATGCGAGACTTGGTACTCAAGGAAGCTCACAGAGGGGCCTTATGGGCCATTTCGGCGTTGACAAAACACTAGCCATAGTGGCGGAGCACTTCTACTGGCCCCATCTCAAGAAAGACGTCGAGAAAACTTGTGCAAGATGCGTCACTTGCCATAAAATGAAATCCAGGTCCCATCCTCACGGTTTATACTTACCTTTACCTATCCCTAATGCCCCGTGGGAAGATATTTCCATGGATTTTGTTTTAGGATTACCACAGGTTAAGAATAAGGACTCAATCTTCGTAGTGGTCGATAGGTTCTCAAAGATGGCACATTTCATACCATGCAACAAGACCAACGACGCGTCTCAAATTTCCGATCTATTCTTCAATGAAGTGGTAAAATTAATGGTATCCCTAGAACTATTGTTTCTGATCGTGATGTTAAATTTTCAGGGCACTTTTGGAGAACATTATGGAAGAAACTTGGTACAAAGCTCCTGTTTTCGATAACTTGTCATCTGCAAATGGATGGACAAACGGAAGTGGTAAACCGTACTCTTTCTATGTTACTTCGAGCCACACTTGGTAGAAATTTAAAAACATGGCTCGATTGTTTACCATTTGTTGAGTTCGCCTATAACCATGCTAGGCATTCTACTACTAACCTCTCCCCCTTTGAGATTGTTTATGGTTTTAGGCCCTTAGCCCCGCTGGATCTGTCCCCGATCCCACAAACCGAACAAATAAAAATGGACGGCCAAAACCGAGGTGAGTTCGTGAAGAGAATGCATGAACAAGTCCAAGCCAAAATTCTCAAGAAGAATGAAAAGATCAAGAAACGTGTGGACAAAGGTCGCAAACAAGTAATTTTCGAGCCCGGAGAATGGGTGTGGATACACATGAGCACGGAGAGATTTCCTAGGAAGAGAAGTTCCAAGCTAGCACCCCGAGGCGATGGACCATTTCAAGTGCTCGAGAGGATCAACAACAACGCCTATAAGCTAGAACTTCCAAGTGAGTTCAATATTTCCCATACTTTTAATGTTGCTGATCTGTCACCTTATGTTTCAGAGGAACAAGTTTTGAGGGCAAAACCTTCTCAAGAGGGTGGGAATGATTTGTACATTAACCCAATAGCTGAACCACCTAGTGGAGACACAAGTGATGAGCATGCGGAAGTAGCAAGTACAAAGACAAAGACTCATGAAGGCCCCATGACACGAGCAAAAGCCAAAGAGTTAAGCTTAGGGCCGAGCAACGAGCTTGAAGCGGATCAAGACCATATCAAGATTCCGAAGATAGATGGACCCATTACAAGAGCCAAGAATAAGAAGCTAAAGGAGGAATTCAACATCTTCGTACAAGCCCTACTCGACACAGCTGAAGATGTCCCGGACAACGACCAGCCATAGACCAAACTGCGATGACTTCTCGGCCAAGACAGATACGATTTGTGTTTAATTATTTTTGTCTCCTTGCAGGTGATATGGCCTCGGCCTAGTGGCTCTAGTAAGCCCACATTGAGTCTAGTTTGAGTCCTAGTAGAATCATTTATTTTATTTCTTTTTATTTTGTGTCTTTAGTTACACTTTTCTTATAAGGGAACTGCATGTAGTTCTCATTGAAAGTGTGTGTCAGCTGAGTCTTTAAATTTCGGAAGTCTTGTTGTTTTGATTCGCAACCCTAGGGTTGTAGCCGACTGGACTATTTATAAAGTCCCATGGCCGTGTACTTTGTTTTTTTACCCTACATCAATAAAGAAACTGAATTCTCTTGAAAGTTGCTGAAACTTTTATCTCAGATCTTGTCTTTGTGTGTGATTCACAAAGCCACGATTTCTCAAGCTGTATCAAGGAGTCTCTCATCCTCCTTGTGGTGCTTATCAATCTATCATCACGTCCCCTCATCTGATTTCACAAGAGGAGCTTCGAGCTGCTTATCTAACCTTCCATCTGACCGGTTTGCGAGTTGTAGCGGAGGAGGAGCTTCGAGCTAACTTCGTTTCCACTTAGATCCGGACCAAAGACTCCCCATCTGAGTCTTATATCAGAAACCCTAAGATGACTCCTTAAATGCCCAACGCCTTCATTCATAAGTTTAAAACCGATTTTGTTTTATTGCTTTCTTATTTTCATTGCTTAATCATTAGAAAACCCAAAAACAAACCCCTTTCATATTTTGTCTTAATTAGATTTCTTCTTTGATCTCATTCCGCGTAGCTATTACTCTCTGTGGGATCGATAACCTTAAGTACTACGATTGATTCAATGTACACTTGCAGTTTAAAAGTTGTGATATAAAAGGAAAACTTCATAATCATACACATCAGGCAACGCCAGTGCTCCCCCTCCGATATCATCTGGAGCTGGTTCTAGTACCGACATTACAAGTCCAGAATTGGCCATCCTCAGATTTGCCACGGTGTGGTAATGACCAACCAAGCTATCAACTTTTATCCCTTTGCGGATTTCAGCTGCCACGGCATGCGTACATGGGATTGTTATAAGCTGGAATTCCTAGATGGTGCAAGCATTTTCAAATAATTGACCGTGCAGGCATTTTCATTGTCGTCATGGACCTTATATTGTCCTGCGGCTATCCTCAGCTGATAGAAATCTTCTCGTTTAACGAACTTTTCAATAAGAATCTCCTGCACCTTTGGCGGTATTGGGTTCTCATCTTATTCTGCTGCCTGATGTCGCAGGGAAAACCAGCCTTCCAACATTGTCCTAAGCGACTCTAAAATAGAAATTACCAGATAATCCCTGATCATCGTTAACCTATTGTTTAGTGACTCAGAGATGTTACTAGTCATGACATTTTATCTTTTCCCAACGAAATGGGACCTTGTCCAATGTTCGAACCCAACCCCTGTCAAGTAGTATACACACGCTGAATTATTTTCCCGGACTTCACCGAATAATTTCCCAAAATCCTCAGGGTGGTAAGCTCTTGTGCATTGTTGAATAAGGCCACTAGTTCCTCACACTTGAAGATGTCGACAATGTTTCTTTTCAGATGCACGACGCAGGCTCCGTTCGATGCCATTGGATATACCTGATTTAAGTAACTAACATGTTAACGTACAAAACCCGTTATACGGGATAAACATATTTTTTGTCCGATGTATGGCATCTAGTATCAGGTGATATGTTTGTTACCTTCCTTATGATGCTGTAGATGGAGGAGTGTCGGTCAGACACGAACACTGGTCAGTCTCGTCCGGAACAAACTCATTCAGCTTCCGCATGAACCAGGTCCATGCATCATCATTCTAACTGTTTAATATGCCAAATTCTAGCGAGAAAATTTGGTAGTTTGCATCTTGTGTGCATGCCTGATATATCATGGTTTTATGGTTTTAAGCCATGATATATGTACATAATTGATTTTTTATGTGTCTTTAGAGTCCTACTAGAGTCTTTTACAGGTTTACGCACAATTTGGATGATTTGGACATTCTGGAGCATTTTGGAGCATTGTTGCTAAGAAGCTGAAGTTGGTGCCAATCAAAACTAGTGGTGTCGATCGACACCACTATGGGTGTCGATCGACACAGGCCACATGCTGACACCATTCGCGGAAACTAACAAGTTTTGAAGATCTGCAACTTTAATCAAAAATTTTATGTATTTGAAAAGAGCCCAAATCGTGTTTTAGACTATTAAGTAGGGTTTTTAGTTTAGATTAGAGAGAGAGTTCACTTTGGCAGAGAGTATTGGAGAGATTTAGAGATTGGGGCTGATTTTACTCTGTACACTTGAGAGAAGATTTCAACCCCTGTTTTTATTTCTCTTTCTTAATTCATATGATATCTATGCAATTCATGTCTTTGATTTCAATGAATATGTCTGAGTAGATCTCTTGTTAGGTTCAGGAATTCTCATTAGGGTTTTTATGGAATTTTAGATTGATCAACTGGTAAGGATTCATAACGTGATAGTTCTTCACTTAGGTTGTTCTTAAAGCTAGTTCTGGCTGATCACCCAGAATCTAGATCTTAGGTTGTTAAATTGACACGACTGTAAAATCTGACAGAACCTGACGACTTAGAAAGCATTTTTGAATTTTCAGGAAGGCTTATTGAAATCGTCTGAAAACAAATTTATTAATTATAAATAGATTAAACACATTTATAATCAACCCAACACAGTCTCCGTTTCAACTACAAACTAACAAATGAACTGGTGCCAAGTCTGTATTGCTTGTTTATAATGCTCCAAATACTGTTACATGTCTTGTATGCTATCATCTTAATTGTCTTGAAATGAAACTTCAAGGATTCAAAACATTCAAGGATAACAGTGAATAAGATTAGAATATAATTTTGCTGATGAGAAAGACTAGAGCCAAAGTATATCTTGCAGCTGAAGTAAGCAATATTTGTTGGCATCTTTCTTCGATACAAATTGACACAGAACAAATGGGAGGAGCTTCACAATCATAAATCCATCCAAGTGAAGAAGCTTCTTATCACATTCTTTGTCTTCATCATCTTCAGTCCACTTCTAGCTTTCTGGATACAAATCTGCCATTAGAGAAGAAAAGAAGAAATTTTGAAGCTCAACAACATCTTCATTTGGCTATTAACCACCCATTCAAAGGAAAGCTATAATAACAAAAAGATCTTACAGTAATTCCCAGAGAATGAGTGTGTAGATGAAAAATCAGTCAAGAAAATTGTATGTTCATTCGATTTCATCTTCATCATCTAATCCATTTCTATAGCTAACTAATTATGCATCAACCTTAGCCTTCAACAACAGCTAAATTAGGTGAAAGATTGGAGTTTATTTCTATCTCAATAGTCCACAACAAGAGCTAAGTTAGTCTCATAGAATGTCTTTATAGTTCCAAGATCTTCCCGATAATCCCGGAAGATGTGTCCCTGAAAGAAAAGTTACAAAGTTGTTAGATCATTCGTAAAAAGGTTTGTGTTGAATCATCGGAAAAGTTTGAATTCTATGATCCAGACACTTAGGAAACTATTGGAACTATAAAAGACATTCTAGTTCTCTTCGTTTTCATCCTGGTTTTGTCTCTATTCAGCTCTGTTTCACTGTTTGTCTATTTTCATCATTCTTAATTTGTGTGTAGAATGATAAAACAAGTACTGAACAAGGAAAATTTCAGCTGAATACTGATTTACCTTATATCCACAGTTTCTCTCTAGACTATTACGTGAAAAGTATCATATCTGTGATCAAGATGCTTGCCAAACAATATTTAAAAGGTATCTAGGAATACTTTTCTTTGCCTATATATTGTATATGTATTAAGTATATAAAGTATCTAGCTTGCATCGTACAAATATAACAAAGAATTGTTATTTAGTTTTAGTTAACTTTTCCTTTGACTGACTTGCAAATCACAGAGATACAACAATAATTTTCAGAAATTCATTAATTAAAACTAGCCATCACGAGAGAGTAACACCAAAATCGAAACCAAAATACACCTATTTAAATTTAGCTATATCATCTCCGCAGACAGAGAAGCTACTAACACAATATGCACCATAGGATCATTAAACTCTGAACTCTAAACATTGTCTAGAAGATATGTGTGACACCCGGATTCATAAAACTCATGTAACTTATTTTCTTAACCAAAATACTCTATTAACCAATAAACGTCTTCCATTAACGTAAATACGGAAACAAATAACTAAACCTATAGAACCATTAAAGAAGAAATAAAATAAGCAGCTCGATCTCCTAATCTGGAACCAACTTCAACTCTCCGGAACTACTCATCATGATTACCTGCAAGAGAAAGAGAGGGGTGGGTAATCGAGGATTACTCAGCGAAGGTGAGCCTTAGGGCTCACGAAATGTCCATACACAAACACATCTAGACCTCACAAAGTCTAAACCTAAGACAAGAAAACAACCATGTGTCCACGACACCCACATAACAAACAATTCCGTGAGAACACGGCTCAGTTCCCATGTGTCACACACGTCATCTTGTGCATACCGGATCCCTAGTGCCGAGGCACGTCTTCCTTGCACATCACTCTTTCAGCCAATCCTGGCTTACCCGCAATCCAGCGTCCATAAGCCAACACACAACTACAAGGATCTCCCCTCGCATATAACTTCGCGATTCACCCGCATTTCCATTTCACAAGCAATTATTTTACCAAGAAAACATGCCATTCACAAAATCACGCAACACACATTAAAATTTCCGTATTAATTTCCAACCCTAAAATACTAGTTCTTTCTTTATAAAAAAAATATTTATAATTAATATAAATAATAATACACTCATCAATCAAATACGGTCACTTATACTGTAACTCGCAGGTATACTCGGCTTAACCTTAAACTAAGTAATTATCTAAATATATTTATATATAAAGAAGATACTAACTCATCCTCACCTTAGCAATTCGGTTGACTGTTCTGATTAGAGCCAACGAAAATGGAAGTTCGGCTCAGCGACAATCTCAATAATTATATATCCCACGTCTAAGTCGTGACTTCCACGCCACTAACACAACATTTGTTCTTGGTTTAATCATAATGATTTACACGTGGATTTTTGGTTAAGCTGGTTTAGTTCGGTCCAATAATAAAACATCACAACTTTCAGCACACAACGAAAAAGGAAGATTCGCCGATTACCTTTCTCAGCGGCTCCTCCCGGCTGCGTTTCTCGACGATTCCAACAGTGGAGGTGATGGCTCGGTGGAACAGTTCTGCATGTCATAAAGTGATCATATCAATCAAATCTCAAACTCATCACCCATCGGAGCATCACCTCGGGTCAAAAGGGTTATAAGGTTTGTGGCTTACCTCTCCGACATAGTCGTTGCACGTGGTGACTTTAGTTGGGCTTTATAATCTCCGGTAACTTGAAGGGTGCTGCGGTGGCTCACATAAGCAAGTTCCAAGTTAGGGTGAGCCAAACACAAAACGTACGAATCAAGTTAAAGAGGTGGTGTGACTCACCGTACGGAACCGACGGTGTTGATGGCTTCACTAATGCCTTGGCGGCTGGAGCACTCTAGGTCACGTCTCAAAGTCTGTGACTTTCTTTTATACACGCGAGGAAAAAAATAGGGTTTTGATTGGTTTGATTCGGTATCGGGCTCGGTTTGGGCCTCAAGTCTTGGTCCAAAAACTGGTCTGTTACAATATGACAAAAAGATCCTAAACATCAAAGCTTCGAGATAGAGAGGCCACGGGAGGAGATCATACTTCAATAGGAGGAGATGGATAGAGAGAAAGAAGGCATTTCGGCTCTAAATCGAAGCGGAAGACCTCGAATTCGTAATTGCAAACGGAAAAGTCCACCGGAAATGACATAGCTATTGCACACAAGAGGGGAATCAGAAGTTGAGAACCCATAAAAAGAGCTTTACATCCAGTTTCAGAATCAAGTTGTTTTATAATCAAAACCAAAAGCTAAAGAAGAGCTTCACATCCTCGGTGAAGATTTTTCGGAAATGTATCTTTGGATCTGTCGTCGGAATTCGTCAGAGATTCCTCGGCATAATGAGAAAAGTGAGGATGTAATTTTTGTGCTATTTTGGAAAAATGTTGTTTTGTAAAGTGAGGACATAAATATCTTTTGCTCATTAATTAATACTAGTTATGAACTAATATAATGTGTGTGTTATTTTTGGACTGAAAACTTAAATTTGTGATAAAATTGAGAATTGCCCACTATTTTTTCATTTACAGGCTACAAAGTAGCAAAATACATATACCAATTTACCACTCTAATACTTTCAGACAAATAAAATCAATATGATCTAAAGGTTATTATCAGACTAAGGAAATATATCACCTTTATCTATTTTGCTGCCCACATAAAATACTCAGAAAATTTATAAGCTCACAAGACAGAATCCATCTTAAACTTTGAAGTACTTTCACAAGACAAAACAATTTTTTCTTTTTCTTATTTTGATGTTTTTAACAATTTTTCTAAACGAATATACTTGTCTAATTTAAAACCTTTTCTATTTTAAAAATCCTAAAACGTGATCCTTGGACTTGACTATTTCACCTTGGTTCATGCACCATTAACAAATGGTGAACCAATTGCCTCAAAATTAAATCAAGATATTAAAAATCACGACAAAGAAAACTGTCGATGTCAGATCTTCTCCTTTACTGGAACTAGTGGCTGAGGTAGAATTATATTTTATCCGGGTCAGAAAAAATATACTTAAAAATAGTGTATAAACTAGAAAAAACAAATTACAAATGTATTTTACGTTCATTCATAACTTAAAATTCTTTTACCAGTTCATTTGTTATATTCTCAAAAAAAATTTCAATATAACAAACTACACATTCACTTAAAAATTAATCATCGATGCAATTATGTAGTGCAGTCTTCACTAATTTTGTGTTTTAAAAAAAACAAAAAATATTTTTATTTTAAACAAATAATGAATAATTGATAACATTCTTATAGGAACATAATCTAAATATGAATCCAACTAAAAAAAAATAGTGTCAAACTAAATTTTTTATTTATTACATGTTTCAATATTAATTTGTTAATGAGGTCAAAATTAATTTCTAAATGGGGTCATAAAAACTTTATTTAAAGACATTACATATATATTTTTTATTAGTTGCGGTCAGTTGACCCCACTATCAATCAAGTGCCTCCGCCCCTGACTGGAACGCCACCGAAGTCGCACGTCCAAGCCTTACTCCTCTTCGGACAGCTACAAATAACATCATTCGTGGAAAATGTCTCTAGAAACCACAATTTTAGACCTGCACGCCCCTTGAGTCTCCTTATCAGAAAAAGTCACCGACATCTACAGACCAAGACAGAGGATCTCTTCCAACATAAAAAATTTCTTCGAACAGGTGCGTATGAGAATCACCGAGAAGTTGACACCAGAGGCCTCACCGGTTAGGGAAAATAGATAAGAAGAAGCCAATCATAATTTGGATCTCTGTCGTGTGGTTCAGTCATCCTCCATGAAACTGTTGTTTGCCTAAAACTATCGATTCTTGGAGGATTTTTCTCATTCATGAGAAAAGCCAAAATGGGTAAATCGTTATCTATTTTGAGATTTTTATTCTTTGGCATTGTTGCTTCCAAATGAAAACTGGATAATATATCAAAAGATAAAATTTGTAATGGGCTATTTGTTGTGACCAGCACTGTTCTATGTAATCGCTATAACAAAGGTTTTCATGTGGGGCACTTATATGATTATATCAGAGAACTTGAGTTGACGAATGGATCAATCACAATTATCTTCTTCGTCTCTGAGTCACAAAGAAAATTGTTGTTGAAGATGTAGGCTGAAAAGAGTAAGGGGATGATCTATATGTTAAGGTACAACTTTATTTTTATTACAAGCATTGACTAAATTCTCAACTTGACTAGTTATACAATCACATACGGAGTATTTTTTTTCCTTGCATGAATATGGTGTGGGGGATTTGGTATCTTTGAATCAACACTGAGGGAAAATAGTTCATTGTGTGATTAATATTACAAATTTTAGGAAATGTATACCTCTTTCGGCTCGTGAGGCTTGTAAATAAGGAATAACCAATCGCATATATTTTCCGTGAAAACCAATTGTCATGTAGAAAAACAAGACACACTACATGTATACAGAATTCTAAAAGGGAAAACAATTCAACAAAAAATTATCATTTCTTTTACATGTATAGAGAATTCTACATGTATAGAGAATTCTACGTGGCTTTCGTGAAAGCATCCAAGACTAGTTATTCATGCATTCAGGTCGTGGGTTCGATCTATGGTTTTGCTATTTTTCTTATTTTTTGGCTTTTATAACTTGGAAAAGATAATTGTGGCCTCATCTTCTACCTCAGACATGCGACCTCTTACCCTAATTTCCGCCGCCTCTTTTTTTCACGATTCTAGACATTTGTTTGGGCAAACCATACTTGATTCATTCATTAAGTCCCAAATGGGTCTGAATAGTACAAAGTTATCAACCTAATGGATCAGGGAAGCATTAGGCATGTTGTGTCATACTTCTAAACTAAGTTATGTTATGCTTTTGTTTTTGTTAAGTCAAGACGTGACTATGGTTGTATGAGATTATAACTCTTTTGCTATTGTCTCCAATTTTAATTTAAACTAGTTTTTTCTAACGTCTTGTTTGTATTGAATAGAATTTGTTTACATATTGTTTTTTACAGAAACCTCCGTATACAACTAGGAGGATTTGAATAAATTTGAGATGTTACTCGTTGAAAATACGCAGACCTTGCTAATTTATCTGAAGCATTATTGCATTCCCTTGTTACCATCGCATATTTTATTTCCGAGAAACGATCCGCCCAACTGCGGATATCGGTAATGAGATGCTCCATAGACACAACTGTTCTTCGATTTTCAAGAATATCGAATAGTACTTTGCAGTCTCCTTCCATAATCACTTGCCTATATCCTCGACACCATGAAGACTGAAGCGCATGGAAGAGAGCGAGACCCTCTGCTTCGAGGGGAGTTGCAGCTTGTCTTAACTTGGAACTTCCGGCAAGACAAAAACCACCATCTGCATTTCTTATAATCCATCCCGCTCCTATATGTCCAGTCTGATAATTAAAACTTCCATCAAATTTTACTTTGACAAAACCTGGAGGACGATTTGTCCAGCTTGACGTTGTGGGTGGAGTTGAACTATATTTCTGAGTTTGCATATCTTGTTGAGCCGACTTCGCAGATATCCATTCCAAGACTTCCTCTTTCACATTTCGAATTACCGAATCTGGTTCCCAACTGACATTGTTGAAGATTAGATCATTACACGATTTCCATATTTGCCAACAGGTCCAGAATGGGGTGTATTTGTTCTCATCCGTTAACGCCATATCAGAAACTGCAAGCAAAGCCTTAATATTATTTTCTAACGTATTGTTAGTAGAAAAAGGTATCGGACTTTGCAAAGGGAATCTGTTCCACACGGATAAGGCGTAAGGGCATTGGAACAACATATGATTTATTGATTCATCGTCTTGTTGAAATCTTTTCCATAATGGATCAATGGGAATCCCTCTTCTATTAAACTCTGTACCGACACTCACTGCCGAAGAAAGTAGTCTCCAGAAGAAATGTTTAATTTTTGGATGAATAGATGTCTTCCATATCTTTGCCTTTAGTGGAGGACAACCTTTCGGAGGTATATTAGTCTGATTTGTAGAATCTGGAAGATGATTAGACAGCCAATAACCCTACTTGACACTATATTCGCCATCTTTAGTGTAATGCCATATAAGCTTGTCGTCACATTGATGTTGTGGTACATTGATTCTTCTAAAAATATCTGCCTCTGATTTGGAGAGGCAAAGTCTTAATGTCTGCTCATTCCACTGTCTACCATTTGATTGCCTCATGTCAGAAATAGTAGAAGTCATGGGACCTGGAAAAATACTTGGTGCTCTTGGCGGGTGAGTTGGTATCCACGCATCAGTCACTGGATTGATGAGACTGTTACTGCCTACCTTGTACCGAAGCCCTTGAATAAGCAAATCTCTGCCTTGAAGTATCGATCGCCACCCATGTGATGGTTGAGGTCGAAGACATGCTTGTTGAATATTAGTATCCTGAAAATAACAACTTTTCAGAACTGAAGCTAATAGGCAATCTGAATGTTTGAGTATCCTCCAAGCATGTTTGGCCAATAACGCATCATTGAATTTCTCAATATCTTTGAAGCCAAGACCTCCTTCCTTCTTAGGAAAACTCAGTCGTTTCCATCCCACCCATGATATATGCCATTTGTTTTCATTTGATCCCCACCAAAATTGAGAAAGTAATGAATTAATGTCATCACATATCGTTAGTGGAATCTTGAAGCAACTCATAGCGTAAGTAGGCATTGCATCTGCAATTGATTTGAGTAGTATCTCTTTCCCAGCATCCGAAAGGAATTTATTATTCCAGTTTTTCGTTCACTCCTTCACTTTCTTGACAATATACTCAAACATCTCGACTTTCTTTCTTGAAAACTCTTTGGGCAACTCCAAATACTTCCCACATCCACCAACTCCCTTAATTTGAATAAACTGTTTTACCTCTTGCTGCTTCAATATAGAAACTCGTGATCCAAACGTTATAGAATATTTATCGAGATTAACTTGTTGGCCCAAAACCTGTTCGTATCGATTAAGTGTTCTTGCCAGCGCCTCACTATTTCTTTTATTCGCTTGACAAAAAAATAAAAATCATCCGCAAAGCTGAGATGACTAACCCGAGGCCCAAAATTACTTATTGAGAGACCTTTTGATATTTCCTTTCTGTTCTTCATAACGCAGCTTCTGAGTTAACATTTTGGCATATAATAAGAACAAATAAGGAGAAATAGGATCCCCTTGTCGTATTCCGCGCTGAGGCACAACTGATCCATATGGGCTTCTGTTAATAAGGACAGTATATGATACCGAACGTACACAAGCTATTATCCAACCAATCCAATTTGCATTGAATCCTAGTCTCACCATAGCTTCCTCCAAAATATTCCATTCCACTTTGTTGTATGCTTTGCTAATATCTGTTTTGATGGCCATGTAAGTCTTGGATTGTCTCTTCCTTGACTTAAGGGAATGAATTAATTCATGAGCCACTAAGACATTATCTGTAATATGTCTTCCCGGAACGAACCCTGTTTGTTCAGGTGAAATAACTTTCGGTAATATCTTCTTTAGTCTCTTAGTAAGTACATTTGATATGATTTTGTAAGAGGTCTTGCATAAGCTGATTGGACGATAATCACTCATCTTGATAGGCTTGTCAACTTTTGGGATCAAAAAAATATTCGTTTCATTAAGCTGGGGAGGCATAATACACGTATCAAATAACAGCTTGAGCTCCCGAATTATTGCCTCACCAATAGTAGGCCAAAATTGGTGGTAAAAATATCTTGTCATCCCATCTGTTCCTGGGACCTTGTCCCTATTGATCTCCAATGCTGCTTGTCATATCTCTTCAGCTAGAACTGGTTGAGTCGGTAATTGGTTCATCTGCGCTGTAACCGGCGAGGAAATGTTATCGAAAAATCACCCCAGTCCTCCGTAGCATTGCTCTGAAAAAATTCTTGAAAGTAGTCTGTTGCCACCAATGATATATTTTCTTCACTCGTATGCTCCTCACCATTATTATCTTTAACCGTTACCATTCAATTTCGTGCTTTTCGAGTTCTTGCACAACCATGGAAAATTTTTGTGTTTCTCTCACCTTCTAGCAGCCACTGATTTCTGCTTTTCTGCTTCTAGTACACTTCTTCAATAGTAAGCACGACTCGGTTTCCTTTTAATATCTTTGATGGTTGTAAAGATGGCTCCCGCTGAAGAAATGCCACTTCAAGTTGCTGTTTAAGTATTTCGATTGCAGCCGCTGTATTAGTTAGATTCTGCCTCTTCCACTTAGAAATTTTGTACCGTACACGCTTCAAACGTGTTGCCAGTCGAGAACGATGTGAGTGCTTTCTCTATTCGGTTTTAACCATATCTTGAAAGCTGTCTCTTTCGAATAGTCGCTTATCATAATAAAACTGTCCTATCTTTACTAGAGTTTCCGTGAGCATATTAACAAAAACCAGACGATGGTCGGATTCTATAGGTTCTAAAAACTCAGCAGTCGATGCAGGATAAACTAAAAACCATTCTGAATTCCCCATAGCTTAATCAAGACAGTATTGAATCAACTCTCTTTGGCGGATACCATCTCTAAGAACACTTCTTTGGCCACTCCAACTAAACTTATTACCAATATGTTTTAGATCCAACATATCACAAGTTTTGATGAATGTGTTGATATCACGGAATGAAGCATCATCTCGAGGGTTGCCACCAAGTTTTTCGGAGTTGTTTAATATTTGGTTGAAATCACCCAGTAATAGCCATCCTTCATCTCTTGAAAGAGATATATCTTCAAGTTTATTCCAAAGAATTGATCGGTATTGATAATCTGGGTGCCCGTAAATACAAGACAAGTAGGGACCTTTTCCATTCCCTGACAGTTCTAACTGGCTACTCTCATTGATCTGATGGCGGTACCGGGCCCGCCGTGCCTCTGTCGGATGTGCATTTGGAGGAGCTGGCCTCCGATGACATTGTTCTGCGTTTCTGATAGGTCTTGTAATTTCATGAAGGATGGCATCGCTTGTATGTTCAAGAGCAATGAGTACCCGTCTTCTTCTCGCTTTGGCTTCAGAAGGATCTGGTACTGCTGTGTAGGAATGGTAGAAACTGCGTAACTCTGACACTGGTTTTTGTCGTCCATCAATTAAAACTGTTACAGTTTCAACATCTACTGGTTCACAACGAAAGGAAGGCAATGTTAGGAGATGACCCATAGATTATATTATGCAAACCGGAGTGGCCTCTAATGGAGGGATAACGGTGTTTGATTGGTTTAGAGTAACCGCTGTCATTTCTTCAACATTGTTTTCTTCATCGCCATCTGGTTCCTGGTGTCTCATAGGAGCATCTTCTTCAGAAATTTCACATTCATCAATCTCATGTTGAAGCCAGTGGCATCAGAAGCAATACTTTTGTAACCGTTCATAGCGAAAGGTGATAGTAGCAGCGTCATGACCAAACTGAAAGTTCTGTTGAAAGACTAGTGGCTGATCCATTAGCTAGTGTATACAGACCTGACCAAAGACAGAATTAACACTAAGAACTGCTTCATTAGGTTCAACCACATGCCCGAGAGAGTCTGCAATAAACTGAACCATCTGAGCACACAAGAACTGCAGTGGTATGTCTTGAACTTGAACCCAAAATTTGACTATTGTCGAAGCCTCTTCAGCCATGTTAGGATTCCATGGTTCCATTTCCACCATCCACTCATTAAAACTCCAAGGACCACGGTGGAGGACAAATTGTAGTGCTTCATTCGATGGAAACAAAAATTGGGCACGTCCATGATCTACAACTCTTCCCGTGACTGTAGTATCCATTCCCCAAACACACGGGAAGAATTGTGTTAGAGCATGGAGATTCTGTCTTCTCGGATTGATTGGTCGGATCGATTAAGAGACTGCATTGAGAAGCACGAGTAGCTTCGGAGCACAGGTCAACAGGCACATTGAACACATTGGGAGAATTTGACATTTCAATTGTTGGTTTTAGTAGTAGAGGTGTTTGGGAATCACGGAGAAACATAAATTGATTGTAGAAGGAGAACTGATGTATGAATCTAAAAATCTTCCAATCAGATTTTAAAGGTAAAGAATTGGGAACTGTACAGAAGTTATTTGTAGGGATTTTTGGAGAAGTTTTCAAACGGTTATGGTGGTGGTTAAAAAGAAAACCGGTGTGAGTAATGAACCATGGTGGTTTCCATATGGAATTGTGAGACCAAAACGGTAGATTTAACCGGCAGACTGAATCAACACAACACCGGACAAAGGCTCTACATAAGAATGGAATAACGATTATCAGAAATCGACTTAGTAGGAAGAAGATGAAGGCGGTGAAGAAGCGGTAGAAAATAGAGGAGAGAGAACAGAGAGACATGTTGAAAGGGATTTTTTCCCGTTAATTCAAACTGTTTTATTAGGTGTTGGTGTGTTCATGTTTTAGGCATGATGCTGCTAAAATTTATAAAATGCCAAAATTTTATTAAAGTTGTCCAAGTCACCACATAAATCAAAATAAACCAAAATTTGAAAAACATTATGAACAGTAAACCATACCAAAATTTATTTTCGGTTTAAATTTAGCTCCAATATTATGAACAGTAAACCGAACCGAACCAAATAATTAAAAACCAAACCGAACTGAATTGTTTATACCGTTTAATTTTGAAATATTCTAGGCAAATCAAATAAAAAAAAAACCCCAATTTCTAGACCGAACCAAACCGACCATATGCCCAGGACTAACTAAAACCATACAGAACAAATATATGTTGATATGATATGCCGATAGAAATGTTAAACCGAAACACATGACATTAAAGGAAATGGAAAATACTCATAAGCTAATAGAAGGATGGAGAGGGTTTTCAAGGGTGCATTGGTAGACTAGTATGGTTTTCAAAAGTAATAGGATAGAGGGACATCACTATTTATAATTAGCAAAGAGGAAGGTTTTACTGTTGTGTTTTTGTTTATCTGCCCCATTTGCACTTCATGGTTTTACATAATTACATCGATTGTCATTATCTTTCTTTTGTTTCTCTCTTTTGTGTCACTTTTTCTCTCTCTCTCTCTTTCTCTCCTTTTTCAGTTCTTATTTCTTTCATTATTTCATAAATAAAACATCAAAAAAAATTAAAAACAAAATTTTATTTTTAAAGATATTTTTGGGAATCTAATGAGATCCATTTTGTATGGATGTACAACCAAAAATCTTCTTGTATATCATCTCGGAACATCGACTTTGTACACCGACTTTGTACACCATCTATGTACACTCTCTATGTACACCGTGATATAAGACTCGTTATACAAGTCTTATGGTCCGGATCTGAGGTGAAAACAAAGCTAGCTCGAAGCTCCTTCTCCGCAAACAACTCGCAAACCGGTGAAGTGGACGGTTAGACAAGCAGCTCGAAGCTCCTCTTGTGAAACCAGTTGTGAGGACGTGATGATGGATTGATAAGCACCACAAGTAGGATGAGAGACTCCCTGATACAGCTTAAGAAATCGTGGCTCTGTGAATCACACACAAAGACAGGATCTGAGACAAAAGTTTGTGACAACTTTTAAGAGAATTTGGTTCTTTATTGATAGTAGGGTGAAAACCAAAGATACACGGCCAGGGACTTTATAATTAGTCCAGTCGGCTACAACCCTAGGGTTGCGACTCAAAACAAAAGGACTTGTAAAAATAAAAGACTCGAATGACACACACTTTCAATGAGAACTACAAGCAGTTCCCTTATAAGGAAAGTGTAGTTTCAGACACAAAATAAAAAGAAATAAAATAAAAAACACTCTACTGGGACTCGAACTAGACTCAATAGGGGTCCGATAGAGCCACTAGGCCGAGGCCATTTCACCTGCAAGGAGACAAAAATAATTAAACACAAATCGTACCTGACTTGGCCGAGAAGTCATCGTTGGTCCGTTGTCCGAGACATCTTCATTTGTGTCGAGCAGAGCTTGTATGGATACGTTGAATTCTCCCCTTAGCTTATCCCTCCTAGCTCTTGTGATAGGTCCACCTACTTCTAGAATATTGATGACATGATCGTCCTCCACTTGATGCACTTGATTCGCTCCATGCTTGTTGTGTGGTCCTATACTCAACTCCTTGGCTTTTGCTCGGGTTATTGGAACTTCCTGAGTCTTTTCTTGAGTCTTTGTTACCTCAGTATGTCCCTCACGTGTGTCTTTGTCAGATGGTTTAGTCACTGGATTGATGTCCGCATCATACTCACCCTCTTGAAAAGTTTTTGCCCTCAAAACTTGTTCATCTGAGACATAAGGTGAAAGGTCAGCAACATTAAAGCTATGTGAAATGTTGAACTCACCTGGAAGCTCCAGCTTGTAGGCGTTGTCGTTGATTCTTTCAAGAACTTTGAATGGTCCATCGCCTCGAGGTGCTAGTTTGGAACTTCTCTTCCGAGGAAACCTCTCTGGTCGCATGTGAATTCATACCCACTCTTCGGGCTCAAAGATGACTTGCTTGCGTCCTTTGTCCCTTTGTGATTTGATCTTATCATTCTTCTTGATAATCTTATCTTGCACTTGTTCATGTAGTTTCTTTATGAATTCACCTCGAATCTTGCCATCGACATTGACTTGTTTGGTATGTGGGATAGGAGTTAAATCAACCGGTGTTAAGGGCCTGAAACCATAGACAATCTCAAAGGGAGAAAGATTAGTAGTAGAGTGTCTGGCATGATTATAGACGAACTCAACAAATGGTAGACAATGAACCCATGTTTTTAAGTTTCTTCCGAGTGTGGCTCTAAGTAAAGTGGAAAGAGTTCGGTTTACCACTTCCGTTTGTCCATCCATTTGGGGATGACAAGTAGTCGAGAACAAGAGGCTTGTCCCTAGCTTTCTCCACAAGGTTCTCCAAAAGTGTCCTAAGAATTTGACATCACGGTCAGAGACAATAGTTCTAGGAATACCATGTAATTTTACCACTTCTTTGAAGAACAGATCGGCGATTTGGGAGGCATCATTGGTCTTGTTGCATGGTATGAAATGTGCCATCTTCAAGAATCTATCAACCACCACGAAGATGGAATCCTTGTGCTGAACCTGTGGTAACCCTAAGACAAAATCCATGGAAATATCTTCCCAAGAGGCGTTAGGGATAGGTAAAGGTAAGTATAATCCGTGAGGAAGGGACCTGGATTTGGCTTTGTGGCAAGTCACACATGTGGCACAAGTTTTCTCGATTTCCTTCTTGAGATGGGGCCAATAGAAATGTTCCGTCACTACAGCCAATGTCTTGTCAACGCCAAAATGACCCATAAGACCGCCTCCGTGAGCTTCCTTGAGTAACAAGTCACGCATGGATCCTCTTGCTATGCATAGTCTTTTATCCTTGAAAAGAAATCCATCATGCAAATAGTCTGAATGGAAATCACCCTTACCACAAGCTTCATAAGCCTCGGAAAAATCAGGATCCGTGGCATAGTGATCCTTGAGATGCTCAAATCCCATGATCATGGCTTCTAGTGTGGTGATTAGTGTGTATCGTTGGGATAAGGTATCGGCTACCATGTTTTCCGTGCCCTTCTTGTACTTAATGATGTAAGGAAATGTTTCTATGAACTCCAGCCATCTTGCATGTCGCCTCTTGAGTGTCGTTTGACTTCGGAGATGCTTAAGAGTCTCATGATCGGTGTGGATGATGAACTCCTTGGACAGTAGGTAGTGCTGCCAGGTCTGTAAAGCTCGGACTAGGGCGTACAACTCTTTGTCATATGTCGGATAGTTGAGTGCAGCTCCATTGAGTTTCTCACTGAAGAATGCCACGGGCTTCTTGTTCTGGTGTAGCACAGCTCCAATTCCTATACCTGAAGCATCACATTCAATCTCAAAGATAAGGTCAAAGTTAGGTAAAGAAAGAACCGGTGCTTGTCTTAGCTTCTTCTTCAAGGTATTGAAGGCCTGTTCTTGAGCAATTTCCCACTTAAATGGCTGATTCTTCTTGATCACAGCTGTGAGTGGTGCAGCTACCGTACTAAAATCCTTGACGAACCGTCTATAGAAGCTAGCTAGTCCGTGGAAACTCCGAACATGTCCAATGGTAGTGGGAGTGGGCCAATCTCGGACAGCTTTTATCTTCTCCTCATCCACCTGTAATCCTTGTTCACTAATAACAAAACCTAAGAACACAAGTTTGTTAGTACAAAAGACACACTTCTTTAGGTTAGCGTATAAGCTTTCTTTCCAAAGTGATTTAAATACAAGTTCTAGGTGTTCTAAATGGTCCTTAAGATTTTTGTTGTAGATTAATATGTCATCAAAATAAACTACTACAAATTTTCCAATATAAGAACGAAGAACCTGGTTCATCAAACGCATGAAGGTGCTGGGGGCGTTGGTGAGACCGAAAGGCATGACAAGCCACTCGTATAGCCCCTGTTTGGTTTTGAAAGTAGTCTTCCATTCATCGCCTTCGCGCATACATACTTGATGATATCCAATTTTGAGATCCACCTTTGAGAAGAGTGTGGAACCGCATAGCTCGTCTAACATGTCGTCGAGACGCGGAATAGGGTACCGGTACTTGATGGTTATGTTGTTGATGGCACGACAGTCTACACACATTCTCCAAGTGCCTCCTTTCTTTGGTACGAGCAGAACGGGCACATCACATGGACTAAGACTTTCTCGGATGTAACCTTGGTCTAGTAAGTCACTGATTTGTTTCTCCAGCTCCTTGCTTTCCTCCGGATTCATCCTATAAGCGGGTTTGTTCAGCAGAGCTGTTCCCGGAACCAAATCGATCTGATGTTCTATACCTCTAAGTGGCGGTAGTCCGGGTGGTAGTTCTTCGGGAAATACGTCCAAGTAACTCTGGAGTAAGGGTTGGACTTCCTCGGGAATATCTAGATCACCTGTACCTGCACTTAGACACTCTTGGTAGAACATTAGTAGGAGGGCGCCCTTGGTACCAAGGGACTTACCAACTGATCCGTAGCTTACATAAAGGTTCGATGTACTTACCTCTCCGTCCTTAGCCATTTTTGCGTGAAGTGCATGAACTTGTGATGGACTGAGGGGTGCAAGAGTGAACTTACGGTTTTGGTGTGTCACTGAGTATTGGTTAGTACGTCCATCATGTTGAGTTTCTCGGTCAAATTGCCATGGCCTTCCTAGGTGGAGGTGTCCAGCTTGCATGGGCACTACGTCACAAGTAACTTGATCAACATATTTACCAATGCTAAATGGAACCGTTACCCGTTCGGAGACCTTCATCTCGGCCTTTTCATTGAGCCACCTAAGCTTGTATGGGCATGGATGCTTGGTTTTCACGAGACCTAATTTCTCAATAAGAAGCTTGCTGGCTACGTTAGTACAAGAATCACCATTTATAATTAAATTGCAAACCTTGCCGTTGATGGTGCATCATGTATTAAAAAGATTTTCTCTTTGTGCGGTCTCCTCAGGTCCTAATTGAACATTGAGAACTCGTCGTATCATGAGTGATTCCCCGGTGTCCGGATACTCGATGTCTTCTCCGTGTTCTTCAGACTCTTCTACAGCCTCATCTTGTGACTCGTATTCCTCCGTGTTGGTGATGATCATTACTCTCCGGTTTGGACAATCTCTTGTTATATGTCCTCTTCCCTGACACTTAAAACAAGTAATGTCACGAGTACGATTAAATTGGTTGGAAGACTTACCTTATTCATCACGGAAACTCCTTTGTGGTTCGGATGTTCTTGATTTGAACCGTGAATCTATCTCAACAGCCTTTCCCTTGTCTTGTACTTTGGATACATCATTTCTCCATGTATATGGTACATTTCTGGGCCGGGTGTTGCTGTTGTTCTTGTGCTTAATCTGCTGTTCTACTTGGACGGATAGGTGGAGGAGTTCATGTAAGCTCTTGTACTTGGCACGCTCAACCTTTCGCTGAATCCTATCTTGTAATCCATCAATGAATTGAGCCATCATAGCCTCCTCTGATTCCTCCAACTCTATAGAGTTCATTAGCTTTTCAAACTCCTCAAAATAATCCTCTACGCTCCTTGTTCCCTGTGTTAACTTACGGAAACGCTTTTGTAA
Source organism: Cardamine occulta (assembly GCA_028015245.1). Taxonomy (NCBI): domain Eukaryota; kingdom Viridiplantae; phylum Streptophyta; class Magnoliopsida; order Brassicales; family Brassicaceae; genus Cardamine; species Cardamine occulta. The sequence continues at coordinate 18,128,664 of CM051388.1, read as the reverse complement.
GTCTCGATGAAAATGTTCAGGGACATACCTTAACCTCATTAGGTACTTCATGTCGGGCCAATTGTTGACAGCTCCAAAGTGAAGTCATCTCCGTTCAGCTACTATTCTGTCCCACCATGCTAGGACGTTTCCTGTGAGTTGTGCAGCACCTACAGCCACCCTTTTGTTCTCTCGGTATCCATAACACTCAAAAATGTACTCCAGCCTCCTTTCCCAATCCAAGTAAGCTTCAAGATCTGTTTTACCTGCAAAAGATGGTGGAGTTAGTTTTATATCGTGATTAGTTTCTCTAGGTTCTACCTCTCTTTGGCGGTGTCTCCGAAGAGGATCAACTCGACGTTGATGTCGAGCTAGGGTGTCGAGTGAGTCTCCATCGGATTCTGAAAGAACTTCCTCTTCAAGTTCAGGGTGAGGCAGGGGTTGTTGGATTCCTGGGGCTCGTAAGTTGGGTCATTCTGGGTGTTGTTGAGGTCGTTCCAAGTTGTTGAGGCGATTGCCAAGCTCTTGGTGATTTTCAGCAATGCGTTGGTTCATAGTTCTCATGTCGGCTCTCATTGCTTGTAAAAGTTCCATCATATCTTGTTGACGTTCAGGACCTCCGTCAGCCATGCTCTACTCCAATCCGAATTGAATTCAAAGTGCTAAGGATAATGTAAATTTTCCTAGCAAAAAGAATCAACACAAGAATCAAATCTTCTCAAACAAACAGTTAAACAGCAAAGGAAATCGCAGTTTAGGTTTTGATATGGGAAAAATACGAAACGATGTCCAAAAATCAAAATAACAATTTTTATATTTTCTGAAGAGTATAAAGAAGCTAAAACAAAAGACGAAATATTTTTATGAGTTTTTTTTGGATTTTATAAAATTGAAACACTGAAGGAGACAAAACTGAAACAGAAAATTTCTGGGGTTTAAGTTTTGATGAACGAAAAATACTAAATGAACTCCTAATTTGAAAACGAACATTTTTATGATTTTTGTATCTTTTAAGAAGCTAAAACAAAAGACGAAACATTTTTTAGAGTTTTTGTTGATTTTATAAAAATCGGACAAGTCAGATGTAAAAGCTGGAAAATCTAGAAACAGAAAAAAAAAAAAAGAAACTAAGATTGAAAAGAAACAACCTGGGATAGGAGCTGGTTAGGCTCTGATACCAATGATATAAGACTCGTTATACAAGTCTTATGGTCCAGATCTGAGGTGAAAACAAAGCTAGCTCGAAGCTCCTTCTCCACAAACAACTCGCAAACCGGTGAAGTGGACGGTTAGACAAGCAGCTCGAAACTCCTCTTGTGAAACCAGTTGTGAGGACGTGATGATGGATTGATAAGCACCACAAGGAGGATGAGAGACTCCCTGATACAGCTTGAGAAATCGTGGCTCTGTGAATCACACACAAAGACAGGATCTGCGACAAAAGTTTGTGACAACTTTAAAGAGAATTCGGTTCTTTATTGATAGTAGGGTGAAAAACAAAGATACACGGCCAGGGACTTTATAATTAGTCCAGTCGGTACAACCCTAGGGTTGCGACTCAAAACAACAGGACTTGTAAAAATAAAAGACTCGAATGACACACACTTTCAATGAGAACTACAAGCAGTTCCCTTATAAGGAAAGTGTAGTTTCAGACACAAAATAAAAAGAAATAAAATAAAATAAAACTCTACTGGGACTCGAACTAGACTCAATAGGGGTCGGATAGAGCCACTAGGCCGACGCCATTTCCCCTGCAAGGAGACAAAAATAATTAAACACAAATCGTACCTTACTTGGCCGAGAAGTCATTGTTGGTCCGTTATCCGAGGCATCTTCATTTGTGTCGAGCAGAGCTTGTATGGATACGTTGAATTCTCCCCTTAGCTTATCCCGCCTAGCTCTTGTGATAGGTCCAGTTACTTCTGGAATATTGATGACATGATCGTCCTCCACTTGATGCACTTGATGCACTTGATTCGCTCCATGCTTGTTGTGTGGTCCTATACTCAACTCCTTTGCTTTTGCTCGGGTTATTGGACCTTCCTGAGTCTTTTATTGAGTCTTTGTTACCTCAGTATGTCCCTCACGTGTGTCTTCGTCTGATGGTTCAGTCACTGGATTGATGTCCGCATCACACCGTCTCTGAACACCCAAAATCTCTTTGTGCACCATCTCGTACACTATCTTTGTACATTATCGGTGTACACCGTTATAACTAGCATCATGTATACCACATACTATTTTTTATATTTTTTTATTTGTACACTGTCAAACTTGGATATTAATGTATGAGAAAAGTTGGTTTATGAGGCAAATCAGTATACGAGACATGACACAACATCTTGCATCCACTTTTGATGTACGGGATATGTCACAAGATCTTGTACACCAGATCTTGCAAAATCTTGTACATCATCTTCCACCCTATTTTGGTGTACGAGATCTTGTGCACCTTGTACACCATCTCGTATTCTATTTTGGTGTACGAAAAAAGTCAGAGACGAATTTGTGTACGAAGAGATTCGGTGTATGAGACGAGTCAATGTACAAAGTACTATTGAATATAGTGGGATAAGACGTTAGGGTATTTTGGTCATTTGATATTAATCACTATTCTAAGCTATTGGATGAAACCTATTAATTGCAAATAGTAAAGTGTTTAAATCTTCTATTATTTTTCCAAAAAGTGTCTACTTTGCAAATTTACCCGCTTTTCAATCCATTTAGTGGAGCCATTTCGTTCTTCAGCCTCTTTCACCTGTTAAATCGCATTACAGTTATTGTTATATCAATGTCAAAAATATATCTAATTAAATGTGATGTATATTTATACAATACCTTCGTTAAAATGGTACAACGTTGAAGCCTACCAAAAATACACTCTGTTTGCTCCTTTTACTCATTTTCCAACCATCGCTTCTGCTCACTCACCATCCCAACTTGGAAACGCAACATACTCACTGGCGTCTGTATATGAAATTTGGTATATCTGTACATGCACAAGAATTATTAATGAATAAATACACAAACACATCTTCCTTTCTTTTTGGAGATTCTTTTGAGCTTTTCTCAGCTTCGCTGCTCTCTTCAACGTTTTCCACTTTTGTGGAAAGAGACACTACTTCATTACCTTCTGAAAACTCTTCGTCTTCTTCTGACTCTGTGGGGCACAAACGAAGAACCAGATTTTTTCCTCATTGGATCAGTTTGAAAGTGAAGAAACTTCCAGCTCTAATTCCATTAGCATGACAAATCTTCTCCACCCTCCTCTGATGTAAGTAACTCTACATGAGTTCTTTCCTTTTAACTCTAATGTCCATGATCCACCCTTTTCATTCATCAGAACAATCTTTCTACATCTTGCGTCTAGTCCATTTTTCCCTCACAAAAATCCTTGGAAGATTCTGAAAATTCATTACAATACAACTTGATTTTGATCTAAGTTCAGACCCTAGTATAGGAAAGTTTTGTTCAAATCAGGAGTAGATATCAGTCTTTCATATCGGAAGGTCGAAGCTATGACATTAGCCACAAAACAAAAGAGATATAGTGAAGAAGTCTCTATTTCTCTTCTTGGATTCTTCTTCATTTTTATATTCCCTGAAAAATAGAGGAATAGTGAAACTGATTCACTCTACTTACAGACCCATATATTCTTGAATGTTAAGTAACATGGGCAGTGTTAAAGAAAAACAGAGCATAACTCACCAAGGTTGCTATCGTCTTCGCTTTCCGGTTCTGTGGTTCTTTCTGATGGGAAACCGAGCTCAACTAAGAGTACTGTACATGTCTTTCACTATTAATACTGCAAATTAAAATTTTCTATCTTTACTGTAGGCCAAAATGAGGCAAGAAGGATTCAAGCGGCTTTAAATGAGGACACTACTCGAAGTAAACTGCCTGTCCAATTGCCACTAACCACCAAATTCATGACTCCAGCCGCTCATTGACAAGACGAACAAGAGTCTATCGTTTGTGGGACATGTTCAGCTCATAAAATTGATTATCTTCAGCATCTTCAACTTTTGGTACTCTTTTTCATCTACCCAAAAGATGTCTTGATGAAATAGAGTGTATTTGTGAGGCTTTTCTTTGATCGGGTTCACCGAATGCTCACAACAAAGGAAAGGTTTCTTGGGAGGATGGGAGGCATGTGGGTATCCGTAAGCTTAGGGGGTTTTCACGTACTTTTGCACTAAGTTTTATGTTGCTATTGTTTGCAAACCTGGGTTCGGTTTAGGTTGCTTAGATGAGGGATTATTTATTAAATATCAAAACTTTTGTCTCAGTAAAAGAATTTGTTTTTTTCTTTACATTTGTTTACCTTTTTAAAATAATAGACAATAAAATTTTTTTGGAATACTATTTTGTTGAGTGAATTTGCATGATACCAAAAGATTTGAAAACATTTGGCGTTATACCAAACTATATTTCGATGTTGCAAAAGAAGAGAGAGAGACATTTTTGACCATTTACTCTCGATATATTGTGTCATAATGATTTATGCTGCTCAGTTGCTATTCGACATAAAGACAAAATGGTCAAAATACCCACATTTTTCTTGTTTGAAAAAATTACAACTTTGCCACCCGTCTTCCCACTTAATTCTTTTTAAAAATCTTTGTTATACTCCAAGTCTCCAATTACTCTATTTTTAAGATTTTTTTTTATCTTCTATTATAAGCAATCCGCCACATTCTTAGAAAATCTCCAAGGCTATACACCGTTTTGGTGTTGAAACTGCACTATTGATATTAGATATTTCTATCTATCAGAGTTCAATTGCCTATTGCACAATCAAGTGATTGTAGTAAAAGAGATGTCAATCCAATCAGGTGTATGTAGACAATCGGGATACAATCAAATGCAAAGAAGTCAAGCCGATCAAAAGATGTTTGATAACCTAACAGTTCTAATAGCAATAAAGAAACAGAAACTGACAAGTAAGAAAACTAAGCAAAGGAAAGCAAATAAGACAAATATCAATAAAATGAGAATAAAGGTCCTAAGGACGGGATTCATGGATCTGTGATTCTCCTTGGTCTCTCCTAGATGCTTAACAAAAATTCACAGAAGCTATCTCTAGATAATGAACATCAGAACAAAGTGGCTCCACTCTCGTGATAAACACCAACATACTTATACCACTTTCTAATCTTAATACACATTCAATGAGACAGAGAGCAGATATCAATGAAACATAATATAGGCAAACATTAAGAATCATTTCATTAATGTTAAAATACAACTAAAACAACCAATCTCTTGGGTTAAAGTCATAAATCTCTGGTATTAGTTTGATCAGATATTCAATCAAACACCTTTTGGGTGTGAAATGTCTGAGATCTAATTCCAAGAGGTTAGCAAGGAATAGCATTACAAACACCTAATCCAGAAGAGATCTATGCAATTACAAGCTTAAACATCTAAGGAGACCAAAAATCCTACACAGATCTAACCCATCCTTAAGAACCCTAGTTCACTACTCAGAAATCATCCTAAAATGCTCAAACCCAAAAAATGAAATAAAGTGCATAATCATGATTAGGAGAATGAGATTAGAAGGATTGTGAAGAAAATAAGTGTAAGATTAAAGGATCAAAGTAGATCTAAGTTACAAAATCTCAGAAGTTTAAGAGGTGGCTACAGAGAATAAGGAAGAAGATAACATAAGATAAAGGATAATTATGTTTAATGATAGGAAGGATTTTTATACCATTTACAAAAAGAAACCCTAATACACAAAAAGACAAAATAAGCTAATCTTGATTAGGTCGGCGGTAAAGCTCGATTTCTTGATCGAGTGGTGGAGGTCGAGTTGAACAATTCTTCAAAGTTAGCATCTTGGTGTTCAACTCGATATCAAGTTGAGTGGTGGACTCGGTCACAGGTCGAGTGGTCAGACCGAGTGGTCATCTCCTCTGCATCTTGGCATAGGACTCGGCTTCTTCATCGAGTTGTGGACTCTGCATGTTTGATTGAGTTGTCCACATCGAGTTCTCCACACCATGCATCCTCAAACTCCAGATAGTCTTCAAAAGCATCCATTTGTCCTTATAACAACTCCAAAATGCAATATGTAAGCAAATCTAATGCAAAACCTAATATGAATGCTCTATGAGTGAAAAGAATAGTAAATGGAGTGAAACAAGTGATGAAATTATGCCTAAGTGATGAAAAATGCATGTCTAAATGAGGTATACACATACATCAACTATTTTAGTGTAATTTATTTTTTTGTTAAAATTTTGAATTTATTACTCAACAGAAAAAAATTGTTATTTACAAAAGAAACAAAAAAGGGCAAATTTGTAAAATGGAAATTAAGTTGTTCAAGTATTGATCGATCTATTCTCAAACCATCTCTTTGGAAACCCTTCAACCTTGAATATCATTATTAATTTTTAACCATAAAATAAATTTACTGTTATAACACCTGACATCATCGAGTTAGAATAAGAAACTAAGTTCTTCATATATGAATCAAAATAAAGAGTTCTCTATGTCCAATAAAATCTTTATACGAGGAAAACTATCTTGTAAGTAGTGTTCCAATGGTTGTTTGTGTGCATTGAAAAGCTAACTCTTCTTTCTTTTTTTTATCCAATACACACAAACAACCATTGTAATTTTATAAGTAGAGATTTAAGGACCATAGTGAAATGCACACAAATAACCATTGTAGAGACTTAAAAGAACTAATATGTTGCACTACATATACCAGCCAGCGACCTTCAAAGGCTGCCAAAACACATTTTAGAAATGATCTTCTAAAATTAAAAAGAAGCCCATAAAACACAAATAAGAAATATGGTTATAGAAAACAAAATCTCCCAGCCCAGCCCGGCCCATCATAGAATACACCAAGTAAAAACCAAACACAAACACATTTGTTATCATCCAACATGGCATCATCATCCATTCTCATCCCTCCGATTCTCTCCGGTTCTATCACCCGTCGCAACCTCCTCCTCTCAACCTCCATCGCCACCGTATCGCCCCCCTCTCAAACACCTTCCCCTGACGTCACCATAACAGATCGTGTCTTCCTCGACTTCTCCCTCTGTCCCACTTATTTCCGCTCTGATCCCTCCGCTACACTCTCCTCCACCACACCTTGCTCCGACTCAACACCACTTGGCCGTGTCGTTCTTGGATTATACGGCCGTCATGTTCCTCTCACTGTCTCAACTTTCAAACTCATGTGCACTTCCTCAACTACTTCTTACAAAAACACTCCTGTCCACAAAATCTTCCCTGGTCAGTTTTTCCTCGCCGGAAGACAAGGTGGCCGCAGAGAAACGGCGGAAGTTGGACCATTCCTTAAGAATTTGCCACGTAATACTGACGTCGTCAATTCTAAAGCTTTCTTGCTTCCACACGGTCGTGCTGGTGTTGTTTCTCTTTGTTTGTCTGAGAATGACGATGATGATGAAACAAGACTCGATCCTGATTATAGAAATGTTGAATTCTTAATCACTACTGGTCCTGGACCTTGTCCGCAGCTCGATGGTGGTAACATTGTCTTTGGAACTGTTCTTGAAGGTAACTAAAGTTCTGATTTTGAAATCTTTTGAAAATCTTGTTAATAGGGATTGTCTGATTTTCGGTGTGTTTCTCAGGATTAGATGTGGTGACGAGTATAGCTTCAGTTCCGACGTATAAGCCATCTGAGAATATAAAACAGTTTAATGATTTTGCTGAGTTTATTGGAGATGAAAGAGCTCAAAACGCAAGATCCTTATGGAACAGACCTCTCAAAACTGTTTTTATCAGTGATTGTGGAGAGCTTAAGGTTACTAATCCTTCACTATCTCCAACTCTGCCTTAATTAATATATATGTGTGTCTCAATATCGTGTTTATAGTCATCCTTTACAATCCTGCTTTTGCTTATTCTACTCTATAAAAATCAAATTGTAATCACCTGGTTGCTAATGATTGAGAAAGTCAAGAGCTTGTAATAAAAATCATTGAGGTTGGAAAAAGATTCATTGTTTGTGCCTGCGGTTTGAGTAATCTTGTTTAGGGTCTGGATTTTTAAACCAACATCTTCAAAGGTTACTCTTAATGAGGGTAGATACACGATTTTGCAAGTGACCTTAGAGTAGAATTTGTGTGTCTGTTGTAGACGTAAATACCAAAGATAGTGGAGTACAATTGTGAGAGCTGAAGTAGAATCTGTAAAATTTGTGAGACAAACTGAACATAACTTGTTCACTATGAGAGCAACAGTGTTTCCTTCTTACTAAGTGGAGTTGTGGAGCTGACATTGTCTACTAGAACAAGGTTGCTAAATGATGAGTATGTCCCTTGTGCTTCATAGATTCTGAAAGTATATCGAGAAGCCGTGTGGAGCATAGATTGACAAAAGATTGCATATTTGCTGGGAAGACACATAAAGAGTGGTTTCAGCCTTCCAGGGGTAAGAGGATGATTCTACACAATTAAAGAATGATAAGAAAAGCTGAATTTACAAGGTAGTTCTGAGTTATTAGAAGAATTGGTACTACGATTAAGTTTTACTCTAGTTCCTTGAGGTCAATCAAAAGTTTTGAGAACCTCTGAGACTGATACAAATGCGTTCACATTGAAAACCTTGGCCAAATCCAGTTGGATTTGTGAAGATATTTTCTCTGAGTAATTACTAACGTTTAAGGCAGGGGAATCTCCACTTACTGCTTCCCCTAATATCCTCCCTTTACCACATCATGGGGGTTTACAAGAGATCCTAGAGGCTGGGTCGGAAAGGTTGCTGTACCATACCTTTTGACTCAACTCTACTCTTGTAGTTTCCTTCTTACTAAGTGGAGTTGTGGAGCTGGCATTGTCTACTAGAACAAGGTTGCTAAATGATGAGTATCAATATATAGTAGATAACTATGTCATAATCATGTTAAATATGTAAAGGTTAGATTAGTCATTAGTATAAACCTAATGCATTGCACTCTTTTCTTGTACTATATAACATAACTCAATATATCAATAAAGGTATCTTTTCCAACACATTATATGGTATCAGAGCACTGATCCCAAACCCTAGATATCTAGCCGTTATTTTTTTTTTATTTTTTTTTTTCGAATTTTCTCAGATCCATCATGGCAAATAATCACAATGACACTGTCATCATCACCGACAAGCCCACTCTCTACAATGTGAACATGTCTAATGTCACAAAGCTTACCGACTCTAACTTCATCATGTGGAGTCACCAGATTCAGGCCTTACTCGATTGATACGAACTTGCCAGTTTTCTCGATGGATCTTCTGTCCTCCCTCCTGCTACCTTAACGATAAACAATCTCGTCTCCTCTAATCCGGCTCATAAACTCTGGAAGCGACAAGATCGTCTTATTTATAGTGCGCTGCTTGGAGCCATCTCCATATCACTACAACCCATCCTCTCCACTACCACAACCTCTGCCGAAATCTGGACCACTCTGAAAAACACATATGCCTTGCCAAGTCGTGGCCATGTCAAACAAATCCGTCAATAAATCAGAACCTTGACTAAAGGTAACAAGTCCATCCATGACTACATCAAAGAATTCAAAATTCGTTTTGATCGGCTGGCCCTTTTGGAGAACCCGATGCAACATGAAGAACAAATTGAATTCATACTCGGTGGATTACGAGAAGATTACAAGACCGTGGTTGATCAGATTGAAGGTCGCGATATCTCGCCATCAATAACTGAGATTCATGAGAAGCTCATTAACCATGAGCTGAAACTACAGATGATGAACTCGTCCTCCACCACAACTACACCGGTCTCCGCCAATATGGTCTCTGCTCGCTCCTACAATCACAACAAACGCTCATACTCCACTGGTAACAACAACACATACTCATCTCCGAATCATTCTCGCTCCCAAGGGTCGTCTTCTCGATCTGATCACCAAGGACAAGCTCGCGGTTACCAAGGAAGATGTCAGCTATGCAGCGTGTTTGGCCACAGCGCACGCACGTGTTCTCAATACCAGCCTCCGAGGAACAACTACAACAACAACATGTCTCGTTCAAACCAGCCATGAGCTAATATGGTTTCAATGTCATCTCCCACTGATCAATGGCTTTTAGATTCTGGTGCAAGTCATCATCTCACAAGTGATCTCAATAATCTTACTCTCCATCAGCCCTATAATGGTGGCGAAGAGGTTACCATTGCTGATGGTTCGGGTCTTCCCATTTCTCATACCGGTTCCACCTCATTCTCTACTCCCATTCGTCCTTTACTTTTAAACAATGTTCTTTATATACCTAACCTTCATAAAAATCTCATATCTGTATACCGGCTATGCAACACTAATCAAGTGTCGGTGGAATTCTTTCCTGCCTCGTTTCAGGTGAAGGATCTAAGAACGGGGGCCCGCTTACTCCAAGGGAAAACTAAGGATGAGCTATACGAGTGGCCAATCCCGAAACCATCACCTGTCACCTTCTTTGTCTCACCTACACCAAAAATCTCACTTCCATCATGGCATTCGCGACTTGGCCATCCAGCTCCTCCTATATTAAATTCAATAATTTCAACATTTTCTTTACCTTGTACGGATTCGAATTCCAAACAGTTTCCATGTTCTCCTTGCTTTATCAATAAAAGTCATAAATTACCCTTTTCCACCAACACCATAACCTCAAAACACCCTCTTGAGTATGTTTATTCCGACGTATGGATGTCACCTATCATCTCCTCTGAAAACTATCGCTACCATGTCAGATTTGTTGATCATCATACCTGCTACACATGGTTGTATCCGCTCAAACAGAAATCCCAAGTCAAAGACGTTTTTATGGCGTTTAAACAACTGGTGGAGAAGCGCTTTCAAACCTCCATTCGCACACTATACTCTGATAATGGTGGGGAATATGTTGTTTTGCGCTCATTTCTCACAGCCAATGGCATTTCACCTCATACGCCGGAACACAACGGCCTTGCTAAACGCAAACATCACCACATTGGTGAAACTGGTCTCACCATTCTTCATCAAGCGTCTGTCCCACGTCACTATTGGCCCTATGCCTTCGCCGCAGCCGTATACTTAATTAACCGACTTCCCACAGCTACTCTACACAACACCTCCCCGTATCACAAGCTGTTCCAACAACAACCAAATTATCTCAAACTTCGGATATTTGGTTGTCAATGCTTTCCGTGGCTCCGTCCATATGCCGCAAATAAACTTGAAGAAAGATCTCTACCATGTGTTTTTATGGGATATTCACTTACTCAAAGTGCTTATCTTTGTCTACACGTACCCACCGGAAGACTCTACTCATCTCGCCATGTCCAGTTTGTCGAAACACAGTTTCCCTTTGCCAAGCCACCACTAAACTCAGTTTCTAAACCAGAACTCATTGAAACTACAATCACCTCGTCCCCACCAGTTACCAAAATCACTGTTACCTCACCGCCACTCGTATTGCCGCCCTCCATCGTGCCCCCAATCTCAGATCTTCACCAACAACTACAAACGACTACAGAGAAAAATCCACCACGCTATGCTACTGTGTATCAACGCCGACAAGCTCAGGTAACAAATTCTTCCTCTACTCCACAACCTCAAACAACTACAGCCAACACAATGCATGTTCCTAATATAGAACCAACCACTATCACTAACCTAAATCAAAACTCTGAAATTGAACCGTCTCAAACCAGTATTCCCCAACCCCAGCCAAACTCCCTTCCATCCTCTTCAACTTCAAAAGTCCCAAAACCGCCTCCCATTAACACTCATCCCATGAAAACTCGCCACAATACCAACAAACCACCAAACTCGTTCACAGCCCTAACCACTAAGTCTCAACCCCTCATCCCAACAACTGTTCCTCAAGCCCTTCGAGACCTGAACTTTCGCCAAGCAATGGTTGATGAGATTAATGCTCAGTTACATAACAAAAAGTTTGAGTTAGTTCCTCCCAAACAGGGCCACAACATCATCTCTACTCGATGGATTTTTACTGTCAAATATTTGCCTTCTGGTGCCATTGACAGGTATAAGGCGCGATTGTTAGCGAGAGGATTCAATCAACGGTATGGTGAAGATTATTCAGAGACATTCAGCCCAGTTGTTAAGACGGTATCCATTCGCTCTATTCTTCATCTTGCTGTAACACGCTCATGGACAATCAAGCAACTTGATGTCAACAACGCGTTTCTTCATGGAATGCTCTCCGAAGAAGTCTATGTTTCACAACCACCAGGATTTAAAAATCATGACTATCCGAATCATGTCTGGAAGCTCAATAAAGCGCTATATGGTCTAAAACAAGCACCCCGTGCGTGGTATCAGGAATTGAAACAATATCTTCTCAACCTTGGTTTTCGCAACTCCCTTGCTGACACTTCGGTATTTCTCTACATCAAAGGAACAGCTCAGATCTTTACCTTGGTGTATGTTGATGATATAATTATTACAGGGAGCTATTCTGCATTAGTTCACAAATTCATCGATAATCTGTCCCAGAAATTCTCGCTCAAAACTCCAACGGACCTTCACTATTTTCTCGGAATTGAGGTTATCCATACACCCACTGGTCTACATCTAATGCAACACAAATATATACTTGATTTGTTAGAGAAGACAAAGATGCTCGAATCCAAGACAGTAGCCACGCCAATGTCTCCTTCTCCAAAATTATCTATATGTTCAGGCACTTCACTCTCTGATGCTCGTAACTATCGGATGGTTGTTGGTAGTTTGCAATATCTCGCCTTTACACGACCAGACATTTCCTATAGTGTGAATCGCTTATCGCAGTTTATGCACACACCGACAGACCTACATTGGCAAGCTGCGAAACGAGTACTCAGATATCTCGCAGGTACGCTCTCTTATGGCATCAATATTCGTAGAGATTCTTCCTCGGTGCTACATGCATACTCTGATGCAGACTGGGGCGGTGACAACGATGACTTTGTCTCAACGAACGGCTACATTCTATACCTAGGAACAACTCCTATCTCCTGGACTTCCAAGAAACAAAAAGGAGTGGCTCGATCGTCGACAGAGGTGGAATATCGTGCAGTAGCTGGAACAGCATCAGAAATATGTTGGGTTAGTTCCTTGCTTTCCGAGATTGGTGTGAAATCTTCTATCCCACCAGTGATATATTGTGACAATGTTGGGGCCACATACTTGTGTGCAAACCCAGTGTTTCACTCATGGATGAAGCATTTAGCACTTGATTATCATTTCATAAGAGAATTAATCCAAGATGGTTCACTTCGGGTAGTTCATGTTTCTTCAAAAGACCAGCTGGCTGATTCATTGACTAAACCTCTACCAAGACCTCGTTATCTAGAGATGAATGGCAAGATTGGTGTAACTCGAGTTACTCCATCTTGAGGGGGCGTATCAATATATAGTAGATAACTATGTCATAATCATGTTAAATATGTAAAGGTTAGATTAGTCATTAGTATAAACCTAATCCATTGCACTCTCTTCTTGTACTATATAACATAACTCAATGTATCAATAAAGGTATCTTTTCCAACACATTTTCCAACACATTATAATGAGTATGTCCCTTGTGCTTCATAGATTCTGAAAGTATATCGAGAAGCCGTGCGGAGCATAGATTGACAAAAGATTGCATATTTGCTGGGAAGACACATAAAGAGTGGTTTCAGCCTTCCAGGGGTAAGAGGATGATTCTACACAATTAAAGAATGATAAGAAAAGCTGAATTTACAAGGTAGTTCTGAGTTATTAGAAGAATTGGTACTACGATTAAGTTTTACTCTAGTTCCTTGAGGTCAATCAAAAGTTTTGAGAACCTCTGAGACTGATACAAATGCGTTCACATTGAAAACCTTGGCCAAATCCAGTTGGATTTGTGAAGATATTTTCTCTGAGTAATTACTAACGTTTAAGGCAGGAGAATCTCCACTCACTGCTTCCCCTAATATCCTCCCTTTACCACATCATGGGGGTTTACAAGAGATCCTAGAGGCTGGGTCGGAAAGGCTGCTGTACCATACCTTTTGACTCAACTCTACTCTTGTAGTCACTAAGACTCACTAGAATAGTCTCTCCGGCTGCTCTTGCTGAAATCATTACTCTTCATTCTCCCTGTGCTCTATCAATTGTGCTTTCTAGACCACTACAATGTAGATAGGAATGAATGGGGATCCCTATCAATAAGAATATGAAGAATATCTAATTAGTTACACAATTTTTCTCTCACTTAATAGATCTACCTGGTCTGATACGGTAATGTACAATACGAGACGATGAAATGCTATGGAATGGATGGTAGAGGAGGATGCCTGCACCCGGTAGCTATGATTTACTTTCCCCTTGTAAATAGGGACCTCGCCTCGCGGCATACAACCGAAACTATTTCCCTAGGTGGGCATGCTGGGTAAGTATGCTCATCTTCTCCGCAGCAGACGTTGTAGTGACCTTTTAAAGAGATTGTTCGGTTACATGACTTCCTCGATCGATGGGTTTTCAAACCATTATAATATTTTATTAATCCACTTTTGGATTGAGTTTTTTTTGGCTCTCATAACAAATATTTCTTCTAGTATTGTAACACCCCAATTTCAGTTGTTGGACTTATTCTCATCATTTAATTGTAGCCCAATGAAAGCCTAATTCTTTTTTTTGTTCGAGAGTTTTGGGGAGCCATATAAGAAAAGAAATAAAACCCTAAGACTTCACTTTGTCGTTACCGAGATCATCACCATCATCATTAGACTTGCAGCCCCACCGCCATCGTGACCAAGACGTTGTTATTGTCGGAGCTTTCCATCACCGCCTCCGTTTGTACTTGTCTCCGCCGTGTCGTCTTAGTATGCGTGAGATTAACAAAGAATCGAACCATCGGAAACCTTGGCCGAACTCCGGCAGAGCCGTCGTGAGAACTACCACCATCAAAGAGATAAACCGTGAGCCTTATCTCTTCTCTTGAGCACCGATCTGATTTTTAGCTTGTTAATCTTGAAGCTTAAAACGTGTTTTTGGGATTGTTGTAGAATTGCTCCACCAAGCCACTCTCATCACAAAGTCGTTGAGTCACCGGGAAGAGTTCACCGAGAAAAGTTAATCGGTAAACTCTTCTTCTTCGTTAATGGCCGCACTTGTTGCTGTGATTTTTATTATTAGACCAAGTCAACCAAGTTAAACCAATCTAAACCAGGAAAATATTTTTTTAATCGATTTCTAAATAGAAGCTAATTATGACGTGAATTATTGGGAGGTGGTGTTGACTTATGTGGTGTCGCGGAGGTTTTTCTTTAATTAGTTAGTTTGGTTAGTTTAATTATTGAACCATGAGCCAAACCAAGAGTAAACCAAACACTTGTGCATTTAACCATTTCCAATTACGTGTGATCACGAAGAGTTTTACAAATGGAATTAGGGATTAGATTTATTATTAAGTAATTAGTTTGAGTTATATTTAATTATTAAACTAAAGCTAATTATTTAATTGGAAATCATCGAGCCAACGTTAACCCGTTAAATCGAGTTTCAGAATTTTAGATTTAATCTAAATAATTTAATTAATTAATGTAATTAATTAATTATTATTTAGAATTAATCTTGATCGGTAAACCTAAACCGTTGCAGACTGAGGAGTGTTGTTGAACCGGACCGCTATTTTGCTGTTTTTCACCGAGAAGTCAACCGTACTCCCCCCTTTCATCACCGTATTACCTTGGCCTAAAGCTGTTCCAATGATAGTTTAGAACCTGAATATGTATTGTCTCTATAATTGAGTCTCTGCGATCGAGTCTGCTTTCTTTTGTGTTAAATCGAACATAGGTGTTTTAGAAGATTTCACATATTGAGTGATTAACATGTGTTTGGTGACTAGTGATGTGATATATGATATATATGTATATGTGGAGACTCGGTAGGTGTACTGTTGTACTGCCGGGGTCTTTGGTGTGTTGGGTACGACCAGCCAGTCGATCGTTGAGCCGTGACTTCGGGTACAGGCGGTGTGATTGGGCACTATCCCATACTGAAGCCTCTTTGGAGGGTGTTGGCTGATCACTTAATTTACATAGGACCCGTTGTTTGTATTAATTAGATGTTTTAAGTGTCGTGCTTGCTACATATTTTAGGTCTAGACTCTCGTGGTTGTGGTATTAAGCCGGATATCCTGACTTCTGTGTTGCCCCCAACATTCCACACCTCGCTGAGTAACTCCCCTGTTACTCACCCTTTTCTCTTCCTTTCTTTCCTTTTATGTGAGCGTATTGAGTAGATTGATGTGCGGGACAGTACAGTGCTATTTTGGGATCAACACAGTTTTTATTATATATTTTTTTTGACATCGTTCTTTATTTATTCGGCTTTTAGATTCGGTTTAATTCGGTTTTTTTGGATTATTGGTTATTCGTGACATGGATTTTTGGTTAATAAAGTTGATATTTTGAAATTGGTGTTAATTGATTAAGAAGTTAGGGTAGTGACACGCCGTTCTCGAGAGAGGATGAGACGGGTGTTACAAGTATTTTCACCTATAATCTGGTTATTAAACTCAAGTGTTGAACTAGCTAGTATATAAAATTTATTGATATCAGATGATTTGCTTCATTTCAACTTAAGAAGTGGTTTTCTTTTTCCCTTTGCATGGAGAGTTTTGGTATAATTCATTTTACCATTCTCCTATACAATGTACACATTTCAGTCTAAATCACTGATAACCTATAAAGCACATGACCACGGAAATATACATATTCAAGCATATATTGTCTATTCTGTAGCAAGGGTTCATTGTGAAATTTATACAATTCTTCATATTTCTCAACCTTATGTTCAAACGCGTAACAATAAAAACATACCAATCAAATAATAAATAATAGATACTGTCCAACTATTATTATATCAACAATATTTTTTTGTCAAATCAACTTTTAATGTAAACTATTTACAATTACTAAAATATCAGATTATTTGCAAATATCAGAAGGAAATAAAAACTGGAAATATGAGTCAATAATCACCGCAAAAGACTGTTAACCATAAACGAAGATTCCGTCGTGGCCTTGGCCGAAGAAGGCGGCGAATGAGGCAGCCTAGCGGAGAAGTTCCGTAGCGGAAAGCGGTTATCATCTTCGTCTCCCCTATCAAAGTTAAGCGCATAGCTCGATGGATCGTAATGAAAATCTGCAGTATGGCGTCGAATGTGCTTGCCGTGGCCACCAACACCACCGCCGACTCCACCACCCATCCTATGAATCAGACTCCGACACTTTTCATGAGACTTGGACAATGTCCGAGTGAGTCTTGGAGATTTGGTCTTGATACCACCATGTGGACTATGTGCAGATTGATCGGTGGGAGTCATCGGAGATGATGGCCGGTCGAGGATATCCTGGTGGTGATTGGTCGTACGGAAACATCCGGCGATGCTAAACCTTGATATGAGTTTCTTTTTAAGGGACAAGTGGCTCATTGATTCGGTTCCCATTTCGACAAAACCAATGTTTTTGATATTTTGTCTTATGATCTAATCAACGAGAAGAAGAAAAAAGAGGAATGTTAAATGAGAATGAAGAAACTGAAACAAAATCAAATCTGTATAAGTTGATCGCGAGATATTTGGCTGATTTTTAATTTTATTTTTTTTAAATCAACTGTTAAACCAAAATTTCGGAGGATATGTTGAAATTTTACTATTTAAGGAATATTAGGATTTCCATTTAAAGTGAGGTACAACTTTGATTCGAGTTAAATATTTATTTAGATTTGTGTTTTCTAGAAAATAATTTCATTTTCTATATATTTATGTAATTTTATGGCAAAATATAAAATATGAATATATGATAGATTAAGAATAAATGGTACAGATAAATTCGACAGAATATTTTTGACTAAAGGGGTTGATGACTTTGAAATTATAGAATTAACTAAATTTTACATAGATTTAATATTAACCGAATCTAAGAGGGGTATATTGAATTGAAGATTTGGAGAGATTTGAGTTAAAATGACAAAACATGTGTTATTGAAACATAATTTTTTTAATATTTTTAAAAATTCAGTGTTGTTAGATTAATTATTTTAAAATATATAATCAAATCCCCTATTATTAAATTTGATTTGAAAGTTTTAACTGAGATTTTAGATGATTTCTTAGTTAAAAATACAAAGATCAAAATCTCATGGTTTTAATTGATATTTCTGAGAATTTAATAACAAAATTTCTAATTCACCAAAATTCAGTAAAAATCAAATCTCTCCAAATTATTCATCCAATACACTCCACAATTATTGCTTATTTTTGTAAAGAAAAGCATGTACATCTTGCATATTTTTTGATGCGTCGAAGTATACAACACGTCGCCTTAGCATCTCCGCAATTGAATGCCAATGCATTTGAGCACGAAAAGCAATCTTAAAGCGTGAGAGTCTCACACTGTTTATGAACATCGAGGCTCACATTTCAAAAGCATCGAAGGAAACTTGGTATGTGTAGGAGGTGAGGTCAATGCTTTTCAGCGCAAGTTTTGTGAGAGTTTGATGTGCTCTTTGTTTCCCATTTTCTCTATTATTATTACACTATTTCATGTCTGTTGGCTGATTTAGTTTTTAAATGGATCTTAGATTACCAAAGAAACATCGTTTACATAGAAAAAGAAGGGTGAGTAATCCGAGTATTTCCAGCTTAAAACATCAAGGACAATCAAAGCATGCATGATAGACAAGATAATATTTTACTTTTTGTAGCAACCACATGTCCACCACTTACGAGTACATAATTAAGTATTTTATAACAACCATAAGAAAGGGTCAGACATAATATAGTAAATAAACACCCTAGCCGAATCGAATCTGTTGAATCTGATGAAGTATAAATAAACACCCTAGAGACTTTGTTTCTGCAATTCATAGAAGTATAAATACATGGCAAAAACATATGAAAGTATCTCTAAGAACAAAACAACATACACCATTAAAAGAAAATTTTTTTTTTTTGGGTTTTTTTTTTAACAAACAAAAGGTCTTGGTTTTAGAGGAAGACTTGTGCACATTACTTGCTTTTTAATCAATCCATTCTTTTGTTTTTACTCCTTAAAGATGGGACAAAACTTAAATGCCAGAATAGTGTTTTCTTTTTCGCAAATAAATTATAAAGTGAACAACTCTCCTGTCATGACTCCATTAACCACACATTAGCCTTTCTAGTCACCTCCTAGAGCCAAAAGTCTATCTTCTCTAAATATATATCATGACCACTTCATTTTTTCTTTACCCAACAGGAGGTTGATGTCGTTAGCATTCAGGAATTAACTTGAAATATATTGCAAAAGATTTGAAAAAAATTAGCTAACGTTTTATTAGAATTCGATATGTAAACCAATTCACCTTTTAAACTTTAGCTATTTTATAAACTTACCACTTTTGAGGCTTTGACTTCTTCATGTACAAGTGTTATTGTCCCAAATCAATTTTTTTTTTTTTTTTTTTTTTTTTTTTTTTTTTTTTTTTTTTTTTTTTTTTTTTTTTTTTTTTTTTTTTTTTTTTTGGAAAAAAGAAAAAAACAAACATATGTGATGTATTTATCAAAACTGCCTCTAAAATGAATCAATTGCAAACCACTAGGCCTTAATTCTTTTCAACTTTCAAACTCATTCCAGAGTTACGATCATCAATTTTTTCCATGCCATTTTCTCTCAATAATCACAATGGAAGATTCTGGATGTTTTTCCATAATATTCCATCCACTATCTTCCATTGTGATTATTGAGAGAAAATGACATGGAAAAAACTGATGATGGTAACTCTCACAGGAAGAGATGGTGTAATGAAACAAGCAACTCTTCTACGTGAAAAATCAGGCTGATTGAGGTTGGGAAGGGGTTAGAAAGACTTTGGCATAACTAACGGCCTAGTGATTTGCTGTTTATTCATTTCAGAGGCAGTTTTGATAAATGCAGCACATATGCTCTGTTTTTCTGATTCCACCAAACCTAGGGGAAACAAAACCAAGAAAGAAGAGAATAACATAGAGGTGAGGATTAAGTCATCTTCACAAGTAGAAAATTGATTTGGGACAATAACACTTGTACATGAAGATGTCAAAGCCACAAAAGTGGTAGATTTTTAAAATAGCTAAAGTTTAAGAGGTGGATTGGCTTATATCTTGAATTCTAATAAAAAATAGTAGAGTTTTTTTCAAATCTTTTGCAATATCTTCCAAGTCAATTCCTAAAAGCAAACGACATAAAAAAACTTGGGTAGATAACTTTGTTGGGTAAAGACAAAATGAAGTGGTCATGATATCTATTGAGAAAAGATAGACTTTTGGCTCTGGGAGGTGACTGTAAAGGCTAATGTGAGGCTAATGGAGTCATTCACTTTATAATTGATTTGCGAAAAAGAAAACACGACTCTGACATTTAAATTTTGTCCCATCTTCAGGGACTAAAAACAAAAGAATGGTTTGGTTAAAACGAAAGTAATGTGCACAAATCTTCCTCTAAAACCAAGACCTTTTGTTTGTTAAATTAAAGACGCCAGCCAAAAGTTGTGTCATTATGTATTTTTAATGGTGTATTTTTTTGTTCTAAGAGCTGGTTTTGGCCATGTATTTATAGTTCTATGAAGCGTGATTCATTTTATATATTAGCTGCTTACTGGTGAATCATGTTTGACATTATTTTTTCTAACTACTCTATATATTTGATCTGACCTTCCGGGCGTGAAATGCCAAAGCCCTAGATTCAAATGTTCCCATCAAATCTAGCATTATTATAAAACTGAATGAAGGATATAACAATTATCAACTTAAACAATCTTCATCTAAGCATCAATTTATTCTAATCTAGCATAACCCATGTTGCAACATGAATTTGCAAAGATAGAAGTGAAGAATCCTTCAATATAGTTGTATAATATGATAACTATCAATCCAAAACATCTAAAGAGAGTTTGGATATCAAAACCAGCTCTAAGGAGAAGAAAACTTGCTAAAAAATAGGTCAAAAATGTATTTATAGGTTGGATAATGTGGAAAGGGTCGACCCAAACAAACTAGGTCGGACCCGGGTCAACACATGGTCACCTGGGGCCTCCATTCCGCTTGTCTTAGCCGCTGGGTGCAACCGGGGTCACCAAACCGCTAACTGAACCAGCCAGACTTTGAGGTTCCTTCGTCAGATTGATATGTGTTTACTAAATTGGTCATAACTCTGGAATAACAGCTTTGATTGGCTTGAAATTACCTCCATTGGAAAGTTAACTCAATTTTCTATAACTTTAACCAAGGGCTCCGAAACTAAATCTCAAGGGATGGCCTTCGTGCGAGTCGATCTTTCAGACAATATTTAAGTTAGGTTTATTCCCCTTTTTCCATTTTATTTTATTTGGGGCTTAGGGTAGTTTAATCTGATGCATAATTGTTCTTTTTTTTTAACGGTTAGAAAATATAATATGCTTCCCATAACATGTTGTGTACATAACATTGTTTAGTGCAGATTGGGATCATGAGGAAATGCTGATAATGCCTAAACCGTTTTTTCTGTAGTATCTTCCACAAGATTTGACAAGCTCTGACGGTCTTAACAGAAAATGTAGCAAGATTGGTATAAACTGATGGAGGGGGAAGATCATGGAAAAAGGTTATGATGTTCAACAAATCAGCTGATATTTTTTACATTATTAGAGGTTGGAGATGTTTATGTGATGCAAACAGAAAAAAGCACAAAGTTTATTTACGTTTGAACTAGTCAAAAACGGGGAGACTCCTTTGCTTGTTTTCTGCCCCAAGTACCGCAATTTAAAGGTGTTTAGCTTTATTGTTGGTTTCTTAATCCTTATGACTTTGTTTTTCCATAATTCAGGGCTAACTATACACCGATCTGCCGCAAATATGCTGGATATTTTATAGATTTATTTAGGTATCCTATGGATATGTAATATATATTACCTCCTAATTAATAACTATCTATGTTTTATTTCTTTGTCTGTATTTTAAACATATGCCTTAAGACATGAATGTTTATGTTAAGTTTTTTGGAAGTTATATTTTATTGAATATATATAAATATTTTATTACAATACTTAAATGGTTTATCATTTCCTAATTTCCATACATCTAAGTATTTACAATCCTAAGAAACTTAGTTATAGCTAACTATTCAACTAATATATATATATATATATATATATAATACATTTTCTATTTTATCTAAAAACTAAAGGTTTGGTCGATTTATACTTATCTTTTTGAAAGTTTGGATTGCACTTGAAGATCCTCTTCCATAGATTTTGCTTCCAGTCGACTCTTTTCTTCATAAATGATCTTACTCTTTTATGTATTTTGATAAGTTCCATGTAAATGAAGCATATTTGATTAGTACAAAATCAATATGAGCTGGCATTTTCATTCATGGGCCAAGCATGATATATTTATATATAATTCTATTTATCCAAATCTACTAACAATATACTCAAATATGTGTTTCATAACACTATATACACAAGTTTTGACATATTCGTGCATGTTTTTCTAAACCATAAATTTGAGTTTTGCATTTCTAGAATCTAACCTACAATAGTATTGTTTCAGTAAGTAAGCTTTATATAGAGAATTTAAACTATTGAATATTTAAAGAAGAAAAGTCTTGTCTTTCTGATTTGTTAACTTCCCAATATTTTAGAAGATTTTTATACATATTGGTTTTCAAATCTATATAAGACGCCTTTTAAGAGATATATCATTATATCTTCAACTCTTTCTCTAGTCTTTTTCACTATATGTGACAGAATCAGAGAGTTGCACTGATGGAATTCCAATTGGCGAATTTGTGTGAAGCTTTTAAGGAAATAGAACAAAGTTGACCATGTTGATAACACAATCAAACTCTTTTTCGCTGATATTTTTGTAAGTAACTATATCATTTATTTGGTATACTGTTAATATATATATCGGTTATCTCTTTCTCTTGGTTTTTAATAGTAATGCTATTGTTATGTTTAGGGAGAAAATATTCAAGCAACCATTCCAATTGGTTTAATCAACCAATTCTCTTCAGATTTTCAAGAAGGATATTAGAAGATTTTAATGAAAGTTAATGTGTCTTATGAGAAAAGAACATTCAGGAATATTACTCCCTTATACAATATTCTTTTCAATAGTGAAATTGTTGTTCGTGAGAGCACTTTAATCAACAATAATCTGTTTTTTATTATGTCAATTTTGCAAATATTCTTAATGGTTTGTTGGCCACATCTAATACCCGTTAATCCAATAAGAAGTGACTTAGAAATAGATTAAAATGATCGACTAGTTGTTTCAGTAAATCCAATTGGAGTCAAACAAAGGACTCGTGATTTATATTTGAGCTATTTCGAAGTTAGAAGTACATAAACACACATATACCCTATTGCCTTCAAATTTTCCACGAGATAACTAAAAGATATTGAAATTGAGAAGAAAATTCTTCCAATTATGCAGTCAATTTCAGATTCTATCCTTTGTTGATTTGCAAGCACACATATACCCTATATATGAATTTCTTCCTGGAGATGTTGATTTGCAAGCAAAGCTGCCCATTGAAGAAACTATCCTTTGTCTTGATAAAGATTCATCTCAAAGCCACATTTTGAGACCAAGAGACTATCTAGAAAGTCCAAGACCCATATCACCTTAGATTTAGATTACTTCACTTCTCATGTTTCTCGTAGAGCCTAAAATGGATTTTTCTTCATTTTGTTCATTCCAAACTTATCAATGGCGACCAGTAGAGCTCTCATTGTGTAAGTTAACCTCTAGAGTGGACATGTTGGTCTCCAACAATGCCCTGATCCAAGAAAAGCCCGCAGATCTAACACCACTTCAATTTACCATGATACTTATGAGCACCAACCGCACCAACCGCACCAACCGCACCAAGGACCTTATTCAGGTAAGTATCTCTTTAACTCATATTGTTTCTCATTATTATAGGGATGTGAGTATGAGTTTATTATCGCCCGAAATCATTGAAAAAAAGTTAGGTTTATTCAAAAAATATTCGGAACCAAACTTTTGTCTTAAAACACAAGTAGAAGAGAAATATGACAAGGTGAATGACTTGGTTCAAAATGAGATATGTTTAATTGTTTATTTTGACTTTATGACAGTGATAACATACTTGTTCTTTTCCAAAAGTGTTGACAACTATGCAGGTACAAAAGAGGAGCCACGAGACTTAAAAGTTATCTTATCGAATTATGGATAGCTCTAAGGACCTGCAGCACGGAGCATGGATGAGAAATGAAGCAATGGACGAGCAAAGAGCTAAAGAAGCATGGAAAACCATTATCGGACCTGATGCAATCCGAGGAAGCACCAAGTACTTGGAACAATGAGCTAAGGATAAGTTTGTACCCGAGGAAGCTTTACTGGCACCAATTGGACCAATGTCGCATTCTAGAACCACAAAGTTTAAACAAGCTACTGGAATATTATTTATGTGGATTCAAGACAGCAAGTATGGACGAAAAGCTTGTCAAACCACTTTGGTTTTGATTCAAGCTAAGTGTTTTTTCAACAAATAGGAAAAATGTCTCAATTCTACTCTTTTTCCCTTGTCAAGTTTTGTCCCAATGTTTTCTTGACAAGCTTTTTAATGAGGTAATTGTTTCACTTTACCATTGCCCATTTGTTGAGACAAAAAGCCCAAGACCTTTTTACTACATCATCACGTGGCCAGAGGGGGGGGTGAAGGAAAATGATTTCAAATCAAATTCAAACTTTTTCTTAATTAAGTGTTGTTATGTTTTTAAGTGTGTTGTTTACGAGGCATGTCTCGTAAACACACCCCTTCTCTCTTCTCTATTTTGCCTCTATCTCTTTATATTGAGGCTGAGACTATCTTTGTAACCTATCTATCTTTTTTATTCAAACTCTTTTCAGAATAGATCATTAATTCTATTTTCGTGTGTCGAATTGGATTCTCTTAGACTTATCAAAAGGCTATTTTGCATCCTTTTGTGGCATCCTTCAATCCATTCCTCTTTCTAGATTGCTAGTTTTACTTTACGGTGTCGAGATTGGGCATGATTCCTTGTTGGAATCGCATCACTATATGAACAGATCTACTAACATATGCATGAATATGCAAAATCAAAATAGAACAAGAAATAAATATAAAATAGAAACGTAAAAATATATACAAAAGGTTTTAACACTTTAGAGTTTTTAAAATGAGTTTTTCATCTCAAAAACTCGTTTTGCACATATCTAAACTTAGGGGTCGAGCCCCTATTTATACAAAGGAAAACCCTAGAAGTGGAACAATGGAAACTTCAGAGACGATGCACCGATTGGTGAAACATGAAGCACTGATCAGTATAGAATTTTTTTGGCACCGATTGGTGTAAAGCCAGCACCGATCGGTGCTCGATCCTGAGCATGCTTCGGCTGCAAGATAGTTTATCCTGTCTTCAATAAATTGGCCATAACTCTTGATTGCATCCTTAGATTTCCTTCAAACAACTTGGAAATGAAAGCTAACATCCTCCTTAGCTTGTGTTAAAATATGAGAAAACTCTAACGGTGGGAAGTATTCCATCGGAGGCCAAACGTCTGGCGCTTCTACGCAGTCCTGCATCCCTAATTATCTAGAATAATCCGTTGCCACTCTTAAACTTCTTTTTTACTCCAGCAAGTGTACAAACCTATAAATACATAAAGTAACAAAAACTATCTTGTTCTTATCGAAAAGACTCAATATTTTATCACGGAACTTCGATGAATATAAAGATGATAGGACCAAGATGTGGGATGTTGGTGGTGATACATTTGATTCTATGGGGGACGTGGGAATTTTAGAGTTCACAGATATTTCTTCAGTTTGTTCATTCCAAACTTATCAATGGCGATCAGTAGAGATCTCATTGTGTAATTAACCTCTAGAGTGGACATGCTGGTCTCCAACAATGCCCTGATCCAAGAAAAGCCCGCAGATCCAACACCACTTCAATTTACCATGATACTTATGAGCACCAACCGCACCAATGACCTTATTCAGGTAAGTATCTCTTTAACTCATATTGCTTCTCATTATTATAGGGATGTGAGTATGAGTTTATTATCGCCAGAAATCATTAAAAAAAAAGTTAGGTTTATTCGGAACCAAACTTTTGTCGTAAAATACAAGTAGAAGAGAAATATGACAAGGTGAATGCCTTGGTTCAAAATGAGATATGTTTAATTGTTTATTTTGACTTTATGACAGTGATAACATACTTGTTCTTTGCCAAAAGTGTTGACAACTATGCATGTACAAAAGAGAAGCCACCGGACTTAAAAGTTATCTTATCCAATTTCTTTGAGGTTGAAGAACGAGTATGGACGACAAGGATCGATGGTCCATTTCACCTAACAAGAAGAATCATCAACAATGCTTAGCAACTTGAGCTCCAAGGTAAGTATCTCATGAATTTACTATTTGACGATGGTTCTAACTTAGCGTTGTTTGTTGCAGGTCAAACAGATTTGAGGATAAATCTTTTTCAACTGGGGGAGGATGATGCGATTTTGGATAGCTCTAAGGACCTGCAGCATGGAGCATGGATGAGAAATGAAGCAATGGATGAGCAAGGAGCTAAAGAAGCATGGATGAGAAATGAAGCAATGGATGAGCAAGGAGCTAAAGAAGCATGGAAAACCATTCTCGGACCTGATGCGATCCGAGGAAGCACCAAGTACTTGGAACAATGATGTAAGGATAAGCTTGTACCCGAGAAAGCTTTACTGGCACCAATTGGACCAAGGGCGCATTCTAGAACCACAAAGTTTAAACAAGCTACTGGAATATTATTTATGTGGATTCAAGACAGCAAGTATGGAGGAAAAGCTTGTCAAATCACTTTGGTTTTGATTCAAGCTAAGTGTTTTCAACAAATAGGAAAAGTGTCTCTACTCTTTTTCCTTTGTCAAGTTTTGTCCCAATGGTTTTCTTGACAAGCTTTTTAATGAGGCAATTGTTTCACTTTACCATTACCCATTTGTTGAGACAAAAAGCCCAAGACTTTTTTACTACATCATCACGTGGCCAGAGGGGGGGGGGGGAAGGAAAATGATTTCAAATCAAATTCAAACTTTTTCTTAAGTGTTGTTATATTTTTAAGTATGTTGTTTACCGAGGCATGTCTCGTAAACACACCCCTTCTCTCTTCTCTATCTCGCCTCCATCTCTTTATATTGAGGCTGAGACTATCTTCGTAACCTATCTATCTTTTTTATTCAAACTCTTTTCAAAATTGATCATTGAATCCATGTGTCGAATTGGATTCTCTTAGACTTATCAAAAGGCTATTTTGCATCCTTTTGTGGCATCCTTCAATCCATTCCTCTTTCTCGATTGCTCATTTTTCGAGTCTAGTTTGAGTTCTTCGTCGTCTTGACTTCACGGTGTCGAGATTGGGCATGATTCCTTGTTGGAATCGCATCACTATATGAACAGATCTACTCACATAAGCATGAATATGTAAAATCGAAATATAACAAGAACTAAATATAAAATAGAAACATAAAAATAAATACAAAAGGTTTTAACACTTTAGAGTTTTTAAAATGAGTTTTTCATCTCTAAATCTCGTTTTTGTACATATCTAAACTCGGGGGTCGAGCCCCCTATTTATACAAACAAAGGAAAACCCTAGAAGTGGAAAAATGGAAACTTCAGAGACGATGCACTGATTGGTGAAACATGAAGCACTGATCAGTATGGAATGTCTTTGGCACCGATCGGTGTAAAGCCAGCACCGATGGGTGCTCCATCTTGAGCATGCTTCGGCTGCGAGATAGTTTATCCTGTCTTCAATAAATTGGCCATAACTCTTGATTGCATCCTTAGATTTCCTTCAAACCACTTGGAAATTAAAGCTAACATCCTCCTTAGCGTGTGTTAAAATATGAGAAAACTCTAACACTGGGAAGTATTCCATCAGAGATCAAAATTTTGGCGCTTCTGCGCAGTCCTGCATCTCTACTTATCTAGAATGATCCATTGCCACTCTAAAACTTCTTTTTTTACTCTAGTAAGTGTACAACCCTATAAATACATAAAGTAACAAAAACTATCTTGTTCTTATTGAAAAGACTGATAACACATTTTTTCACAGGTTTTCAATTCCCCAATGTTATCATGTCATTGTAGCACTTGAGGTATCAATCCAAATGGGTGAGATATTATCCAATCAAGATGTGATCAGAAACTCCAAATTCAAGCCAAGCAGAGAGTGGTTTGGTAATTAAACAACCTAAATGCAGAAAGAAGCAAATCAAACAAAACAGAACTAAAGCAAGCAAGCAGAAAGTAAGAAACAATCAATGAGAATGAGGGTTCTGAGGAAATGGTTCATTGATTTGTGATTTATCCTAATCTATCCTAGATGTTTAACAAATCTTCATAGAAGTTGTCTCTAGACGATAAACATCAAAGAAAGGTGAATCCACTGCCGTGGTAGACACCAACAGTCCCAAGTCACTTCCTAATCTTAGTGCTATCCTAAGAGTACAAAGAACATACACCAATGAAACATAACAAGGGAAAGCATTAGATTCCAGTTTATCAATGTCAAAATACAGCTTTGCCTACCAATGTCTTGATGAAAAGCCATAGATCTCTAGCATCAGTAGGTCAGACATTTCGACAAGCACCTGTCGGGTGTGAAATCCTAAGATCTAATTCCAGGTGGTTAGCATAAAATAGCATTAAGATCAACTATTCCAGAAGGGATCTAAGCAATTCCAAACTTAACAACTAAGAAAACTAGGATTCCTACATAGATCTAACCATTACTCAGAAACCCAAGTTCACTACTCAGAAATCATCCTAAAATGCTCAAACCCAGAAAATGAAATAAAATGCATATTCAGATTCAGGATGATGAGAATAAAAGGATTGTGTAAAAATTGAGTGAAAAGATTAAAGATAAAGAGTAGATTTAAGAAACAAAATCAAACAAAGTTCAGGTGGCTATAGAGAAGGCATAAAGCAAAAGACGAAATTAAGAAGATGCTATTAGGGTTTTCTAAAGGAATGCTTTTTATAGGAAGCCCTAAAACACAAAAGACAAAAATGACTAAATCTGATTAAGGCGGTGGGAGAACTCGGTCTGAAGTCGAGTGGTCTTGGTCTTCATGCAGCTACTCGGTCAGACACCGAGTGGTCTTGGTCTTCAGGTAGGAACTCGGTCTAAAGCCGAGTGGTGAGTCCGAGTGGTGATCCTCCAAGAGTTTTTTCGTGACGTGTGACTCAGTTTGCACCTCGAGTAGTTGACTTTGGCTCAGATCGAGTGGTCCTCATCGAGTTAGCTCATCTCCTTTCCAAAGCGTTAGCAATCTTCCAGAAGGTCTCCAATTGCCCTGAAAACAACCCCAAAATGTTATATGTATGCAAACCTAATGCAAAGCCTAGTGTGAATGCAAAGTAATCAAAATATAGAGTAAATGGGATAAAACATGTAGGGAAACTCTACCTAAGTGGTGAGAAATGCATACTAAAATAGGGTAAAATGCAGAGATATCAACTCCCCCAAACCTATTCTTTGCTTGCCCTCAAGCAAACAAATTAGAAGTAGGGAGAGAGGTTTGAAGATGGGGACTCAGAACCTAAGCAATGTCACAAGAAAAGATACAATCAACATCCCAGGTAGCAATTCTAAATGCAATGTCAAAGAGCTCTACTTGTAAAGTGTTAGCCATACTCTTCAAAACACTACCTAACACTAGTCTTAACCTACACATATGTTCAGATCAATCATTCCCTTTAACGTTCATTTAGTAGTAACCATGGATCAAGTTTATGCAAAGTCCCTGAACTCATTTGGCTTAAGGGAAGTGGGTCAAGAGACAAAGATGGTCCTTTCTTGTAACTGGTTTCAGACTTTTTCTAAACAGGGGACTCTCAAAGAAAGACTGAGCTTCAGGAGAAGGCTAAAGGTACAGGGCCAACCTATGCATACAAGGACAGACTCTTATCTACCCAAAACGTACATAAAGATCATACCTGAACCTAAGTCTAAACCCAGAAGATGATCATAACTCTATCCTTAGGCACTTTTCTGCCTTGAATCACTCTAGGTCAAACCATTCTTTTTTTCTTTTTGCTCTTACACTCTAAGGAGGGGTTCTCTTTTCATAACTACTTACTATAGCGGATTGGGTTCTTATTAGCTATGGTTCCTCATACTTCACAAGACAATTATATATTTTTTTCTTTTCTATTTCCAGAGCCTATTCTTTTCGTTTTCAAATCCCCAAATCCTTTACTACAACAATGTTTTAACATACCTCTTTCCTCAGAACTTTTCCCTTTTCTTTCTTTCCTTTTTATCCAACCCAAAGTACAATATAAACCACTCGGTTTGCTAACTCGATGAGGCAAACAGAGTCCATCCATCGAGTCCTCTACCCGAGTTAGGTTTTCCAGTCTATTCCCACCCAGAATCATGTTCCCACCTAGTCCTATTCTAATCCAGAGATTTTGAACTAGAACTAAATGAAAGTCTATCCTTGTCGGCTCCAACCTAACACTTTCTACCAAGCTGAGTCTGAAAACAAGGCCTCATACTCAGCAAGTAAAAATGGCTTGAAAGAAAGGTAGGTTGATGGGTAACGGGGGAATCTACTTGGATTAGCAAAGGGTGGTAAAAAAGGGAAGAAAATCCAAGTATGTATATGGGTATCCATGAGTTCAGTTTTAATGCATAAACATGATAATTATGAGTCAAATTTAGGTTCTAATAGATAGGGGATGATTTCAAATCATAATATATTTCAGCCAAGACTAAATGTTTAAGCAATGCATTCAAAGTATGGTTCTACCTTATGCTTCAATCTCTAATGACATTCACCACATAACTACTAAACAGGTCATTGACTTTATCGATTCAAGCAACATCCTAACAAGGTTATGATCATCATTATCCCCTATGCAACAATCCTATATGATATGCAACTAGACTCAATCCTAAAATGTAATGCAACTACATGAACACTGTTTTTGTGGAATGATTTTCGAAAAAATTTTAAATTTTTATGGGTTTTTTTTTATGTAATATATGATGACTCAAGATATGAAAAATTTGAAAATAAGAAAACAGAAAACAATGTTAGATACCCCTTGAACCCTCTCCCAAACTTAAATTACACAGTCCCTTGTGTAATAAAAATTCAAAGGAAAATTCAAGAGTAAAAAAAGAAGCTAAACTAAATGCGGTGCTATGTACAATGAGTCGATGGGGTTGGTACCTCAGGGGTTGGTGAAGAACTGGTCTGTGTAAGCATCTATGCTCTCCCTGGTGGAGTTGGGTACCGAAGTCGAGTGCGTGGCTTCCTTGGTGAAGAACTCGGTCTTAGTAACTCGACCTGGAATCGAGTCCGCTCTCCTCATGTTGAACTCGGTCTGGTGACCGAGTTCTCTGCCCGAGTTTTGTAACTCATAGACTTGACTCGGTGCTATAGGCCGAGTGGGTATGCCGAGTTCTTTTGTTCTTCAAACCAGTCGTGCTCAAACTTCTTTCCTTGTTACCTACCAACCATAATTATTTAAGGAAACAGGCCAACGATATTTATATATATATATACATATATGTTTTTATAAGGATAAGCATGGGACTTCCTCCCAAGTGAGTTTGTTTTGAGTCTATGAGCTTGACTTTTTTCCTGTTGTCAGGCTATAGGTGGCTCGTAGAGTGGAACTGAGGCTCTCTCCGTAATGATTCCATCAGCCATGTATGGTTTTACTCTATGCCCATTCACAGTGAACTCTTTTCCTTCTTTGCACATAAGAGTGATGGCTCCATAGGGTAAAACCTCTTTGATGGTGAATAGCCCTGGCAATTTTAACTTAAGTTTCCCTAGAAAGAGCTTTAAGTGTGAGTTGAAAAGTAGCACCTGATCTCCAGCCTTGATTTTTTTTTGGTAAGATCTTCTTATCGTGGACGGCTTTTGTCCGTTCTTTGTAAACCTTGGAGCTTTCGTAAGCATCAAGCCTGATTTTTTCCAACTCGTGTAGGTTCATTCCCCTTTTCTCTTGGGCTGTCTTGATATCGAAGTTAAGGAGTTTGGTTGCCCAGATAGCTTTGTACTCAACTTCCACTGGCAGATAGCATGCTTTCCCGTAGAGTAGCTGGAATGGCGTCATTCCTATGGGAGTTTTGAAGGCGGTTCGATCGGTCCAGAGGGTGTCATCAAGCTTAGCTGCCCAGTCTCTCTTCGAAATGCCCACCACTTTTGCTAGAATGGCCTTGATATGTTTGTTGGAGACTTCCACTTGCCCACTTATCTGGGGGTGATATGGCGTTGCTACCTTGTGTTTTACGCCGTATTTCCGTAAGAGGTTTTCGAACAACTTGTTGATGAAGTGGGATCCTCCATCGCTTATGACTACTCGTGGAACACTGAACCTTGGGAAAATAATGGTTTTGAATAACTTAAAAACTGCCTTGGCGTCATTGGCTGGGCAGGCGATGGCTTCCACCCATTTTGACACATAATCTACATCAACAAAGATGTAGTGATTTCCATAGGAAGGGGGGTTAAATGGTCCCATGAAATCGATAACTCATACATCAAAACTTGCACTTCAAGAATCGGGTTCTGGAGCATCTCATTCCTTCTGCTGATGCTCCCTATTCTTTGGCATGCATCACATCTGAAAATAAAGTTGTGAGCATCTTTGAACATGGTGGGCCACCATAATCCTGCCTGAAGTACCTTTTGAACGGTATTAAAGGTAGCAAAATGTCCACCATAAGTGGAACCGTGACAGTGCTCTAAAATTCCCTTCACTTCCTCTTCTGCCACACAGCTCCTAAACATACTGTCCGACCCTCTCTTGTAAAGGTAGGGGTCATCCTAGAAGTAATGGTTCAAGTCCTTGCAGAATTTCTTCTTCTGGTAGGCATCTAGGCTCTTAGGTATTTCTCCACACACCAAATAATTCACAAAATCCGTATACCAGGGCAGTTTTCTTCTTCAATCACCCAGACTTGATTGAACTTGTTGTAAGTCCCAATAAGCATAATCAGTTCTTCAGGCATGAAATCATCTATTGGGACTGCGTCTTCTAT
This sequence comes from Cardamine occulta, assembly GCA_028015245.1. NCBI lineage: Eukaryota > Viridiplantae > Streptophyta > Magnoliopsida > Brassicales > Brassicaceae > Cardamine > Cardamine occulta. The sequence goes on along the minus strand of CM051388.1, from coordinate 18,095,641 downwards.
CTTCATCTTTGAAAGGTGGTCAGCCACCCCATTTTTTATTCCTTTATTATCTACTATTTCCATGTCAAATTCCTAAAGCAATATAATCCACCGTAAAAGCCTTGGCTTGGTATCTTTCTTTGCGTAAATGTGGCTTAAAGCAGCATGATTAGTGTAGACTATCACTTTTGATCCTACCAAATAGCTCCTGAATTTCTCAAAAGTAAACACAATAGCTAGAAGTTCTTTCTCTGTGGTAGAATACCTTCCTTGTGTTTCATCAAGTGTTATGCTGGCATAGTATATCACATGTAGCTTTTTATCTATTCGTTGTCCTAGGACTGCTCCCACAGCGTAATCTGAAGCATCACACATGATTTCGAAAGAATGATCCCAGTTAGGTACTTGAACGATTGGCGCTGATACCAGTGCTTATTTAATAAGGTGGAATGCTTTCAGGCATTCGGAGTCGAAGATGAATTCTCTTTCCTTGCACAACAACTGAGTTAGGGGCCTGGCAATCTTAGAGAAATCTTTAATAAATCTTCTGTAGAACCCTGCGTGCCCGAGGAAGCTTCTGATGTCTTTGACATTTTTGGGAGGTTGTAGTTGCATTATCACTTCAACCTTGGCTTTATCAACCTCTATGCCTTCTTCAGAAATCTTATGCCCTAACACAATTCCCTCTCTGACCATAAAATGGCACTTTTCCCAATTCAGAACCAGGTTAGTTTTTTCACACCGTTCGAATACCCTGCACAAGTTTAACAGACAGGAGGAGAAAAAGGACCCATAGACAGAGAAATCGTCCATAAAGACTTCCACTATTTCCTCTATTAGGTTTAAGAAGATGGAAGTCATGCACCTTTGGAAAGTTGCTAGTGCATTACAGAGCCCGAATGGCATTCTCCTGTATGCGAAGGTTCCATATGGGCAAGTAAACGTAGTTTTTTCCTGGTCATTTGGGTGTATGGGGATCTGGAAAAACCCACTGTATCCATCGAGGAAACAATAATAGGGGTGGTTTGCTAGCCTTTCTAACATTTGGTCAATGAAAGGTAGGAGAAATGGTCTTTCCTAGTTGCAACATTCAGTTTTCTATAGTCGATACACATCCTATGACAAGTTACTGTCCTAGTAGGATGAATTCATCTTTGTCAGTTTTAACAACGGTAATCCCCCCTTTTTTAGGACGCAGTGTATAGGAGAGACCCAGGTACTATCAGAGATTAGATAAATAACGCCAGCATCTAATAGTTTGAGGATCTCCTTTTTCATTACTTGCTTCAGGTTTGGGTTTAGCCTTCTCTGGGGTTCTATGCTAGAGTAGGATTCATTCTCGAGGTGGATCATATAGGTGCATAAGCTAGGAGAGATGCCTTTTATGTCATCCAATGAATATCCTATTGCTTTTCTAAATTTTCGTAATGCAACTATCAGTTGGTTCAACTCATCAGTGTTTAATTATCATTTACTATGATAGGATAAGTAGAATTGGGTCCCAGGAAAACATACCTTAGCCCTTTTGGTAATGGTTTCACCTTTACCTTAGGTGCCTTGAGTTCTGCCCAATCTTCTGTTGTGGAGTTCGGTAACTCGGTTGTGTGATCGAGTGGTCTGATCGAGTCGGGGCATTCTTGATGGGCAGTAGATGGACTCGAGGTGGATGACTCTATGAGGTTGACCGAGTGCAATATACTCGGTCTGGAAGTCGAGTTGTCTACCGTGTTCAAGTTTTCAAATGTTGGAGACCCTTCCAGTATTCTCATGGAATCCAAGTATTTTTCATAGTTTTGGGCTTCGTTATGCAGGAAAACGTTTTCATTACTCTTTGTTAAGGTATTCTCAGAGGGTCTGCTTCAGTAATCTCATCAAACAAGTCTTCGGATAGCTGATCTAACTCCTCAATCCAGAAAAGCTGCCCATCTATTGTAGGCTTCTTCATAGTGTCATTGATGTCAAATTTTATTGTAAGGTCTTTTCCTAGATTGAGATCTATCTTTCCATTTCTGACGTCTATTAGTGCTCTTGTTGTGGCTAAGAAGGGTCTTCCCAAAATCAGTGGGTCTCGTGGTTCTTCATCTATTTCTAAAACCACAATATCAGTCGGGACTTCCACGTGTCCCAGTCGAACGGGTAGGTGCTCTAGCAGTCCACGGGGTAACCTGATAGACCTATCTGCTAGGACCAAAGAGATGTTAATGGGCTTAAATCTGCTGAATCCTAACCTCTGCGCTACTAAAAAGGCATGAGGCTGACAGACGCTCCTAAGTCACAGAAGCATTTCCAAAATACTAACGGTCCTATCGAGCATGGCAAGGTGAAAGAACCTGGATCACTGAGCTTCGCTTGGATGACCTTTGTCTGTTAGATGATGGCACTGCACTCGTGAGTTAGGACTACCATTCCTTGGACTTCCCTCATTCGCTCCATGACTAGGTCTTTTAGGAACTTATGAGCAGGGGGTATCATCATGAAGGCATCTACCATAGGCATATGAAAATTGATTTCTTTCACTTTTCCCACGGAAGGGAAGTGGTGGTTTATATGGAGGTGGAACAAAGGTTTTTTCCTTAGGTTTGGACGGTTCTATAATTGTAGATGGTGTGGGTTTTACCTCGTTTGCTGATATGGTCTGATCGGTATCTTGTGCACTTTTTTCGATATGAACTGTGTTAGGAAGGGAAATCCCCCCTCTTGGTCCTCGCTGTCCTCAGGGAGCATGACAGGGCTTGCTCTGGTAGGTAGCACCGTGCCGCTTCTTAATGTGATAGCTTTAGCGGATTCCTTGTGGTTAGAGGTTGAAGGGGTGGAAAGATGGCCGAGAGTGTTGTGATAAGCAAGGGAGCTGTCCATGTGCTGTACTTTAGAGCTCATTGCATCAAATTTGGTGTGAAGGTCTTTGTAGGAAGATTGCATGGTGTTATTCATCTCGGCAAGTTGCTGAGATACAGCCTGGCTACGGGTTTCTTGTGTTTGCAGGAATTACTGTATCATGTGTTTGAGGTCTTGTTCAGTGGTATTGGTTTGCTGGGTATATGGAGAAGGAAAACTTGTGGGTAGGTGGAAGGGTTAATGTGGTGGGTAAATGACTGGATAGTGAGGAGGAGGAATAAATCCTTGGGTATTAGGTAAAGGGGAAAAAGGCATGTTCGTGTTGTATATTGGTGGTGAGGAAAAGGGAGTGGGGGGATGATTCGGGAAGCCCGTGTTTGATCCAAGCTGGTTCTGGATAAAACTGACTTTTTCCAAATGATCATTCGCCCCAGCATTGGCTTGAAACTGCTTATAGGGAACAAGGTTGACTTGTTGTTGGTGAACCAGGAGGAGTTTGTCCAATTTGTCATTCAGGGCTTTAATCTCCCTTTTGGTTTTGTCATCAGTGTCGAAGGGTGTGTGTATGATTCTACAAAGCCGATCAAACTCATCGAGGTGATCTAAGGGGTCTTCCATGGGCAGCCATGAAAACGGTTGCTCTGGACCATTGAGATCAAGCTGCTCTTGATCTCAAAGTTGTTATTCTGAATAGCTGGAGGAACAATGTCATGTCGCTGGGTATGCATGTTTGGTGCGTCTCCAGCTCCAATAGATCATGGCCTTCTCTGCACCGGAGCAACTGGTGCTTGGTTCTGTCCTGGTTGGTTCTCCATAGTCTTTGGGTCTACTGAATCTGCTCTGACTCTGTCTCTCTATTCACGGAGGTCACGAGGCAGCCGGTGAATATTATCGAGGTAACGAAGGAGGTTCTGGTTGCCTTGCGATCGTGTGTGCATACAGAAGAAGTGGACTCAAGATGGTTGACTCGAGTAGCTGACCGAGTAGTGATGTAGAGTAGTGTTGAACTCGGGTGAAGGACTCGGTTTGATGAGGTCGAGTGATAGGACTCGAAGTGGTGACTGAGTGGCTTGGCCGAGTTGTGTGTTGGAAAGATGTCAAACTCGATCAGGAAGCCAAGTTGTGTCTGATTCAGAGGACTGACTGGATCAGGAAGCCGAGTTGTAGGACTCGAGTTGAAGGTCGAGTGGTACCTGAAACAGAGTAAACCCAGAAAGTTAAAAACTGAAATAAAATGAAAACAAACTTGATCTCAAGAGATCTGAAATCCTAAATGTAACAATCTAACACCCAAATGGCAACGGTGCCAAATTGATAACACATTTTTTCACAGGTTTTAAATTCCCCAATGCTATCATGTCATTGTAGCACTTGAGGTATCAATCCAAATGGGTGAGATGTTATGCAATCAAGATGTGATCAGAAACTCCTAATTCAAGCCAAGCAGAGAGTGGTTTGGTAACTAAACAACCTAAATGCAGAAAGAAGCAAATCAAACAAAACAGAACTAAAGCGAGCAAGCAGAAAGTAAGAAACAATCAATGAGAAGGAGGGTTCTGAGGAAATGGTTCATTGATCTGTGATTTATCCTAGTCTATCCTAGATGATTTAAAAATCTTCACAGAAGTTGTCCCTAGACGATAAACTTCAAAGAAAGGTGAATCTACCGCCGTGGTAGACACCAACAGTCCCAAGTCACTTCCTAATCTTATTGCTATCCTAAGAGTACAAAGAACAGACACCAATGAAACATAACAAGGGAAAGCATTAGATTCCAGTTTATCAATGTCAAAATACAGCTTTGCCTACCAATGTCTTGGTGAAAAGCCATAGATCTCTAGCATCAGTAAGTCAGACATTTCAACAAGCACCTGTCGGGTGTGAAATTCTAATATCTAATTCCAGGTGGTTAGCATGAAATAGCATTAAGATCAACTAATACAGAAGGGATCTAAGCAATTCCAAACTTAAACATCTAATAAAACTAGGATTCCTACACAAATCTAACCATTCCTCAGAAATCATCCTAAAAAGCTCAAACCCAAAAAATGAAATAAAGTGCATATTCAGATTTAGGATGATGAAAATAAAATGATTGTGCAAAAATTGAGTGAAAAATATTAAAGATAAAGAGTAGATCTAAGAAACAAAATCAAACAAAGGTTCAGGTGGCTACAGAGAAGACATAAAGCAAAAGATGAAATTAAGAAGATGCTATTAGGGTTTTCTAAAGGAAGGCTTTATATAGGAAGCCCTAAAACACAAAATGACTAAATCTGACTAAGGCGGTGGGAGAACTCGGTATGAAGTCGAGTGGTCTTGGTCTTCATGCAGCTACTCGGTCAGACACCGAGTGGTCTTGGTCTTCAGGTAGGAACTCGGTCAAAAGCCGAGTAGTGAGACCGAGTGGTGATCCTCCAAGGGTTTTGTTGTTACGTATGACTCGGTTTGCACCTCGAGTAGTGCACTACAAGAAATCTACCGCAAAACCGATGGAATTTCCGACGGACAATAATTCCGTCAAAAATTTCCGACGGCTTCCCGATGGATTCCCGAGATTTGAAAATTCTGGGAATCCGTCGGAAAGCTGTCAGAAATTTCTGACGAAAATAGTGCCGTCGGAAATTTCCGATGGATTGCCGACAAAATTTCCGACGGAAATCCATGCCGTTATATTCCGACAGTTTTCCGACGGAAATTTATATTCCGACGGATATCCATGCCGTTATATTCAGATAGATTTCCGACGGCTTCTGAAAATATGTCGGATAATATGAACGTTAATGTAGCCGTTGAATTTACCGTTGTAAACCGATGGATTTCCGATGGAAATCCGACGGAAACGAGTTTATATATATGTTTCTCTCTTCCTCCATCCCATTACACAACAATCTTAATTTCATATCTCTCTCTCATTTCTTGTTTACTTAATACGAATTCTATAAAAAAAGTAAAAAATATGTCTAGATATTTTCGATCATGGATGGACGAACTATTGATGGATCCGGAGACGAACAACTTGAACGAGGAGTATGCACGAGGCATATACGAGTTTATGGAAGTGGCGGGAAAGTAAGTGCGTGTTCAAAAATCAGGTAAGTTAAAATGTCCATGTTCAATTTGTAGTAATTCTCGTAATATTGCGATAAAGATAGTTTGGCATCATTTGTATAGTAATGGGTTTACGCCGGGTTACAAGATATGGGATTTACATGGAGAAACAAATGTTGAGTATGGTAGTACTAGTGAACCAACTGTCTCAGATTGTTTAGGAGATAACACGGAACTAGATGTAGGTGTAGGGAGCATGCAGATGGTGAATGATGCATTTAGAGAATGTCGAGTTTAGCGGTGAAGAAAGATATAGGTTCAAAGAACCTAATGTAGAAGCAAGAAGATTTTTTGATATGTTAGATGCTGCAAAGCAGCCACTATATAAAGGGTGTAAAGAAGGTCATTCGCCTTTATCATCTGCAAGTAGATTGATGACGATTAAGACGGATTACAATTTGGCAGAGGAGTGCGTTGATGCGATAACAGATTGGGCGAAATATTTATTGCCAGAAGATAATCTTTTACCCGGATCATACTACGAGGTACAAAAACTTGTATCTGGTCTTGGGTTACCGTATAAGGTAATAGATGTGTGCATCGACAACTGTATGCTATATTGGAGAGAAGATGAAAACCGCAAAAGATGTAGATTTTGTCGTAAACCACGGTATTAGGAAAGTAGTGGCATGATATGATTATGGCCAGCCACGACGAGGAACCTATGCAACATGGAGACGCCAAAGAGGAGCAAAGGCAGCAGCTTGAACCGGAACTACAAGGAGCTGAAGATTTATGCATTTCTCCGGGTCCTATCACTCGGTCTAAGCAAGAGAAGCTCAAGACCACTTTGCAACATCTCCTCAACACCATCTCGGGCAGTTTGGTGTGTGCTAATCCAGCCACATTGGTTGTGATCCAAGCCACCTAAACATTTATCAAGAGAGGTGGTATGACTTACACTCTTTTTCCCTTCATTTGGTTTTGTCCCAATGGGTTTTCCAAATAAGGTTTTTAATGAGGTAAGCCATATCACTCACTCATCAGCCTCTTGATAAATCCTAAGCCCACTTCTATCTCTTATCATAAAATAAAGGAAGCCCAAGTCCAAGAAGAGTTCAGCCGAAAATCTCAAGACATGAAGAGTCATTTTTATGTTCAAACTTTGTTTTAATGTTGTGTTAATTTCGAGATTTTTCCTTTACTCTCTTGCTGATTTAAACTCATGTAAGGCTTCATTTCTAAGTTATCAAACTCTTTTCATATTCTCAAACTCTCTGGAATCTGTTTGATCATTTCTTGTTCAAAGTGTCGGGTCTTCATTCCTTCACACCGAGCAAGCCGATAGTCTTAGGGTCTGTCACAACTCCTAGGAAGTTTCACTTCGATCCACCCCTTGTTCACCACGTCTAGGGTCTTCACCCACGTACAGAACAAGTCTGAAAGTCCAAAGGTTCACCATCCCCTTTGGAAGTTTCGCAACAATCCCCAAGATCCATCGGATCTTACTCACTGTTTCTACATCTTTTCATCTCTTCCGCATCACCCATCTTATCATCGATCATCACAACCTCTTGAAGAGCATTCAGGGACTTGATCCTCACTTAGGATCATATCAAGTGGTATCAGAGCTGACTCCATGCCAGGTTGTATCTCTTTCGATCTGTGATACCTTTTCACATTCCGATCTGTTTATCTGCTGACTGTTGGAATTTTTGTAAATTCGTCTTGTCTGATAAAATCTTGAGATCTGTTGAATCTACTTCAAAAAAGAGTCTAGTATTTTTTAAAATTGATTCTAGAATTTTTGAACATGTTTTGATAATTTTCCGAAGCTGATTTCGTCGAACAGTCACATTTAGAGGTTATCAGAATTTGAACAGTTATTGTCGTGTAACTTGCTAGAATTGTTTAAAATCATTGGTTAATCCTAAAATCGTGACATTTGCTGCATTGAAACCATGATTGAGTCTAGTATTTGTTAAAAATGACTCTGGAATTGTTGAACGTGATTTGATATTTTAATCTGTTCGATCAAGTCAAACAGTCATTTAGGATTCTAGAAAGGTTTCTGAGTTTTCTTTGTTGTGTTTCTTTGGGCATTTTTACTTGTTACTTGTTTGAATCTGAACAGGTACCATGGTGGGAACCAGCAATGGTAAAGAGGAATCGTCAAACTCCAACAAAGAACTCCTTGATTCCTTAAGAGCCATAATGGACGAAAGTATGGCAACCATGAGAGCTGAATTAGAAAAATCAAGAAGAGCACGGAAGGAACAAGAGCTTAAACCAAAGCTACCAGACAACACATTGAGAACAACTTGGAGCAGCCCACATAAAATCTCTCTTACTCCAAAATCCAAATATGTGCTTTGTTCTGAATATCATTCGGCTAATGAACTCTTTAAATTTTCAGGAAAAAGAAGCTACCTAGAGTGGGAAACAAATATGGAAGATTGGTTTTACTATAACCACATCCCAAGAGAAAAGAGGATAGCTCATGCAATTCGCCAACTCACAGGAGAAGCTTATCAATGGTGGATACGAAAGGTTGATGATCGCTGGAATTACAAGGAGCCCCCTATCACCTCGTGGAGAGATCTTAAGGAACTAATGAGGAATAAGTATGCACCAAATGGTTTAGTTCCAAAAGAAGCTTACAGTCCTCAGCCAAAGGAAGTATCTAAGAATGTTCTAAATGAGAAAATGAAGGCTAATGTAACCTCTCAACCAAAGAAGGTCGTGGAACAAGTCGTGGTTCACAAGCAAAGCCTAAATCCATCAATTGAAACAAGCAATGAACGTCCAAAGAAATGTAAGTCCTCTGACCTTTCAAAATCCAAGGAAGTTACTTGTTATAACTCTCGTAAGAAAGAACATTTTTCCAACACTTGCCCGGAAAAACAAGAGCCGAATATCTCTTCATTAGGATCAAAACTGAGTTCACCAAATTCAAATGGTGGGGTAGTTAATCAAAGTTTAAAAACTTCCAGTTCTTGTATAATGCACTTGGTCTTGTCAAAGGATGATGATTCAGGTCATACTCTGGAGCATAAGGATGACAAAGCTGAAGGAAACATAAAAGAGAAGAATCCACATTCAGTGTCAACCACTTCAAAAGCTTGCCAAGATAACAAGACTGAGCGAAATGACTATGAAAACTGTTTAGTGAGTAGACCATATCCAACACCGGCGGGCTGTGTTTCAAATATCACCTTCTTCAAAGCTGAAATGTTACCAAACATCCTACATGGTACTCAGGTAAGTTTAGCTTGCGAGTTTATTCGATATTGGAATAATTTCACATTCACTCGTAGTTTCAAACAACTTGTTTTGAATGTTGAAATTTCAAGTATAATACACTTGATTTTGTCTTTAAGTGCCGAGGAAGATACATGTACCTTAGATGTGTGCACTGACCTGGTAGGAACCACCTCAACATGGAGCTTAACAATGGATCAAAAGGAGAAGCCACCAACTGTTTCACCACAAATAAAAACCCGAGGTAATTATCTAAACTCTCAAAAACGAATGAAAGCTAACTTGCTCTCTCTTGGCGCAGATTGTACAATTTTGAGTTCAAAACCTTTTCAAGAAAAGAAAACTACTCTTGTGCCATTGCCGGTTCATGAGTTTTATCTTGACAAAATCAAACCCAAAGAGAATCAAGAGCAAGATAAGAAATCTAATCTTTTTGCTAGGATTAGTAAGGTTAATGATGCTGAATATTTTGATCATAAAATATTTGTCTCTTTGGATAAATTCTCTTGTGTATCTAACCTTGCACCGGTGCCACCGAGTGAGCTTAACAAATTTTTGCAGGACTTGTTTTTAGGAAACAACTCACGGAAGCTTCCCTTTGATAACTTCCATGAATACAATCAAATGAAAGCTCATACACCAGAGGCGTGGTTAAATTACTTGTGGCTAATGCGGTTTACTGTCCAAGTTGATTATGACCCGTTGAAACAATGGAGAAAGGAACAGCGAGCAAACATTGAGGTGAATTCTTTTGGCATTCGAAAAGGTAATGAAATTATTGTGTATGATGCAATAATTCCAAGGTACGTGTTTCTTTTTGCTCATGAAGCTAGGTTTGAACCTAATAAAAATTGTGGAGGATTTTTGTTTGATAAAATGTGTGAACCTAATAGAAATTATGTGCTCATAGATATGGCTAATTTCTCTAATTTTGCTAGTGCTTCACCCAATACTGAATTATTCTTTGGAGAAATTGTTTGTTATGATAGCATTCTGAATTTTAATAAACACTTAGATGATCATATTGAACCTTTGAAATCTGTTTTAGATGATCTAAGTAATAAATTGTGTGCTAGTCGGAATGACTATATTCTTTGCACCTATGATCTCTTGTTTCGAGTCTTTGTTGTGAGGATACAGGATATACAGGATGGAGAGCTAAATTTTCATGCACCTAGGACGTGGCTCTACCATGTTTGGCTTAAGAAAACTGTTGTTCAAATTGTTCTTAAACCAAAGGAGCGTTTGCTAGACATAGAGCATCAAAAGCCAGCAAACGAAGAGGAGAATATTAAGAACTTTGAGATTGGTTACCAGTTTTGGATTCGTATGAAGGAGAAACGTTTTGCAGACCAAGAGGAGTTCAAACTAATGCTAGAAGGATATTGTTCACTTCGAGTCATAGAACAGATCCATTCCTACAAAATCTGCTTGCAAGGTGAGTATATTCCGACTTACTTCAAATATTCTAATTTAATCTTTTTCCTTGCAGATTGTTCGGATTTGAGGATGGATAGCATGGATAGCTTGGAGCTTGGAACTAATCAACAGCTTAAACCTGAGGAGCTGGGAGCTAAAGAACAACTAGACAACGCCTACCAGCTTGATCTCCAAGATGAAACAGATTTGAGGTCAAATCCTTTTCAAGAGGGAGAGGATGATATGATTATGGCCAGCCATGACGAGGAACCTATGCAACATGGAGACGCCAAAGAGGAGCAAAGGCAGCAGCTTGAACCGGAACTACAAGGAGCTGAAGATTTATGCATTTCTCCGGGTCCTATCACTCGGTCTAAGCAAGAGAAGCTCAAGACCACTTTGCAACATCTCCTCAACACCATCTCGGGCAGTTTGGTGTGTGCTAATCCAGCCACATTGGTTGTGATCCAAGCCATCTAAACATTTATCAAGAGAGGTGGTATGACTTACACTCTTTTTCCCTTCATTTGGTTTTGTCCCAATGGGTTTTCCAAATAAGGTTTTTAATGAGGTAAGCCATATCACTCACTCATCAGCCTCTTGATAAATCCTAAGCCCACTTCTATCTCTTATCATAAAATAAAGGAAGCCCAAGTCCAAGAAGAGTTCAGCCGAAAATCTCAAGACATGAAGAGTCATTTTTATGTTCAAACTTTGTTTTAATGTTGTGTTAATTTCGAGATTTTTCCTTTACTCTCTTGCTGATTTAAACTCATGTAAGGCTTCATTTCTAAGTTATCAAACTCTTTTCATATTCTCAAACTCTCTGGAATCTGTTTGATCATTTCTTGTTCAAAGTGTCGGGTCTTCATTCCTTCACACCGAGCAAGCCGATAGTCTTAGGGTCTGTCACAACTCCTAGGAAGTTTCACTTCGATCCACCTCTTGTTCACCACGTCTAGGGTCTTCACCCACGTACAGAACAAGTCTGAAAGTCCAAAGGTTCACCATCCCCTTTGGAAGTTTCGCAACAATCCCCAAGATCCATCGGATCTTACTCACTGTTTCTACATTTTTTCATCTCTTCCGCATCACCCATCTTATCATCGATCATCACAACCTCTTGGAGAGCATTCAGGGACTTGATCCTCACCTAGGATCATATCATGGCAGAATTCAAATTCCATATAAATGTATGTGGTATTTACCAATAACAGAGAGTTTGAAGAGGTTATATACTTCTCAGCGCACGGCAGAGCCAATGAGATGACATGCAGAACATCATCAAGATGGAGATATTACACATCCTTCAGATGCAGAAGCTTGGAAACATTTTCAATCATTGTATCCGGATTTTGCGTATGAGCGAAGGAATGTGTACCTCGGGTTATGTACAGATGGTTTTAACCCATTTGGGAAGCATGGAAGGAAGTATTCATTATGGCCCGTAATTGTAACCCCTTACAATTTGCCTCCATATCTGTGCATGCGTAGAGAGTTTTTATATCTCTCGATTCTTGTTCCCGGCCCAGAGCATCCGAAGAGATCACTTGATATATTCCTCCAGCCATTGATCTATGAGTTACAAATGCTATGGGAGCATGATGGGAAGCGTACGATGTTTCAACCCAGCAAAACTTTAAGATGCGTGCGGTGCTTATGTGGACCATAAGCGATTTTCCAGCATATGGTATGTTATCTGGATGGACAACACATGGGAGATTGTCGTGTCCATATTGCCAAGACAACACTGATGCATTCCAACTGAAGCACGGCAGAAAAAGTTGTTGGTGTGATTGTCATAGGAGATTTTTACCGAGTGATCATCCGTATCGTCGTTCGAGAACAATGTTTACGAAGGGTAGGCAAGCTTTTTATGGTCCACCACCTGAGATAGACGGTGAGACTTTATTGGAGCAGTTGAGAGATTTTGGTGCTGAGACGACTCCTTATTGTGGGGGTAATGGACATGAACCTATTTATGGTGTCGGTGAATTTCATAGCTGGCACAAGAAAAACATATTTTGGGATTTGCCTTACTGGAAGAACCATTTATTGCGGTATAATCTTGATGTGATGCACGTTGAGAAGAACTTCTTTGAGAACATCATGAACACTGTCTTAAACGTCCAAGGGAAGACGAAAGACAATATGAAATCTAGATTAGACTTGCCAGCATATTTCGATCGAGGTTTTCTTGAAGTGCTCCCAAATGGTCAATGTCCATTTCCATTATACCGGTTAGAAGCAGCAAAGAAAACAAAATTTTTTGATTGGATTCACGACAATTTTAAATTCACTGATGGATATGCATCTAATCTGCGTAACTGCATCGATTATGGAGAAGGAAAGTTTACTGGAATGAAGAGTCATGATTGTCACGTTGTGATGCAGAGGCTTCTTCCATTCACTTTTGCTCATCTTCTTCATAAAGACGTCCACCAAGCAATTGCAGGAGTAGGTGCTTTCTTTCGCGATTTATGCACAATAACACTTACTGTTGAGGGAATCCAAAATTTACAGGCCAATATCCCGGTGATCCTTTGTAATTTGGAGAAGATATTTCCACCATCTTTCTTTGATGTGATGGAACATCTTCCGATCCACCTCCCACGAGAAGCAGAACTAGGAGGCCCGGTTCAATACCGTTGGATGTATCCTTTTGAGTGGTATATGTTTCATCTGAAGAAAAAGGTTAAGAATTTGAGTAGAGTAGAGGGATCTATTATCGCCCAGAGCATCAATGAAGAGGCCTCACAGTTTGCTGAATATTACTTCCCGTCAGAAGTTCGTACGAAGAGTAGACGTCCTAGTCGCCATGATGATCGTGGTGAGAGAGCGATTTACCCCGTCGTTGTTCCAGAGTTATTTTCCCAAGTGGCAAAGGAAAAAGGCGTAAATTATCTCAAGAGGAGTTTAAACACTTGCATATGTATATCCTAACCAATTGTGAAGAAATTACGGAATACGAAAGGTAAACAAAAATTCTTTTGTGTCATTTAATGTATAATTGATTATTTTTTATGTTATTATTAACTTGTCAACAATTTTGGTTTTCGTACAGGATTTACATGGCATTAATACGCGGGTACTATATGGATAAGACAGAAGACGAGCTTCAAGACCATAAGAAGGAGGAATTTATGCCTTGGTTGCAGTTTTACGTAAGTGTTTAAAAATGCTAAATCATTTAATAAATATTTTTTTTAATACTAATTTGTAACTTACTTTTGTAGGTTTCTGAAGGAGTAAGAAGCGGACAGACATTTCCCACATGGTTATTGGAATTTGTTAATGGTCCAAACTACATTGCAACTTCTTATCCTAGATACTGCAGTCGTGGATATGGGTTTAGGGTTCATGACGAGAGAAAGACAACACAAACTTCAGATTCTGGTATTTCTGTGAAATCTGGTAATGATGTTTACCACGACGTTCTTCAAGAAATATTGGAAGTGCGGTACCCAGGAATGTTAGACTTGAGGTGCATTGTTTTCAAGTGTGATTGGTATGATTCAACACTCGGTCGTGGGCTTCATGTGGACCAATTTGGTGTTACATTTGTTAATTCAAGTCGGAGACTAGAAACGTATGACCCATTCATTCTAGGATCACAAGCTGAGCAGGTAGGGTACAAATATTAGTGTAATTAATACTCAATTCATTATTTTGGTATAATACTTACAAAATTAAATTGTTTTTTTTAGGTGTGCTATATTCGTTACCCTCGAGTTACATGGCGGACAGATCCTTGGCGCACAGTTACTACAGTGACCCCGAGAGGAAGAATTTATAGAGTTGCAGAACACGATCCTTTACAGCCAGCAGAAGTTGTACCAATGGATCCAGTTGAGCCTTCTTGTGCTCTAGATCTTGTTGTTGATTTCACACAATTTGGTTTAGTTTTTTCGGAATCAGAAGAAGAACAAGGTGAATTTTATGAGGATTCAGACTCAATTCCATCTGAGGGATCAGCATCATCATCTAATGAAGATTAGTTATATGTGTGTTTTGAATTATTTTTTAGTTTTACAGAAAGGTGTAAATTTGTTTTTTTTGTATTTTATTTAATTTTGACATTACGGTGTAAACCATAGGTCCTCGAAGACCACAGCTGCCGAGCATTTTATAAGCTCAATTTCAGCTTTGTATATTTTTACAAGTTTTAATAAAATAAGATTTTGCCAGAAATATATATTCCCTAAACAAACACCTTAACAAACCCACAAAACTCATTAAACCACTTAAACATTAAACCACATATAAACCCTTATATGTCGGAAATTCCGACGGATTTCCGACAAAAAGATAATTTAAAACCTTAAACACGGACACGTGTTTTCGTAAAAAAAAACCAATATCCGTCAGAAATTCCGACGGATTTCCGACGGTTTTGGGGGTTACATGGTTAACTTGTAATTTCTTGTACATCAAGACAATGTTAACAAAACATTTTGACAAAATAAACTTAATTATGTGATATATAACATATTTTCAAAATATTTCGTTTTTAGAAATGGTTCGACCGAAAGTGTTTGATAGATAAACGTATAGTTAACATACAAGTTTACCTAAAACGAAATAATCATATAAACTTTTGAATTTTGTCAAATGAAAGATTTCTATAAGTTATTTGTGTTTGCAATCATGAATTTATAATACTAAAAACATATATTTACTGAAATGGTGCGTAAATAACCACTAAAACCACAAACCCGTCGGAAATCCGTCGGAAATTTCCGACGGGTTTGTGGTAACATGTGTCTCCGTTTAAGGATTGACTGGCCAATCAGAAGACATGCATATTTCGCGAATCCGTTGGAAATCCATCGGAAATTTCTGACGGATTTCCGACAGATAATGAAAATGTAACCGCGAAAATCTTTTCGTTTCTCGCGATGTCTAAATTTTTGCGAGTCCGTCGGAAATCCGTCGGAAATTTCCGATGGATTTCCGACTGATTCGCGAAAATTTAGGCGCGTTACCGTATCGAGAACGTGCGTAATTTAATTTTTTTAAAACTGATGGATTTCCGACGGATATATCCATCGGAAATATCGTAATATAACCCGACTTCATCTTCTTCCTCCTCACTTCCGCTGAAACTTTGAAAAAGCTTAAAAACCCTAAAATCCGTCAAATCTCCATTACAACCATCGATCCTTCATCATTATGTTTCATAATCCCCCAAACATGTAAGTTCTTTAGTTTATATTATGGATTGTTAGGTTTTGAGTTAGATTGATTGGTTTAGAAAATTAGAATTGTAAGATTTAGGTTTGTAATGTTAGATTAAGGATTGTAATTGTTAGATTTAGGTTTGTAATTGTTAGATTTAGGTTTGTAATTGTTAGATTTAGGTTTGTAATTGTTAGATTTAGGTTTGTTATGTTTATTGAAATTATTTGTTTTTTTAATTTATTTATTTATTGAATTATTTATAATTATGTTCATGCATTAAAAATTTCTTAATTTTGGTATGAATTATAATTTTTAGAAAATTATGATTATTTGTTTGATAATTTTTAATCATGTTAGTAATTTATAATTATTTTCATGAATTATTCATTCTTTTATAAATCATGTATTTACAAATTTTAAATTGTTTTGGAATTAATACTTATAAATATAAATTTATGATGATTTTAGTAATTTATAAGTAATTCCATCAAATATTCATTATTTTATAAATGTATAATTGTTTTGGAATAATAATGAATTTAAAATATTTTTTTTGATAATTTTTTATTTTTTTGATAATGTATAATTATTTCATGTAATAATCATGTATTTACAAATTTATAATTGTTTTGGAATTAATACTTATAAATATAAATTTATGATTGATGCGGTCATCAAACCTAGCACCAACCATGAGAGAGATCACATGGAGCAAAGACAAGCCGATGAGATCGAGGAGAGCAAATCAACACTCAAAGGACCAAACAAGTCTCAAGTAAATAAGGAACTCGAACCAAGAACCAATATTGGAGTTCCTCAGGTCATGATGAGATGGATAAAGACATCTTCAAGGACTGTACTCTTTTTCCTTCACTGTGGTTTTATCCCAATGGGTTTTCCCGGTAAGGTTTTAACGAGGCAGCAACTTGTTGGTGCAGAAGAGCCCAAGGACAATTGTTCCAGATCGTACACCACTTGCATTACATTCTCATCTCATCTAGAGAGCACCTCGAAGTGGAGTCACCCAATTATCAGTTCAGATGAAGGAGGTATGGGATTTTCAAGTCAGCTGAATTCTAACATACCAGAATTGGACCGATGTACATTAAAAGGTGGATTCCGGCCAGACCAAGAGGAACCAAGCAACGAGGAGACCCGTTATTGAATCTTGACTCAAAATGGAAGCTTTGAGAGTTGGAATCAGGTCAAGAGATGCTTAAAAACAGAAGATATGATTTTTACAAGTCAGGTAAATCTGAACTCACCCGGTTTGGACCTACCTGCACTATTTGGAGGATTACGGCCGAACCACAAGGAATTAAGTTACAAACCAACTTGGTATGTATTCTTTACTCATCATAGAAGCTCAGTAAATTGGATTCGTACCGAACTGATATCAGATGAGGAAGTTATTCAATTTCTAAACCGGAACACTCTAGACTTGCCTTATATGGAGTCTTGCGGATTTGGGAGTCTTCAATCACATATTTGGCGACCTGGAGACATTCTAAACCAACCAGAGACTCTCCAATACTCCTCTAACTCAGCCAAAACGCAGAGAATCATCTGGATCATCTCAAGAATCAAGTTACTTTATGCGAGACCCGAGTTGCCTTATTCGGAACCATGTGAATTTAATTCACAAGGGATTTTCCCCCAACTGTCTAGGCACGAATTTAAGGCTGACTCAATGCACCTGGACGTTCCTAGGCACCACTCCTTCTCACCCAAGCTATCAAGACTCAAGCCATTTCACAACTTACCTTATTTGGCCCGATTGCTTCATAAATTCACAAACAGCCATATTTTCTTTTAATTCTGCGATTTGTTTCTTGTTTTAGACCTTAGGATCATTGTATTCTGAGCCTATAAAAGCTCATCTCGTTCTCCTTGTAAATCACCTTTCAATCATCTAAGAAATATACAAGTTTGTTTTTTATTCAAAGGCTGTCTTTGTTTAAAGTTTGTCTTTAAGTTTCATTTGAGAGATTCATTTGATTCTTGAGATTATAGGATTAGGATTGTTTGTGTGATTCAAACAAGTCTAGTTCTCCACCGATTGAGCGAGTCAATCAAGCCCACCGATTGAGAGAGTCAATCACAAAACATCACCTCCATCTCTACCTTCAATTCCACCTTCCGCGAGTCAAAGCTTGGAATTCTTTGATCATCAAGTGATCAAAGCTCGGTGTGATTACGTGCCTGTATCAATGATGATTGTAGTATTTTTAATATAATGTTTGATTTCTTTTTTAATTTTTCTAGGGATTACGGTCAGTTTGTCCATTGAGGCAGGGGTGGACGTAGTACTCGCCGGAGAGGTAGTGCCGGTTCGAGGAGTTCTTTTACACCAGAGACACATATCCCAGAGACAGCGCCTATGCCGACGCCTTCACCTACTGCGCCTATGCCGACGCCTTCACCTACTGCGTCGACGCCTTCACCTACTGCGCCGACGCCTTCACCTACTGCATCGACGCAGATGAGCATCGAGGACTTTGTCGCTCAACCAGGACGAGATAGATTGCCTCGTCTCCATCCGGATTGCGTAGGCAGAGACACATGGTCAGTTTTTGTTAATTTTTAGAATTTTAATATTTATTTACTATTATTACTTTAGTTACAATTCAAATTATTTGCAATAATTTCTTTTGTAGGTTTGGAGATTCCGGAAATGGGATTTCCAAGTCCATTAACCGGATGCTCAATGGAATGCTTCGGCATCCGTACCCGACTTACAACCAAATGCCGATGGCGGATCAGGAATTGTGGTTTCGCCAATTTGGGGTAAGTACCTCATATTTTAAATTGTTTTACTTTTATTTAATATAGTTTATTTTAATTTAATTTTTGATTTGCAGCAAGAATTTACTTGGGACAGCCACATGACCGCCTCGGTTAGATGATGCTCCAATGACCAATCTTTCATTCGAGAAGATTAACGAATTCGTCTATGAGGTAAGTAAAATATATATTTAAATCGTTTTTTGTAATTTCTAATTTTTAACAAAGTTTTCGTTTCTTACCGCAGTGTACTTCGAAGACCAAAGGTCGTGTATTTGGTCTTCCGGACGACGTATCTTCTTTTGCAACTTCGCGTTTCTACGGTGATTCTCCCGATATTAGGGCACAGCTCGCACAACGAGATGCTGAGATGGAAGCCATGAAGACGCAGCTGCAACAGTTCGCAGAAGAACAAGAAGCCAATCGCCTCCAACGAGAAGCGGATCGCCTCCAACGAGAAGCGGATCACCTCCAACAAGAAGCGGATCACCTGGTATTGCAGCAACGCATGGAGGAATCCTTATCCCGATTTCCGCCATCGTAGTTTTAGTTTGTTTTAGTTTTTTTTGTTTTTTATTTGAATTATTTTATATTTATTGAATTTTTATTTGAATTATTGCAATATTTTATAATTATTATTTCTTTAATTTTAATTTATATTATAAAACAAAATTTTAAAATTAATAAATTTATTTTTAAAAATTCGATTATATAATTAAAAAAAATTAAACAATTCCGTCAGAAATCCGTCAGTTTTTATCCGTCGGAATTCCGTCGGTTTTATATCCGTCGGAATTCCGTCGGTTTTTTATCCGTCGGAATTAAGTCAGTTTTATATCCATCGGAATTCCGTCGGTTTTAAAGCTGTCAGAATTTCATCGGTTTTAGATCCATCAGAAATTCGTCGGTTTATAATTATCAGAAATCCATCGGTTTTCCATCTGTTTAAAACTGACGGAACACCGACAGATTAAAAACCGACGGATTTCCGATGGAGATTTAGTTTCCGACGAGATATAAGCGACGGAAAAAACGACGGATTGCCAACGGATTTTGCTAATTCCAATGGATTTCCGACGGAATTGGCCGTCAGTTTTGCGGTATTTTTCTTGTAGTGGTGGACTCTGGCTCAGATCGAGTGGTCTTCATGGAGTGGTCTTCTTGACAAGATATTCTATAAGAATTCTTCCTCCTCAAAGCCTAATGAGTAGCCATCACACTCGAAGAAGGAAAAGAAGCAAAATTCAGAGATTGATACCTATTGGTGCAATCACTCTACCGATCGGTACAATGCCATATTGACTACCGATCAGTACACATCTTCTACCGATCGGTGAAAGGCCATTTTTTGAGCTTGCAAGGATTTTGCGAATTTAACTGATTGAAAGATTAAAGAGCTGGTGGAATCAAGTAAGTTAACTAAACCCAACCATCTGCTAACCTATGTTCCTAAGATTCCTTTCGCAAGGCGAGTGGAGAAGCCTAGCGATGAGGAGAAAATTTCTCGTTACAAGGAGATTTTGGGTGAACGTACTATTGGCATGCACTTTGAAGAGGCAAGGAAGAATGAGCCTTTGCTTATTGAGTTTCTCATTAGATATATGCGTGGAGAGATAGCTTTGGAGGAGATTAAAGGAATTTTGATTAAGGAGATGAAGTCCTCAAGAAGGCTTCCCGAAATGAAAGATCCAAATGCTTCTGCTATGTCTCCACAAAGCTTCATTAACGATAGAGATGTTCAAGTTGGGATTGCTGGGTTCCCACTGATTTTCATGTTGTGGAGATGAGTGAAGGTTCTTGGGAGACCCTTCCTCGCAACTGTTGGTGGAGTTGTAGATTTGCATAATAAGAGGATCACCCTTTCCAATATCGATGAAAAAGTCTTCAATAATGTGATCCTACCCATGAAGCTATTGCACATGCCTCATGTATTACTATAGAATATGAGAAGAGCTTGGATGTCATGAAACTGGAAGAGCTTGGTGATAAGAATGAGATCAAGGAAGTCCTGGATGGTCTATTGAGCAAGGTTCTAGAGCTTAAATGACCAATTGGAGAGCTTGTTCTGAAGCAAGTTCAAATTCTCATTCCAGCTAGTGCCTAAAACTGCAGTCAAGCTAATGACTTTTAACAAGCACTTATGGGAGGCAACCCACTGAGTTTGTATTTTCTTTTCTTTTGGTTTTGTTTCTTAGGTTTTATTACGGTGAAATCATGTCTGTTGTTAAGATTTTTTAGAAACATGTGCTAAACGTAGAAGATGCAAACAATATAGATGTTTCCTACATTAAGTACCGATCGGTATCATTGCTATACCGATTGGTACAATCCTCCATCACAACCGATCGGTAAACATGCTCAACCGATCGGTAAACATGCTCAACCGATCGATATCGACTCCGATGCAGACGCGAAATCACTGGGTTTTTTTTCTTAACTTTGTCTTTTTATTTTTCATTTTGTTGTCTATATTTTTATTGTTGAAGTAGTCCTTTTCCTTTTGATTTATTTTTACACCGTGATGGTGTAAAATAAGTCTGGGGAGAATTCTCCAAGTTACTAACATTACTTTCTTTTTGGAGGTTTATTTTTCTTTTAAGTAATATTTGTTTTTGTTTTATTTAGTCAAAACTTGGAAATTTTATGTTGTTCTTCGACTTCATCTGGTGTTGACTAACTTTCTAAAAAACTTCTAACATTGATTGTTCTCATACTAGGAATTAGATTGGAAACACTATCAGTGAATCAACCTTACCAGAAGTTCCCTATCCTTTGGAAATCTGATTTATCTAACGTTGACTATATCTTACATGACCTTTAACTTGACTTAATTTCTCACTCGGGGGCTTGATATCGCATGAAGGAACATCACATTTGGAGTTCACATCAACATTTTGACCACTCTCTTCAAAACTCCGAATGGCCAAGCTCATCTTTAGCTCGGTATCACACCTCCACCTTATCCATTCTTTCAAATCACAGGCCTTCTGATTCATCATTATCATGTGCAATCAAGTACAAAAACTACGGAGTATGCAGACTGACATAACTTTATGCTCTAAGGATCTCTGGTAACATTCAATGCTCTCTTTACATAGTTAATACACGTTTTGAGTTTGTCTTTGGTGCAGAAATGTTGACTAGAACCGGTTTCAGCTTTCCCTTCTTAGAAAAAAAATAAATAAAAATGAGAAGGGAAAGAGGACAAGGAAGGAACTGGAATAAAGTTTGTTTAGAGTCTAATGTGTAATCTTAGGCACCAATGTAACTAATTTAAGACATTTATAGAGCTTTAGAGAGATTCTGAGATTCGTGAGGTATTGTACCAACATTTAGTCTTCGTCTCACTGTGATTTTGCACTATGACTTGCACCCATCTTCATCATCAGAGCCTAAACACTTCAGCCACCAGGAAATTAGCCTTCCATTCCAAGCTCATGATGCAATGGATACTCCCTTTGTGAGACTGAAGTTTACAAGAAACTAATGAATGTTAAAGGGTCGACAATGGAGATTTCGATGATTCCTTAGGATTTTGGGAGCTAGAGTACGGTAATGCTTTCTATGCTTATGGGAATGTGATAACACTATTTATTACCGGTTTTATAGAGTCATTTTACTAAGAAATCTAGAGTTTTTTCAATAAGAACAAGATAGTTTTTGTTACTTTATGTATTTATAGTTTTGTACACTTGTTGGAGTCAAAAGGAAGATTTTAGAGTGGAAATGGATGATTCTAGATAATTAGATATGCAGGACCGCAGAAGCGTCAGACGTTTGGCCTCTGATGGAATACTTTTACCGTTAGAACTTTCTCATATTTTTACATAAGATAAAGGAGGATGTTAGCTTTCATTTCCAAGCTGTTTGAAGGAATTCTAACAGTGCGATCAAGAGTTATGACGAATTTACTAAAGACCGGACAAACTGCCTTGCAGCCGGAGCATGCACTTCATGGAGCACCGATTGGTGCTGGCTTTACACTGATTAGTGCCAAAGACATTCCATATTGATCGGTGCTTCATGTTGCACCGATCGGTGCACTGCCTCCGAAGTTTCCATTTTTCACTTCTAGGGTCTTCCTTTGTTTTTATAAATAGGGGGTTCGACCCCAGAGTTTAGATATGTTCAGAACTGAGAAACACAGAGCTTTAGAGACGAAAATCTAACTCTAAAAAACTCTAAGGTGTTAAAACCTTTTGTATATATTTTTATGTTTCTATTTTATACCTAGTTCTTGTTCTATTTCTATTGTACATATTTATGCATATGTGAGTAGATCTGTTCATATAGATTAGGATTTCTATAGAGATGTTCATGTAGTATCATGTTAGGGTTTTTATGAGATTGATCATATAGCTCTTCATCATAAGATTTCTCTTAATGCTTAGTCTAAATTGATCACTTAGTCTCTGCCCTAAAACCAGTTCATCGCGCACGAAAGTGTTGTTAAATGGGTGGAACTATCTTTGATGGGCAAAGTGTCTATTGGCAACGGAAGTTTCAATTTGTACTTTGTGAGCATATTGGATTAGGTTATAAATGCATGCATGATTCTTTCCTGAATAGTGGAAGTTATTTCTCAATTGGGAATATGTTGGATCGATAGTTGTGTTACGCGGAAGCGGGATGACTTTTATTCTTAATCTGAGCTCTAGAGGATTCTTAATGCATCTCATATAATCATTACATTCATATGCATGAACTCCTGAATTAATCTATGTAAATTAATATCTATTTTATTCTATTTTAGGATGTTAGTCACCATGAGTTTCACTGTACACTCCTTTGCATCCTAACTTTATTTAAATCACCACAATTCATCGTTTGCTCTATTGTTCTCTGTGGATCGATACCTTAAGTACTACTCTGATGCACCGTGCACTTGCATTATATTTATAGGATTAAAACTTATTGCACATCAACTAGCGAGAAGATATTTTTAGTTCTCAGCTACTTTCAATTTCCAAGTAGTTTGAAATCACATCCATTGGAGAATGGA
Organism: Cardamine occulta; assembly: GCA_028015245.1. Lineage (NCBI taxonomy): Eukaryota > Viridiplantae > Streptophyta > Magnoliopsida > Brassicales > Brassicaceae > Cardamine > Cardamine occulta. The sequence continues at coordinate 18,072,129 of CM051388.1, read as the reverse complement.
ATACTGAATTGCGTGATCAGAGATCAATCAATCAATTCTCCTCTTTGATCTCAGTCACTGTCACTGATATCCATCTACAGTCGTCGATTCTCCTCTTCAATCTCTTCCTGTCCATTCTCGTCTTCAATATCCGTCTTCTTCACCAATCTTCCGAGATTGAATTCCAAATTCATCACACTCTCTCGTCGGCGTCTCGTCGATGGCACACTCTCTCGTCGACAGCACACTCTCTCGTCGGAGGTACATTCTCTCGTTGGCGTCAGAATCACTCGCCGTCGTCACAAGATACGATATTTTGTAATTGAATTCAAAATAGCACATTTTATAACATGGATAGAATGGTCATTTAAGTATCATTGGAATGCTATAAATGACTCCTAAAGTTTCTTGTGCTATTTGTGACAAAAAAAACTTAATGTTGTGATATTCTAGGGAATTTCTGAAAAATAATTGTTAGTACAAAAATACTAATTCTTAACATGAAAAGGATAATTTTTTAAGTCAGAAATATTTTATATAACATTGATAAATATATATATATATATATACTTCAAATATTTATAAAATACTAAAATTTAAAAATAATTATGAACTTAATCATATATAATTTTTGAAAATATAAATTTAATAAAAAAAAGGAAAACAAGAAAATATTGTTTTGTTACTACAATAGGTAAAATTATTATATTAAAGTATATATAAATTGACTACAATGGTTATACAAGCCAACTATTTTTATATAAATTCTTTTCCTCCAATTTGGGTAACCAATTGGGGAGTTTCTTTCTAATTTAAAGTTTGTTCTGAAAAAATAATTATACAATATCTCATATCAGTTAAGAGCTACTCACATAAAATCTCATAAATAAAAAATTCAAAGTGTACAAGTTCTCCTAACTTCAACAAGTCTTTAGGGTCACATCTTTGTTATCATTCTAATATGCTTAAACTTTATTCTTAAAACATGTAATTACTTTTAGTTCTGTGAGATTATTAAGATTTATTCTCAACATAAATTCTTATTTTATTCAAAACATGATTATCATCAAAGAAACAATGGACGATAATGTTCAAAATAATGACCAATATGAATTTTATAAAGAGTTATTGTAGGTAAAACTTATCATAAAAAGGTAAATTCTTAATAAAATGAAAAATGAAAAATAAAAATTTTTAAGGAAAAAAATAATAATACATTATCAAATCCTAAAAAGCAAAAGATTATATAATTTTACTGCTAGATAAACAACATTGTACTCTCTCAACTTCGCATTAAACAAACTCAAAATCTAATTCTCATCGAAGTAGGAAACTTAATTCATCAATATTTGTTTAAAATCCTAGAAATATGAATAATTAAATATAAAAAAGAAAAATTCAATTCAAATAGGAGAAGAAACAAATTAGATATATAGATACATATTACATCAGTTAGTTAGAAACCAAATAAAATATTTGAAGATTGAAAACCAATCTTATTTTATATTCTTTTAGGGCTGATATAATTTTTTTTTTGCTTTTAAATTTTATTTTACATCAATCTCATTTTTAAGCGGCTAAATTATAACAATGTCATGGTTTGTGGAGATTAGCTCTGTTCTTTTGTAAGTCGCAGCGACTACGATAGCAGCTATGACGAAGACAAAATTTAACACTATAAATAAAGGCCATCGTTGAAAATGGTAGCCCGAACAAAAGATGAAATATGATAGTCGCTGGTTTCTTAGCGAGAGAAAAAAAAAACAAGTCGCAGCATCTCTTTTTAATCAATAATAAGAATAGTCTTCATGTTGTGGGTCCTACATAACTTTATTTTTCTTTGAATATTGTTGTCGCTATAATTGAGAATCAAATACTAGAAGGACCTCCGAGGATTTTGAAATTGCTAGAATGACCTCCAATTTTTATTTTTTTTGTTTTGATTTTCTTTTAATCTTAAAATTGAGTAAAAGACCAATTTAATTGATGAATGTTGTGTTTATTACAAAAAACCTACCCTTCCTTCTATCCCACTCTCCTCACTCGCTTCTCTCCTCACTCGCTCTCACAGACATTCTCACTCCTCCCCACTCCCAGCGAAACCGACGGAATCAAAACAACAAAATCCAACTCAATCTCTTCATATTTTGTAAGTTTCGGTTACTTTCATCTCAAAATCAAAATCAATCTCTTCATATTTCTTCTCTTCTTCCGTTTCTTCTTCTTCTTCGGTTTCTTCTTCTTCTTCGTGTTCGGTTTCTTCTTCTTCTTCTTGACGTGTATCTGTTCATTTTTGGTTAAACTGAAGGTAAACTAAGGTTTACTTGTTCAATTAAAAACTACAGAAACTTCAATTTGATTTTAGAGATTAGTAATTGTTTGGTTAGGGATTCGTTGAAGCAGAATTTAGGAATTTATGGTTTCGATTTAGGGTTACAACTCTTCAATTTAGAGATTTGTTATCTTCAATTTAGGTTTTAAAGTCTTCAATTCTCTGTGTATGTATGAATTGTATTGATATATTCGGATGTTTTGCAGATTTGGGATCGATTTAAAGAGTGAAGACGATGGTGAGGACGAGAAATGCAAATGTTGAAGGTCCTAAAGATCCAGTAGATGGAGTAGAGTTGGTAAACACAACCGAACGTGGAAATAGTTCCCGTTTGAAGAAAAAAAGAAATCGAGGGAAAACAAAAAGCAAAGGGTAAGATTTTTTGAATTTTTTGATTACGATTAGTAATTAAGAATCGGTTTAACATGTAATTAAACTAGTTTAACATGTTTTTATATCGTTTCTCTTTCAGCATTCTCAAGAAGTAGGCCAATCGGGTACATATAGTGGTGGTGCTGAGGAAGAAATAGTAAGTAGTAGAGTTAAAATAGAGTTAAACTTGCAGCTTTTTTAACATGTTTATATATCTTTTTCCTTGCAGCCTTCTCGTGAAGTTGGCCCATCGAGTGGAGGTGTTGAGGGAGAAATGGTAAGTACTACTAGTAAATGTTAAACTAGAGTTAAACTTACGGTAAAATAAGGTTAAAAAACTGTTAAACTAGAGCTAAAGTTAAACACGCATTAAACTCAAGTTAAACTAGAGATAAACTATCGTTAAAATACTGTTAAAGTGTCGTTCAAATACTTATTATACTGTTTTGAATGTAGGTACCTGTACAGCATGTGGGGTTCTTCTTTGAGCCTAGCCAATTGGCAAAGTTTCCGAAGATTGTACACGGTGTGATCCGCATAGGTGTGTCGAATACATAAGGACGCTTGACGAAAATGTGCTGAGGTGGTTCCTCAGACATCCCCAGTTTAAGCACATCTTCCATATGTATACGGAGAACAACCACAAGGTCATGGGTGCTTGGAGCTTCATCCAAAGGTTGGCGAAGACGAAGAAGCCACAACAAATGTGGTTTGTTGTAAACGGAGTCCCTATAAGGTACGGTCTTAGGGAACATGGACTTCTCTGCAGATTTTACTGCCACCAATACCCGAAGAACTATAAAAATCTCGGGGGGAAGCGACTTGTCAGTAAATATTTCCTGAAGGATGCTCAGCCTTGGGTGGAGCATGTGGAGACTAAGCTGCGCTCGATGAGTCCTTCAGAGGATAGAGTGAAGATTGTTGTTTTGTGGTTTCTTGCCATAGTGATTAAGGGTAAAACGAAGGTCGCAGGACCAATAGATTCGTTTCTTCTAAGGATCGTTGATGATTTACCCAAATGTGAGACTTTCCCATGGGGACGTTTCACATTTGAGGATTGTGAAACCCAGATCCTGAATATCTGTGAGCGGATGAAGGGTATTGTCAGGCCAAGTACGACATTGCCAGGATTTATATTGCCAATTGAGGTACATTTAAATTTTTTATACCAGTTAAAATATTTGTTAAACTATATGTTAAACAACGTGTTAAACTATGTGTTATGTACACCTACTCCGATTTGAAGCCATTCCTAATTTGAAGATGCATTTTAGAGAGAAAGTCCCATGCGAAGACCAATGCCCTAGGATGTGCAAGGGAAGGTTCAAGGATTTTAGCACAAAGGGTTTTGGGTTGGGAGACATCTACAAAGGTCTCGGGAATTCCACGGTTAGCTTAATTTTAATTTTACTAGAGTTTAACTTTAATTTAACTAGAGTTTAACTTTAATTTTAGTAGAGTGTAACTTGAGTTTAACATGTGTTGTTGAACTAGAGTTTAACTAGAGTTTAACTAGAGTTTAAGTAGAGTTTAACTACAGTTTAACTATATGTCACAGGAAATTTCAAGCATCTTGGTGGCTAAAGGTGAGGAGCGGGATCTGATGGCGGAAATCATGGGTGAGGAGGATGATTTCAAGTATGACATGGTAGTTGATGGTTGGACGACCATTCTAGCGAATGGTGAGACTATATTATGGACGGATCTCTTAGAAAGAGATCTGGCTCATAGAAACCATCCTACTCTTGCTACTGCAAATATTGATTGTGATGATGCTCCTCCTGCTATTAACGCTCAAGTCCCACCCCCCGGCCTTTAGGAATCTATTACGGAAATGGCCAAGGCAATGATGGAAGGGTTCAAAACCCTTAATGGTAAGGTTGGTGAACTGAATGATAAGGTTGGTGGTTTAACAAGTAGGATTGAAAACCTAGAGAAATCCAAGAGTGGTGAACCATCTTTTGTGGAGCAAGACACAACGAGAGTCCTGGAAGATGTAAGTATGGCTAATTAATCTGAATATATTTATCTAGTTTAACTGTTGATGAGAGTATGGCTAATTATAATCTGAATAATAATCTGAAAGTTATGGAGATGGGTGATGATGGTGATGAAGAGGAGGAAGAGGATAAGGTGGAGGAGATAGAGGTGGGTAAGGAAGAGGAGGAGGAGGAGGATAAGGAGTAGGAGGAAGAAGAGGAGGAAGAGGATAAGGTGGAGGAGGTAGAGGTGAGTAAGGAAGAGGAGGAGGAGGATAAGGAGAAGGAGGAAAAAGAGGAGGATGATGAGGGTAAGGAGGTCGAGGAGGTAGAGGTGGATAAGGAAGAGGAGGAGGATGAGGAGAAGGAGAAGGACGAGGAGGAGGATAAGGAGAAGGAGGAAGAAGAGGATGATGATGAGGCACGCGGACCTGTAGAGGAGGCGGAAGCCACTGTTGTGCCCGAGACAATGGACCATGACGATTCTACTCCTCATGGTCCAGTAGGTTATACAGATTGGTCTTATTTTAGCGGCTCAAGTGCAAATGCTTTTGCAACTGCTGGTGCTACCGTCGACAGACTTCATGAAGATGGTAAGGAAGTTAACTTCTGTTTTGTATATGGTTGAACCTAGTCATTTTGTTTTACTTTACCTTCATTTCAACTATTTGTGTAGTAGTAGATCCTCAAAGTGCCATGGTTATTTGGATTCCTCCTCATGACGTGTTTACGTCCAATCCTCCTGAGAATGAGGAGGAAGGTTTAGGCAAAAAGAGGAAACGAAAGCAGTCCAAACACCTGAGCACTCCGTACACTGGGGAAAAATGAGGTCGAGGAGGTAGAGATGGAAGAGAAGGAAGAGGAGGAAGAGGCGGGAGGGCTAGCAAGAAACAAAAGTAAGAGGATAATTGTGATGCTCTGGATCTTGAGCAATTGCAACAATAAGAACTCCACCATATACAGTCTTAAGAAAAGTCTCATCCACAATGATAACTTTCCGCATTACTTGAAATCCTTCTATACTAGCACCCAATGCGAAGAAAACATACTTAAACTTGTTTCTTTCACCATATTCCAGCCGTGTTAACGTACCGTGATTCATCTTCTCCAACATGTGCAAATAAGAAGGCAACATTTTATAGCAATCTTTTGGGCTGCTGCGCAAGTCAGCTACCACTAGTTTTTGCCCTCTCAAAGCGGTACTATATGAGACCTCATAACTTAGCCTTCTTTGCACTAAACCAATCAATATTTTTAGGGTTGGAGTTTCATATTCATCCGGATAATCCTTATGCACAACTGATGCAACTAATCGCGGTGTTCCCTTTTTTTTTAATGTTGCTTGTACTTGTAGTTAGCCGAGAGCATGTATGCATCTTGTTGTATGTTCTAACAGACCAACGATCTGAACCATTTTCTGTCGCAACTCGTACTGACCATTTGCAACCAATACCTCGACATTTATACACTAACAACTTACGTGTTGACTTGATCGTAGCGACCTCGAAGCAATGCTTGTGTATAGCTCTATCAACTAAATCTTGGACTTCGCGCTTACTATCAAATTCTTGTTTTACCCTCATATCAATGACATCATCCCATTCAACTTCTACAACATCCACAACCTCATCTGGTTCTACAACAGGTGAACCTTGATAGTTATCGACACCCGGATAAGCAATTGTGCCTCGATATTCATCGACATCCAAATCACCTTGTGTACCTTCACAATCATCTACACCCAATTCATTGTTTCCAATATCTGGATTACAAGGAATAATATCCCATCCAGCAAAAGATTCTGATGATTCTCCAATTTCTTGGAAACAACCAACTCTATCTACATTATCTCCAGCATCATTCCTAACCTCGTCACAAATTCCCATAACTCTACTTGATTTACCAGACGTTATCTCTTGTCTTGAAGCTTGTGAACTTTTCCGGGTTTGTTCAACACCTTCCACTACCTCCACGTGCAAAACAACTTGCTCTTTATTTTCACATAACCATATGTATCCCAAGACATCATTTTCATCGTATATATAAGATACTCTCTGCAATACTCCATGAATGTAACTTAATTTCAACCTTGTCGCTTCATCTACATTCATTTTTCTACGTATTTTCTTAACCAACAATGAGTAATTGAATTCCTCCGCACTACCATACGTAAATAAAGAATATATTTCAAATTCTTTTGGATTCCATTTAACAACATCTCCCCTATGTGAATAATGTCCACCATAATCGAAATAAATGAGCGTCATTGTCCCCTGTAAACAAATAATAAAAAAACATCAGTGTATAATGTGTATAGTTTAACTAAGTTTAACCTCATTTTAACTTAGTTTAACTTCAGTTTTACTTAGTTTAACTACAGCATAACTTAGTTTAACTTCAGTTTAACTTAGTTTAACTCCTGCAACATAGTTTAACTTGGTTTAACACTGTCATTTAACTTCAGTTTAACTAGGTTTAACTCCTGCAACATGTTTTAACTTAGTTTAACTTAGTTTAACCCTGTAAAATAGTTTAACTTCAGTTTATCTGAGTTTAACTTTCGAACTTACTTTACCAACAGTAACTGCGATTCTACCCAGATCCACTCGTCGAATTCCAAACCAAGATTTGACAATGCCTCTAATCCAAACTCAAATTTAAACTATTACTCATATATAACACTTACATTGAAGAGATTAAAACTCATAATCAACATATTGAAAAGATCAAAATCTCACCTCTTTGACAATGGCAGAAGGAGTTTGAGGATTTCTGAGAAGAGGAAGGAGTTTCGGAGCTGGATGACAGGAGAATAGAAAAGGAGATCGCCGGTGACGGAGGAGGATCGTCGGAGAAGATGCAGGAATCGGAGCTGATTTTTCTTTGTTTCGTTCTTCAATGTCGGGAAGATGATGAAGACGACGATGACATGGACATCTGATTTTTTAAAATTTCAATTTAATTTTCAATTGAATCAAGGTTAAAATGGGAATATCACATTTTTGGGTTAAGTGAAGGTTAAACAGATTACATAGAGGTTATGCAGCTTCTTTTTCTTTCAAAAAAGTTAGTTCAGCATTTTGTCCTATAATTGGAGGGTGTGACCAATCCCGGAACAAAGCTATTGTACAGAAGGGTCAACTTATAAAAAAATAGTATTTTATATTTACATATTGAACAAAATTCCATTTAAAATTATTTTAAAACATCCTTTATCATTTTTCGTTGATAAGAAGGTTATATATTTTAAATTTACAAACCAATTGAATTAACTATTGAGAGAAGTAGGAAAAATAAATACAGCATTAGGGACAAGAGAAGGCCTCGAACCTGAGAATACCACTCCTAAGCAATTGAGCCACCAGTACATATTTTATAGTGAACAAAATATCTCATATAAATATTTAAGGGAGGTCCTCCCAACGTAGGTCCGCCGTTGATTGTAGATTGTGACAACTTGGAGAAAGTCACTACCAGCTGAAGACTTCTTATGCACCACCAATCATTCATCCAAGGCCATCTTGATGAAATACTTGAGATGGCGAAAAATAATTACAACTTCAAATGGCTTCATAGGTCAGCAAACGCCTTGGCAGACACATTAGCAAAGCATGCACGTCTTAGGAACTCAATCAATGTAATATCAATTATCATGGTGTTTGTAATTTGGTTTTTAGCTAATGAATATTATGGCCGACTAGCTTTAGCGATACTTAAATTTCAAAAAAAAAAAAAAAAAAAAAAAAAAAGCTTTAGCGAGACTTTAAACATGGGTTACGAGAAAAAGTCTCATAAATTCAGATTTTAAATTGAGTAGATTTGTTTGGCCCAGCCCGTTACCTTCTTCCTTACGTGTCAAATTATTTGTTTATCCCAACCAAAACAAAAAAACCTTAACATTACGTGTCATTTTATTATTGGAGGAATTGCGTGGACATTTTATTAATCACAAGCTTAATCACAAGCGAAGCGAGCGACCAACATCGTCCAACATCGTCGTCGTCTGTTACGGTCCGGTGCAAATTAGCTTCAGAATCTCAGTTTATTTCCTGGCAGTGTTAACATGAGAATCACGCAGATCTTGTTATGTCTTCTTTTAATTGCATTATCTTCAACCTCTCATGTTTGGTCCGATCAGATCTTTCCAGCTCATCTAGGTCTATCTCACTTTCTCTCTTCTCCTAATTTCCCAATCTATTTCGAGGTATTGCTTCTTATATTTTGATTATTTGATTCTATTTTTATGTATAGTTGGAACATTCAGCCGAAACAATCGTGAACCAAAGTACAAAATTGAGTTCCTTCCTCAAGATTCACCTTTTCATCCGGTAATCACAATTTTAAATTTGATTTAAAGCTTAATTTTTGCAATTTTTTTTATCTGATTTACAATGAATAGTGAAGTTGTAACACTGTATAGTGAACACATTGACTCTGACTTTAGCTAACACTGAGATACATTTGTGATTTTGGTGTTTACACTGAGATACATTGAAGCTTAATTTTTGCATTTTTGATCTGAGTTAAAGAGCTATAACACAATATGACTTTGATTTACAAAGTGATAATATTGACTCTGAGTTATAATTATTAGAGATATATTGTGATTTTGGGGTTTACAGGGTGAGAATCTTGAATCTATGGTAATGGTGGATAAGTATGGTCGTAGATACTTATGTTTTTTACCAAAAGAGGAAAAAGCTACAAGCAAATGGACAACTACTCTGCAAAATATTAGTACTATGATGATGGAAACTCAGACACAGGTGAAGCTAAAGACTCCTGATGAATTACTTCAACCACTTAGTGAAAAATGCCTTGTTAGGGTAAGCATTTAAAAATGGTTTCTTTGATCTAGTTCACAAACTGAGCCGATGTTTGAAAGTAATCTTGCAATGAATGTGTAGCAAGAAGGTTGGTGGTCTTATGAGTTCTGTCATCAGAAGTATGTACGGCAGCTTCACATTGAAGATGAGAAGATTGTTCAAGAGTTTTTCTTGGGTACTTATGACTCAGAAGCAACTGCTTCCTTTAATCAAAATGTATCTGATGCTTCAACTGATGCATCTCAGAGGTATGAACTCAAAGTTTAGCATAACCCTTTATAGGAGAGGGATATATCATATATGTATATCTCGGTTAATCTATTATGGTTTGTTGTTTCAGGTATCATTCTCATGTATATACCAATGGGACCAACTGTGATCTTACAGGATCACCTCGAGAAGTTGAGGTATATAATCTAGTTTCTGCATTGTATTTGGGCTTTTGCATTATGATTTGTTGTTCTTGAAATTGCGACTATGCAGGTGAGGTTTGTATGTGCTGAAACCAGGGCAATGGTTACTTCGATCACCGAGCTATCCACTTGCAAGTATGCACTGACTGTTCAGTGCCCAACCTTGTGCAAGCATCCGTAAGCAATCTCATTTACCTGAATGCCTATTTTCAAATTTTCTTGTTGCTCCATTGTAAGACCACATCGTAATGGTGATAATAATGTAAACTATATGTTCGATCTGGAATGTTTATTACCAAAGAAAAAAAAAAGCTTGGAAAGATGTCACAAATGGAGACATAGTTTAGTTGAAAAATGAGTCACCGCTTTATAAATAAACTTATGATCTCTTGGTTTGTTGATCTTGTTGTTCTTGGGGGTATTGTAGGCTGTTCCAGCTAGAGAAACCAGTATCGCACACAATCCACTGCAATCCGATCCAAGTGGTAGAAGACACGACGAGAAACGAGGAAGAACAAGTAGTAGGCGAATCACCTAAGATGATAGCTGATTCTTGAAAAACCAGCTAGTTGAATCACAAAAGTAAGAGTTAACCAGTGAACTGTATATACAAGAGCTAGTAAACCTACATTCGCTGTAGTGTTCATGGCTTTAATTTGCTTGCTGGTAGGATGCTGATACTCTTTCTGTAGCCTTCTGCAAAGAAGCATTTCATTAGAAGGATTGATAAACTAGTGGTGAAGCAAAGACTAAAACGCTTCATTAACACAAATATATGTTTCCGTTTACCTAGTGAATTCACGCTAAGTGTGGGCTGATTTTGTGTGCTTGTTTCGTTTATTTCAATAAAATATGGAAGTTATATTTGTAATCAGAGTAAATGTGTACAATTTTATCTTTAAAGTAATTTGACAACTAAAAATGGAAGGGCTTTTAACCAGATGAGAAGCGTTGAGCATTCGGAAGGGAAATAGGTATGTTCAGTATTTTTCCTCAGAATTGGATTCTGCTTCTACTGTCCAGAACTTACATCATTTGTCTCTGTCCAGAACCAGACTCACTAGAGTTCAAAGCTGCTGCAATTTTTGACTTGAATCCATGGAAAAGCCCACGGTTAGATGGCATGACTCCTACTTGTTTCAGGGCATGAGGGTCATAGTTTTTTTTTTTTTAATATATAGTTTTTTATTGAAAGCATGAGAAATAAAAGGATTACACAGTTTGATGTAAGGCTCATATAAATCATCATCTTATACATTGAACATAAAAGGAGAAATTCAAAGTAGTGAATTAACCCGGATTGAACATAGAATAGTGGCTTACAAGCTGATTGTCATGTCTGATTTTTACAATAGGAGATGGAAACTGGTGGATGGTGAATAGGAAGCTCCCATGGTTAGAGGCTTAGGGTAAATATCAAATGGCTCTATGAAGTGGTTGGTAGGTTTACGAATTTACAAAATTGTTAACAATGTCTAAAATTATCTTCTTCTTTTCAAGTCTGAAACTATCTTTTATAATATTCGAATTTGTTATTTTGAAATCAAATAGTTTAAACTCAAATAATGAGATTATTGTTTGATTCACTTTCCACTATTATCCAACCTTTAATATTATTATTTTAAAGCCAGATATGGCAAAACAAGGTGACGTGGCACACATTAACATTAGCTAGTACTGGGCATACGGTTAATTCGGGTTAAACAGATTGGTTTATTCGGAATTTCAGATAATTTTAATTTTCAAAATGTTACCGATTTGAACCGATTTAAATTTTCGATTTATTCGGTTCGGAGCTTGTTTTATTCGGATCAGTTTTTACAAAATAAATCAATTCCGAAATTTATAAAATTCAGTTTGTTCGGTTTATTACAATCCCAAACCCAAAATATATTTACAAGTCCAAAAAAAAACGTGTTACAAAACCCAATAAAGATACTATTAGGGTTTCTCACACACCCAAATTAGACACGATGGCTGAACGGCAGTACTCTGTACAGCGACGCAATGTTGACGGTGACGGTGATGTATGGACGCTCGATCCAGCTTTCCTAGTCGTAATCTAAATCAACCACAAGACACAATACATTAATACATCGTTACATCTCATCTGATTTGATAAAATGAGTTAATTGAGGATTATCTCTTTCATTTTCGATGAAATTCGGTCAGATCTGAAGATTTACCAGTGAGTAGAGCTGAGGGCTTTGTGATGAGCACACTGGTAAATGAATTCAGTGAATCGAGCCGATGTCATGGCGAATAAGAAGAGAAAGATAAGAAAATAGGTGGAGAAGAAGAAGAACGAAGAAGAAGAACGAACCAAAGGTAAGAGAAGAAAAAGAAGAAGAAGAAGAAGGAAGAAGAACGGAGAGAAGCCGAGAGAGGTGAGGTGATGTTTAGAAAAGTAGGGTTTTTGTTTGTTTTTATATGGTGTTCCTAAACCGAAAAAACTGATCGGTTTTTATGTATCGAACCGATCCGATCCGATAACCTAGTTCCCATTTAAATCATGCCTATCGGTTCACGTATCAATTTCAATTAAAATCCAAACCCAAAAATTTTGGTTCGGACCGAACCGATCCGATTAAACCAAACCGACTGCCCATGCCTAACATTAACCTCACGTCTTCATTAGAGAATGCCTGTGGTTAATTGAAGTGTTGTCGAGATAAAGTGCAAAATAATTTTACAACATTAGTATATACTATATATAGTGGTCGATTGGTTAGGACTGTTACTTTAGATTTTTATTATATATTTTTAGCTGTAGAGATTTTGACAGTAGAAAATATTTTTATTATTTTAAATATTTATAAAATTCTGATTTTTAACAACAATCAAAATTTTATAACATTCTGATTATAAAATTCTGATTGTTAATAACAACTGTATAAACTGTGATTTTAAATATTTTAAAAAATATTTGGTAATAAAACTCTAAAAACTGTCACATAAATAAATTTTCTTATACCATATTTAAATTTAAATAATGACATAAACTTATAAATAAATTTTATTAACTTTTTAGGGAACAAAATAAAGAAATCAAGTCCTCACTAAGTTTTAGACAAGAGATTTGAAGTTTAAGACAAGAGATTCTTCAACCTACAGTCGCAAATCAGAAAACCCTAAAATACTAATCTCTTGGATTTCCCTATTCTTGATGTAAAAATTGAACTACTCAATCAAGAAGATACTCAATTAATCGAAAGAAACCTGACCAACAACGAAGAAATAGAGAGGATTTGTGTGATTTAGAGACAACAATCGAAATGAAAGAGTAAAGTTTTTTCCCTCCTTTTCTTTGGTCGGTAATAGTCTCGATATTATTGGAAATAAGAGACAACAACTCACATATTGAAAATAAAAGACAAAAATAAGCCCTTTTACCAAAATTAATTTTGCTGTAATAGTATAGAATAAGGAAAATTCCACAAAAATACACCAACTATTTATCGATTTCCATAAAAATATACAAATTTTGTGGATATCCAAAACAAAACATGAATTAATTTTTCCTTCCATTATAATACACAAACTATTAAAATTTAGGGTTTGAAAAAAGTAAAATATATTTATTTTTTAATTAAAATAAAAATATTATGATAAAAAAACTATTTTAGAAAACCTGAAAATACTCAATAAAACTGTAAAAAAATGTAAAAAAACTAAAATCAAGAATAATCTCATCATCTGTTCGGCCCACAGCTTCAACTAAGGTGGATAATTAGACAATATCAATGAAATATTCCCTAGATACATTGTATTTCCCTATAATTTTTTTTATTTTAGTTCCCTACATACATTCTCTATATATATTATTTGGATACATTATCATTATACTCTATATATATGTTCTCTTGAATGAATGTAAGGGACAAGGAGAGTTACTAAACTATGATGTATACAATGAGAAAGAAGAACTGACAAACAATTGAATTCATCTCATTCCCTTCATCTATTGTTACATAAATGTAAAAGGAAAAAAATTGTAGATAAGGTAAATCTCAGCTCATCTTTGTTTACATCTAGTTTAATAGTTTAAGGTAAGTAGATAAATATATAACTTAATAAAAAATTATTGAAAAAAGATTGCAGCTCGATATCATGTGCTTAGAGGGGTGTATTGAACCAGACATTTAAAGTAATTTGAGTTTTACTAAAATTTTAGATGATTTTGATGATTTTGCATGAGTCTGAGAAAGTTGTTGTGATTTTATATTAAAAATTTTGAAATCTCACTTAAAATAATGGATTTGGGTTTTTATAACTTTAACTAAAAATCTCCTCCAAAATTCTTAAAGTCGTTAAAATCTAAATACTTAAAAAAATTCTAATAACAGTGGGTTTAAATTTTTTTAAAAATAACTTATTCAATAACACTGGATTTTAATTTTTTTTTTTAATCATTTTCAATAACATATGTATAATTTATCAGTTTAACTCAAATTATACCATATTCTCAATTCAATACATCCCCTTAGTCAAGTTGGGTTTGGGCTCATGGCTTTGGTGAAAGCTTATCAAGTCGCGTCCACAAGCTGCATAGTGTTTAAGAGCAGAGATAACACATATTTCTGGTCCGACAGCTGGTTACCACAAAGCCGTTTGCTAGATATTGTTTTTTTTTTATAATGGGCACTCTATTTAAAGCAAAGAAATAAAAATTTTACAAAACCCACTAAGGACCCGGTGCTGGAAATCCAGTAAATAAATTAGAAACTATTCTACTAGTTGATAAAGAACCAAAACGAACAATATAGTTAATGAATCTAACGAGTTGTTGGGCTGTCTTTAAGTCTTCTCTACTAACAGCCAACCGTCTTGATACGAAGCATAATTCAACGAGTAAGAGAGAGAGAGAGTAAGGTCGTAAATTAATGGAGGTTAGGGTTCTGATTTTGTGACGCTACCACCGATGAGAACCAGATCTGGAGCAGATCGAAAGCAAGCTTTGGATTGGTGGACCTGAAACTAGATGCTCTGTTCCTCACTAGAGTATCAATTTGCCTGAGTAATTCGTCTGTTGATTTGAAACTTCCTCTATGTAGTCTATGGTTTCATTCCGCCCAGATCGTATAGATCGTCCCTTGCCAGGCAATCTGTTTTAATTTTCTTAATGAATTCGTCCCAGAGAAGTTGATAAGAGCATTGATTGTGTCTGTCCAACTTCTGGAAGGAGTGATGAAGATTCGCTGGCTTATTGCTTCCCAGATAGACCAGCTGTAGCTGCAATCAAAGAGTAGATGGTCTCTCGACTCTAGTGCTGATCTACAAAGGAGATAAATGGGGTCAACTTGCAAGCCCCAATTAGCAGTTCTGTCTTTGGTCGGACACCAGTTCAGGACAAAGAGCCATGTGATAAATTTGTGCTTTGGAATTCCGCAGGAGCTCCATACTACTTTATACCATGGGACAAGGGGCTTGTGTTCTTTGATTGCCAAGTAAATTTTCCCTGTTGTGTGGCTTCCTCTAAGATTATCAGCAATCCACCATTCGTATGTGTCTGGGCCGTGTGTGAGTTGAATGGTAGATAAATGTATGTGAATGTTTAGTTGACGATCAGATCTTGCGGGTGGGAGGATCCAATGGCCATTCCGAAAGAGGTCGGCTAGGACTCTATTTTTTGGGATTCTCACATGATGCGTCCTCTCTGAAGCAAGGTAAGAATCCAGTTTACCAAATGGGCTCCAATTGTCCACCCAAAACCTGCATGATCTTCCATCTCTCCCTTTAAGTTTGATCCAGTCATAAACCTATGTACGCATCCTCAACAGTTTATTGGCTAACCAAGAGTTTGATTGCTTCTGTTTCAAGGTCCATTAATTACTCAGGTTTCCTAGTAGAACTATCTTCGGTACCAAGCTACCCACACTAAGCCTGCTTTAAAAAAAATCATCCAGATAAGTTTGATAGTTGAAGCTCTGTTCTAGATTACCAGGTTGCGAAGGCCCAGTCCTCCCTCCTGCTTTGGTAGAGTGACTGTATCCTAAGCCACTTTAGCTGTATGATGACCTTCCGTGGTCCTTTTCCAAATAAACGCACCAGAAAACGAGTTTAGGATATTTATGCACTTCTTTGGGAGGATGAAAGATTGGCACCAGAATGTAGAGATACCGGCAATAACCGAGTTAAGTAGTTGTAACCTTCCTGCAAAAGATAATGTTTTAGTTGTCCAAGAATTTAACCTGTCTTTTACTCTCTGGATCAGGGGTGCACAGTTTAGTAGCGTTAGCTTCTTGGTGCAAAGAGGCAAGCCAAGATATCTTATAGGTAAAGATCCATGACTAATTCCAGTTGAAGTTGTAATTTATTCTATCTCTGGTGGCATAAGTCCTGCTGAGTAGAAGCAAGTTTTTGGCAGGCTAATGGATAAACCAGAGATGGATTCAAAATCTTTCAGGATTTATAGCACATTCTGGGCTGAAGACAGAGAACCATCAAGGAAAATCAATAAGTCATCTGTGAAATAGAGATGGGTAATCTTCTCATCCTCTCCTTCCCTTGAAAAACCCATGCAGATTCCCATTGTAAGCTACTGAGTAAGATGGAGTGGAGATGCAGGCTTGAATCCACCGAAGAAACAGGTCAGGAACCTCTATAGCGCGGAGAGAGCTTATGATAAATTCCCACCTGAGTGAGTCGAAGGCTTTGGCTATGTAAAGTTCGATTGTTAGCCGTTTTGGACCTTTTTTTATTGCGGTAG
The DNA here is from genome assembly GCA_028015245.1 of Cardamine occulta. NCBI lineage: Eukaryota > Viridiplantae > Streptophyta > Magnoliopsida > Brassicales > Brassicaceae > Cardamine > Cardamine occulta. The sequence continues at coordinate 18,055,519 of CM051388.1, read as the reverse complement.
CCTTGAACTAGTTCAGCAGCCATTAGTGTATTCTCAAGCAACAATCTTCCCTTAACAAAAGCTGATTGATTTTTCAGGATAAAGCTTGGGAGGAGTGGCTTGAGTCTTACAACTAGGAGCTTGGAGATTACCTTGTAGATTGTGTTACAGCAGGAGATCAGATGAAAGTCTGAGATGAGTGTAGAGCCAGGATTTTTTGGGACTAGGGTGAGGATGGTAGCATTAGCAGCAGAATGCATGAACCCTGATTGAAAGAATTGAGTGATTCCTTGCACTACATCATTTCTTACAATAGACCAGGCAGATTTGTAGAACTCGGGGGAGAGGCCATCCGGTCCAGATGATTTGTTGTTATTCAGTCTGTAGAGGGTTTTTTGTATCTCTTCGGCAGAAGGTATCCTAATCATCATTTGGCCCTGTATGGGAGAAACTCTGAACAACATTAAACTTTGAAAGAGAACTGGAGGACATGTTATAATACTCATAGAGCAGCGGCTAAGTACAGCTTGGAAATGGTTAGCTGCTAGTCGACTCATCTCAATGGGGTCAGTTATTAGGGTGCCAATGGAGGTTGAGAAAACTCGGATCGCATTGAAGGAAGCTTGTGCCTCAACTACTCGATGGAAGAAAGTAGTGTTTTGATCCCCTAGATGTAGCCCTTTTATGCGTGATTTCTGATGGTAGTAAGCTTCTTCGATAGATCTGAGCACTTCCCATTTTTTGTGTAACAGTTTCTCTCTCTGGAAGTTGATTGTAGTGGGATGATTCAAAGCCTCCACCTGCACAGATTGAAAAGAAATGTTAGCCTCTCTCACTCGATTTTGGATATCCGAGAAATTCTCTCTATTAAGTATTTTTAACTCTCTTTAATGGATTTTTGTTTAGCACACAGGAATGATAAACTTGACTGTAGTGGTAGTAAGTTTCCAGCGTTAATCCATGCAGCCTCAATCGTATGAAGGAAGGATGGGTGGGTTGTAAAGAAGTTAAAGAGTTTAAATGGCTTTGTCTCTGCCATGGGAAGCTGAGCTTGGAAGTTAAGAGTGCTCTGCAGGGTGAACAATTTGGTTAAAATCACCTCCTAGAATCCATGAAGTAGAATCCAATGAAAGATTCTGATGAAGTTGGAGGAGTTCACACCAAAGGTCAGTTCTTTATTCCCTTAAATTAGAAACATAGATAGTTGTATATAAGAATATGTGGCCTCCTCTAATTGTAACTCCACAGGTTAGCAGTTACTTGGACTGAGAGATGACAGAGACTGAAGCTGGATCCTTCCAGATTACCACTATCTTTTTGTCTTCATCAGATTGGTGGTTAAAGACAAAGTTCCAGCCAGGACAAGTAACACTTGTGATCTAGTTCATATTTAGTTCTTTAATGTGAGTTTCTAGTATAGTACCAAAAGTAGGCTTATAGCTAGCAAGCCATTCCAAGAAGGGTCTATGCTTATACGGTATATTAAGTCTACGGATATTCCAGAAAAATGATTGTATATACATCAAAAAGGTGAAAATGGGGGGGATTATTGGTCCCCTCCCGAAAGAGGGACCAATGGCTTAGAAGTTGGGGGTGAGTTTGGGTCAATATCCATATCAGAGGAGATAGGGATAGTCTCAGGTTGAGAAGGAATAGTGTTTGAGTTAGGATTTGAAATTGAAAGAATTGTAAGGGGAAGATTATTTGTGGGGGTCAGAGAGGGAGGCCGGATGGAGGAGAGTGTGTGAGGTACAGGTAGGGTGAAAATTTTTTATGGCTAAAGGGTCAGAGGTTAGGTTAAAGCATGGATCTGTTTGAGAGGATAAGAGGGAAAAAGAGTTTGATGTTGGGAGGGGGGATGGTGGCTTGATTGGAGTAAGGTCAAGTATGAGAAGATCAATTTGTTTAGTGATGGTTGGGGAAGCAGAGGTATTAGATGATGGTGGTGGGCAAGGATGGATAGATGCAGTCACTGGTGAGGAAGAAGATGCTTCACCTCGGATGGAAGCAGTCTTTTTGCACCTTACTGAGGTAGAGGCACCACCTTTTGAATTTGGGAAGGCCTTTTCTTTCACCCCAGGAGGTTCAGTTTGCTTTGATTGAGTTGTTTTTCCTTTGTTTTTGGCTGTAGGTTTAATAGGAGGGTCTGAAGAATGAGCTTTTCCTCCAGAGGAAACCTTTGGGTCCGAACTTAGAGGGAGGGGAACGAGGGGACATAATCTGAGCACATGGCCAATCTCTTTGCAGTGGGAGCAAGTCGGAGGCACCCAAGGGTATTCGACATCTATGGTAATGATTTCTCCATCTTGTCTTTGAATCTCAACTGAGTCCAGAAGAGGCTTATTTAGGTTAACCTCTACCTTAACATGGGAAACTGATGTACTAACTACGTTTTTAGTGAAATCATACATCTCCTTAGGCTCTCCAATACCCCCAGCAATAAGGCTGAGACCCTTTTGATGAATAAGATCAAATGGCACTCCTTTTAGGTGAGCCCATATTTGAATTGCATCTAGTTCAATAGCTAGGCCACTGCTTGAGTTCCATTTAGCTGCTAAGAACATACATTCTCCTATGTACCATAGTTTTTTCTCCAGTACTTTATACCTTATGAATTCATTCGGCAGCCTGACCAGCATGGAGAAATTTGCAAGATTCAGATGGATTTCCAGTCTTCTACCCTTATTCCACATGTGGCTGAGCACACTTTGAATGTGAGAGTACGTTGGGGTTCTCCCTTTGAACCGAAAATATACGAAATCTTTATGGATATCTGCTCCTTCCTTGAAGACGGAGTCAGGGATAACCACTCTAGGCTTACCCGCGAATGAGATAGTTGCAGGGGCAAGCCGCTCTAAAGTTTTATCGGCCGCTTTCCTGAGGTTCCCAGCCCAGGTTCGCGTGGCTTGATTTACAAGTAAGGGTAAGCAAGGGGCTACAGTGAGGGAAAACAATGGGGTTACGGGAGGATATAGGGTTAGGAGTGGTACGGTTATTGGGTCAGTTTGTTTAGGGGGCTGAATAATGGCTGCAGGATCTGCAGTGGGGTTTGGATTAGGGCTTTCTGATATGGTTTGGGAGGGGGATAAGGTAGACTGGTGAAGGGATACAGTTGGGATAATAGAGTTATAGTTAGAGGGATGGATCGATGGCAGTGTTGTTGAAGCCCTGGGGGCATTTGGGGAAAGGAGATTTGATGCTTTAGGTTGGGTTATCATGCCAGTAGAAAAACTAGCAGAAGAGCCAGCAGTAAATACAAGTGGTTCAGTTGAAATGCTAACAGTAGAGACCAGAGGTTCAGAAGCCAAGGTAGCAACTGGCATTCCAGGTTTTACTATAGCTGAACTTCCAGATCTAGGGTTTGGGGGTTCCGAGATTGGGACCAAAGTTGGCGCAGGTAAGTCAGAGGGGTTTACTACCATAGGACGAGAGACATGATGGGCATGAAGAGCAATGACCACTCTCTCGGGCTCAATTAGAGCAGTTTGAGATGAGTGAAAGGTGAGGAAGAAGGGAAAACAGGGGAACAAGGAGAAAGGGGGCGGGGGAAATTGGAAAGGTGAAAGGAGTCAGGGGGGATGGGGGGATGGGAGGAGGACGATTGGGACTACCACCAACCAGAGCTGGTGTAGGATTAACACCAGAAGCTCGTACAACAGGCAACAAATTATCGATCAAATAAGGGCTCAGCCACCTCCACACCTAGAAGCGGAAAGAGATAAAATTTTGTGGCGTCACATCACAAATAACTTCAGAGATCATTTCTTAATAGCTAGAACATGGGAGCAGATTCGTACGAGGAGCGAGAGGAAGGACTGGAGCGGCATAATGTTGTTCACACAAGGAATATTGCGCTTTGTATTATCACGGGGTTCGCCGTGTGGGATTGGCTTTCGACAGGTGCAAGGATTGCTATTCTACCTTGTGTGCTATGTGGTGAGCCTGACAAAACTCGAGATCATTTATATTTCGCTTGCCCCTACATCTATACGTTGTGGCTTGAAGTGCTGGGTGATTTATTAGGAGGAACTATGAACCAGTTAGTTTCTTCGACTTGCGAGAGAGACAAATTTCTCTTGATTCGTTTAGCCTTTTAAGCAAAAATATACCATGTTTTAAAGGAGAGAAACGATTGCATTCACAGCAGGGCATACCACCCAACGAGCCATCTTGGCCATACTATCAACAAAACGATTCAGAATCGTATTGATGCATTTCGACAAACCGGAAACCCCGGTATCACATGCTGCTTCAAAACTGGTTTTATGCCCATGGAGTCCGTTAATGCGGATCACAAAAGGTGTAGTTTTTTAAAGTTTTCTCTACTTTTGGATTTCAGTTTGTAAATATTTTTTCACACATTTGTTTTGATAAATAAATTTAACATTCTGCCCAAAAAAAAAAATACACCCCCCTTAGTCTAGGAGCTTTAGTAAACATCACTAGCAACGCATATTGATTCATGTCACCTATATATAAACAGATACTTCCAAATAATGGGTTTGTTTTTTTAATGATTATCTTTAATTTCATTTCGAATATGCAATTGTTTAACATGAGCATATTAGGTGAACGAATATAGAGTTGTTAATATTGACATTAGACTTGTTCTATTTCCTGTATATAGGTGTTATACTTTTTGGAATACCTATAATCTAAACAAATAGCCCAAGAGGTATTATCATTTACTGGTACGTAGTCTATTATCTCTTCTACAGACTAATACAATATGAAAACTTAAGATGTGGACTAAACAATCGCATCCTTTCACTTATTAGTAACTAACCATGACAATTTGTGTGTGTTTTTTATTTTGCATTATATGGGTTCGCATTCAGGTGATAACACATCAACAAAATAAATTATATGAACTCCGCATTTAAATCACAAAGTAATGGTACAAAATAGTAAATCCAGTATCAAATTTTATGAAACTAAAATTACTACAAGACAAGGAAGTATGGCAAATAAAGCACTTATTATTCACCGTTGATATTATATATATATATATATATATATTGTCTACTATTATTCACCGTTGATTAATTAAACTAAAAGAATACGTAATAAACCGAGAAATGTTTTCAAAATGAGTCTAACGGTGCATTTTTTTATGTCCTCCAGCATTACAAACACGGGTTCTATTAAAAATTTCTTCAGTAACTGGGTCGTTCCCGGAAACATTAGTTCACTGGAATATAGATGATCTCTTTTGGAGAGTTTGACACCACTTTAGGAAGATGGTTTTCCATGGATCATATAGTATATATGCAAATCAAGAAACAAAAAAATATATATCATAATAAGGATCGAGACGCACAATAAGTCTTCAAACTAGCAGAGACGACATGGAGGGCAAACTTTGGGAGGGCATGAATTTACGTAGCAGCTTATCTCCTCTACACTATGAAGTAGGAGAACTCATCCGGACCATGACCTCTAATCCTCTCTCCATCCACGATGTCGATTTTCTCATCATCTAGTCTGGTTGGTAGAGGGGTTGCATTTGGTGGGCTCTGGTTGCTTCATTGATTGAAACTTCGCTTCCCCTTCTGCCTAGGCTTTCATAGCATAGGCATAGGAATTTTAATCTTTCCTTCGAGACTTTAATGTAAAATTTTACTAGTTTTGGAAAATTACGTGCTTGGTTTTGCTCTTTTTTATGATTATACAAAGCTAGTTTTGTTATTTTTTATGGACATGTTTCCATTTTGCTAAAGTGTAGAGGGGACCAAGCATAACTCTAAAAGAAGAATGGGGTGTCAATTCGATGGACATATATAGTGAAAAGCAAAACGTGAATAAATAAGCTAATTTTTTTACCAAAATACAGAGAGCTAATTGGGAAAAATAGTTGAAATAAAGAAAAGAAGAATTAATGTGAATATCAGAACATGGAGTGTTCTTCTGGTAAAGAAGAATGTGAATGTATTATTCTCATTTGGTGTGTTTTCTTTCTTTTTATTGTAATCTACCATTAAATTAGAAAATTACTATTTCGGAAATTCAATTAATATAATTAAAAATAGTCTGGTGTAACAAATAATCTCCAATGGCATTGTATGTATTATTTATCAAAAACTATTAAATACTAGCTGAACCTGTCATAATATATCCTAATATAAGGGATTTAGTTTGACTCGTTTTGGCCATTTGTCTCGGTTCATTTTTTTTGTATCTGGAGTTCTAATCAACAAATGTGTTTTATTTGCTGGGTTTTCTTATCTTTTAGTAAATTAATTTAGTTTCAGAAATTTTGGTACTAGAGTCATGAAATCGATTTTCGTAAGACCTTCACTTATTTTACTACCATTTACGACAATTTTATTATCTAATTGTGGAACCCATATAATTTATATTGTCCATGCTTCACCACCCTAACTCAAAATCATTGCTAAAAAGTAGAAAAACAAAAAAAAATCGTTTGTCAGTTAGTTACTAATGAGTAAAAGGGTGTGGTTGCTTAGGCTTTTCTATTTGTAAGTACATTTTAATACAAATCCATGTTATCTAACGTTTTTCATATTTTACTAGTCTAAAAGAAGAGATAATAATAGTATCAGTAAATGGTAATAACTCTCAGTCTACTTGTTTAAATATTAGTTTATAGGTATTTCAAAAAAAACCTAGAACACTACAGAAAATCGAACCAGTCTAATGTCAATATCAACAACTCTGTTTTCGTTCACCTAATATGCTCATGTTAAACAATTGCATATTCCAAAATCAATATATAGATAATCAATACCAAACGAAAAAAAAAACAATTATCTGGAAATATGTTTTTATATTGTTGTTATAATCATTTATGTGTCTGATATATAAGATATGCGTTGCTACTGTCTGATGTTTACTAAAGCTCATAGACTGAAGTACATGATATCGAGTCGAATCATTTTTTCAATAACTTTGTTTTGTAGTTGTTGATCTACTTAAGATAGACAATTTTCCAAACGTTATCTATTTAAAATACTGTTTATCAATTTAATTAAATATGTACTTTTTCAACTAATATAAGTTTGATTATATAGAGGAATTTGAGTCGATAGACAAAGAAATAACCAACTGGACCGGTCTACTTAAGTCCGTTCATGGTTGTGTACCCCACCTAGTCACTACCTAAGTTTGTCAATGATTGTGGAGGTAGATGTATAATTTTTTTGTTTAGTTTGTCTTGTATACTTTATTTGATTAGATTACCTTTAATTATGTAATACTTTATTAATAATTTAGTGATTACTCTCTTTTGTCGTCTTTTTTTTTTTTTTTGCAACTCTGTTTTTTAATTTTTTTTTTCGATAAAAGGCTTTCAATTGATAAATGGTGCAAATGGAAGAGTTATAAAATGAGAAAATAGGACATAAGAACAACAATAGAGGAAAATCAATATGGAAGGATACGAAAAGGAATACTTCAACTCGAACAAAAAGCCTTCATCGAGACCTAAGTAAAGTCGTGAGCCAACACTACCAATTGACAATCGACGGCATAGGAAGAGAAATGCCCATTCAATACTCTCTAAATAGATTAGTGATCACAACATGCCGAGAGAACAAAAAACCTAAGAAGAGGACCAACCAAAGGATTCAAACACCTCCTCCGATCGCAAAAGCTAGGCAGAGCACAGCACAACCAGGAACCGAATCAACCATCAGGCTTGAAGAGAAGTAAAGCCAAAGAGTACCATCGACCAAACTAATAGACCCCAAGAACAAAGAATTGCCGAGAGGACACTAGCACACCGTAAATGGAGAGAACTACACAACCAGAGACGAGGGACAACAAACCAGAGAGGAGCTAAGGACACACCACAACTCAAAAAGCAAGAGATGGTAGAAAATGATTCCGAGAAGTGATAATAGTATTTTTACTCAGGGACTATTTCTGTGGGTAAGGGAAATCTAGCAATAGGAACTTGTCTTACTGGATGTAAATCCTCTGTCAGTTATGCAATCCCCAAGTAAAAACAATGTAACTTACTATGTGTGTGTATGCAGAAGGATGTATCAATTCCCTAGCATTGTCATTGTAATACTAAGGTGTCAATCCAAATGGGTATGATGCTAGCAATCAAGATGTGATCAGATACAACTAAGTCAAGCCAGATAGAAAGGAAATGTTTATCTAACAATCTAAAAACGATATGCAGTAAGATGGGTGCTTGACTCGGGTCTTAGACCGAGTCAAGTGACCGAGTCAATGCAGAAAAATGACAAAAAGTGCACTCGACCACTCTGAACGAGTCAATGAGATCGAGTGGAGCCTGAAAATGACAAACAACTATGCACTCGGGTTCAAGACCGAGTTGAGAGACCGAGTCAAAAAAGATGAAAGACAAAGTGCAATTAAACAATTAAACAGCTATAAAACAAGATGATAAAGCAATAGAAAGTCAATAGGAATCTAAGGATAGGGTAATCAATCAATAGCAGCTTATGATCATCACTGGTGTTCAACAAACATCAACCACAAAGGCTATTCCCTAGACAGCAAATATCTAAAACAATTTAGTCAACTCTCGTTGTAAGAAAAGTCAAATCTCATCAATGACATACCAACTTTTGCTTGAGCCACCATGATGAGATAGGCACAAAGAACCTATTTGTTAAAGCCAAAAAGCACCCTAAACATCTAATCTCTTAGGTTAGGATGTGCTAATTTCTGGAAAAAGTTAATTTTGATGATTCCATCACACTCGCATGTGGAAATCATCTCAGATCTTGTTCCAGTTGATCAGAAAGCAACAAGCTTTAAGCACACTCACCCAGAAGGGAAATTCAACAATCAAGCAATCTTAAACACCAAATCCGATCATAAGCAAGCTACTAACCTATCCCATCCTCAAAAACCCTAAATCACTACTCAAGAACACAAATCATCATCAAGAATATGAACCCAGAAAAATCAAACATTTCAGAATTCATTTGAAAATAGTTTAGAAAGATAGATTAAGATGAGAATAGTAAGACTGCAAAGAATTAAAGCAAACTAAGTACTAGATTAAGAGAGATCTGAATTACAAAATGAAAAACACCAAAAACAAGGTTTGGAGGCAGAGAAAACCCCTAAAAATAAAACACATCTATCCTGGATAATACCAAACAGTGGTATTTATAGTAAAATACAGAAAACCCTAAACTGGAAAAAGACAAAAGAAGTAGCTGAGTCTTCGCGGGTGGTGAAGCTCGAGTTGGGAGGTCGAGTGTGTTGGACGTCGAGCACTTGGGTGGTGTCGAGTTGAGATGGGTAGATGTTGTTGAGTGGTGACACGAGTGGTACATGGTGGAGCTGAGGTCGAGTCAGGGATGCGATGTCGAGTGCGGACTCAAGTGGAGGTGGGCTCAAGCAGAGAGCGTCGCACGGCAGGGCTCGAGTGGGGACTCGAGCTGTGCTCGAGTGGCCTGGCGAGTACGGGCTCGAGTGGCATGGTGAGTACGGGCTCGAGTAGCGTGGCGAGCACGGGTTCGAGTGAGACTCGAGTGGGGACTCAAGCTTTCCTAGCATCCATGCTCCAAGTTGTACCTGTTTTAGCTCCAAAATGCAACATGTATGCAAATGCTAATGCAAATTCTCCTAAGTGCAAAAACATAGGAAATTAGACTAGAAATGCTGTGAACTCGAGGTGAAACTAAGCAAATAGGAAGGAAAATGTATGCATAAATCATGTAAAATACTAACATATCAACTCCCCCAAACTTAATCCTTGCTTGCCCTCAAGCTATAAAACAAGCATAAGCTGGAGGAAAGGTGTGAAGTTGGGGATTCAGAACCTAAGCAATGCAGCTTTAAAAGACTTTATCAAAATTCCGAGAAGCTATCCTGAATACAACGCTAACAAGTTTTACTTTTAAAGTCTTAGCCATGCTCGTCACATCACTACTTAAAAATGACCTTAGCTTACACAAGTGCTCACATTTTTCATACCCTTTAACATTCATTAAGCAGTGAACATGAATCAAATTTATGCAGAGTCATTGAACTCATTTGGCTAAGGGAATGGTCAAAAGACAAAGATGGTCCCTTCATGTAACTGGTTACACTCATCCTCACTCAGAGGACTCTCAAAGAAAAACTGAGCTTTAGAAGAAGGCTAAAGGTCGGGGCCAACCAATGCATACAAGGATAGACTCCCATCCATATACATAATCAAACCCAAACCCCTAAATCTAAACCCAAAAATGATCCTATTACTATCCTTTGGCACTTTATTGCCTTAAATTTCTTTGATCAATATTTTTTTTTCTTGTGTTCTAAAGGGGTTCCTTTTCTTTTGATTACTCTAGCGGATTGGGTTAATATCTGAGGCTCTATCTCTTATGCAACTCATACATGTTTTTTTTTTTCTGAGCCTATACATATATATATATTTTTTCTTTACTACCCAATCCTTTACTAGAGCTTCAATCATACACATCTCTCTACTTAGAAGTTTTTTTTCCTTTCCCTTTTCTCTTCATTTTTAACACATCCCTCAATGAATTCCCATGACTTGGATATCCCAATTTCCATTTCTACCCAAAATCATGTTCCTACCTAGTCCTAGCTAGTCCAAAAAACGTGAACTAGAACTAAATGAGAACCTATCCTTGTCGGCTCCAACCTAACCATTTCTACCAAGTTCAGTCAATAGAGGGCCTCACACACAGAGAATAATATTGGCTTGAAAGAAAAGTAGGTTCATGGTGGGGAAAACTGTTCCAATGATGGGAATCAGCTACTTGGATAACAAGAGTGGTAAAGCAATGAAAGAATATCCAAGTATGTATATAGTTATCCATGAGTTTAAGTACCAATGCATAAACATGATAATTATAGATCAAGTTAAGGTTCAAATAGATAGGGAATGAATGCACTTTACAACATACTTCAGCCAAAATCAAATGTCAAGCAATGAATTCAAAGGATGGTGCTGCCTTATGCTTCAAACTCAATCAACATGCACCACAGAACAACTAAATGGTTCATTGATTTTGTCAGTTTAAACTGCATGCTAAGCTAGGCAAAAATCATCATTATTCCCTATGCAGAAATCTTAGATGAAATGCAACTAGACTCAATCCTAAAATGCTAATGCAACTACATGGACACTCTGTTTTTGTGAAATAGTTTTCAAAAAATTGTCAAATTTTTATGGTTTTCAAATGCACATAGATGATGCAAAATTTGAATTAAGAAAACAGAAAACAATGTCAAATACATCCTGAACCCTCCCCGAAACTTAAATTACACAGTCCCTTGTGTAATAAAAATTTGGAAAAGACTCCAAGATAGAAAATAGGAGTAAACTAAATGCAATGGTATATACAATGATGTGTTTGGAATTGGTACCTCAGTAGTTAGAAAAGTAGGAGTCGATTAACTCTTCCATGCTCGCGCGTGAGTATTCCTGGTGGGGGGGTCATGTCACATGCTCAAGCCCGCTCTGCTCAACCCCGCTGCATATCTCTTGCGTTGCCGTGGTTCGAAGGAGGAAGCTCTGGGGGGCTCGAGTAGTGTGTTACGCTTGGAGCTTGTGTTCATAGAACCACTTTTCTGCAAAGCGCTTGGTTGACATGGTTCATCATTTCTTTGAGAGTGGCGCCTACCCTTGCCTTGAATCTTGTTTAGCTGTTGCTTCATCTCCTTCCACCCATCTGACATATCTTTCACGGTATCTTTCAATATCTTGATCGTTTTGTCTTGAACTTTGTTCCATTTCTGAATGAGTCCAATCCGCTTGTGAGCCTCCCATAGACTCTTATTGTGTTTAGATGTGGCAAACTCTTCAAAGTAAAATGTCTCAGGCGTAGCATATTCTGGGGGGCTCGAGTGACTGACGCGATCAGCATGATCGAGTCCATCCCCTTCCTGTGGTAGTTGGAGCAGTTCAAGTGGTTGTGAAAGTCAATGTTGGAGTCTAGAGAATTTTGTATGGCTACGCAAGGGAGTCGTAGCCGAGCTGGTCCTACGGTAAGGTGAATGAACTGGTATAAGTAGTCCTCCATGTCTGTGATTCTGTTGAGGAACTTTGCACTCCTAAGATGTTCAACGTCCAGCCACTTTGGTGCGGTTGGTTCTGAAATTATAGGCACATTGCAAGTAATGAGTATGGGCGTAACCACTCCCTCAATGCGGAGGTCTCCTTTTGCATTTTTCCTATGTATCTTCACAGCCCACTCTCTATAGCTCTGAAACTGAGCTAGCAAGACAAATGTGAGACTTCTATTAGCATTATCCCCTACCAGTTTTCTTTCATCCCTAGCAGATTCCAGAATCCCTTTTAATTCTAAATCCATTATTTGTAGATCTCCTTCATTGACAGTGCCAATTGCAGGATGCGCAAACATGGTGCTGGCGATCGCCTTATGCAGGTATCTCACCGCGGGGTGTCAAATCTGTGAACCCTTTGATCTGGATGATGAGTACGGCATGTCTGTGCCTATTGTCAGCCATAAGGATTGTAGCTCCCTTTTCTTAAAATCTTGTTGTACCCATGTTCCGCTTGCAAAACCGTACAGGTTGTCGAGCTCGTTGGTGGTGATAGAGTACTTCTTGCCCCTGACTTTAAAAGTGATCCACCCTACTTCCCCGTCTGACTCACAGTCAGAGTTCTCTACGTAGAAGTGCACCTCCAATGATGCCAAGAAGTGGCAATTCTCGACTTGATAGGCTGCCATGTTGCATTTCATGAAGTTGGTTAAGCCGCATAGTGCAAAAAGGCAGCTTATATCCTCGCTTATGCCGAGTTTTTCTATGGTGGAGAGATGGGGATAGTGCGTTCCTGTAAAACCCCTAGCAAGGAAAACTGCACGCATTTCTGTCTTAGTTAGCTCTGGCTCCGACTTCCGTGAATACCTCATTTTAAACTTAGTTTCCATCTCCATATCTTTACCGTGATCGACCGCCTTTCCGCGAGCTACGTAATCCCTTTCGTGCGAGAACTCTTGGGCTGCATACCATTTGGGTGGACTTGACTGTTAGACTAGATCAGCGTGGTCGAGTCCGTCACCTTCCTGGTCGAGTCCATACTCTTGCTGCTCCGGTCCATACCCTTGCTCGGCTTCTGGTTCGATTTCTGCTTCAATATGTTTTCCCTTTCTAGCCTTACGGCTTATTCTTGCATAACGCCTAGCTAATGTTGCAGCCCTTGCATGGTTGCGCCAGTTGGGTGTGGCTTCGTCAGCTTCCATGGGATCCCTTGCAGGGGACACATGTCCTCCCTTTTCAGTGTAGCGCCTTGCTATGGCTTCAACTTCTGCACGCCCACGGAGATTAGACATAGCTTCAAAACTTAGAAAAGATGTGAGAGCGTAAGGCGTACACAAGCTCGAGTGGCTCGGATCGAGTGAGAGAGAACTCAAGTGGCGACGGCGAGTTGGGCTCGAGGCGGACTCGGATCGAGTGAGAGAGAGCTCAAGTGGCGACGGCAAATTGGGCTCGAGGTAGACTCGGATCGAGTGACGAGGAGCTGGCTTGAGGTGGCGAGAGAGACAAATCGAGGCGGCCTCAAGTGGAGGCGGTAAGCACTGGCTCGAGGCGGACTCGAGTGGAGGTGGCGAGCACGGACTCGAGGTGGACTCGAGTGGAGGCAGTGAGCACGGGCTCGAGGCGGACTCGAAGGCGAGTGATTGAACGAAAATGGGAGAGAGGGTAAGGAGTGAGATTGGGCGGTGGAGAGGCGGTGAGAGAGGCGAATTGAGAGAGAGAAGCTTGACTCGAGTGAAGGCGGAAATGGAAGTGAAAGAGAGAAAGTGGTGAAGGGGGTGCGGATGGTTTGCTAAAAACCAAAAGTACAAGGCCCCCACTTGATTCCTCTTGTCGAGTCCAAAAGCACTAGGCCCCCACTTGATTCCTCTTGTCGAGTCAGTTGCCAAAATTTTGAAATTCAAACTCAAATTCAAACTCGGTACACACGAGAAAAGGAGGAATTTTTGAACTCGATGACCGACTCGATCAACCGACTCGACCTGACTGCTCAAGTTGGTGTGTTGATCGCATGTTGAGGCATGACTCGGTCAGTTTGACCCAGCTGAGTCAACCGAGTTCGTACCTGGACCTTAAGCAGTGCTTAACTCGAGTCACGTTTAGCTCTTCCAACACCTACTTCTGACCTTCCTTAGCACGAATCTGATAACCAAAAATAACTAGAAAAACAGATCAAAGATCACTGAAATAAAATAAAAATTAAAGCAATATGTACAAGGATAAACATATGATTTCCTCCTAAGTGAGCTTGTTTAAAATCACTAAGCTTGACTTCCTTTCTTTTTAGGCTTTGAGTGGCTCATCAAGGGGAATTGAGGTCCCCTCTGGTATGTAGTCAGCCATGTAAGGTTTAAGCCTTTGCCCATTCACTATAAATTCTTTACCATTCTTAGTAAGCAGGGTGACAGCTCCATATGGTAACACTTCCTTAATGTCAAATGGTCCTCACCACCTAGACTTCAGTTTTCCGGGAAAGAGCTTAAGTCTTGAGTTAAATAGAAGAACTTGATCTCCAGCCTTGAAGTCTAGGTGGTCAGGACCATCTGCGTAAAATTTTCTTGTCATGGAAAGCCTTAGTTCTCTCCTTATACACTTTTGAGCTTTCATAGGCTTCAAGTCTGATTTCCTCCAGCTCATGTAGGTCCACCACTCTCTTCTCTTGAGCTGTCTTGATGTCAAGATTTAGGAGCTTTGTTGCCCATAATGCTTGGTACTCGATTTCAACAGGTAGGTGACAGGCCTTTCCATACAGCAGCTGAAATGGAGTCTTAAAAGTAGTTCTGTAAGCCTATAGAGCTTCATCGAGTTTGGCTGACCAATCTCTTCTAGAAACGCCTACTACTCTTGCTAGGATAGCCTTGATCTGCCTGTTGGAGACTTCAACCTGGCCACTGGTTTGAGGATGGTAAGGTGTTGCCACCTTATGCTTTACTCCATGCTTCCTTAGTAGATTCTCAAAGACTTTGTTGATGAAATGAGAACCTTCATCGCTGATCACGACTCTGGAAACTCCAAATCTGGGGAAGATGATAGTTTTGAACATCTTCAGCACCACATTTGCATCGTTAGTTGGACTAGCTATGGCTTCTACCCATTTTGAGACATAATCTACAACAACCAATATGTAGCTATTCCCATAAGAAGGTGGGTTGAAGGGTCCCATGAAGTTAATACCCCAAACGTCAAAAATTTCAACTTCAAGGATAGGGTTCTGAGGCATCTCATTTCTTTTGCCTATCCTTTTGGTATGGGTTACACTTGGATATGAAAGCGTGTGCATCTTTGAACATGCTCGGCCACCAAAGCCCAGCTTGGAGTATTTTCTGCACAGTCTTGAATGTAGCAAAATGGCCTCCATATGCAGAACCATAGAAATGTTCTAGCACTCCTCTG
The DNA here is from genome assembly GCA_028015245.1 of Cardamine occulta. Classification (NCBI taxonomy): domain Eukaryota; kingdom Viridiplantae; phylum Streptophyta; class Magnoliopsida; order Brassicales; family Brassicaceae; genus Cardamine; species Cardamine occulta. Next base: position 18,040,183 of record CM051388.1, on the reverse strand, counting down.
ACTTCTTCCTCTGCTATGCATCTTCTAAATAAGCCATCTGAACCCTTCTTGTAAAGATACGGTTCATCCCAGTAGTAATGGTTGATGTCTCTGAAAAACTTTTTCCTGTTGTATGTATCAAGACCGCTAGGAATTTCACCACTTACTAAGTAGTTAGCTAGGTCTGCAAACCATGGTAACTTCTCTTCTTATATTGCTAGGACTTCCTTGAAGTCTGCTCTGGTGCACTGGGTCCCTTCGAAGGTCTTGACTAACATCAATTGTTTCTCTGGCATGGAATCATTGATTGGCAACTGATCTTCAATCCTCATCCTGGATAAGTGATGAGCTACCCCATTTTCGACCTCCTTCTTGTCATCTATCTCCATGTCGAATTCTTGAAGTAGAAGGATTCATCTCAGTAACCTGGGCTTGGTGTCTTTCTTGGCATAAATGTGTCTTAATGCGGCGTGATCAGTGTAGACTATTACCTTTGATCCTATCAAGTAGCTTCTGAAATTCTCAAAAGCGAAGACTACAGCAAGCAACTCTTTTTCCGTGGTAGTATATCTCTCCTGAGCTTCATCTAAGGTTCTGCTTGCATAGTAGATCACATTAAGCTTCTTTTCTATTCTCTGACCCAAAACTGCTCCAACTGCATAGTCCAAAGCATCACACATGATTTTGAAATAGTGGTCCCAATTCGGAGCTTGGACTATTGGGGATGAGATCAATGCTCCCTTTATCAGTTGGAAAGCTTTCAAGCACTCAGAATCGAAGTTGAACTCTTGCTCTTTGCAAAGTAGCCTAGTGAGTGGTCTAGCTATTTTGGAGAAATCCTTAATGAACCGCCTGTAGAACCCAGCATGTCCAAGGAAACTCCTAATATCTTTGACGTTCTTAGGTGGTTGTAGCTGCATCATCACATCGACCTTGGCCTTGTCTACCTCTATTCCATTCTCAGAAATCTCGTGCCCGTAGACAATCCCTTCTCTGACCATGAAATGGCATTTCTCCCAATTCAGGACCAGATTTGTCTCCTCATATCTAGTAAGCACCCTGAACAAATTCAACAAACAGGAGGAGAAGGAGGAGCCATACACGGAAAAATCATCCATGAAGACTTCCACCATCTCCTCTATCAAATCTGAAAAGATAGAGGTCATACACCTCTGAAATGTTACAGGTGCATTGCATAGACCGAAAGGCATTCTTCTGTAAGCAAAAGTTCTATATGGACAAGTAAAGGTGGTTTTTTCTTGGTCATTTGGATGTATCGGGATCTGAAAGAACCCACTATATCCATCTAAGAAACAATAGTAAGGGTGGTTTGCAAGCCTTTCTAGCATTTGATCAATAAATGGCAAAGGAAAGTGATCTTTTCTAGATGCTGCATTTAACTTCCTATAGTCTATACACATCCTATGACCAGTTATTGTCCTAGTGGGTATAAGCTCATCTTTGTCATTCCTTACTACTGTTATACCACCTTTCTTAGGAACGCAATGCACTGGAGATATCCACGTACTATCAAAGATAGGGTAGATAATTTCAGCATCTAACAACTTAAGAATTTCCTTCTTAACTACTTCTTTGAGGTTAGGTTTTAGTCTTCTCTGAGGTTCAATACTAGAATATGACTCATTTTCAAGATGAATTCTATGAGTGCATAAACTTGGTGATATGCCTTTAATGTCATCAAGTGAATACCCAATTGCTCTCCTATACTTTCTCAATTCAGTCAACAACAAATGCAACTCATCATCACTAAGTTTATCATTTACTATGACAGGGTAAGTGGAGTTAGGACCAAGAAAAGCGTACCTTAGCCCTGTTGGAAGTGGTTTGAGCTCAACTTTAGGTGCTCTAAGTTCTGACCAGTCATCCGAGTGAGAGGACTCGAGCTGTATATCGAGTTCTTGGGTCGAGCCTGTACTGTCTGGGTCTGGCGGGGTCGGTCTCGAGTTGCTGCTCAAACTTAAGCACTGAGTTTTGCCAGTTTCAGCCTCAATTGATGCGATGCCCTCTCCATTTAGCTCAACCAAGATTTCAAAGACTTCTGCACCTTCAATTTCCTTGTATGAGTCTAACATTATCTCATAGCCCAAGGTTTCCTTGTGTAAGTAGCCATCTTTACCATCCTTGGTCAAAGCTGTTTGGAGATAATCTTCTTCATTAAGCACTTCAAGTAACTGGTCTACAAGCTGATCCATTTCTTCAATCCAAAAGAGTTGACCCTCTATCGTAGGCTTCTTCATTGTGTCTTTGATGTCAAAATGCATCTTGAGATCTTTTCCCATATTAAGTTCAATTTTTCCATTCTTGACGTCAATGAGAGCTTCAGTAGTGGCAAGGAGGGGTCTTCCTAAGATCAAGGGATCCCTTGGCTCTTCATCCATCTCTAACACCACAAAGTCAGTAGGGATCTCTATAGCTCCAATTCTGAGAGGCAAGTATTCTAACATGCCATGCGGTATCCTTACGGACCTATCAGCCAAAGCAAGAGAAATGTTGGTGGCCTTGAACTTGCTGAAACCCAACCTCATAGCTACTGAAAGTGGCATGAGGCTTATGGATGCTCCCAAGTCGCAAAGACAATTTTTAAAGGTCAATGGACCTAGAGAGCATGGCAATGTGAAACAACATGGGTCATCTAGTTTGACAACATGGGTCATCCACTACCATTCCTTGCACTTCTTAGATCCTTTCTACAATTGCATCATTTATCCACTTATGAGATTGAGGTAGAAGTGCCAATGCATCTAGTATGGGCATCTTCACTTCAATTTCTTTAATATGCTTGTCAAATATAGCTTTGTGCTTCTCCAATATGTCATTCTTGAATCTTCCTGGGAAGGGGAGTTTAGGTTTGTAAGGAGGAAGAACAAATAGTGCTTTTTTCTCCTTGCCAGCTGCAGGTTTTTCAACTGGGGAAGGCTGGATTCGACTGGGAAGTCGAGTTGGTGTGTCGAGTTGGCCAGACAAGTGCAAGTTTGTCTTCTCAGCTTATGTTTCTTCTTGGCATAAACCCTCCCCCTCTTGGTCTTCGCTATCCATAGTGATGGGAGTTGATCCTTCCCTTGCAGGTAGCTCTCTTCCACTCCTTAGGGTGATGGCGTTGATTGGAGCAAAAGCCTTAGGGTTTTGGATTACTTTTCCTGACAGCTGTCCAATAGGCTTTATGGACGAAGTGGATGCGGTATTGTTCTCCATGAATTTAATTTTGGAGTGCAGCGTCTCAATCTTGCTATTGAGATCATTGTAGGAGTAATCAATCTTTTTTTTTATTTCAGCAAGCTTTTTTGTGGTTTCCATTGTACCGGTCGCTTGCCCTTGGAGTAGCTGCTGCATCATAGTTCGTAGGTCCTGGTGGGGGGCAATAGATGGTTGAGCTTGCTGCGGCGCAAAACCAGGTGGGGTACCCATTACGTCTTGCTGTTGGTAGCTACGCTGGAAATTTTGCTTAGGAACAAAACCTTGAGTTTGACTGTAAGGGACAAAAGGCTTGTTCTGGTTCTGTTGTTGTTGAGGATAGACTTGGTCTTACGGGTTAGCCACGTTGGTACTTCTATAAGACAAGTTAGGATTGTTCTTGTAGTTGATAAAGCCCTTGTTGTAGCTACCTTGGTTCTGAATATAGCTGACTTCTTCCATTTGATCACCCTCCCCATCTTGAACTTGAAAGATCTCTTCCTCACTTGCAAAATAAATGTGCTTCTGCCGGCCGAGAAGGATATCCAACTTCTCATTCAAAGCTTTGAGATCCTTCTTACTATTTTCATCAGAATCAACACTTCTTCTCATGCTGCAGTCGTAATCCTCATTGTAGTTCTCATCTGATTGAGCAAGGTTCTCAACGAGTTCCCAACCTTCATCAACATCCTTGTTGAGGAAGTTACCATTGCTTGCTGTATGCAAAAGCATTCTTATCCTTGGGAGAACTCCTCTATAAAGGGTGCTGAGTAGGGATTCATTGCTGAAGCCATGGTGAGGACATCGAGTCGTGTAGCCTTTGAATCTTTCCCAGGCTTCAAAAAAGGTTTCCCAATTTTTCTGAGCAAAGCTGGATATTTCGTTCTGAATTCTAGCTGTTCGAGCATTGGAGAAAAACTTGGCAAGAAAAACTTTCTTGCAGTCATCCCAGGAGGTGATGGAGCCATGAGGTAAATTTTTCTCCCACAGATGAGCTTTGTCACCAAGAGAGAAGGGAAAAAGTCTTAACTTGAAGCCATCTTCACTGACTCCATTGATTTTCGTGAGGCTGCAGAACCTATCAAACTCGTCCAAGTGATCAAGAGGATCTTCCATAGGTAACCCATGGAATTTTTTGCCTTGCACCATAGATATCAAGCCACTCTTAATCTCAAAGTTGTTGTTTTGGATTGTAGGAGGTACAATCCCTTGCCTCTGTTGCCTCTGAGTGTGAGTGTTATGAGCATATCCTGCTCCGATCAATCTTTGCCTCCTCTGAGGTTCTTCGTCTATTGTATTTTGTTGTACTACTCTGATCCTCTCTGCTTGCTCACGTAGCTGACGAATTAACTTAGTCCGATTAATGTTATCGATGAAAGGTAGGAGGTTCTTGTTTCCTTGTGATCGAGTTTGCATACAGGTGAAGCTAGAACTGTTTACGATGACAGGTACCTGAGATGCAAAGATAAATAAGGGAACACTAGGTAAGTATCCAAGTAAGATGGAAAAGAACTTGATCTTAAAAGATCTGAAATCCTAATTGTAACAAACAAAACCCAAATGGCAACGGCGCAAAATTGATAATAGTATTTTTACTCAGGGACTACTTCTATGGGCAAGGGAAATCTAGCAATAGGAACTTTTCCTACTGGATGTAAATCCCCTGTCAGTTATGAAATCCCCAAGTAAAAACAATGCAACTTACTATGTGTGTGTATGCAGAAGGATGTATCAATTCCCTAACATTGTCATTGTAATACTAAGGTGTCAATCCAAATGGGTGTGATGCTAGCAATCAAGATGTGATCAGATACAACTAAGTCAAGCCAGATAGAAAGAAAACATTTATCTAACAACCTAAAAATGAAATGCAGTAAGATAGGTGCTTGACTCGGGTCCTAGACCGAGTCAAGTGACCGAGTCAATGCAGAAAAATGACAAAAAGGTGCACTCGACCACTCTGAACGAGTCAATGAGATCGAGAAAAGCCTGAAAACGACAAACAACTATGCATTCGGGTTCAAGACCTAGTTGAGAGACCGAGTCAAAAGAGATGAAAGACAAAGTGCAATTAAACAATTAAACAGCTGTAAAACAAGATGATAAAGCAATAGAAAGTCAATAGGGATCTAAGGATAGGGTAATCAATCAATAGCAGCTTATGATCATCACTGGTGTTCAACAAACATCAACCACAAAAGCTATTCCCTAGACATCAAATATCTAAAACAATTTAGTCCACTCTCGTGGTAAGAAACCTCAAATCTCATCACTGACATACCAACTTTTGCTTAAGCCACCATGATGAGATAGGCACAAAGAACCTATTTACTAAAGCCAAAAAGCACCCTAAACATCTAATCTCTTAGGTTAGGATGTGCTAATCTCTGGAAAAAGTTGATTCTGATGATTCCATCACACAACTAGAGACGAGGGACACACCACAACTCAAAAAGCAAGAGATGGTAGAAAATGATTCCGAGAAGTGATAATAGTATTTTTACTCAGGAACTACTTCTGTGGGTAAGGGAAATCTAGCAATAGGAACTTGTCTTACTGGATGTAAATCCTCTGTCAGTTATGCAATCTCCAATTTAAAACAATGCAACTTACTATGTGTGTGTATGCAGAAGGATGTATCAATTCCCTAGCATTGTCATTGTAATACTAAGCTGTCAATCCAAATGGGTATGATGCTAGCAATCAAGATGTGATCAGATACATCTAAGTCAAGCCAGATATAAAGGAAAAGTTTATCTAACAACCTAAAAATGAAATGCAGTAAGATGGGTGCTTGACTCGGGTCCTAGACCGAGTCAAGTGACCGAGTCAATGCAGAAAAATGACAAAAAAGTGCACTCAACCACTCTGAACGAGTCAATGAGATCGAGTGGAGCCTGAAAACGATAAACAACTATGCACTCGGGTTCAAGACCGAGTTGAGAGACCGAGTCAAAAGAGATGAAAGACAAAGTGCAATTAAACAATTAAACAGCTGTAAAACAAGATGATAAAGCAATAGAAAGTCAATAGGGATCTAAGGATAGGGTAATCAATCAATAGCAGCTTATGATCATCACTGGTGTTCAACAAACATCAACCACAAAGGCTATTCCATAGACAGCAAATATCTAAAATAATTTAGTCCATTCTCGTTGTAAGAAACCTCAAATCTCATCAATGACATACCAACTTTTGCTTGAGCCACCATGATGAGATAGACACAAAGAACCTATTTGTTAAAGCCAAAAAGCACCCTAAACATCTAATCTCTTAGGTTAGGATGTGCTAATTTCTGGAAAAAGTTAATTTTGATGATTCCATCACACTCTCATGTGGAAATCATCTCAGATCTTGTTCCAGTTGATCAGAAAGCAACAAGTTTTAACCACACTCACCCAGAAGGGAAATTCAACAATCAAGCAATCTTAAACACCAGATCCGATCATAAGCAAGCTACTAATTTATCCCATCCTCAGAAACCTTAAATCACTACTCAAGAACACAAATCATCATCAAGAACATGAACCCAAAAAAATCAAACATTTCAGAATTCATTGAAAATAGTTTAGATAGATAGATTAAGATGAGAATAGTAAGACTGCAAAGAATTAAAGCAAACTAAGTACTAGATTAAGAGAGATCTGAATTACAAAATGAAGAACACCAAGAACAAGGTTTGGAGGCAGAGAAAAACTCTAAAAATAAAAGACATCTATCCTGGATAATACCCAACAATGGTATTTATAGTAAAATACGGAAAACCCTAAAACGGAAAAAGACAAAAAAGAAGTGAATGGTGGTGCAGCTCGAGTGTGTTGGACGTCGAGCACTTGGGTGGTGTCGAGTTGAGACGGGTAGATGTTGTTGAGTGGTGACACGAGTGGTACGTGGTGGAGCTGAGGATGAGTCGGGATGCGATGTCGAGTGCAGACTCGAGTGGAGGTGGGCTCGACCAGAGAGCGTCGCACGGCAGGGATCGAGTGGGGATTCGAGCTGTGCTCGAGTGGCGTAGCGAGTACGGGCTCGAGTGGGGACTCGAGCTGTGCTCGAGTGGCGTGGCGAGTACAGGCTCGAGTGGCGTGGTGAGCACGGGCTCGAGTGGGACTCGAGCTGTCCTAGCATCCATGCTCCAAGTTGTACCTGTTTTAGCTCCAAAATGCAACATGTATGCAAATACTAGTGCAAATTCTCCTAAGTGTAAAAACATAGGAAATTGGACTAGAAATGCTGTGAACTCGAGGTGAAACTAAGCAAATAGGAAGAAAAATGTATGCATAAATCTTGTAAAATACTGTCATATCAAGAAGTGAGCCACTGCGAACCAGATCACCAAACCTGAAAAGACCCATCCCGAAAACCACTAAACCGGGACCGGTTCAATAAACGTAAACCACACGAAACTGGTATTTTAAAATTTCTAACAACTTAACCAATTGATCAATTTATTCCAATATAATAATAATAAAAATGTTCTAACAATCTAGCGGAAACAATTCAACAATAAGCACTAATCTGAATAACAAATATCTAATATAAATAAAATAAATGAAAACTATCCCGATATGTCATCCTGGTCCGTCACCGTAGTTCCACGAGGTTCAGCTAGCTTTATCATTTCCTTTACCTATGCCATTACGAATAGACGCAGTCAGTAGTTAATAAATACTGAGGAGGTGATCAACACGTCTACTAGGTCAATTAGGACAAAAATTACGAAAATACTCCTCTGACATAATCAAATGTCCGGACTCGACAAACAACACAACAATAATTTAATAAAATTAATTCACCGCAAACTAATGAATTAAATAAATCAACGACAATTTATTACATCCAAAATTGACTAAAACAATTAATTTTCAATAATTAATTTAACAATATTTTATAGAAAAATTACATAAAATAATCTCATAAATAACGGCAATTTCTAGCAATTTTTCCGGAATTTATCTCAGCAATAAAAACACCGCAAAAATCACAAAACATAGAATTAAATCCTAACACTGAATTATCTCGGGAAATAATTCCGTAAATCATCCGACCACGGTACTGCACTCACTTTAGCCACTAGTAGCACTTTCCGACACAACTTATCTGCGACTTCCAGAAACTTTTTTTGCGCTGTTTACACCCTCAATTCCTAAACCGGCAACCTAATATAATAAAATATTATTAAATAATATTTAATTATTAAATAATAATTAAGTTCACAATTTATAACGACGTAAGTCGTCCTCTTTGTTGCATGTCTGCAACACACCCGGCGCCAACGACGTCACCGGCGTTCACCGTTCGTGATCCCAGCCTTGACAACACCACCTTGACGCGACGGCCTCACCACCCCACACGATATGGCCACGTGATCCCTCACCACACAGCGTCACGTCACTGACGCGTGTCCGATCCACAGACACCAACTACTCCGGTCAACCCGACGACAACACGCCACCGCATTTCGATCGAATTCCCATCACGTCATAACCTCGACACCATCGCAGACACACGCTCGAATAAGACAACCCAATAAACATCCGATCACGACGACAACAAAAAGAGGAGGTCCTTACCACGATGAAGATGAAATAGAGAGGAAGACTTGAAGCTTAGGAAACAAAGAAGACGCGAAGAAGAAGGAGTTGCGCGACTTATAGATTTTTCTTTCTAGGGTTCTTTCAACTTTTGACAAATACAGCGATCAGTCCTCCAACTTTTCCTACTTTACAAATCTGCCCCACAATTGTTTTTAAAATTATCAATTAAACCCGCCAGCCACAAATTGATTTAAACAATTCAGCCCTTACTTTTAATTTCTCCAACTAAAACCCCAAATATCCAAATTACTGTGAACCCAACTGGTCAATAGGAGGCAACCTCAACGGTATTGAACTGGCCTGAAGCAAAGAGGCAATGGCACATTGTCGAACTTGCAGAAGAAATGCTTCCAAATCATGAAGGCTGGGAAGAGGAAGAAGGAACCCTTGATGAGATATACACAATCGCAAGCCAGTCCAATAGTTGAACCTGTCAAATCACCAGAAGATGCGAAGAGGAGGAGAAAGAAGCACCTCAGCGGATCACATAGCAAACCATACTACTACAGACAAGCGACTAGAACCGAACTAGATAAATCCGAAAAAAAATTAAACAGAGGAAACATAATCCAGTACTGCAGAGCCAGCTAACCCGAGAAAGGTGACCACGTAAGCGAGGCCTTCACTAGACACGCTACAAAGCTAAGCTAAGAAGCAAGAAGGGGAGATAATCACGCTCTAAGGCCAAGCTGTCTGCAACACCAACTAGAGAGAGATTTTCTGCAACTAATAACCCCATTGGCGGAGCGGATGCAAGAACTTACCTTGGAAGACCAGATACAGAAGGAAGTCCAAGACACAATCGCGAACACGTCGACTTAGATCTACAAGCACTAGAAGCCGAACAAACAGTGACAAGGAAAGAGACTCCAGCAAGGAGATAAACCAAATTATCAACACCTAGGAATGCTTTGAACATCCCTATATATAATATTGTGCTCTTAGAATGCAAGTGGAGCATTTGCACATGGCCCAAAAAATTTTGGGTCATTTTTAGATTACCCAAATTTTAAAAAAAAAATTAGTATAGAAAAAAGCCAAATTTTGTTTGTTGGCAAATTTATTGGACCACCCTGATTGTGCAAACTCTCTTTTGTCGTCTATTATACTATTGAGGAAGGAATCTACATATGACTTATTATATAACTATATATCTAACATGAAAGACTGATATATAGTTTAACAAAAAGAGCTATATATTAGTCTTTCACGTTAGAATTTATTATTTCTTATATATGAATGATTTACTTTGTTTTTCCTTGAATGATTTATTTATTTTTTATTTTTTTCTAATGATTTATGTATTTTGGTTTTATTAAGAGTTGAGTCCGTGAAAGCCTTTGCATGTAAGTAAAAGATTTATGTAACTTAAAAGCAACACCAAATACATAAAAGTTGTGCAGGTAGAGAGATGAATACTTCATTTAATTAGTTCACCTTTTTATGAAAATACTTTATATTAAAGGTCAAGTAAACAACTGAAACAACAAAGGAAAAAAAATAAAATAAACAATTTCATTTTTTCAGTATGGTGTCTGTCTTCCATTTCCATATATTTATATAAACAACATCAAATGAGATCCCATTTTCTTATGAATAAAAAAGAAATAAAAGAGAGAATGGGTTGTCAAATCTGGCTAATAGTTTCATTCTTGTGGCTATTCCAATTCTTCGACCACACCGTAAGCTCCGCCGTAGAAGAAAATGGGACGGTGTTTGTGTACGGAAGAGCCGCCGTGGGAACAATAGACGAAGAGTTCATTTGTGCCACTTTGGACTGGTGGCCGCCTGAGAAATGTGACTACGGCACTTGTAGTTGGGACCATGCTTCGATTCTCAATCTGGTTTTCTTTTCTTTTCTCTCTTTTTTTTTTCTTTCCGGCAAAAAGATCGCAACTTGTGCTTTTGGTTGCAGCAATTTACTGGGATGTTTCTTTAGGTGTAATGCATTTTGACTAATACAATAATACATATTGTAGAAAACTCGTTTATTAAAATGGAAACATTATAGAAATTAGACAGAGACAATTAAGAAACAAATGTTTTTTTTTCCTTTTTGATAAACGAGTTTAAGGAAATTCACTAATTTTTAATATTTTTAGTATCTTTTTGATTTATGATTTAATTGTTTTTGGATTAAGGTATAGGGTTTAAGGTTTGGATTTTAGAATCTAGGGTCTGGTTATAGTTTTTTTGTTATTTATGATTTTTTTTTTTGTTAAAGTTTAGGATTTCAAGTTTAGAATTCAGGTTTAAGAATCTAGAATTTAATTTTTGAGGTTTAAGATTTTAGTTTAAAGCTATTTTGTTAATTTTTGTATGAAATATTATCTTTAAATTTTAGCAATTGAGTTTTTTTCTTTTTTTGGTCATTTTTTTAGAAATTGATTAAAATGCAAAATTGGTTCTCTAAATATGAAACATCCTTTGCAAGAGTCTAAAACTGGCTACGCTGGTCTTCTTGCAGGACTTGAACAACACTATTCTTCAAAATGCAATCAAAGGTAATCAAATCACATTCATGATGTATTATCATATTTGTTATGTCAGATTTTGACATTTTTCAATCCATAAATACAGCATTTGCTCCATTGAGAATAAGAATAGGAGGAACATTACAAGACTTGGTAATATATGAGACACCAGATCAGAAGCAACCTTGTCTTCCTTTCACCAAAAACTCTTCCATTCTCTTTGGTTACACACAAGGATGTCTATCTATGCGCCGATGGGACGAGCTCAACGCCTTCTTTCGCAAAACAGGGTACCTTCAAATTGTCTTCTTTCAACTTTGGTTTACTCTCACTCTTCCCTTACCTACCTGTGGTTTGAATCAGAGCTAAAGTCATCTTCGGGCTGAATGCACTCTCTGGGCGTGTCGTAAAACCTAGTGGTGAAGCCATAGGTGCCTGGGATTACACCAATGCTGAATCATTCATCCGGTTTACAGAACAGAATAACTACACCATCGACAGTTGGGAGCTCGGTAAGTTACCTTACAACACATAAGAGAATAAACAAGCCTGATCGAATTCACGCCACATCTACAAGCTGGTTTTGTTTTTCTTAATAGGCAATGAGCTGTGCGGAGGCGGTGTTGGTGCAAGAGTTGCAGCAAATCAGTATGCTATAGACACCGTAAATCTACGAAACATTGTGAACCTAGTTTATCAGAATGTAAGTCCCATGCCGCTGGTGATAGGCCCGGGTGGTTTCTTTGATGCTGCTTGGTTCACAGAATACTTGATCAAAACAGAAAACTCTCTCGATGCTATTACACACCACATCTACGATCTTGGTCCAGGTATCATGAATCCTCAACTATATTTGGTTTGGTTCTTCATTTCCCTTTTAATCACCTGAATGAAAAGAAAACTCTATTTTGTTTGATTAGGAGTTGACGAACATCTGATAGAAAAGATCCTAAACCCTTCATATCTGGACCAAGAGGCAATAACATTTCGTAGCCTCAAAAACATAATTAAAACCTCCTCAACCAAGGCTGTGTCATGGGTTGGTGAGTCTGGTGGTGCCTACAACAGCGGGCGGAATCTTGTCTCTAATGCTTTCGTGTATAGTTTCTGGTAAGAAATAGATATCCCAACAGCAAAAAAATAAGCTTATCATATCGAATATACTCGTACTGATTATTAATGCGTGATGGTAGGTACCTAGACCAGCTTGGTATGGCATCGCTTTATGATACAAAAACATACTGTAGACAGTCTCTGATCGGAGGAAACTATGGGTTGCTAAATACTACTAATTTCACACCCAATCCAGATTATTACAGGTAACATAAGATGAATTTGGTGATAAAAACAGTACTTAACCATAACTAAAAGTCATGCTACTCGTTAAATTGCAGTGCTCTTATCTGGCGACGACTAATGGGAAGAAAGGCATTGTTCACAAGCTTTTCTGGAACCAAAAAAAATACGTTCGTACACCCATTGTGCAAAACAGTCGGTAAGACGAGTTTCCATACAAGAAACTGAAATGATATTATTATTCTCAAATGGATTCTGATGTAACTTTTCATTATGCAGAAAGGGATCACAGTTTTATTGATGAACCTTGACAACACTACAACAGTTATGGTGAAAGTAGAGTTAAATAACACTTTCAGTCTAAGACATACAAAGCACATGAAGTCTCATAAAAGCGTAATGTCCCAGCTGCCTTGGGTTTCTAATGGAGAAATCCAAAGAGAAGAGTACCACTTGACAGCAAAGGACGGAAATTTACATAGTCAGATTATGCTACTCAACGGAAATGCTCTGCAGGTTAATTCAACAGGTGACATACCTCCTCTGGAGCCGATATATATAAATTCGACAGAGCCAATAACAATAGCTCCATATTCCATTGTCTTTGTGCATATGCGAAGCGTTGTTGTACCTGCATGTGCTTAGAGAGCTGCATATGAAAACTCAAGGCAGTTTCTTCATTCAGTTATTTGATTAGAGAAAAAGAAAAAGAAGTGTACCAAGTAATAGAAATAAAACAATTTCCAAAATCCAAAATTTTGTTTGCATTTTATTTCTGTTTTAACATTTAAAACCGAACCGGACTATGAAGCCCCTAAAGATACAACAGACCCAATAGAGGGTCAAATAAAGCTACAAAAACAAACTTAGCCTTTCAATGAAAAAAAAATCGCTAGTTTCAACCAGTAATGCATAAAAATGGCATTGAAAAATAAAATGGGCGCAAGACAGAGAGCATTAACTTTAGCTATATTATAGCTTAGTTGATAAGCCAGTTAATTCCAACATGATTGGAGTATCATTCCCAAACAGCTGCTTATGCAGAAGATAATGTTGTCGTCCAAAGAGCTGTTTTTTCAATGATTCGAAAGCCAAATGGAACCTCTCCAGCTGTTCCATTGCATTAGGATTGTATAAAAATAGTCCATAGTAAAGATCAAAGCTATCACCAGCGGTATTCTCCACCAATTTGAGCAATGTCTCGTAACCTTTGGTATCGATAGGAGTAGATTCCAAGCTCAGCTTCTCCAGAATCCTTCCCACTGTGTGTGTGATAAACTGTGATCCAGCAGCATGACGGTCATGTTCAGCACACGACATTTCCACCATACTACATCCTTCACGGGCAAAGATATCAAGAAAACTGTCACATCTAGATTTTCTCCTATCATCCATTCCGATTCTAACCTTATCAAACACAAAGGAGAGACCGGTCCAGCCATTTTTACCACTCTCTGGTCCAAACATGGGATGTGAGCACAAAATATCAAAATCTTGTGGGAGAGCTTGAAGAAATAAATTCCTCGGGAACTCTTTTACAGAAAGCACATCCACAAAAAGAGTGCTTCTCTTAAGTCTCTGAAACGGGAGTGACTTGAGAACTTTTTCAGTCGAAAGAATCGACGTACAGAGAAGAATAACTTCAGGATGCTCTTCAAATAGATCATCAATGTTTGGTATATAAGAGACACCCAGCTTTGCAGCTTCATCAGTGTAGTCAGTTCTGGAATACGCTAACACCTTGTGACCCTGCTTGACCATGGTTTTTGCTAGAAACTGTCCAAAGTTGCCAAATCCGACAATACCAATCTTGAGCCTTGAACCGTCATTAACACTACCAGAGAGCTCAGGGTTATATTCATACTTCAAAGCAACATCTTTTGACCTGCAGAACAACAAACCAATAAAACATTCGAAATAAGATATCAAACCACCCATTCATCAAGTCTCACAATCTAAACTTTTCCTGAATTCTCTCTCATTTCTTTTCTTCAGCTTTTCTGCACTTGATACTACCATTCTGATATTTGATACTAGCCAGTCGTCAGTTTCTATTCTCCTGAATCACCAATTGAGTGTTCTCTGTTTTTTTTTTAAATATAATTATCGTGGCTGGTTTTTTGATTTACTATTATTTGTTTTTGGTTACAATTTTATGTTTTTAGATACTTGTAAATTGGAGTCTATTTTGCGTTTTTGATGCTAGATAAGACTTGTTAAGATCTGTGCAATTTTCTGCTTGATATATGTGATTCTTGGCTGAAATTTGGGCTTCTCGCTTTCTTAGTAGTGAGCTTTGGGTAAGGGTGTATATATAATCCGAGCTTTCGTGATTCTTTGTTCCACTACTCCTGTTATAAGCAACCTGGAACACTTGTAATAGTAATTTATCCATCATACACCAATTGAAAAGGTAAAGGCAATTGTTAGTGATATGTATTAAATCAATATAAACAAACCATAATGCAGAAAGGTGGGTTATAGATTGAGGGATTTGCAAATTGGTGCTACCTAGTGACTGTTTTCCATATATGTGGAGTCTTATAATGTCCACATTTCTAATGCTGTTTTTTAAATTGAATTAAGGTATGTCGAACAGCAGTGATATCCGGCAGCCGGAAGAGGAAGGAGAAGAGCGGTTGTCTGTGGATGAAATGCTTCAGAAATACTGTGGAGCGTTTGGCCCCTGGTAGTTGATGCAATTTGTGTTGGCTTCTCTCGCTGATCAAGAACCCAAGTGGAGGTATGTTGGGTCGGGTTATTCCAGTGAACTTTCGATCTGTGATATGGATCCAAATACGTGGGAGTGGACCGAAAGTAAAGACGTGTTGACGATGTCAGAGTTCGGGTTGATCTGCGATGATAAATATAAAGTTGCTCTTGTTCAGAGCCTCTTCTTTGCCAGTTGAGACCATAGATGCTTGATACTCTACTGTTCCACTTGTACTGTATGCGCTTAAGACCGTCTTTTTATCTATATATAAGGATTTCTTCTCAATCATGTGGATATTTAATCTAATATATTTTTAAGTCTTTGTTGAATAATTATCCCTAGATGGGAATTCTTGTTTTTGAACCTTTTTTATTTTTATTGTTGATCATTGAATCAGAGATTTAACTTCTTGTTTCTAAATTTACTCAAATTGTTTTGCAAATGCATCCAAACAAACTTATTGTTTTTGAATGTCTGAAAACTGTTGCATTTGTTCCTTGTGGAAGCTATTTTTGTAAATGAATTTTTTTAAAACAAAAAAAAATAAGAAATAAACAAAAAAAGAATCTTCATTTGGAATAAAAATTAGAATAGAGTTAGTAAAATTCAAACTCCATTTCAGCTTTTGCTCTCTTTGCTCTTTTTGTAATTCTACTAAGCCATGTATCCTTTCACAGTACTAAAAAAGCCGGAAAGAATACTTAATGGGCTGGGTACCAAACTAGATGACCATAACAAACAATATTATCACTTAAAATATGATAGCTGGGAAAAATACTAAAAACAAATTTAATTTTCAAGGATTGCTTAAAATATATTCTACTTTTTATTAAACTAAATTAGTATCTGCATATCATAGATAAAAATAAAATCTTTAAATTTTGAAATAAGACTCGTGGTTTGTTATCTAGAAATTAAATTAAATAAATCTTAATTAAGTAAATAAAAAATGAACACATTATCCATAAATTCGAAAAAATTGTATTAATTGAATATAGTATTATAGACATTGTTACATTCACTATCCTAACATTCATATTATATAATCACAAAAATATGATGTAATTTTGTACATATATTATATTCTTCTAATTTATGCATTTTTGTAGTTTCTACTTTTTACTTTCTAGTTATTGTTTCTTACTTTGAGCAATGAAACACATAAAGAAGAGCATGAAACATGAAAGAGCAAAATGGATATCATACGTAGGCTAGGACATGTCATATGTTTCTCCCTTCCCATGAAATACTTTTAATTTATAGCTTCCATATATTATATGACCCTTCTCTATGACAGACTTTATAGCTTCGTAAATTTGTACACCATCATGTTCAAAGAAAAAGAAAAAAAAAGAGAAAAATTTGTACACCATCGACATAAGACATGTCGATTTCCCCCATTTACTTTTCCCCATTAACTTGACGACTATATAGCTTTGTAGTTACATCATAATGTTGCACAGGTTTTGAAACAAAAACTTCTATTTCCTAGATATTATTTGCTTAGTGATTTTTTAAAGATGTTTTAATGTGTCATTTTCACAATCATTCTTACAAATAAAATGTAACATAATTTTAACAAAAAAATAACATGGCACTAAGTCATCAACAACAAAAATACTTCTAAACTAAAAAGCTTCATAAACTAAAAATACTCATTTATATATCAACGAAATAAGATCTCCAAAAAACATAAATTAACCTTAACTAATGTTATAAACCAAAGTACCAAAGCAACATGCTTGATACATCTCATCAACCTTATTGAGTACAAACAATTGATAAATGAATATTGGCAAACCAGCATGAATACGCCTAATAATTTTGTTTTTAAAGATAAACTATAAATTTCGTACTTGTTAGCTTTTTATTATTATTTTGTTTGATAATGGTAAAAATAGATGTAACCAGTAAATGGTTGATATCACTGAGTAATCAGGATTCCCAAGATTTCTTTAAGAGGGACATCGGAATTGATGGCGGCTATGATGAGCTGTTGAGAATCCAAGGCCACGCCATTGGGAATTTGTCTTCTGCACCACATGCCCTTAGTTTGATGCAGAGAATATCTTGTTCAAGGTCAGGTTCAAAATTTTACAATCCCAATAACACTGGATTAGAAGTTGCTGGGCCATTAAAATGTCGACTGGCTGCTATCAACGTTCCAATTTTAATTCCACGTTCCACAATTTATCATCTTCTCTTATTTACTAACATGTCGGTTTTCACGTATTTATCATCATTGTCTGAAATATACATTTAGCTAATATAATCAAATTATTAACTGTTTACTTCACGTGGAACATTTCCTTCCGAGCAGATCCTTATTTGATAATTTCATAAACTTTTAAAGATAAAAGTAAATCGCATACATATTTTACCAAAACCAAGAGCACACATATATTTTACAAAAGAAGAGCACAAATATTTTACAGAAATAAAGAAAGAAGAAAATCACACGTATTTTACAAAAAAAAAGGTAAGAAGACAAAAGAAGAAGAGTGCATAAATGTAAATGTATCCCAACATTCTCTTGCAAATCTCCTAGATAGAAAAATAATCATGCACCAACTATTTAACACTAGATCGCAGCCGTCAGTTATTTGTAGATTCTTAATTATATCTTAGAGCAGTCGTTCCCTGGTGCTCTCACCCTCATGGATTCCAGATATGGTATCATACATCGGCTGGTTCAACGTCTCGAGAAAGAAAAACGCAAGACCTCCTCCCACTAACCCACAAACCGCGAACACCACAAACAGTACCTCCTTCCCTAAAAGCACACAAAATGGTGTATTGATTTAATACACCTAGTAGCACAAGTTTGCAAATCCCTCAATCTATAACCCATCTTTCTGCATTTTGGTTTGTTTGTATTGATTTAATACATATCACTAACGATTGCCTTCACCTTTTCAATTGGTGTATGATGGATTAATTTATATTACTGGTGTTTCAGGTTGCTTATAACAGGAGTAGAGGAACAAAGAATCACGAAAGCTCGGATTATATATACACCCTTACCCAAAGCTCACTACTAAGAAAATGAGAAACCTAAATTTCAGCCAAGAATCACATATATGAAGCAGAAAATTGCACAGATCTTAACAAGTCTTATCTAGCAGCTAAAACACAAAATAGACTCCAATTTACAAGTATCTAAAAACATAAAATTGTAACAAAAAAAATAATAAATCGAAAAACCAGCCACGATAATTGCATTTAAAAAAAAAAAGAACACTCAACTGGTGATTCAGGAGAATAAGAACTGACGACTGACTAGTATCAAATATTAGAATGGTAGTATCAAGTGCAGAAAAGCTGAAGAAAAGAAATGAGAGAGAATTCATGAAAAGTTTAGATGAGTTATTATGGTTTTCAAGAGAGAGGAATATGTGAACTATAACGAGGAAAAATGCCTCCTTTATATAGAAAAGTGAACCGATTAGAAGGTTTTTCTATCGAACAAAAAAAGAAGAAGATTTTTCTATTATATATATATATATATATATATATTGATAACTGCATTATTGTTTTATATTTACTATATCAAATAAATTTATTCCAATGAAATGAATTATTCATCTATATCTTTATTTTATAAATACATTGTTTTCACTATTCATGATGATGTAGTTGAAAGGGTTTAATTTCATCAAAATTTATTAACTTATAATAGCAACTTGTATTCAATACTTATCAACTTTGTGAATAGATTCTTTCACATGCATTTGTTGTAGAAATAATTTACTTTACTTTTTTTACTAATTCATTCTCAAGTTCACAAACAAAAACATTTCAAAACTTACATGCACTTATAAAAGAAAGTTGTGTAAACAATATTATATCATAATATATTTTAGATGTATGTTAGAACCCAAACTGGAAAAGTAATAATCTATTTTTTCCGGTTTCATAAACGTAGGGTCGATTTATTGGTTTAGGTTTTTCCACTTTTCTTTTCCTGAGTTTTCTTTCTTTCCGAGTTCTTTTCTCATAAAGGGTCGGAATTCTTGAGAGTTAGGCTGCCTAGTCTATTTTTCCAAGGCAAAGAGAGACTAGGGCTACACAGTTTGATCCCAAAAGATCAAGCCCGTGACAACCCGCCGACATATCAATCAAAGTACGTCCTAGCTCTCTAGGCTTTCCTGAATTTTTCTCACCCATTTTGTGTCTCTCTTGTTTGATTTCTGGTTTGTGGTGAAGTGGGAAAACATGGGAGCTCTAAGGTTGTGTATGGAGGGATGAATTAACAAAAACAAGATTCTTTTTACAATGATGTTCAGGAGAATATGAAGTGACGACAGGCTATTATTAAAATATCAGAAGGGTAGTAGCAAGTAAAGAAAAACTTAAGAAAAGAAATGAGAGAGGAACTCAGGAAAAGTTTAGATGAGTTATTATGGTTTGCATGAGCGAGGAAGATATGAATGTGAATTATAATGAGGAGAAAAGCCTTGTTTATATAGCGGAGTGACAGAATAAACATAAGCTATTTTCCTTTAAAAAAAATTATGTTTCTAATTGTATGTGAACCGAATAAACAGAAATTATTTTTCCTTTTTTAAAAATTTTACTTTTTCTAATTGTACTATTATTATTATTTTTTATATATCATCTTAGATATATTTATTCTATTGAAATTGAAATTTAGTTTTTTTTTCTGCTAAGAAAATTGAAATTTATCTTTATGAAACAAAACAGTTTTGGTTCTAAAGATTTATATGGAGGGATCAAAAAAAGAAAGAAAGAAAGATTCTCTTTTCACAAATGATGTATTTTAAAAGTTTCACTTTATTGTATTTGAAATATATAAACTTTCTGAATTACGTTTATATTTAATGAGAATTAAGTTTATAACTTTGTGAATGGAATATGTCACATGCATTTATTGTAGAATCGATTCACTTTGTTTTTATCCACTTTCAAACTCCAAAAAAAAAACATTCAAAACTTACATTGGCTTTTAAAGGAAAATTTTGGAAACAATAATTTTTGTATGGTTGTATTTACATCAGAATATATAGAATCCAAACTGAAAAAATTATAATTTTCATTTTTTTTCTAAGTTTGTTAAACGGTGGGGTCCGTTTATAATTGACACAGTAATAATTTTCGTCGTCATGTTTCCAGAACAGTAGGATAGCAAAAGAAAAAAAAAAAGACTCTTCTCAACAAGGAATTTAAGACTAATTTCTTCAAAAGAACTAGACATACGATTCTGTCAACATTGAATTCATAGCAGTAAGAAGGAAAAAATTGAATAAGCAGCAAATCTGTAACATCCCGGTTTCTGAGAAGAGGTTAAGAGATTTGATTTGGCTACCTATATCACCAAAGTGCACTTATCTTTTCCGTCACTCCTCTAGTTAGAACTCCAGAGTTAAGCATGCTTGAGCTGGAGTAGTACTAGGATGGGTGACCTACCGGGAAGTGATTGTCGGTACCGTGTGAGTGAGGCCAAAACACGGGGAAAGATCATGTGGTGATTTGTAGGGATGGTAACAAGTCTGTAGAGCCTCGGGAGATAACAAACCGGCCGTCAGACGAGGGTGAGTGCAGTACCTAGAGGGGACGTCAAGTGCTCATGAGCCCTGGATATGGCGTGGGGCCCCTAGAGGTCGTGGAGGTGCTCACGGACGGAGGCGTTCGGGGCGTTTAAGTGGTATCAGAGCTCTAGGTTATGTCAAACCGGTTCTGACCCGGGAGGCAGTCCTGATAACAAACCGGCCGTCAGACGAGGGTGAGTGCAGTACCTAGAGGGGACGTCGAGTGCTCATGAGCCCTGGATAGGGCGTGGGGCCCCTAGAGGTCGTGGAGGTGCTCACGGACGGAGGCGGTCGGGGCGTTTAAGTGGTATCAGAGCTCTAGGTTATGTCAAACCAGTTCTGACCCGGGAGGCAGTCCTGAGGGCGATGGGTGCGCAACGAGGACGTTGCGGTCTGTTAGTGGGGGTGAGTTGTAACATCCCGGTTTCTGAGAAGAGGTTAAGAGATTTGATTTGGCTACCTATATCACCAAAGTGCACTTATCTTTTCCGTCACTCTTCTAGTTAGAACTCCAGAGTTAAGCGTGCTTGAGCTTAACTCTGGAGTAGTACTAGGATGGGTGACCTACGGGGAAGTGATTGTCGGTACCGAGTGAGTGAGGCCAAAACACGGGGAAAGATCATGTGGTGATTTGTAGGGATGGTAACAAGTCTGTAGAGCCTCGGGAGATAACAAACCGGCCGTCAGACGAGGGTGAGTGCAGTACCTAGAGGGGACGTCGAGTGCTCATGAGCCCTGGATAGGGCGTGGGGCCCCTAGAGGTCGTGGGGGTGCTCACGGACGGAGGCGGTCGGGGCGTTATAAAATCACTAACCAAAAATCTAAAGCTACGAAAATCAACGAAAAGTGATAAAATTTGATCTTAACACACGCTTTCATGTATGTAATTTAAAATTCGTCTCCAAAAAGTATCCATAAATCCTCAAAATCAATTTCTAATCAAGAAATTCTCAAGAACATTTGTACTAACCTTTTTCCAATCAAGACTCTTTGCAGCCCACCAGGAATGTTGCAGATCCACCGCAAGCAAAGAAGACTGTTTATAGAAATTTATCCAAAGAAGTGAAATAGTCATCATCAAAGTCGTCTTCACCCTGTATATAGAAGAATTGCTCCAATTCATGACTCTCATCGGGACAATCAATCCCAAGCAAAAGAAAGAAATTCTAATTTAAGATAATTTGATTTCACCTTAACGATTGGCAGTCCAATTGCACAAAAGCTGCTCCTGACTGCGATTTGTCACGACATGCTTGTGGCTGTTTTTCACTGATCCGGTTTCAGTTACGCCGCCGGAATTTGCCATTGGTCATGGATATAATTAAACTATTAAACTAATGTTTAGTTATATTGTACAGAAGACTATTGTACAGATTCAGTTCAACTCCCACAAAGTAAAAAAAAAAAATTATTAAAAATCAACCTACACAAATCCATCCAGTATAATTAAATATTCTTAAATTTTTTACATCATCAGTCTCGAGTCTGGATGGTATGGTTGGCTGCGGATACTGCTCTGGATTTTAATATTCATGGCCTCTCTTCGAACCATGGCTCAGACATTATTTTACCTTTTTTTTATTTCCATAACCCAATGCAAATTAGGGAGTGTAACATACATATATATACATGATATGACCAAAACAAATGCATGAGAGTCAAGACACAGATCTACCAATCACGCCATTCACAATAGCAGTTCGAAGAACAAAAGATGATAATACAAATCTTAGAGGCTAATAGCTTAAAATATAATAATATTTTCTAATTTTTTTCCGATACAAAGATCAAACTGAATTTGTTACAAATATTAAACCCGCCTAGCCCGCCTAATGACCGCCTAGTCCGCATAGTGACCGCTTAATTACAGTATAATCCGTCAAATTCCTACCGTCTACCTAATATGACTGATTTTTAGAAAATTCAAGCGGTCTAGGGGCGCCTAGTGCCTAGACAATAGAAACATTTGACCATATTTTTGTCAAGTTTACCCTCACGCGCCGATTGACTTTTTTACACATTCATTATAATGTAATGAATATTCATCTTATAAATTAGCATTCTATCTACAAATGTGAATTTTCTTTCTTCTTCAATGAAAGAAAATTAACAATTATGGTAACATTTTTCTTCACATTACCCGCAAGCGTTAACATTTATTTCTCTATATTTCCTACATATTCTCTCTCTTTATCCACCGTTTATGCTTTCTCTTTCTTCCTCATTGGTTTCTTCCTTCTTCGTTTTTTTCTTTCTTCTTCATTTTTTTCTTTCTTCTCTAGTTAAAGGAAACCAAGAATCATGATGAATAAAGATTTGGTGACAAACCGGCCAAGTCCCAGCAAAACTCTAGTGAAGACCCGGTGAAAATTCAATGGAAATCTGGTGTAGATCCGGTGACAATTGACAGGTTTGATTATCTCTATGTAATTGTTATCTTCTTTTGTTATCAAATTTTTTTTATCTTTATTCCGTAACTTTTTTAAAATTAATTTACATCATCTTCTTCATTTTTGTGTGTTGGATCTTGTCACATCTGTAAATATACTAGCGGTGTATTTCCAATGTTTCCCATACACATCACCATTTTATACAATTTTTCCTTTCAAAATTCTCAGTTTCTTTAGGTCAATGGAGTCATCCTTACCTTTACGGAAGTTTTGTGACAATTTTAATCAACATTTCTTTTCTCTCTTTGTAAGTTTTATCCTCGTTTCTTCATAAAAAAAAATCTTTTTGTTTCGTTAATTTCTTAGCACTACTGTTCATCATCTTTTTCATTTTCTCTTGTATTGGATCTTCTCAGATCTATACACGAACTAATCAAATTGGACATCATCTATTTTTCTCTCTTGGACATTCATTTAATAAAATATAGACATTTATATATATTCTTGAATATATGTTGGAAATATGTTTCCTATGTGATGTTTATATGTTAGGATGAGGCTAATGCCCTTGATGGCTCTTCTACTAATCATGCACATGCTACTCTGCTGCTACGTCTGCCATGCACTCGAAGTTGTTATAGAGCCCCTGAATTCTAAGTTTGAATTGCTTCGCAAGGAAGTCTGTAATCTCAGGTAAATAAAATGTTATGAATATCCAATTATTAATATGCATCAGTAAATACTGTCTATCAAATTTTTTGGATGTCCAAATATTATCGGATAAAGATATTTATATATTTAGATTGCTATTCTTTTATAAGTTAGAGATATTTATCTACATAGATTGCTACAACGTGACACTTGGATATCTATTTATTTTGTGTAATGCTTTCAGGGACTTAAGTTTTGGCCCTGATTTAGTGTTGAAGGAAGTAGATATTGTTAACCTCCATGTATTCATCCCAGCAGGACGTCCGAAGGTTAGCCTACTGATTTTTAATCAATCTACTTAACCATTGTGTATGGATATTAATGAGTTTTTTTCGTGTTAAATGTAGGTTATGGACTCATGCGTTATGGTTCTTTAGATAAACTCTCCTAACCTCTATTGAACTGTCTACTGACCTGTGTGCTGACATCCTCCCCTGTGGTTTTGTTGCCCTGTCTAGTGATCCATGTGTTGCTAATCCAGCAACTTCTGCCTCTACTGTCCGTCATGCCCAACCTGCCTTTGCTGCTATGTCTGGCCCTGCAGTCAAAGTTGTTATCGGGTCCTCGAATTCAAAGTTTGAATTGTGTCGCAAACAAGTATATTGTCTCGGATAAATAAAATGTTATGGATATCCAACTATTAAATGCCTTGGTTAATACTGTCAATCAATTTTCTGGATGTCCAAATATAATCAGATATCGATATTTATATATTTAGATTGCTATTCTTTTATAAGTTAGAGATATTTATCTACATAGGTTGCTAAAAATTTAGATAATAATGATAAATGTCTGTGATTTTCTCTTAGATTCGATGATGTAATAGTTTTGATGATTCATGATCTTATATGTGATTTGCATTTTGGTCAATGAAGCAGATTTAATCTCATTTGGATGAATCTAATTTTGTGTTTGTATTTATCTAAAAAGGCAAAATAGAAAAAGAAGATGAAGAAAGACAAGAGGAAAATGAAGAATAAAGAGTAGATTAGATGAAAAAAAAATAAGAGGAACCAGAAGAGTTGAAAGAGAAGAGAGAGAAGAAGAAGAAACGATGGAAGAGAAAGAAGAAATATGAGATGAAAGAGAAAATGGATGTCCACTCTCACTATGTAGGTTTTTCTGTAAATACGCTGGCTTGATGTGATGTGTTTTGGTATTCTTTTGTGTTTTGTTGAAACAAAAATAAGAATTTGTCTTATACCTAATTTGTTGAAAGTTGAAACTTTGATTTTTTTCGTCGGTTTCAATCAATTGATAGTATAAAGGGTGAAATGTCGAACCTAATCTAGAGCATGTCTGTAACACTTAACATGTGGATTAAGCTAGCAAGTCAAGCGATATATTTTAGGGGTTTTTCTTACTAACAACCTAAAATACAGAAATTTAAACTAGAGAGATGATCGTCACACTCTAACAAATCATGAACTAAACATGCGAAATCAAAGACTAGTTGTAAAAACTAAAGTAGCTCGAGTGGGTCACTCGATTGGTGCACTCAAGTGGGTCACTCGAGTGGTGCACTCGAGTGGACTAGTCGAGTGGTATAAGAACTCTAATGAAAGCAGTAGATAAGAGATCTAAAAATGACAACTAGTTCAAATAAAAGACAAAGGGATCTTGGGGATAGACTCATAGGATCATCTACACTCTCACGCCATGGGTGCTAATTTACTAAACTCAGGGTGAATCCCTTGACGACGGATCTCACTTCCAATCCAACCCACTGTCGTGGTGAAGGGTCTCAACAAGTGACTAAGGATCGATCCGTCAAAGTCAAGAAAGACTCATAACAAGTGAGTAGTTGGGTCGTGACGTAAATCAACATCTGATGCACCAACTCTCACGCTATTGTGTCTTAATCCCTGGAAAAACTAGATCTGATGGTTCAAGGCACTTTTGCTGCTCATGAAGTCATCTAAAATCATGATCCTCTTGATCAAAGAGGTACAAGCATTAAAAACGAGAACCCAAGAGGGATTTTTAAACCGAATCAGCATAAATCAGCAAAAACCCATGGCGATCGAGTGAGACTACCTAATCCATCCCCGAAAACCCCTAAAACGACTACTCACTCATCGAGATCATCATCAAAGCCAAAAGCCCAGAAAAGCTAAGACTTGTCATAGATGAAGGATGATCTGATGAGAGAGAATTTTCGAAAAAGGAACAGTAGATCAAGACTCGATCCTATTAAAATTACTAAGAGTTGCAAAATTCCAAATCAAAATCTAAAGATAAACTAGAGAGAGAAAACTAAGAGAGATAAACTAATTATGCGAAAATGGCGCGGAATAATAATTTTCAGATCGCGCGTCTCTTTCTTGCCGAGTTATTATTAACCTCGGTATTTATACATAATAATTTAGGGATAATGAGAATTCGCCATAATTTGTGGAATCTTCTCGAAGCGGTGCTCACCACTCGACCCAGCAGTCGAGTGGTCTGGTCGAGTAGCTTCCTCAAGTCTTCATCCGAGTAGCCTCCTCGAGTAACTTGAGCTTCCTTTGCAGTCTTCAACTCTATGGCTCCATGTCACTCGAGTCATGACTTCTTGCAGAAATCCCTACGTCGTTTCACAGCCTGAGAGGTCATATAAGTGATGACTCCTTGCAGCTCCGAGTACCTGAAATGACCACATGTATGCAAAATGTATGCAAACTAATGCAAAGAGACTAAATATCCTATATGTCAAATAAAAGCAGTAAGTGATAAGAGTAATGCCTAAAACTAATGCTAAGTTGCAATAAAACAATAGTAAAAACATGCCAAAATGCAATGTTATCAAAAGTCAATTACCTTTTAACAAATTCACTCTAAAAAAAAAGTGAATCGATTCTACAATAAATGCATGTGACATATTCCATTCACAAAGTTATAAACTTAATTCTCATTGAATATAAACGTAATTCATAAAGTTTATATATTTCAAATACAATGAAGTGAAACCTTTAAAATACATCATTTGTGAAAAGAGAACCTTTCTTTCTTTTTTTTTCATCCCTCCATATAAATCTTTAGAACCAAACCTGTTTGGTTTCATAAAGATAAATTTCAATTTCCTTAGCAAAAAAAAGATAAATTTCAATTTCAATAGAATAAATTTATCTAAGATGATATATAAAAATAATAATAATAGTACAATTAGAAAAAGTAAAATTTTTAAAAAAGGAAAAATAATTCTGTTTATTCGGTTCACGTACAATTAGAAAAATATTTTTTTTTGAAAAGGAAAATAGTTTATGTTTATTCTGTCACTCCGCTATATAAAGGAGGCTTTCCTCCTCCTTATAATTCACATTCATATCTTCCTCTCTCTTGCAAACCATAATAACTCATCTAAACTTTTCCTGAGTTCCTCTCTCATTTCTTTTCTTAAGTTTTTCTTTACTTCCTGCTACCCTTATGATATTTTAATACTAGCCAGTCGTCACTTCTTATTCTCCTGAACATCATTGTAAAAAAAATCTTGTTTTTGTTAATTCATCCCTCCATACATAACCCTTAGAGCTCCCATGTCAACTTCACCACAAACCTGAAATCAATCAAGAGAGACACAAAATGGGTGAGAAAAATTCAGGACAGCCTAGAGAGCTAAGACATACTTTGATTGATATGTCGGCGGGTTATCACGGGCTTGATCTTTTGGGATCAAACCGTATAGCCCTAGTCTCTCTTTGCCTCGAACAAATAGACTAGGCATCCTAACTCTCAAGAATTCCGACCCTTTATGAGAAAAGAACTCGGAAAGAAATAAAAATCAGGAAAAGAAAAGTGGAAAACCCTAAACCAATAAATCGACCCTACGTTTATGAAACCGGAAAAAATAGATTATTACTTTTCCAGTTTGGGTTCTAACATACATCTAAAATATATTATGATATAATATTGTTTACACAACTTTCTTTTATAAGTGCATGTAAATTTTGAAATGTTTTTGTTTGTGAACTTGAGAATGAATTAGTAAAAAAAGTAAAGTGAATTATTTCTACAACAAATGCATGTGAAAGAATGAAAGAATCTATTCACAAAGATGATAAGTATTGAATACAAGTTGCTATTATAAGTTGATAAATTTTGATGAAATTAAACCCTTTCAACTACATCATCATGAATAGTGAAAACAATGTATTTATAAAATAAAGATATAGATGAATAATTCATTTCATTGGAATAAATTTATTTGATATAGTAAATATAAAACAATAATGCAGTTATCAATATATATATATAATAGAAAAATCTTCTTCTTTTTTTGTTCGATAGAAAAACCTTCTAATCGGTTCACTTTTCTATATAAAGGAGGCATTTTTCCTCGTTATAGTTCACATATTCCTCTCACATTGGAAATACACCGCTAGTATATTTACAGATGTGACAAGATCCAACACCCAAAAATGAAGAAGATGATGTAAATTAATTTAAAAAAAGTTACGGAATAAAGATAAAAAAAATTTGATAAAAAAAGAAGTTAACAATTACATAGAGATAATCAAACCTGTCAATTGTCACCGGATCTACACCAGATTTCCATTGAATTTTCACCGGGTCTTCACTAGAGTTTTGCTGGGACTTGGCCGGTTTGTCACCAAATCTTTATTCATCATGATTCTTGTTTTCCTTTAACTAGAGAAGAAATAAAAAAATGAAGAAGAAAGAAAAAAACAAAGAAGGAAGAAACCAATGAGGAAGAAAGAGAAAAGCATAAACGGTGGATAAAGAGAGAGGATATGTAGGAAATATAGAGAAATAAATGTTAATGCTTGCCGGTAATGTGAAGAAAAATGTTACCATAATTGTTAATTTTCTTTAATTGAAGAAGAAAGAAAATTCACATTTGTAGATAGTATGCTAATTTATAAGATGAATATTCGTTACATTATAATGAATGTGTAAAAAAGTCAATCGGCGCGTGAGGGTAAACTTGACAAAAATATGGTCAAATGTTTCTATTGTCTAAGCCCAAATGATGCTATTGTCTTTTACCCAGTGTTCAAAAAAGCGGTCTAGGCGGCCGTCTAGGCGCTAGGCGCCCCTAGACCGCTTGAATTTTCTAAAAATCAGTCATATTAGGTAGACGGTAGGAATTTGGTGGATTATACTGTAATTAAGCGGTCACTATGCGGACTAGGCGGTCATTAGGTGGGCTAGGCGGGTTTAATATTTTAAAAAAATTCAGTTTGATCTTTGTATCGGAAAAAAAATTAGAAAATATTATTATATTTTAAGCTATTAGCCTCTAAGATTTGTATTATCCTCTTTTGTTCTTCGAACTGCTATTGTGAATGGCGTGATTGGTAGATCTGTGTCTTGACTCTCATGCATTTTTTTGGGTCATATCATGTATATATATGTATGTTACACTCCCTAATTTGCATTGGGTTATGGAAATAAAAAAAGGTAAAATAATGTCTGAGCCATGGTTCGAAGAGAGGCCATGAATATTAAAATCTAGAGCAGTATCCGCAGCCAACCATACCATCCAGACTCGAGACTGATGATGTAAAAAAATTAAGATTATTTAATTATACTGGATGGATTTGTGTAGTTTGATTTTTAATAATTTTTTTTTACTTTGTGGGAGTTGAACTGAAACCGTACAATAGTCTTCCATACAATATAACTAAACATTAGTTTAATAGTTTAATTCTATCCATGACCAATGGCAAATTCCGGTGGCGTAACTGAAACCGGATCAGTGAAAACAGCCACAAGCATGTCGTGACAAATCGCAGTCAGGAGCAGCTTTTGCGCAATTGGACTGCCAATCGTTAAGGTGAAATCAAATTATCTTAAATTAGAATTTCTTTCTTTTGCTTGGGATTGATTGTCCCGATAATAGTCATGAATTGGAGCAATTCTTCTATATACAGGGTGAAGACGACTTTGATGATGACTATTTCACTTCTTTGGATAAATTTCTATAAACAGTCTTCTTTGCTTGCGGTGGATCTGCAACATTCCTGGTGGGCTGCAAAGAGTCTTGATTGGAAAAAGGTTAGTACAAATGTTCTTGAGAATTTCTTGATTAGAAATTGATTTTGAGGATTTATGGATACTTTTTGGAGACGAATTTTAAATTACATACATGAAAGCGTGTGTTAAGATCAAATTTTATCACTTTTCGTTGATTTTCGTAGCTTTAGATTTTTGGTCAGTGATTTGCTGCTTATTCAATTTTTTCCTTCTTACTGCTATGAATTCAATGTTGACAGAATCGTATGTCTAGTTCTTTTGAAGAAATTAGTCTTAAATTCCTTGTTGAGAAGAGTGTATTTTTTTTTCATAAAGATAAATTTCAATTTTCTTAGCAGAAAAAAACTAAATTTCAATTTCAATAGAATAAATATATCTAAGATGATATATAAAAAATAATAATAATAGTACAATTAGAAAAAGTAAAATTTTTAAAAAAGGAAAAATAATTTCTGTTTATTCGGTTCACATACAATTAGAAACATAATTTTTTTGGAGTTTGAAAGTGGATAAAAACAAAGTGAATCGATTCTACAATAAATGCATGTGACATATTCCATTCACAAAGTTATAAACTTAATTCTCATTAAATATAAACGTAATTCAGAAAGTTTATATATTTCAAATACAATAAAGTGAAACTTTTAAAATACATCATTTGTGAAAAGAGAATCTTTCTTTCTTTCTTTTTTTGATCCCTCCATATAAATCTTTAGAACCAAAACTGTTTTGTTTCATAAAGATAAATTTCAATTTTCTTAGCAGAAAAAAAACTAAATTTCAATTTCAATAGAATAAATATATCTAAGATGATATATAAAAAATAATAATAATAGTACAATTAGAAAAAGTAAAATTTTTAAAAAAGGAAAAATAATTTCTGTTTATTCGGTTCACATACAATTAGAAACATAATTTTTTTTTAAAGGAAAATAGCTTATGTTTATTCTGTCACTCCGCTATATAAACAAGGCTTTTCTCCTCATTATAATTCACATTCATATCTTCCTCTCTCTTGCAAACCATAATAACTCATCTAAACTTTTCCTGAGTTCCTCTCTCATTTCTTTTCTTAAGTTTTTCTTTACTTGCTACTACCCTTCTGATATTTTAATAATAGCCTGTCGTCACTTCATATTCTCCTGAACATCATTGTAAAAAGAATCTTGTTTTTGTTAATTCATCCCTCCATACACAACCTTAGAGCTCCCATGTTTTCCCACTTCACCACAAACCAGAAATCAAACAAGAGAGACACAAAATGGGTGAGAAAAATTCAGGAAAGCCTAGAGAGCTAGGACGTACTTTGATTGATATGTCGGCGGGTTGTCACGGGCTTGATCTTTTGGGATCAAACTGTGTAGCCCTAGTCTCTCTTTGCCTTGGAAAAATAGACTAGGCAGCCTAACTCTCAAGAATTCCGACCCTTTATGAGAAAAGAACTCGGAAAGAAAGAAAACTCAGGAAAAGAAAAGTGGAAAAACCTAACCCAAAAAAGCGACCCTACGTGTATGAAACAGGAAAAGATAGATTAAGACTGTTACAGTGTGGGTTCTAACATACATCGGCGAGATATTATGATATAATATTGTTTACACAACTTTCTTTTATAAGTGCATGTAAGTTTTGAAATGTTTTTGTTTGTGAACTTGAGAATGAATTAGTAAAAAAAAGTAAAGTAAATTATTTCTACAACAAATGCATGTGAAAGAATCTATTCACAAAGTTGATAAGTATTGAATACAAGTTGCTATTATAAGTTAATAAATTTTGATGAAATTAAACCCTTTCAACTACATCATCATGAATAGTGAAAACAATGTATTTATAAAATAAAGATATAGATGAATAATTCATTTCATTGGAATAAATTTATTTGATATAGTAAATATAAAACAATAATGCAGTTATCAATATATATATATATATAATAGAAAAATCTTCTTCTTTTTTTGTTCGATAGAAAAACCTTCTAATCGGTTCACTTTTCTATATAAAGGAGGCATTTTTCCTCGTTATAGTTCACATATTCCTCTCTCTTGAAAACCATAATAACTCATCTAAACTTTTCATGAATTCTCTCTCATTTCTTTTCTTCAGCTTTTCTGCACTTGATACTACCATTCTAATATTTGATACTAGTCAGTCGTCAGTTCTTATTCTCCTGAATCACCAGTTGAGTGTTCTTTTTTTTTTTTAAATGCAATTATCGTGGCTGGTTTTTCGATTTATTATTTTTTTTGTTACAATTTTATGTTTTTAGATACTTGTAAATTGGAGTCTATTTTGTGTTTTAGCTGCTAGATAAGACTTGTTAAGATCTGTGCAATTTTCTGCTTCATATATGTGATTCTTGGCTGAAATTTAGGTTTCTCATTTTCTTAGTAGTGAGCTTTGGGTAAGGGTGTATATATAATCCGAGCTTTCGTGATTCTTTGTTCCTCTACTCCTGTTATAAGCAACCTGAAACACCAGTAATATAAATTAATCCATCATACACCAATTGAAAAGGTGAAGGCAATCGTTAGTGATATGTATTAAATCAATACAAACAAACCAAAATGCAGAAAGATGGGTTATAGATTGAGGGATTTGCAAACTTGTGCTACTAGGTGTATTAAATCAATACACCATTTTGTGTGCTTTTAGGGAAGGAGGTACTGTTTGTGGTGTTCGCGGTTTGTGGGTTAGTGGGAGGAGGTCTTGCGTTTTTCTTTCTCGAGACGTTGAACCAGCCGATGTATGATACCATATCTGGAATCCATGAGGGTGAGAGCACCAGGGAACGACTGCTCTAAGATATAATTAAGAATCTACAAATAACTGACGGCTGCGATCTAGTGTTAAATAGTTGGTGCATGATTATTTTTCTATCTAGGAGATTTGCAAGAGAATGTTGGGATACATTTACATTTATGCACTCTTCTTCTTTTGTCTTCTTACCTTTTTTTTTTGTAAAATACGTGTGATTTTCTTCTTTCTTTATTTCTGTAAAATATTTGTGCTCTTCTTTTGTAAAATATATGTGTGCTCTTGGTTTTGGTAAAATATGTATGCGATTTACTTTTATCTTTAAAAGTTTATGAAATTATCAAATAAGGATCTGCTCGGAAGGAAATGTTCCACGTGAAGTAAACAGTTAATAATTTGATTATATTAGCTAAATGTATATTTCAGACAATGATGATAAATACGTGAAAACCGACATGTTAGTAAATAAGAGAAGATGATAAATTGTGGAACGTGGAATTAAAATTGGAACGTTGATAGCAGCCAGTCGACATTTTAATGGCCCAGCAACTTCTAATCCAGTGTTATTGGGATTGTAAAATTTTGAACCTGACCTTGAACAAGATATTCTCTGCATCAAACTAAGGGCATGTGGTGCAGAAGACAAATTCCCAATGGCGTGGCCTTGGATTCTCAACAGCTCATCATAGCCGCCATCAATTCCGATGTCCCTCTTAAAGAAATCTTGGGAATCCTGATTACTCAGTGATATCAACCATTTACTGGTTACATCTATTTTTACCATTATCAAACAAAATAATAATAAAAAGCTAACAAGTACGAAATTTATAGTTTATCTTTAAAAACAAAATTATTAGGCGTATTCATGCTGGTTTGCCAATATTCATTTATCAATTGTTTGTACTCAATAAGGTTGATGAGATGTATCAAGCATGTTGCTTTGGTACTTTGGTTTATAACATTAGTTAAGGTTAATTTATGTTTTTTGGAGATCTTATTTCGTTGATATATAAATGAGTATTTTTAGTTTATGAAGCTTTTTAGTTTAGAAGTATTTTTGTTGTTGATGACTTAGTGCCATGTTATTTTTTTGTTAAAATTATGTTACATTTTATTTGTAAGAATGATTGTGAAAATGACACATTAAAACATCTTTAAAAAATCACTAAGCAAATAATATCTAGGAAATAGAAGTTTTTGTTTCAAAACCTGTGCAACATTATGATGTAACTACAAAGCTATATAGTCGTCAAGTTAATGGGGAAAAGTAAATGGGGGAAATCGACATGTCTTATGTCGATGGTGTACAAATTTTTCTCTTTTTTTTTCTTTTTCTTTGAACATGATGGTGTACAAATTTACGAAGCTATAAAGTCTGTCATAGAGAAGGGTCATATAATATATGGAAGCTATAAATTAAAAGTATTTCATGGGAAGGGAGAAACATATGACATGTCCTAGCCTACGTATGATATCCATTT
The DNA here is from genome assembly GCA_028015245.1 of Cardamine occulta. Taxonomy (NCBI): domain Eukaryota; kingdom Viridiplantae; phylum Streptophyta; class Magnoliopsida; order Brassicales; family Brassicaceae; genus Cardamine; species Cardamine occulta. The sequence goes on along the minus strand of CM051388.1, from coordinate 18,006,077 downwards.
TGCTCTTTCATGTTTCATGCTCTTCTTTATGTGTTTCATTGCTCAAAGTAAGAAACAATAACTAGAAAGTAAAAAGTAGAAACTACAAAAATGCATAAATTAGAAGAATATAATATATGTACAAAATTACATCATATTTTTGTGATTATATAATATGAATGTTAGGATAGTGAATGTAACAATGTCTATAATACTATATTCAATTAATACAATTTTTTCGAATTTATGGATAATGTGTTCATTTTTATTTACTTAATTAAGATTTATTTAATTTAATTTCTAGATAACAAACCACGAGTCTTATTTCAAAATTTAAAGATTTTATTTTTTATCTATGATATGCAGATACTAATTTAGTTTAATAAAAAGTAGAATATATTTTAAGCAATCCTTGAAAATTAAATTTGTTTTTAGTATTTTTCCCAGCTATCATATTTTAAGTGATAATATTGTTTGTTATGGTCATCTAGTTTGGTACCATTAATTAAGTATTCTTTCCGGCTTTTTTAGTACTTTGTGAAAGGATACATGGCTTAGTAGAATTACAAAAAGAGCAAAGAGAGCAAAAGCTGAAATGGAGTTTGAATTTTACTAACTCTATTCTAATTTTTATTCCAAATGAAGATTCTTTTTTTGTTTATTTCTTATTTTTTTTGTTTTAAAAAATTCATTTACAAAAATAGCTTCCACAAGGAACAAATGCAACAGTTTTCAGACATTCAAAAACAATAAGTTTGTTTGGATGCATTTGCAAAACAATTTGAGTAAATTTAGAAACAAGAAGTTAAATCTCTGATTCAATGATCAACAATAAAAATAAAAAGGTTCAAAAACAAGAATTCCCATCTAGGGATAATTATTCAACAAAGACTTAAAAATATATTAGATTAAATATCCACATGATTGAGAAGAAATCCTTATATATAGATAAAAAGACGGTCTTAAGCGCATACAGTACAAGTGGAACAGTAGAGTATCAAGCATCTATGGTCTCAACTGGCAAAGAAGAGGCTCTGAACAAGAGCAACTTTATATTTATCATCGCAGATCAACCCGAACTCTGACATCGTCAACACGTCTTTACTTTCGGTCCACTCCCACGTATTTGGATCCATATCACAGATCGAAAGTTCACTGGAATAACCCGACCCAACATACCTCCACTTGGGTTCTTGATCAGCGAGAGAAGCCAACACAAATTGCATCAACTACCAGGGCCAAACGCTCCACAGTATTTCTGAAGCATTTCATCCACAGACAACCGCTCTTCTCCTTCCTCTTCCGGCTGCCGGATATCACTGCTGTTCGACATACCTTAATTCAATTTAAAAAACAGCATTAGAAATGTGGACATTATAAGACTCCACATATATGGAAAACAGTCACTAGGTAGCACCAATTTGCAAATCCCTCAATCTATAACCCACCTTTCTGCATTATGGTTTGTTTATATTGATTTAATACATATCACTAACAATTGCCTTTACCTTTTCAATTGGTGTATGATGGATAAATTACTATTACAAGTGTTCCAGGTTGCTTATAACAGGAGTAGTGGAACAAAGAATCACGAAAGCTCGGATTATATATACACCCTTACCCAAAGCTCACTACTAAGAAAGCGAGAAGCCCAAATTTCAGCCAAGAATCACATATATCAAGCAGAAAATTGCACAGATCTTAACAAGTCTTATCTAGCATCAAAAACGCAAAATAGACTCCAATTTACAAGTATCTAAAAACATAAAATTGTAACCAAAAACAAATAATAGTAAATCAAAAAACCAGCCACGATAAATATATTTAAAAAAAAACAGAGAACACTCAATTGGTGATTCAGGAGAATAGAAACTGACGACTGGCTAGTATCAAATATCAGAATGGTAGTATCAAGTGCAGAAAAGCTGAAGAAAAGAAATGAGAGAGAATTCAGGAAAAGTTTAGATTGTGGTTTTTAAGAGATACGAATATGTGAACTATAATGAGGAGAAAGGCCTCCTTTATATAGAAAAGTGAACCGATTAAAAGGTTTTTCTTTCGAACAAAAAAAAGAAGGTTTTTCTATAATATATATATATATATATATATATATATATATTTATAACTGCATTATTGTTTTATATTTACTATATCAAATAAATTTATTCCAAGGAAATGAATTATTCATTTATATCTTTGTTTTATAAATGCATTGTTTTCACTATTCATGATGATGTAGTTGAGAGGGTTTAATTTCATCAAAATTTATTAACTTATAATAGCAACTTGTATTCAATGCTTATCAACTTTGTGAATAGATTCTTTCACATGCATTTGTTGTAGAAATAATTCACTATACTTTTTTTACTAATTCCTTCTCAAGTTCACAAACAAAAACATTTCAAAACTTACATGCACTTATAAAAGAAAGTTGTGTAAACAATATTATACCATAATATATTTTAGATGTATGTTAGAACTCAATCTGGAAAAGTAATAATCCTTTTTTCCGGTTTCGTAAGCATAGGATCGATTTATTAGTTTACGGTTTTCCATTTTTCTTTTCCGGAGTTTTCTTTCTTTCCGAGTTCTTTTCTCATAAAATCTAGTGCAGTATCCGCAGTCAACCACTTAAATTCACTGATGAAAATTATATTTTTTTCAGTTTGGATTCTATATATTCTGATGTAAATACAACCATAAAAACTGAATTTTCATCAGTAGGACAGCAAAAGAATAAAAAAACAAATACACTCTTCTCAACAGTGAATTTAAGACTAATTTCTTCAAAAGAACTAGAAATAAAATTATATATCCGACGGATTACTCACGGATATATAATTTTATTAATAATATTAATAATATTTAATTTATTATAATTAATACTAATTAATTGTAGTTAATTATAATTAATATATAAAATTAATTCGGAATAAATATAAATTAAGATTTAAAATTATAATTATAAATAAATTTTAATTATAAAATTTCAATTAAAATTAAAATTTTAATTTGTTTTCTTCTAAAATGAGAAATGAATACCTTGTTACATATTAGAAATTAATTTTAATTTTCGACGGATAGCAAAAAATTTAAACAAATTTAATTCACGCAGACAACTTACGCGGTCAAATTTTCATTTTCCGTCGGAAATCTGTCGGAAATTTCTGACAGATTTCCGACGGAAAATCTAAAAATATATATAAACCCATATGCAACATGTTTAACACATTTGATATAGTATCGTCGGAAATCTGTCGGGAATTTCTGATGGATTTCCGACGATTTTGTGGTTTCGTGGTCGTTTATGATCCGTTTCTCTTGAAATATGTTTGTAATATGATTTGTTACTCATTTAAACAAATACCTTGTTACATATTAAATATACCAAAATTAGAAAATTTTATTTGTTATGTTTATAAATCATCGCTTAAGTATATGTATCATTGTCTAACATGTAAACATGATTGTATGAATTTTTCTAATTTTGGTATATATGATATATAACAAGGTTTTTGGTATTATTTTATGATTGAAATGAGTAACATAGCATCCTACAAACATATTTCAAGTTAAACGGATCGTAAAAGACACGAAACCACAAAATCGTCAGAAATCCGTCAGAAATTCCCGACGGTTTTGTGGTTTCACGTGTCTCGTTCTAAGATTTAGTCTGACATATGATTAGAAAAGCCAAAAAACAAATTCCGTCAAAAATCCATCGGAAATCCGTCAGAAATCCGTCAGAAATCTGTTGGAAATCCGTCGGAAAATATCCGACGGATTTCTGACGTAACTAGGTGTGTCCGTCGGAAAGCCGTCGGAAATTAATCCGTCCAAAATTTCAGATGGATTTCCGATGGAATCGTCAATTTTCATGTCTATCGGAAATACGTCGCAAATCCGTCAGAATTTTCCGACGGATTTATATTTTGTCGGAAATTCCATCGGTTTTACGGTAAATTTCTTGTAGTGATAGTGCAACGTGAAGATGTAGAAAAATTACGGTGATCCTTCACCATTTTCAATAGGGAAATAGTTAGTCCAAAAACTATTAAACAAGTTTTGGTGCTTTAACACATTGAAAAAAGGAGATAGCTATCACTATTAAAAACATTAAACATACCTGATTAAATCATAGCAAAAATAATTAAACAACAAAATATAGCTTGAAAAAAAGTTCAAGAATATATTTATTTTGTTGTATCGATTATTCTTAGAAGAGCACATACATTTTGATGTGATTTCATTCAGTAAAAAGGTCTTTCATGCATATAGTATGAGTGTTTCAGAATGAGTTACTACTTATTACACAATGAATTAAAAATCTCGAATTGCTTTTTAAAGATATGGTTTTGTGTGTAAATTAAAGGTATTTGTTTGGGAAAAATGTCTAAAAATCCTCAACTTAAAAAAATGTTGACAAAATTCTTCAGTTTTGCATGCGATGAAACGTATACAGCCAACTTTTGTTGACTTTCTATTTTAATCACAAACTTTGGTTGACTTTACCAAATTAATCATGTCGTTAACTCGTCTAATGGAACAAATTTACAGTCTATCTTGTTTCGTCAGCCGACTTAACGACATGACTAACTTAGCAAACTCAACAAAAGTTAGCAATGAATCTAGAAAGTCAACAAAAGTTTAGCATTTTTCTAACTAGACAAAGTTGATAAAAAATTTCACCCCTTTTAAAAGTTGAGCATCTTGTTTTTCCTCTTTGTTTTTTGAGATTATTTGCTAGACTACTTTAAATTTTGTTACACTTTTGCAAACTACACCATAATTTACAAGATTGAAAATCTACCTTTTATATTAAAACAAAATGGTATTTTTGTCCTTAGTTAATAACTTAAAATTTAAAAATAAAAATAAAATATTTTGATTATTTATTTTTTATAAATAGTTAAAAATAATGAATTTAAATATAATAAATATTAAACTTAATTTTAACATTAATTCGATTTTCAAAATATAATAATTTTTTAGATTTTTTTGGGAACTTGAGATTTTAGATGATATATATATATATATATATATATTTTTAATTAATATTTAATAACTATTATTATGTTGTTTAGTTATATTTTAAGAATACCAAAAATAAATATTTTTTATGGAAGAAAATAAATTTATATATTTTAATTAAGATAGTTATTTTTAAAATTATTTTCTAGTTTTGATTTAGTGAAGATTCAAATAATATATACATACATATATTTAATTAGATTTAGATAAATTTTAAAAAATTTTAGATCATGACTAATCTAAACATCATAACTAATTTTCAAAAATTAATTTTGAATTTTAACATATAATAAAAATTCTAGATTTTTAAAATTTAATTAAGAGTATAGATAATGATATCATAGCTTATATAAAAGATAAGTAATCCATGAAATAATAAATTATAAACTAAAATTAAATAAGAAAAGTTATTTTAAAATTAAATGTAATTATTAATAAAAAATTGTATTGTATATTGTTTTAGTCAACATAATTATTTTTAATTAATTACGACTTTAAACTATAGGATCAAAATAATATTATGAATTTTATAATTTATTTAAATTTTTACAGAAAATTATCTACCCAGCTAATACGAAATACCAAAAAAAAACACAAATTTTATCATAACAGTTTTTTCCCTTGAGACCAAACTATTTAAAAAAAGGTCAAAATTAGAACTTAGTTAAAAGGTTACGTTATGCAGTTTTATGCTTAAGACCCAATCTATTCTCCTCGTCCAATTAAATACCTCCACGTATCCTCAAGTTCATTCATATATCAGATGAATTATCATCAATACCTCGGGATAATCTCCCAAATCAAATGTCTTCTTCAACTTTGAGGTATTCCTCACTTCCGAATCTCATCTCTCTCAATTTCTTTAGATCTGTAATGGATTCAATTAAGTAAACGACGTTCACAGATTGATTTAAATATTTTATATGATTAATAATTCTCTCTAATTTATCATTAGATTTATGATTTTGCGAATTGTGTAAACTACGAAATCCCAAATCTGGTGTTGCTACAGGTGAAAAACTGAGTCCGAGATTTGGGAGATTGAGGCACAAAACAAGAATGGTCAAGGTCACTGTGATGCATCATTTGCTTATAATCTGTGTGTTCTTGAGCTCAGTGTTGTTATATGGAGAAGCTGGGATCACAAGTAGTTTTATTCGATCCGAATGGCCCGCCATTGATATACCACTTGATCATCACGTTTTCAAAGTCCCAAAAGGTTATAATGCTCCACAACAAGTGAGTAATCTTTATATTCATGCTGCTTTAAGACGAAACGAATTTTAGAGTAAACGCTCTTATACCATAGCAGAAGCAAAGTTTGTTATATAAATTTGTTTTCTTAATTGATCAAGAACATACACAAATGTGTGTATTTATTATACACAAATCTGAATCTCAATTTGAACTTAACCAATATTGAATAGGTGCATATAACTCAAGGTGATTATGATGGTAAGGCTGTTATCATCTCATGGGTTACTCCAGACGAACCTGGTTCTAGCAAAGTGTATTACGGCGCGGTGCAGGGGAAATATGAGTTTGTTGCTGAAGGGACATATTCAAACTATACATTTTATAAATACAAGTCTGGGTTTACTCATCACTGTCTTGTTTCTGGCCTTGAGGTAACTATACCAAGAAGATTTTGCTTATTGGTTTTACTTTTTGTTTCTCAAGAATTATACAAAACTGATATAAAGTATACATTTTGGTGGCAAAGTTTTTGTCTTTGGACCTATGTGATCTTAGTTTTTATTTTGATGGTTTGATTACATTCAAATAGAGTTTTTATTCCTGTTGTTTATTGGGATGATGCGAATCGTTATATGTTGTCTGTTCAGTATGATAAGAAATACTATTACAAGATTGAAAGTGGTGAATCTTCTCGAGAGTTTTGGTTTGTTACACCACCAGAAGTACATCCAGATGCTTCCTATAAGTTTGGTATTATAGGTATGTCTTATATTTTTCTTGTTATGTGTTACTTGTCAGTTCTAAAACAGATCCATTAGTATTTTGATCTAAATGCATATGTGCCAAACTGAGTTTCATTTACGAATTGTAGGTGATATGGGGCAAACATTCAACTCGTTATCCACACTGGAACACTACATGCAGAGTGGAGCTCAAGCTGTCTTATTTCTAGGAGATCTCTCTTATGCTGATAGATATCAGTATAACGACGTTGGTGTGAGATGGGATAGTTGGGGCCGTTTTGTGGAGCGTAGTACTGCTTATCAACCATGGCTCTGGTCTGCGGGGAATCATGAAGTAGATTACATGCCATACATGGTAAATATACTAACTTACTACCTACCTAAGTAACCAAAATAGTTGAGCTGTTCCAATGCTTAAAGAGAGATACGAATTGGTTACATGAGTTTTGATATGATAAGAAAATGAAATTTTCATTAAAGCTCTTAGTTGTAACTTTGGTTGAGCGCTTAACTTCTGTTTTTTTTACTCCTGAGTTCTCAAGTATGTGTAACATTTACAGGGGGAAGTTACGCCTTTCAAGAATTTTCTCCAGCGTTACACTACACCTTACTTAGCCTCAAAAAGTAGCAATCCTCTCTGGTATGCCATTAGGCGTGCGTCCGCTCATATCATTGTCCTCTCCAGCTATTCTCCTTTTGGTAATATCTCAACTGCTCAATAACATCCCCTGCATCCATATTTTTTCGTCTTTATTCATATAAAAAAATGGTATTGTCTGCTGTGTTTCCTCGTTAAGCATTACTCTTTCCGAGTGTTCTGCAGTGAAGTATACCCCGCAATGGGAATGGCTTGATGAAGAGTTGAAAAGAGTTGACAGGGAGAAAACTCCATGGCTAATTGTTCTGATGCACGTCCCAATTTACAACAGTAATGAAGCACACTTCATGGAAGGTGAAAGCATGCGAGCAGCTTTTGAGGTGTGGTTTGTCGAATACAAAGTTGATGTTATCTTTGCTGGACATGTTCATGCCTACGAAAGATCGGTACTTGCTTATGACCATAAACTCCTCATAGCTTTTATACGTTTCACTGTGTGTAGTTGATGTTTTCTTTCATCTCAGTACCGAGTATCAAATGTGCGGTATAATATATCAAGTGGAGATCGTTTCCCAGTTCCAGATAAGTCAGCTCCCGTTTATATCACAGTTGGAGATGGAGGAAATCAAGAAGGTCTGGCGGCAAGGTGAGTAACATTCAGGTCCATTAAGATTTTGAGCCTTGGCGTATGATTAGAACATAGCTATGAAACTGCTCTCTAACCAACTCGCAACAGCTCTAATCTGCTACATTCAGTTCTAGGCTAGATACAGTAGACCTATAGCTAAGAGTAGAGCTGCTGAACATCATCACCAGAGCTGATCAAAATGATAATAATGTCTGCAAAAGTCTTATATTTGTAATTATTTTTTTGTTTCAGGTTTAGGGAACCACAGCCAGATTATTCTGCATTTCGAGAAGCTAGCTACGGACACTCTACTCTAGATATTAAAAACCGAACACATGCGATATACCACTGGAACCGAAATGACGATGGGAAGAAAGTAGCAACGGACGAGTTTGTGTTACACAATCAATACTGGTAAGTTTGCTAATTCTCACTTTAGTAACCATAAGTAACTGCCTCGATGCAGAGCTAAGCGAAAACAAAGCGCAGGGGAAAGAATATTCGACGGAGAAAGCTTAAGAAGCATTATATCAAGAGTGTTGTGGTTGACTGGATTGCCAGTTGATTCACTAAGTCTGCTTCCTCTGCTTTCTATCAAAGTGTGTGAAGACATTCGTACCAGATCTGATATGATGATGTTACTTATTACTATTTCTGCCATTTGAAAATGTTATTTATTATTTGTTACCTTTTCACTTATGAAGGCAATTAATATATGCTATTAGTCTTTTACTGATTTGAGATCTCTACTTCCGGATTTTGGATTTGTGAATAATGTATTCCGTATATCGGAGTCTTATAATATGCTTTGAACTAGTGCAACATCAAGGAAACTGGAATTAGTACGAAAAAAATAAGTACTAATTATTATTTCTTCTCACACACATGTACAAGCTTGACATCGTAGCTGAAGTTATGCTTTTGCGGTTGAAGCTTTGTGGAATACCGATTGAACAAACTCGGGTTCGCCTACATTGTGAGAATGAATAAGCAAATGCCTGTCTTGTAGTCCTCAGCAGAGTCGGAGTGCGTATGAGGGTACAATGTATAAATTCGAGGTTTGGCCCCAGCAAATGATTCAGAGGTGATTGAAAATTAGGCAGTAGCCAAATATCTGTTAGAAAGACCAAAAACTGATATTGTATCCAAAGACAATACTTAACCACAAAAGCAGAACACTTTCTGAGTTTTATTCATTTATACACTAAGAGAGAGACGAGAAAGCGAGCGAGATCCTCACACAGATGTTCTTGTGGCTCCAACAAAAGCTATGAAGAACGATCCAAACCTCTGTACAAATGTAATGAGCAGAAACAAGCTAAGAAGAGATGGTCAAATCTTCCTTGCATGTAGCCTTGTTATGTCCTACTCCTCCACACTTTGTACAGCACACGGATCGTCCTCTTTTCCTGTCTTTGATTCTCTTCTCCACTCCCTGAACTCGGGAAAACAGAGGCGGAAGTACTTGTTCATCCTCTTCCTTATTGCTACCTTCATTCTCCATCAAAGTTAAGTCAATCACAACTGCTCCTAGAGCTTCTGAATACGTTGATCGGTAACTCTCAACTGTTAAGAAACTTGAACAATAGTCATATAGATTTCTTCCTTTTGTGTTTAGGACAGCAATCACGTGCTGGCAAGGAAGACCTGTGGGTTTCCACCCGAAACAGCTGCAGGTTTGGTTCCTGACATCCACGAGTTGAACAGACCCGTCATGAACCTCGAAAAGTGTATCCGAACAAAAGAAAACTTTCAGCATGCTTGCTTTCTTGCATTCTTCCACTAGATTTTCTTCCTTAGACGGCACAAGTTGGCTGAACCATTCTTTTGACTTCACCTGGCTACTGTTTACCAACTCCACAATTTTACTCAAAAATGCCACGAGCTTCTGGACAATGGAAGTTTCCTGAATTTCTTCAATCCACTTTGAGTAGATCTCTCCCACATCTGACGTAATATGGCTGTATGGTTCACCTTCAAATAGTGCACTAGCCCAGTGCTTTGGTTCAATCTGCATTACCCAATCATAAGCTCTAGGAGACACTCGTTTTATTTGCTCGGTGTAAACCTTAAACCCATCAAATCGATCAGCACGTGCTGCAGCCAGTAGATAGTACGATAAGGATGGCTTTCCATCTCCAAGAAACGGACCTCTCAGGCTTCTCATAAAATCCTCCATCAAGTAATGTATCGAATAACCATGATGGGCATTCTCGAAAATCTCCAACACAGAACTCTCTAGTCCTTTCTCTCGGTCAGAAACAAAGGTAAGGGCTCGCAGACTTGGCACAGCTACTTTTAATTGTTCCAGAAACCACCGCCATGTTTCATCAGTTTCCATATCCACAAGGGCAAATGCCACGGGAAGCACGGCATCATCCCCATCCAAGGCAGAAGCTATTAACAAAACCTCATGGTACCTAGACTTAAACGGAATGGCATCAAGGAAAAGAAGCGGCCGGCAACCAGTTTGAAAGCCTTGTATACAAGATTTGAAGGACAGAAAAAGCCGCTGAAATCTTCTGTCCTCACCAACCACAAGATCAACCATACTTCCAGGGTTTGTCTCAATTACCTTATTAACAAAATGAGGCAAATGCTTATATGACTCTTTAAATGATGTATGAAGTCCTCCTTTGGCTTCATCAATGCCTCGTCTTATAGTGCAATAACTGAGCTCAATACCAAAATCTTGAAAAATCGACTCAGCAATGTTCTTAGTCTTCTGATTCGGATTCTCCTGCAACCTCTCCTTGATGATACTCACCACCCAGTTCTTTTTTGGATGAGCAGATTTCCAAGATTCGCCCGCACATGTATGCCTTCTGTTAAATTTTTTTATCCTAAACACGCTCTCAGATGGTACCCATGATGCATAAATCTTCCAAGGACAACCACCAACTAAACAAACCCCACACGCACGATTTGATTCATTCTTCCTCAATCTGTACCCAAAACGACAAGCAACCGCATATTTCTGCAGCGCATCACGAAATTCAACAACACTCTCAAATCCTTGGCCCACACCAGTAATGCAACGTTTCCATGAAGCTACCAAGCTCTCTACAGAACCATCGTTCGCATCAGAGATAGAATAATTAACCTCGCGCTCAGAGTCAAGATCCTCAGTCTCAGGGTAATAGGTCTCAATATCCTGCACATAGTCTTTGTCATCATCGACATCATCATCATCAGCATCGTCCTCATCACCATCGTCAGCATCATCTTCGCCACTATTGACATATTGATCATTATCATCAGTTTCTATTACAGGCTTTCGAATTTCTCCCCTGTTTCTTAAGGATCTTCTCCTTGTATCCCCGATGTTTTCATCCTGGAGCAAAATGCTGGGTTCTTCCATCACACGTCTTCGTTTACTAGCACTTTTAGGGGAACTAGTTGTCACACCACACACAACACTTAGAGACATTGGAGAGGAGCTTTGGGTACCCATGAATGATTCTTTGGAACTTTTGGGAGTCAGTTTAGAGTTATTGGAAACAAGACTCTTCTTCCCTTTCTTCTTGGATTTTCTTGAGGTTGATTTCGCTGCTAGTGCTGGATTGTCGGATATTGTTACGGGAATGTCAATAAGGTCACCAGATTCAGAAGTAATTCTGGGGACGACCTTTCTAGTTCTCAAATTAACATCAACAAGGCTGTTTTCTTCAGGAGTTTCTTCAGTAGCAACTTGGATAGGTACATTGGCTACATTCCCATACCCCACATCTGTAGTTTCTGTTCCAACTGCTATATTATTTGACCTGCAAATTACATACAGAAATAGATTATGCAACCATGATCACAAGCCCACCGTAACGACAGGATCATATTGCTACAGACAATTACAATTTTTCTTCTCGAGAACAGAATGTCTAATTCTCTTCCATTTGGATCAGAAGCGACAAGATGAAAACTAGATTAGCCCAATTAATGATCAACAACTGACTTTACAACACAGGTCACCTAAATTATCTCTAGGAGAATGTGACTGTAATGAGACACTTTGGTGTTCTGTAGACATTGAAAACAAGAACACTAAAAAAGTTATCTACCTAATGGTATATATATCAGGTTTGTAGTAAATGAATGGTTTGAAGAAAGAAACAACTGAATAACGTTTGTTATGTGAAGATGTGAGCAAACATGCATTATCACAACGCAAACGTTATCTCTGAAATGTTTCAAATCTGATACACCTCTGATACCTCATGTATTGTTAAATAAGAGGTCATACCTGTTACCAGGTGACACAACTGGTTCAGACTTGAAACCTTCTTGTCCTGTAATAAAAACTTCAGCAGTGACTGAGCTCAGATGAAAATCATACATCCTTTTCATATCCTTCTCTTGTTTCATGGTGATAAGGGTTCTTCTGTTTCCAGGGAGAAAATACTTGAGAGACAAAGAGCTATAGTCTAAGTTCAAGAGTTTCGCTATTTTTAGTTTAAAGTCATCAAAAGAGGTTTCATGATTAATATCAATAGCTTCTGCTTCTCCACCAGTATATGTCATTGTCCCATCATCATCTTTCAGAAACTTGCCACCAGATTGACAAATCAATATAAGCTTACCTTTCCCCATACCCACAAAGGCCTGACGCACTCAAAACAGAAGAAACAAATATCATATCAGATACACAAGCGAACAGTATTGTGCGTAAGTCCTATAGGCTAAAGAGATCAATAAAAGAGGATACAAATGTTCATCGTAGTAAATGTTAATCGCGCAAATTCTTAAACATAAACAAAATTCACAATCAGTAACTGTTTAAAGAGCTTAGTACAGTAGCAAACCACAGTAAAGGCCAATGTGGCCAGACTGTATAATCAATCCACACAAGTTTTGACATCAGATTAGAACATAACACATTATGAATTAATCCAAATCAATACGGTGTTGGACCTTCGTTTTCAGGCTTCTCTCAAGCTAATTGCAAGAGATGATAATCCAAACCACACAAGTGTTCATTGTAGTAAATGTTAAGAATCCCTAAGAATTAACAATCAGTTTGAGCTCAAGTGAGACTTGATAATGTTTAAAGAGCTTATTACAATAGCTACACAGAGTAATGGCCAATGTAGCTAGACTGTAGAATCAATCCACACATGTTATTAGAAGATTAGCACATGACGCAGTCTGAATTAATCCCAATTAAAACGTTTATTTCAAGTTAATTACAAGAGATGATAATCCAAAAATCCATCCTGTCTACAAGAGAAGAGAAGGTTAAAATGTTTCAAACACAAAAGAGTTGATTATTTCCTAAAGAGACAAAAAGTTTATAAAAGAGATAAAATTTGGACAAAACTAAAACAAAAAAAAAAACGCAGTTGAATCACAGAGACTTCTATTATCCTCTAAATCCTTGTAACAATTGATAAACACAGACAACAACAACAACAAAAAAACTAAATTCCTCTTATGCACCATTTGAAAAACCCTATCTTTTTTTTTTTACTGACCATTCGCATTGCTCAAATGAGGATTTTTGACTTGGCAAAGTAAAAACTCATTGCTTTATTTCGTTATACCAAACGAAATTAGTGGTGAAGGAGAGAATAGTTTTACCAACTTGTGGAAGGCAGATCTTGAAGCTGAGGAATTGAGGAACCCTAGGGTTAGGAGCGCGAGAAGTTGAGAATTTTGGGGAAGAAACGTGAGAGTGAAACGAATTAGGGTTGGGTCTGTATTAGAATTAAATAAATAAAAGGTCCACTACATCGAAGAAAATAGTTTCTAGGGGCTGCTTTGAAAATCTTGTAGATCGTATCATCTGCAACTCCAAAAAATATATATATATATATATATATATATATATATATTTTTTTTTATTACCTAGAAAAAAAAAGAAAAAAAAACAGAAGACAAATTAAATGAATATTTTATAGCAAACAAAATTTATAAATCTTGTATATTGTCTAATATAAAAAAATATTAAATATTATTTAATCGATAAATTTATAAAGAGAATTTGTTTAGTCTACAATTAAAAAAAAGTGATTCAAAAGATGGGTTTTTTTTGTCATTTAGAATATTTGTTGATAGTTTTTTTTTTTTTTGATGAAAATATTTGTTTATAGTTTAAATTTAGGGGAGTTGGATAACTACCCTTTATTTATTAAAAACTTTGAAAACTACACCTAATTTTACATAGTTTGAAAAATACTCTTTTTACAATAAAAAAAGACCAAATTACCCTTATTTATTATTTATTTAATTACAAAACAAAATTTTTAATTTTAACATTTAATTTATTTTCAATAATATAAATAAAAATTATAATTAATTTAACTTTAATTAAAAATTAATTATTTTGTTATAAAAATTAACATCTAATAAAAATAATTTTGTATATATTATTGTATATATTCATCGCAGACTTATATGATTTTATGTTGACTTATTAATAAGTTGATTTATTGAATTATCGACTTATTTTTTATTTCTATCGACTTAAGTTTTTTTATCATCGATTTATTTTATAACAGTTGACTTACATAGTTGACTTATTTATAGTTCTGACTTATTTGATTTGTTAGTCGATTTAAGTTTTTCTCTCTTAGACTTATTTATTCTTGATAGACTTGTATAATTTTATGTTGACTAATTAATAAAACTGATTTATTGAACTATCGACTTATTTTTTTTTTCTATCGACTTATTTTTTTCACTATCGGCTTATTTTATAACAGTCGACTTATACATGATTGGTTGATTTGTTTACACAGTCGACATATTTAAACTGTTGATTTATTGTTTTTGTTCGTCGATTTATATTTTTTTCTCGTAGACTTATTTATTCTTGGTAGACTTATTAAATTTTATGTTGACTTGTTAATAAAGTTGATTTATTGAACTATCAATTTATTTTTTTATTTCTATTGACTTAATTTTTTTTATCGATTTATTTTATAATAGCCAACTTATACTTGATTTGTTGATTTATTTACATAATCGACATATTTAAACTGTTGATTTATTATTTGTGTTCGTCGATTTATATTTATTTTTTGTAGACTTATTTATTCTTGGTAGACTTATTAAATTTTATGCTATCTTGTTCATAAAGCTGATTTATTGAACTGTCGACTTATATTTTATTTCTGTTGACTTGGTTTTTTTTACCATCGACTTATTTTATAACAGACGACTTATACTTTATTAGTTGATTTGTTTACATAGTCGACATATTTAAACTGTTGACTTAATTTTTTATATTCATGAAATTATCTTGACTAAAAAATAAATATAATAAATTATAAAATTCATAATATTATTTTGATCCTATTGTTTAAATTCATAATTAATTAAAAATAATTATGTTGACTAAAAATATAAAATATAATTATATATTAATAATTATATTTAATTTTTAAATAATTTTTATTATTAGTTTATAATTTATTATTTCATAGATTATTTATCTTGAATATAAGCTATGATATCATTATTTAAAATCTTAACTAAATCTAAAAAATCTAGAAATTTTATTATATATTAAAATTCAAAATTAATTTATGAAAATTAGTTATGATGTTTGGATTATTTATTATATAAAAATTTTCAAATTAACTATATCTAATTTTAAAAAATATATTATTTGAATCTTGACTAAATGAAATCTAGAAAATACTTGTAAGTGACGTAAAGAAAATTTATCTGAAAATTGCTTTGTTTTTGTATTCTTAAAATATAACTAAATAGTAAATAAAAATAATAATAGTTATTAAGTATTTATTTATATATATATATATATATCTAAAATCTCAACTATATCCAAAAAATTCAAAAAATTTATTATATTTTGAAATTCGAATTAATGTTAAAATTTAAATTTTTATTATATTTACATTAATTATTTTACACTATTTATAAAAATTAAATAATCAAAATATTTTATTTTTATTTTTAAATTTAAAGTTATTAACTAAGGACAAAAATGTCATTTTTTAAACATAAAAGGTAGATTTTCAATCTTGTAAATTATGGTGTAGTTTGCAAAAATGTAACAAAATTTAAGGTATTTTAGCAAATAATCTCTTTAAATTTGGTGTTACCCAAAGCTGACAAGGAATCAAAACTTTTTCATGAGGTAAAGTCGGTGACTTCGAAGAAAACACCAAAGATAAAAGCCCTTGTTAAATAGACGAGAGTTTAGGATTGGAAGGATTTAATACTTACTTACATGATTATAAAAGTATCGTTACATCCGTTTATATTTGGAGTAGACTAATATATGCACAATTAACATAGTTTCCTAATATAAAATAAATAAATACAAATATTAAGGAAATTTTCATATGTAATTTGAGAATTTTCTTGATCTTCTGTATGCCCCCTCAATTTCAAAGAGGTGATGGAACCTTGACGAAATTAACAGCTTGAGATTAACAATAGAATCAGAGTGTTGAGGAGGAGATTCGGTTTCGAACATGCGACGTTGTTACTGAGTGTGAAACGTAAACAACGGTGGTGTTGATGAAGACGTGCTAATCTTGGATAATGGGCCTTTGATGTGTGGAAGGTGAACCTAGAGAAGGTTTCCTTGGCGAAGTTGGACCGAAACAGCGGAAATGATGAGGATGTTTTTGTTTGCTTTTTATTTATTTAATAAACGAAAATTAAAGAAAAGAAATGAAATATCTTTAAACTACCTAAAATCTTTGGAATGATTTTTTAAATAATAAATAGAAGAAAACCCATAAATGTTTTAAAAAAAAAATTAAGAAAAACAAACAAAATTAATTGAAATAATGCAACAAAAACAGTTGTAGAAGCTTATATCATAGATTCAGAGCCACATGGTATGCTTGAATAGAGAAAAGTTCGATGGTTTAGGTTTAAAAGCATTTAGGCTTGAATTATCGAAGCACTATGCTTAGATTCAGAGGTCTAAGCTAGACCTGAATAATGAGAAGTTTAGTGGTTTAGGTTCAGAGGTTTATGATGAACTTGAATTGGGTAAGCACTTGACTTAACAGAAAAAAATAAATAAAAGAAGTTCAATGGATTAAAGAAAAACTTTAGAGCGAACCTGCTCTAATACCATGTTAGATTGATGAGAGTTTAGGACTGGAAGGATTTAATATTTACTCTCATGACTATAAAAGTATCGTTACATATGTTTATATAGGGAGTAAGCACAATTAACCTTGTTTCATAATATAAGATAATTACAAATATAAAGGAAATACATATTTTTAGAAATCTTCCAGATCCTTCTATAGCCCTAACCATAGAGACAAACTGAGGAAAACTTAAAAGAACCCCACATCTAATCCGTAGAGACCTAGGTACGATGGAGCCTAGCTGAAGATAAAACAGTCACACTGACTGAAAAGGAAGCATGCTTGAACTAGAACAGCACACAAAATCTAACACAATCACTACCACTCCAAAGAGACGATAAAAATGAGACAACCAAGCTCAAAACGGAAAACATTGACCTTCGACAGAGGACATACGAAGAAGGACCTCCAGTCACAAGTTGCTTTCCACTTTTAAGTATAATGGCATTGATGAATTCCTTGGGATTGGTCCCTGACTTCTCTGGAAGTGTTCCTGGAGGTGCCTATACGAATGTAGAGGTCTGAGCAACTTGAATTTCCAAAACTCTAATGTGAGTATTCAAAGCTTTAAACTTCCCATGAAAATCATTGTGCATTCCATCCACTTTGGCATTGATGTCATTCACAGTTTTCTTTTGACCTTCAAGAACCTGCTGCAGTATGAGTTCAACCTTGTCTTGAGAACCTACATTTCCAAACTGTTGATTTGGCTGAAAACCTGTATTACCATAACTAGTTGTCTTATTTTGAAATCCTTGTGTAAAGTTGTTATGCACTTGAGCTGGAACAAGAGGCTTTGCATGGAATTGCTGGCCCTGCTGGTTGTTGCATGGTGGATAGAACTGAGCAGCAGGGTTCTCAACATTGTTGCTCCGGTATGAAAAATTTGGATGGTTATTGTAGTTCTGATTAAATCCTCTATTTTGGAACCTACATTGTTTTCCTACATAGTTAATATCTTCTAACCTCTCAACTCCTTTATCAACACCACACTCTTGATAGGTCTGGTCCTAATATATGTTCAGATTTCTCTGCTGAGCTTTCAATATCATGTCCATGTTAGCATTCAACTCATCAATTGCCTTATTGTTTGCAGCCCCTCTTGGTTTCCTATAATAGTATGGGCAATGATTCACATTACTTGCTGTTAAGTTCTCTACAAACTCAGTTGCTTCCTCAAGTGTATTAATCATGAAATCACCCCTACTTGTTGTAAGTTGTGTGAATTGTGGATGTCGGATCCAGGGTTGTATTTATCGGATATTAAAAAGAGGAATTAACACTTCCATATTACGACATTTCTGCTTTTGTAAGAAATTATCAAGAATAAAATATGAAAGAAATATTTTTGTATAGTATTATTGTCTGAAAAGTATGTTTTGGGTTATAATTCCCCCTTGCTCTTTATAGGGTTTACATTCCGTAACGGATTACAACTGAATATTGAAATATAGCAATAAATGGACTTTAATACGCAAGATATGCAAATCAATGCGAATTCAAGCTCGTTAATTTCAATTCGCTGCATTAACTTTCCCGAACTCATCTTCAGCTTGCTAAGATTTAAACTGACTTCGGTATTCTTTACCTCACCTCGCTAGACTCTTCCTTGGGAGCTCTCTCATGGGCTTTTACTGTAAACCCAATCACAATGGGACTAGGCTTCAGGTCCATGTCAAAATTGTGACACCAATAATTCCCCTAACTCCCCTCCCTACCTCCCCCCCCCCCAAGTCTTATGAATATGGTAAATTCATTAGACTTAGATTGCCAATTTGACTAAAGATGGTATTTTGACGGTCCCCGTCTTTTAGCACCCTCATTTAACCTCTGTTGTTTCGACTTCCCTTCTTATTTTAATCGAAATGGTTTTTTGACTTGATGTCTCAAGTTTTAAGGTTCTTAATCACTACAAGTGCACAGTTGTGCGTTATAGGGACAGATTGATTAGGATTGTTACTTTAGCATTTCACATTAGGCTTTTAGCTATAGAGACTTTGGCTGTAGAGACTTTTGATGTAGAAGTCGTTGCTTTATACTAGTCTGATTGGTAACAAAAGCTGTATGTTTTAAATATTTTTCAAAGTCTGATATGTAATATAACTGTAGAAACTATCAAACAAATAAATTTTCTTATATCATATGTAAAATCGAAGTAATAACTTAAAGTCATAAATAAATTTAATTTATAAATTATATTTTAAATTGTACCATGTTGACGTTCAAATTTAAAAATAAACATTATTTCTGAAAATTTCCTACAAATTTAGTTTTATATGCATAATATATTCTGTAATCAAGATGTTGTTGAACAGATATCCTGATTTTTGGTTAAATTCTAAAATTAGCATTTGATTATCATATTATTTTTTTTGTTTTAAATGCTTCTTGATTGTGAACAAACTCTGATTTTTAAATAATTAAATTATCTTTTAATAAAGTTAATTAAAAATTAAGAAATGAAAAGAAAACCAAAAATTTATTAAGAAAAGAAAAAAATAACATTAAAGAAATGGATCAAAGAAAAAATGCGGAAAAAGATGATGATTAATTAGTTATAAAATTGATGTTATAAGATATACATAAGTTTGTAGAGAGCTTTTAATTAATATGTGTAGAAAAGAAAAATAAAATCTATTATTATTTTTTAGAGTCATTCTAAAGTCAGGTTTTTGTGACTTAAAAAAAACAAACAAAATGAACCTGACTTTAGAAAAATAACTGTAGAGACTTCCAAACAAATAACAGTCTAAAAGTTAGCGAAACAATTATGGTGTCTAATGGAATACGCAAACTCTCTATTTGCTAGAGTTTGCAAAGGAAGGTATTATCGGAAAAAAAATCCACTTTGATCCAATTAAATCGTACTCTCCCTCCTATGGATGGAGAAGTATTTTTTTGGCTAATTAAAAGAGTTAGTTATGGGCATTCTATTTTAGTTTGGAATGATCCATGGATACCAGCTAATCGTCCGAGGCCAGCATTATGTAAAAGAGAAAACCTTTACCCTAATATGAAAATTAATTAATTAATTGACTAATCATACATGATGTGGGACATGGTTTTGATCAATGAAATTATTGATCCATTAGATATTCCACTGATTCGGGATATCCCAATCAGTAGAGTGGTTAAAAAAGATACATTTGGTTGACATTTTACAAAATCAGGAAAATATATATAGTAAAGTCAGGATATTAGACAAAACATAATTATCCCGCAGTTGGTACTATTCCCCCTCACTATGGTCCAGATATTCGGCCTCTACAAGCTTATACATGAAAATTAAAATGCCTCCCAAAAATACATCATTTTATAGGGCTAGCTATTACAGGTTGTCTATCGGTAAATTCAAATCATGGGAAAAAGGAATAAATTGTGACGTACATTGTGCTTGGTTGGAGCGGAGGAACATACAGTCAATCATACTCTTTTTGAATGCCCGCCAGCAATACAAGTATGGGCATTATAAAAAATACCGTCGGTGATTGGATTCCAGAAAATTTGCTTTTCTCAAATTTGGATCATTTTTCTCGAGAATTTCTGAAGGGATCAAGGATGATAGTTTTCCATGGATTTTGTGATATATCTGGAAAGCTAGAAATGATAAGGTCTTTAAAAATATCGACAGAAACCCTCAAGAAACTTTAAAATTAGCGGAAATCGAAGCTTTAGCTTGGGAGTCAGGACAAATGAAGGATAATGAGGACATTAATCAAATCTTTCAGGGTACCGATGTTTTACGACTATCTTAGACTCAAGTTTTTAAAGGGTGTCGATGTCATGTAGATGGTTCGTGGAAAGAGACAAACAATTACTCTAGATTAGGTTGGTTCTGCTCTCAAGATGAAGTGGAGGGAACAACCATGGGGGCATGTAACACTTGTAGGTGCCTCTCCCCTTTGCACGCCGAGTTAGAAGCTCTTATATGGGCCACGGCAAGTATGATCGCACTAAAAAAAATAGAAGTAACATTCTTAACAGATTCTTCGGATTTGGTGAAGATGGTGTATACACCAGCGGATTGGCTAGCTTTCTCGACACATCTGGAAGATCTTGTGAGGATCAAGAATTTGTTCTTATCTTTCTCGCTTTCTTTAATTTCTTGCACTTTGAATTTAAAAGCAGATAAGTTAACATGCAGTGCCAGACTTTATCTGCAATTGGTTATGCATGTAAAATCTATTTCACCGGTTTGGATTCTGAACTATTTTAATTAAACTGTAACTGTTGACAAAAAAAAACAGTCTAAAAGTTTGCTTAGTGAAATTTTTTTTAAAATACATTAAAAGTCCTTACAACTTATAAAGTTGTCCAACCAATCGGCCCCGTGGTAAAGATTAGGGTCGAATCCCACAGAGACCAAAGGTGCACAGCAAGTTATGATGCAACAAGTAAAGCTAAGTTGAAAATAAGGTTTTGAATGTGAGGATTGCAGAAAGTAATTAGCAATAAAATGAACAATGTAAATCTAGTGGAGAAAGAAGTTGGGCACATGGAGTGTCGCAGGTATCAATGATTGACTTAGTTAACTAACTAACAAGTGATTTGTTAGCGAACCATTAAAGAACTCGAAACACTATTATAAATCTAGCCTGCATCCGTAACACTAACTATCTAAATATGAATATCCAATATTCCCTAGTAATACTAGTATAAGGTTCCTAAATAAACATGCCAGCAATCTAAACAAGTCACGATAAAGTTTACAAAGATGACATAACTTCAACTTCAGTTGGCTATTCCCATCTAAACTCATCTATTGTTGATTTCGATAAGCTAAGATTTTCTTTTGGCACATAGATAAAACCTACAGATCATAAGTTAGGTGATCAAGCTAACTTATACATTGAGGATGCACAGATAAATAACATAATTAAATCCCTAATCTAAATAACGTAAACCTAATCGATCATCGAATAGCCTAGAACAAAACCTAAACCCAAATCAGACATAGTAGATAAAATCATAATAGATGAATAAAATGATTGCATATAATCAATCCAAGTAACGGTATCTGTTTAACGAGGGTTCAAAAAGCACTTCTTGAACAGATGAGATTTCTTCTCCCTTAGCTATGAAAACGAAAAGCAAAAGCAATAATGATAAGTTTTAACTGCTCTGGGGTCGAGCAGCATTTTTTATATGAGATAAGAAAGCCCTAAAATTGGTTCCTCAGTCGGCTGGAAATTGGGGGAAATCTACGTCGCAGATCAGTCGATCTCTGCTCCAAAACGCACAACATCATTTAAACATCAATATGGTCAATCCTCCTTTTTTTCTGGTCAATCTATATTTGAACTGGTCGATCTCTGATGCATTGCCTTTGATTTTGAAAGCTTTAAAACGTTTTAAGCAAATCCAAATCTTCCTTGAACTCCATAGGCTTGTAAAACCTGTAAAACCTAATAACAAAACCAAAATGACATAAAACATATTCTATACTCAATGAAAAACACTAAAAACCTATGGAATAAATGGATGAAATCTACTAAAACCATGACATATCAATTCCCCCAGACTTAAACCTTTGTTTGTGCTCAGTCAAGAACAAAGTAAAGAAATTAAATATAGAAGACATGCTTGAAAACTTAGGAACTTACGATCTCCTTTAGACTCCACCACATTAAACTTCTAATCTTTAAGAACTGAAATAAAAACAAATCAAAGAACCAGTTAGTACTACATGTACTTTACCATACGCACGCCAAAACGACATACACATGCGTGAAAAAGAGGAGAATCAATACTTGCCATTTTTGGATCCAAGCGCTTTTAAATTCCAACTGTCATATTCTCTCCAGATTTTGCGAGTTCTAGAGACCTTCCAGGACAACCAGAGGCTTCTAAGAACACACAACTTCCTCCCAAAGTTGACCATATACAAGCTAAGGCTCCACTTACCTATTTGGCCGATCGCACCAATAACTCCTCCAACGGCTATTTTCATTTAATCTTTGTGATTTCTTTCTGTTTTCTAGCCATTAAAATGTTGTACATGAGTCTATATAAGCTCAGCTATTGATCCATTGTAGAGCCCTTTGATCAACTTTAAAGTAATAGAAATTATTTTCTTCTTTCACAAAGTTTCGAGTTTCTTTGTGTTATATTCTTTAGAATTTAAGTGAGTGATTCAATTCTAATATATTGAGCTGCAGATTACGATTGTTTAAGTGATTCAAACTCTCTTATTTCTTCCATTGATTGAGCGAGTCAATCTCCCATTCATCACCATATATTCAGATCCATGAGAGAGTGTTGAAGCCAACTCATCCATCCCCATATAATATCCATCAAACTGATTAGCAAGAGAGTGCTAATGCCAGCTTGCTAGTCACCAGTTCTATCTCGTACTCCTCACCCCTCGAGGCCTATATCAGAATATTACTAGAGATCTTTAGAACATAAAACTGTGTTGGTCTGCATATTCTGTAGTTTTTACATATGATTTCACATGATAATGGTGTAACAGAGGCATGTGGTTTGAAAGATTGGATAGGGTAAAGGTGTGGTACCAAGATAAAGTTTTGGCCATTCAGAGTTCTAAAAAGGGTGGTAGAAAAAGAAGAATTGAACTCTGAAAGTTGTGACTCGATGTGTGATATCAAGCCCCTAAGTGAGAAGTTAAGTCATTATTAAAGATCCTATAAGATAGAGTCAACGTTAGATCATTCAAATTTCCAAGAGATTGGGAGCATCAGGTTAGGTCGAGCCAGTAATCATGTTTCCAATCTTTATATAGTGAGAACCATCAATGTTAGAAGTCTGTTAGAAAGTTAGTCAATGCTAAAAAATGAAATCCAAGAACAGCATAAAAGTTTCCCAAAGGTTTTGACTCGATAAAAATGACTAAAAAAATAAGAAAACAAAAGAAAAGTGTTGGTAACGAGCACATACCCTTCCCCCAGACCTACTTTATTGCGTTCCGTTGTGAAATAAAATAAAAGAAACAGGTGCTGCGAATAACAACACTGAAACAAAGGAGGGATAAAAGAAAGCAAACCAAATAGTCTAAAATCTGAGTATCGGTCGATCCTGAAATGAGATCGATCGATCTGGCAGCTTGTCATGTATCACTCCGATTCGAGGATCGATCGAACCAATAGTTGGTTGGTCGATCTCAGACACATAAAACTTTCAGAACATGCACATCGTTTGTGTTTGGACCTATTTATGTATGCTAAACACAAAACATGTAAGACCTAAAAAAATTGCATTAAGATAGAAGAAAAACATGTGGGTTGTCTTCCATTAGCGCTTGTTTTATGTCACGAGCCGGATTGCAGTTACGGCTAAGCGTGGTGAGATTCCATAGGAGGATTGGAGATATTCTCGTCTGAATCACGGTGGGCCATGATGGGGCTGTCACGCTGTCCATTTGCTGTAAACTTCAAGCGTGGAGCCTTTCGTGGTAAATGTTCCTTGGGTGCTGCACCGGTTCTGTTATTTTGATCGCTGCTCTTTTTGTGTCTCACCACTGTGTACTTTGGAGGTTTGTTTATAATTTCAGTTACAACTAAAGGATCATCACTTTTAACCATAGGTTTGGTTGCTTCTGGAATGGGCAGGAAGATTGTTGGCGAGTTTGGTTTATTGGGATCGATCGATTGATCTAGAGGGTGGATTGATCGATCTCAGCAAGTTATTCTTCAATCCAATTTTTACATCTGAGATTCGATCAGTCTGCAGCTTGTCTTCGACATTAAATGAGACTTTCTTAGCCTTTTTAGCCGAGTCAAGAATTTGTGCAAACCCATTTGTCTCCATCCTACAATACCCAAACTCATCTTCTTCTTGAACCAATGTGACATCTAAGAGCAACTCTAAGGGAGCTCTCTATAACTTCAAATATGAAGTTTTTGACATTCCAACCCAAACTCCAAAACTTCAAATTTTGAAGTATTGAATAGTGATACTCTATATTCTTCAAATTTGAAGTTTCATCTTTTTAATTTGCATGTTAGTCCCTACAATTATATATCATATACATAATCTTATTAATTTTGTTTCTTTTATCATGTTAGTCTAGAAAATTTTACACTTCACAAATATTTCATATATATTTTTATAAATTTAATTTTTACATATAAATTTAAGTAATTTTTTAAAATAAGAAATGTTAATTTATAATATATATTACATGATATTAAATTAAAACTATATAACAATAATATTACATTAAGAAAATAAAATACAAAATAAAGTAATACGGGAAAGTAAAGTTACATAAACACATAAACATTGCACAAATTAAAATATGATGTTGGAGATTGTGATGTTGAAGAGCCTATGAAATCTCTCCTGCTATTAGGAGTATCCGACATACTGATGTTGACATTATCTGTGAATTTTTGTATATCCTTCATCATAACCCACACATGGTCAAATTTAAAACCTTTTTTTAGTTTTGGATCTTGTACCAACAATTTCTTAGCTTTTTCCATCTGTAAGTATTAGAACATACAAATTTATTAATGCAAAACAAATATCATATATAAATTGAGTAGAAAATAAATATACTTACAATGTCAAATTCAGATGCACCACTTGGATGCATATTTTCCATTTGGATTATTCAGCTCTTCAAATTCCTAATCGCATATGTAATGGTATTCATCCTGCATTGTAGAGGTTTTGTGCTTCTAATTTCCTAACTCTCCTTTTTTTTTTCACCATAACTTTTACCTATTCTTTCCCATAATTTTCCTTGAGATTGGTTATTGATACCAATGGGATCTGGTGGTATTTCTAGATAGATAGAACATAATAACTCATCTTCATGTTGATTGAATGATGAGCCTCTACTTTTTTCCATATTTTTTTAGAAGAGAAGGAGATACTTGGATTGTGAGTTTTTTATTGCTTGAAGTCTATTACTTATACACAATAATAGGATTTCAATCCAACCGCTGGTGATGGGTGAGATCTAACCCTGCATGGTTTGATATACCTCCAATGGTTTAACATCGATTGGAGGTATATTGAGGCAATTTAACCCTGCAAGGTTTGATATATATAAGAACTGGTTAGAGTGTAGTGTGAAAAAAGAAGCAGCCTTTTGCCTATGTTGTTATTTGTTCAGGGATAATGCTGGTAAAGGCGGACAAAATGATGCATTTATCATTGAAGGTTTCACTAGCTGGAATAAGTTTGGTAGACTTAGAGAACATGTGGGAGGTCCTAATAGTTTTCATAACAATGCAGTCATGAAGTGTGAAAACTTGATGAAACAAGGACAGTCTATCAATCATGCTTTTCATAAACAAGATGATGTTACAAAGCATGAGTATCGAATTTGGCTTAATGCTTTAATTGATGTTTCCAGATACTTATTGCAACAGGGATTGCCTTTTCGTGGTCATGATGAGCCAGAAACATCTGCTAATAGAGGAAACTTTGTGGAACTCTTGAAATACACTGCAGAACAAAACGAAACTGTGAGTAAAGTTGTTTTACAAAATGCTCCCGAGAATAATCAGATGCTGTCTCCAAAGATTCAAAAAAATGTGGTTCATTGTTTTGCAGAAGAACTTGTCAAATCTATTATCGAATAAATTGACCATGATGTTTTTGGTTTGTTGGTGGATGACTCTGCTAATGTCTCTAATAAAGAACAAATGGCGGTAGTATTTCGGTTTGTTGACAGAAGTGGGATAGTCAAAGAGAGATTCGTGAGTATTACACATGTGAGTGAAACATCTTCATTATCTTTGAAATCTGCTATTGATTATTTGTTTGCTAAATAAGGATTGAGTATCAAAAAAGTGAAAGGACAAGGTTATGATGGAGCAAGTAATATGAGGGATGAGTTTAATGGGTTAAGGTCATTAATCTCAAGGGAAAGCAAATTAGCCTATTACGTTCATTGCTTTGCTCACCAACTTCAGTTAGTTGTTGTGGCTGTTGCGAAAAAGCATTTTGAATTTGGAATTTTTTTTGATATAGTTTCTCTATTGGTGAATGTGGTGGGAGCTTCATGCAAAAGGAAAGATATGATTCGAGAGAGTTATAAAAAAGTGATTGAGGCAGGAATTAATAGTGGTGAAATCAGTACTGGAACCAGGTTAAACCAAGAGATAGCTCTTCAAAGACCAGAAAATACTTGTTGGAATTCTCACTATAGAAATCTATTACATTTGGTTGAATTATTTTCTTCTATTGTCAATGTGCTTAAGCATATTCAGAATGAAGGCGTAGAAGACTCAAAAAGACGTCAAGTATATGGTCTCCTCGAATACTTTCATAGCTTTGATTTTGTGTTCTATTTGCATATGATGATACATCTTTTAGGACTCACGAACAGCTTGTCTATGGCTCTACAAAGAAGAGATCAAGATATTTTGAATGCAATGTCATTGGTGGATTCAACTAAGAGACAACTTCAAAAGTTTAGAGATGATAGATGGAGTTCTCTCATGATCAAAGTTTATTCTTTTTGTGAGAAATATGATATTGAAAAGGTTAACATGGAGGAAGATTTTGTTGACTCAAGAAAGACAAGGAAAAAACATGGAGGAAATTTTATTGACTCAAGAAAGACAAGAAAAAAAAACAGGAGTAACAAATGTGCATCACTACAAAGTTAATTGTTTAAATGCTGTTTTGGATTTGCAACTTGAGGAGTTTAACGATCGCTTTAATGAGATAAACACTGAATTAGTTTTGATTTTACCTATTGCTACTGCAAGTGTTGAAAGATGTTTTTCAGCTATGAAGATTGTGAAGACATATCGACGTAATCAGATTGGAGATCAATATGTTTTATCAAAAGATGTATTCAAGACTATCACAAATGAGATTGTGATGAAAAGATTTTAGGATATGAAAGACCGGAGGTGCTTTTGTAGAATATTCCAGATAAAGATGATTTTTATAATAAATGTTTTAATATTTAACTTAAAATTGTGTTTTGACCCCGGTAGAAAATAATCCTGGGTCCGCCCCTGTAGGGAGCTAGCGTGAGCCTAACGTCATTGTCAATTTTGAAACGACTGGGATTCCACATTTATAAGCCATGCAAGATTTTTTTTGTCTTAGCATATCGATCAGTTTGGTATCCGCTTGACCTTATTGAAAATGTACATGTGTGGATTAGTGGATGTTAGATCTTAACGGATTTCATTATGCTAGAATCAGATGAAGAACTGCACGATCCTATAATTCTCGGTAGACCTTTATTGCCAATCTCAAAAGCCATCATCAATGTACAAAAGGGCAAGATCGATCTTCATCTAAGCGATTTAGTAATGACGTTTGATGTAGAGAAAATGATGAAACCAACGGTAAAGGGCCAAACTTTCTAGGTAAATATTGTTGATGAAATCATCAAGGAGATAATGCATGAAATGCATTCGAATTTCCAAAACTTCATATTTGAAGTTTATGTGTGCTTGTCTCAAATGGTGAAACTTCAAATCGAACTTTAACACTATTTGTAATTAGCATTATAGTCCTCATCTTGATCAGAATTAATTAATATCATAAAACTTTTATAAACAACTAAAAAGTAAAAACATAGATTAAAAATATTACAAACAATATTTAATAAATAAAACATACATTATAATGTAAAATTACATATTAATAATAGTAAAATACATAAGCTAAAACAATTACAAATAAAATACCAAATTACTCACTAAAACTATTTCCATAAATCTCCCATATATGATCAATCAATGCATTTCGAGGTGATAAATGAGTTTCTTTATTTTTGATCTGTAGATTACGAGCTAAATATTATTGAAATCGGATATTTTCATTCACTGCCATTTCAGCTGTTACCTCTGGGGCTGGTCTTGCATCTCTAATCGGTGCGTTAAAATCATGTTCA
Source organism: Cardamine occulta (assembly GCA_028015245.1). Taxonomy (NCBI): domain Eukaryota; kingdom Viridiplantae; phylum Streptophyta; class Magnoliopsida; order Brassicales; family Brassicaceae; genus Cardamine; species Cardamine occulta. The sequence goes on along the minus strand of CM051388.1, from coordinate 17,976,997 downwards.
TCCTCAATTATCATGTTATGCATTATATTGCATGCAATCATTATATCATGCAAAACTTCTTTCTTCCAAAAACGAGATGATCCTGCTACGATAGCAAACTTGGATTATAGAACTCCAAATGCATGTTCAACATCTTTTCTACATGCTTCTTGTTTTGCTGCAAACAATGTTTTCTTTGGACCAGAGGGATCACTTATAGTTTGAACAATAGTTGACCATTTGTGGTCAATGCAATCAGCTAAATAATAACCCATGTTATATTCTTTTCTCTAAAGAATATAATTAGCTGGAAGAGCGATACCTTGAGCAAGCTTTGAAAATAAATGAGATGACTTCAAAACATTAATGTCGTTGTTGCTACTTGACATTCCAAAATAGGCATGTCATATCCAAAGATCGTAATCTGCAATTGCTTCAAGAATGATTGTGGGTGATCCGCTACGGCTGGCAAATTTTCCTGCCCACGCAGTTGGACAAATTTTCCACTTCCAATGCATACAATCTAGACTACCCAACATTCCAGGAAATCCACGTTGTTGGCCGATATTAAAAAGTCTGGCAACACTTCAATAATTGCACGACAAAATCTCTTCATGCATTCAATTGCCGTAGACTCTCCGATCTTGATTTATTCGAGTGTGACATCAACAGGCATGCCATATGCCAAAATCCAAATAGCAGCAGTTACTTTTTGCTGGGTGGATAAGCCCATTCTACCATGCGCATCATGTCGTTGATTGAAATAGTTGTCATGTTGTTTAACAGCATCAACAATCTGAAGAAATAACCTTTGTGACATTCGGAACCGACGATGGAACTCTCTTCCACCATACACAACATTATAATAAAAATAACCATTGAACAAATTATTATGAGTATTTTCTTGGTCACGGTGTATAACTGCATGACCATGAATAGAGCCTCGATGACTTACATGATCACTTTTTTGAGTTAGTTGGTGAATAAGACGGTTGTTGTTGGCAAGCAAATTGATTGCAATTTTTTCTTCTCTCTCCATTGTTGCATTATCCTCTATCAACCATTCATCAAAATCAGACAAGTCAGAAGAGGAAACAAATATTGAAAAAGATGATCTTTGAGTATTATAATTCATTTTTAACTAAGTTGTGATGTTGTGATGTTTATCTATCGTCAATATGTATATTTATATATAAAAAAATATTACTATTTAAGAGGATATGAAATCTTAAAATTTTAATCTACACCATTCATTAGATTTCATTCGCTATCAACCGTTAGATTAAAATCCTATCCAAAATATGATATAAGAAAATCTTGAGAAATAAATCTACACCATTCATTATATCCCCTTCATCATCAACCATTGGATTAAAATCCTATCCACTATATCATATAAGAAAATCTTGAAAAATTAATCTATGCCATTCATCTAGATTTCACTTGTCATCAACCATCGGATTAAAATTCTATCCAACCTACAACTTATCCAACATATCAAATAAAAAAAATCTTGAGAATTTAATCTAAGCCATTCTTTAAAAACATGACCACGAGGTTGACAAGGACCTCTAATCAAATATCGGCGGATTACCTCACTTCTTTGATTTGGATGATATTCTGATATTTTTTCCGATCAGCAGGATCCCATGGTAGATCATCTAAATCACTCGGAGGTGGTGCCTTTCTTTTCAAAAATTTAGACATTATTTCGTTCATCTGAAATAGAAAAGACAGGAAAACAATAAATTATTTCATTAAATAAACAAAAGAGCAACATACAAAATTCATTGATGAGTTAACAAATTAAACTATAGTCCACCTTCTTTATAATTGAAAACAAGTATTTTTGACTAACAAGTAACAATTAAAAGTTTGAATTAGCAAACACCAAAGAATTGTAATTATGAATTTATAAATGATTAATGAAAGAGTTATAAATAAGAATAGATCATATTTCATGAAAATTGAAGGCGAAATTTTCATGATTTTATTTTCATGAAAATCTTGAGTTTATGTTTCTTAAGATTTTAGTAAAACAAAATGTCTTATTCGAATGTGCAAGTGCAACTATCACATATTTCTTTCATTTTTATTGTGAATAAATCAAATTATTCGTCAACTCCTGACGTTGACTAGCAGAGTTGCAGTTAGTACTCACAGATTTTAATCAAATTTATATTAGTAAAAGGTAGATAATAACTAAACTACAATCATCCAAAAGAAACAAAAGTATAAAATAATTTATGAATGAAGATTTGTACTTACTTTATTGAAGATGGAAAAAATTTAGAAAGAAATTGAAAAGTCACATTCAAGCTTGATAAAGCGATTAAGGGTGTTTAGAAAGATGAATTAGGTTTTAGTTGTTTCTTAAAATAAGAAATTAAAATTATGTTTTCGTAATTGGGCTTCTTAAAAATCTGGGCAGAATATATAAGTTTTTTATGGAATCAAAATAATTAAGATAGTTTGGTTTTTATGGGATCCATTAAAAATTTGGACTGGGTTCATTATAATAATTAGGGAAAGTTACTAGAATAACCCAAATTATAATTACTAGAATGTTTTACAAAAATTAATGGTTATTTGTATTTTTATCATGTCAAAATTACCCTTATTTGATATAAAAGGAAATAAGATATTACAAATATTTATTTCCAGCCTGACACATAATTTCCGGATCTAGTTGTAACAGATTTCTTTTCACACGATAGATTTTCTTCGTTGTTTTTATTATATGGTTACGACAGATTTATAATAGTTAACAGTTTTATTTTCCTTGACAGACTTTTTTTCGAAGACACCACAGATTTTCATAATTTACGACAGTCTTCTTTGTTTCAATGACCACATGCTTAATAGTTTTCAATAAAAATCTGTCGAATGATAACATATTTGTCGATAGAAAATTAATTATTAGAATGACGTCTAATGATAACAGATTTTCGTTATCTAATGACAAATTTGTTATTGTTACCAAAAATCTGGCATTTAATAACAGATTTTTTTTTTTACTAAAATACTTGTTTAAGTGATGACAAATTTGTTTTAAGTGATGACAGATTTAGTTTAACTTAACATAAATCTGATGTTTAGTAACAGATTTTTTTACTCAAATATAATTGCAATAATGACATATGGTCAGAATTTTAATTTTTTTTTGTTATGACAGATTTGTTTTATGTTATGACAGATTTTGTTTAATTTAACAAAAATTTGGTGTTTGATAGCATACTTGTATAAGGATAAAAGTAATTGCTCGAATGAACCATTTAATAATAACAATTGAAACATATTTTTTCACGTTATGACAGATTTGAAACCTATGATGACAGACTTTTGTATATCGTACCTTAGATTTTTATGTTCAGCTTATTACGACAGATTTAATAGAGGTCTGACAGACTTTTGTATAGTAAGGACATTAAATGTAACTTCTAGGGTTTTGTCCTAAAATAACAGTTGCCTCTTTTTTTTTCCTCTCCCACGTCGACTTCTGTGTGTCATCTTTCTCAGTTTTTTTTCCTTTTGGGTTCATCTTGGAGTTCATAATTTTTTTCCCTTTTTGATTATTCTCTTTTTACACTTGGGGTTGGATCACACAATTTTGTTTGGTTCTTTATTTTTTTTCCTCACGCTTTTGGGTTCTCACCCTGATGTCACAAAACGAAGGGACTGGATTAGATATGGATCAGATTATTCTCGTGTGTGGCAATTGGATTATTAAGAAAAACAGGTGGTTATTTGTGATTGATAATAATAAGGGTTGTCGAATTCTAGAAGCTAACCGTCAAACCAGTTATGATGATTGCATTCGAATGTTATATGAGGATTATAGGCTAGATAATAGAGTATGTGATGTTGTGTTGAGCTACAAGCTATCTAAGATATTATCTCAGAATTTACCGGGTGATATACCACCGGTTAATATTTATAATTCTCGACAGTTTCATGCTTTTTTGGGGCAATTGAAGAAGGATAAAGTTCGACTTTGCGTTGAAGTGAAGAAGAAAGGAAATAAACGACCAAGAAATGAAAACAATTTGATTCATGAAGATAATGTTTTCGTGAACAAAGCTGAAGATGAAGATGTTGTGAGTAAAGAAGATGAAGATGTTGACGATGAAAAAACGTGATTTGATTACTGTTATGATTCTGACAGAACGGACTCTGATGATGAGAATTTTAGCTTATATGGGATTCCACCAGAAGAAGAAGAAAAACCTAATGCTATTTCACCAAAGAAGAAGAGTAGTTCAGGTATTTTTATTAAAGAACTAAAGGACAGTGATAATGATGGAAAGTTAGACTTGTCTTCTATGGATTTGGCTACTGGTCAATGTTATGAAACAAAAGAACATTTGGAGACACGATTGAAGATACTAACCGTGGTACAAAAGTTTGATTTTTTTATTTATAAGTCGACACCATTTTTACTCAATGTCAAGTGCTGGGTAAAAGGATGTACGTGGAGGATAAGAGCTAAAACATTAAAAGACTACCCAAAGTTTCATGTGTGTGTGTTTGTTTCAAAACAAACATGTTCAGTTACAGAGCATTCTGCACGTTCCCGACAAGCGACACATCATATTCTTGAAGTTTTGTACAAGGATTATGTTGGTGGAGTTGGGCCCAAGGTATTGCCAATGCACGTTGCTGAAGCATTGAATAAACGCTTTCAGATCAAGGTACAATATTAGGTTAACATTTATATATTTTACCACAGTTATAATTAGTTTCACGTAAACAATAATATTTTATTTTTGGTAGATGGGTTATTGGAAGGTATATCGGACGCTAAGATATGCTCGTGAATTAGTCAGGGTAGTCCAGAGAGTGGTTATGAGCAGATACATACTTATTTGTACATGATAAGGAGGGAAAATCCTGGGACATTTATGCGACTTGAAGTTGATGAAGCTCATAGATTTAAGTACTTGTTTCTAGTCTTTGCTGCAAGCATAAATGGATTTCCATTCATGAGAAAAGTGGTGGTTGTTGATGGTACATTTTTAAAGGGAAAATACAAAGGGACACTTCTGACGGCTACAACTCAAGATGGCAATTTTCAAATTTTTCCAATATTGTTGAATATCAAAGACCAAATCTCATGAATATTGTTGACTGCCAGCTGATGTATGAGGAAGAAATGAACTTTCTGGGTAGACCATGTGTATCCTAATTCTGCAAATTTTATAAACACTCCAAAAGATGATTTCTTCAACTTATTCCACACATCCAAGCCTAATCCTTCTTTCAAAATCCCAATTTTGGACCTCAAGCAATTGTGGTTCATGCTCCTATGTTGCAAAGGAGATTTCCCTTCTTCATAGAGTCGAGGAGGATACTTGATGACATTACTCGAAGACGCCATTTCTATTCATAGAAAAAAAAATAGTGAAAAGGCAAATTAGAGAATGTATAATTATGACGACGAAAATGTCTGCACTAATTTCTAACAAATAAGAAGCAAAAAAATCTGAAATTTGTGATGAAAATCTGCAGCTACATCGAGCATATTTGTTTTCAAGCGCCGGAATTAATTTTAAAAAAATTCTAAGTCTTATTGGAAGTATCCTTACCGGAAATCAACAGAATTAAACAAAATTTGATGATGACGAGCAATATCTGCAAAGAAAAACAAGGGGTTAATTGAAATTGTCCCATAATTTTTCAAAAGATTAGCAAGTTTTAAGAAAAATTGAGAAACCAAGGGAAGCAATTGACAAACCTAAGGATTTCGGCACCGTTACTAGCAAAATCACCGTCGTTTGTGAAGTGGATGGAACCAGTGACGGATTTAAATGGCAGTGGGTAGCGGAATTAAACGAATGTGGCTAAGGTCCGGCGAAATCAATGCTAAAGAAGACGAGTTACAAAGGGTAGAGATGTGAGAGAGGGAATTCCGGCGCCCTTTATAGATGACTCGCCGTCGTTCATCGAGATTGACAGATCCGGTGATGGATCTAGGTGGCTAGGGTTTCGATTTGAAAAGGGGAAAAACTCTGATGTTGGGTTTCGATTTGAAAAGGGGAAAAACTCTGATGTTTTTGAAAAATTGAGTTACGATGGTGAAAAGGGAAATGTTTTTTTTTCAGTTAAAGGAATTTTTTTTTTCAGTTTAAAGTTAATTAATTTTTCTAATAAAAAACTACTAAAAACTAAGGTTAAATGGTCTTTTAACAATATAATGGGGTTAGTCTAGTAATCCCTTTCAATGAGGTGTTAGTCTAGTTATTTTGGCCAAGAATTGAGCCAATCTAGATAAAATTTAGTAATAATTATAACAAAACATAAAAGTGTTTTTTTTTAAAACAAATTATGTGGTGTCAGTTGAACCCACATTAATGCTGGGGGTCCGCCCTTGGCTCCCGAGTCGCATAAGTAGCAGTCAAATTTGAAATCACCGATTTTGCATGGCAAAGTGAAGCTTCCTGGATCCTCGTATTTTTCCAATAATCTTTTTTGTAAAATTGCATTACACTCGTGTGTAAGGATCATTTCACCCATCTACAGTGTTAATTTTTCAGAAAGGATGTCCTTCATATATTTTTTCAAAGTCGGGACTTCTTTACAACATCAACAAAGGGTAACCTCACTTGCATTTCATCCACAATGCTTTTCATCTTTTCCTGCTCCTTCTCATAAATCATGTTCTTCCGTCTTGAAGGGTATGGAAGCTTAGGCACATAGGGTGGTGGTAGTACATATGGTAATTGTGTTTCAGCAGCTGGTTTAAACCTTGAACCTGTAGCACATATAGCTTGATCCTTGGATTTATTTTCAGTTGATGGGTCATGGGATCAATCGATCCCCTCTTGAATCGGTATATGCTTGTCACCATCTAGTAATTTTGGATTCGTGTCATGTAGCTTAGATCGACTGGATTTGGACAAGGATTAATCAATCTTTTGGTCGATCCCAATGTCACGTGACTTTGGAGCAATTTCTTTTCCACTCATAAGCATGATTGCTTGAATGTACTCTTTTGGGTTGGTCTCTGCCTTTCCTGGAAGTGATCTCAGGGGAGATTTGACAATAGAAACATGCTAAGCAACTTGTTTTTCAACACACGCATGTGAGTACTTAAGTTTTCAATCTTGCCATTAAGTTATTCATTGTACATTCCATTAACTTAGCATTGATCTCATTGGCAAACTGCTTTTACCCATCTAAGACTTGCTTGAACATTTGTTCAATATTGTCTTGAGAACAAACATTCCCAAATTGTTGCTTAGGCTGAAACCATGTATTACCATAACTAATATTCTTGCTTTGAAATCCATGCATGAAGTTCTGATGTGGCTAAGTTGGGGAAAATGGTCTGGCATTGAATGTCTACCCCCATTGGTTCAGATGTGGAAGTTTGATTTGATTGGCTAGGTTTTCCACGTTTGTTCTTTTGTAAGAGAAGTTTGAGTGATTTCTGTAATTTTGATTGAATTCCCAATTCTAAAAATTCCCTTGCCCCCTATATAGTTGATCTCTTCAGTTCCCTCAGAAACTTCATCATTACCATAATCATGGTAATCTTGGTCCTCACACAAATTCACATTCCTCTAATGTGTCATGCTTTTAGTGGATTTCATCCATTGATTCCATAGTTTAAAGAAGGCAAGTGATGTGATCCTCCCAAGGATTCGTCACTCTAGAGTTGGTAAGATAGATGGATAAGCTTTGGAACTAAGAAGAGAAGATCTTCAAAGGACAAGGAGGTGGTGGATCAAAATGTCACACAGAAGTTGCGGAATGGTTTCTGCTTTACACCAACTTGAAAACCCATTGGGATAACCTTTCCTGGAAAACCCATTGGGATAAAACCAAGGACAAGAAAAAAGAGTACAAAATGGTCTCAAGCCCATTTAGTAATCCGCTCTTGCTTGTATAACAAGCATTGTGGTGTGAGGCTCGTCTCCTTGAGTGGATATTTAGTTAAGTAATCCTCCAATTTCCTCCTTGAGTTTCTTAGTTCTTGCCCTTGTCATATATCTAACTGGTACAACTAAGTCTTCCTCGGCTTCAAGCTCCAGTTCAATCTCAGCTACAAGCTCTATCTCCTTAGTGTTTTCCATGATTGCATCATCCCCCTCCTCTTGAAAAGGATTTGACCTCAAATCTGAATCATCTGCAACAAAAGAAATCAAGTCATAAACATTAAAGCTTGAACTAACGTTGTACTTACCTTGAAGATCAAGCTGGTAAGCATTGCCACTAATCCGCTTGACTATCTTGAATGAACCATCAACTCTTGGCTTAAGTTTCAACTTTCTTTCTTGAAATCTCCCTTTTCTCAAGTGAATCCAAACGAGATCTCCAATGTCAAAAACTAGCTTGTGTCTGCCTTTGTTTGTTTTTCTTTCATACTGCTTAGTCTTTTCTTCAATATTCTTCCTTGCTTTCTCATGGATCTGTTTCACAAGGTCAGCTTTCTTTTTCCCATCCATGCTAGTTCTTTCACTCAAAGGCTATGGGATTACATCTAAAGGAGATAATGGATTAAAACCATAAACAATTCGGAAAGGAGAAAACTTAGTAGTATAGTGAATCGAGTGATTATATGCAAACTCTACATGCGGCAAACATGTTTCCCAAGTTCTCAAATTCTTTTTGACCAATGCACGCAACAGAGTTAACAAGGTTCTATTAACTACTCCAGTTTATCCATCGGTGTGAGGATGACAAGTAGCTGAAAAAACCAACCTAGTTCTAAGTTTAGACCAAAGCATTTTCCAGAAATAACTTAGAAACTTTGTATCTCTATCAGAAACAATAGTTCTAGGCATACTGATAGACTCTTGATCGTGATGAATGAGTTATCCCCTTGATGCCCTTCGTGTGGTTAATATAAAGCTTGCGGAACAATGGTGAGACTCGATGAAATGATGGTTCGATGGATTGAGGTGAAACTTCCAAAGGATTGCGGAAGATCCTTGGACTTTCGAAGTTCGGATTCACTGAAGATATGATGCACCAACAACATGCTCACATCATGCTCCAAGCTCTCCATGCTCACATCAGGCTCTCCCACTTGAAAAGGATTTGTCCTCAAATCCGACTCATCTGCAATAAAAGGCACAAGATCAGCAACATTGAAAGTATTACTCACATTATACTTACCTTGCAAATCGAGTATGTAGGTGTTATGGTTGATCCTTCGAAGCAATTTAAAAGGTCTGTCCATCCTTGGCATTAACTTGGACTTCCTTTCATTAGGAAAGCGTTCTTTTCGAAGATGAATCCAATCTAAGTCTCCTTCCTCGAAGATAAGTTCCTTGCGGCCCTTGTTAGCATACTTGGCGTATTGCTTTATCTTATCCTCAATATTTTTCCTAGCCGCCTCATGGATTCGTTGAACCATCTCTGCTTTCTTCTTTCCATCTGTACTACTCCTTTCACTCAATGGCAAAGGCATCAAATCCAAAGGAGTGGTGGGATTAAAACCATAAACAATTTGAAACGGTGAGAATTTAGAAGCAGAATGCATGGAATAATTATAAGCAAATTCTACATGTGGTAAACAATCCTCCCAAGACTTTAGGTTCTTCTTAATCAACGCACGTAAGAGTGTGGATAGGGTCCTATTAACTATTTCGGTTTGGCCATCAGTTTGGGGATGGCAAGTAGTGGAGAATAACAACTTAGTTCCTAGCTTAGACCAAAGCATTTTCCAAAAGTAACTAAGGAACTTAGTGTCTCTATCAGATACGATGGTCCTAGGCATGCCATGTAAACGTACAACTTCTCTAAAGAACAGGTCGGCTACATGCTTAGCATCATCAGTTTTATGACATGGAATGAAATGCGCCATCTTAGAGAATCTATCCACCACCACAAAGACTGAATCACTTCTCATATGCGGCCAATGGAAGTGATCTTGCATGACTTGAAGAGTTTTAAACACACCAAAGTGTCCCATTAAACCTCCACCATGTGCTTCCCTTCGAAACAAATCTCTCAAAGACGAATTAGGGACACACAAACGGTTATCATAAAACAAGTATCCTTCATGCCTATAATATTTTCCGAATGCAAATTTCTCACAAGCAGCAAATATTTTTCCAAAATCAAAATCATTTTCATAGAGAGTTTTAATGTGCTCAAAACCAAGTAGCTTGGCATCTAAAGATGAAAGTAACACGTACCTCCGGGACAATGCGTTGGCCACGACATTGTCCTTACCTTTTTTGTACTTGATGACATAGGGAAAGGTTTCAATGAACTCCACCCACCAAGCCTGTCTCTTATTGAGCTTTTGCTGTCCCTTGAGATGTTTTAAAGACTTATGGTCGGTGTGGATAACGAACTCCTTAGGCTAGAGGTAATGTTGCCACGTTTGTAAAGCTCTCACCAATGCGTAGAGTTCTTTGTCATAGGTTGGATAGTTAAGCGTTGCTCCTCCTAGCTTTTCGCTGAAATAGGCTATTGGCTTCTTGTCCTGCATTAACACAGCACCAATCCCAACACCAGATGCATCACATTCGATTTCAAAAGTCTTGAGTAATTAGGGAGAGAAAGGATAGGAGCTTGAGTAAGTTTTTCTTTCAAGGTCTGAAATGCATCCTCTTGAGCCTTGTCTCACTTAAACCCAACGTTCTTCTTGATAACTTCAGTAAGCGGAGCAGCCAAGGTGCTAAAGTCCTTAACAAATCTTCGGTAAAATCCAGCAAGTCCATGAAAGCTCCTCACTTCTCCTACGGAAGTTGGACTCAGCCATTCTTTAATTGCTTTTACCTTTTCTTCATCCACTTTAACACCATCAGCACTTATAACAAAACCTAAAAAAACCAAGTTATCCATTCCAAAAGTACACTTATTCATGTTAGCATAAAGTTTTTTCTTTCTAAGCACATCTAACACCTTACGCAAATGATGAACATGATCTTCTAAGTTCTTGCTGTAAACTAAGATATCATCAAAGTAAACAACCACAAAATACCCTATGTATGCCCTAAGAACATGGTTCATTAATCTCATGAATGTACTAGGTGCATTTGTAAGCCCAAATGGCATAATTAACCATTCATACAATCCTTGCTTAGTTTTAAACGCGGTTTTCCAATCATCCCCTTCTTTCATCCTAATCTGATGATACCCACTTTTTAAATCAACCTTAGAAAAGATATAAGACCCATGCAACTCGTTTAACATGTCATCTAATCTAGGTATAAGACAGCGATACTTAACCGTTATATTATTGATGGCTCTGCAATCGACGCACATCCTCCAGCTTCGGTCCTTTTTTGGTACAAGTAATACGGGCACAGCACATAGACTCATGCTTTCACGGATGTGTCCTTTGTCCATAAGTTCTGTGACTTGCTTTTGCAGTTCCTTGGTCTCCACAGGATTAGTTCGATAAGCTGGTTTGTTCGGCAATAAAGCTCCCGGGATGAAATCTATTTGATGTTCTATGCCTTTAATGGGTGGTAATCCATCCGGATTCTCTTCGGGAAACACATCCCTATGTTCCTGCAATACATGTTTAAGAGTGCTAGGGATTCCCTGCTCATGGTTATTGATGCTCATAAGTGTTTCTTTATAGACAAAGAGTAACTTTAGTTTACGCGGATCACTTCCCTTGGGTTTACTCGGAGCAATAGCAAGATTGGATGGTTTGATAGCTTTCTTTCTATCCATCTTCATGACCAACTGATTTTGGTATACCTCATGAGGAGTCATAGGAAGCAACACAGTTTTTCTTCCTTTGAATTCAAACTTATGGCGATTGGTGAATCCATCATGCACAACCTTCCTATCCGATTGCCATGGTCTTCCCAACAATATATGGCTGGCCTCCATTGGCAAAATATCACATAAGACTTCATCCTCATATTTTCCAATAGCAGAGGTACCTTGACTTGATTATCCACAGCCATCTCTCCATTTTCGTTCAGCCATTGCAGCTTGTATGGTTTCGGGTGCTTGATTACTTGCAATCCACGCTTCACAACCATAGTCTCACTAGCAACGTTTGTACAGCTTCCACCATCAATGATCACACTGCAAACCTGATCCTTAACCAAACACCTTGTATGGAACAGGTTCTCTCTTTGTTCTTGCTCATCAGATTTAGCGATGACACTCAAAGCTCTTATGGCGACTCCCACCATCATTTGTCCCTTAGCGGCTGGTTCATATTCTTCTGCCGATGAATCCTCCTCAAGTTGTTTATCCTTAGGCATCTCATCCTCAGACTCAACTTCCCCATTTGCTATGATGATCATAACTGTCTTGTTGGAGCATTCACTAGCATAATGTCCAATGCCGTGACACTTAAAGCACTTGATGTCTCTAGTTCTTGATGCAACATTAGTACTTTTTCCTTTGATATCCAGACCCTAAACCTTAGGCTTGACAAAAGATTTGTAATCTTTTTGAGTTCCGGACTTCTCTTCCCGATGATAACTAGATTTTTCCGCAGCAAAACTTGTCTTGGAGCTTCTCCTCTTAAGTTGCTTTTCGAACATAATTACCTTGTGTCGCAATTCTTCAATGTCCTCATAGTTTTGAACCTCCAGTTTATCAACAATATCTCGACTTAATCCTCCCATGAATCTAGACATAGTGGCTTCTTGATCCTCTTGAATGTCGGCTCTTATCAACAAAGTCTCCATCTCTTTGAAATACTCTTCAACGGACCTATTACCTTGTACCAAGTTTCTCAGCCGATGGTGTAGCTCTCTATTATAGTGACTGGGAATGAATCTTTTCCTCATAATATTCTTTATCTGAGTCCAAGTCTCCACTAGATAATCTCCTACATGTTTCCTAGTCAGAGTTAACTGATCCCACCAACTAAGAGCAGAACCGGTGAACTCGGTAGGTGCAACTTTTACTGTGCTCTCTTCAGTATAATCATGACAATTGAATGCAATTTCCATCTTCTTTTCCCATTCAAGATACTCCTCAGGATCACTGGTGCCTTGGAAAGGAGGGATACAAACTTTCACTCCAGCCAGATTATCTCTAGGAACCACTCGCCCTTCTCTAGCTTCTCTTCTTCTTCGGTGACTACTTGACTTAGAAGATTGACTGTAGTAATCTAAGTGATTGCTAGCCTCGGCTTGACTTTGTTTATCATGTTCCTTCCTTGCTCTTCTTAAATTTTCCTGATCAAGTCTATAGGCTTCGAATTGTGCAGTAATTAGTCTGCCCATATCAGCCGTGAGAGCTTCATACACTTGCTTCTGATTAACGATGTTGCTACCCCCTTCTTCTTCCTCAAATGGTGGCGTTACCATCCTGAAATTCAACACAAGAGACTCCCAATAAATTGTTCTTGGAAGAAAAATCGCAATCAACAGAGCAAATAAGAAAATAACTCTTCAACTGCCGAGAAAACCTAATGGTGACCATTCGACAAAATCGACTCAGGAAAATATCAAAACACCTTCAAAAATTCCAGTTTTAATTTTAACAAAAACTAGACTCAATCTAGGTTCTAACACAACAGATTTCACGATTTTAGGATTAATATTAGATTTTAAACAATTCTAGCAACCTAGTGATCGAATCAGACATAAAACAGTTTTTCGCAAAAACGTTTTGATGATCAATGAAAAGTCACAAATGAAATGTTTTTGATTCAGATCGACTCAACCTGACAAGAAGCGGCTCTGATACCACCTGATAGACTCTTGATCGTGATGAATGAGTCAGCCCCTTGATGCCCTTTGTGTGGTTGATATAACGCTTGCGAAACAATGGTGAGACTCGATGAAATGATGGTTCGATGGATTGAGGTGAAACTTCCGAAGGATTGCGGAAGATCCTTGGACTTTCGAAGTTCGGATTCGCTGAGGATATGACGCACCAACAGCAAAAACGAATTGAGAGTTGTGATATTACACACAAGACTCGGATCAAACAAGTTAAAAAAGAGTTTTAGAATAAAAATGTTTGATGAAAATCTCCAATGAGTTCAGATCCGAAATATGAAGGGAGGAGAAGAGAAGAAGCAATAAAAGCTGGTGGAGTTACGAGACATACCTCGGAACTCACACAAGACCATGCAGAATTAAAGAGATAGTTTAAATTCAAAATAGATAGAAAAATTACAAAGAAAAATAAGATAGAATGGACCGAGTGATAACAATGGGCTGGGGTAAAGTATGTGGTCTTGCCTCATTAAAAACCTCCCTTAGAAAACCCAATGGGAAAAACCAAGAAGAGGGAAAAAAAGTACAAGTCCACATACCTCCATTGTCATCGCTTAGATGGCTTGAATCACAACCAATGTGGCTGGACAAGCATCACATCTAAGACTGGCCTGAATGGTTAGTAGACGATTGTTGATGATTTGATTGAACTCTTTGGCTCTAGTCCTTGTCATGGGCCCAACAGGAACAATTAGTGCTGCATCCTCTTCAGCTCCAAGCTCCTTGGGTTCAAGCTGTGGTGTAGTTCTACTCTCCAAATTTTCCATGCTCACATCATGCTCCAAGCTCTCCATGCTCACATCACATACCATGCAAATGAACTATCTCTTTGAAGAACAAATCACCTATATGCAATGCATCATCATTTTTGTGACAAGCAATGAAGTGTGCCATTTTCGAGAATCTATCAACAACAACAAAGATATAATCACTTCCAGTTCTAGTCCTAGGCAATCCAAGCACAAAATCCATAGAGATATCATTCCAAGCACAAAAACATGCTGAGTAGGAATGGGTAAAGGAATATACAAACCGTTGGGTTGTATTTTTTACTTAGCTTGTTTGCATGTGACACACGTACTGCAAATCCGTTCCACATCTCACTTCATGTGTGGCCAGTGAAAGTGATCTTTCATTACTTGAAATGTTTTAGTGACTCCAAATTGCCCCATTAATCCTCCTCCATTGCTTCGCTTACTAACAAATCTCGAATGGAACAATTAGGCACACATAAGCGATGATCATAAAACAAAAATTCTTCATGCCTATAGTACTTTCCAAAAGCGAACTTTTCACTAGCTTTGTACAAGGCATACCTTCGTGAAAACGCGTCAGCCACAACATTTTCCTTACATTGCTTGTACTTGATAACATAAAGAAAAGTTTCAATGAATTCGACCCACCGAGCATGCCTCTTGTTGAGCGTTTGCTGTCCTTTCAAGTGCTTGAGTGACTCGTGATCAGTGCAAATCACAAACTCCGTAGGCCATAAGTAGTGTTGCCATGTTTGTAAAGCTCGAACCAAGGCATAAAGCTCTTTGTCGTATGTTGGATAGTTCAGAGTTGCTCCTCCTAACTTATCACTAAAATAAGCAATGGGTTTCTTCTCTTGCATTAAAACAGCTCCAATACATTTAAGAGCTGAAATGCCTCTTCCTGCGCTTCTTCCCATTTGAAACCAATGTTTTTCTTGATCACTTCAGTAAGTGGTGCAGCTATGGTGCTAAAGTCTTTCACAAAACACCTATAGAAACCTGCTAGTCCATGGAAGCTCCTCACTTCTCCAACCGTTTTTAGACTTGGCCATTCTTTACTAGCTTTATTCTTCTCCTCATCAACCTTAATATCATCTGCACTTACAACAAAACCTAAAAAGACAAGGTTATCCATGCAAAAAGTGCATTTATTAAGATTGGCAAACAGCTACTCCTTTCTAAGAACTGTTAGAACCTCTTCTAGATGATTAACATGCTTGTCTAGACTCTTGCTATAGAATAAGATATTATCAAAGTAAACTCAAGACATGGTTCATTAACCTCATGAAAGTACTGGGCGTGTTAGTTAATCCAAAAGGCATAACTAACCATTCATACAATCCATGCTTAGTTTTAAATGCAATTTTCCATTCATCACCCTCTTTCATGCGAATTTGGTGATATCCACTTTAAAGATCAATTTTAGAAAACACACTAGAACCATACAATTCATCTAGCATATCATCCAAACAAGCGATACAATGGCGGTACTTAACTATTATGTTGTTGATGGCATGACAATCAACACAGATTCTCCAACTTCCATCCTTCTTTGGGACAAGTAGGACTAGTACCGCACATGGACTCATGTTCTCTCGAATGTATCCTTTCTCCATCAGTTCACTCACTTGTTTTTTTAACTCCTTTGTTTCCACTAGATTTCTTCTTTTTTGGGGGTGTTTTTTGGTGGGGAGGCCCCCGGGAAAAAATTTTTTTTTTTTCTTTATCCCCCGGAACCAAAAAAAACACCTAGTAGGTTATCTTCAGGAAATACATCTTCAAAATCCTGCAAAAGAGAAGTAATTTCACTCGGTAGAACCAGTTCAAGGTCAGTTAATCTCATGACGGCTTCTTTGTAAACAAACAGAATCACAAGTTTTTTAGAGAAAAGAGTTCTCTTAATCTCACAAGATCTCACAAAGAAATTAGAATTCCTAGCGGGTTTTCTCTCACAGGCCTTTGTCTTGGTTTTTCTCAAACTCTCACTCGTTTTTGTGGGTGAAGTGTTTAGATGTTGCTCAAAGTGTTTGTTTCTTCCTTTTTGCTCAAGTGTTTCTGATCTTCATATATCTCCAATGATGTCATAGGTATAAGAGTGATTTTTTTTAGCATTGAGCTCAAATGAGTGCTGATTGGTGTAGCCATCATGTGTTACTTTGAGATCAATCTGCCAAGGCCTTCCTAAGAGAATATGACCGGCTTCCATGGGTAACACATCACATAGTACTTCGTCTACATATCTGCCTATGGTTATGGGAACCAATAATTGGTTGCTCACGTTCATTTGTCCACTATCATTCAGCCATTGAAGCTTGTATGGTTTCAGATGTTTCATTACCTTCAAACCAAGCTTCTTGACCATGGTTTCACTCGCCACATAGGTACAACTCCCTCCATCAATAATAACACTGCATACTTTGTCCTGAACATGGCACTTTGTGTGAAACAAGTTCTCCCTCTGCTCCTGTTCTTTTAGTTTTATTTGCACACTTAGTGATCTCATTGCTACTAACAGATCTCCTTTAGCCGGAATGACTTCATGCTCTTCTTTCGATGATAAAGAATCAGAAACCACTTCCTCCTCTTTTGATTCTATACCCCCATTCTCCATAAGAATCATAACTTTGTTGTTTGAGCATTAATTGGGGTAGTGCCCTACTCCATGGCACCTGAAGCATTTCACGTCACGAGTTCTAGTAGTAGAAACCTCATTTTTTCCTCTAGTGACTTGCGATGTTAGGCTTAGGGTCAGCCTTTGGGATGACTTTAGATTTTTCTTCTCTTTGGTAACTTGGTCTAGCATTGGACGCTCCAGCTCCATAAGTTGGTCGAGAAGGACCCTTCCTTTTTGATATGATCCTAGGTGAGGATCTAGTCCCTGAATGCTTCTCCAAGAGGTTGTGAGGATTGGTGACAAGGTGAGTGATGCGGAAGAGATGAAAGGTGAAGAACTAGGAAGGGATCCGATGAGTTTGGGGGGTTGATGCGAAACTTCCAAAGGAGATGGAGATCCTCTGGACTTTTAGGCTTGCTCTGGACGTGGGTGAAGACCCTAGACGAGGTGAACAAGGGGTGGATCGAGATGAAACTTCCTAGGAGTGTGAAAGATCCTAAGACTTTCGACTTACTTGGTGTGAAGGATGAAGATCCGAACACTTTAAGCAAGGATGAACAAACAAGTTTCAGAGAGTTTTAGAAGTTGAAAAGATGTTTGATAACTCACAAATGAAGCATTACAAGAGTTTAAATCAGCCAAAGAGTAAAGGGAAATCTCGAAAAATACATAGCATTAAAACCAATGTTTGAACAAAGAAAATGACTCTTCAAGTCTTCAAGTTTCGGCTGAATATCTTTGTTGGACTTGGGCTGCTTCACTTGGATAAGAGATAGAGGTGGGCTTAAGCTTTATCAAGAGGCTGAGGAGTGAGTGATATGGCTTACCTCATTAAAAACCTTATTTGGAAAACCCATTGGGACAAAAACCAAATGAAGGGAAAAAGAGTGTAAGTCATACCACCTCTCTTGATAAATGTTTAGGTGGCTTGGATCACAACCAATGTGGCTGGATTAGCACACACCAAACTGCCCGAGATGGTGTTGAGGAGATGTTGCAAAGTGGTCTTGAGCTTCTCTTGTTTAGACCGAGTGATAGGACCCGGAGAAATGCATAAATCTTCAGCTCCTTGTAGCTCGGTTCAAGCTGCTGCCTTTGCTCCTCTTTGTCGTCTCCTTGCTGCATAGGTTCCTCCTCCTTGCTGGCCATAATCATATCATCCTCTCCCTCTTGAAAAGGATTTGACCTCAAATCTGTTTCTTCTGCAATATAAGGAACTAAATCAGTAATATTAAAACTCGAACTTACATGGTACTTACCTTGGAGATCAAGCTGGTAGGCGTTGTCTAGTTGTTCTTTAGCTCCCAGCTCCTCAGGTTTAAGCTGTTGATTAGTTCCAAGCTCCAAGCTATCCATGCTATCCATCCTCAAATCCAAACAATCTGCAAGGAAAAAGATTAAATTAGAATATTTGAAGTAAGTCAGAATATACTCACCTTGCAAGCAGATTTTGTAGGAATGGATCTGTTCTATGACTCGAAGTGAACAATATCCTTCTTGCATTAGTTTGAACTCCTCTTGGTCTGCAAAATGTTTCTCCTTCATACGAATCCTAAACTGGTAACCAATCTCAAAGTTCTTAATATTCTCCTCTTCGTTTGCTGGCTTTTGATGCTCTATGTCTAGCAAACGCTCCTTTGGTTTAAGAACAATTTGAACAACAGTTTTCTTAAGCCAAACATGGTAGAGCCACGTCCTAGGTGCATGAAAATTTAGCTCTCCATCCTGTATATCCTGTATCCTCACAACAAAGACTCGAGACAAGAGATCATAGGTGCAAAGAATATAGTCATTCCGACTAGCACACAATTTATTACTTAGATCATCTAAACCAGATTTCAAAGGTTCAATATGATCATCTAAGTGTTTATTAAAATTCAGAATGCTATCATAATAAACAATTTCTCCAAAGAATAATTCAGCATTGGGTGAAACACTAGCAAAATTAGAGAAATTAGCAATATCTATGAGCACATAATTTCTATTAGGTTCACACATTTTATCAAACAAAAATCCTCCATGCCTAAAGAATTTCTTATGCTCAAACTCCTCGAAGATGGAAACATATTTTTAAAATTATCATTTAAATCATAAAGCCTCTTAATGATTTCAACTTCCATTAACCTAGCTTCATGAGCAAAAAGAAACACATACCTTGGAATTATTGCATCATACACAATAATTTCATTACCTTTTCGAATGCCAAAAGAATTCACCTCAATGTTTGCTCGCTGTTCCTTTCTCCATTGTTTCAACGGGTCATAATCAACTTGGACAGTAAACCGCATTAGCCACAAGTAAATTAACCACGTTTCTGGTGTATGAGCTTTCATTTCTTCAGCTTGTTTATCCTGTGCACTTTCAACAAAAACTCAAAACAAGAAATCATAGGCGCAAAAGGTATTATCCTTTGATTCATTAAGCAACTTGTTATCGACCAGAATGTCAAAACTTTCAGTGAATGGTCTCGAAACAGAAAAAGCCTCTCTAGTGTTAGGATATGAAGTGCAGTGTGTTATCCTAGAGAGTCTGTCTATCAGCACAAGATGTATACTCGGTTCATACGTTTTATCAAACAGAAATCCGCCATGCCTAAAATTCTTTGTATGCTCAAATTTCTCACAATAATGAATCACATCATTAAAATCAACAGTCGACATATAAATCTTTTTGATGTGTTCATATTCCAGCAACTTAGATTTAGGAACAAAAAGAAATGCATACCTTTGAACTGTTGCATCAGGCACAACAATTTCCTTACCTATCTTGTTTCCCATGTCATAAGGAAATGCTTTAACGGATGCTCCTGGATCAAAGACGATATGATTCTCTTTCCCACGGATTAGTGAGACAATTCCTGAGTTGTATTTAGGGAATACAACTTCGAAGTCCTGAAAATGACAAGGTTTCTTACTCGGCAGCACCGGTGCAAGGTTAGTGACAAGAAAATCGAAAATTGGACCAGTTTGGAACATATCCTCGGAGATGTTCGGCGATAATTCTTGGAGTTTCCTTCTAGGCAAAGCTCCATGCTCCGTGTCTTGATAGCTTTGAAAGGTGTTCAACTCCTTTCTCAAGACAACTCCAATTCCAGTCCTCACAAAGAAATGGGTCGAGAGAACTTCTAAGTCTGGTGGCTCCTCTTTTAGACCTGCAATGTTTTCAACACCTTTGGCAAAGAGCAAGCGTATTATCACAGTCGTAGAGTCACTATAAACAAGTACACAAGTTTCATTTCGGACCCCAGAATTTTCTTTATCATGTTCCTCTTTTATTTGCGTCCTAAGACAAGAGTTTGGCTCCGAATATTCTTTGAATACACCTAACTTTTTCTTAATAGTTTCTGGAGATGATAAACTCTTACTCACGACCTTGGAATCATGAGAATCAAATTGAGTTAAAGAGTTACTTACCTGAAGAAGGTCCTTGCTGTATTCGGTGCATGTAATTGTCACGGTAAATGGAAGTGATTTTGGATCCAGTTTGACACATGCGACAGCTAGATTGGTTTGCTCATGGGATGGTGTGGTTGGGATGGATGTATCATACCCTATTCTTTGACAAAGTTGTGACCTCAAAATTGTACAATCTGCACCAAGAGAAAGAAGGTTAGCTCTCATTCTTTTTTGCGAGTCTAGATAGTTACCTCGGGTTTGAATTGGTGGCTGAGCATCGGGTGGTTTCTCTTTGATCACTATGAGGTTGGTGACATCCTCTCTTTGTTTATTGGCAGGAAAACACGTCAAGAGCTCTAAGTTTGATGGCATGTCATTGCACTTTGTTACTTCCTCCGTTTGCTCTGTTGTTAAGCTCCATGTCGATGTGTTTTCTTTTAGGTCTTTGCGCACATCTAAGGTACCTGCATCTTCCTTGGCACTTAAAGGAAAAATCAAGTGCATTATACTTGAAATTTTAATATTCAAAACAGGTTGTTTGATGCTACGAGTGAATGTAGAATTATTCAAAGATGTCGAACAGACTCGCTAGCTAAACTTACCTTAGTACCATGTAAGATGTTTGGTAACTTTTCAGCTTTGAAGATGGTGAAATCTAATTCACAGGTAGCTGGTGCTGGACATGGTTTAAACACCACACGGTTTTCATAATTAATTTGCTCACACTTGTTATCTCGGAAAGCTTGTGAAGTGGTTGACACCGAATGTGGATTCTTCTCTTTTATGGTTCCTTCAGCTTTGTCATTCTCATGCTTCATAGTATGACCTGAATCAACATCCTTTGACAAGACCAAGTGCATTATACAAGAACTAGAAGTTTCTACACCTTGATTAACTACTTCACTACTTGAGTTTTGTGAGCTCAGTTTTGATCCTAATGAAGTGATATTCAGCTCGTGTTTTTCAGGGCAAGTGGCAGCAAATTTTCCTTTCTTAGGAGAGTCATAACAAGTAACTTCCTTGGATTTTGAAAGATCAGAGGACTTACATTTCTTTGGCCGTTCATTGCTTGGTTCAATGCATGGATTCAGGCTTTGCTTGCGAACCGCGACTTTTTCCGCGACCTTCCTTGGTTGAGAGGTTACATTAGCCTTCATTTTCTCATTTAGAACATTCTTGGATACTTCCTTTGGCTGAGGACTGTAAGCTTCTTTTGGAACTAAACCATTTGGTGCATACTTATTCCTCATTAGTTCCTTAAGATCTCTCCACGAGGTGATAGGTGGCTCCTTGTAATTCCAGCGATCATCAACCTTTCGTATCCACCATTGATAAGCTTCTCCTGTGAGTTGGCGAATTGCATGAGCTATCCTCTTTTCTCTTGGGATGTGGTTATAGTAAAACCAATCTTCCATATTTGTTTCCCACTCTAGGTAGCTTCTTTTTCCTGAAAATTTAAAGAGTTCATTAGCATAATGATAATCAAAACTAACATAAAACGTAGATTTTGGAGCGTGAGAGGTTTTCTGTGAGCTGCTCCATGTTGAGCTCGATGTGTTGTCTGGTGGCTTGGGCTTAATCTCTTGTTCCCTCCTTTGTCGGTCATTGATGGATTTATCTAATTCAGCTCTCATGGTTGCCATACTTTCGTCCATTATGGCTCTTAAGGAATCAAGGAGTTCTTTGTTGGAGTTTGACGATTCTTCTTCACCATTGCTGGTTCCCACCATGGTACCTGTTCAGATTCAAACAAGTAACAAGTAAAAATTCCCAAAGAAACACAACAAAGAAAACTCAGAAACTTTTCTAGAATCCTAAATGACTGTTTGACTTGATCGAACAGAATAAAATATCAAATCACGTTCAACAATTCCAGAGTCAATTTTAGCAAATACTAGACTCAATCATGGTTTCAATGCAGCAAATTTCACGATTTTAGGATTAACCAATGATTTTAAACAATTCTAGCAAGTTACACGACAATAACTGTTCAAATTCTGATAACCTCTAAATGTGACTGTTCGACGAAATCAACTTCGGAAAATTATCAAAACATGTTCAAAAATTCTAGAATCAACTTTAACAAATACTAGACTCGTTTTTGAAGCAGATTCAACAGATCTCACGATTTTATCAAACAAGACGAATTTACGAAAATTCCAACAGTCAGCAGATAAACAGATCAGAATGTGAAAAGGTATCACAGATCGAAAGAGATACAACCTGGCGTGGAGTCAGCTCTGATACCACTTGATATGATCCTAGGTGAGGATCTAGTCCCTGAATGCTTCTCCAAGAGGTTGTGAGGATTGGTGACAAGGTGAGTGATGCGGAAGAGATGAAAGGTGAAGAACTAGGAAGGGATCCGATGAGTTTGGGGGGTTGATGCGAAACTTCCAAAGGAGATGGAGATCCTCTGGACTTTCAGGCTTGCTCTGGACGTGGGTGAAGACCCTAGACGAGGTGAACAAGGGGTGGATCGAGATGAAACTTCCTAGGAGTGTGAAAGATCCTAAGACTTTCGACTTACTTGGTGTGAAGGATGAAGATCCGAACACTTTAAGCAAGGATGAACAAACAAGTTTCAGAGAGTTTTAGAAGTTGAAAAGATGTTTGATAACTCACAAATGAAGCATTACAAGAGTTTAAATCAGCCAAAGAGTAAAGGGAAATCTCGAAAAATACATAGCATTAAAACCAATGTTTGAACAAAGAAAATGACTCTTCAAGTCTTCAAGTTTCGGCTGAATATCTTTGTTGGACTTGGGCTGCTTCACTTGGATAAGAGATAGAGGTGGGCTTAAGCTTTATCAAGAGGCTGAAGAGTGAGTGATATGGCTTACCTCATTAAAAACCTTATTTGGAAAACCCATTGGGACAAAACCAAATGAAGGGAAAAAGAGTGTAAGTCATACCACCTCTCTTGATAAATGTTTAGGTGGCTTGGATCACAACCAATGTGGCTGGATTAGCACACACCAAACTGCCCGAGATGGTGTTGAGGAGATGTTGCAAAGTGGTCTTGAGCTTCTCTTGTTTAGACCGAGTGATAGGACCCGGAGAAATGCATAAATCTTCAGCTCCTTGTAGCTCCGGTTCAAGCTGCTGCCTTTGCTCCTCTTTGTCGTCTCCTTGCTGCATAGGTTCCTCCTCCTTGCTGGCCATAATCATATCACTTTTGAGTTGTTGTTCCCCCATAATTGCCTTGTGTAGCATTTCTTCTATCTCCACATAATGATGTATTTCAAGTTTTTCTTGTATATCTCGGTTCAAACCACTCAAGAATCTAGCTATTATAGCCTCTCTATCTTCAGAAATATCAGCTCTTATCATGAGAGTTTCCATCTCTTGATAGTAATCTTCCACATTACGGCTTCCTTGGGTTAGCCTCCATAGTTTCTGATGAAGGTCACGATGATAATGACTAGGAACAAATCTCTTCCTCAAAATAGCTTTCATATAAGCCCAAATCTCCATTTTGTCTCCTTGAGGTAACCAACTGATCCCACCGGCTAAGTGCATAATCATAAAACTCCATAGTCGCCACTCTAACCTTGTTGTACTCCGAGTAGTTTTGACAATCAAACACAAGCTCTATCTTCTTTTTCCATTCCAAATACGTGTCTGGATAATTTCTTATGTGAAATGGTGGAATTTTAAGCTTCAGACCTTCAAGAGTGTCATTACGTTGACCTTTACCTTCCCTCTCACGTCTAGGTCTCCTTCGACTTCCTTGAGACGAGTCATCTTCATGACTGTAGTATTCATCATTACTCCTTGCTTGTCTACGGTGATCTCTATCTTTTCTATTAGGAAATTTTTGGGGTTGCCTTTGTCATACCTCTGCTCTCAATTCGTTCAGACTTTCATAGATCCTTGTCATCTCAATTCTCATCAAACGTTGCATCTTTCCCATAAAGACTTGGAGATTTGGAATCGCTGGTTCATCTTCTACTTCGCTATTGTTTCCTCCATTGTTTGACATGATTGTTTCCTGCAAAATTTAGCAAACATTTTAAAAGTAAAAAGTCCTCACAAGTATTTCTCTCAAAGGTGTTTCACTCAAGTGTTTCACTCAATTTGATATCCCTCAGTGACTCCCAAGAGTTCTAATAGATCAAATCAATACAACTCAATGTGTAGTCCAAAAGTAACCAAATAAAATTAGAGAAAATATGAGACAAGAACTTGATGAAGATCAGAAATTTTCCAATAACAATGGATGAATAAGTTCACAGCATTTTACATGATTTATGCATACATTTTCCTTTTTATTTGCTTAGTTTCACCTTGAGTTCACAGCATTTTTAGTCCAATTTCATATGTTTTTGCACTTAGGAGAATTTGCACTAGCATTTGCATACATGTTACATTTTGGAGCTAAAACAGGTACAACTTGGAGCATGGATGCTAGGACAGCTCGAGTCCCACTCGAGCCCACGCTCGCCACGCCACTCGAGCCCGCGCTTGCCGCCCCCCTCGAGACCCCACTCGAGACCCTACTCAAGCCCGCTCTTGCCACCCCACTCGAGACCCCATTCGAGCCCGCGCTTGCCACCCCACTCGAGACCCCACTCGAGCCCGCGCTTGCCACCCCACTCGAGATCCCACTAGAGCCCTGCCATGCGACGCTCTCTCCTCGAGCCCACCTGATGTGTCGTGTTTTAACCCAAAATATTTTCTGCAAGTGCACAGACACACGCAGTAGTATGTGGGTATCGAATCCACAGAGACCAAGGTTACACTATGTAATTATAGATTTTAATCTAAAGCTAAGACAAAATATTGGTTGGTGTAATTTTCAGAACAAATAAGCAACTAATAAAATCGATGTAAATTAATTAAAACAAGCACTAGGTTAAGGCGTTTCGCCGGTGATTCGGAGACAAGGCTGAGCAACTATTCAGGGCTAACTAACTACCGGTCTAGAACTCAAACATAAATAAATACCGCCCCACTCTCGTGATGTATCGACACCTTTATCTAACAACCTAGATACCGAAACTCTCGTTTGGACCTAGCGAAGACGATAAGCATTAATAAGCGGGTTCAATATGTTCACAATCAATCGCAGCAATCAACTCTCGCTGGCTATGCACCAATTGCTCACCAATGATTTATCTAGCAAACCTAGAGCACTCTCGTGAATAAGTTTAACCTAAAATCATAGATTAAGTGGCCAGTTTAATCTAAGCATTAAGACCCCCTATTGGCGAAGACAATATAAATTCCAATCCTATTTGTACTCAGCCATTAAAACCCTAAATCACCATTGAAAACCTTAACCTAGCTAAGGATCTACTCACACATAGCAAAATCAAACACAACAAAGCAAGGAGATCAATTCATGATTTATTAAAAAGAATAACGTTCAGGAAAACTTCTCAAACAGAGTTGTGGAATAATCGATGATAGGAGAATTGAGATCCAAAGCTGAGTAATACAAATCCAAATCGAAAAAGGAACAAGTGGTGGAGTCTTAGAACCAAAATAACCTAGAGCGAAAAACTGAGGTCTGAGAAAGAACGTGATACAAGTCTGAGGCGGCTGGCCTCTTTTTATTCTAAAAATTAAATAAAAAACGTGTCTAGGTAAAATAGGTCGAGCAGGTGCTCGCCAGGTCCGAGCAGGTGCTCGCAGGCGGAAAATTGACTTTTGGCTCAAAATTGCTTCTTTTGCTCCAATGTCTTCTAATATCTTCAATCCATGCTCCAGAGCCTCAAAATACCTGAAAAGACACAAAAAGAACTAGAAAAGACTCAAAAATAATATGAAAAGACTAGTTAAAATGGGACAAAATACTAATATATCACCACCTCCATTCGAGTTCGCACTCGACATCGCATCCCCGACTCGACCTCAGCTCCACCACAATCCACTCGATGCTGCACTCAACGTTACCACTCGACGCTGGCACTCGAGTCTCCACTCCACTCAACACACTCGACACCACTCGACCAGACTTGGTCGAGCTGTACCATCCGCGGTAATAGGTCTTAGCTGTCGGTTCTCCCTCTCTAGCCTAGCTAGCTCGTCGTTTGAAAGATTTAGTAATGTCTCGGTGCAATTTTTTCTTGTTCTTCTACTGGTCATGCACCTGAAACATAAGAAAAAGGAAACGAAAAAAAGGAAAAAGAATTAGTAGTTTCTTAGACTGAAAACAAAATCAAAAATCAAAGGTAACGCAATTGGTCCCCGGCAACGCCGCCAAAAACTTGATGTGTCGAGTTTTAACCCAAAATATTTTCTGCAAGTGCACAGACACACGCAGTAGTATATGGGGTATCGAATCCACAGAGACCAAGGTTACACTATGAAATTATAGATTTTAATCTAAAGCTAAGACAAAATATTGGTTGGTGTAATTTTCGGAACAAATAAGCAACTAATAAAATCAATGTAAATTAATTAAAACAAGCACTAGGTTAAGGCATTTCGCCGGTGATTCGGAGACAAAGCTGAGCAACTATTCAGGGCTAACTAACTACCGGTCTAGAACTCAAACATAAATAAATGCCGCCCCACTCTCGTGATGTATCGAGACCTTTATCTAACAACCTAGATACCGAAACTCTCGTCTGGACCTAGCGAAGACGATAAGCATTAACAAGCGGGTTCAATATGTTCACAATCAATCGCAGCAATCAACTCTCGCTGGCTATGCACCAATTGCTCACCAATGATTTATCTAGCAAACCTAGAGCACTCTCGTGAATAAGTTTAACCTAAAATCATAGATTAAGTGGCCAGTTTAATCTAAGCATTAAGACCCCCTATTGGCGAAGACAATATAAATTCCAATCCTATTTGTACTCAGCCATTAAAACCCTAAATCACCATTGAAAACCTTAACCTAGCTAAGGATCTACTCACACATAGCAAAATCAAACACAACAAAGCAAGGAGATGAATTCATGATTTATTAACAAGAATAACGTTCAGGAAAACTTCTCAAACAGAGTTGTGGAATGATCGATGATAGAAGAATTGAGATCCAAAGCTGAGTAATACAAATCCAAATCGAAAAAGGAACAAGTGGTGGAGTCTTAGAACCAAAATAACCTAGAACGAAAAACTGAGGTCTGAGAAAGAACGTGATACAAGTCTGAGGCGGCTGGCCTCTTTTTATTCTAAAAATTAAATAAAAAACGTGTCTAGGTAAGATAGATCGAGCAGGTGCTCGCCAGGTCCGAGCAGGTGCTCGCGCAGGCGGAAAATCGACTTTTGGCTCAAAATTGCTTCTTTTGCTCCAATATCTTCCAATATCTTCAATCCATGCTCCAGAGCCTCAAAATACCTGAAAAGACACAAAAAGAACTAGAAAAGACTCGAAAACAATATGAAAAGACTAGTTAAAATGGGACAAAATACTAATATATCCACTCCCCCGGACTTAGACCTTTGTTTGTCCTCAAACAAAACAAGATCAAGAACTGAGAAGAGGTTTGAAAATCACGGGAACTCACTTACTTGTTGGAAAAATTTTGAACTTCATACCGCTCGTCACTGGGCGTTGGAATTTGCTCCGTTAAACCATGAACATCATCACCATCCCTTAGTTGATCACAGACCAAACGAATTTTCGGAATCCCCTCTGTTATCTCTTTACATAGATTAGTGAAATGAAAGTGCAGTGGTCTTACCAGGAGTAATAGATCCAAAAGGTGCCAACTTCTTCTAACCAAAGACCCTCTCCCATATAACTTTCCTCTCCCCTCTTTCCCTCTTTCCACGCTACCATTTTTCTATTTATTCTTTACAGCCATCGGTTTTCATTTGCCGATGCTTCACCCTTTATTCCAGCCATCACTTTTCTGATGCTTCTTCTTTATTTTGTGGGACGAATCTCCATGAGGTCACAAAGGATACACGGGTCTACGCATCATCCCTTGGTTCACTTCGATTTTTAGTTTCCCTTACAACAAGCTTTCCATGAGGTCACAAAGGATACACGGGTCTACGCATCATCCCTTGGTTCACTTTGGCTTGTTGCTTTGAACTTCTCCTTTTTATTTTCTTCTTTTCTTTCTTTTTCTCTGTGTAATGAAGGGGAGTGAGAGAGGAATAGCATACTTTGTGGAGAGTTGTGTGGTCTTGTTTGGCTCGAATAGGTCTTTCCTAATGAACATCAAACCCCTGAGAAAGAAATTGAAGATCAGGTTAGGGTTCAATAAGATTTAGAGATAACTTTGGTTCAACCTATTTCCCAATGAAAAGGAGCTTTGGGGAGTGATTAATCCGCCCATGATCTTCCAAAACAAAACCTCCCCCCATCTGTGAGTCATTACAAGTAATTCATAGTCCAAATAATCCAATAGATCAAGGTCATAATTCCCAAACAAGTTTGACTCAATAAAAAGAAAAATAAAAATGGACAATGACACCTAGCTGCAAGCAGCTGGACCTGAGTCGAACCTAGATAAAGACAATAACAAAAGACACAAAATATAAGACTCAAAGACAAAGAAAAAGAGTTAGTAACTAACCGCTCCCCCAGACTTAAATCACACCGTCCCCGGTGTGAAAAAGAACTGAAGGATTGGCTGAAAAATAAAAAAGATAAAAATGGATAATACAATGGTAAAAGAAAGTGTGGATAGAATTCACCACGTTGTAGCGGTGTGGAAGGCATCGCGTCCAACTCTTCTCTTCACGCATGCAGAGCACCCCCAGCGAGTATGTGCTCGCGGAACCCTATCGGGTGCTCGCTAAAAATTCTGGTTTTTTTTTTTTTTTTTATTTTAGAAAAGAAATAAAATGAATTCAAAATTATGTACAGAATCTTACCAGTGGGTTGCCTCCCACCAAGCGATTGTTTAATGTCATTAGCTCGACTGCAGCAGCGCCTAAGCGAGAGAATGTGGATCCGCAGGAGGATCGGGGTATGGTGGTGGTTTTTGAGCTCCCCCAGACTTAAACTTAGCCTTCTCCTCTATGACAACATAAGAGCCATTTTGCTTGCCATCAGAAATCGCTACATAGAACACACCCTTGCTGATTTTAGCGAGAGAGACCCTCTTTTGAGGTAAGTCAACAATAGCTCCTGCTGTAGCGAGGAATGGCCTTCCCAGGATCAATGCCATGTAAGCATTATTCCTCATTTCGACCACCTGAAAATCACAAAGCATTAAGCAATCATCAATTCTTACCTCGAGGTCTTTGATGAGTCCTTGTGAAGTTGATATCGCTCCATCTGCAAATTTGAGGGTTCTCGGAGATGGAAGGATGTTCTCAATCCCTAAACTTTGTGCGGTTTCCTTAGACATGACGTTTACTGTGGAACCAGAATCACAAAGAGAATCCTCAAAATCAACTCCAAGTATAGAGCATGGAACCACAAACTTTTCGGGATCTCCGATCTTGGGGAGATGCCTTAGTTTAACCGCTGGAGCTGGGCCTGGAGAAGGAACCTTGGGAGAATAAATCCTCGTTGGAGGAGTTTCTGCAGAACTGGTCAGAGCACCCTGTCGGAGCAGGTGCTCCCGAGAAGGTTTTGGGTGCTCGGTAGATTTGGTCTGAGATTTTGCTGGAGTAGTCTCAACCTGTGTTTCTGAGTGTGAACCATGTCCCAGCATATATTCATCTGTGGCAAGAGATTTTTCTTGGGTCTTGTGTTCCGTAGCTTGCTCTTTCCTCTTTCCAATGACTTTAGGGCTAGTTGGAGGTGCCAACACTTTCTCACTTCTCAGCTCCACTGCGGTGAAGTTTTTCATGACTTCGCGTTGTAAGTCAATACTTAGGCACTGAACCTTCCAATCCAAAGTAGCAATCCGTTCGTTCATCTGCTGAACATTCTTGATTTGTCCATCAAGGATCACTTTTATCATCCGTTTAAGCTCATTCTCTTCGTCCCCAATGAAGTTCACTTGAGCACTTGAGCCACTAGAACCACTTCCATTCCTGGGGCTATGCTCACCCCTTGCCGAGAGAACTACTTGCTGCCGTTTGACAGTTTCG
Organism: Cardamine occulta; assembly: GCA_028015245.1. NCBI lineage: Eukaryota > Viridiplantae > Streptophyta > Magnoliopsida > Brassicales > Brassicaceae > Cardamine > Cardamine occulta. The sequence continues at coordinate 17,946,636 of CM051388.1, read as the reverse complement.
GCGGTTTGGGCAACTTGCATGTCAAGCTTCTTCACGTGAGCTGTAACAGCTTCATACTTCGCATTCAGATCATTATTCATGTGATCTACCTTGGCATTGATCTCTGTTACGGCCTTTTGCTGATTGACTAAGAGTTGCTGCATAAGACTCTTCAGCTCATCCTGAGATGTAGGCGCGGAGACAGCTTGTGGTGGTGTAGCGAATTGGGCGTTTTGCTGTTGGTTTCCTCCTTGAAACTGATTCTGATTCTGATTAGGGACGAATGATTTTCCCTGTTGGTTGCTGGAGTAAAAATTTTGAAAACCCTGAGCTTGTGGCAACTGATTCATACCTCCTTGTTGTTGCGGATAAATCTGGTCTTGTGGGTTCTCGACGTTGGTGCTTCGGTAAGAAAGGTTCGGCTGGCTCCTATAATTTGAATTGAACCCACGGTTCTGCACATATTCTTGTCCACTCACATAACTGACCTCTTGCATACCAGCACAATCATCCTCTTCAAAATTTTGCGAGATTGGTGCACTCCTATTCTCATCCACAAAGCGAACCGATTTTTGGTTTCCCCTAAGGAGTATGTTTACCTTTGCTGTCAGCTCATCAATCTTTTGTGTCTCCATGCTGTTGACTTTCTTGGACCTATCATACTCAGGAGACTTGTTGTTTGAGCTCGACGCTAAGTTCTCAATCAGCTCAAAAGCGCCTTCCTTAGGCTTGGTCATAAAGTCGCCATTACTAGCTGCATTCAACGCATTTTGGTAATCCCAGTCAACACCATCATAAAAAATACCCAGAATCTGCTCATCCTTAAACCCGTGGTCTGGACACTCTTTGCGATATTCCTTCAGTCTTTCCCAAGCTTCACAAAAAGCTTCCATGGAATGCTGTTGGAATGAGGATATCTTGTTCCTCAAGGTTGCAGTCTTCGACTTAGTGTAAAAGTGATCCAGAAAAGCTGCTCTACATTCAGCCCATGTCTTCAATGAACCTGGTGGTAGTGACTTCAACCACCGTGATGCCTTGTCCGCAAGTGAAAACGGGAACAACTTGCACTTCAAAAATTCATTAGGCACTCCATTAGAGCCCGTGGTGCTGCAGATTTCCTCAAAATTTTTGATGTGGTCCTTGGGTATTTCAGCAGGCAGTCCATGGAAAAGGTGTTGCTTCACCAACAAAATCATTTGAGGTTTGATTTCGAAGTCTTGCCTCTGAATTGCTGGAGGCACAATGGCAGGTCGGTTCTGGTAGTAGGCGTGTGGATTATCCGAGTCTCCAATACCAGGCTGTTGTTGCTGAGCTTCTTGTCTATCTCTCCGCATCTGTTCCATCTCATCCCGAAGCATCTGCAACTGAGCAGCCATTCCATTGTCTTGTTCGCCCATGTTGGCGGTAATAGGTCTTAGCTGTCGGTTCTCCCTCTCTAGCCTAGCTAGCTCGTCGTTTGAAAGATTTAGTAATGTCTCGGTGCAATTTCTTCTTGTTCTTCTACTGGTCATGCACATGAAACATAAGAAAAAGGAAAAGAAAAAAAGGAAAAAGAATTAGTAGTTTCTTAGACTGAAAACAAAATCAAAAATCAAAGGTAACGCAATTGGTCCCCGGCAACGGCGCCAAAAACTTGATGTGTCGAGTTTTAACCCAAAATATTTTCTGCAAGTGCACAGACACACGCAGTAGTATATGGGTATCGAATCCACAGAGACCAAGGTTACACTATGAAATTATAGATTTTAATCTAAAGCTAAGACAAAATATTGGTTGGTGTAATTTTCGGAACAAATAAGCAACTAATAAAATCGATGTAAATTAATTAAAACAAACACTAGGTTAAGGCATTTCGCCGGTGATTCGGAGACAAGGCTGAGCAACTATTCAGGGCTAACTAACTACCGGTCTAGAACTCAAACATAAATAAATGCCGCCCCACTCTCGTGATGTATCGACACCTTTATCTAACAACCTAGATACCGAAACTCTCGTCTGGACCTAGCGAAGATGATAAGCATTAACAAGCGGGTTCAATATGTTCACAATCAATCGCAGCAATCAACTCTCGCTGGCTATGCACCAATTGCTAACCAATGATTTATCTAGCAAACCTAGAGCACTCTCGTGAATAAGTTTAACCTAAAATCATAGATTAAGTGGCCAGTTTAATCTAAGCATTAAGACCCCCTATTGGCGAAGACAATATAAATTCCAATCCTATTTGTACTCAGCCATTAAAACCCTAAATCACCATTGAAAACCTTAACCTAGCTAAGGATCTACTCACACATAGCAAAATCAAATACAACAAAGCAAGGAGATGAATTCTTGATTTATTAAAAAGAATAACGTTCAGGAAAACTTCTCAAACAGAGTTGTGGAATAATCGATGATAGGAGAATTGAGATCCAAAGCTGAGTAATACAAATCCAAATCGAAAAAGGAACAAGTGGTGGAGTCTTAGAACCAAAATAACCTAGAGCGAAAAACTGAGGTCTGAGAAAGAACGTGATACAAGTCTGAGGCGGCTGGCCTCTTTTTATTCTAAAAATTAAATAAAAAACGTGTCTAGGTAAAATAGGTCGAGCAGGTGCTCGCCAGGTCCGAGCAGGTGCTCGCAGGCGGAAAATCGACTTTTGGCTCAAAATTGCTTCTTTTGCTCCAATGTCTTCTAATATCTTCAATCCATGCTCCAGAGCCTCAAAATACCTGAAAAGACTCAAAAATAATATGAAAAGACTAGTTAAAATGGGACAAAATACTAATATATCACCACCTCCATTCGAGTCCGCACTCGACATCGCATCCCCGACTCGACCTCAGCTCCACCACAATCCACTCGATGCTGCACTCAACGTTACCACTCGACGCTGGCACTCGAGTCTCCACTCCACTCAACACACTCGACACCACTCGACCAGACTTGGTCGAGCTGTACCATCCGCGAAGACTTAGCTAGTTTTTCTTTGTCTTTTTCTGTTTTAGGGTTTTCCATATTTTACTATAAATACCACTGTTAGGTATTATCCAGCGGATATGTCATTTATTTTTAGGGTTTTTCTCTGCCTCCAAACCTTGTTCTTGATGTTCTTGGTGTTCTTCATTTTGTAATTTAGATATCTCTTAATCTAGTACTTAGTTTGCTTTAATTCTTTGCAGTCTTACATTTCTCATCTTAATCTATCTTTCTAAACTATTTTCAATGAATTCTGAAGTGTTTGATTTTTCTGGTTTCATGTTCTTGATTATGAGTTGTGTTCTTGAGTAGTGATTTAGAGTTTCTGAGGATGGGTTAGATCTGTGTATGATTCTTGGTCTCCTTAGATGTTGGAGCTTTAAATTGCATAGATCTCTTCTGGATTAGGTGTTCTTAATGCTTAGTTAGCCAAGACATTGGTAATTATGATCTCAAGCATTTCTCACTCATAAGGTGTTGATGAGATGTTTGAACCAACTAATACCAGAGATCTATAGCTTTAACCCATGGCTTAAGAGGTTCTAGCTGTATTTTGACATTAATGAATTGGTTCTTAATGCTTGCCTATATTATGTTTCATTGATATCTGCTCTAAGTTTCCTTGTATCTTTGACTAGGTATTAAGATTAGGAAATGGTATAGGCTTGTTGGTGTTTGTCACGAGAGTGGAGTAACCTTACCTAGATGTTCATTGTCTAGAGATAGCTTCTGTGAAGTTTTGTTAAGCACCTAGGAGAGACCAAGGAGAATCACATTTCGATCCCCCATCCTTAGACCCCTATTTACATCTTTTTGCTTTATCATCTTGTCCTAAGTCATTTACTTGTTCAAATGCACCTTGCCTTACATCTCTCTCAACTCGGTCTTGAACCCGAGTGCATAGTTGTTCGTCGTTTTTAGGCTCCACTCGATCTCATTGACTCGTTTAGAGTGGTCGAGTGCACCTTTTTGTCATTTTTTTCTGCATTGACTCGATCACTTGACTCGGTCTAGGACTCGAGTCAAGCACCCATCTTACTGCATTTCGTTTTTAGGTTGTTAGATAAACATTTCCTTTCTACCTGACTTGACGTAGTTGTATCTGATCACATCTTGATTGTTAGCATCACACCCATTTGGATTGACACCTTAGTATTACAATGACAATGCTAGGGAATTGATACATCCTTCTGCATACACTCACATACAAAAGATCCATTGTTTTTACTTAGGGATTGCATAACTGACAGGGGATTTACATCCAGTAGGACAAGTTTCTATTGCTAGATTTTTCTTGCCCACAGAAGTAGTACCTGAGTATAAACACTACTATCAATTTGGCACTGTTGCCAATTGGGTGTTTGTTTGTCACAATTAGGATTTCAGATCTTTTAAGATCAAGTTCTTTTCCACCTTACTTGGATACTTACCTAGTGTTCCCTTCTTTGTCTTTGTATCTCAGGTACCTGTAAGCGCAAACAGTTCTAGCTTCACCTGTATGCAAACTCGATCACAAGGAAACCAGAACCTCCTACCTTTTATTGATAACGTTAATCGGACTAAGTTACTTCGTCAGCTCCGTGAGCAAGCAGAGTTGATCAGAGTAGCACAACAAAACACAATGGCAGAAGAACCTCAGAGGAGGCCAAGATTGATTGGAGCAGGAGATGCTCCTAACACTCACACTTAGAGGCAAGGGATTGTACCCCCTACAATCCAAAACAACAACTTTGAAATCAAGAGTGGCTTGATAGCTATGGTGCAAGGCAACAAATTCCATGGGTTGCCTATGGAAGATCCCCTTGATCACTTGGATGAGTTTGATAGGCTCTACAGCCTCACAAAGATCAATGGAGTCAGTGAAGATGGCTTCAAGCTGAGACTTTTTCTCTTCTCTCTTGGTGACAAAGCTCATCTGTGGGAGAAGAATTTATCTCATGGCTCCATCACCTCCTGGGATGACTGCAAGAAAGGTTTCCTTGCCAAGTTTTTCTCCAATGCTCGAACAGCTAGACTTCAGAACGAAATATCCAGCTTTGCCCAGAAAAATGGGGAAACCTTCTGTGAAGCCTGGGAAAGATTTAAAGGCTACACCACTCGATGTCCTCACCATGGCTTCAACAATGAATCTCTACTCAGCACCCTTTATAGAGGAGTTCTCCCAAGGATAAGAATGCTTTTGGATACAGCAAGCAGTGGTAACTTCCTCAACAAGGAGGTTGATGAAGGTTGGGAACTCGTTGAGAACCTTGCTCAATCTGATGGGAACTACAATGAGGATTACTACCGCAGCATGAGAAGAAGTGTTGATTTTGATGAAAAGACTAAGAAAGATCTCAAAGCTTTGAATGAGAAGTTGGATATCCTTCTCGGCCAGCAGAAGCACGTTCATTTTGCAAGTGAAGAAGAAATCTTTCAAGTTCAAGATGGTGATATGATTATGGCCAGCAAGGAAGAGGAACCTATGCAACATGGAGACGCCAAAGAGGAGCAAAGGCAGCAGCTTGAACCGGAGCTACAAGGAGCTGAAGATTTATGCATTTCTCCGGGTCCTATCACTCGGTCTAAACAAAAGAAGATCAAGACCACTTTGCAACATCTCCTCAACACCATCTCGGGCAGTTTGGTGTGTGCTAATCCAGCCACATTGGTTGTGATACAAGCCACCTAAACATTTATCAAGAGAGGTGATATGACTTATACTCTTTTTCCCTTCATTTGGTTTTGTCCCAATGGGTTTTCCAAATAAGGTTTTTAATGAGGTAAGCCATATCACTCACTCATCAGCCTCTTGATAAAGCTTAAGCCCATTTCTATCTACTATCCAAGTGAAGCACAGCCCAAGTCCAACAAGAGTTCAGCCGAAATCTTGAAGAACATGAAGAGTTATTTTCTTGTCAACTTTGGTCTTTAATGTTTGTAATTTTCGAGATTTCTCCTTTACTCTCTTGTTGATTTAAACTCATGTAAGGCTTCATTTTCTAATTAACAAACATCTTTTCAACTTCTAAAACTCTCTGAAACTTGTTTGTTCATCCTTGCTTAAAGTGTTCGGATCTTCATCCTTCACACCAAGTAAGTCGAAAGTCTTAGGATCTTTCACACTCCTAGGAAGTTTCATCTCGATCCACCCCTTGCTCACCTCGTCTAGGGTCTTCACCCACGTCCAGAGCAAGCCTGAAAGTCCAGAGGATCTCCATCTCCTTTGGAAGTTTTGCATCAATCCCCCCAAGACTCATCGGATCCCTTCCTAGTTCTTCACCTTTCATCTCTTCCGCATCACTTACCTTGTCACCAATCCTCACAACCTCTTGGAGAAGTATTCAGGGACTTGATCCTCACCTAGGATCATATCAAGTGGTATCAGAGCTGACTCCACGCCAGGTTGTATCTCTTCCGATCTGATATACCTTTTCATATTCCGATCTGTATTATCTGTTGACTGTTGGAATTTTCATAAATTCGTCTTGTCTGATAAAATCGTGATATCTGTGGAATCTGCTTCAAAAAAGAGTCTAGTATTTGTTAAAATTGATTCTAGAATTTTTGAGCATGTTTTGATAATTTTCCGAACCTGATTTAGTCGAACAGTCACATTTAGAGGTTATCAGAATCTGAACAGTTATTTTTGTGTAACTTGCTAGAATTGTTTAAAATCATTGGTTAATCCTAAAATCGTGAAACTTGTTGCATTGAAACCATGATTAAGTCTAGTATTTGTTAAAATTGTTTCTGGAATTTTTGAACGTAATTTGACATTTTATTCTGATTGATCAAGTCAAACTGTCGATTAGGGTTACTTGTCAAATAAGTTTTGTTGTTCTTGTGGTGTTTGAACATTTCACTAGTTTATTTGTTGGATTCTGAACAGGTACCATGGCGGGGACTAGCCATGATGAGCAAGAGTCTTCTAACTCCAACAAACAACTTATGGAGTCCTTCAAAGCAATGATGGTTGAGAGTATGGCCAATATGAAAGCAGATTTAGAGAGGTCCATCAACAACCGATTCCGAGAACATCAACAACCTGTTATGGAAGAACAACTTAGGAGGCACCCACGACCTTCTGATGCTGAGCATTACTACAGTCAGACTTCTAGATCAAATCGTCCTCAAAGAAGACAGCCAAGAGAAGATCAAACCGATAGAAATCACCAAACCGCTACTCGAGATCCACTATCCGGTGTGAAGATAGAAATTCCGTCTTTTCATGGAACCAGTAAACCTGAAGAATATCTTGAGTGGGAAAAAAGGGTAGAGATTATCTTTGATTGCCGGGAGTTTACTCAAGAGATTAAGGTCAGAATCGCCCCAACCGCATTCAAGGATTATGCTCTAAGCTGGTGGGATCAGTTGGTAACGACTAGAAGAAGAGCTGGAGATATACCGGTGGAAACTTGGACTCAACTAAAGATCATTATGAGGAAAAGGTTTGTACCAAGTCATTACCACAGGGAGCTTCACCTTAAGCTTCGCAACTTGTCTCAAGGCAGTAGGTCCGTTGAAGACTATTTCAAGGAAATGGAAACCTTGCTACTCCGAGCCGATATTCAAGAAGACAATGAAGCTACTATGGCCAGATTCATGGGAGGTCTTGACAAAGACATCATTGAGAGGCTGGAGGTACACCATTATGTCGAGCTAGAAGAGCTTCTCCACAAAGCTATCATGTTTGAAAAACAACTCAAGAGGAAGAGCTCTAGGCCCGGATACAACTCTACCAAGTTCAGCAAAGACTACAAGCCTAAGGATTACAAACCGCTTGCCAAGCCTAAGATAGACGAGCCCCCGCTTAAAGGAATTGATCAAGGATCAAGCACCAAGGCTAGAGAAATTCAGTGTTTTAAGTGCAAAGGTTTCGGCCACTACTCCCGTTCATGCTCCAATCAGAGAACCATAGTTATTAGGAACAACGGCGAGATAGATTCAGAGGAAGATCACTCGGAAACTGAACCTTTAGAGGAACCACTTAGATTGCCGAAGTTCGGACAACTCTTGGTCACTAGAAGAACCCTTAGCCTACACATTCAGGCCGAGAAAAAATGAGCAAAGAAAAACCTCTTCCACACTCGTTGCCTAGTTCAAAAGAAAGTCTGCAGCCTAGTGATTGATGGAGGTAGCTGTACCAACGTCGCGAGCCAGTCCATGGTTGATAAGCTCGGACTTACGATCACTAAGAGAGCTAAGCCGTATAAGCTGCAATGGCTTAATGATGAGGGAGAATTGGAAGTCAAAAACCAGGTCATAGTTCCTTTATCTATAGGGAAATATGAAGATGAGGTCCTATGTGATATTTTACCAATGGATGCTGGACATATCTTGCTTGGAAGACCTTGGCAATCTGATCGAAGAGTCATGCACGATGAATTTACTAATAGATATTCGTTCGAGTTTAAGGGCAGAAAGAACATCCTTGTACCTTTAACTCCTCAAGAAGTTCATCTAGATCAAATGGCCTTGAAGAAAAGTAAGCCCACTTCCGAAGCCAAGCTGAAAGAACCGGCCAACCTTATGATCACACCTCGACAAGGGAGTTACCCCTCTTCCCTCCTTTTTGTGTTTAAAGAATGTTTTAATATTAACCAAACGGTGCAGGAAATTCCTAGCAAAATTCAATATCTTTTACAGGAATTCAAAGATGTTTTTCCGGAAGAACCCCCCCAAGGTTTGCCGCCAATCCGTGGCATCGAACACCAAATCGATTTCCTACCCGGAGCGTCTCTTCCGAATAAACCAGCCTACCGAACCAACCCTACAGAAACTAAGGAGCTTCAACGACAAGTCACCGAGCTCATGGAGAAAGGACATATCCGCGAAAGTATGAGTCCATGTGCCGTACCCGTTTTGCTTGTTCCGAAGAAAGATGGTAGCTGGAGGATGTGTGTCGATTGCCGTGCTATCAACAATATCACTGTAAAGTATCGACATCCCATACCTAGATTAGATGATATGCTTGATGAATTGCATGGTTCTTGCATTTTTTTCTAAGGTAGATCTTAAGAGCGGTTACCATCAGATTAGAATGCAAGAAGGGGATGAATGGAAAACTGCATTTAAAACTAAGCATGGTTTGTACGAATGGTTAGTCATGCCTTTTGGGTTAACAAACGCACCTAGTACGTTCATGAGGCTAATGAACCACGTTCTTAGATCATTCATAGGTCGTTTTGTGGTAGTTTACTTCGATGACATTTTAATCTATAGCGCAGCTTAGATGAACATGTGGAGCATCTTAGAGAGGTTTTAGAAGTGCTTAGGAAGGAAACCTTGTGCGCTAGGCTTAGCAGATGTACTTTTGGAACGGATAACCTTGTCTTTTTAGGCTTTGTTGTGAGTGCAGATGGAATCAAGGTCGATGAAGAGAAGATACGAGCTATCAAAGATTGGCCGAGTCCAAAGACCGTTAGTGAAGTAAGAAGCTTCCATGGGTTAGCCGGTTTTTACAGAAGATTCGTTAAAGACTTCAACACTCTAGCCGCCCCACTCACGGAGGTTATCAAGAAGACTGTTGGATTCAAATGGGAGCAAGCTCAAGAAAATGCATTTCAAACTTTGAAAGAGAAGCTAACACATGCCCCGGTTTTATCTCTTCCTAATTTCGATAAAAATTTTGAAATTGAATGTGATGCCTCAAGAATTGGTATTGGTGCTGTTCTTATGCAGGAGATGAAGCCCATAGCTTACTTTAGTGAAAAGCTTGGAGGCACCACACTCAATTACCCGACTTACGACAAGGAGCTCTATGCGCTTGTTAGGGCTTTGCAAACTTGGCAACATTATCTTTGGCCCAAGGAGTTTGTTATCCACACAGATCATGAATCTCTCAAGCATCTCAAGGGACAACAAAAGCTGAACAAAAGACACGCCAAGTGGGTTGAATTCATCGAGACATTTCCGTACGTCATTAAGTACAAGAAAGGTAAGGAGAATGTAGTAGCCGATGCTCTTTCTCGGAGGTACGTTCTTTTGAATTCTCTTGAGGTTAAGTTACTAGGATTTGAACAAATCAAAGAACTGTATGCTAGTGATGTTGACTTCAAAGAAACCTATGCTGCTTGTGAAAAATTTGGCGTTGGAAAATATTTTCGAAGTGATGGATTTTTATTTTATGAAAATCGCCTATGTGTGCCTAACTCCTCCTTGCGAGATTTGTTTGTTCAAGAAGCTCATGCAGGTGGACTTATGGGACATTTTGGCGTGGCAAAGACTTCAAGTGTGCTACGTGAGCACTTCTTTTGGCCGCATGCATAAAGTGATGTCGAAAAAGCTTGTCAAAGATGTATAACGTGTAAGCAAGCTAAATCGACAACTCAGAATCACCGTTTGTATACCCTCTTCCTATTCCCTTGCATCCTTGGCACGACTTATCCATGGATTTTGTAGTAGGATTGCCTAGGACTAAGACTGGAAAGGATTCGGTATTTGTGGTAGTTGATAGGTTCTCTAAAATGGCTCACTTCATACCTTGCCATAAAACCGATGATGCCGTTAATATAGCTGGGTTGTTCTTTAGAGAAGTCGTTAGGTTGCATGGAATGCCTAGAACTATTGTTTCGGATAGGGATACCAAATTTCTTAGTTATTTTTGGAAAACCCTTTGGTCTAAGCTAGGAACCAAGCTTTGTTTCTCCACCACATGTCACCCACAATCCGATGGCCAAACCGAAGTAGTCAATAGAACCTTATCCACTCTGTTGCGTGCTATAATTAAAAAGAACCTTAGGACTTAGGAAGAATGTCTGCCTCATGTTGAATTTGCTTATAATCATGCTAGACATTCCGCATCTAAGTATTCACCTTTTGAAATTGTTTATGGGTTCAATCCCATCTCACCTTTGGATCTAATGCCTTTACTCGTGAATGAAAGGATAAGTCTTGATGGTAAGAAAAAGGCTGAGCTTGTGAAACAGATCCATGAGAAGGCTCGGAACAACATAGAGCATAAGACCAAGTTGTACGCTAAACATGCAAATAAGGGCCGAAAGTTTATGGAGTTTAAAGAAGGGGACTCGGTGTTGGTTCATTTGAGAAAAGAACGGTTCCCTAACGAGAGAAAATCCAAGCTTATGCCCAGGATTGATGGTCCATTCGAAATCATCAAGAAGATCAACGACAACGCCTACCAGCTTGATCTCCAAGGTAAGTACAACGTGAGTTCGAGTTTTAATATTACTGATTTGGTTCCTTATTTTGCAGATGAAACAGATTTTAGGTCAAATCCTTTTCAAGAGGGAGAGGATGATATGATTATGGCCAGCAAGGAAGAGGAACCTATGTAACATGGAGACGCCAAAGAGGAGCAAAGGCAGCAGCTTGAACCGGAGCTACAAGGAGCTGAAGATTTATGCATTTCTCCAGGTCCTATCACTCGGTCTAAACAAAAGAAGATCAAGACCACTTTGCAACATCTCCTCAACACCATCTCGGGCAGTTTGGTGTGTGCTAATCCAGCCACATTGGTTGTGATACAAGCCACCTAAACATTTATCAAGAGAGGTGATATGACTTATACTCTTTTTCCCTTCATTTGGTTTTGTCCCAATGGGTTTTCTAAATAAGGTTTTTAATGAGGTAAGCCATATCACTCACTCATCAGCCTCTTGATAAAGCTTAAGCCCATTTCTATCTACTATCCAAGTGAAGCACAGCCCAAGTCTAACAAGAGTTCAGCCGAAATCTTGAAGAACATGAAGAGTTATTTTCTTGTCAACTTTGGTCTTTAATGTTTGTAATTTTCGAGATTTCTCCTTTACTCTCTTGTTGATTTAAACTCATGTAAGGCTTCATTTTCTAATTAACAAACATCTTTTCAACTTCTAAAACTCTCTGAAACTTGTTTGTTCATCCTTGCTTAAAGTGTTCGGATCTTCATCCTTCACACCAAGTAAGTCGAAAGTCTTAGGATCTTTCACACTCCTAGGAAGTTTCATCTCGATCCACCCCTTGCTCACCTCGTCTAGGGTCTTCACCCACGTCCAGAGCAAGCCTGAAAGTCCAGAGGATCTCCATCTCCTTTGGAAGTTTCGTATCAATCCCCCCAAGACTCATCGGATCCCTTCCTAGTTCTTCACCTTTCATCTCTTCCGCATCACTCACCATGTCACCAATCCTCACAACCTCTTGGAGAAGCATTCAGGGACTTGATCCTCACCTAGGATCATATCAGATGGGGAGGGTGATCAAATGGAAGAAGTCAGCTATGTTCAGAACCAAAGTAGCTACAACAAGGGCTTTATCAACTACAAGAACAATCCCAACTTGTCTTATAGAAGCACCAATGTGGCCAACCCGCAAGACCAAGTCTATCCTCAACAACAACAGAACCAAAACAAGCCTTTTGTCCCTTACAGTCAAACTCAAGGTTTTGTTCCTAAGCAAAATTTCTAGCGTAGCTACCAACAGCAAGGCGTAATGGGTACCCCACCTGGTTTTGCACCGCAGCAAGCTCAACCCTCTATTGCCCCAGACCAAGACCTACGGGCCATGATGCAGCAGCTACTCCAAGGGAAGCGACCGGTACAATGGAAACCACAAAGAAGCTTGCTGAAATGAAAAACCAGATGGATTACTCCTACAATGATCTCAATAGCAAGATTGAAATACTGCACTCCAAAATTAAATTCATGGAGAACAATACCGCATCCACTTCGTCCACAAAGCCTATTGGACAGCTGTCAGGAAAAACAATCCAAAACCCTAAGAACTTTGCTCCAATCAACGCCATCACCCTAAGGAGTGGAAGAGAGCTACCTGCAAGGGAAGGATCAATGCCCATCACTGCGGACAGTGAAGACCAAGAGGGGGAGGATTTTTGCCAAGAAGAAAAACAAGCTGAAAAGACAAACTTGCACTTGTCTGGCCAACTCGACACACCAACTCGACCTCCCAGTCGAGTCCAGCCTTCCCCAGTTGAAAAAGCTTTAGCTACGAAGGAGAAGAAAGCACCATTTGTTCCACCTCCTTACAAACCTAAACTCCCCTTCCCAGGAAGATTCAAGAAGGACAGATTGGAGAAGTACAAAGCTATCTTCGACAAGCATATTAAAGAAATTGAAGTCAAGATGCCCATACTAGACGGATTAGCACTTCTACCTCAATCTCATAAGTGGATAAAAGATGCAATTGTTGAAAGGATCCAAGAAGTTCAAGGAATGGTAGTAGTGAGTCATGAGTGTAGCGCTATCATACAAAGGAAGGTTGTCAAGCTAGATGACCCAGGTTGTTTCACATTGCCATGCTCTCTAGGTCCATTGACCTTTAAAAATTGTCTTTGCGACTTAGGAGCATCCATAAGCCTCATGCCACTTTCAGTAGCTAAGAGGTTGGGTTTCAGCAAGTTCAAAGCCACCAACATTTCTCTTGTCTTGGTTGATAGGTCCGTAAGGATACCGCATGGCATGTTAGAAGACTTGCCTCTCAGAATTGGAGCTATAGAGATCCCCACTGACTTTGTGGTGTTAGAGATGGATGAAGAGATCCCTTGATCTTAGGAAGACCCCTTCTTGCCACCGCTGGAGCTCTCATTGACGTCAAAAATGGAAAAATTGAACTCAATATGGGAAAAAATCTCAAGATGCATTTTGACATCAAAAACACAATGAAGAAGCCTACGATAGAGGGTCAACTCTTTTGGATTGAAGAAATGGATCAGCTTGCAGACCAGTTACTTGAAGAGTTTAATGAAGAAGATCATCTCCAGACAGCTTTGACCAAGGATGGTAAATATGGCTACTTACACAAGGAAACCTTGGGCTATGAGATAATGTTAGACTCATACAAGGAAATTGAAGGTGCAGATGTCTTTGAAATCCTGGTTGAGCTAAATGGAGAGGGCATCGCATCAATTGAGGCTGAAACTGGCAAAACTCAGCACTTAAGTTTGAGCAGCAACTTGAGACTGACCCCGTCGTACCCAGACAGTGCAAGCTCGACCCAAGAACTCGACATACAGCTCGAGTCCACTCACTCGGATGACTGGTCAGAACTTAGAGCACCTAAAGTTTAGCTCAAACCACTTCCAGCAGGGCTAAGGTACGCTTTTCTTGGTCCTAACTCAACTTACCCTGTCATAGTAAATGATAAACTTAGTGATGATGAATTGCATTTGTTGTTGACCGAATTGAGAAAGTATAGGAGAGCAATTAGGTATTCTCTTGATGACATTAAAGGCATATCACCAAGTTTATGCACTCATAGGATTCATCTTGAAAATGAGTCATACTCTAGTATTGAACCTCTGAGAAGATTAAACCCTAACCTCAAGGAAGTAGTTAAGAAGGAAATTCTTAAGTTGTTAGACGCTGGAATTATCTACCCTATCTCTGATAGTACGTGGATATCTCTAGTGCATTGCGTTCCTAAGAAAGGTGGTATAACAGTAGTAAGGAATGACAAAGATGAGCTTATACCCACTAGGACAATAACTGGTCATAGGATGTGTATAGACTATAGGAAGTTAAATGCAGCATCTAGAAAAGATCACTTTCCTTTGCCATTTATTGATCAAATGCTATAGAGGCTTGCAAACCACCCTTACTACTGTTTCTTAGATGGATATAGTGGGTTCTTTCAGATCCCAATACATCCAAATGACGAAGAAAAAACCACCTTTACTTGCCCATACGGAACTTTTGCTTACAGAAGAATACCTTTCGGTTTATGTAATGCACTTGCAATGTTTCAGAGGTGTATGACCTCTATCTTTTCAGATTTAATAGAGGAGATGGTGGAAGTCTTCATGGATGATTTTTCCGTGTATGGCTCCTCCTTCTCCTCCTGTTTTTTGAATTTGTGCAGGGTGCTTACTAGATGTGAGGAGACAAATCTGGTCCTGAACTGGGAGAAATGCAATTTCATGGTCAGATAAGGGATTGTCTTGGGGCACAAGATTTTTGAGAGTGGAATAGAGGTAGACAAGGCCAAGGTAGATGTGATGATGCAGCTACAACTACCTAAGAACATCAAGGACATCAGGAGTTTCCTTGGACATGCTGGGTTCTACAGGTGGTTCATTAAGGATTTCTCTAAAATAGCTAGACCACTCACTAGGCTACTTTGCAAGGAACAAGAGTTCAACTTCGATTCTGAGTGCTTGAAGGCTTTCCAATTGATAAAGGGAGCATTGATCTCATCCCCAATAGTCCAAGCTCCGAATTAGGACCACCCTTTCGAAATCATGTGTGATGCTTCGGACTATGCAGTTGGAGCAGTTTTGGGTCAGAGAATAGAAAAGAAGCTTAATGTGATCTACTATGCAAGCAGGACTTTAGATGAAGCTCAAGGGAGATATGCTACCACAGAAAAGGAGTTGCTTGCTGTAGTTTTCGCTTTTGAAAAATTGCCCGAGTTCTGGAATTAATTAATTATTTTAATTAATTTGGAAATCCTTTCGAGTTTATGAACCTTAGTCAAGTCTCGAGAAATTAATTATGGGGTTGAAATAATTAATTTGGATTTTTTCCGGGGGTGTCATAAATCATTTCGGAAGTTTTGGGGTTTTTCTCAAAAGTTGGAAGGTTTGGTTGACTTTTCTTCCTTTCTTCTTCTTCTCGTGAGTTGCCATTTTTTGGCTGAAGCTTGGGAGCTGGTTTGGCGAGAGAGAAGAGGGAAAGGGGAGAAAGTGGTTTGTAAGCTTGGTGAAGCCTAGTTCTTGTGAGTTCTTGAGCTCGGATCTGTTGTGTGTGAGCTTGGGAGAAGCTTGTAAGAGGAGATCTTGGAGCTTGGGGTTTCAGAGAAACGCTAGGGAAGAAGGAGGAGTCTTCTTGAGCTTGGGGAGTTCAATCTAGGCTTGATTCTTCCATTTGCTAAGGTGAGTTGTGACCAAAGGTTGCTTAAGCTTTGTTTGGGGGTTTAGACAAGCATTGAGGGTGTTCCTAGGTTGCTTGTTAGCCTTGTGGTTCTGTGTGGAGTTCTAGCTAGTGTTTGCTAGGCTTGTGGTGGCTTGTGAGTCATAAATCTTGTGTTTAAATGCCATAGAAGCTTGTTTGGTGCATGTGTGTTCTTGGTGTGTGTGGTGGAATCATGGAGTTTCCATGGCTCGTTGCACTTGGTTATAAGATTGTATTAGGACCTTAGTGTGTTGTGATTAGGGTGGAAAAGCTTATGGAAGCTTGTGAATCTTGTTTGATAGTGCTTTGTGCTTGTTAAGCTTTGTCTAAGTGATGATTAGTGGTATCCGTGGGTTCCATCGGTCATGTCTGACCGATGGTAGTGGCCGCTGGAACCTAGCGGTAAGGTTCCTCGGTCAAGGTTGGACCGATGCGTCGTGTGGCAGCGTTTCCCGGCAATTCGCCAGGACAGTTGCAGCGGTCAAAGATGGACCGATGGGGTTCATCGGTCAGATCCATTGGTCAGGTTGGACCGATGAGTTTGGTTATAGCGTTTCCCGGCAATTCGCCAGTGATGTGATCATGCCAAGCACAATGAAAGAGAAGCTTGAACCGGAGCAGCTTGTGGCCGAGGAAGCTAAGAAGAAATTGATTAGCTCAACAACAACGTTTGATCCGAGAATATTAAGACGATCACTTCAACAATTCAAGACAACTTTGTCAACATCTTCTCAACACCATCTCGGGCAGTTTGGTGTGTGCTAATCCAGCCACCTTGGTTGTGATCTAAGCCACCTAAACATTTATCAAGAGAGGTGATATGACTTACACTCTTTTTCCCTTCATTTGGTTTTGTCCCATTGGGTTTTCCAAATAAGGTTTTTAATGAGGTAAGCCATATCACTCACTCATCAGCCTCTTGATAAAGCTTAAGCCCACCTCTATCTCCTATCCAAGTGATGCAGCCCAAGTCCAATAAGATGTTTCAGCCGAAACCCCAAGCAAGCCGAAAGTCCAATAAGGTTTTTAAAGATGTTTGATGTTTAATGAGGTAAGCCATTGAGTCATTTTCTTTGTTCAAACATTGGTTTTAATGCTATGTATTTCTCGAGATTTCCCTTTACTCTTTCGCTGATTTAAACTCTTGTAATGCTTCATTTGTGATTTATCAAACATCTTTTCATATTCTCAAACTCTCTGAAACTTGTTTGTTCAATCCTTGCTTAATGTGATCGGATCTTCATCCTCACCCCAAGCAAGCCGAAAGTCTTAGGGTCTTTCACAATCCTAGGAAGTTTCACTTTGATCCACCCCTTGTTCACCACGTCTAGGGTCTTCACCCACGTCCAGAGCAAGCCTGAAAGTCCGAAGGTGCTCCATCCCCTTTGGAAGTTTCACATCAATCCCCCAAGACTCCTCGGATCCAACCATTGTTCTTCAACTTTCATCTCTTCCGCATCACTCACCTTGTCACCAATCATCACAACCTCTTGGAGAAGTATTCAGGGACTTGATCCTCACCTAGGATCACATCAAGTGGTATCAGAGCCGCTCGAAAGTTAAGTCCACTTTGATCAATTTTCATAAATTCTAGGGTGCTTTTAAAATTGCGATTTCAAGTGATTTGATTTCGTGTAGGAGTCTAGTTTTTATTAAAATTTGTTTTAGAATTTTCAGAGACGTTTTGATATTTTATTCTGACCGATCATCTTCACATGTTCTTCGCGAAGGGTTTTCCGTCGATTTTCAGTGCAGAAATTTTCAAAACTTGGTTTTAATCGCTAAAAATACTAGATTGGTTGGATCTGCTTCGGTTTTGAGTCTAGTTTACAGGAAAATTGTTTTTAAAAATTTTGGATTTGATTTGGTTGACGAATTCAATCGATTGTTGAAAGGTGTCGATTTGGTTCCTCGCTGGATCGCTTGCGTGTGTGTCACAGTTTGATTTCGATTTCTTTGCATGATCTGTTTGGTTTGTTTCCTTTGAACTATTTACTGGGTTAGTTGTGTTTGTTTTTCAGGTACAGCAATGTCTAATCACAAAGGAGAGGATATATTCTACACAATGTGCCATGTTCAAAGCAAGATATGCAGCCTCAAGATTGATGAAAAGAGTCCTAACAACGTTGCAAGTGAATATATGGTCAAGAAGCTTGGACTGACAGTGAAGGAGCACCCATGGCTCGATGAAGATTACAGATTAAGAGTGAGCCACCAAGTGAAGATTTCAATAACCATTGGAAAGTATGAAGACGAGATTCTGTGTGATGTTCAACCAATGGAAACCTGTCACATCCTTCTTGGAAAATCATGGCAGAATGAGCGAAGAGCAATATATGATGGTCACAAGAACCGATATTCATTCAAGTACAAAAGAGGCAAGATCCATCTGGTTTCAATGTCACCACACGAGATTCAACAAGATCAGCTCATTCTAAAGCAAAGAGTAAGACAATTTGAATGCAAGGACATATTCCAAAGAAATATTCCGAAGGAGTCACCACCTATATGTGTAGAAAAAATTCAACTCAAAACATGTCAAGAAGATATTGGTGAAGACTTCGAACCAGAACCACCAGATTATGTGCTAGACAATGCCAAGAGTTTGAATAAAGAAGAAGGAGACTCGCAAATCAAAGAAACTGAATCCCATATCAGTTTTGGGAATGAACTAGGACGCCATGGAGAAGAACTAAAGGATAAGGAGCTAGTTAAGGTCCAGAATGTGCTAGCAGAACCGGCTCAACAAAAGCTAAGTGAAGAGGTGATCTCTACACCATCACTTGCACTCCACGGTAAGACAAAGCAATGTAAGTCCTCTAAAACTCTAAGTGAACTAACTTGTTATAGATGTCATAAGACAGGACACTTTGCTATAATATGCCCATCTAGGAAATTGAAGGAAAACACATCTCTAGAACCGGAACCAAAACCTTCTAAAGGAAGTAAAAGTCTAGCTCAATCCAGTTTTGAACTTTCCAATTCTAGTTTGATACACTTGTCTTCGTCAAAGAGTTTTGAAACAGGTCCTGCCAAAGAGCACATGTCCAAAGAAGAAGCAATGGACCAGGAACAAACTCAAGACACAAGTCAATCCATGTTGCTTAAGGAGCTACTATGGCATAAGTATGGACCAAGGGGTTTAGCATCAAAAGAAACTTACAGCCCTCCGCCCAAGGAAGTGTTCAACCACGTTATAAGTAAGAAGATGGTGGCTATGGAAACATCTCAACCAAAGAAGGCCACTGCACAAGTCGTGGTTCACAAGCAAAGCCTAAATCCATCACTTGACTCAAGCGGTGAACCAAAGCAATGTAAGTCCTCTAATCTTTCAAAATCCAAGGAAGTTACTTGTTATGACTCTCGTAAGAAAGGAAATTTTGCTGCCACTTGCCCTGAAAAACACGAGCTGAATATCACTTCATTAGGATCAAAACTGAGCTCACAAAACTCAAGTAGTGAAGTAGTTAATCAAGGTGTAGAAACTTCCAGTTCTTGTATAATGCACTTGGTCTTGTCAAAGGATGTTGATTCAGGTCAAACTATGGAGTATGAGAATGACAAAGCTGAAGGATCCATAAAAGAGAAGAATCCACATTCGGTGTCAACCACTTCACAAGCTTTCCGAGATAACAAGTGTGAGCAAATTAATTATGAAAACCGTGTGATGTCTAAACCATGTCCAGCACCAGCTACCTGTGAATCAGATTTCACCATCTTCAAAGCTGAAAAGTTACCAAACATCTTACATGGTACTAAGGTAAGTTTAGCTAGCGAGTTTGTTCGATACTGGAATAATTGTACATTCACTCGTAGTATCAAACAACCTGCTTTGAATATTAAAATTTCAAGTATAATGCACTTGATTTTTCCTTTAAGTGCCAAGGAAGATGAAGGTACTTTAGATGTGCGCAAAGACCTAAAACAAAACACATCGACATGGAGCTTAACAACGGAGCAAACGGAGAAAGTAACAAAGTGCAATGACAAGCCATCAAACTCAGAGCTCTTGACGTGTTTTCCTGCCAATAAACAAAGAGAGGATGTCACCAACCTCATAGTGTTCAAAGAGAAACCACCCGATGCTCAGCCACCAATTCAAGCCCTAGGTAACTATCTAGACTCGCAAAAACGAATGAGAGCTAACCTTCTTTCTCTTGGTGCAGATTGTACAATTTTGAGGTCACAACTTTGTCAAAGAATAGGGTATGATACATCCATCCCAACTACACCATCCCATGAGCAAACCAATCTAGCTGTCGCATGTGTCAAACTGGATCCAAAATCACTTCCATTTGCCGTGACAATTACATGCACCGAATACAGCAAGGACTTTCTTCAGGTAAGTAACTCTTTAACTCAATTTGATTCTCATGATTCCAAGGTTGTGAGTAAGAGTTTATCATCTCCAGAAACTATTAAGAAAAAGTTAGGTGTATTCAAAGAATATTCGGAACCAAACTCTTGTCTTAGGACGCAAATAAAAGAGGAACATGATAAAGAAAATTATGGGGTCCGAAATGAAACTTGTCTACTTGTTTATAGTGACTCTACGACTGTGATAATACGCTTGTTCTTTGCCAAAGGTGTTGAAAACATTGCAGGTCTAAAAGAGGAGCCACCGGACTTAGAAGTTTACTCGACCCATTTCTTTATAAGGACTGAAATTAGAGTTGTCTTGAGAAAGGAGTTGAACACCTCCCAAAGCTACCAAGACACGAAGCGTGGAGCTTTACCTAGAAGGAAACTCCAAGAAATATCGCCGACCATCTCCGAGGATATGTTCCGAACTGGTCCAATTTTCGATTTTCTTGTCACTAACAAACTTCGTGGAGATTTTTATCTTAAAAACAGATTTGGAGAGGGAAACCATCGAGCTTACAAGGAACGGCCATTTAAGTCAAAAAATAGAAACTCAACTAAAGGAAATTGGCGAAGAAGCTTGAATTGTTTCCATGACGAAAACCAAATGAAGGGCTGTTCTAGGAATTACGGCTACAAGTTCTATCCTTTTGGATACCAAGGTATGATGTTTAAGATTATTTTTTATGATGATATTAACTTGTTTCTTTTTGTTGTAGATTGTCCGGATTTGAGGACAAATCCTTTTCAAGAAAGGGGGTATGATATGATCCCGGCTAGCTCTACGTACATGGAACAAGGAGCATGGATGGAGCTTGAGGATACGCAGCTTGGAGCTAAAGAATTGGAAGCTAAGGAGCTGGAACTTGAGGATTATGGAGCTCAAGACATGACGTACGAGTACACCCCACCCGTTACTCGTTCCCGGACTAAGAAGCTCACCGATCATATCACCACCTTGATCACATCTCATGAGAAGCACGCGGGGGGGGGTTGTGGCGAGACTACACTGGTTTTGTCACTCACCCGAGACGGATGATAAATGGCGGTGTGAGGTTAAGTGCTCTTTTCCTTCGTCACGGTTTTGTCCCAACGGGTTTTCCGCGACAAGGTTTTTAACGAGGCTCAACTTCACACTTGGACCTGTTCCATCATTTGCCCATTTGTCTCCATGGTTCGGGCCTTGGCCCATTTCTTTCTTCTTCTTTCTTAGGCGCCAGACTTTGAATTTTAAGTGTTTTATTTTGTTCAAACTTTAGTTATTGTTGTTGTGTTTTCCGAGTTGTGGCTTTTCGAGGAGTTGTCTCGAGAATGCCTCCTCGCCTTCTTTCCCTACTTCTCTTTAAAAGTCGCCTAGGATCTGTGTAAAACCTCAACAATCTTTTCATTAATATATTTTCTTCAAACCTTGTGTTTGTTTTCTTTGTTTCGAGTGATTCGAACAAAAACCCTCTTGGTTCTTCGGTGTGAGATCGAGATCCTAGAGTTAGACTTGTCGTGAGGCCTTCCGCAACCTCCCGTGGCGTCTATCAATCCCCCTTATCCTCTACTTGTGTCGTGTGATTCGATCTCAAGTCTAGGAATATCCCCTTGGACTTTCTCTCGTGCGTGAATGGGTTTATTCGATATTGGAATAATTTCACATTCACTCGTAGCTTCAAACAACCTGTTTTGAACGTTGAAATTTCAAGTATAATACACTTGATTTTGTCTTTAAGTGCCGAGGAAGATACAGGTACCTTAGATGTGTGCACTGACCTGGTAGGAACCATCTCAACATGGAGCTTAACAATGGATCAAAAGGAGAAGCCACCAACTGTTTCACCACCAATCAAGACCCAAGGTAACTATCTTGACTCCCAAAGGTGAATGAAAGCTAACTTACTTTCTCTTGGTGCAGATTGTACAATGGTGAGTTCAAAATATTTTCAAGAAGATAAGACTACTCTTGTGCCATTGCCGGTTCATGAGTTTTATTTTGACAAAATCAAACCCAAAGAGAATCAAGAGCGAGATAAGAAATCTAATCTTTTTGCTAGGATTAGTAAGGTTAATGATGCTGAATATTTTGATCATAAAATATTTGTCTCTTTGGATAAATTCTCTTGTGTATCTAACCTTGCACCGGTGCCACCGAGTGAGCTTAACAAATTTTTGCAGGACTTGTTTTTAGGAAACAACTCACGGAAGCTTCCCTTTGATAACTTCCATGAATACAATCAAATGAAAGCTCATACACCAGAGGCGTGGTTAATTTACTTGTGGCTAATGCGGTTTACTGTCCAAATTGATTATGACCCGTTGAAACAATGGAGAAAGGAACAGCGAGCAAACATTGAGGTGAATTCTTTTGGCATTCGAAAAGGTAATGAAATTATTGTGTATGATGCAATAATTCCAAGGTATGTGTTTTTTTTGCTCATGAAGCTAGGTTAATGGAAGTTGAAATCATTAAGAGGCTTTATGATTTAAATGATAATTTTAAAAATATGTTTCCATCTTGCGAGGAGTTTGAGCATAAGAAATTCTTTAGGCATGGAGGATTTTTGTTTGATAAAATGTGTGAACCTAATAGAAATTATGTGCTCATAGATATTGCTAATTTCTCTAATTTTGCTAGTGCTTCACCCAATGCTGAATTATTCTTTGGAGAAATTGTTTATTATGATAGCATTCTGAATTTTAATAAACACTTAGATGATCATATTGAACCTTTGAAATCTGTTTTAGATGATCTAAGTAATAAATTGTGTGCTAGTCGGAATGACTATATTCTTTGCACCTATGATCTCTTGTCTCGAGTCTTTGTTGTGAGGATACAGGATATACAGGATGGAGAGCTAAATTTTCATGCACCTAGGTCGTGGCTCTACCATGTTTGGCTTAAGAAAACTGTTGTTCAAATTGTTCTTAAACCAAAGGAGCGTTTGCTTGACATAGAGCATCAAAAGCCAGCAAACGAAGAAGAGAATATTAAGAACTTTGAGATTGGTTACCAGTTTTGGATTCGTATGAAGGAGAAACGTTTTGCAGCCCAAGAGGAGTTCAAACTAATGCAAGAAGGATATTGTTCACTTCGAGTCATAGAACAGATCCATTCCTACAAAATCTGCTTGCAAGGTGAGTATATTCCGACTTACTTCAAATATTCTAATTTAATCTTTTTCCTTGCAGATTGTTCGGATTTGAGGTCAAATCCTTTTCAAGTGGGAGAGGATGATGCGATCATGCCAAGCACAATGAAAGAGAAGCTTGAACCGGAGCAGCTTGTAGCCGAGGAAGCTAAGAAGAAATGGATTAGCTCAACAACAACGTTTGATCCGGGAATTTTAAGACGATCACTTCAACAATTCAAGACAACTTTGTCAACATCTTCTCAACACCATCTCGGGCAGTTTGGTGTGTGCTAATCCAGCCACCTTGGTTGTGATCTAAGCCACCTAAACATTTATCAAGAGAGGTGATATGACTTACACTCTTTTTCCCTTCATTTGGTTTTGTCCCATTGGGTTTTCCAAATAAGGTTTCTAATAAGGTAAGCCATATCACTCACTCATCAGCCTCTTGATAAAGCTTAAGCCCACCTTTATCTCCTATCCAAGTGATGCAGCCCAAGTCCAATAAGATGTTTCAGCCGAAACCCCAAGACTTGAAGAGTCATTTTCTTTGTTCAAACTTTGGTTTTAATGCTATGTATTTCTCGAGATTTCCCTTTACTCTTTCGCTGATTTAAACTCTTGTAATGCTTCATTTGTGATTTATCAAACATCTTTTCATATTCTCAAACTCTCTGAAACTTGTTTGTTCACTCCTTGCTTAATGTGATCGGATCTTCATCCTTACCCCAAGCAAGCCAAAAGTCTTAGGGTCTTTCACACTCCTAGGAAGTTTCACTTCGATCCACCCCTTGTTCACCACGTCTAGGGTCTTCACCCACGTCCAGAGCAAGCCTGAAAGTCCGAAGGTGCTCCATCCCCTTTGGAAGTTTTGCATCAATCCCCCAAGACTCCTCGGATCCAACCATTGTTCTTCAACTTTCATCTCTTCCGCATCACTCACCTTGTCACCAATCATCACAACCTCTTGGAGAAGCATTCAGGGACTTGATCCTCACCTAGGATCATATCAGCCAGGCCAGTTGCAGCGGTCAAGGACTGACCGATCCCATCGGTCAGGTCCATCGGTCAGGTTGGACCGATGGCCATCCTCGTGTGGTTTGTCTTTGTGTGTCTCCTGGTTAGTTTTCGTGGTGTGTCGAATTACTATGGTGCTAGACATAAATTGTTATTGATTGCCTTGCATGTGCTGATGTTAAGAATTGATAGGGCCTTTGTGGTGAATCTTTTTCATGCGTGATTTGTGATTGTTTTTGTATGCCTTGCTTGTGGGTTTTCGCATAGCTGTTGTTGGGAGGATCAATCTCACTCAGCGTTTGGTTTTCCAAATGTTGATGCATCACTTTTGCCGATGCAGGTAAAGATAAGGTGTGATCGTGGAATCGAAGGCTCTGAGGGAGAGGATGATTAGGACCCGGGGTTGTTTGCTTTACCGTATTGTATTGTATTTTCCGCTGTATTGTAGAATTGCGTATTCTATGCTTGGTATTGTATTGTTGTATTTGTATAAGTACTTGGAGAGTATTTAAAATGTATGGGCATTTTAAATACTAAGTATTTATGTTTGAAAAAAAAAAAAAAAAAGTGCGGTCGTCACAGTTTTGGTATCAGAGCCTAAACGGTTCTAGGAGCTTGGGTGGCTCAGGGTTAGTTGGGTATTGCATGGGGTCTTAGAATCATCCTCTTCGAGCCTTGTACGATTCCACGGTAAGTTATCTTTATTGTGATGATTGTGTTTTAGTGTCCTTAGTCTCTGTTTTTGCGAGTGCAGATGGCTAGAGGGCGTGGTAGAGGTCATGGCCGTGGCCGGGGTCGTGTTGTGGAGGAGCGGGTCGAGGATTCGCTTGCGAGTCAGGTGGGGTCTGATGGTGTGTCTGGCATACGTGCTGGAGTGGCTGGTGTTCCAGCTGGTGCTGCAGGTATACCTGCGGGTATAGCAGCGGGTGCTGCGAGAGTGGCAGCTGGTGATGTTCAGGCTCCTATTGATCGCTTGGCTAATCTCTTGACGGTGTTGTTGGAGCGGTTACCAGAGAGGGTACCGGCTCAGGCTCCTGTGGCTCCGGTGGGTGTTGAGATTCAGCCTCAGGTAGCAGCTGTGGTTGATGAGGAGCTCCCATCCTATCTTAGGATGATGGAGCAGATGCAGAGGATAGGCACAGGGTTTTTCCCTGGAGGTGCTAATCCTGAGGACGCTGATGCGTGGTTGAGGAGGTTAGAGAGGAATTTCCTCTCGAGTAGGTGTCCCACGGGATATCAAGTGGACATTGCGGTCCATTATCTAGAGGGTGATGCGCATCTCTGGTGGAGGGGTGTGGCAGCCCGGAGAGATCAGGCTGAGATGGCTTGGGCAGATTTTGTGGAGGAGTTTAACTCCAAGTTTTTCCCTCAGGAGGCGTTCAACCGGTTAGAGTCGAGGCTTGCGAGATTGACTCAGGGGGATCGGTCGGTACGCGAGTATGAGGTGGAGTTCAACCGGCTCGGGTCGTATGTTAAACGAGCGGTTGAGAGTGAGTCGGCCCGTGTGTAGAGATTCTTGATGGGTCTTAGGGTTGACTTGCGGAACCGTTGCATGGTTAGGTCTTTTTGCACGGTTGATGAGTTGGTTGAGACTGCGGCATTGCTGGAGGAGGGTCTAAAGGATGAGGTGGTATCGGTTACCCTGAGCCTTCAGACGAGATCAGTCCCGCAACAGTCTGTTCCGAGCAGAGGCGGTAGGCCGATGCAAGGACAGAAGAGGAAGTGTGATGGCACTTCGAGTGGTAGCCGAGGTGGTCCGGGTTGCTTCGGATGT
This sequence comes from Cardamine occulta, assembly GCA_028015245.1. Lineage (NCBI taxonomy): Eukaryota > Viridiplantae > Streptophyta > Magnoliopsida > Brassicales > Brassicaceae > Cardamine > Cardamine occulta. The sequence goes on along the minus strand of CM051388.1, from coordinate 17,920,602 downwards.
GGGAGCACGGATCACAGAGTGGCGAGATGCCCTAGGAAGGGTGGAGTACGAGTGGATTCTCGGGTGTGCTTTCACTGCAAGGAGGTGGGGCACATTAGACCTCAGTGTCCCTAGCCACGGCAGAGTGAGGCCACACTGGTGCAGCCCGTTAGGCCGGTGGCAGCAGCGCCTCGAGTGTATTCCATCGTCGAGTCCGGAGAGCCAAGTTCCTGGCCGATCACAGGTATTTTCTTAGACTTATCTAAGTTCAAATTCTGTGTGTTGGGGAATTTTGGTTGCTTTTTGGGTGTTAAGGTTCTATGCCTGCCGATTTGATTATCTGTTCTGTGGAGCTTTACGATGTTATTTTGGGCATGGATTGGCTTGGGATGTTCAGAGCGCATCTGGATTGTCACCGAGGGCGTGTCGAGTTCGACAGAGGCAAGGGGAGGTTGGTGTATCAGGGGGTAAGACCGACTTCCGGGAGTCTCGTGATCTCGGTTATGCAGGCCGAGCGTATGATCGAGAGAGGTTGTGAGGCGTATTTGGCTACCATTTCCTTGCCGGAGGCCGTTGGAGAGGTTAAGGTAGGGGATATTCATGTGGTTCGGGAGTTCTCGGATGTGTTCCAGTCGTTGCAAGGGTTGCCACCTTCTAGGTCGGATCCTTTCACGATTGAGTTGGAACCAGGGACGGCACCGATATCCGGAGCACCTTATAGGATGGCTCCCGCAGAGATGGCAGAGCTGAAGAAGCAGCTGGAGGAGTTGCTCAGTAAAGGGTTTATTCGCCCAAGTACTTCACCGTGGGGAGCACCGGTGTTGTTTGTGAAGAAAAAAGACGGGAGTTTTCGGTTGTGCGTTGACTACCGAGGACTTAACCGAGTCACAGTGAAGAACAGGTATCCTCTTCCTCGGATTGATGAGTTGTTGGATCAGTTGAGAGGGGCTACTTGGTTCTCCAAGATTGACTTGGCGTCGGGATATCATCAGATTCCTATCGATGAGGTAGATATCCGGAAGACGGCTTTCAGATCTCATTATGGCCACTACGAGTTTGTGGTGATGCCAATTGGGTTGACAAATGCACCTGCTGCATTTATGAGATTGATGAACAGCGTTTTCCAGGAGTATCTGGATGAGTGTGTTATCATCTTTATCGATGACATCTTGGTGTTTTCGAAGAGCCTGGAGGAGCACGAGGTACATCTTTGTGTTGTTCTTGCGAAGCTGCGAGAGCAGAAGTTGTTTGCTAAGTTGAGCAAGTGCAACTTCTGGCAGCGAGAGATCGGTTTTCTAGGTCACGTTATCTCGGCGGAGGGGGTTTCGGTGGACCTACAGAAGGTTCAGGCCATTAGTGCTTGGCCGAGGCCGAGGAATGCCACCGAGATTAGGAGTTTTCTCGGGTTGGCAGGTTATTACCGGCGGTTTGTTAAGGGTTTCGCGAGTTTGGCTAAGTCTTTGACGAAGCTGACGGGAAAGGATGTTCCTTTCGTGTGGTCCTCGGAGTATGAGGAGAGTTTTGCGAAACTGAAGGCCTTGCTGACTAGTACTCCAGTATTGGCGTTGCCTAATCCGGGTGAGCCGTACGTGGTGTATACCGATGCGTCAGGAGTTGGTCTTGGTTGTGTGTTGATGCAGCGGGGGAAGGTTATTGCCTATGCTTCATGGCAGCTGCGGAAGCATGAGTGCAACTACCCTACCCATGATCTTGAGATGGCTGCGGTGGTTTTCGCTTTAAAGATTTGGAGATCTTATCTTTATAGTGGAAAGGTTCAGGTGTTCACAGATCATAAGAGCCTGTAGTACATTTTCATTCAGCCTGAGCTGAATTTGAGGCAAAGGTGCTGGATGGAGCTAGTGGCCGATTATGATCTGGAGATAGCTTACCATCCTGTTAAGGCTAATCTGGTTGCGGATGCGTTGAGTCGGAAGCGGGTGGCTTTGGCTCGGAAGCATGAGGTTGAGTCTTTGGTGAGCGAGATTAGCACATTGCGTTTGTGTGTTGTATCTCAGGAACCGTTGGGCTTGGAGACAGCTAATCAGGCAGACCTTTTGAGCAAAGTTTGGCTGGCTCAGGAAAAAGATGAGGGTTTGGTTAAGGCTTCGAGAGAATCGGGTTCTGAGTATCAGTTATCTCCGAATGGCACTATCCTTGTGAGTGGGAGGGTATGCGTACCTTTAGATGAGGATTTGAGGCGTGAGATCCTGAGTAAGGCTCATGCGAGTATGTTTTCGATTCATACAGGAGCGACTTAGATGTACCGGGATCTTAAGCGGTATTATCATTGGGTCGGGATGAAGAAGGATGTTGCTAACTGGGTTGCGGCGTGCAACGTGTGCCAGTTAGTAAAGGCAGAGCATCAGGTTCCGAGTGGGTTATTGCGGAGTTTACCCATTCCAGAGTGGAAGTGGGATATGATCATGATGGATTTCGTGGTGGGATTACCAGTTTCTCGGACCAAGGATGCTATCTGGGTCATCGTTGATCGATTGACTAAGTGTGCACGTTTTCTGGCGATTAAGAAGACCGATGGGTCTGCAGTTTTGGCTAGGAAGTACGTGCAGGAGATTGCGACACTGTATGGAGTACCGGTGAGCATTGTCTTGGACCGAGATCCTATGTTCACATCTGAGTTCTGGAATGCGTTTCAGACGGAGATGGGCACGAGGGTGCACATGAGTACGGCTTATCATCCTCAGACAGATGGGCAGTCCAAGAGGACCATCCAGACTCTGGAGGATTTGTTGAGGATGTGCGTGCTGGATTGGGGTGGTCATTGGGTGGATCACTTGAGCTTGGTAGAGTTTGCGTATAACAATAGCTACCAGGCGAGTATTGGGATGGCTCCATACGAGGCTCTGTATGGGAGGCCATGTCGTACACCTTTGTGTTGGACTCAAGTAGGGGAGAGGAGCACATTGGGTGCGAGTTTAGTTCAGGAAACCACGGAGAGGATCCGGGTTTTGAAGCTGAACATGAAAGAGGCCCATAATCGGCAAAAGAGTTATGCCGATAAGAGGCGGAAAGAGCTTGTGTTTGAGGTGGGAGATAGAGTGTATCTCAAGATGGCTTTGCTGAGAGGTCCGAACAGGTCCATTACTGCGACTAAGTTGAGTCCGAGGTATATGGGGCCGTTCCGGATTGTAGAGCGTGTTGGACCGGTAGCGTATCGGTTGGAGTTACCCGAGATTATGCATGCATTTCATAAGGTCTTCTATGTGTCGATGATGAAGAAGTGTTTACATAGGGGTGACGAGGTGTTGGGTGAGATTCCATCAGATCTCCAGCCAATATGACCGTTGAGGCGAGACCTTTGAGAGTCTTCGAGCGGACGGTCAAGGAGTTTCGTCGGAAGAAGATTCCGATGATGCGAGTCCTGTGGGACTGTGACGGGGTGTAGGAGGAAACTTGGGAGCCTGAGGCTCGGATGGAAGTGCGGTTCCGGGAGTGGTTCCGGAAGCAGGCTGCGGCTTGAGTTCCATCGAGTGGTTCCAGTTTCGGTTTGTACCTGTATGCTATGTGTATTCATTTTGTATTGCCGTTATGTATGACGATGTTACATTATGATGTTTAATAATAAGATGTGATTTTTCCTTATTCTTATTTGACTTGCGAGTCTTGGATTGCTTTCGTTTTGGTGTTAAAAAGCGTTAAAGCATGTGAGTAATAAGACGGTGGTTCTTATTGGTAATGGCACGAGTGCCATGGAAAAGTTTTTAAGAGAGTTTAAAAGCTTGGTACATAATCGGGAAAAGATTATAGGGTGCCAGAAGTGTTGGGTACTTGTGCTTTAGCCTTGGTTTGTTATGCACGGCAGATATTTCGGGTGTGGAATATGGGTGATACCAGTGTTACCTTGCGAGGATACACGAATCATAGGAGGTAGATCAGTCGGAGATGCTTATAGATATGTGGCATATTGCTCAGTGAGAGGACTAGTACCTCTAGTGCCGTTAACTCGGAGGACTGTGGGCCTAAGAGCGTAACTGGCATTGTATCCAGACTCGTGTGGAGTATAGCCTAGAGTGATATGAGATACCGTGGATTCGGAGGGTATATAACCAAGAGTGATGTACGATACCGTGGATTCGTAAGGTGTATAACCTAGACGTAGGTTATATTGCCCATAATTGAGGGGTAAAAGTATATCGGAGACTCAAGAATGTTATATGGCCTAGAATTGAGAGGTATGTGATATCGGAGACTCATGAGGGTTATATTGCCCGAGGAGAGTGGTACGGCAGATACCCAGAACTCGGAGATGCTGCAGTGTCTTGGGTGCTGTGGTATGGGTTATACCTTGTGAGGTATAGAGGATATCCTGCGGGGTATGTTAGAGCCTAGGGTTCGGAGATACTGCGGTGTCTTGAGCCTTGGGATGAGCAATAAGTACATATGATGCTGCGGTGTCATAAGCATAGAGAGACTGAGTGGGAAACCTCGAAGGTTAGTTATAGGCCTCGTGTGTACATGCGTGTACCTGTGTGTGTGTGTGTTGGCCGAGTTGGCCAAGGTTTGAGTAATCGTTGCGACGATTTGGGTTCATTGGAGATGAACGGTAACATAGATTCGAGGTCGAATCTATGTTAGTGGGGGAGAATTGTAACGCCCGAGTTCCAGAATTAATTAATTATTTTAATTAATTTGGAAATCCTTTCGAGTTTATGAACCTTAGTCAAGTCTCGAGAAATTAATTATGGGGTTGAAATAATTAATTTGGATTTGTTCCGGGGGTGTCATAAATCATTTCGGAAGTTTTGGGGTTTTTCTCAAAAGTTGGAAGGTTTGGTTGACTTTTCTTCCTTTCTTCTTCTTCTCGTGAGTTGCCATTTTTTGGCTGAAGCTTGGGAGCTGGTTTGGCGAGAGAGAGAAGAGGGAAAGGAGTAGAGAAAGTGGTTTGTAAGCTTGGTGAAGCTTAGTTCTTGTGAGTTCTTGAGCTCGGATCTGTTGTGTGTGAGCTTGGGAGAAGCTTGTAAGAGGAGATCTTGGAGCTTGGGGATTCAGAGAAACGCTAGGGAAGAAAGAGGAGTCTTCTTGAGCTTGGGGAGTTCAATCTAGGCTTGATTCTTCCATTTGCTAAGGTGAGTTGTGACCAAAGGTTGCTTAAGCTTTGTTTGGGGGTTTAGACAAGCATTGAGGGTGTTCCTAGGTTGCTTGTTAGCCTTGTGGTTCTGTGTGGAGTTCTAGCTAGTGTTTGCTAGGCTTGTGGTGGCTTGTGAGTCATAAATCTTGTGTTTAAATGCCATAGAAGCTTGTTTGGTGCATGTGTGTTCTTGGTGTGTGTGGTGGAATCATGGAGTTTCCATGGCTTGTTGCACTTGGTTATAAGATTGTATTAGGACCTTAGTGTGTTGTGATTAGGGTGGAAAAGCTTATGGAAGCTTGTGAATCTTGTTTGATAGTGCTTTGTGCTTGTTAAGCTTTGTCTAAGTGATGATTAGTGGTATCCGTGGGTTCCATCGGTCATGTCTGACTGATGGTAGTGGCCGCTGGAACCTAGCGGTAAGGTTCTTCAGTCAAGGTTGGACCGATGCGTCGAGTGGCAGCATTTCCCAGCAATTTGCCAGGACAGTTGCAGCGGTCAAAGACAGACCGATGGGGTTCATCGGTCAGGTCCATCGGTCAGGTTGGACCGATGAGTTTGGTTATAGCGTTTCCCGACAATTCGCCAGGCTAGTTGCAGCGGTCAAGGACTGACCGATGGGGTTCATCGGTCAGGTCCATCGGTCAGGTTGGACCGATGGCCGTCCTCGTGTGGTTTGTCTTTGTGTGTCTCCCGGTTAGTTTTCGTGGTGTGTCGAATTACTATGGTGCTAGACATGTTATGCTATTGATTGCCTTGCATGTGCTGATGTTAAGAATTGATAGGGCCTTTGTGATAAATCTTTTTCATGCGTGATTTGTGATTGTGGTTGTATGCCTTGCTTGTGGGTTTTCGCATAGCTGTTGTTGGGAGGATCAATCTCACTCAGCGTTTGGTTTTCCAAATGTTGATGCATCACTTTTGCCGATGCAGGTAAAGATAAGGTGTGATCGTGGAATCGAAGGCTCGGAGGGAGAGGATGATTAGGACCCGGGGTTGTTTGCTTTACCGTATTGTATTGTATTTTCCGCTGTATTGTAGAATTGCGTATTCTATGCTTGGTATTGTATTGTTGTATTTGTATAAGTACTTGGAGAGTATTTAAAATGTATGGGCATTTTAAATACTAAGTATTTATGTTTGCAAAAAAAAAAAAAAAAAAAAAGTGCGGTCGTCACAAAAGGTAATAGTCTACACTGATTACGCCACATTAAGACACATTTATGCCAAGAAAGACACCAAACCAAGGTTACTAAGATGGATCTTTCTACTCCAAGAATTCGACATGGAGATAGTTGACAAGAAGGGGGTCAAAAATGGGGTAGCTGATCACCTATCCATGATGAGGATTGAAGACCCATTGCCAATCGATGATTCCATGCCAGAGGAACAATTGATGTTAGTCAAGACCTTCGAAGGGACCCAACGCACCAGAGCAGACTTCAAGGAAGTCCTGACAATAGCAGAAGAGAAGTTACCATGGTTTGCAGACCTAGCTAACTACTTAGTAAGTGGTGAGATTCCTAGCGGTCTTGATACATACAACAGGAAAACGTTTTTCAGAGACATCAACCATTACTACTGGGATGAACTGTATCTCTACAAGAAAGGTTCAGATGGCTTATTTAGAAGATGCATAGCAGAGGAAGAAGTCAGAGGAGTGCTAGAACATTGCCATGGTTCCGCATATGGAGGCCACTTTGCTACATTCAAAACAGTGCAAAAAATACTCCAAGCTGGTCTTTGGTGGCCGAGCATGTTCATATCTAAGTGTGATCCATGCCAAAAGATGGGGAACATTGATAATGAGGTTTTTGAGGCCTCGGGTTACCAAATAACCCTATATACCGTTGTAGTACAAAGGGTATCGAATCCACGGAGACTAAGGACTACACACTAGAGATGCGAGAAATGACTTAAGCTAGAGCAATTGTTTTTAGTTTTTATGTTTTTGAATTAAGAAAGTAAAATGCAAGAAAGAAAACTATATACAAAGGATAGAAATGTTGGATCATGGAATATACTATCAAATGAATGACTAACAATCAAATAATGATGACAAGATCGCATTAAACATCATCCTAGAACATGGAATTCATAACTATGACTAATCCACTTTCGTGGCACTAATCACTTCATTAATCATGCAATTAAAAATAACTCTCGTTAGCAATTGTCATAATCAATGAGCATTAGGTAACAACTCCAATAAGTTCACTAATCACCCTAAACATCAACTCTCGTTGGCTAGGATGCGAAAAGCTCACAAAAGGCTAGGATCAAACATTCAAAAATTCCTTTCAGATATGAAATGCTTAGGACTAGTTTTTAATCTCTCGATCCAAGACTAGCATTAAGAACTAACCTATGTGAATGATCTAACAAGGATCAACCTAATTCATCTTCATCTAACCATCAAGACAATTAACTAATGATGCTAATGCACACAATCTATGTTAATCCTTAGGTTAAGATATTTAATTATGATTAATCCTCTCTCAAGGCACTAATCACTTTGCTAATAACTAAATCAAGATCAAACTCTCATTTGTGAAGAAATGATTAGCAAGCATTAAGATCAATTTCAAATCAACCAATAAACACCTTAGACAACTACTCTCATAGGCTAAGAATGTAAATCCCTTATTTAGCTTTTTTGGGGAATTTCATCGAACACCTTGTGGGTGGAAAATTCCCTATGATCAAAACAAACTTGATCAAGGTTTATCTAGCATTAAGAACACCAAATAAGGAAGGAAAGCAATGATCTAGAACCTAAGCATCAACAATCAATCATCAATATCATAAAAATGAAGCAAATCATAATCCAACACAAAACTTAAAGTCTAAACATGAAGAACAAAAGAGAAAGAGATATAAAGATAAATAAGATGCATTAATATAAAGATAAGAGTTGAAGAAATCTTCTCTAGAGTGGCATATGTATGAAGAACAATTAAAATCCCTCAAAAAAGAGAGTTTGGGTCGATCCCAACTCTTGGGAGAAGAAAACTTAGGGGTTTTAGAGAGTTAAGACAAGTATATAAAGGAAAACAAGAAATTAGGATCCGCCTTCGGTCTTTCTAGACCATTATGGATGACCGCTACACTCCTTCGGTCTTGCTAGACCGCTGAGGTTGAACCCCCAAACTCTCGGGAAATTTGTTCAAAGTTCCATCGGTCTGTCTTGGCCGCTGGGGATGACCGCCGGTACTAATTCAGTCATAACTCCTAACAGCTCATCCAAATGCCTCGAGACCACATCCATTGGAAAGCTAACTAAATTTCCTATAACTTTCATCAAGGGTTCTGGAGTTGAATCGCAAGTATGATCTTCATCTGACCCGAGCTTTGAGACACATTTGAATGGTTCTTCCTCATCAACTTCTCTTCTTGATCCTTTTTCACTTCATTTGGTCCCTCATCCAAACTTCTAGCTTCCATATACCTAAAAATGACTCAAAAGACTTTGCAAAATGCATGAATGGAACCTAAGACTCTAAAATATGATACAATGGTAAAGTGAGACTCAAATGCATATATACAATCAAAAAGTGATGAGAAAACTAATAAAATGTGATAAAAATGAATGTTAAAAACATGTAAAAATCATACTTATCAATTCCCCCAAACTTGCTTCTTGCTTGTCCGCAAGCAAACAACAAGAACAAGCCGTGAGAAAGGTTTGAAGACGGAGATTCATAACCATGAGAAAGTTCACCAAGCTACCAACACTATGCAGCTAAGATAATAAATTAAGCAACCGAGGTAGAGCACCAAGCAATACAAGATCAAACATCTAATCAACCGTCCTCTTTACTCTTATCGCAATTCCTAATTTTTTTACTCTAAGATAGAAATCAAAGATCTCCACAAGCAATTATGCAATCAACTCTTTAACATTCGATTAAGGTAGTAGCATGTATTCTTGCTAAGGGATTGTCAATCGCTTTCAATCGGTTTAGGGTAAGGCCGTTTAGAGGTGGTTTCTCTTTAGATGAAGGGTTTCTCTCAAGAAAACAAGGAATGTTTGACATTAGGCTAAATCTATCTAAGAACGGAAACAATTCATGCATACAAGTTTAACCTCTATTGTTCTACCCGATCCTAGACTTTTGCTTTCTAATCAAACCCTCTCATTCTCATCTTAATCCTCATTCTTAGAGGCGTGTTTCTAAAACCCTTTTCTTTCTATTTTTTTCTTTCTTTCCATTCATTCACCACCGAATTCTCTTTTAACAACCTCTAAGGAAATCCTTTTTCCCATTCCATGTCATAGCTCTTTTTACTATTTTCTATTCTCCTTGGCCTCCTCATTATTTTCTTTTCTTTTTTCCTTTTATTGAGGAAGCAATCAAAGCATATTACAAAACATAGAGTCTAGACTATATATCACAATTGGATTCCTTTAGACTTTCCCTTCTTCCCTTAACTTTCACTTTCTCCCCTTTTTATATATCTCTCAATCACCATCACCAAGCACAAACCACATAACATTCTACATATTGTCTCAATTCCGCGCTTAGATGCTAGCCATTGATGTTCTAGCTCCTAAAAATAGAGGTTAAGCCTTGTCATCTCCGATACTCTTAAGTTTTTGCCCATGTAAACATTATCAAGAAAAAGACCTCACACACACAAGAGAATAACAATGGTCAGAACAAAGGTTTTGGGTTTTGGTGCGGGACTATCCTAATGATGGGGATAGCTACTTGAGTTAACAAAGGGTGGCAAAGTGAATAAGATAACTCAAGTATTTTAAGTGACCATGAAAGCGTATTTCAAGCCCCTAAGCGAGATAATTAAGTTCAAATTAAGTTCCACTTAAGTAGAGTTGAAAGCAAGATAGCAAGTTTCGATTATGATTCTATCTTTCGAGTTGAAGAGATCAAAGAGCGAAGAATCAAGCATTTCAAGATCAATCAAGTACTACAAGACTATTATCAAGGTGATCATGTCTTAAGCTAAGAACTTCTCAATGGTGAATCTAATCATTGTCCCCTATGCAAATGTAAATGCAATCCTATATGCTTCTAGACTAAATCCTAATGGCCAAATGAAATACAAAACTATATGGAAATGTTTTTGAATTTCAAATTTCAATTTTTTAGCTTTTTCAATGCACATAAATGAATGCATGAGACTCAAGTATGCAAAAGGAAAAATAAGAAAACAAAACACAATGTCAAAAGACACAAAGCCCTCCCCCAAACTTGAATCACACCGTCTCGGTGTGACAAAAGCTTAAGAGAAGGTGAAACACCAAACAAACACAAAGAAGAAACCTAAAGAAAATAAATTGTACCTTGAAGCTTTGGAATTGAAGAGTTCGGAGTGTGCAATGTCTTACTCTATGTCCCTTTATTGAGTAGCTTGTTTTGTGTCACTAGCTTGACAATGGATATGCTCGGGGGAGTCCCCAAGGGTGGCGCGTTTAACGTCACTAGCTTGACGGTTGCCTCCTCTCGCTTGCTTCTTCCTTTAATGTCTCCTTCACTCATAGATGTACACCTAAAAGATCAAGATCACAAGAGAAAAGAATCAAGAGTAACAACAAAAGAAAAAGAAAAAAAAACTCTAGTCTCAATTCAAATCCTAACTCTAATGGCAATCGCTTAGTCCCTGGCAACGGCACCAATTTGATAATGAGGTTTTTGAGGCCTCGGGTTACCAAATAACTCTATATACCGTTGTAGTACAAAGGGTATCGAATCCACAGAGACTAAGGACTACACACTAGAGATGCGAGAAATGACTTAAGCTAGAGCAATTGTTTTTAGTTTTAATGTTTTTGAATTAAGAAAGTAAAATGCAAGAAAGAAAACTATATACAAAGGATAGAAATGTTGGATCATGGAATATACTATCAAATGAATGATTAACAATCAAATAATGATGACAAGATCGCATTAAACATCATCCTAGAACATGGATTTCATAACTATGACTAATCCACTTTCGTGGCACTAATCATTTCATTAATCATGCAATTAAAAATAACTCTCGTTAGCAATTGTCATAATCAATGAGCATTAGGTAACAACTCCAACAAGTTCACTAATCACCCTAAACATCAACTCGCGTTGGCTAGGATGCGAAAACCTCACAAAAGGCTAGGATCAAACATTCAAAAATTCCTTTCGGATATGAAATGCTTAGGACTAGTTTTTAATCTCTCGATCCAAGACTAGCATTAAGAACTAACCTATGTGAATGATCTAACAAGGATCAACCTAATTCATCTTCATCTAACCATCAAGACAATTAACTAATGATGCTAATGCACACAATCTATGTTAATCCTTAGGTTAAGATATTTAATTATGATTAATCCTCTCTCAAGGCACTAATCACTTTGCTAATAACTAAATCAAGATCAAACTCTTATTTGTGAAGAAATGATTAGCAAGTATTAAGATCAATTTCAAATTAACCAATAAACACCTTAGACAACTACTCTCATAGGCTAAGAATGTAAATCCCTTATTTAGCTTTTTTGGGGAATTTCATCGAACACCTTGTGGGTGGGAAATTCCCTATGATCAAAACAAACTTGATCAAGGTTTATCTAGCATTAAGAACACTAAATAAGGAAGGAAAGCAATGATCTAGAACCTAAGCATCAACAATCAATCATCAATATCATAAAAATGAAGCAAATCATAATCCAACACAAAACTTAAAGTCTAAACATGAAGAACAAAAGAGAAAGAGATATAAAGATAAAGAAGATGCATTAATATAAAGATAAGAGTTGAAGAAATCTTCTCTAGAGTGGCATATGTATGAAGAACAATTAAAATCCTTCAAAAAAGAGAGTTTGGGTCGATCCCAACTCTTGGGAGAAGAAAACTTAGGGGTTTTAGAGAGTTAAGACAAGTATATAAAGGAAAACGAGAAATTAGGATCCGCCTTCGGTCTTTCTAGACCGCTATGGATGACGGCTACACTCGTTCTGTCTTGCTAGACCGCTGAGGTTGAACCCCCAAACTCTCGGGAAATTTGTTCAAAGTTCCATCGGTCTGTCTTGGCCGCTGGGGATGACCGCCGGTACTAATTCAGTCATAACTCCTTAACTGCTCATCTAAATGCCTCGAGACCACATCCATTGGAAAGCTAACAAAATATCCTATAACTTTCATCAAGGGCTCTGGAGTTGAATCGCAAGTTATGATCTTCATCTGGGCCGATCTTTGAGACACCTTTGAATGGTTCTTCCTCATCAACTTCTCTTCTTGATCCTTTTTCACTTCATTTGGTCCCTCATCCAAACTTCTAGCTTCCATATACCTAAAAATGACTCAAAAGACTTTGCAAAATGCATGAATGGAACCTAAGACTCTAAAATATGATACAATGGTAAAGTGAGACTCAAATGCATATATACAATCAAAAAGTGATGAGAAAACTAATAAAATGTGATAAAAATTAATGTTAAAAACATGTAAAAATCATACTTATCAATTCCCCCAAACTTGCTTCTTGCTTGTCCGCAAGCAAACAACAAGAACAAGCCGTGAGAAAGGTTTGAAGACGGAGATTCATAACCATGAGAAAGTTCACCAAGCTACCAACACTATGCAGCTAAGATAATAAATTAAGCAACCGAAGTAGAGCACCAAGCAATACAAGATCAAACATCTAATCAACCGTCCTCTTTACTCTTATCGCAATTCCTAATTTTTTTACTCTAAGATAGAAATCAAAGATCTCCACAAGCAATTATGCAATCAACTCTTTAACATTCGATTAAGGTAGTAGCATGTATTCTTGCTAAGGGATTGTCAATCGCTTTCAATCGGTTTAGGGTAAGGCCGTTTAGAGGTGGTTTCTCTTTAGATGAAGGGTTTCTCTCAAGAAAACAAGGAATGTTTGACATTAGGCAAAATCTATCTAAGAACGGAAACAATTCATGCATACAAGTTTAACCTCTATTGTTCTACCCGATCCTAGACTTTTGCTTTCTAATCAAACCCTCTCATTCTCATCTTAATCCTCATTCTTAGAGGCGTGTTTCTAAAACCCTTTTCTTTCTATTTTTTTCTTTCTTTCCATTCATTCACCACCGAATTCTCTTTTAACAACCTCTAAGGAAATCCTTTTTCCCATTCCATGTCATAGCTCTTTTAACTATTTTCTATTCTCCTTGGCCTCCTCATTATTTTCTTTTCTTTTTTCCTTTTATTGAGGAAGCAATCAAAGCATATTACAAAACATAGAGTCTAGACTATATATCACAATTGGATTCCTTTAGACTTTCCCTTCTTCCCTTAACTTTCACTTTCTCCCTTTTTTATATATCTCTCAATCACCATCACCAAGCACAAACCACATAACATTCTACATATTGTCTCAATTTCGCGCTTAGATGCTAGCAATTGATGTTCTAGCTCCTAAAAATAGAGGTTAAGACTGGTCGTCTCCGATACTCTCAAGTTTTTGCCCAAATAAACATTATCAAGAAAAAGACCTCACACACACAAGAGAATAACAATGGTCGGAACAAAGGTTTTGGGTTTTGGTGCGGGACTATCCTAATGATGGGGATAGCTACTTGAGTTAACAAAGGGTGGCAAAGTGAATAAGATAACTCAAGTATTTTAAGTGACCATGAAAGCGTATTTCAAGCCCCTAAGCGAGATAATTAAGTTCAAATTAAGTTCCACTTAAGTAGAGTTGAAAGCAAGATAGCAAGTTTCGATTATGATTCTATCTTTCGAGTTGAAGAGATCAATGAGCGAAGAATCAAGCATTTCAAGATCAATCAAGTACTACAAGACTATTATCAAGGTGATCATGTCTTAAGCTAAGAACTTCTCAATGGTGAATCTAATCATTGTCCCCTATGCAAATGTAAATGCAATCCTATATGCTTCTAGACTAAATCCTAATGGCCAAATGAAATACAAAACTATATGGAAATGTTTTTGAATTTCAAATTTCAATTTTTTAGCTTTTTCAATGCACATAAATGAATGCATGAGACTCAAGTATGCAAAAGGAAAAATAAGAAAACAAAACACAATGTCAAAAGACACAAAGCCCTCCCCCAAACTTGAATCACACCGTCTCGGTGTGACAAAAGCTTAAGAGAAGGTGAAACACAAAACAAACACTAAGAAGAAACCTAAAGAAAATAAATGGTACCTTGAAGTTTTGGAATTGAGGAGCTCGGAGTGTGCAATGTCTTACTCTATGTCCCTTTATTGAGTAGCTTGTTTTGTGTCACTAGCTTGACAATGGATATGCTCGGGGGAGTCCCCAAGGGTGGCGCGTTTAACGTCACTAGCTTGACGGTTGCCTCCTCTCGCTTGCTTCTTCCTTTAATGTCTCCTTCACTCATTGATGTACACCTAAAATATCATGATCACAAGAGAAAAGAATCAAGAGTAACAACAAAAGAAAAAGAAAAAAAACTCAAGTCTTAATTCAAATCCTAACTCTAATGGCAATCGCTAGTCCCAGCAGGCACCAATTTGATAATGAGGTTTTTGAGGCCTCGGGTTACCAAATAACCCTATATACCGTTGTAGTACAAAGGGTATCGAATCCACAGAGACTAAGGACTACACACTAGAGATGCGAGAAATGACTTAAGCTAGAGCAATTGTTTTTAGTTTTTATGTTTTTGAATTAAGAAAGTAAAATGCAAGAAAGAAAACTATATACAAAGGATAGAAATGTTGGATCATGGAATATACTATCAAATGAATGATTAACAATCAAATAATGATGACAAGATCGCATTAACCATCATCCTAGAACATGGAATTCATTACTATGACTAATCCACTTTCGTGGCACTAATCACTTCATTAATCATGCAATTAAAAATAACTCTCGTTAGCAATTGTCATAATCAATGAGCATTAGGTAACAACTCCAATAAGTTCACTAATCACCCTAAACATCAACTCTCGTTGGCTAGGATGCGAAAAGCTCACAAAAGGCTAGGATCAAACATTCAAAAATTCCTTTCGGATATGAAATGCTTAGGACTAGTTTTTAATCTCTCGATCCAAGACTAGCATTAAGAACTAACCTATGTGAATGATCTAACAAGGATCAACCTAATTCATCTTCATCTAACCATCAAGACAATTAACTAATGATGCTAATGCACACAATCTATGTTAATCCTTAGGTTAAGATATTTAATTATGATTAATCCTCTCTCAAGGCACTAATCACTTTGCTAATAACGAAATCAAGATCAAACTCTCATTTGTGAAGAAATGATTAGCAAGCATTAAGATCAATTTCAAATCAACCAATAAACACCTTAGACAACTACTCTCATAGGCTAAGAATGTAAATCCCTTATTTAGCTTTTTTGGGGAATTTCATCGAACACCTTGTGGGTGGGAAATTCCCTATGATCAAAACAAACTTGATCAAGGTTTATCTAGCATTAAGAACACTAAATAAGGAAGGAAAGCAATGATCTAGAACCTAAGCATCAACAATCAATCATCAATATCATAAAAATGAAGCAAATCATAATCCAACACAAAACTTAAAGTCTAAACATGAAGAACAAAAGAGAAAGAGATATAGTGATAAAGAAGATGCATTAATATAAAGATAAGAGTTGAAGAAATCTTCTCTAGAGTGGCATATGTATGAAGAACAATTAAAATCCCTCAAAAAAGAGAGTTTGGGTCGATCCCAACTCTTGGGAGAAGAAAACTTAGGGGTTTTAGAGAGTTAAGACAAGTATATAAAGGAAAACGAGAAATTAGGATCCGCCTTCGGTCTTTCTAGACCGCTATGGATGACCGCTACACTCCTTTGGTCTTGCTAGACCGCTGAGGTTGAACCCCCAAACTCTCGAGAAATTTGTTCAAAGTTCCATCGGTCTGTCTTGGCCGCTGGGGATGACCGCAGGTACTAATTCAGTCATAACTCCTTAACAGCTCATCCAAATGCCTCAAGACCGCATCCATTAGAAATCTAACTAAATTTCCTATAACTTTCATCAAGGGTTCTGGAGTTGAATCGCAAGTTATGATCTTCATCTGAGCCGATCTTTGAGACACCTTTGAATGGTTCTTCCTCATCAACTTCTCTTCTTGATCCTTTTTCACTTCATTTGGTCCCTCATCCAAACTTCTAGCTTCCATATACCTAAACATGACTCAAAAGACTTTGCAAAATGCATGAATGGAACCTAAGACTCTAAAATATGATACAATGGTAAAGTGAGACTCAAATGCATATATACAATCAAAAAGAGATGAGAAAACTAATAAAATGTGATAAAAATGAATGTTAAAAACATGTAAAAATCATATTTATCAATTCCCCCAAACTTGCTTCTTGCTTGTCCGCAAGCAAACAACAAGAACAAGCCGTGAGAAAGGTTTGAAGACGGAGATTCATAACCATGAGAAAGTTCACCAAGCTACCAACACTATGCAGCTAAGATAATAAATTAAGCAACCGAAGTAGAGCACCAAGCAATACAAGATCAAACATCTAATCAACCGTCCTCTTTACTCTTATCGCAATTCCTAATTTTTTGACTCTAAGATAGAAATCAAAGATCTCCACAAGCAATTATGCAATCAACTATTTAACATTCGATTAAGGTAGTAGCATGTATTCTTGCTAAGGGATTGTCAATCGCTTTCAATCGGTTTAGGGTAAGGCCGTTTAGAGGTGGTTTCTCTTTAGATGAAGGGTTTCTCTCAAGAAAACAAGGAATGTTTGACATTAGGCAAAATCTATCTAAGAACGGAAACAATTCATGCATACAAGTTTAACCTCTATTGTTCTACCCGATCCTAGACTTTTGCTTTCTAATCAAACCCTCTCATTCTCATCTTAATCCTCATTCTTAGAGGCGTGTTTCTAAAACCCTTTTCTTTCTATTTTTTTCTTTCTTTCCATTCATTCACCACCGAATTCTCTTTTAACAACCTCTAAGGAAATCCTTTTTCCCATTCCATGTCAAAGCTCTTTTTACTATTTTCTATTCTCCTTGGCCTCCTCATTATTTTCTTTTCTTTTTTCCTTTTATTGAGGAAGCAATCAAAGCATATTACAAAACATAGAGTCTAGACTATATATCACAATTGGATTCCTTTAGACTTTCCCTTCTTCCCTTAACTTTCACTTTCTCCCCTTTTTATATATCTCTCAATCACCATCACCAAGCACAAACCACATAACATTCTACATATTGTCTCAATTCCGCGCTTAGATGCTAGCCATTGATGTTCTAGCTCCTAAAAATAGAGGTTAAGCCTTGTCGTCTCCGATACTCTCAAGTTTTTGCCCATGTAAACATTATCAAGAAAAAGACCTCACACACACAAGAGAATAACAATGGTCAGAACAAAGGTTTTGGGTTTTGGTGCGGGACTATCCTAATGATGGGGATAGCTACTTGAGTTAACAAAGGGTGGCAAAGTGAATAAGATAACTCAAGTATTTTTAAGTGACCATGAAAGCGCATTTCAAGCCCCTAAGCGAGATAATTAAGTTCAAATTAAGTTCCACTTAAGTAGAGTTGAAAGCAAGATAGCAAGTTTCGATTATGATTCTATCTTTCGAGTTGAAGAGATCAAAGAGCGAAGAATCAAGCATTTCAAGATCAATCAAGTACTACAAGACTATTATCAAGGTGATCATGTCTTAAGCTAAGAACTTCTCAATGGTGAATCTAATCATTGTCCCCTATGCAAATGTAAATGCAATCATATATGCTTCTAGACTAAATCCTAATGGCCAAATGAAATACAAAACAATATGGAAATGTTTTTGAATTTCAAATTTCAATTTTTTAGCTTTTTCAATGCACATAAATGAATGCATGAGATTCAAGTATGCAAAAGGAAAAATAAGAAAACAAAACACAATGTCAAAAGACACAAAGCCCTCCCCCAAACTTGAATCACACCGTCTCGGTGTGACAAAAGCTTAAGAGAAGGTGAAACACAAAACAAACACAAAGAAGAAACCTAAAGAAAATAAATGGTACCTTGAAGCTTTTGAATTGAGGAGTTCGGAGTGTGCAATGTCTTACTCTATGTCCCTTTATTGAGTAGCTTGTTTTGTGTCACTAGCTTGACAATGGATATGCTCGGGGGAGTCTCCAAGGGTGGTGCATTTAACGTCACTAGCTTGACGGTTGCCTCCTCTCGCTTGCTTCTTCCTTTAATGTCTCCTTCACTCATTGATGTACACCTAAAATATCATGATCACAAGAGAAAAGAATCAAGAGTAACAACAAAAGAAAAAGAAAAAAAACTCAAGTCTTAATTCAAATCCTAACTCTAATGGCAATCGCTTAGTCCCCGGCAACGGCACCAATTTGATAATGAGGTTTTTGAGGCCTCGGGTTACCAAATAACCCTATATACCGTTGTAGTACAAAGGGTATCGAATCCACAGAGACTAAGGACTACACACTAGAGATGCGAGAAATGACTTAAGCTAGAGCAATTGTTTTTAGTTTTTATGTTTTTGAATTAAGAAAGTAAAATGCAAGAAAGAAAACTATATACAAAGGATAGAAATGTTGGATCATGGAATATACTATCAAATGAATGATTAACAATCAAATAATGATGACAAGATCGCATTAAACATCATCCTAGAACATGGAATTCATAACTATGACTAATCCACTTTCGTGGCACTAATCACTTCATTAATCATGCAATTAAAAATAACTCTCGTTAGCAATTGTCATAATCAATGAGCATTAGGTAACAACTCCAACAAGTTCACTAATCACCCTAAACATCAACTCTCGTTGGCTAGGATGCGAAAACCTCACAAAAGGCTAGGATCAAACATTCAAAAATTCCTTTCAGATATGAAATGCTTAGGACTAGTTTTTAATCTCTCGATCCAAGACTAGCATTAAGAACTAACCTATGTGAATGATCTAACAAGGATCAACCTAATTCATCTTCATCTAACCATCAAGACAATTAACTAATGATGCTAATGCACACAATCTATTCAAATCAACCAATAAACACCTTAGACAACTACTCTCATTGGCTAAGAATGTAAATCCCTTATTTAGCTTTTTTGGGGAATTTCATCGAACACCTTGTGGGTGGGAAATTCCCTATGATCAAAACAAACTTGATCAAGGTTTATCTAGCATTAAGAACACTAAATAAGGAAGGAAAGCAATGATCTAGAACCTAAGCATCAACAATCAATCATCAATATCATAAAAATGAAGCAAATCATAATCCAACACAAAACTTAAAGTCTAAACGTGAAGAACAAAAGAGAAAGAGATATAAAGATAAAGAAGATGCATTAATATAAAGATAAGAGTTGAAGAAATCTTCTCTAGAGTGGCATATGTATGAAGAACAATTAAAATCCCTCAAAAAAGAGAGTTTGGGTCGATCCCAACTCTTGGGAGAAGAAAACTTAGGGGTTTTAGAGAGTTAAGACAAGTATATAAAGGAAAACGAGAAATTAGGATCCGCCTTCGGTGTTTCTAGACCGCTATGGATGACCGCTACACTCCTTTGGTCTTGCTAGACCGCTGAGGTTGAACCCCCAAACTCTCGGGAAATTTGTTCAAAGTTCCATCGGTCTGTCGGTACTAATTCAGTCAAAACTCCTTAACAGCTCATCCAAATGCCTCGAGACCACATTCATTGGAAATCTAACTAAATTTCCTATAACTTTCATCAAGGGTTCTGGAGTTGAATCGCAAGTTATGATCTTCATCTGAGCCGATCTTTGAGACACCTTTGAATGGTTCTTCCTCATCAACTTCTCTTCTTGATCCTTTTTCACTTCATTTGGTCCCTCATCCAAACTTCTAGCTTCCATATACCTAAAAATGACTCAAAAGACTTTGCAAAATGCATGAATGGAACCTAAGACTCTAAAATATGATACAATGGTAAAGTGAGACTCAAATGCATATATACAATCAAAAAGTGATGAGAAAACTAATAAAATGTGATAAAAATGAATGTTAAAAACATGTAAAAATCATACTTATCAATTCCCCCAAACTTGCTTCTTGCTTGTCCGCAAGCAAACAACAAGAACAAGCCGGAGAAAGGTTTGAAGACGGAGATTCATAACCATGAGAAAGTTCACCAAGCTACCAACACTATGCAGCTAAGATAATAAATTAAGCAACAAGTAGAGCACCAAGCAATACAAGATCAAACATCTAATCAACCGTCCTCTTTACTCTTATCGCAATTCCTAATTTTTTTACTCTAAGATAGAAATCAAAGATCTCCACAAGCAATTATGCAATCAACTCTTTAACATTCGATTAAGGTAGTAGCATGTATTCTTGCTAAGGGATTGTCAATCGCTTTCAATCGGTTTAGGGTAAGGCCGTTTAGAGGTGGTTTCTCTTTAGATGAAGGGTTTCTCTCAAGAAAACAAGGAATGTTTGACATTAGGCAAAATCTATCTAAGAACGGAAACAATTCATGCATACAAGTTTAACCTCTATTGTTCTACCCGATCCTAGACTTTTGCTTTCTAATCAAACCCTCTCATTCTCATCTTAATCCTCATTCTTAGAGGCGTGTTTCTAAAACCCTTTTCTTTCTATTTTTTTCTTTCTTTCCATTCATTCCCCACCGACTTCTCTTTTAACAACCTCTAAGGAAATCCTTTTTCCCATTCCATGTCATAGCTCTTTTTACTATTTTCTATTCTCCTTGGCCTCCTCATTATTTTCTTTTTTTTTTCCTTTTATTGAGGAAGCAATCAAAGCATATTACAAAACATAGAGTCTAGACTATATATCACAATTGGATTCCTTTAGACTTTCTGATATGATCCTAGGTGAGGATCAAGTCCCTGAATGCTTCTCCAAGAGGTTGTGAGGATTGGTGACAAGGTGAGTGATGCGGAAGAGATGAAAGGTGAAGAACTAGGAAGGGATCCGATGAGTTTGGGGGGTTGATGCGAAACTTCCAAAGGAGATGGAGATCCTCTGGACTTTCAGGCTTGCTCTGGACGTGGGTGAAGACCCTAGACGAGGTGAACAAGGGGTGGATCGAGATGAAACTTCCTAGGAGTGTGAAAGATCCTAAGACTTTTGACTTACTTTGTGTGAAGGATGAAGATCCGAACACTTTAAGCAAGGATGAACAAACAAGTTTCAGAGAGTTTTAGAAGTTGAAAAGATGTTTGATAAATCACAAATGAAGCCTTACATGAGTTTAAATCCACAAGAGAGTAAAGGAGAAATCTCGAAAATTACAAGCATTAAAAACCAAAGTTGACAAGAAAAATAACTCTTCATGTTCTTCAAGATTTCGGCTGAACTCTTGTTGGACTTGGGCTGTGCTTCACTTGGATAGTAGATAGAAATGGGCTTAAGCTTTATCAAGAGGCTGATGAGTGAGTGATATGGCTTACCTCATTAAAAACCTTATTTGGAAAACCCATTGGGACAAAACCAAATGAAGGGAAAAAGAGTATAAGTCATATCACCTCTCTTGATAAATGTTTAGGTGGCTTGTATCACAACCAATGTGGCTGGATTAGCACACACAGAACTGCCCGAGATGGTGTTGAGGAGATGTTGCAAAGTGGTCTTGAGCTTCTTTTGTTTAGACCGAGTGATAGGACCCGGAGAAATACATAAATCTTCAGCTCCTTGTAGCTCCGGTTCAAGCTGCTGCCTTTGCTCCTCTTTGGCGTCTCCATGTTGCATAGGTTCCTCTTCCTTGCTGGCCATAATCATATCATCCTCTCCCTCTTGAAAAGGATTTGACCTCAAATCTGTTTCATCTGCAAAATAAGGAACCAAATCAGTAATATTAAAACTCGAACTCACGTTGTACTTACCTTGGAGATCAAGCTGGTAGGCGTTGTCGTTGATCTTCTTGATGATTTCTAATGGACCATCAATCCTGGGCATAAGCTTGGATTTTCTCTCGTTAGGGAACCGTTCTTTTCTCAAATGAACCAACACCAAGTCCCCTTCTTTAAACTCCATAAACTTTCGGCCCTTGTTTGCATGCTTAGCATACAACTTGGTCTTGTGCTCTATGTTGTTCCGAGCCTTCTCATGGATCTGTTTCACAAGCTCAGCCTTTTTCTTACCATCAAGACTTATCCTTTCATTCACGGGTAAAGGCATTAGATCCAAAGGTGAGATGGGATTGAACCCATAAACAATTTCAAAAGGTGAATACTTAGATGCGGAATGTCTAGCATGATTATAAGCAAATTCAACATGAGGCAGACATTCTTCCCAAGTCCTAAGGTTCTTTTTAATTATAGCACGCAACAGAGTGGATAAGGTTCTATTGACTACTTCGGTTTGGCCTTCGGATTGTGGGTGACATGTGGTGGAGAAACAAAGCTTGGTTCCTAACTTAGACCAAAGGGTTTTCCAAAAATAACTAAGAAATTTGGTATCCCTATCCGAAACAATAGTTCTAGGCATTCCATGCAACCTAACGACTTCTCTAAAGAACAACCCAGCTATATTAACGGCATCGTCGGTTTTATGGCAAGGTATGAAGTGAGCCATTTTAGAGAACCTATCAACTACCACAAATACCGAATCCTTTCCAGTCTTAGTACTAGGCAATCCTACTACAAAATCCATGGATAAGTCGTGCCAAGGATGCAAGGGAATAGGAAGAGGGGTATACAAACCGTGATTCTGAATTGTCGATTTAGCTTGCTTACACGTTATACATCTTTGACAAGCTTTTTCGACATCACTTTGCATGTGGCCAAAAGAAGTGCTCACGAGAACACTTAAAGTCTTTGCCATGCCAAAATGTCCCATAAGTCCACCTGCATGAGCTTCTTGAACAAACAAATCTCAAGGAGGAGTTAGGCACACATAGGCGATTTTCAGTAAAAATAAGAATCCATCATTCCGAAAATATTTTCCAACGCCAAATTTTTCACATGCAGCATAGGTTTCTTTGAAGTCATCATCACTAGCATATAGTTCTTTGATTTGTTCAAACCCTAGTAACTTAACCTCAAGAGAATTCAAGAGAACGTACCTCCGAGAAAGAGCATCGGCTACTACATTCTCCTTACCTTTCTTGTACTTAATGACGTACAGAAATGTCTCGATGAATTCAACCCACTTGGCGTGTCTTTTGTTCAGCTTTTGTTGTCCCTTGAGATGCTTAAGAGACTCATGATCTGTGTGGATAACAAACTCCTTGGGCCAAAGATAATGTTGCCAAGTTTGCAAAGCCCTAACAAGCGCATAGAGCTCCTTGTCGTAAGTCGGGTAATTGAGTGTGGCGCCTCCAAGCTTTTCACTAAAGTAAGCTATGGGCTTCATCTCAGTGATATTGTTGATAGCACGGCAATCGACACACATCCTCCAGCTACCATCTTTCTTCGGAACAAGCAAAACGGGTACGGCACATGGACTCATGCTTTCGCGGATATGTCCTTTCTCCATGAGCTCGGTGACTTGTCGTTGAAGCTCCTTAGTTTCTGTAGGGTTGGTTCGGTAGGCTGGTTTATTGGGAAGAGACGCTCCGGGTAGGAAATCGATTTGGTGTTCGATGCCACGGATTGGCGGCAAACCTTGGGGAGGTTCTTCCGGAAAAACATCTTTGAATTCCTGTAAAAGATATTGAATTTTGCTAGGAATTTCTTGCACAGTTTGGTTAGTATTAAAACATTCTTTAAACACAAAAAGGAGGGAAGAGGGGTAACTCCCTAGTCGAGGTGTGATCATAAGGTTGGCCGGTTCTTTCAGCTTGGCTTCGGAAGTGGGCTTACTTTTCTTCAAGGCCATTTGATCTAGATGAACTTCTTGAGGAGTTAAAGGTACAAGGATGTTCTTTCTGCCCTTAAACTCGAACGAATATCTATTAGTAAATCCATCGTGCATGACTCTTCGATCAGATTGCCAAGGTCTTCCAAGCAAGATATGTCCAGCATCCATTGGTAAAATATCACATAGGACCTCATCTTCATATTTCCCTATAGACAAAGGAACTATGACCTGGTTTTTGACTTCCAATTCTCCCTCATCATTAAGCCATTGCAGCTTATATGGCTTAGCTCTCTTAGTGATCGTAAGTCCGAGCTTATCAACCATGGACTGGCTCATGACGTTGGTACAGCTACCTCCATCAATCACTAGGCTGCAGACTTTGTTTTGAACTAGGCAACGAGTGTGGCAGCTCTTTGCGCATTTTTCTCGGCCTGAATGTGTAGGCTAAGGGTTCTTCTAGTGACCAAGAGTTGTCCGAACTCTGGCAATCTAAGTGGTTCCTCTAAAGGTTCAGTTTCCGAGTGATCTTCCTCTGAATCTATCTCGCCGTTGTTCCTAATAACTATGGTTCTCTGATTTGAGCATGAGCGGGAGTAGTGGCGAAACCTTTGCACTTAAAACACTGAATTTCTCTAGCCTTGGTGCTTGATCCTTGATCAATTCCTTTGAACAGGGGCTCGTCTATCTTAGGCTTGGCAAGCGGTTTGTAATCCTTAGGCTTGTAGTCTTTGCTGAACTTGGTAGAGTTGTATCCGGGCCTAGAGCTCTTCCTCTTGAGTTGTTTTTCAAACATGATAGCTTTGTGGAGAAGCTCTTCTAGCTCGACATAATGGTGTACCTCCAGCCTCTCAATGATGTCTTTGTCAAGACCTCCCATGAATCTGGCCATAGTAGCTTCATTGTCTTCTTGAATATCGGCTCGGAGTAACAAGGTTTCCATTTCCTTGAAATAGTCTTCAACGGACCTACTGCCTTGAGACAAGTTGAAGCTTAAGGTGACGCTCCCTGTGGTAGTAACTTGGTACAAACCTTTTCCTCATAATGATCTTTAGTTGAGTCCAAGTTTCAACCGGTATATCTCCAGCTCTTCTTCTAGTCGTTACCAACTGATCCCACCAGCTTAGAGCATAATCCTTGAATGCGGTTGTGGCGATTCTGACCTTAATCTCTTGAGTAAACTCCCGCAATCAAAGATAATCTCTACCCCTTTTTCCCACTCAAGATATTCTTCAGGTTTACTGGTTCCATGAAAAGACGGAATTTCTATCTTCACACCAGATAGTGGATCTCGAGTAGCGGTTTGGTGATTTCTATCGGTTTGATCTTCTCTTGGCTGTCTTCTTCGAGGACGATTTGATCTAGAAGTTTGACTGTAGTAATGCTCAGCATCAGAAGATCGTGGGTGCCTCCTAAGTTGTTCTTCCATAACAGGTTGTTGATGTTCTCGGAATCGGTTGTTGATGGACCTCTCTAAATCTGCTTTCATATTGGCCATACTCTCAACCATCATTGCTTTGAAGGACTCCATAAGTTGTTTGTTGGAGTTAGAAGACTCTTGCTCATCATGGCTAGTCCCCGCCATGGTACCTGTTCAGAATCCAACAAATAAACTAGTGAAATGTTCAAACACCACAAGAACAACAAAACTTATTTGACAAGTAACCCTAATCGACAGTTTGACACGATCAATCAGAATAAAATGTCAAATTACGTTCAAAAATTCCAGAAACAATTTTAACAAATACTAGACTTAATCATGGTTTCAATGCAACAAGTTTCACGATTTTAGGATTAACCAATAATTTTAAACAATTCTAGCAAGTTACACGAAAATAACTGTTCAGATTCTGATAACCTCTAAATGTGACTGTTCGACTAAATCAGGTTCGGAAAATTATCAAAACATGCTCAAAAATTCTAGAATCATTTTTAACAAATACTAGACTCTTTTTGAAGCAGATTCAACAGATCTCACGATTTTATCAGACAAGACGAATTTATGAAAATTCCAACAGTCAACAGATAATACAGATCGGGATATGAAAAGGTATATAAGATCGGAAGAGATACAACCTGGCGTGGAGTCAGCTCTGCTACCACTTGATATGATCCTAGGTGAGGATCAAGTCCCTGAATGCTTCTCCAAGAGGTTGTGAGGATTGGTGACAAGGTGAGTGATGCGGAAGAGATGAAAGGTGAAGAACTAGGAAGGGATCCGATGAGTTTGGGGGGTTGATGCGAAACTTCCAAAGGAGATGGAGATCCTCTGGACTTTCAGGCTTGCTCTGGACGTGGGTGAAGACCCTAGACGAGGTGAACAAGGGGTGGATCGAGATGAAACTTCCTAGGAGTGTGAAAGATCCTAAGACTTTCGACTTACTTGGTGTGAAGGATGAAGATCCGAACACTTTAAGCAAGGATGAACAAACAAGTTTCAGAGAGTTTTAGAAGTTGAAAAGATGTTTGATAAATCACAAATGAAGCCTTACATGAGTTTAAATCCACAAGAGAGTAAAGGAGAAATCTCGAAAATTACAAGCATTAAAAACCAAAGTTGACAAGAAAAATAACTCTTCATGTTCTTCAAGATTTCGGCTGAACTCTTGTTGGACTTGGGCTGTGCTTCACTTGGATAGTAGATAGAAATGGGCTTAAGCTTTATCAAGAGGCTGATGAGTGAGTGATATGGCTTACCTCATTAAAAACCTTATTTGGAAAACCCATTGGGACAAAACCAAATGAAGGGAAAAAGAGTATAAGTCATATCACCTCTCTTGATAAATGTTTAGGTGGCTTGTATCACAACCAATGTGGCTGGATTAGCACACACCAAACTGCCCGAGATGGTGTTGAGGAGATGTTGCAAAGTGGTCTTGAGCTTCTTTTGTTTAGACCGAGTGATAGGACCCGGAGAAATGCATAAATCTTCGGTCTGTCTTGGCCGCTGGGGATGACCGCCGGTACTAATTCAGTCATAACTCCTTAACTGCTCATCCAAATGCCTCGAGACCACATCCATTGGAACGCTAACAAAATATCCTATAACTTTCATCAAGGGCTCTGGAGTTGAATCGCAAGTTATGATCTTCATCTGGGCCGATCTTTGAAACACCTTTGAATGGTTCTTCCTCATCAACTTCTCTTCTTGATCCTTTTTCACTTCATTTGGTCCCTCATCCAAACTTCTAGCTTCCATATACCTAAAAATGACTCAAAAGACTTTGCAAAATGCATGAATGGAACCTAAGACTCTAAAATATGATACAATGGTAAAGTGAGACTCAAATGCATATATACAATCAAAAAGTGATGAGAAAACTAATAAAATGTGATAAAAATGAATGTTAAAAACATGTAAAAATCATACTTATCAATTCCCCCAAACTTGCTTCTTGCTTGTCCGCAAGCAAACAACAAGAACAAGCTGTGAGAAAGGTTTGAAGACGGAGATTCATAACTATGAGAAAGTTCACCAAGCTACCAACACTATGCAGCTAAGATAATAAATTAAGCAACCGAAGTAGAGCACCAAGCAATACAAGATCAAACATCTAATCAACCGTCCTCTTTACTCTTATCGCAATTCCTAATTTTTTTACTCTAAGATAGAAATCAAAGATCTCCACAAGCAATTATGCAATCAACTCTTTAACATTCGATTAAGGTAGTAGCATGTATTCTTGCTAAGGGATTGTCAATCGCTTTCAATCGGTTTAGGGTAAGGCCGTTTAGAGGTGGTTTCTCTTTAGATGAAGAGTTTCTCTCAAGAAAACAAGGAATGTTTGACATTAGGCAAAATCTATCTAAGAACGGAAACAATTCATGCATACAAGTTTAACCTCTATTGTTCTACCCGATCCTAGACTTTTGCTTTCTAATCAAACCCTCTCATTCTCATCTTAATCCTCATTCTTAGAGGCGTGTTTCTAAAACCCTTTTCTTTCTATTTTTTTCTTTCTTTCCATTCATTCACCACCGAATTCTCTTTTAACAACCTCTAAGAAAATCTTTTTTCCCATTCCATGTCATAGCTCTTTTTACTATTTTCTATTCTCCTTGGCCTCCTCATTATTTTCTTTTCTTTTTTCCTTTTATTGAGGAAGCAATCAAAGCATATGACAAAACATAGAGTCTAGACTATATATCACAATTGGATTCCTTTAGACTTTCCCTTCTTCCCTTAACTTTCACTTTCTCCCTTTTTATATATCTCTCAATCACCATCACCAAGCACAAACCACATAACATTCTACATATTGTCTCAATTTTGCTTAGATGCTAGCAATTGATGTTCTAGCTCCTAAAAATAGAGGTTAAGCCTTAAACATCATCCTAGAACATGGAATTCATAACTATGACTAATCCACTTTCGTGGCACTAATCACTTCATTAATCATGCAATTAAAAAGAACTCTCGTTAGCAATTGTCATAATCAATGAGCATTAGGTAACAACTCCAATAAGTTCACTAATCACCCTAAACATCAACTCTCGTTGGCTAGGATGCGAAAAGCTCACAAAAGGCTAGGATCAAACATTCAAAAATTCCTTTCGGATATGAAATGCTTAGGACTAGTTTTTAATCTCTCGATCCAAGACTAGCATTAAGAACTAACCTATGTGAATGATCTAACAAGGATCAACCTAATTCATCTTCATCTAACCATCAAGACAATTAACTAATGATGCTAATGCACACAATCTATGTTAATCCTTAGATTAAGATATTTAATTATGATTAATCCTCTCTCAAGGCATTAATCACATTGCTAATAACTAAATCAAGATCAAACTCTCATTTGTGAAGAAATGATTAGCAAGCATTAAGATCAATTTCAAATCAACCAATAAACACCTTAGACAACTACTCTCATAGGCTAAGAATGTAAATCCCTTATTTAGCTTTTTTTGGGAATTTCATCGAACACCTTGTGGGTGGAAATTCCCTATGATCAAAACAAACTTGATCAAGGTTTATCTAGCATTAAGAACACTAAATAAGGAAGGAAAGCAATGATCTAGAACCTAAGCATCAACAATCAATCATCAATATCATAAAAATGAAGCAAATCATAATCCAACACAAAACTTAAAGTCTAAACATGAAGAACAAAAGAGAAAGAGATATAAAGATAAAGAAGATGCATTAATATAAAGATAAGAGTTGAAGAAATCTTCTCTAGAGTGGCATATGTATGAAGAACAATTAAAATCCCTCAAAAAAGAGAGTTTGGGTCGATCCCAACTCTTGGGAGAAGAAAACTTAGGGGTTTTAGAGAGTTAAGACAAGTATATAAAGGAAAACGAGAAATTAGGATCCGCCTTCGGTCTTTCTAGACCGCTATGGATGACGGCTACACTCGTTCGGTCTTCCTAGACCGCTGAGGTTGAACCCCCAAACTCTCGGGAAATTTGTTCAAAGTTCCATCGGTCTGTCTTGGCCGCTGGGGATGACCGCCGGTACTAATTCAGTCATAACTCCTTAACTGCTCATCCAAATGCCTCTAGACCACATCCATTGGAAAGCTAACAAAATATCCTATAACTTTCATCAAGGGCTCTGGAGTTGAATCGCAAGTATGATCTTCATCTGACCCGAGCTTTGAGACACCTTTGAATGGTTCTTCCTCATCAACTTCTCTTCTTGATCCTTTTTCACTTCATTTGGCCCCTCATCCAAACTTCTAGCTTCCATATACCTAAAAATGACTCAAAAGACTTTGCAAAATGCATGAATGGAACCTAAGACTCTAAAATATGATACAATGGTAAAGTGAGACTCAAATGCATATATACAATCAAAAAGTGATGAGAAAACTAATAAAATGTGATAAAAATGAATGTTAAAAACATGTAAAAATCATACTTATCAATTCCCCCAAACTTGCTTCTTGCTTGTCCGCAAGCAAACAACAAGAACAAGCCGTGAGAAAGGTTTGAAGACGGAGATTCATAACCATGAGAAAGTTCACCAAGCTACCAACACTATGCAGCTAAGATAATAAATTAAGCAACCGAAGTAGAGCACCAAGCAATACAAGATCAAACATCTAATCAACCGTCCTCTTTACTCTTATCGCAATTCCTAATTTTTTTACTCTAAGATAGAAATCAAAGATCTCCACAAGCAATTATGCAATCAACTCTTTAACATTCGATTAAGGTAGTAGCATGTATTCTTGCTAAGGGATTGTCAATCGCTTTCAATCGGTTTAGGGTAAGGCCGTTTAGAGGTGGTTTCTCTTTAGATGAAGGGTTTCTCTCAAGAAAACAAGGAATGTTTGACATTAGGCAAAATCTATCTAAGAACGGAAACAATTCATGCATACAAGTTTAACCTCTATTGTTCTACCCGATCCTAGACTTTTGCTTTCTAATCAAACCCTCTCATTCTCATCTTAATCCTCATTCTTAGAGGCGTGTTTCTAAAACCCTTTTCTTTCTATTTTTTTCTTTCTTTCCATTCATTCACCACCGAATTCTCTTTTAACAACCTCTAAGAAAATCTTTTTTCCCATTCCATGTCATAGCTCTTTTTACTATTTTCTATTCTCCTTGGCCTCCTCATTATTTTCTTTTCTTTTTTCCTTTTATTGAGGAAGCAATCAAAGCATATGACAAAACATAGAGTCTAGACTATATATCACAATTGGATTCCTTTAGACTTTCCCTTCTTCCCTTAACTTTCACTTTCTCCCCTTTTTATATATCTCTCAATCACCATCACCAAGCACAAACCACATAACATTCTACATATTGTCTCAATTTCGCGCTTAGATGCTAGCAATTGATGTTCTAGCTCCTAAAAATAGAGGTTAAGCCTTAAACATCATCCTAGAACATGGAATTCATAACTATGACTAATCCACTTTCGTGGCACTAATCACTTCATTAATCATGCAATTAAAAATAACTCTCGTTAGCAATTGTCATAATCAATGAGCATTAGGTAACAACTCCAATAAGTTCACTAATCACCCTAAACATCAACTCTCGTTGGCTAGGATGCGAAAAGCTCACAAAAGGCTAGGATCAAACATTCAAAAATTCCTTTCGGATATGAAATGCTTAGGACTAGTTTTTAATCTCTCGATCCAAGACTAGCATTAAGAACTAACCTATGTGAATGATCTAACAAGGATCAACCTAATTCATCTTCATCTAACCATCAAGACAATTAACTAATGATGCTAATGCACACAATCTATGTTAATCCTTAGATTAAGATATTTAATTATGATTAATCCTCTCTCAAGGCATTAATCACATTGCTAATAACTAAATCAAGATCAAACTCTCATTTGTGAAGAAATGATTAGCAAGCATTAAGATCAATTTCAAATCAACCAATAAACACCTTAGACAACTACTCTCATAGGCTAAGAATGTAAATCCCTTATTTAGCTTTTTTGGGGAATTTCATCGAACACCTTGTGGGTGGGAAATTCCCTATGATCAAAACAAACTTGATCAAGGTTTATCTAGCATTAAGAACACTAAATAAGGAAGGAAAGCAATGATCTAGAACCTAAGCATCAACAATCAATCATCAATATCATAAAAATGAAGCAAATCATAATCCAACACAAAACTTAAAGTCTAAACATGAAGAACAAAAGAGAAAGAGATATAAAGATAAAGAAGATGCATTAATATAAAGATAAGAGTTGAAGAAATCTTCTCTAGAGTGGCATATGTATGAAGAACAATTAAAATCCTTCAAAAAAGAGAGTTTGGGTCGATCCCAACTCTTGGGAGAAGAAAACTTAGGGGTTTTAGAGAGTTAAGACAAGTATATAAAGGAAAACGAGAAATTAGGATCCGCCTTCGGTCTTTCTAGACCGCTATGGATGACGGCTACACTCGTTCGGTCTTCCTAGACCGCTGAGGTTGAACCCCCAAACTCTCGGGAAATTTGTTCAAAGTTCCATCGGTCTGTCTTGGCCGCTGGGGATGACCGCCGGTACTAATTCAGTCATAACTCCTTAACTGCTCATCCAAATGCCTCTAGACCACATCCATTGGAAAGCTAACAAAATATCCTATAACTTTCATCAAGGGCTCTGGAGTTGAATCGCAAGTATGATCTTCATCTGACCCGAGCTTTGAGACACCTTTGAATGGTTCTTCCTCATCAACTTCTCTTCTTGATCCTTTTTCACTTCATTTGGCCCCTCATCCAAACTTCTAGCTTCCATATACCTAAAAATGACTCAAAAGACTTTGCAAAATGCATGAATGGAACCTAAGACTCTAAAATATGATACAATGGTAAAGTGAGACTCAAATGCATATATACAATCAAAAAGTGATGAGAAAACTAATAAAATGTGATAAAAATGAATGTTAAAAACATGTAAAAATCATACTTATCAATTCCCCCAAACTTGCTTCTTGCTTGTCCGCAAGCAAACAACAAGAACAAGCCGTGAGAAAGGTTTGAAGACGGAGATTCATAACCATGAGAAAGTTCACCAAGCTACCAACACTATGCAGCTAAGATAATAAATTAAGCAACCGAAGTAGAGCACCAAGCAATACAAGATCAAACATCTAATCAACCGTCCTCTTTACTCTTATCGCAATTCCTAATTTTTTTACTCTAAGATAGAAATCAAAGATCTCCACAAGCAATTATGCAATCAACTCTTTAACATTCGATTAAGGTAGTAGCATGTATTCTTGCTAAGGGATTGTCAATCGCTTTCAATCGGTTTAGGGTAAGGCCGTTTAGAGGTGGTTTCTCTTTAGATGAAGGGTTTCTCTCAAGAAAACAAGGAATGTTTGACATTAGGCAAAATCTATCTAAGAACGGAAACAATTCATGCATACAAGTTTAACCTCTATTGTTCTACCCGATCCTAGACTTTTGCTTTCTAATCAAACCCTCTCATTCTCATCTTAATCCTCATTCTTAGAGGCGTGTTTCTAAAACCCTTTTCTTTCTATTTTTTTCTTTCTTTCCATTCATTCACCACCGAATTCTCTTTTAACAACCTTTAAGGAAATCCTTTTTCCCATTCCATGTCATAGCTCTTTTAACTATTTTCTATTCTCCTTGGCCTCCTCATTATTTTCTTTTCTTTTTTCCTTTTATTGAGGAAGCAATCAAAGCATATTACAAAACATAGAGTCTAGACTATATATCACAATTGGATTCCTTTAGACTTTCCCTTCTTCCCTTAACTTTCACTTTCTCCCCTTTTTATATATCTCTCAATCACCATCACCAAGCACAAACCACATAACATTCTACATATTGTCTCAATTTCGCGCTTAGATGCTAGCAATTGATGTTCTAGCTCCTAAAAATAGAGGTTAAAACTTGTCGTCTCCGATACTCTCAAGTTTTTTCCCAAATAAACATTATCAAGAAAAAGACCTCACACACACAAGAGAATAACAATGGTCGGAACAAAGGTTTTGGGTTTTGGTGCGGGACTATCCTAATGATGGGGATAGCTACTTGAGTTAACAAAGGGTGGCAAAGTGAATAAGATAACTCAAGTATTTTAAGTGACCATGAAAGCGTATTTCAAGCCCCTAAGCGAGATAATTAAGTTCAAATTAAGTTCCACTTAAGTAGAGTTGAAAGCAAGATAGCAAGTTTCGATTATGATTCTATCTTTCGAGTTGAAGAGATCAATGAGCGAAGAATCAAGCATTTCAAGATCAATCAAGTACTACAAGACTATTATCAAGGTGATCATGTCTTAAGCTAAGAACTTCTCAATGGTGAATCTAATCATTGTCCCCTATGCAAATGTAAATGCAATCCTATATGCTTCTAGACTAAATCCTAATGGCCAAATGAAATACAAAACTATATGGAAATGTTTTTGAATTTCAAATTTCAATTTTTTAGCTTTTTCAATGCACATAAATGAATGCATGAGACTCAAGTATGCAAAAGGAAAAATAAGAAAACAAAACACAATGTCAAAAGACACAAAGCCCTCCCCAAACTTAAATCACACCGTCTCAGTGTGACAAAAGCTTAAGAGAAGGTGAAACACAAAACAAACACAAAGAAGAAACCTAAAGAAAATAAATGGTACCTTGAAGCTTTTGAATTGAGGAGTTCGGAGGTGCAATGTCTTACTCTATGTCCCTTTATTGAGTAGCTTGTTTTGTGTCACTAGCTTGACAATGGATATGCTCGGGGGAGTCCCCAAGGGTGGCGCGTTTAACGTCACTAGCTTGACGGTTGCCTCCTCTCGCTTGCTTCTTCCTTTAATGTCTCCTTCACTCATAGATGTACACCTAAAAGATCAAGATCACAAGAGAAAAGAATCAAGAGTAACAACAAAAGAAAAAGAAAAAAAAACTCTAGTCTCAATTCAAATCCTAACTCTAATGGCAATCGCTTAGTCCCCGGCAACGGCACCAATTTGATAATGAGGTTTTTGAGGCCTCGGGTTACCAAATAACCCTATATACCGTTGTAGTACAAAGGGTATCGAATCCACAGAGACTAAGGACTACACACTAGAGATGCGAGAAATGACTTAAGCTAGAGCAATTGTTTTTAGTTTTTATGTTTTTGAATTAAGAAAGTAAAATGCAAGAAAGAAAACTATATACAAAGGATAGAAATGTTGGATCATGGAATATACTATCAAATGAATGATTAACAATCAAATAATGATGACAAGATCGCATTAAACATCATCCTAGAACATGGAATTCATAACTATGACTAATCCACTTTCGTGGCACTAATCACTTCATTAATCATGCAATTAAAAATAACTCTCGTTAGCAATTGTCATAATCAATGAGCATTAGGTAACAACTCCAATAAGTTCACTAATCACCCTAAACATCAACTCTCGTTATCTAGGATGAAAAAGCTCACAAAAGGCTAGGATCAAACATTCAAAAATTCCTTTCGGATATGAAATGCTTAGGACTAGTTTTTAATCTCTCGATCCAAGACTAGCATTAAGAACTAACCTATGTGAATGATCTAACAAGGATCAACCTAATTCATCATCATCTAACCATCAAGACAATTAACTAATGATGCTAATGCACACAATCTATGTTAATCCTTAGATTAAGATATTTAATTATGATTAATCCTCTCTCAAGGCACTAATCACTTTGCTAATAACGAAATCAAGATCAAACTCTCATTTGTGAAGAAATGATTAGCAAGCATTAAGATCAATTTCAAATCAACCAATAAACACCTTAGACAACTACTCTCATAGGCTAAGAATGTAAATCCCTTATTTAGCTTTTTTGGGGAATTTCATCGAACACCTTGTGGGTGGGAAATTCCCTATGATCAAAACAAACTTGATCAAGGTTTATCTAGCATTAAGAACACTAAATAAGGAAGGAAAGCAATGATCTAGAACCTAAGCATCAACAATCAATCATCAATATCATAAAAATGAAGCAAATCATAATCCAACACAAAACTTAAAGTCTAAACATGAAGAACAAAAGAGAAAGAGATATAAAGATAAAGAAGATGCATTAATATAAAGATAAGAGTTGAAGAAATCTTCTCTAGAGTGGCATATGTATGAAGAACAATTAAAATCCCTCAAAAAGAGAGTTTGGGTCGATCCCAACTCTTGGGAGAAGAAAACTTAGGGGTTTTAGAGAGTTAAGACAAGTATATAAAGGAAAACGAGAAATTAGGATCCGCCGAAAGACCGCTATGGATGACCGCTACACTCCTTCGGTCTTGCTAGACCGCTGAGGTTGAACCCCCAAACTCTCGGGAAATTTGTTCAAAGTTCCATCGGTCTGTCTTGGCCGCTGGGGATGACCGCCGGTACTAATTCAGTCATAACTCCTTAACAGCTCATCCAAATGCCTCGCGACCACATCCATTGGAACGCTAACATAATTTCCTATAACTTTCATCAAGGGTTCTGGAGTTGAATCGCAAGTTATGATCTTCATCTGGGCCGATCTTTGAGACACCTTTGAATGGTTCTTCCTCATCAACTTCTCTTCTTGATCCTTTTTCACTTCATTTGGTCCCTCATCCAAACTTCTAGCTTCCATATACCTAAAAATGACTCAAAAGACTTTGCAAAATGTATGAATGGAACCTAAGACTCTAAAATATGATACAATGGTAAAGTGAAACTCAAATGCATATATACAATCAAAAAGTGATGAGAAAACTAATAAAATGTGATAAAAATGAATGTTAAAAACATGTAAAAATCATACTTATCAATTTCCCTAAACTTGCTTCTTGCTTGTCCACAAGCAAACAACAAGAACAAGCCGTGAGAAAGGTTTGAAGACGGAGATTCATAACCATGAGAAAGTTCACCAAGCTACCAACACTATGCAGCTAAGATAATAAATTAAGCAAGCACCAAGCAATACAAGATCAAACATCTAATCAACCGTCCTCTTTACTCTTATCGCAATTCCTAATTTTTTTACTCTAAGATAGAAATCAAAGATCTCCACAAGCAATTATGCAATCAACTCTTTAACATTCGATTAAGGTAGTAGCATGTATTCTTGCTAAGGGATTGTATATCGCTTTCAATCGGTTTAGGGTAAGGCCGTTTAGAGGTGGTTTCTCTTTAGATGAAGGGTTTCTCTCAAGAAAACAAGGAATGTTTGACATTAGGCAAAATCTATCTAAGAACGGAAACAATTCATGCATACAAGTTTAACCTCTATTGTTCTACCCGATCCTAGACTTTTGCTTTCTAATCAAACCCTCTCATTCTCATCTTAATCCTCATTCTTAGAGGCGTGTTTCTAAAACCCTTTTCTTTCTATTTTTTTCTTTCTTTCCATTCATTCACCACCGAATTCTCTTTTAACAACCTCTAAGGAAATCCTTTTTCCCATTCCATGTCATAGCTCTTTTTACTATTTTCTATTCTCCTTGGCCTCCTCATTATTTTCTTTTCTTTTTTCCTTTTATTGAGGAAGCAATCAAAGCATATTACAAAACATAGAGTCTAGACTATATATCACAATTGGATTCCTTTAGACTTTCCCTTCTTCCCTTAACTTTCACTTTCTCCCCTTTTTATATATCTCTCAATCACCATCACCAAGCACAAACCACATAACATTCTACATATTGTCTCAATTTCGCGCTTAGATGCTAGCAATTGATGTTCTAGCTCTTAAAAATAGAGGTTAAGCCTTGTCGTCTCCGATACTCTCAAGTTTTTGCCCATGTAAACATTATCAAGAAAAAGACCTCACACACACAAGAGAATAACAATGGTCGGAACAAAGGTTTTGTGTTGTCGTGGGGGACGATGCGAATGATGGGGATAGCTACTTGAGTTAACAAAGGGTGGCAAAGTGAATAAGATAACTCAAGTATTTTAAGTGACCATGAAAGCGTATTTCAAGCCCCTAAGCGAGATAATTAAGTTCAAATTAAGTTCCACTTAAGTAGAGTTGAAAGCAAGACAGCAAGTTTCGATTATGATTCTATCTTTCGAGTTGAAGAGATCAAAGAGCAAGAATCAAGCATTTCAAGATCAATCAAGTACTACAAGACTATTATCAAGGTGATCATGTCTTAAGCTAAGAACTTCTCAATGGTGAATCTAATCATTGTCCCCTATGCAAATGTAAATGCAATCCTATATGCTTCTAGACTAAATCCTAATGGCCAAATGAAATACAAAACAATATGGAAATGTTTTTGAATTTCAAATTTCAATTTTTTAGCTTTTTCAATGCACATAAATGAATGCATGAGACTCAAGTATGCAAAAGGAAAAATAAGAAAACAAAACACAATGTCAAAAGTCACAAAGCCCTCCCCAAACTTAAATCACACCGTCTCAGTGTGACAAAAGCTTAAGAGAAGGTGAAACACAAAACAAACACAAAGAAGAAACCTAAAGAAAATAAATGGTACCTTGAAGCTTTTGAATTGAGGAGTTCGGAGTGTGCAATGTCTTACTCTATGTCCCTTTATTGAGTAGCTTGTTTTGTGTCACTAGCTTGACAATGGATATGCTCGGGGGAGTCCCCAAGGGTGGCGCGTTTAACGTCACTAGCTTGACGGTTGCCTCCTCTCGCTTGCTTCTTCCTTTAATGTCTCCTTCACTCATAGATGTACACCTAAAAGATCAAGATCACAAGAGAAAAGAATCAAGAGTAACAACAAAAGAAAAAGAAAAAAAACTCTAGTCTCAATTCAAATCCTAACTCTAATGGCAATCGCTTAGTCCCCGGCAACGGCACCAATTTGATAATGAGATTTTTGAGGCCTCGGGTTACCAAATAACCCTATATACCGTTGTAGTACAAAGGGTATTGAATCCACAGAGACTAAGGACTACACACTAGAGATGCGAGAAATGACTTAAGCTAGAGCAATTGTTTTTAGTTTTTATGTTTTTGAATTAAGAAAGTAAAATGCAAGAAAGAAAACTATATACAAAGGATAGAAATGTTGGATCATGGAATATACTATCAAATGAATGATTAACAATCAAATAATGATGACAAGATCGCATTAAACATCATCCTAGAACATGGAATTCATAACTATGACTAATCCACTTTCGTGGCACTAATCACTTCATTAATCATGCAATTAAAAATAACTCTTGTTAGCAATTGTCATAATCAATGAGCATTAGGTAACAACTCCAATAAGTTCACTAATCACCCTAAACATCAACTCTCGTTGGCTAGGATGCGAAAAGCTCACAAAAGGCTAGGATCAAACATTCAAAAATTCCTTTCGGATATGAAATGCTTAGGACTAGTTTTTAATCTCTCGATCCAAGACTAGCATTAAGAACTAACCTATGTGAATGATCTAACAAGGATCAACCTAATTCATCTTCATCTAACCATGAAGACAATTAACTAATGATGCTAATGCACACAATCTATGTTAATCCTTAGATTAAGATATTTAATTATGATTAATCCCTCTCAAGGCACTAATCACTTTGCTAATAACTAAATCAAGATCAAACTCTCATTTGTGAAGAAATTATTAGCAAGCATTAAGATCAATTTCAAATCAACCAATAAACACCTTAGACAACTACTCTCATAGGCTAAGAATGTAAATCCCTTATTTAGCTTTTTTGGGGAATTTCATCGAACACCTTGTGGGTGGAAATTCCCTATGATCAAAACAAACTTGATCAAGGTTTATCTAGCATTAAGAACACTAAATAAGGAAGGAAAGCAATGATCTAGAACCTAAGCATCAACAATCAATCATCAATATCATAAAAATGAAGCAAATCATAATCCAACACAAAACTTAAAGTCTAAACATGAAGAACAAAAGAGAAAGAGATATAAAGATAAAGAAGATGCATTAATATAAAGATAAGAGTTGAAGAAATCTTCTCTAGAGTGGCATATGTATGAAGAACAATTAAAATCCCTCAAAAAGAGAGTTTGGGTCGATCCCAACTCTTGGGAGAAGAAAACTTAGGGGTTTTAGAGAGTTAAGACAAGTATATAAAGGAAAACGAGAAATTAGGATCCGCCGAAAGACCGCTATGGATGACCGCTACACTCCTTCGGTCTTGCTAGACCGCTGAGGTTGAACCCCCAAACTCTCGGGAAATTTGTTCAAAGTTCCATCGGTCTGTCTTGGCCGCTGGGGATGACCGCCGGTACTAATTCAGTCATAACTCCTTAACTGCTCATCGAAATGCCTCGCGACCACATCCATTGGAAAGCTAACAAAATATCCTATAACTTTCATCAAGGGCTCTGGGGTTGAATCGCAAGTTACGATCTTCATCTGGGCCGATCTTTGAGACACCTTTGAATGGTTCTTCCTCATCAACTTCTCTTCTTGATCCTTTTTCACTTCATTTGGTCCCTCATCCAAACTTCTAGCTTCCATATACCTAAAAATGACTCAAAAGACTTTGCAAAATGCATGAATGGAACCTAAGACTCTAAAATATGATACAATGGTAAAGTGAAACTCAAATGCATATATACAATCAAAAAGTGATGAGAAAACTAATAAAATGTGATAAAAATGAATGTTAAAAACATGTAAAAATCATACTTATCAATTTCCCTAAACTTGCTTCTTGCTTGTCCACAAGCAAACAACAAGAACAAGCCGTGAGAAAGGTTTGAAGACGGAGATTCATAACCATGAGAAAGTTCACCAAGCTACCAACACTATGCAGCTAAGATAATAAATTAAGCAAGCACCAAGCAATACAAGATCAAACATCTAATCAACCGTCCTCTTTACTCTTATCGCAATTCCTAATTTTTTACTCTAAGATAGAAATCAAAGATCTCCACAAGCAATTATGCAATCAACTCTTTAACATTCGATTAAGGTAGTAGCATGTATTCTTGCTAAGGGATTGTATATCGCTTTCAATCGGTTTAGGGTAAGGCCGTTTAGAGGTGGTTTCTC
Organism: Cardamine occulta; assembly: GCA_028015245.1. NCBI lineage: Eukaryota > Viridiplantae > Streptophyta > Magnoliopsida > Brassicales > Brassicaceae > Cardamine > Cardamine occulta. The sequence goes on along the minus strand of CM051388.1, from coordinate 17,880,429 downwards.
TTTAGATGAAGGGTTTCTCTCAAGAAAACAAGGAATGTTTGACATTAGGCAAAATCTATCTAAGAACGGAAACAATTCATGCATACAAGTTTAACCTCTATTGTTCTACCCGATCCTAGACTTTTGCTTTCTAATCAAACCCTCTCATTCTCATCTTAATCCTCATTCTTAGAGGCGTGTTTCTAAAACCCTTTTCTTTCTATTTTTTTCTTTCTTTCCATTCATTCACCACCGAATTCTCTTTTAACAACCTCTAAGGAAATCCTTTTTCCCATTCCATGTCATAGCTCTTTTTACTATTTTCTATTCTCCTTGGCCTCCTCATTATTTTCTTTTCTTTTTTCCTTTTATTGAGGAAGCAATCAAAGCATATTACAAAACATAGAGTCTAGACTATATATCACAATTGGATTCCTTTAGACTTTCCCTTCTTCCCTTAACTTTCACTTTCTCCCTTTTTTATATATCTCTCAATCACCATCACCAAGCACAAACCACATAACATTCTACATATTGTCTCAATTTCGCGCTTAGATGCTAGCAATTGATGTTCTAGCTCCTAAAAATAGAGGTTAAGCCTCTTGTCGTCCGATACTCTCAAGTTTTTGCCCATGTAAACATTATCAAGAAAAAGACCTCACACACACAAGAGAATAACAATGGTCGGAACAAAGGTTTTGGGTTTTGGTGCGGGACTATCCTAATGATGGGGATAGCTACTTGAGTTAACAAAGGGTGGCAAAGTGAATAAGATAACTCAAGTATTTTAAGTGACCATGAAAGCGTATTTCAAGCCCCTAAGCGAGATAATTAAGTTCAAATTAAGTTCCACTTAAGTAGAGTTGAAAGCAAGACAGCAAGTTTCGATTATGATTCTATCTTTCGAGTTGAAGAGATCAAAGAGCGAAGAATCAAGCATTTCAAGATCAATCAAGTACTACAAGACTATTATCAAGGTGATCATGTCTTAAGCTAAGAACTTCTCAATGGTGAATCTAATCATTGTCCCCTATGCAAATGTAAATGCAATCCTATATGCTTCTAGACTAAATCCTAATGGCCAAATGAAATACAAAACAATATGGAAATGTTTTTGAATTTCAAATTTCAATTTTTTAGCTTTTTCAATGCACATAAATGAATGCATGAGACTCAAGTATGCAAAAGGAAAAATAAGAAAACAAAACACAATGTCAAAAGTCACAAAGCCCTCCCCAAACTTAAATCACACCGTCTCAGTGTGACAAAAGCTTAAGAGAAGGTGAAACACAAAACAAACACAAAGAAGAAACCTAAAGAAAATAAATGGTACCTTGAAGCTTTTGAATTGAGGAGTTCGGAGTGTGCAATGTCTTACTCTATGTCCCTTTATTGAGTAGCTTGTTTTGTGTCACTAGCTTGACAATGGATATGCTCGGGGGAGTCCCCAAGGGTGGCGCGTTTAACGTCACTAGCTTGACGGTTGCCTCCTCTCGCTTGCTTCTTCCTTTAATGTCTCCTTCACTCATAGATGTACACCTAAAAGATCAAGATCACAAGAGAAAAGAATCAAGAGTAACAACAAAAGAAAAAGAAAAAAAACTCTAGTCTCAATTCAAATCCTAACTCTAATGGCAATCGCTTAGTCCCCGGCAACGGCACCAATTTGATAATGAGGTTTTTGAGGCCTCGGGTTACCAAATAACCCTATATACCGTTGTAGTACAAAGGGTATTGAATCCACAGAGACTAAGGACTACACACTAGAGATGCGAGAAATGACTTAAGCTAGAGCAATTGTTTTTAGTTTTTATGTTTTTGAATTAAGAAAGTAAAATGCAAGAAAGAAAACTATATACAAAGGATAGAAATGTTGGATCATGGAATATACTATCAAATGAATGATTAACAATCAAATAATGATGACAAGATCGCATTAAACATCATCCTAGAACATGGAATTCATAACTATGACTAATCCACTTTCGTGGCACTAATCACTTCATTAATCATGCAATTAAAAATAACTCTTGTTAGCAATTGTCATAATCAATGAGCATTAGGTAACAACTCCAATAAGTTCACTAATCACCCTAAACATCAACTCTCGTTGGCTAGGATGCGAAAAGCTCACAAAAGGCTAGGATCAAACATTCAAAAATTCCTTTCGGATATGAAATGCTTAGGACTAGTTTTTAATCTCTCGATCCAAGACTAGCATTAAGAACTAACCTATGTGAATGATCTAACAAGGATCAACCTAATTCATCTTCATCTAACCATGAAGACAATTAACTAATGATGCTAATGCACACAATCTATGTTAATCCTTAGATTAAGATATTTAATTATGATTAATCCTCTCTCAAGGCACTAATCACTTTGCTAATAACTAAATCAAGATCAAACTCTCATTTGTGAAGAAATGATTAGCAAGCATTAAGATCAATTTCAAATCAACCAATAAACACCTTAGACAACTACTCTCATAGGCTAAGAATGTAAATCCCTTATTTAGCTTTTTTTGGGAATTTCATCGAACACCTTGTGGGTGGGAAATTCCCTATGATCAAAACAAACTTGATCAAGGTTTATCTAGCATTAAGAACACTAAATAAGGAAGGAAAGCAATGATCTAGAACCTAAGCATCAACAATCAATCATCAATATCATAAAAATGAAGCAAATCATAATCCAACACAAAACTTAAAGTCTAAACATGAAGAACAAAAGAGAAAGAGATATAAAGATAAAGAAGATGCATTAATATAAAGATAAGAGTTGAAGAAATCTTCTCTAGAGTGGCATATGTATGAAGAACAATTAAAATCCCTCAAAAAGAGAGTTTGGGTCGATCCCAACTCTTGGGAGAAGAAAACTTAGGGGTTTTAGAGAGTTAAGACAAGTATATAAAGGAAAACGAGAAATTAGGATCCGCCTGAAAGACCGCTATGGATGACCGCTACACTCCTTCGGTCTTGCTAGACCGCTGAGGTTGAACCCCCAAACTCTCGGAAATTTGTTCAAAGTTCCATCGGTCTGTCTTGGCCGCTGGGGATGACCGCCGGTACTAATTCAGTCATAACTCCTTAACTGCTCATCGAAATGCCTCGCGACCACATCCATTGGAAAGCTAACAAAATATCCTATAACTTTCATCAAGGGCTCTGGGGTTGAATCGCAAGTTACGATCTTCATCTGGGCCGATCTTTGAGACACCTTTGAATGGTTCTTCCTCATCAACTTCTCTTCTTGATCCTTTTTCACTTCATTTGGTCCCTCATCCAAACTTCTAGCTTCCATATACCTAAAAATGACTCAAAAGACTTTGCAAAATGCATGAATGGAACCTAAGACTCTAAAATATGATACAATGGTAAAGTGAGACTCAAATGCATATATACAATCAAAAAGTGATGAGAAAACTAATAAAATGTGATAAAAATGAATGTTAAAAACATGTAAAAATCATACTTATCAATTCCCCCAAACTTGCTTCTTGCTTGTCCGCAAGCAAACAACAAGAACAAGCCGTGAGAAAGGTTTGAAGACGGAGATTCATAACCATGAGAAAGTTCACCAAGCTACCAACACTATGCAGCTAAGATAATAAATTAAGCAAGCACCAAGCAATACAAGATCAAACATCTAATCAACCGTCCTCTTTACTCTTATCGCAATTCCTAATTTTTTTACTCTAAGATAGAAATCAAAGATCTCCACAAGCAATTATGCAATCAACTCTTTAACATTCGATTAAGGTAGTAGCATGTATTCTTGCTAAGGGATTGTATATCGCTTTCAATCGGTTTAGGGTAAGGCCGTTTAGAGGTGGTTTCTCTTTAGATGAAGGGTTTCTCTCAAGAAAACAAGGAATGTTTGACATTAGGCAAAATCTATCTAAGAACGGAAACAATTCATGCATACAAGTTTAACCTCTATTGTTCTACCCGATCCTAGACTTTTGCTTTCTAATCAAACCCTCTCATTCTCATCTTAATCCTCATTCTTAGAGGCGTGTTTCTAAAACCCTTTTCTTTCTATTTTTTTCTTTCTTTCCATTCATTCACCACCGAATTCTCTTTTAACAACCTCTAAGGAAATCCTTTTTCCCATTCCATGTCATAGCTCTTTTTACTATTTTCTATTCTCCTTGGCCTCCTCATTATTTTCTTTTTTTTTTCCTTTTATTGAGGAAGCAATCAAAGCATATTACAAAACATAGAGTCTAGACTATATATCACAATTGGATTCCTTTAGACTTTCCCTTCTTCCCTTAACTTTCACTTTCTCCCCTTTTTATATATCTCTCAATCACCATCACCAAGCACAAACCACATAACATTCTACATATTGTCTCAATTTCGCGCTTAGATGCTAGCAATTGATGTTCTAGCTCTTAAAAATAGAGGTTAAGCCTTGTCGTCTCCGATACTCTCAAGTTTTTGCCCATGTAAACATTATCAAGAAAAAGACCTCACACACACAAGAGAATAACAATGGTCGGAACAAAGGTTTTGGGTTTTGAAAGGGACTATCCTAATGATGGGGATAGCTACTTGAGTTAACAAAGGGTGGCAAAGTGAATAAGATAACTCAAGTATTTTAAGTGACCATGAAAGCGTATTTCAAGCCCCTAAGCGAGATAATTAAGTTCAAATTAAGTTCCACTTAAGTAGAGTTGAAAGCAAGACAGCAAGTTTCGATTATGATTCTATCTTTCGAGTTGAAGAGATCAAAGAGCGAAGAATCAAGCATTTCAAGATCAATCAAGTACTACAAGACTATTATCAAGGTGATCATGTCTTAAGCTAAGAACTTCTCAATGGTGAATCTAATCATTGTCCCCTATGCAAATGTAAATGCAATCCTATATGCTTCTAGACTAAATCCTAATGGCCAAATGAAATACAAAACTATATGGAAATGTTTTTGAATTTCAAATTTCAATTTTTTAGCTTTTTCAATGCACATAAATGAATGCATGAGACTCAAGTATGCAAAAGGAAAAATAAGAAAACAAAACACAATGTCAAAAGACACAAAGCCCTCCTCAAACTTAAATCACACCGTCTCAGTGTGACAAAAGCTTAAGAGAAGGTGAAACACAAAACAAACACAAAGAAGAAACCTAAAGAAAATAAATGGTACCTTGAAGCTTTTGAATTTAGGAGTTCGGAGTGTGCAATGTTTTACTCTATGTCCCTTTATTGAGTTGCTTGTTTTGTGTCACTAGCTTGACAATGGATATGCTCGGGGGAGTCCCCAAGGGTGGCGCGTTTAACGTCACTAGCTTGACGGTTGCCTCCTCTCGCTTGCTTCTTCCTTTAATGTCTCCTTCACTCATAGATGTACACCTAAAAGATCAAGATCACAAGAGAAAAGAATCAAGAGTAACAACAAAAGAAAAAGAAAAAAAACTCTAGTCTCAATTCAAATCCTAACTCTAATGGCAATCGCTTAGTCCCCGGCAACGGCACCAATTTGATAATGAGGTTTTTGAGGCCTCGGGTTACCAAATAACCCTATATACCGTTGTAGTACAAAAGGTATCGAATCCACAGAGACTAAGGACTACACACTAGAGATGCGAGAAATGACTTAAGCTAGAGAAATTGTTTTTAGTTTTTATGTTTTTGAATTAAGAAAGTAAAATGCAAGAAAGAAAACTATATACAAAGGATAGAAATGTTGGATCATGGAATATACTATCAAATGAATGATTAACAATCAAATAATGATGACAAGATCGCATTAAACATCATCCTAGAACATGGAATTCATAACTATGACTAATCCACTTTCGTGGCACTAATCACTTCATTAATCATGCAATTAAAAATAACTCTCGTTAGCAATTGTCATAATCAATGAGCATTAGGTAACAACTCCAATAAGTTCACTAATCACCCTAAACATCAACTCTGGCTAGGATGCGAAAAGCGCACAAAAGGCTAGGATCAAACATTCAAAAATTCCTTTCGGATATGAAATGCTTAGGACTAGTTTTTAATCTCTCGATCCAAGACTAGCATTAAGAACTAACCTATGTGAATGATCTAACAAGGATCAACCTAATTCATCTTCATCTAACCATGAAGACAATTAACTAATGATGCTAATGCACACAATCTATGTTAATCCTTAGATTAAGATATTTAATTATGATTAATCCTCTCTCAAGGCACTAATCACTTTGCTAATAACTAAATCAAGATCAAACTCTCATTTGTGAAGAAATGATTAGCAAGCATTAAGATCAATTTCAAATCAACCAATAAACACCTTAGACAACTACTCTCATAGGCTAAGAATGTAAATCCCTTATTTAGCTTTTTTGGGGAATTTCATCGAACACCTTGTGGGTGGGAAATTCCCTATGATCAAAACAAACTTGATCAAGGTTTATCTAGCATTAAGAACACTAAATAAGGAAGGAAAGCAATGATCTAGAACCTAAGCATCAACAATCAATCATCAATATCATAAAAATGAAGCAAATCATAATCCAACACAAAACTTAAAGTCTAAACATGAAGAACAAAAGAGAAAGAGATATAAAGATAAAGAAGATGCACTAATATAAAGATAAGAGTTGAAGAAATCTTCTCTAGAGTGGCATATGTATGAAGAACAATTAAAATCCCTCAAAAAGAGAGTTTGGGTCGATCCCAACTCTTGGGAGAAGAAAACTTAGGGGTTTTAGAGAGTTAAGACAAGTATATAAAGGAAAACGAGAAATTAGGATCCGCCGAAAGACCGCTATGGATGACCGCTACACTCCTTCGGTCTTGCTAGACCGCTGAGGTTGAACCCCCAAACTCTCGGGAAATTTGTTCAAAGTTCCATCGGTCTGTCTTGGCCGCTGGGGATGACCGCCGGTACTAATTCAGTCATAACTCCTTAACTGCTCATCGAAATGCCTCGCGACCACATCCATTGGAAAGCTAACAAAATATCCTATAACTTTCATCAAGGGCTCTGGGGTTGAATCGCAAGTTACGATCTTCATCTGGGCCGATCTTTGAGACACCTTTGAATGGTTCTTCCTCATCAACTTCTCTTCTTGATCCTTTTTCACTTCATTTGGTCCCTCATCCAAACTTCTAGCTTCCATATACCTAAAAATGACTAAAAAGACTTTGCAAAATGCATGAATGGAACCTAAGACTCTAAAATATGATACAATGGTAAAGTGAGACTCAAATGCATATATACAATCAAAAAGTGATGAGAAAACTAATAAAATGTGATAAAAATGAATGTTAAAAACATGTAAAAATCATACTTATCAATTCCCCCAAACTTGCTTCTTGCTTGTCCGCAAGCAAACAACAAGAACAAGCCGTGAGAAAGGTTTGAAGACGGAGATTCATAACCATGAGAAAGTTCACCAAGCTACCAACACTATGCAGCTAAGATAATAAATTAAGCAAGCACCAAGCAATACAAGATCAAACATCTAATCAACCGTCCTCTTTACTCTTATCGCAATTCCTAATTTTTTTACTCTAAGATAGAAATCAAAGATCTCCACAAGCAATTATGCAATCAACTCTTTAACATTCGATTAAGGTAGTAGCATGTATTCTTGCTAAGGGATTGTATATCGCTTTCAATCGGTTTAGGGTAAGGCCGTTTAGAGGTGGTTTCTCTTTAGATGAAGGGTTTCTCTCAAGAAAACAAGGAATGTTTGACATTAGGCAAAATCTATCTAAGAACGGAAACAATTCATGCATACAAGTTTAACCTCTATTGTTCTACCCGATCCTAGACTTTTGCTTTCTAATCAAACCCTCTCATTCTCATCTTAATCCTCATTCTTAGAGGCGTGTTTCTAAAACCCTTTTCTTTCTATTTTTTTCTTTCTTTCCATTCATTCACCACCGAATTCTCTTTTAACAACCTCTAAGGAAATCCTTTTTCCCATTCCATGTCATAGCTCTTTTTACTATTTTCTATTCTCCTTGGCCTCCTCATTATTTTCTTTTTTTTTTCCTTTTATTGAGGAAGCAATCAAAGCATATTACAAAACATAGAGTCTAGACTATATATCACAATTGGATTCCTTTAGACTTTCCCTTCTTCCCTTAACTTTCACTTTCTCCCTTTTTATATATCTCTCAATCACCATCACCAAGCACAAACCACATAACATTCTACATATTGTCTCAATTTCGCTTAGATGCTAGCAATTGATGTTCTAGCTCTTAAAAATAGAGGTTAAGCCTTGTCGCTCCGATACTCTCAAGTTTTTGCCCATGTAAACATTATCAAGAAAAAGACCTCACACACACAAGAGAATAACAATGGTCGGAACAAAGGTTTTGGGTTTTAAGAGGACTATCCTAATGATGGGGATAGCTACTTGAGTTAACAAAGGGTGGCAAAGTGAATAAGATAACTCAAGTATTTTAAGTGACCATGAAAGCGTATTTCAAGCCCCTAAGCGAGATAATTAAGTTCAAATTAAGTTCCACTTAAGTAGAGTTGAAAGCAAGACAGCAAGTTTCGATTATGATTCTATCTTTCGAGTTGAAGAGATCAAAGAGCGAAGAATCAAGCATTTCAAGATCAATCAAGTACTACAAGACTATTATCAAGGTGATCATGTCTTAAGCTAAGAACTTCTCAATGGTGAATCTAATCATTGTCCCCTATGCAAATGTAAATGCAATCCTATATGCTTCTAGACTAAATCCTAATGGCCAAATGAAATACAAAACTATATGGAAATGTTTTTGAATTTCAAATTTCAATTTTTTAGCTTTTTCAATGCACATAAATGAATGCATGAGACTCAAGTATGCAAAAGGAAAAATAAGAAAACAAAACACAATGTCAAAAGACACAAAGCCCTCCTCAAACTTAAATCACACCGTCTCAGTGTGACAAAAGCTTAAGAGAAGGTGAAACACAAAACAAACAGAAAGAAGAAACCTAAAGAAAATAAATGGTACCTTGAAGCTTTTGAATTTAGGAGTTCGGAGTGTGCAATGTCTTACTCTATGTCCCTTTATTGAGTTGCTTGTTTTGTGTCACTAGCTTGACAATGGATATGCTCGGGGGAGTCCCCAAGGGTGGCGCGTTTAACGTCACTAGCTTGACGGTTGCCTCCTCTCGCTTCTTCTTCCTTTAATGTCTCCTTCACTCATAGATGTACACCTAAAAGATCAAGATCACAAGAGAAAAGAATCAAGAGTAACAACAAAAGAAAAGAAAAAAAACTCTAGTCTCAATTCAAATCCTAACTCTAATGGCAATCGCTTAGTCCCCGCAACGGCACCAATTTGATAATGAGGTTTTTGAGGCCTCGGGTTACCAAATAACCCTATATACCGTTAGTAGTACAAAGGGTAGCGAATCCACAGAGACTAAGGACTACACACTAGAGATGCGAGAAATGACTTAAGCTAGAGAAATTGTTTTTAGTTTTTATGTTTTTGAATTAAGAAAGTAAAATGCAAGAAAGAAAACTATATACAAAGGATAGAAATGTTGGATCATGGAATATACTATCAAATGAATGATTAACAATCAAATAATGATGACAAGATCGCATTAAACATCATCCTAGAACATGGAATTCATAACTATGACTAATCCACTTTCGTGGCACTAATCACTTCATTAATCATGCAATTAAAAATAACTCTCGTTAGCAATTGTCATAATCAATGAGCATTAGGTAACAACTCCAATAAGTTCACTAATCACCCTAAACATCAACTCTCGTTGGCTAGGATGCGAAAAGCTCACAAAAGGCTAGGATCAAACATTCAAAAATTCCTTTCGGATATGAAATGCTTAGGACTAGTTTTTAATCTCTCGATCCAAGACTAGCATTAAGAACTAACCTATGTGAATGATCTAACAAGGATCAACCTAATTCATCTTCATCTAACCATGAAGACAATTAACTAATGATGCTAATGCACACAATCTATGTTAATCCTTAGATTAAGATATTTAATTATGATTAATCCTCTCTCAAGGCACTAATCACTTTGCTAATAACTAAATCAAGATCAAACTCTCATTTGTGAAGAAATGATTAGCAAGCATTAAGATCAATTTCAAATCAACCAATAAACACCTTAGACAACTACTCTCATAGGCTAAGAATGTAAATCCCTTATTTAGCTTTTTTGGGGAATTTCATCGAACACCTTGTGGGTGGGAAATTCCCTATGATCAAAACAAACTTGATCAAGGTTTATCTAGCATTAAGAACACTAAATAAGGAAGGAAAGCAATGATCTAGAACCTAAGCATCAACAATCAATCATCAATATCATAAAAATGAAGCAAATCATAATCCAACACAAAACTTAAAGTCTAAACATGAAGAACAAAAGAGAAAGAGATATAAAGATAAAGAAGATGCACTAATATAAAGATAAGAGTTGAAGAAATCTTCTCTAGAGTGGCATATGTATGAAGAACAATTAAAATCCCTCAAAAAGAGAGTTTGGGTCGATCCCAACTCTTGGGAGAAGAAAACTTAGGGGTTTTAGAGAGTTAAGACAAGTATATAAAGGAAAACGAGAAATTAGGATCCGCCGAAAGACCGCTATGGATGACCGCTACACTCCTTCGGGTCTTGCTAGACCGCTGAGGTTGAACCCCCAAACTCTTCGGAAATTTGTTCAAAGTTCCATCGGTCTGTCTTGGCCGCTGGGGATGACCGCCGGTACTAATTCAGTCATAACTCCTTAACTGCTCATCGAAATGCCTCGCGACCACATCCATTGGAAAGCTAACAAAATATCCTATAACTTTCATCAAGGGCTCTGGAGTTGAATCGCAAGTTACGATCTTCATCTGGGCCGATCTTTGAGACACCTTTGAATGGTTCTTCCTCATCAACTTCTCTTCTTGATCCTTTTTCACTTCATTTGGTCCCTCATCCAAACTTCTAGCTTCCATATACCTAAAAATGACTCAAAAGACTTTGTAAAATGCATGAATGGAACCTAAGACTCTAAAATATGATACAATGGTAAAGTGAGACTCAAATGCATATATACAATCAAAAAGTGATGAGAAAACTAATAAAATGTGATAAAAATGAATGTTAAAAACATGTAAAAATCATACTTATCAATTCCCCCAAACTTGCTTCTTGCTTGTCCTAAGCAAACAACAAGAACAAGCCGTGAGAAAGGTTTGAAGACGGAGATTCATAACCATGAGAAAGTTCACCAAGCTACCAACACTATGCAGCTAAGATAATAAATTAAGCAAGCACCAAGCAATACAAGATCAAACATCTAATCAACCGTCCTCTTTACTCTTATCGCAATTCCTAATTTTTTTACTCTAAGATAGAAATCAAAGATCTCCACAAGCAATTATGCAATCAACTCTTTAACATTCGATTAAGGTAGTAGCATGTATTCTTGCTAAGGGATTGTATATCGCTTTCAATCGGTTTAGGGTAAGGCCGTTTAGAGGTGGTTTCTCTTTAGATGAAGGGTTTCTCTCAAGAAAACAAGGAATGTTTGACATTAGGCAAAATCTATCTAAGAACGGAAACAATTCATGCATACAAGTTTAACCTCTATTGTTCTACCCGATCCTAGACTTTTGCTTTCTAATCAAACCCTCTCATTCTCATCTTAATCCTCATTCTTAGAGGCGTGTTTCTAAAACCCTTTTCTTTCTATTTTTTTCTTTCTTTCCATTCATTCACCACCGAATTCTCTTTTAACAACCTCTAAGGAAATCCTTTTTCCCATTCCATGTCATAGCTCTTTTTACTATTTTCTATTCTCCTTGGCCTCCTCATTATTTTATTTTCTTTTTTCCTTTTATTGAGGAAGCAATCAAAGCATATTACAAAACATAGAGTCTAGACTATATATCACAATTGGATTCCTTTAGACTTTCCCTTCTTCCCTTAACTTTCACTTTCTCCCCTTTTTATATATCTCTCAATCACCATCACCAAGCACAAACCACATAACATTCTACATATTGTCTCAATTTCGCGCTTAGATGCTAGCAATTGATGTTCTAGCTCTTAAAAATAGAGGTTAAGCCTTGTCGTCTCCGATACTCTCAAGTTTTTGCCCATGTAAACATTATCAAGAAAAAGACCTCACACACACAAGAGAATAACAATGGTCGGAACAAAGGTTTTGGGTTTTGGTGCGGGACTATCCTAATGATGGGGATAGCTACTTGAGTTAACAAAGGGTGGCAAAGTGAATAAGATAACTCAAGTATTTTAAGTGACCATGAAAGCGTATTTCAAGCCCCTAAGCGAGATAATTAAGTTCAAATTAAGTTCCACTTAAGTAGAGTTGAAAGCAAGACAGCAAGTTTCGATTATGATTCTATCTTTCGAGTTGAAGAGATCAAAGAGCGAAGAATCAAGCATTTCAAGATCAATCAAGTACTACAAGACTATTATCAAGGTGATCATGTCTTAAGCTAAGAACTTCTCAATGGTGAATCTAATCATTGTCCCCTATGCAAATGTAAATGCAATCCTATATGCTTCTAGACTAAATCCTAATGGCCAAATGAAATACAAAACTATATGGAAATGTTTTTGAATTTCAAATTTCAATTTTTTAGCTTTTTCAATGCACATAAATGAATGCATGAGACTCAAGTATGCAAAAGGAAAAATAAGAAAACAAAACACAATGTCAAAAGACACAAAGCCCTCCTCAAACTTAAATCACACCGTCTCAGTGTGACAAAAGCTTAAGAGAAGGTGAAACACAAAACAAACAGAAAGAAGAAACCTAAAGAAAATAAATGGTACCTTGAAGCTTTTGAATTTAGGAGTTCGGAGTGTGCAATGTCTTACTCTATGTCCCTTTATTGAGTTGCTTGTTTTGTGTCACTAGCTTGACAATGGATATGCTCGGGGGAGTCCCCAAGGGTGGCGCGTTTAACGTCACTAGCTTGACGGTTGCCTCCTCTCGCTTGCTTCTTCCTTTAATGTCTCCTTCACTCATAGATGTACACCTAAAAGATCAAGATCACAAGAGAAAAGAATCAAGAGTAACAACAAAAGAAAAAGAAAAAAAACTCTAGTCTCAATTCAAATCCTAACTCTAATGGCAATCGCTTAGTCCCCGGCAACGGCACCAATTTGATAATGAGGTTTTTGAGGCCTCGGGTTACCAAATAACCCTATATACCGTTGTAGTACAAAGGGTATCGAATCCACAGAGACTAAGGACTACACACTAGAGATGCGAGAAATGACTTAAGCTAGAGAAATTGTTTTTAGTTTTTATGTTTTTGAATTAAGAAAGTAAAATGCAAGAAAGAAAACTATATACAAAGGATAGAAATGTTGGATCATGGAATATACTATCAAATGAATGATTAACAATCAAATAATGATGACAAGATCGCATTAAACATCATCCTAGAACATGGAATTCATAACTATGACTAATCCACTTTCGTGGCACTAATCACTTCATTAATCATGCAATTAAAAATAACTCTCGTTAGCAATTGTCATAATCAATGAGCATTAGGTAACAACTCCAATAAGTTCACTAATCACCCTAAACATCAACTCTTGGCTAGGATGCGAAAAGCTCACAAAAGGCTAGGATCAAACATTCAAAAATTCCTTTCGGATATGAAATGCTTAGGACTAGTTTTTAATCTCTCGATCCAAGACTAGCATTAAGAACTAACCTATGTGAATGATCTAACAAGGACCAACCTAATTCATCTTCATCTAACCATGAAGACAATTAACTAATGATGCTAATGCACACAATCTATGTTAATCCTTAGATTAAGATATTTAATTATGATTAATCCTCTCAAGGCACTAATCACTTTGCTAATAACTAAATCAAGATCAAACTCTCATTTGTGAAGAAATGATTAGCAAGCATTAAGATCAATTTCAAATCAACCAATAAACACCTTAGACAACTACTCTCATAGGCTAAGAATGTAAATCCCTTATTTAGCTTTTTTGGGAAATTTCATCGAACACCTTGTGGGTGGGAAATTCCCTATGATCAAAACAAACTTGATCAAGGTTTATCTAGCATTAAGAACACTAAATAAGGAAGGAAAGCAATGATCTAGAACCTAAGCATCAACAATCAATCATCAATATCATAAAAATGAAGCAAATCATAATCCAACACAAAACTTAAAGTCTAAACATGAAGAACAAAAGAGAAAGAGATATAAAGATAAAGAAGATGCATTAATATAAAGATAAGAGTTGAAGAAATCTTCTCTAGAGTGGCATATGTATGAAAAACAGTTAAAATCCTTCAAAAAAGAGAGTTTGGGTCGATCCCAACTCTTGGGAGAAGAAAACTTAGGGGTTTTAGAGAGTTAAGACAAGTATATAAAAGAAAACGAGAAATTAGGATCCGCCTTCGGTCTTTCTAGACCGCTATGGATGACCGCTACACTCCTTCGGTCTTGCTAGACCGCTGAGGTTGAACCCCCAAACTCTCGGGAAATTTGTTCAAAGTTCCATCGGTCTGTCTTGGCCGCTGGGGATGACCGCCGGTACTAATTCAGTCATAACTCCTTAACAGCTCATCCAAATGCCTCGCGACCACATCCATTAGAAAGCTAACATAATTTCCTATAACTTTCATCAAGGGTTCTGGAGTTGAATTGCAAGTTATGATCTTCATCTGGGCCGATCTTTGAGACACCTTTGAATGGTTCTTCCTCATCAACTTCTCTTCTTGATCCTTTTTCACTTCATTTGGTCCCTCATCCAAACTTCTAGCTTTCATATACCTAAAAATGACTCAAAAGACTTTGCAAAATGTATGAATGGAACCTAAGACTCTAAAATATGATACAATGGTAAAGTGAAACTCAAATGCATATATACAATCAAAAAGTGATGAGAAAACTAATAAAATGTGATAAAAATGAATGTTAAAAACATGTAAAAATCATACTTATCAATTCCCCCAAACTTGCTTATTGCTTGTCCGCAAGCAAACAACAAGAACAAGCCGTGAGAAAGGTTTGAAGACGGAGGTTCATAACCATGAGAAAGTTCACCAAGCTACCAACACTATGCAGCTAAGATAATAAATTAAGCAACCGAAGTAGAGCACCAAGCAATACAAGATCAAACATCTAATCAACCGTCCTCTTTACTCTTATCGCAATTCCTAATTTTTTTACTCTAAGATAGAAATCAAAGATCTCCACAAGCAATTATGCAATCAACTCTTTAACATTCGATTAAGGTAGTAGCATGTATTCTTGCTAAGGGATTGTATATCGCTTTCAATCGGTTTAGGGTAAGGCCGTTTAGAGGTGGTTTCTCTTTAGATGAAGGGTTTCTCTCAAGAAAACAAGGAATGTTTGACATTAGGCAAAATCTATCTAAGAACGGAAACAATTCATGCATACAAGTTTAACCTCTATTGTTCTACCCGATCCTAGACTTTTGCTTTCTAATCAAACCCTCTCATTCTCATCTTAATCCTCATTCTTAGAGGCGTGTTTCTAAAACCCTTTTCTTTCTATTTTTTTCTTTCTTTCCATTCATTCACCACCGAATTCTCTTTTAACAACCTCTAAGGAAATCCTTTTTCCCATTCCATGTCATAGCTCTTTTACTATTTTCTATTCTCCTTGGCCTCCTCATTATTTTTCTTTTTTTCCTTTTATTGAGGAAGCAATCAAAGCATATTACAAAACATAGAGTCTAGACTATATATCACAATTGGATTCCTTTAGACTTTCCCTTCTTCCCTTAACTTTCACTTTCTCCCTTTTTATATATCTCTCAATCACCATCACCAAGCACAAACCACATAACATTCTACATATTGTCTCAATTCCGCGCTTAGATGCTAGCCATTGATGTTCTAGCTCCTAAAAATAGAGGTTAAGCCTTGTCGTCTCCGATACTCTCAAGTTTTTGCCCATGTAAACATTATCAAGAAAAAGACCTCACACACACAAGAGAATAACAATGGTCGGAACAAAGGTTTTGGGTTTTGGTGCGGGACTATCCTAATGATGGGGATAGCTACTTGAGTTAACAAAGGGTGGCAAAGTGAATAAGATAACTCAAGTATTTTAAGTGACCATGAAAGCGCATTTCAAGCCCCTAAGAAAGATAATTAAGTTCAAATTAAGTTCCACTTAAGTAGACTTGAAAGCAAGATAGCAGGTTTCGAATATGATTCTATCTTTCGAGTTGAAGAGATCAAAGAGCGAAGAATCAAGCATTTCAAGATCAATCAAGTACTACAAGACTATTATCAAGGTGATCATGTCTTAAGCTAAGAACTTCTCAATGGTGAATCTAATCATTGTCCCCTATGCAAAATGTAAATGCAATCATATATGCCTCTAGACTAAATCCTAATGGCCAAATGAAATACAAAACTATATGGAAATGTTTTTGAATTTCAAATTTCAATTTTTTAGCTTTTTCAATGCACATAAATGAATGCATGAGACTCAAGTATGCAAAAGGAAAAATACGAAAACAAAACACAATGTCAAAAGACACAAAGCCCTCCCCCAAACTTGAATCACACCGTCTCGGTGTGACAAAAGCTTAAGAGAAGGTGAAACACAAAACAAACACAAAGAAGAAACCTAAAGAAAATAAATGGTACCTTGAAGCTTTGGAATTGAGGAGTTCGGAGTGTGCAATGTCTTACTCTATGTCCCTTTATTGAGTAGCTTGTTTTGTGTCACTAGCTTGACAATGGATATGCTCGGGGGAGTCCCCAAGGGTGGCGCGTTTAACGTCACTAGCTTGACGGTTGCCTCCTCTCGCTTGCTTCTTCCTTTAATGTCTCCTTCACTCATAGATGTACACCTAAAAGATCAAGATCACAAGAGAAAAGAATCAAGAGTAACAACAAAAGAAAAAGAAAAAAAACTCTAGTCTCAATTCAAATCCTAACTCTAATGGTAATCGCTTAGTCCCCGGCAACGGCACCAATTTGATAATGAGGTTTTTGAGGCCTCGGGTTACCAAATAACCCTATATACCGTTGTAGTACAAAGGGTATCGAATCCACAGAGACTAAGGACTACACACTAGAGATGCGAGAAATGACTTAAGCTAGAGAAATTGTTTTTAGTTTTTATGTTTTTGAATTAAGAAAGTAAAATGCAAGAAAGGAAACTATATACAAAGGATAGAAATGTTGGATCTTGGAATATACTATCAAATGAATGATTAACAATCAAATAATGATGACAAGATCGCATTAAACATCATCCTAGAACATGGAATTCATAACTATGACTAATCCACTTTTGTGGCACTAATCACTTCATTAATCATGCAATTAAAAATAACTCTCGTTAGCAATTGTCATAATCAATGAGCATTAGGTAACAACTCCAATAAGTTCACTAATCACCCTAAACATCAACTCTCGTTGGCTAGGATGCGAAAAGCTCACAAAAGCTAGGATCAAACATTCAAAAATTCCTTTGGGATATGAAAGGCTTAGGACTAGTTTTTAATCTCTCGATCCAAGACTAGCATTAAGAACTAACCTATGTGAATGATCTAACAAGGATCAACCTAATTCATCTTCATCTAACCATCAAGACAATTAACTAATGATGCTAATGCACACAATCTATGTTAATCCTTAGGTTAAGATATTTAATTATGATTAATCCTCTCTCAAGGCACTAATCACTTTGCTAATAACTAAATCAAGATCAAACTCTCATTTGTGAAGAAATGATTAGCAAGCATTAAGATCAATTTCAAATCAACCAATAAACACCTTAGACAACTACTCTCATAGGCTAAGAATGTAAATCCCTTATTTAGCTTTTTTGGGGAATTTCATCGAACACCTTGTGGGTGGGAAATTCCCAATGATCAAAACAAACTTGATCAAGGTTTATCTAGCATTAAGAACACTAAATAAGGAAGGAAAGCAATGATCTAGAACCTAAGCATCAACAATCAATCATCAATATCATAAAAATGAAGCAAATCATAATCCAACACAAAACTTAAAGTCTAAACATGAAGAACAAAAGAGAAAGAGATATAAAGATAAAGAAGATGCATTAATATAAAGATAGAGTTGAAGAAATCTTCTCTAGAGTGGCATATGTATGAAGAACAATTAAAATCCCTTAAAAAAGAGAGTTTGGGTCGATCCCAACTCTTGGGAGAAGAAAACTTAGGGGTTTTAGAGAGTTAAGACAAGTATATAAAGGAAAACGAGAAATTAGGATCCGCCTTCGGTCTTTCTAGACCACTATGGATGACCGCTACACTCCTTCGGTCTTGCTAGACCGCTGAGGTTGAACCCCCAAACTCTCGGGAAATTTGTTCAAAGTTCCATCGGTCTGTCTTGGCCGCTGGGGATGACCGCCGGTACTAATTCAGTCGTAACTCCTTAACGGCTCATCCAAATGCCTCTAGACCACATCCATTGAAAAGCTAACAAAATTTCCTATAACTTTTATCAAGGGTTCTGGAGTTGAATCGCAAGTTATGATCTTTATCTGACCCGATCTTTGAGACACCTTTGAATGGTTCTTCCTCATCAACTTCTCTTCTTGATCCTTTTTCACTTCATTTGGTCCCTCATCCAAACTTCTAGCTTCCATATACCTAAAAATGACTAAAAAGATTTTGCAAAATGCATGAATGGAACCTAAGACTCTAAAATATGATACAATGGTAAAGTGAGAGTGAAATGCATATATACAATCAGAAAGTGATGAGAAAACTAATAAAATGTGATAAAAATGAATGTTAAAAACATGTAAAAATCATACTTATCAATTCCCCCAAACTTGCTTCTTGCTTGTCCGCAAGCAAACAACAAGAACAAGCCGTGAGAAAGGTTTGAAGACGGAGATTCATAACCATGAGAAAGTTCACCAAGCTACCAACACTATGCAGCTAAGATAATAAATTAAGCAACCGAAGTAGAGCACCAAGCAATACAAGATCAAACATCTAATCAACCGTCCTCTTTACTCTTATCGCAATTCCTAATTTTTTTACTTTTAAGATAGAAATCAAAGATCTCCACAAGCAATTATGCAATCAATTCTTTAACATTCGATTAAGGTAGTAGCATGTATTCTTGCTAAGGGATTGTCAATCGCTTTCAATCGGTTTAGGGTAAGGTCGTTTAGAGGTGGTTTCTCTTTAGATGAAGGGTTTCTCTCAAGAAAACAAGGAATGTTTGACATTAGGCAAAATCTATCTAAGAACGGAAACAATTCATGCATACAAGTTTAACCTCTATTGTTCTACCCGATCCTAGACTTTTGCTTTCTAATCAAACCCTCTCATTCTCATCTTAATCCTCATTCTTAGAGGCGTGTTTCTAAATACCTTTTCTTTCTATTTTTTTCTTTCTTTCCATTCATTCACCACCGAATTCTCTTTTAACAACCTCTAAGGAAATCCTTTTTCCCATTCCATGTCATAGCTCTTTTTACTATTTTCTATTCTCCTTGGCCTCCTCATTATTTTCTTTTCTTTTTTCCTTTTATTGAGGAAGCAATCAAAGCATATTACAAAACATAGAGTCTAGACTATATATCACAATTGGATTCCTTTAGACTTTCCCTTCTTCCCTTAACTTTCACTTTCTCCCCTTTTTATATATCTCTCAATCACCATCACCAAGCACAAACCACATAACATTCTACATATTGTCTCAATTCCGCGCTTAGATGCTAGCCATTGATGTTCTAGCTCCTAAAAATAGAGGTTAAGCCTTGTCGTCTCCGATACTCTCAAGTTTTTGCCCATGTAAACATTATCAAGAAAAAGACCTCACACACACAAGAGAATAACAATGGTCGGAACAAAGGTTTTGGGTTTTGGTGCGGGACTATCCTAATGATGGGGATAGCTACTTGAGTTAACAAAGGGTGGCAAAGTGAATAAGATAACTCAAGTATTTTAAGTGACCATGAAAGCGCATTTCAAGCCCCTAAGAAAGATAATTAAGTTCAAATTAAGTTCCACTTAAGTAGAGTTGAAAGCAAGATAGCAAGTTTCGATTATGATTCTATCTTTCGAGTTGAAGAGATCAAAGAGCGAAGAATCAAGCATTTCAAGATCAATCAAGTACTACAAGACTATTATCAAGGTGATCATGTCTTAAGCTAAGAACTTCTCAATGGTGAATCTAATCATTGTCCCCTATGCAAATGTAAATGCAATCATATATGCTTCTAGACTAAATCCTAATGGCCAAATGAAATACAAAACTCTATGGAAATGTTTTTGAATTTCAAATTTTAATTTTTTAGCTTTTTCAATGCACATAAATGAATGCATGAGACTCAAGTATGCAAAAGGAAAAATAAGAAAACAAAACACAATGTCAAAAGACACAAAGGCCTCCCCCAAACTTGAATCACACCGTCTCGGTGTGACAAAAGCTTAAGAGAAGGTGTAACACAAAACAAACACAAAGAAGAAACCTAAAGAAAATAAATGGTACCTTGAAGCTTTGGAATTGAGGAGTTCGGAGTGTGCAATGTGTTACTCTATGTCCCTTTATTGAGTAGCTTGTTTTGTGTCACTAGCTTGACAATGGATATGCTCAGGGGAGTCCCCAAGGGTGGCGCGTTTAACGTCACTAGCTTGACGGTTGCCTCCTCTCGCTTGCTTCTTCCTTTAATGTCTCCTTCACTCATAGATGTACACCTAAAAGATCAAGATCACAAGAGAAAAGAATCAAGAGTAACAACAAAAGAAAAAGAAAAAAAACTCTAGTCTCAATTCAAATCCTAACTCTAATGGCAATCGCTTAGTCCCCGGCAACGGCACCAATTTGATAATGAGGTTTTTGAGGCCTCGGGTTACCAAATAACCCTATATACCGTTGTAGTACAAAGGGTATCGAATCCACAGAGACTAAGGACTACACACTAGAGATGCGAGAAATGACTTAAGCTAGAGCAATTGTTTTTAGTTTTTATGTTTTTGAATTAAGAAAGTAAAATGCAAGAAAGAAAACTATATACAAAGGATAGAAATGTTGGATCATGGAATATACTATCAAATGAATGATTAACAATCAAATAATGATGACAAGATCGCATTAAACATCATCCTAGAACATGGAATTCATAACTATGACTAATCCACTTTTGTGGCACTAATCACTTCATTAATCATGCAATTAAAAATAACTCTCGTTAGCAATTGTCATAATCAATGAGCATTAGGTAACAACTCCAATAAGTTCACTAATCACCCTAAACATCAACTCTCGTTGGCTAGGATTCGAAAAGCTCACAAAAGGCTAGGATCAAACATTCAAAAATTCCTTTCGGATATGAAATGCTTAGGACTAGTTTTTAATCTCTCGATCCAAGACTAGCATTAAGAACTAACCTATGTGAATGATCTAACAAGGATCAACCTAATTCATCTTCATCTAACCATCAAGACAATTAACTAATGATGCTAATGCACACAATCTATGTTAATCCTTAGGTTAAGATATTTAATTATGATTAATCCTCTCTCAAGGCACTAATCACTTTGCTAATAACTAAATCAAGATCAAACTCTCATTTGTGAAGAAATGATTAGCAAGCATTAAGATCAATTTCAAATCAACCAATAAACACCTTAGACAACTACTCTCATAGGCTAAGAATGTAAATCCCTTATTTAGCTTTTTTGGGGAATTTCATCGAACACCTTGTGGGTGGGAAATTCCCTATGATCAAAACAAACTTGATCAAGGTTTATCTAGCATTAAGAACACTAAATAAGGAAGGAAAGAAATGATCTAGAACCTAAGCATCAACAATCAATCATCAATATCATAAAAATGAAGCAAATCATAATCCAACACAAAACTTAAAGTCTAAACATGAAGAACAAAAGAGAAAGAGATATAAAGATAAAGAAGATGCATTAATATAAAGATAGAGTTGAAGAAATCTTCTCTAGAGTGGCATATGTATGAAGAACAATTAAAATCCCTTAAAAAAGAGAGTTTGGGTCGATCCCAACTCTTGGGAGAAGAAAACTTAGGGGTTTTAGAGAGTTAAGACAAGTATATAAAGGAAAACGAGAAATTAGGATCCGCCTTCGGTCTTTCTAGACCACTATGGATGACCGCTACACTCCTTCGGTCTTGCTAGACCGCTGAGGTTGAACCCCCAAACTCTCGGGAAATTTGTTCAAAGTTCCATCGGTCTGTCTTGGCCGCTGGGGATGACCGCCGGTACTAATTCAGTCGTAACTCCTTAACGGCTCATCCAAATGCCTCTAGACCACATCCATTGAAAAGCTAACAAAATTTCCTATAACTTTTATCAAGGGTTCTGGAGTTGAATCGCAAGTTATGATCTTCATCTGAGCCGATCTTTGAGACACCTTTGAATGGTTCTTCCTCATCAACTTCTCTTCTTGATCCTTTTTCACTTCATTTGGTCCCTCATCCAAACTTCTAGCTTCCATATACCTAAAAATGACTCAAAAGACTTTGCAAAATGTATGAATGGAACCTAAGACTCTAAAATATGATACAATGGTAAAGTGAGACTCAAATGCATATATACAATCAAAAAGTGATGAGAAAACTAATAAAATGTGATAAAAATGAATGTTAAAAACATGTAAAAATCATACTTATCAAACATAGGCAAAAGAAACGAGATGCCTCATAACCCTATCCTTGAAGTTGAAATTTTTGACGTTTGGGGTATTGACTTCATTGGACCCCCTCAACCCACCTTCTTATGGGAATAGCTACATATTGGTTGTTGTAGACTATGTCTCAAAATGGGTAGAAGCCATAGCTAGTCCCACTAACGATGCTAAGGTGGTGCTGAAGATGTTCAAAACTATAATTTTCCCTAGATTTGGAGTTCCTAGTGTTGTGATCAGCGATGGAGGTTCTCATTTCATCAACAAGGTCTTTGAGAATCTACTAAGGAATCATGGAGTAAAGCATAAGGTGGCAACATCTTACCATCCTCAAACCAATGGTCAGGTTGAAGTCTCCAACAGGCAGATCAAGGCTATCCTAGCAAGGGTAGTAGGCGTTTCTAGAAGAGATTGGTCAACCAAACTTGATGAAGCTCTATGGGCTTACAGAACTGCTTTTAAGACTCCAATTGGACGGACTCCATTTCAGCTGCTGTATAGAAAGGCCTGTCACCTACCTGTTGAAATCGAGTACCACGCATTATGGGCAACAAAGCTCCTAAATCATGACATCAAGACAGCTCAAGAGAAGAGAGTGGTGGACCTACACGAGCTCGAGGAAATCAGACTTGAAGCCTATGAAAGCTCAAAAGTGTATAAGGAGAGACTAAGGCTTTCCATGACAAGAAAATTTTGCGCAGAGACTTCAAGGCTGGAGATCAAGTTCTCCTATTTAACTCAAGACTTAAGCTCTTTCCCGGAAAACTGAAGTCTAGGTGGTCCGGACCATTTGACATTAAGGAAGTCTTACCATATGGAGCTGTCACCCTGCTTACTAAGTATGGTAAAGAATTTACAGTGAATGGGCAAAGGCTTAAACCCTACATGGCTGACTACATACCAAAGGGGACCTCAATTCCCCTTGATGAGCCGCTCAAAGCCTAAAAAGAAAGGAAGTCAAGCATAGTGACTTTAAACAAGCTCACTTGGGAGGAAGTCTCATGTCTATATTTGTAAATATTTTTGAAATGTCTCAGACGCATGGGATGCAGAAGAAGTTGATCAGAAAGGTAAACATATGGGTTAAAGGAAACAGTGTCTCAGACACTCGAGTCCAACACCGCATCGAGTCCGACACTACACCCACACCAGGTTAAAAAAAAAAAAAAAAAAAAAAAATAAAATAAAATTTGGTCGAGTCACTTTATCTCTTCACTCACCACTCGCGTCACCACTCATCTCTATCACTCACCTTATCTCTCACTTCATATACGTCGCCACTCGATCCATCTTTACGCAACTCAAGTATGATTCACCGCCTCGAGCCCCAGCACTCTCGCCGCCTCGAGCTCCAGCTCTCTCGCCGCCTCGAGCCCCAGCTCTCTCGCCGCCTCGAGCCCTCGATCTCCCATTCGAGCTTTCTCACTTCGTATCTCTTGCAGCATTGAGTCTGATTTGTCGCAACTCATCATCGTCTCTCGCCACACGATCGTCTTTCACTATCAATCGCCGCCTCGAGCTATTTGATCTGCCGCTACTCGAGCCCATCTTTCTCACTCGGTCTCTCGCTCGAATCGGTCTCTCACCCGATCCGTCTTCGCGCAACTCGCTCTCGTCACCTCGAGCCCTACTCGAGCTCCCTCGCCACTCGATCCGTCCTTCACTCAAGCCGAATCTGCGTATCTCACTCAATATGAAAATGTCTCTCTCATCGTCTCTCGCAACTTGCCGCCGCCGCCGCTGTAGTCACTCGAGCTCCCACTTGACCCAACTCACCGTCTCCCGCCTCAAGCTCTCTCGCCTTCACTCAAGCTTTCTCACCCTCGAGCTCAACTAGCTTTCACTCTCGAGCTCAACTCGCTCTCGCCGCCTCAAGTCCCACTTCGATCCAAGCCACTCAAGCTATGTCTAACTTCCACGGATGTGCAGAAGCTGAAGCCATAGCAAGGCGCTACACTGAAAAGAGAGGACATGTGTCCCCTCCAAGGAATCCCATGGAAGTTGACGAAGCCACACCCGACTGGCGCAAACACGCAAGGGCTGCAACCCTAGCTAGGCGTTATGCAAGAATAAGCCGTAAGGCTAGAAAGGGAAACACTATTAAAACAGAATATGAACCAGAAGCCGAGCAAGGGTATGAACCCGAGCAGCAAATGTATGAACCCGAACAACAAGGGTATGGACTCGACCAGGAAGGTGATGGACTCGACCACGCTGATCGAGTCAAACACTCAAGTCCACCCAAACGGTATGCAGCCCAAGAGTTCTTGCATGAAAGGGATGACGTAGCTCGTGGAAAGGCTGTCGATCATGGTGAAGACATGTAGATGGGAGCCTAGTTCAAAAAGAGGTATTCACAGAAGTCGGAGCCAGAGCTAACAAAGATGGAAATGCGTGCAGTTTTCCTTGCTAGGGGTTTTACAGGAATGCACTATCCCCATCTCCCCACCATGGAAAAACTCAGCATAAGCGAGGACGTAAGCTGCCTTTTTGCACTATGCGGACTAACCAACTTCATGAACTGCAACATGGCAGCTTATCAAGTCGAGACTTGCCACTTCTTGGCATCACTGGAGGTGCACTTCTACGAAGAGAACCCTGATTGCGAGTCTGACGGAGGATTAGGGTGGATCACTTTTAAGGTCAGGGGCAAGAAGTACTCGATAACCTGTACGGTTTTGCTAGCGGAACAGGGGTACACCAAGACTTTGACAAAGGGGAGCTGCAATCCTTATGGCTAACAATAAGCACAGACATGTCATACTCATCATCCAGAGCCAAGAGTTCACAGATTCGACACCCCGCAGTAAGATACCTGCACAAGGCGATCGCCAGCACCATGTTTGCGCGTCCTACAACTGGCACTGTCAATGAAGGAGAGCTGCAAATAATGGATTTGGGATTGAAAGGGATTCTGGAATTTTCTAGGGATGGAAGAGAACTGGTAGGGGATAAGGCTAATACAAGCCTCACCTTTGTCCTGCTGGCTCAGTTCCAGAATTATAGAGAGTGGGCTGTGAAGATGCATAGGAAAAATGCAAAAGGAGACCTCCGCATTGGGGGAGTGATTACGCCCATACTCATACCCTGCAACGTACCCATAATTTCAGAACCAACCGCACCAAGATGGCTAGACGTTGAACATCTTAGGAGTGCAAAGTTCCTCAACAGAACCACAGACGTGGAGGACTACTTCTACCAGTTCATTCACCCTACCGCAGGACCAGCTCGGCTACGACTCCCTTGCGCAGCAATACAAAATTCTCTAGACTCCAACATTGACTTTTCACCTCCACTTGAACTGCTCCACCTACCGCAGGAAGGGGATGGACTCGATCCTGCTGATCGAGTCAGTCACTCGAGCCCCCCAGAATATGCTGCGCCTGAGACATTTCACTTTGAAGAGTATGCCGCATCTAAACGCAACAAGAGTCTATGGGAGGCTCACAAGCGGATTGGACTCCTTCAAAAATGGAATAAAGTTCAAGACAAAACGATCAAGGCATTGAAAGGTACCATGAAAGATTTGTCAGATGGGTGGAAGGAAATGAAGGAACAGCTGAACAAGATTCAAGGCAAGGGTAGGCGCCGCTCTCAAAGAAATGATGAACAATGTCAACCAAGCACTTTGCAGAAGAGTGGTTCTATGAAAACAAGCTCTAAACGTAGCACACCCCTCGAGCCCCCCAGAGCTTCCTCCTTCGAACCACGGCAACGGAAGAGACATGCAGTGGGGTCGAGCAGAGCGGGCTCGAGCATGCGACACGACCTCCCCCACTAGGAATACTCACGCGCGAGCATGGAGGAGTCACTCGACTCCTACTTTTCCAACTACTGAGGTACCAGTTCCAAACCCATCATTGTATATACCATTGCATTTAGTTTACTCCTGTTTTCTATCCTGGAGTCTTTTCCAAATTTTTATTACACAAGGGACAGTGTAATTTAAGTTTGGGGAGGGTTCAAGACGTATTTAACATTGTTTTCTGTTTTCTTAAGTCAAATTTTGCATCATCTATGTGCATCTGAAAACAATAAAAATTTGAAAATTTTTCGAAAACTATTTCACAAAAATAGAGTGTCCATGTAGTTGCATTAGCATTTTAGGATTGAGTCTAGTTGCATTTCATCTAAGATTTCTGCATAGGGGATAATGATGATTCTTGCCTAGTTTAGCATGCAGTTTGATTTTGTGGTGCATGTTGATTAAGTTTGAAGCATAAGGCAGCACCATCCTTTGAATTCATTGCTTGACATTTGATTTTAGCTGAAGTATGTTGTAAAGTGCATTCATTCCCTATCTATTTGAACCTTAACTTGACCTATAATTATCATGTTTATGCATTGAAGTTGAACTCATGGATACCTATATACATACTTGGATATTCTTTCATCTTTTTACCACTCTTGCTATCCAAGTAGCTGATTCCCATCATTGGAACAGTTTCTCCCACCATGAACCTACCTTTCTTTCAAGCCAATATTATTCTCTGTGTGTGTGAGGCCTTTTATTGACTGAGCTTGGTAGAAAGTGTTAGGTTGGAGCCGACAAGGATAGGTTCCCATTTAGTTCTAGTTCACGGTTTTCGGACTAGCTTGGACTAGGTGGGAATATGATTCTGGGTAGAAATGGAAATTGGGATATCCAAGTCATGAGAATTCATTGAGGGATGTGTTAAAAATGAAGAAAAAAGGGAAAGGAAAAGAAATTTCTAAGTAGAGGGATGTGTATGATTGAAGCTCTAGTAAAGGATTGGGTAGTAAAAAAAAAAAAAAAATATTACAAGTATAAGTTGCATAAGAGATAGAGCCTTAGATATTAACCCAATCCGCTAGAGTAATCAAAAGAAAAGAAACCCCCTTAGAACACAAGGAAAAAGAAAAGATTGATCAAAGAAATTGAAGGCAACAAAGTGCCAAAGGGTAGTAATAGGATCATTTCTGGGTTTAGATTTAGGGGTTTAGGTTTGATTGTGTATATGGATGGGTATATGGGAGTCTATCCTTGTATGCATCGGTTGGCCCTGACCTTTAGCCTTCTTCTAAAGCTCAGTTTTTCTTTGAGAGTCCCCTGAGTGAGGATGAGTGTAACCAGTTACGTGAGGGACCGTCTTTGTCCTTTGACCATTCCCTTAACCAAATGAGTTCAATGACTCTGCATAAATTTGATTCATGTTCACTGCTTAATGAATGTTAAAGGGAATGAAGAATCTGAACACTTGTGTAAGCTAAGGTCATTGTTAAGTAGTGATGCAACGAGCATGGCTAAGGCTTTAAAAGTAAAACTTGTTAGCATTGCATTCAGGATAGCTTCTCGGAAGTTTGACCAAGTCTTTTAAGGCTGCATTGCTTAGGTTCTGAATCCCTAACTTCACACTTCTCCTCCAGCTTATGCTTGTTTTATTGCTTGAGGGCAAGCAAGGATTAAGTTTGGGGGAGTTGATATGTCAGTATTTTACATGATTTATGCATACATTTTCCTTTTTATTTGCTTAGTTTCACCTTGAGTTCACAACATTTCTAGTCTGATTTCATATGTTTTTGCACTTAGGACAATTTGCACTAGCATTTACATACATGTTACATTTTGGAGCTAAAACAGGTACAACTTGGAGCATGGATGCTAGGACAGCTCGAGTCCCACTCGAGCCCACGCTCGCCATGCCACTCGAGCCCGTGCTTGCCACCCCACTCGAGACCCCACTCGAGCCCGCGCTTACCACCCCACTCGAGACCCCACTCGAGCCTGCGCTTGCCATCCCACTCGAGACCCCACTCGAGCCCGCGCTTGCCACCCCACTCGAGATCCCACTCGAGCCCTGCCATGAGACGCTCTCTGCTCGAGCCCACCTCCATTCGAGTCCGCACTCGACATCGCATCCCCGACTCAACCTCAGCTCCACCACAATCCACTCGATGCTGCACTCAACGTTACCACTTGACGCTGGCACTCGAGTCGCCACTCCACTCAACACACTCGACACCACTCGACCAGACTTGGTCGAGCTGCACCATCCGTGAAGACTTAGCTATTTTTCTTTGTCTTTTTCTGTTTTAGAGTTTTCCGTATTTTACTATAAATACCACTGTTAGGTATTATCCAGCGGATATGTCATTTATTTTTAGGGTTTTTCTCTGCCTCCAAACCTTGTTCTTGATGTTCTTGGTGTTCTTCATTTTGTAATTCAGATCTCTCTTAATCTAGTACTTAATTTGCTTTAATTCTTTGCAGTCTTACATTTCTCATCTTAATCTATCTTTCTAAACTATTTTCAATGAATTCTGAAGTGTTCGATTTTTCTGGGTTCATGTTTTTGATTATGAGTTGTGTTCTGATCACATCTTGATTGTTAGCATCACACCCATTTGGATTGACACCTTAGTATTACAATGACAATCCTAGGGAATTGATACATCCTTCTGCATACACTCACATACAAAAGATCCATTGTTTTTACTTGGGGATTGCATAACTGACAGGGGATTTACATCCAGTAGGACAAGTTCCTATTGCTAGATTTTCCTTGCCCACGGAAGTAGTACCTGAGTAAAAACACTAATATCAAGTAACCAAATAAAATTAGAGAAAAGATGAGACAAGAACTTGATGAAGATCAGAAATTTTCCAATAGCAATGGATGAATAAGTTCTAGAGAAATGAAGATGAAGATAAATAAAAAAACAGAATTTTAGAAGAATAGAAGAAAAAAATGAAAAAATAAAAAAGAAGATGAAGAGTGTGGTGAAATATGGTGAAATCGGGTGAAGTTTAGTGAAATCTAGTGAAGTTTTCTTCCAGTCTGGTTAAGTCGGGTAAAGTCTAGTGAAGTTTTCATCAAGCCTGGTGAAGATTTCTTCAAGTCTAGGGAAGTCGGGCGAGTTTTTTTTTTTCTTCATCTTCTTTCTCTACTAAAACGTAAATAAATCATTAGAAACATATTTTTTTAGAAGAATAGGATAAAGAAGATAAAAATATAGAAAAGAAGATGAAGAGACAAAAATGATGATCGATGAGAAGGTGAAGAGATCAGAAGATGGTGAATGAATACCGAACTCAAGAGTGTGGTCTGATACCACTTGATGCGATCCTCCCAAGGATTCATCACTTTAGAATTGGCAAGATAGATGGATAAACCTTGGAACTAAGAAGAGAAGATCTTCAAAGGAAAAGGAGGTGGTGGATCGAAAGGTCAGACAGAAGTTGCAGAATGGCTTTTGATTTACCCCAACTTGAATCTCTTAGATATGACACACTAAGACGAATTCAAGGTTGATTGAATGGATATGATGCACCAAACAATCGACAAGATCCCTTGGATATGACGCACCAAGACGGATCAAGTTTTGATCAATGGATATTACACACCAAGGATCGAAATGCTCAAGAAGAACAAAAGAGAATTACTCAAAAAAATGTTTGATAAAAAGATAGATGATTCTTACTCAAATAAGATTAAATGAATATAAAGAAAAGAAAACTTGGAAAACAAATTCAAGTAATAAATTGTCATGGAAATAAAAAGAAATAAAAGAGAGTTGAATGAGAATTGAACTCTTGAACTTCCTATGGATCTCTTGACTTCAATTTTCGTCACTCCTCTTGGACCACAAAATAAGGAGTTTATTTTTGGACTTTATTGGACTTATATCAGATTCTAAATTGGCTGATTAGCATTGAGATCCAATTTTGCCTCATTAAAACCCTTCCTGGAAAACCCATTGGGATAAAACCACGGATAAGGAAAAAGAGTACAAAATAGTCTCAAGCCCATTTAGTAATCCACTCTTGCTTGTATCATAACCATTGTGGTGTGAAGCTCGTCTCCTTGAGTGGATATTTGGTTAAGAAATCATCCATTTCCCTCCTTGAATTTCTTAGTTCTTGCCCTTGTCATAGATCCAACTAGTACAACTAAGTCTTCCTCGGCTTCAAGCTCCGGTTCAAGCTCAGCAACAAGCTCTATCTCCTTAGTGTTTTCCATGATCGCATCAACAAGATATTAGAAACATGTCTTCCATTTCCTTTTTCCTTTTGATGCTCCTCCCCGAGAATTTTCTTGAGTGTGTTCTGATCCATCTTGTGAAGCTTATGTTCTTCCCTGTGTGATTCTCCCTACGAAACTTGAATACCATAAATAATCTAGGTAAACATATCACATAAGCCAAAGCAAGAAAATAAAAAACCTGATATTTTCTAGGACGACCCCTTGGTCTTTTCTCCAGAACTGCAATTGGATTATTGCACCATCTCTTTTTATTGCCTTATTGTTTACAATGTGAGCAAATCAGAACACGACCATCGCTGCTTAACTTCCCTTTTTTATATTTAGACTCATGAAGATTTTTATGTCTAGCGTGATTACTCTCTGTCCCGACTGTGTAATCTTATAGGTAGTGGCAAAACAGGTAGCCTATTCAGCCTTGGCCACAATTTCATATCTTCAACAGGTTCAATGTTGCTGCCATATGTTTCTCGCCACTTTTGAGTGGTGTAATACTCATAGAGATAGTCTCAGCCACGTGCTCTAATGATGTGATAACACATAAAACATGAATGCATGGTATACCATTCAATTGTCACATCCCGCATCGACAAGTTCCTGCAACTATATTGATATGATTATGGCTAGCAAGGAGGAGGAACCAATGCAACATGGAGACGACAATGAGGATCAACGGAAGCAGCTTGAACCGGAGCTACAAGGAGCTGAAGATTTATGCATTTCTCCGGGTCCTATCACTCGGTCTAAACAAGAGAAGCTCAAGACCACTTTGCAACATCTCCTCAACACCATCTCGGGCAGTTTGGTGTGTGCTAATCCAGCCACATTGGTTGTGATCCAAGCCACATAAACATTTATCAAGAGAGGTGATATGACTTACACTCTTTTTCCCTTCATTTGGTTTTGTCCCATTGGGTTTACCAAATAAGGTTTCTAATGAGGTAAGCCATATCACTCACTCATCAGCCTCTTGATAAAGTCTAAGCCCACCTCTATCTCTTATCCAAGTGAAGCAGCCCAAGTCCAATAAGAAGATTCAGCCGAAAACTTGAAGACTTGAAGAGTTATTTTCTTTGTCAAACTTTGGTTTTAATGCTATGTAATTCTCGAGATTTTTCCTTTACTCTTTGGCTGATTTAAACTCTTGTAATGCTTCATTTGTGAGTTATCAAACATCTTTTCATATTCTCAAACTCTCTGAAACTTGTTTGTTCACTCCTAAACCCACTTCCGAAGCCAAGCTCAAAGAACCGGCCAACCTTATGATCACACCTCGACAAGGGAGTTATTCCTCATCCCTCCTTTTTGTGTTTAAAGAATGTTTTAATATTAACCAAACGGTGCAGGAAATTCCTAGCAAAATTCAATTTATTTTACAGGAACTCCAAGATGTTTTTCCGAAAGAACCTCCCCAAGGTTTGCCGCCAATCCGTGGCATTGAACACCAAATCGATTTCCTACCCCGAGCGTCTCTTCCCAATAAACCAGCCTACAGAACCAACCCTTTAGAAACTAAGGAGCTTCAACAACAAGTCACTGAGCTCATGGAGAAAGGACATATCCGCGAAAGCATGAGTCCATGTGCCGTACCCGTTTTGCTTGTTCCGAAGAAAGATGGTAGCTGGAGGATGTGTGTCAATTGCCGTGCTATCAACAATATCACTGTAAAGTATCGACATCCCATACCTAGATTAGATGATATGCTTGATGAATTGCATGGTTCTTGCATCTTTTCTAAGGTAGATCTTAAAAGTGGATACCATCAAATTAGAATGCAAGAAGGTGATGAATGGAAAACTGCATTTAAAACTAAGCATGGTCTTTATGAATGGTTAGTCATGCCTTTTGGTTTAACAAACGCACCTAGTACTTTCATGAGACTAATGAACCACGTTCTTAGATCATTCATAGGTCGTTTTGTGGTGGTATATTTCGATGACATTTTAATATATAGTCGAAGCTTAGATGAACATGTGGAGCATCTTAGAAAAGTTTTAGAAGTGCTTAGGAAGGAAACCTTGTACGCTAATCTTAATAAATGTACTTTTGGAACGGATAACCTTGTCTTTTTAGGCTTTGTTGTGAGTACAGATGGTATCAAGGTCGATGAAGAGAAGATACGAGCTATCAAAGATTGGCCGAGTCCAAAGACTGTTAGTGAAGTAAGAAGCTTCCATGGGTTAGCCGGTTTCTACAGGAGATTTGTTAAAGACTTCAGCACTTTAGCCGCCCCACTCACGGAGGTTATCAAGAAGAATGTCGGATTTAAGTGGGAACAAGCTCAAGAGAATGTATTTCAAACTTTGAAAGAGAAGCTAACACATGCCCCGGTTTTATCTCTTCCTAATTTCGATAAAAATTTTGAAATTGAATGTGATGCCTCAGGAATTGGTATTGGTGCTGTTCTTATGCAGGAGATGAAGCCCATAGCTTACTTTAGTGAAAAGCTTGGAGGCACCACACTCAATTACCCGACTTACGACAAAGAGCTCTATGCGCTTGTTAGGGCTTTCCAAACTTGGCAACATTATCTTTGGCCCAAGGAGTTTGTTATCCACACAGATCATGAGTCACTCAAGCATCTCAAGGGACAACAAAAGCTGAACAAGAGACACGCCAAGTGGGTTGAATTCATTGAGACATTTCCGTACGTCATTAAGTACAAGAAAGGTAAGGAGAATGTAGTAGCCGATGCTCTTTCTCGGAGGTACGTTCTTTTGAATTCTCTTGAGGTTAAGTTACTAGGATTTGAGCAAATCAAAGAACTGTATGATAGTGATGTTGACTTCAAAGAGACCTATGCTGCTTGTGAAAAATTTGGCGTTGGAAAATACTTTAGGAGTGACGGATTTTTATTTTACGATAATCGCCTATGTGTGCCTAACTCCTCCTTGCGAGATTTGTTTGTCCAAGAAGCTCATGCAGGTGGACTAATGGGACATTTTGGCGTGGCAAAGACGTCGAGTGTGCTACGTGAGCACTTCTTTTGGCCGCACATGCAAAGTGATGTCGAGAAAGCTTGTCAAAGATGTATAACATGTAAGCAAGCTAAATCGACAATCCAGAATCACAGTTTGTATACCCCTCTTCCTATTCCCTTGCATCCTTGGCATGACTTATCCATGGACTTTGTAGTTGGATTGCCTAGGACTAAGACTGGAAAAGATTCGGTATTTGTGGTAGTTGATAGATTCTCTAAAATGGCTCACTTCATACCTTGCCATAAAACCGATGATGCCGTTAATATAGCCGGGTTGTTCTTTAGAGAAGTCATTAGGTTGCATGGAATGCCTAGAACCATTGTATCGGATAGGGATACCAAATTTCTTAGTTATTTTTGGAAAACCCTTTGGTCTAAGTTAGGTACCAAGCTTTGTTTCTCCACCACATGTCACCCACAATCCGATGGCCAAACCGAAGTAGTCAATAGAACCTTATCCACTCTGTTGCGTACAATAATTAAAAAGAACCTTAGGACTTGGGAAGAATGTCTACCTCATGTTGAATTTGCTTACAATCATGCTAGACATTCCGCATCTAAGTATTCACCATTTGAAATTGTTTATGGGTTCAATCCTATCTCACCTTTGGATCTAATGCCTTTACCCGTGAATGAAAGGATAAGTCTTGATGGTAAGAAAAAGGCTGAGCTTGTGAAACAGATCCATGAGAAGGCTCGAAACAACATAGAGCACAAGACCAAGTTGTACGCTAAGCATGCAAACAAGGGCCGGAAGTTTATGGAATTTAAAGAAGGGGACTTGGTGTTGGTTCATTTGAGAAAAGAAAGGTTCCCTAACGAGAGAAAATCCAAGCTTATGCCCAGGATTGATAGTCCATTCGAAATCATCAAGAAAATAACCGACAACGCCTACCAGCTTGATCTCCAAGGTAAGTACAATGTGAGTTCGAGTTTTAATATTACTGATTTGGTTCCTTATTTTGCAGAAGAAACAGATTTGAGGTCAAATCCTTTTCAAGAGGGAGAGGATGATTTGATTATGGCTAGCAAGGAGGAGGAACCAATGCAACATGGAGACGACAATGAGGATCAACGGAAGCAACTTGAACCGGAGCTACAAGGAGCTGAAGATTTATGCATTTCTCCAGGTCCTATCACTCGGTCTAAACAAGAGAAGCTCAAGACCACTTTGCAACATATCCTCAACACCATCTCGGGCAGTTTGGTGTGTGCTAATCCAGCCACATTGGTTGTGATCCAAGCCACCTAAACATTTATCAAGAGAGGTGATATGACTTACACTCTTTTTCTCTTCATTTGGTTTTGTCCCATTGGGTTTTCCAAATAAGGTTTTTAATGAGGTAAGCCATATCACTCACTCATCAGCCTCTTGATAAAGTCTAAGCCCACCTCTATCTCTTATCCAAGTGAAGCAGCCCAAGTCCAATAAGAAGATTCAGCCGAAAACTTGAAGACTTGAAGAGTTATTTTCTTTGTAAAACTTTGGTTTTAATGCTATGTAATTCTCGAGATTTTTCCTTTACTCTTTGGCTGATTTAAACTCTTGTAATGCTTCATTTGTGAGTTATCAAACATCTTTTCATATTCTCAAACTCTCTGAAACTTGTTTGTTCACTCCTTGCTTAATGTGATCGGATCTTCATCCTCACCCAAAGCAAGCCGAAAGTCTTAGGGTCTTTCACAACTCCTAGGAAGTTTCACTTCGATCCACCCCTTGTTCACCACGTCGAGGGTCTTCACCCACGAACAGAGCAAGCTTGAAAGTCCGAAGGTGCTCCATTCCCTTGGAAGTTTCGCAACAACCCCCCAAGACTCATCGGATCCACTCGTTCTTCTTCACCTTTCATCTCTTCCGCGTCACTCACTTTATCACCAATCATCACAACCTCTTGGAGAGCATTCAGGGACTTGATCCTCATCTAGGATCATATCATATATCAACCCTATAAGCAACACCATGGCAGTCAATTACATGCAGATTTTTTGTACTACTCATATATCTAATGCAATCCTTAGCATTGCCCCCTGGTTAGCTCAATCTAAGCATTGACTCGGGCCGTGAACCTAGTCTTCAGTTTGTTTGCAACAATCAATCTCTTTGCATTACATTGCATACATTGCTTTCTAATATGTTCTAACATTTCAAGTAGAGGCTTCTTCCTGGTATTTCGGAGGCTTCTGTTGAAAGACTCACTAAGATTTTTGGCTTGTCATTGCAGCAAGACCCAATCTTAAAGAATGCACGAGACCATGTCATTGGCCTCCTTGTTGTAATGAGTCAAAATCACCTTGATTGTATTTCCTTAACTCTTCCAAGTTATAAGAAACATCACTGATTGTGTAACTTCGTGCTATTTTCCAAAAACATGTGTTCAAATTCTATGTATGTGTTGTTCTTCTTCCATATATCCAGAATGTGTCTTTTGTGCACATGTGATGCTCAGCTTTGGGTTTGTGAAGTTGAACTGCATTCAAAATACCATGTGATAAAAAAAATTGCAGGTTTTATAAGAGTCTTTTTATATAAAATTCAATGTACTCAAAACCGAAAACATACTAAAGAAGATCAATCCTAACCACTATATTTGTAGAAAGGAAAACACACTAAAAGATACTCAACACTGTGGGTTTTGAAATCAAAGATTTTAAACCATAGTTTACTAACTTGCAGGTTTCACATAATCCTTAAAGCATTACAAACAAGACATCAAACTTATTAGAACTGCATGTAGTCTTAATCAGAACTGCATGTTATAATAGCCATCACCAAAACTGCATGTTTTAAAAAGAGATATCAAAACTAATCAAAACTGCAGGTTTTAGAGCATGTACAATGGTTGAGATACCCAAAAGAGTATCTCAACATTAATATATTAATATTTTGATATAATTTAATTATATATTTAATTTTAAATTTTAAAATAAAAAATAAACCAGTAAAAAAGAAACAAGTGGCATGGGAGTCTCTAATTTTGAATCTCTCAAATGAGAGACCATCTCTCCCTCTCTCCTCCACTTGTTAGTTTTTTCATTATTTTTAATGAGGGGTATTTCAATGAGATACCCCATTGAGAATGCTCTTAAAAAGAGATTTCTAATGGTCACGTATGAAATAAAAAATTAAAAAGAGATATCAAAACTCAGGTTTCTAGAAGAGATATCATTACTAGTCAAAACTAATTATAATATATTAAAATGGTCACATATGAAATCACTAACCCAATGCTTGTCAGATATAAGTTTTAAGTTTTTTCATCTCCGACACTTACATTTTTTTCAAATGAGTGACAAACCAGTTCCAATTGTCAATATTCTCCACCTCAACAACTGCCCAAGCAATGAGAAAGATCATTTTTTCTCCATCTCTACTAACCGCAGCCAACAACACTCCTTTAATATCCCATTTGAGGAATGTACCAGTCTAATGATGGGTCTACAAGCTTGTTTCTAACATTTTTTTAATGAGTTAAAATATATATAAAGGTGAGAGAATAATTCTAGGCTTTTAGGTGTTTGTTAGGTATAATTTTATCCATTGAAATATTCAATCCTAGAAGTAAGGAAAATAATGAGTTAAGTCCTAGATGATTTCAGATTGGATTTAGACCATTTCCGGATCATTTTCAGACCGTTTCCAAGCCAATTATGGACCGTTTTTGAACCATTTCTGGACCGTTTCTGGTCCATTTCTAGACCATTTTGGGACCGTATCCGAGCCGTTCTTGGATCCTGGGAATGGTCTTATCTTGGCGGAAATTATTGATCAAAGTATTAAAAGCAAGTACAAGAATCAAGAGACAGCTATCAATCTATGAACCCTAGTTGTTTAGGCAAAAAAATTTCGATTCGTTTAAAGCTCATTGAAAACATGGAATTCAGATGTAGAATAGTCTTTATTGATCAAAGTAAAGAATCAAGAGACATCAATCAATCTATGAATCCTAGTTGTTTTCAGAAATTAATTGTTGTGATCTCGGAGTTTCCGTTGAATCTCTTGCCTTTGCTCTTGATTTCATGGGGAATGCCAAATTTGCATATGAAATTTTTCCATATGAATTTCATTACCTCTTCGCTTGACTTACTCCCTCCGCTTCAACCCACTTTAAAAGTAGTCGGTTACCATGAGAAGAAAAACTTTTTGAGCAGGAGCTTGTGGCACCAACCATGCATAGGGAGGAGCTGGAGGTGGAACAGATTGACAAAATTCTGCTAGCAGAAGACGATCCTAGTAAAAAGGTGAATGTTGGTTCAAAGCTCCTAACTAATATACGTAGGAGACTGATCGACTTTCTTAGATCAAATGCCGACTGTTTTGCTTGATCACATGCTGATATGCCTGGAATTGAACATGAGGTTATTGTGCATCAACTGCAAGTAGATCAGTAATCGATTACTGGTGGATGATCTGGATCTACTTGCAGTTGATGCACAATAACCTTAGGATCAATTCCAGGCATATCAGCATGTGACCAAGAAAAGCTATCGGCATTTGATCTAAAAAAGTCGATCATTCTCCCATGTATATTAGTTGGGAGCTTTGAACCAACATTCACCTCTTTACTGAGATTGTCTTCTGCTAGCGGAATTTCGTCAAGCTGTTCCACCTCCGGCTCCTCCCTATGCACGGCTAGTGGCGGGCTCTATAATTGCTATAACGGTTGACTGTTACCCTTCAAGGTCATTTGGTAGCATAAGCGTGAGTTCTCCTTATTAGAGAGACTCAAAACTAAGCCCAAACCAATATTGAGAAGCCATTAGCCCATATGTTTAGGGTTTTATCAAAAATAGTTTCATATAAATATGCATCTTATGTAAACATTGAATCTTAAGCTAGAGAGTTGATACTTTGAGCAACTCTCCTCTTTCTCCTTATATGTAATCAAATCCAAAATCATTGTGTTCTTGGTGACAATCTAAAATCATCTTGTTTACTTTTACTTGCATCAAATAAAGCTTTACTAAGCTATTTAATTTCAATCTCATTTTCTATATTTCTATCTCTCTTAATAAGCTCATTTCAGCTTGAATCCTAGTAGCTTTGGATTCTTCAACATGGTATCAGAGCTTAGTCGATTGATTTGGGTTTTATTTTCACAAGCTTCCAGCTTATCCTATCTATTTGTCATTTCTCCTTTTTGAAAAAACTTATTCTAAAAAAGAAAAAAAAAATTAGTTTTCCATTGTAGAGTGTGACTACTATTATCACTGCTTGTCTTCTTGAGAGATTGATTATAAAAGAGACTAGGATAGAGGAATAACAACGCAAGTAAAGCCAGAACATTTCTCCAGTTCTGTAACACCACAAATTCAAAGCTTATGTCATGAATCAGTCTTTAGAAAGAAGACATGGAAGTGACCATTTGAGAATATATGCAGATGACATTAAGCATGGACTGAAATCAAGTTTGCTTCCGCATCATCATATCCATTGTAATGTCTCTGTACTTTCATTTGAGACAGAACATGGAGGAATGAATCGTTTAGAGTTAGGATTGGAATCAAAGAAGCGTGAATGATATAGGCCAATATGTTTAGGGTTTTATCACAAATAGTTTCATATAAATATGCATCTTATATAAACATTGAATTTTAATCTAGATAGTTGCCACTTTGAGAAACTCTCCTCTTTCTCCTTACATGTAATCAAATTCAAAATCGTTTTGTTCTTGGTAACAATCTAAAATCATCTTCTTTACTTTTACTTGCATCAAATAAAGCTTTAATAAGCTATTTCATTTAAATCTCATTTTCTATATTTCTATATTTCTTAATAAGCTCATTTAAACTTGAATCATAGTAGCTTTGCATTCTTCAACACTCTTGTTCTCTTAATATTTCTTTTACTCCCCACGGAGTGGGAAATTTGAAGGTTTGGTGGAGAGTTGATGGAATTTCCCCCATGTTATGGATCCAAGGTCCTTCTATGATAACATTGTAAGCTGAAGCACAATTTACCACCAAATTGTTTTTGGTTTATTTACTCCTTCCGCGTACATTGGTAGCGTCACTTCTCCTACGGTTTGCTTCACTGCTCCGCTAAAGCCTACCAGTGGTGTTAATTTAGGAGTGAATCCGGCTTCGTCTAGACCCAATTCCTTATAGGAGCTCATGAAAAGGATGTTGGTTGAACTTCCATTTTCAACTAATACCCTTTTCATTAAGCAATTCGCAATTGTCAGAGGTATGACTAATGCATCATGGTGTGGGGTTAACAAGTTGGCTTCATTGGTCATGAAACTAATAGTGCATTCTTGCATGAACCCTGGCACAATCACTCTTTTGCCGTTGCAATTTTGATGACTCTTGTATTTCTCTTAGCAGCCGAATGGGTTATGCCGCTGATTTCTGAGCCTCTAGTGATAACGTTTATAACTCAATCATGCTTCGAGGTGATGAAGCAGGATCGGATTTAGTAGAAACTTTTTGATCGCATTGATAGTTGTTGCGATTTTGAGCTCTGCTAGATAATAATTCTCTTAAATGCCCTTTTTCAGCAGCTCATTAACCTCCATCCTAAGTGTGATGCAGTCTTCCATACGGTGGCCATGATCATTATGAAATTCACACCACGCTTTTCATCAAGCTTGTCATCGGGGCTTGTAATCGGGGCTTCTCATTTTTGGAGGCTATCACACCTTGTCGCCCATCTCCTTTAGTACGCCAACCAATTCTACATGATGATATGATTATGGCTAGCAAGGAGGAGGAACCAATGCAACATGGAGACGACAATGAGGATCAACGGAAGCAGCTTGAACCGGAGCTACAAGGAGCTGAAGATTTATGCATTTCTCCGGGTCCTATCACTCGGTCTAAACAAGAGAAGCTCAAGACCACTTTGCAACATCTCCTCAACACCATCTCGGGCAGTTTGGTGTGTGCTAATCCAGCCACATTGGTTGTGATCCAAGCCACATAAACATTTATCAAGAGAGGTGATATGACTTACACTCTTTTTCCCTTCATTTGGTTTT
The DNA here is from genome assembly GCA_028015245.1 of Cardamine occulta. Classification (NCBI taxonomy): domain Eukaryota; kingdom Viridiplantae; phylum Streptophyta; class Magnoliopsida; order Brassicales; family Brassicaceae; genus Cardamine; species Cardamine occulta. The sequence goes on along the minus strand of CM051388.1, from coordinate 17,839,872 downwards.
GTCCCATTGGGTTTACCAAATAAGGTTTCTAATGAGGTAAGCCATATCACTCACTCATCAGCCTCTTGATAAAGTCTAAGCCCACCTCTATCTCTTATCCAAGTGAAGCAGCCCAAGTCCAATAAGAAGATTCAGCCGAAAACTTGAAGACTTGAAGAGTTATTTTCTTTGTCAAACTTTGGTTTTAATGCTATGTAATTCTCGAGATTTTTCCTTTACTCTTTGGCTGATTTAAACTCTTGTAATGCTTCATTTGTGAGTTATCAAACATCTTTTCATATTCTCAAACTCTCTGAAACTTGTTTGTTCACTCCTTGCTTAATGTGATCGGATCTTCATCCTCACCCAAAGCAAGCCGAAAGTCTTAGGGTCTTTCACAACTCCTAGGAAGTTTCACTTCGATCCACCCCTTGTTCACCACGTCTAGGGTCTTCACCCACGTACAGAGCAAGCTTGAAAGTCCGAAGGTGCTCCATTCCCTTTGGAAGTTTCTTAACAACCCCCCTAGACTCATCGGATCCACTCGTTGTTCTTCACCTTTCATCTCTTCCGCATCACTCACCTTGTCACCAATCATCACAACCTCTTGGAGAGCATTCAGGGACTTGATCCTCATCTAGGATCATATCAAGTGGTATCAGAGCTGACTCCACGCCAGGTTGTATCTCTTTCGATCTGTGATACCTTTTCACATTCCGATCTGTTTTATCTGCTGACTGTTGGAATTTTCATAAATTCATTTTGTCTGATAAAATCGTGAGATCTGTTTTATCTGCTTTAAAAACGAGTCTAGTATTTGTTAAAAATGATTCTAGAATTTTTGAACATGTTTTGATAATTTTCCGAAGCTGATTTCGTCGAACAGTCACATTTAGAGGTTATCGGAATTTGAACAGTTATTTTCGTGTCAACTTGCTAGAATTGTTTAAAATCATTGGTTAATCCTAAAATCGTGAAACTTGTTGCATTGAAACCATGATTGAGTCTAGTATTTGTTAACATTGTCTCTGGAATTTTTGAACGTAATTTGACATTTTATTCTGATTGATCAAGTCAAACTGTCGATTAGGGTTTCTTGCCAAGTAAGTTTTGTTTTTCTTGTTGTGTTTGAACATTTTACTAGTTTACTTGTTGGAATCTGAACAGGTACCATGGCGGGGACTAACCATGATGAACAAGAGTCTTCCAACTCCAACAAGCAACTTATGGAATCCTTCAAAGCAATGATGGTTGAGAGTATGGCCAATATGAAAGCCGATTTAGAGAGGTCCATCAACAACCGATTCCGAGAACATCAACAACCTGTTATGGAAGAACAACTTAGAAGGAACCTGCGACCTTCTGATGCTGAACACTACTATAGTCAGACTTCTCGATCAAATCGTCCTCGAAGAAGACAGCCAAGAGAAGATCAAACCGCTAGAAATCACCAAACCGTTACTCGAGATTCTTTAGCCGGTGTGAAGATAGAGATTCCGTTTTTCCATGGAACCAGTAAACCTGAAGAATATCTTGAGTGGGAAAAGAGGGTTGAAATTATCTTTGATTGCCGGGAGTTCACTCAAGAGATTAAGGTCAGACTCGCCCCAACCGCATTCAAGGATTATGCTCTCAGTTGGTGGGATCAGTTGGTGACGTCTAGAAGAAGGGCTGGAGATATTCCGGTTGAGACTTGGACCCAACTAAAGATCATTATGAGTTGTCTCTAGTCACTACCACAGAGAACTTCACCTTAGGCTTCGGAATTTGTCTCAAGGAAGTAGATCCGTTGAAGATTATTTCAAAGAAATGGAAACCTTGTTACTTAGAGCCGATATTCAAGAAGACAATGAAGCTACTATGGCCAGATTCATGGGAGGTCTTGACAAAGATATCATTGAGAAACTTGAGGTACATCATTATGTCGAGCTAGAAGAGCTTCTCCACAAAGCTATCATGTTTGAAAAACAACTCAAGAGGAAGAGCTCTAGGCCCGGATACAACTCTACCAAGTTCAGCAAAGATTACAAGCCTAAGGAATCCAAACCGCTTGCCAAACCTAAGATAGACGAGCCTCCGCTCAAGGGAATTGATCAAGGTTCAAGCACCAAAGCTAGAGAAATTCAGTGTTTTAAGTGCAAAGGTTTTGGTCACTACTCCCGTTCATGCTCCAATCAGAGAACCATAGTTATTAGGAACAACGGCGAGATAGACTCAGAAGAAGATCACTCGGAAACTGAACCTTTAGAGGAACCACTTAGAATGCCGGAGTTCGGACAACTCTTGGTCACTAGAAGAACCCTTAGCCTACACATTCAGGCCGAGAAAAATGAGCAAAGAGAAAACCTCTTCCACACTCGTTGCCTAGTTCAAAACAAAGTCTGCAGCCTAGTGATTGATGGTGGTAGTTGTACCAACGTCGCCAGCCAATCTATGGTTGATAAGCTTGGTCTCACAATCACTAAGAGAGCTAAGCCGTATAAATTGCAGTGGCTGAATGATGAGGGAGAATTGGAAGTCAAGAACCAGGTCATAGTTCCTTTGTCTATAGGAAAATATGAAGATGAGGTCTTATGTGATATTTTACCAATGGATGCTGGACATATCTTGCTTGGAAGACCTTGGCAATCTGATCGGAGAGTAATGCACGATGGATTTACTAATAGATACTCGTTTGAGTTTAAGGGCAGAAAGAACATCCTTGTACCTTTAACTCCTCAAGAAGTTCATCTAGATCAAATGGCCTTGAAGAAAAGTAAACCCACTTCCGAAGCCAAGCTCAAAGAACCGGCCAACCTTATGATCACACCTCGACAAGGGAGTTATTCCTCATCCCTCCTTTTTGTGTTTAAAGAATGTTTTAATATTAACCAAATGGTGCAGGAAATTCCTAGCAAAATTCAATTTCTTTTACAGGAATTCCAAGATGTTTTTCCGGAAGAACCTCCCCAAGGTTTGCCACCAATCCGTGGCATTGAACACCAAATCGATTTCCTACCCCGAGCGTCTCTTCCCAATAAACCAGCCTACAGAACCAACCCTTTAGAAACTAAGGAGCTTCAACAACAAGTCACCGAGCTCATGGAGAAAGGACATATCCACGAAAGCATGAGTCCATGTGCCGTACCCGTTTTGCTTGTTCCGAAGAAAGATGGTAGCTGGAGGATGTGTGTCGATTGCCATGCTATCAACAATATCACTGTAAAGTATCGACATCCCATACCTAGATTAGATGATATGCTTGATGAATTGCATGGTTCTTGCATCTTTTCTAAGGTAGATCTTAAAAGTGGATACCATCAAATTAGAATGCAAGAAGGTGATGAATGGAAAACTGCATTTAAAACTAAGCATGGTCTTTATGAATGGTTAGTCATGCCTTTTGGGTTAACAAACGCACCTAGTACTTTCATGAGACTAATGAACCACGTTCTTAGATCATTCATAGGTCGTTTTGTGGTGGTATATTTCGATGACATTTTAATATATAGCCGAAGCTTAGATGAACATGTGGAGCATCTTAGAAAAGTTTTAGAAGTGCTTAGGAAGGAAACCTTGTACGCTAATCTTAATAAATGTACTTTTGGAACGGATAACTTTGTCTTTTTAGGCTTTGTTGTGAGTACAAATGGTATCAAGGTCGATGAAGAGAAGATACGAGCTATCAAAGATTGGCCGAGTCCAAAGACTGTTAGTGAAGTAAGAAGCTTCCATGGGTTAGCCGGTTTCTACAGGAGATTTGTTAAAGACTTCAGCACTTTATCAAGAAGAATGTCGGATTCAAGTGGGAACAAGCTCAAAAGAATGCATTTCAAACTTTGAAAGAGAAGCTAACACATGCCCCGGTTTTATCTCTTCCTAATTTCGATAAAAATTTTGAAATTGAATGTGATACCTCAGGAATTGGTATTGGTGCTGTTCTTATGCAGAAGATGAAGCCCATAGCTTACTTTAGTGAAAAGCTTGGAAGCGCCACACTCAATTACCTGACTTACGACAAAGAGCTCTATGCGCTTGTTAGGGCTTTGCAAACTTGGCAACATTATCTTTGGCCCAAGGAGTTTGTTATCCACACAGATCATGAGTCTCTCAAGCATCTCAAGGGACAACAAAAGCTGAACAAGAGACACGCCAAGTGGGTTGAATTTATTGAGACATTTCCGTACGTCATTAAGTACAAGAAAGGTAAGGAGAATGTAGTAGCCGATGCTCTTTCTCAGAGGTACGTTCTTTTGAATTCTCTTGAGGTTAAGTTACTAGGATTTGAGCAAATCAAAGAACTGTATGATAGTGATGTTGACTTCAAAGAGACCTATGCTGCTTGTGAAAATTTTGGCGTTGGAAAATACTTTAGGAGTGATGGATTTTTATTTTACGATAATCGCCTATGTGTGCCTAACTCCTCCTTGCGAGATTTGTTTGTCCAAGAAGCTCATGCAGGTGGACTAATGGGACATTTTGGCGTGGCAAAGACATCGAGTGTGCTACGTGAGCACTTCTTTTGGCCGCATATGCAAAGTGATGTCGAGAAAGCTTGTCAAAGATGTATAACGTGTAAGCAAGCTAAATCGACAATCCAGAATCACGGTTTGTATACCCCTCTTCCTATTCCCTTGCATCCTTGGCATGACTTATCCATGGACTTTGTAGTTGGATTGCCTAGGACTAAGACTGGAAAAGATTCGGTATTTGTGGTAGTTGATAGATTCTCTAAAATGGCTCACTTCATACCTTGCCATAAAACCGATGATGCCGTTAATATAGCCGGGTTGTTCTTTAGAGAAGTCGTTAGGTTTCATGGAATGCCTAGAACCATTGTATCGGATAGGGATACCAAATTTCTTAGTTATTTTTGGAAAACCCTTTGGTCTAAGTTAGGTACCAAGCTTTGTTTCTCCACCACATGTCACCCACAATCCGATGGCCAAACCGAAGTAGTCAATAGAACCTTATCCACTCTGTTGCGTGCTATAATTAAAAAGAACCTTAGGACTTGGGAAGAATGTCTACCTCATATTGAATTTGCTTACAATCATGCTAGACATTCCGCATCTAAGTATTCACCATTTGAAATTGTTTATGGGTTCAATCCTATCTCACATTTGGATCTAATGCCTTTACCCGTGAATGAAAGGATAAGTCTTGATGGTAAGAAAAAGGCTAAGCTTGTGAAACAGATCCATGAGAAGGCTCGAAACAATATAGAGCACAAGACCAAGTTGTACGCTAAGCATGCAAACAAGGGCCGGAAGTTTATGGAATTTAAAGAAGGGGACTTGGTGTTGGTTCATTTGAGAAAAGAAAGGTTCCCTAACGAGAGAAAATCCAAGCTTATGCCCAGGATTGATGGTCCATTCGAAATCATCAAGAAAATCAACGACAACGCGTACCAGCTTGATCTCCAAGGTAAGTACAATGTGAGTTCGAGTTTTAATATTACTGATTTGGTTCCTTATTTTGCAGAAGAAACAGATTTGAGGTCAAATCCTTTTCAAGAGGGAGAGGATGATATCATTATGGCTAGCAAGGAGGAGGAACCAATGCAACATGGAGACGACAATGAGGATCAACAGAAGCAGCTTGAACCGGAGCTACAAGGAGCTGAAGATTTATGCATTTCTTCGGGTCCTATCTGATATGATCCTAGGTGAGGATCAAGTCCCTGAATGCTTCTCCAAGAGGTTGTGAGAATTGGTGACAAGGTGAGTGATGCGGAAGAGATGAAAGGTGAAGAACGAGGAAGGGATCCGATGAGTTTGGGGGGTTGATGCGAAACTTCCAAAGGAGATGGAGATCCTCTGGACTTTCAGGCTTGCTCTGGACGTGGGTGAAGACCCTAGACGAGGTGAACAAGGGGTGGATCGAGATGAAACTTCCTAGGAGTGTGAAAGATCCTAAGACTTTCGACTTACTTGGTGTGAAGGATGAAGATCCGAACACTTTAAGCAAGGATGAACAAACAAGTTTCAGAGAGTTTTAGAAGTTGAAAAGATGTTTGATAAATCACAAATGAAGCCTTACATGAGTTTAAATCCACAAGAGAGTAAAGGAGAAATCTCGAAAATTACAAGCATTAAAAACCAAAGTTGACAAGAAAAATAACTCTTCATGTTCTTCAAGATTTCGGCTGAACTCTTGTTGGACTTGGGCTGTGCTTCACTTGGATAGTAGATAGAAATGGGCTTAAGCTTTATCAAGAGGCTGATGAGTGAGTGATATGGCTTACCTCATTAAAAACCTTATTTGGAAAACCCATTGGGACAAAACCAAATGAAGGGAAAAAGAGTATAAGTCATATCACCTCTCTTGATAAATGTTTAGGTGGCTTGTATCACAACCAATGTGGCTGGATTAGCACACACCAAACTGCCCGAGATGGTGTTGAGGAGATGTTGCAAAGTGGTCTTGAGCTTCTTTTGTTTAGACCGAGTGATAGGACCCGGAGAAATGCATAAATCTTCAGCTCCTTGTAGCTCCGGTTCAAGCTGCTGCCTTTGCTCCTCTTTAGGCTCTCCATGTTGCATAGGTTCCTCTTCCTTGCTGGCCATAATCATATCATCCTCTCCCTCTTGAAAAGGATTTGACCTCAAATCTGTTTCATCTGCAAAATAAGGAACCAAATCAGTAATATTAAAACTCGAACTCACGTTGTACTTACCTTGGAGATCAAGCTGGTAGGCGTTGTCGTTGATCTTCTTGATGATTTCGAATGGACCATCAATCCTGGGCATAAGCTTGGATTTTCTCTCGTTAGGGAACCGTTCTTTTCTCAAATGAACCAACACCAAGTCCCCTTCTTTAAACTCCATAAACTTTCGGCCCTTGTTTGCATGCTTAGCGTACAACTTGGTCTTGTGCTCTATGTTGTTCCGAGCCTTCTCATGGATCTGTTTCACAAGCTCAGCCTTTTTCTTACCATCAAGAGTTATCCTTTCATTCACGGGTAAAGGCATTAGATCCAAAGGTGAGATGGGATTGAACCCATAAACAATTTCAAAAGGTGAATACTTAGATGCGGAATGTCTAGCATGATTATAAGCAAATTCAACATGAGGCAGACATTCTTCCCAAGTCCTAAGGTTCTTTTTAATTATAGAACGCAACAGAGTGGATAAGGTTCTATTGACTACTTCGGTTTGGCCATCGGATTGTGGGTGACATGTGGTGGAGAAACAAAGCTTGGTTCCTAACTTAGACCAAAGGGTTTTCCAAAAATAACTAAGAAATTTGGTATCCCTATCCGAAACAATAGTTCTAGGCATTCCATGCAACCTAACGACTTCTCTAAAGAACAACCCAGCTATATTAACGGCAGCGTCGGTTTTATGGCAAGGTATGAAGTGAGCCATTTTAGAGAACCTATCAACTACCACAAATACCGAATCCTTTCCAGTCTTAGTCCTAGGCAATCCTACTACAAAATCCATGGATAAGTCGTGCCAAGGATGCAAGGGAATAGGAAAAGGGGTATACAAACGGTGATTCTGAATTGTCGATTTAGCTTGCTTACACGTTATACATTTTTGACAAGCTTTTTCGACATCACTTTGCATGTGCGGCCAAAAGAAGTGCTCACGTAGCACACTTGAAGTCTTTGCCACGCCAAAATGTCCCATAAGTCCACCTGCATGAGCTTCTTGAGCAAACAAATCTCGCAAGGAGGAGTTAGGCACACATAGGCGATTTTCGTAAAATAAGAATCCATCACTCCGAAAATATTTTCCAACGCCAAATTTTTCACATGCAGCATAGGTTTCTTTGAAGTCATCATCACTAGCATATAGTTCTTTGATTTGTTCAAACCCTAGTAACTTAACCTCAAGAGAATTCAAGAGAACGTACCTCCGAGAAAGAGCATCGGCTACTACATTCTCCTTACCTTTCTTGTACTTAATGACGTACGGAAATGTCTCGATGAATTCAACCCACTTGGCGTGTCTTTTGTTCAGCTTTTGTTGTCCCTTGAGCTGCTTGAGAGACTCATGATCTGTGTGGATAACAAACTCCTTGGGCCAAAGATAATGTTGCCAAGTTTGCAAAGCCCTAACAAGCGCATAGAGCTCCTTGTCGTAAGTCGGGTAATTGAGTGTGGCATCTCCAAGCTTTTCACTAAATTAAGCTATGGGCTTCATCTCAGTGATATTGTTGATAGCACGGAAATCGACACACATCCTCCAGCTACCATCTTTCTTCGGAACAAGCAAAACGGGTACGGCACATGGACTCATGCTTTCGCGGATATGTCCTTTCTCCATGAGCTCGGTGACTTGTCGTTGAAGCTCCTTAGTTTCTGTAGGGTTGGTTCGGTAGGCTGGTTTATTGGGAAGAGACGCTCCGGGTAGGAAATCGATTTGGTGTTCGATGCCACAGATTGGCGGCAAACCTTGGGGAGGTTCTTCCGGAAAAACATCTTTGAATTCCTGTAAAAGATATTGAATTTTGCTAGGAATTTCCTGCACAGTTTGGTTAGTATTAAAACATTCTTTAAACACAAAAAGGAGGGAAGAGGGGTAACTCCCTTGTCGAGGTGTGATCATAAGGTTGGCCGGTTCTTTCAGCTTGGCTTCAGAAGTGGGCTTACTTTTCTTCAAGGCCATTTGATCTAGATGAACTTCTTGAGGAGTTAAAGGTACAAGGATGTTCTTTCTGCCCTTAAACTCGAACGAATATCTATTAGTAAATCCATCGTGCATGACTCTTCGATCAGATTGCCAAGGTCTTCCAAGCAAGATATGTCCAGCATCCATTGGTAAAATATCACATAGGACCTCATCTTCATATTTTCCTATGGACAAAGGAACTATGACCTGGTTTTTGATTTCCAATTCTCCCTCATCATTAAGCCATTGCAGCTTATACGGCTTAGCTCTCTTAGTGATCGTAAGTCCGAGCTTATCAACCATGGACTGGCTCGCGACGTTGGTACAGCTACCTCCATCAATCACTAGGCTGCAGACTTTCTTTTGAACTAGGCAACGAGTGTGGAAGAGGTTTTCTCTTTGCTCATTTTTCTCGGCCTGAATGTGTAGGCTAAGGGTTCTTCTAGTGACCAAGAGTTGTCCGAACTCCAGCAATCTAAGTGGTTCCTCTAAAGGTTCAGTTTCCGAGTGATCTTCCTCTGAATCTATCTCGCCGTTGTTCCTAATAACTATGGTTCTCTGATTGGAGCATGAACGGGAGTAGTGGCCGAAACCTTTGCACTTAAAACACTGAATTTCTTTAGCCTTGGTGCTTGATCCTTGATCAATTCCTTTGAGCGGGGGCTCGTCTATCTTAGGCTTGGCAAGCGGTTTGTAATCCTTAGGCTTGTAGTCTTTGCTGAACTTGGTAGAGTTGTATCCGGGCCTAGAGCTCTTCCTCTTGAGTTGTTTTTCAAACATGATAGCTTTGTGGAGAAGCTCTTCTAGCTCGACATAATGGTGTACCTCCAGCCTCTCAATGATGTCTTTGTCAAGACCTCCCATGAATCTGGCCATAGTAGCTTCATTGTCTTCTTGAATATCGGCTCGGAGTAACAAGGTTTCCATTTCCTTGAAATAGTCTTCAACGGACCTACTGCCTTGAGACAAGTTGCGAAGCTTAAGGTGAAGCTCCCTGTGGTAGTGACTTGGTACAAACCTTTTCCTCATAATGATCTTTAGTTGAGTCCAAGTTTCAACCTGTATATCTCCAGCTCTTCTTCTAGTCGTTACCAACTGATCCCACCAGCTTAGAGCATAATCCTTGAATGCGGTTGGGGCGATTCTGACCTTAATCTCTTGAGTAAACTCCCGGAAATCAAAGATAATCTCTACCCTTTTTTCCCACTCAAGATATTCTTCAGGTTTACTGGTTCCATGAAAAGACGGAATTTCTATCTTCACACCGGATAGTGGATCTCGAGTAGCGGTTTGGTGATTTCTATCGGTTTGATCTTCTCTTGGCTGTCTTCTTCGAGGACGATTTGATCTAGAAGTTTGACTGTAGTAATGCTCAGCATCAGAAGATCGTGGGTGCCTCCTAAGTTGTTCTTCCATAACAGGTTGTTGATGTTCTCGGAATCGGTTGTTGATGGACCTCTCTAAATCTGCTTTCATATTGGCCATATTCTCAACCATCATTGCTTTGAAGGACTCCATAAGTTGTTTGTTGGAGTTAGAAGACTCTTTCTCATCATGGCTAGTCCCCGCCATGGTACCTGTTCAGAATCCAACAAATAAACTAGTGAAATGTTCAAACACCACAAGAACAACAAAACTTATTTGCCAAGTAACCCTAATCAACAGTTTGACTTGATCAATCAGAATAAAATGTCAAATTACGTTCAAAAATTCCAGAAACAATTTAAACAAATACTAGACTTAATCATGGTTTCAATGCAACAAGTTTCACGATTTTAGGATTAACCAATGATTTTAAACAATTCTAGCAAGTTACACGAAAATAACTGTTCAGATTCTGATAACCTCTAAATGTGACTGTTCGACTAAATCAGGTTTGGAAAATTATCAAAACATGCTCAAAAAATTCTAGAATCAATTTTAACAAATACTAGACTCTTTTTTGAAGCAGATTCAACAGATCTCACGATTTTATCAGACAAGACGAATTTATGAAAATTCCAACAGTCAACAGATAATACAGATCGGGATATGAAAAGGTATATCAGATCGGAAGAGATACAACCTGGCGTGGAGTCAGCTCTGATACCACTTGATATGATCCTAGGTGAGGATCAAGTCCCTGAATGCTTCTCCAAGAGGTTGTGAGAATTGGTGACAAGGTGAGTGATGCGGAAGAGATGAAAGGTGAAGAACGAGGAAGGGATCCGATGAGTTTGGGGGGTTGATGCGAAACTTCCAAAGGAGATGGAGATCCTCTGGACTTTCAGGCTTGCTCTAGACGTGGGTGAAGACCCTAGACGAGGTGAACAAGGGGTGGATCGAGATGAAACTTCCTAGGAGTGTGAAAGATCCTAAGACTTTCGACTTACTTGGTGTGAAGGATGAAGATCCGAACACTTTAAGCAAGGATGAACAAACAAGTTTCAGAGAGTTTTAGAAGTTGAAAAGATGTTTGATAAATCACAAATGAAGCCTTACATGAGTTTAAATCCACAAGAGAGTAAAGGAGAAATCTCGAAAATTACAAGCATTAAAAACCAAAGTTGACAAGAAAAATAACTCTTCATGTTCTTCAAGATTTCGGCTGAACTCTTGTTGGACTTGGGCTGTGCTTCACTTGGATAGTAGATAGAAATGGGCTTAAGCTTTATCAAGAGGCTGATGAGTGAGTGATATGGCTTACCTCATTAAAAACCTTATTTGGAAAACCCATTGGGACAAAACCAAATGAAGGGAAAAAGAGTATAAGTCATATCACCTCTCTTGATAAATGTTTAGGTGGCTTGTATCACAACCAATGTGGCTGGATTAGCACACACCAAACTGCCCGAGATGGTGTTGAGGAGATGTTGCAAAGTGGTCTTGAGCTTCTTTTGTTTAGACCGAGTGATAGGACCCGGAGAAATGCATAAATCTTCAGCTCCTTGTAGCTCCGGTTCAAGCTGCTGCCTTTGCTCCTCTTTGGCGTCTCCATGTTGCATAGGTTCCTCTTCCTTGCTGGCCATAATCATATCACTATCACTCGGTCTAAACAAGAGAAGCTCAAGACCACTTTGCAACATCTCCTCAACACCATCTCGGGCAGTTTGGTGTGTGCTAATCCAGCCACATTGGTTGTGATCCAAGCCACCTAAACATTTATCAAGAGAGGTGATATGACTTACACTCTTTTTCCCTTCATTTGGTTTTGTCCCATTGGGTTTTCCAAATAAGGTTTTTAATGAGGTAAGCCATATCACTCACTCATCAGCCTCTTGATAAAGTCTAAGCCCACCTCTATCTCTTATCCAAGTGAAGCAGCCCAAGTCCAATAAGAAGATTCAGCCGAAAACTTGAAGATTTGAAGAGTTATTTTCTTTGTCAAACTTTGGTTTTAATGCTATGTAATTCTCGAGATTTTTCCATTACTCTTTGGCTGATTTAAACTCTTGTAATGCTTCATTTGTGAGTTATCAAACATCTTTTCATATTCTAAAACTCTCTGAAACTTGTTTGTTCACTCCTTGCTTAATATGATCGGATCTTCATCCTCACCCAAAGCAAGCCGAAAGTCTTAGGGTCTTTCACAACTCCTAGGAAGTTTCACTTCGATCCACCCCTTGTTCACCACTTCTAGGGTCTTCACCCACGTACAGAGCAAGCTTGAAATTCTGAAGGTGCTCCATTCCCTTTGGAAGTTTCGCAACAACCCCCCAAGACTCATCGGATCCATTCGTTGTTCTTCACCTTTCATCTCTTCCGCATCAGTCACCTTGTCACCAATCATCACAACCTCTTGGAGAGCATTCAGGGACTTGATCCTCATCTAGGATCATATCACATGAGAGATTGTAAGGTTATTGATGTCGGCCATGTTGATGACTGATGTTTCTTGCTCTCTGTTCTGCTTAATGGACGATGACCACTTCTATTGTCATTTCTACTGTTGGTGTTTTCACTTCGAGGCCTTTTATAGGGTCAATTATCCCTTGTCATTCAATCATTACTTGCCACGTGGGACTCAGAATGTGGAGAATATCAACAATGATATGCTTGATCTTCTTCCCATTTTATTTGTGCCTAAGCCTTGGAGAGCACATCTTCCATAGTTCTGCATTGGTATTTTGTCAGCTCCTTGTATAGATCTCTGTCAGGGAGTAGTCCCCTTTTGAATGCCGAGATGGCAGTAGACATATTTCAGTATGGTATGGATACCTTCTCTTTGTTGACATGTCCAATATATGCCTACAATGACTCTTCTTTTTTCTGCCACTACAAGAAAACAGCGTTTTACCGACTACATGTAGCGACTATCTATTTAGTCACTACTCAGCGACTATTTTGCGACTAATAATATGTAGTCGTCAAGCAGTCGCTATATAGCGACTATTGAAGTTAATCGGTAAATTAATTGAAATTTAGCTACTAATTTATGACTATTCTGCAGACGGAAAATATTTTTTAGTATTTAGTCGCTAATTGGGTGACTATTATGCGACTCGCCGACGGAGTGGCATAATAGTCGCCGATAAGTCGTAATATACCGGAAGGTAAATGCACGTGTTATACGTTGTTGGGTTGGTGTACCGGTTTTATGCGATTACATCGGGTAGTCGCTATTGAGTTGCATAGTAGTCACCTATTAGTCGTTATATATCGGTGGGAAAAAACACGTGTTATACGTTGTTGCGTTGGTGTACCGGTTTTATGCGACTACAAAGAATTGTCGCTTGTTAGTCACATAATAGTCGCTATTCAATCGCCAAAAAGTATATATAAGCAAAATTCACCCATTTCGTCCCCTCATTCCTAGAAACACCAAATCAAAGTTCTTCACGAAAATTTTAGTTTTATAATGTCGGGAAATCACAATTATACTAATTTTTGGGAGTGGATGTATAAGAGGATCGATGATGAGACGGGAAATTTCTCGGCAGAGTTCAGAATGGGGGTGGATCAATTTATGACTTTTGCAAATAGCCAGCCCTTAGCACAGAGTAATGGCGGTAAGTTTTTCTGCCCTTGTAGTGTTTGCAAGAATGATAAGTTTATCCCGGGGAGAAGAATTTGGAATCATCTTTATAGTAGAGGATTTATGCCGGATTATTATGTTTGGTATAAGCATGGAGAAGAAATCAATATGGATTTAGGAACAAGTTATGTTGATACGATGTATATAAGTGGGAATGAAGAAGTGGGTAATGTAGTAGAAGATAGATATGTGGATATGGTGATGATCCATTTCGTTATAACATGAGTTTTGATGATAACTATCATCAGGATGATAGTTATCAGAATGTAGAAGAACCGCTTCTTAACCATTCAAATAAATTCTACAACTTATTAGAAGGTGCAAAAAATCCATTATACGATGGTTGTCGAGAATGTCAGTCGCAGTTATCCTTAGCTGCTCGAGTCATGCAAAATAAGGCAGATCATAATATGAGTGAACAATTAGTGGATTCGTTTTACGAAATCTTGACTAAGTATTTACCAGAGGGAAACCAGGTGACCGGTTCACATTACGAGACAGAAAAATTGATGCGCAATTTAGGCCTTCCATATCATACAATTGATGTTTGTATTAACAATTGTATGATTTTATGGAAAGATGATGAAAAGGAAGATAAATGTCTATTTTGTGGTGCAAAAAGATGGAAGCCTAAGGACGACCGGCGTAGAACAAAAGTACAATATAGTCGTATGTGGTATCTACCTATTGGTGATTGATTGAAGAGAATGTATCAGAACGAGAAGACTGCAGCGGCAATGAGATGGCATGCCGAGCACCAATCAAAGGAGGGAGAAATGTGTCATCCTTCTGATGCAGCGAAGTGGAGATATTTTCAAGATTTAAATCTCCATTCTGCCGAAAAGCCCCGTAATGTTTATCTTGGATTATGTACCGATGGGTTCAATCCATTTGGCATATCTAATAATCATTAGCCTGTGATCTTGACTCTATATAATTTACCCCCTCATATGTGCATGAATATAGAGTACTTGTTTCTTACAATTCTCAATTATGGGCCAAATCATCCGCAAGCTAGTCTTGATATCTTCCTCCAACCTCTTATTGAGGAGTTAAAAGAGTTGTATCCTCGAATCAAAATTTTAATCTAAAAGCAGTGTTGATGTCGACGATAAGTGACTTTCCGGCGTATAGCATGTTATCAGGATGGACAACCCATGGTAAATTATCTTGTCCAGTTTGCATGGAAGATACGAAGGCTTTTTATCTACCAAATGGAAGGAAGACGTGTTGGATTGATTGTCACCGAAGATTTCTTCCTTATGGTCATCCACTTAGGAGGAATAAAAAAGACTTTTTGAAGGGAAAAGATGCTTCGAGATATATGAGTAGTACAAAAAATCTGCATGTAATTGACTGCCATGGTGTTGCTTATAGGGTTGATATAGTTGCAAGAACTTGTCGATGCGGGATGTGACAATTGAATGGTATACCATGCATTCATGTTATATGTGTTATCACATCATTAGAGCACGTGGCTGAGACTATCTCTATGAGTATTATACCACTCAAAAGTGGCGAGAAACATATGGCAGCAACATTGAACCTGTTGAAGATATGAAATTGTGGCCAAGGCTGAATAGGCTACCTATTTTGCCACTACCTATGAGATCACACAGTCGGGACAGAGAGTAATCACACTAGACATATAATAAAGGGAAGTTAACCAGCGATGGTTGTGTTCTGATTTGCTCACGTTGTAAACAAGAAGGCAATAAAAAGAGATGGTGCAATAATAAAAAGAGTCTTTGACTGGTGAGCAAGTTTATTCCAAGCGCTTGAATGGTGTCAATCCACCAAAAACAAAAGACGTTGGTGGAAACGGTCACGACAAGAAGAAACTAGGCTATGGGAAGCAACATAACTTACACAAGGAAAGCATATTCTGGGAGCTGCCGTACTGGAAAGACCTCAATCTCCGACATAATCTTGATGTGATGCATATAGAGAAGAATTTTTTTGACAACATCATGAATACTCTTTGTCGTGTGAAGGGTAAATCAAAAGAGAACATCATGTCAAGATTGGATATAGAACAATTCTGTTTGCGGCCACACTTACATATTGATAGTGAGGGTGAAGCTCCTTTCCCAGACTTCATATTGACAGAAGAAGCCAGAACAAGTTTACTGGAATGTGTGAAACATGCGGTTAAATTCCCAGATTGTTATTCTTCAGACTTAGCTGGTTGTGTTGATATGGAGAATGAAAAATTTTCAGGCATGAAGAGTCATGACTGCCATGTTTTTATGGAGCGGCTACTTCCATTTATCCTTGCTGAACTCCTAGACCGAAACGTCCACCTTGCGTTATCAGGTACTAATTACTTACTGCTTTTTCGATTATGGTAAATATAATTATAGTAACCTAATGCAGTTTAATTAATTTGAATATCTTGTAGGGGTTGGAGCATTTTTTCTGAGACTTATGTTCGAGAACTTTGCTTAAAAGTCGCGTTCAAATTCTAAAACAGAACATAGTTTTAATCCTATGCAATTAGGAGAAGATCTTCCCACCATCATTTTTCGATATGATGGAGCACCTGCCTATACATCTCCCCTATGAAGCTGAATTAGGAGGCCCTGTCCAATATAGGTGGATGTATCCTTTTGAAAGGTTTTTCAAAAAGTTGAAAGGAAAAGCAAAAGAACAAAAGATATGCGGCATGATAAATTGTTGACTCATATATCAATGACGAGATTGCTTATTTCTCAGAGCACTACTTTGCCGCGAATATAAAAATGAAATCAAGGTAAATTCTAAATTAATCAAAGTAAGATAGACACATGTTATCTATTTTAATGTAAATTACTTTTGATTGGTCAGGTTAACAAGATTCGATGAAGGTGAAGCTCCCATATATCATGTCCCCGGAGTACCTTATATATTTACTCACATCGGCCGTCCAAGTGGAGAGATGAATGAAATATGGCTTTCAGAAAAAGACTATCAATGCGCACATGCATATGTTTTACGAAACTGTGACTATTTTAAGCCAATTAAGAGGTATATAAGTTGACATTGCTTACTTTTCACTCATTGATCAGGTTTTAATCCACTATGATTTCTCATATATTTGTGTTGGTTTTCTATAGTATGTTCGAGGATTTTATTTCTGCAAAATATGCAGGACTTACGGAAAAAGAACTCTCCGTGAAAAGAGCTGACGCATATCATTTATGGGTGAAAGAATATGTATGTCTAAACAATATTCATAGCAATATATCTATACATATATATATATATATATATTTAATGATATTGTTTATATATATGCAGGTTACGTACTGGAACGCCACAAATCCATTTCCTACTTGGGTTCAAGAGATAGTGCATGGACCTTTGAATAAGGTTAAGACCTGGCCAATGTATTTTACAAGAGGTTATTTGTTTCATACACAGAATCATGGCGCGGGACGAAAGACATGTAACTATGGAGTATGTCTTAAAAGTCAAAACTACACGAATGCATCTGATGAAGCGGATTTCTATGGGACCTTAACATATATCATAGTACTCGAGTATGAGGGGATGGTCAATTTGAGAATCACACTTTTTAAGTGTAAATGGTATGACCCTGTTACCGGTAGAGGCACTCGAAGGAGTAATGGTGGCGTTGTAGATGTCCTTTCATCGAGAAAATACAATAAATACGAACCATTTATTCTAGGTACAAATTTCAATATTATATATATATATATAAACATGTGCATAACTTCAATTAATATACATGTTGTTATATATTGCAAACAGCCTCTCAAGCGGATCAAGTTTGTTATATTCCATACCCATACACAATGAAACCAAAGCACTAGTGGCTCAATGTTCTAAAAGTGAATCCGAGGGGAAACATTTTAGGAGAATATGAAAACAAAGAACCAACTCTTCTGCAAACAGAAAATGATGATGTTGTATTGATGACTACAATTGAAGATCCTGTAGTCGACAATTTGGTACAGGGAATAAACCCAATAAACCTTGATTACGATGTCGAAGATGCAGAACCAGAAGATGAATTCTAGTATAATTTATCGTCTTCCGATGAAGATCCTGAAGACGAAGAACCCTACTAATTAATTATGTTACATGTTTATTTCATGTTAATTATGTAACTTCATAAATTTTGTCTATTAGTAATATTTTTAATAATTTCTAACAATTTTTATTTTAATTTCTAATAATGTCTGTTAATTATGTTAATTATAAAAACACATAAGATTCTTATCAAATAATTAATTAGTAAGATTTTTAAATTAAAATGAAAACTCTAATTAAAAAAAAACTTGAATTATATTTCCCTAATTTTTGTAATTAATAAACCAATAATTAAAAAAAGGGAAAATACCATTAAAAACCTTTTTGAACACTTAAACTTCAAACCTAAATTGTTTTTAAAAAATTTTTTAAAAATAAAAAAAATTTTTTTTTTTTAAATTTAAATTCTAAACCATTAACAAAAAACAATTTATTTTGTTAAACAATTATTATTTTTCAATTTAATTAGAAAAAACAAAAAAAAAATCATAACGAAAAAACTAAAATTAAGTAAAAATAAAATAAAACAAAAAATAATATATTTTTAAAAAATGTTAACATAATAAAAATAATATTTTTATTATTAACAATAAAAATTATCTTCTCTAAGTAAAAATTATTAAACAAAAACGAATACTACATTAATTAAATGTTATATTTACAATAATAAAAATATTAATTTTTTTACCAACCACATATTAATATTAAAAACTCATTCCATAATTGATAGTATAAACTGGAAGAAAAATGCTTACAAACGTAGTTTCACAAAATAATAACACTGTTATATTAAAAATATATATTAAGAAAATAGTTTTTATTTAGATAAAATAAGTTTTATTATAATATTGAAATTTAATATTATAATAAATTAATTTATTTTTCTTTTCTTATTTGTTAGCATTATTAATGGTAAATATTATTTTTATTATGTTAACATTTTTTAAAAAAATATTATTTTTTGTTTTATTTTATTTTTACTTAGTTTTAGTTTTTTTCGTTATGATTTTTTTAGTTTTTTCTAATTAAATTGAAAAATAATAATTGTTTAACAAAATAAATTGATTTTTGTTAACTGTTAGATGTTGACCTAACAACCCAACCTTACCATTTTAGATTATTTGAAGGTTTGTTTGGAAAAAACAATTTAGTTGGAGGTTTTAAGAAACACAAAAATGGATTTAAAAACGTTCAAAATTTTATAGATTTTCCCTTAAAAAAAACTAATTAAAAAAAAAAACCTATCTACACGACAAAAAAAAAACCACAAAAACCCTATCTTCTTCTTCTTCGATCCCCTTCTATTTCCTCTTGCCCCTTCTATCTCCTCTACGATTCCCTGCTTCTATTTCCTTGTAGATCTCTTCAAAACAACAAACCTCTTCCATTACTTCTTCCAATCTTCACTTCCCATCTTCCAATTGAAAGCATATTTCCTCTTTTCTCTTCAATTTCAAAACCCTAATCTACAACTGCCATGCCTCCTAAGCAAAATCAGAGGAGAAAAACTGTTCCTAATGTGTCTCAGAGACCTGGAGGCACCAACCCCTCCACTACTCCTTCACGAAGACCCAACCCTCTACCCTCCCAATACAATTTCACACCAGCGGCCGAAGCTCCTCCTACTCACTCGCCTCAAGGTCAAGTCCCCTTTGTAGCTCAACAGTTTACTACAGCACCACACGTAGGGAGTTATCCACCGCCACAAAAACTCTTCCAATCCATTCCTCCTCAAAATCGTGAAGAATTTGCCACTCCCTTGGCTGAAGAAATCCAAAACAATCCTCCTCCTCAATCCACTCCACTGCAGGACCCTCAAGGCTCTCAACCTCATAACTCTCATGGTCAGAGTCATCCTTCTTCACAAGGAAACAACTTTGATGAAGATGAATCAGTTCTGCTGGATCTTGAGGAGGATACACTTAGGGCTCTCAACGCTCTGCTTCGGGTGCCAGACCGGGATAGGTTCACCACCCTCCTCTCTCCCACACCAACACCAAACTCTACTTGGTATGTTTTCTAATCTCATTGCTTCTGCTTTGTCTTCTCCTTGCGATTTTCCACTGTAAAAAATTGATGCTTTGGTTTGGTTCTTTAGTATTAGATAAGCATATATAATTAATTGGTAATGTATCTGATATTGATTTATAAATGTACAGTAAACTGGGTTAGGTACTAATCTAAAATTGCTTGTTGACTATATATCTTAAAAGTTTGAATATAAAGAACATTTCCGAGATAATCAAAGTAGAGGAAGACAGGAAGTGATTCCACTGAGTCCCTACTTAATCATTGTATTTTGGATTAGTGTAACTTTTCTCGTAATAAGTTGACTATACCTCTAATTAATTTGATTTTGCACATACGATTGCAGTTAAACAGAAAATAGAAGTAATTAACACAAGTGCTTAGCTTAGGTAGAACACCACCACTTTATATGACGACACACTTAATCGTATGTGTATTTGCAATTATGTAACATGATAGTATAGACTCCGATTGTATATGTGTATATATTTATCATATTTCTAAAAGAGTATATAAGTAAAATGCTTTGGTATCATGTTTTTTACATTCTTTGTTAGTTGTAAATTTTTCAATTCAATTTTTTTTTGTCGCAATATGCAAGCTTGAATTTGTCTAGCACAATTCATTAAGTTACAAGGCAAAATCAGGTGTGTGGCACGATGACATCCATCAAACTTAAAATTTTGAATATCTGGCAAGTATATTATAAACAGAAAAATGTGTTTTGTCTTTTCTTTTCACGAAATATCAAACAAAATTTGTTGCAAATAGGATGCATCGAATCATTAGAAGCCAAATTTTATTTTTAATTTTTATTTATCCCAATGAGATATCAATAGCATATACTTCAGACCCTATAGTATGATTGAAATCATTTTCTTATTACACTTCTTTAGCTAATGCCAAAAAATATTAGATTTCAGTTTCATTCAGCGTTTTTATGTTTGTTTCTCTCCTTTGCTCTCTGTTTTTTGCTGCCACTCATACACACTGTCTATTATCTTAGTGTAGCATATACACTAGGCCCTGTCTTATTAATGCTGCTTGCTTCATTGTATTTGCAGGTTTACTAGGGACAAAGGATCAAAACTAGTTTGGGCTATTACTAAAGTGTTTACAAACAAATTTGATGGTCCCTACTATACTTGGTTTGATGTGCCTCGAGAGAGACAAGAAAGATATTTCCTTGAGTTTGCGGTACAGTTTTTCTGTCCTATTGACTTCACATATAGATTTACATGTATTGTTTATACTAATATCATTGTATTCTCTTTGTTTTGTAGAAAACCCACACCTGGGATCCCTTAATAATAGGGACATTTTGAGAGGATCTGTCAATGCCGGATGAAAGACATGGTTAGTGGCGTGAGGGGTACTCGAAAGCGACCTAATTGGATCAACAAAACTATCTGGGAAACGATGTGCGCGTACTGAGATACTGAAGAAGCAAAGAAAAGAAGTCAAATCTATTCTGATGCTCGTATGTCTGAATGTGATGGTCTCGGTCCTCACGTCCACTTATCTGGGCCGAAGTCGTACAACCAAATCCAACAAGACTTGGTTAGTAAATTCTATATTTTTGTTATTTCTTTGTCTAACATCTTTGCAAGTTTAACATTGTTTATATTATAACATTGTAGGAAGAGGAATTGGGAAGACCAGTTAATCTTGGTGAGGTTTTCATCAAGACACATACAAGGCCAGATGGTACGTATGTTGATCTAAAGGTAGAGAAAATCGCTCAAACTTATGCGAAGAACGTCCAAGAGAAGTTGGCTGAGCTCGAGGCAGAGGCATCTACTCTTTCAGACTGTGCTTCACGAGCTCACGACCTCACAGTAGATGATTATACAACCATCTTTCTTCAGGTCAAGTCACATTTTACACATTCCACATTTATTTCCTTGGATTAGATGTTCAGATTGATTGATGAGGTGTTAATGATATGTTTGCTCTTATTGTTTCTTGATATGATCCTAGGTGAGGATCAAGTCCCTGAATGCTTCTCCAAGAGGTTGTGATGATTGGTGACAAGGTGAGTGATGCGGAAGAGATAAAAGGTGAAGAACAAGAGTGGATCCGATGAGTCTTTGGGGGATTGTTGCGAAACTTCCAAAGGGATGGAGATCCTTTGGACTTTCAGGCTTGCTCTGGACGTGGGTGAAGACCCTAGACGAGGTGAACAAGGGGTGGATCGAGATGAAACTTCCTAGGAGTGTGAAAGATCCTAAGACTTTCGGCTTACTTGGTGTGAGGACGAAGATCCGATCAATTTAAGCAAGGATGAACAAACCAGTTCCAGAGAGTATAAGAATATGAAAAGATGTTTGATAACTCACAAATGAAGCATTACAAGAGTTTAAATCAGCCAAAGAGTAAAGGGAAATCTCGAAAAATACATAGCATTAAAACCAAAGTTTGAACAAAAAAAATGACTCTTCAAGTCTTCAAGTTTCATTTGAATATCTTTGTTAGACTTGGGTGCTTCACTTGGATAAGAGATAGAGGTGGGCTTAAGCTTTATCAAGAGGTTGAGGAGTGAGTGATATGGCTTACCTCATTAAAAACCTTATTTGGAAAACCCATTGGGACAAAAACCAAATGAAGGAAAAAGAGTGTAAGTCATACCACCTCTCTTGATAAATGTTTAGGTGGCTTGGATCACAACCAATGTTCTTTGGATTAAGACACACCAAACTGCCCGAGATGGTGTTGAGGAGATGTTGCAAAGTGGTCTTGAGCTTCTCTTGTTTAGACCGAGTGATAGGACCCGGAGAAATGCATAAATCTTTAGCTCCTTGTAGCTCCGGTTCAAGCTTGCCTTTGCTCCTCTTTTGTCGCCCTCTCGTCATAGGTTCCTCCTCCTTTTGGCCATAATCATATCATCCTCTCCCTCTTGAAAAGGATTTGACCTCAAATCTGCTTTTCCGCAATATAAGGAACCAAATCAAGAATATTAAAACTCGAACTTACATGGTACTTACATTGGAGATCAAGTCGGTAGGCGTTGTCTAGTTGTTCTTTAGCTCCCGCTCCTCGGGTTTAAGTCGTTGATTAGTTCCAAGCTCCAAGCTATCCATGCTATCCATCCTCAAATCCGAACAATCGCAAGGAAAAAGATTAAATTAGAATATTTGAAGTAAGTCGGAATATACTCACCTTGCAAGCAGATTTTGTAGGAATGGATCTGTTCTATGACTCGAAGTGAACAATATCCTTCTTGCATTAGTTTGAACTCCTCTTGGTTCGCAAAACGTTTCTCCTTCATACTGAATCCAAAACTGGTAACCAATCTCAAAGTTCTTAATATTCTCCTCTTCGTTTTCTTGGCTTTTGATGCTCTATGTCTAGCAAACGCTCCTTTGGTTTAAGAACAATTTGAACAACAGTTTTCTTAAGCCAAACATGGTAGAGCCACGTCCTAGGTGCATGAAAATTTAGCTCTCCATCCCAGTATATCCTCAGATCCTCACAACAAAGACTCGAGACAAGAGATCATAGGTGCAAAGAATATAGTCATTCCGACTAGCACACAATTTATTACTTAGATCATCTAAAACAGATTTCAAAGGTTCAATATGATCATCTAAGTGTTTATTAAAATTAGAATGCTATCATAACAAACAATTTCTCCAAAGAATAATTCAAAGATTGGGTGAAGCACTAGCAAAATTAGAGAAATTAGCAATATCTATGAGCACATAATTTCTATTAGGTTCACACATTTTATCAAACAAAAATCCTCCATGCCTAAAGAATTTCTTATGCTCAAATTTCTCACAATAATGAATCACATCTTTAAAATCAACAGTTGACATATAAATCTCTTTGATGTGTTCATATTCTAGCAACTTAGATTTAGGAACAAAAAGAAATGCATACCTTGGAACTGTTGCATCGTGCACAACAATTTCCTTACCTATCTTGTTTCCCATGTCATAAGGAAATGCTTCAACGGGTGCTCTCGGATCAAAGACGATATGATTCTCCTTCCCACAGATTAGTGAGACAATTCCCGAGTCGATTTAGGGGATACAACTTCAAAGTCCTGAAAATGACAAGGTTTCTTACTCGGCAAAGACCGGTGCAAGGTTAGTGACAAGAAAATCGAAAATTGGACCAGTTTGGAACATATCCTCGGAGATGGTCGGCGATAATTCTTGGAGTTTCCTTCTAGGCAAAGCTCCATGCTCCGTGTCTTGATAGCTTTGAAAGGTGTTCGACTCCTTTCTCAAGACAACTCCAATTCCAATCCTCACAAAGAAATGGGTCGAGAGAACTTCTAAGTCCGGTGGCTCCTCTTTTAGACCTGCAATGTTTTCAACAACTTTGGCAAAGAGCAAGCGTATTATCACAGTCGTAGAGTCACTATAAACAAGTACACAAGTTTCATTTCGGACCCCGAATTTTCTTTATCATGTTCCTCTTTTATTTGCGTCCTAAGACAAGAGTTTGGTTCGAATATTCTTTGAATACACCTAACTTTTTCTTAATAGTTTCGGAGATGATAAACTCTTACTCACAACCTTGGAATCATGAGAATCAAATTGAGTTAAAGAGTTACTTACCGAAGAAGGTCCTTGCTTGTATTCGGTGCATGTAATTGTCACGGTAAATGGAAGTGATTTTGGATCCATTTGACACATGCGACAGCTAGATTGGTTTGCTCATGGGATGGTGTGGTTGGGATGGATGTATCATACCCTATTCTTTGACAAAGTTATGACCTCAAAATTGTACAATCTGCACCAAGAGAAAGAAGGTTAGCTCTCATTCTTTTTAGTGAGTCTAGATAGTTACCTCGGGTTTGAATTGGTGGCTGAGCATCGGGTGGTTTCTCTTTGATCACTATGAGGTTGGTGACATCCTCTCTTTGTTTATTAAGGCAGGAAAACACGTCAAGAGCTCTAAGTTTGATGGCATGTCATTGCACTTTGTTACTTCCTCCGTTTGCTCCGTTGTTAAGCTCCATGTCGATGTGTTTTCTTTTAGGTCTTTTGCACATCTAAGGTACCTGCATCTTCCTTGGCACTTAAAGGAAAAATCAAGTGCATTATACTTGAAATTTTAATATTCAAAACAGGTTGTTTGATGCTACGAGTGAATGTAGAATTATTCCAAGATCGAACAGGACTCGCTAGCTAAACTTACCTTAGTACCATGTAAGATGTTTGGTAACTTTTCAGCTTTGAAGATGGTGAAATCTAATTCAAGGTAGCTGGTGCTGGACATGGTTTAAACACCACACGGTTTTCATAATTAATTTGCTCACACTTGTTATCTCGAAAGCTTGTGAAGTGGTTGACACCGAATGTGGATTCTTCTCTTTTATGGTTCCTTCAGCTTTGTCATTCTCATGCTCCATAGTATGACCTGAATCAACATCCTTTGACAAGACCAAGTGCATTATACAAGAACTGAAAGTTTCTACACCTTGATTAACTACTTCACTACTTGAGTTTTGTGAGCTCAGTTTTGATCCTAATGAAGTGATATTCAGCTCGTGTTTTTCAGGGCAAGTGGCAGCAAATTTTCCTTTCTTAGGAGAGTCATAACAAGTAACTTCCTTGGATTTTGAAAGATTAGAGGACTTACATTTCTTTGTACGTTCATTGCTTGTTTCAATTGATGGATTTAGGCTTTGCTTGTGAACCACGACTTGTTCTGCGACCTTCTTTGGTTGAGAGGTTACATTAGCCTTCATTTTCTCATTTAGAACATTCTTGGATACTTCCTTTGGCTGAGGACTGTAAGCTTCTTTTGGAACTAAACCATTTGGTGCATACTTATTCCTCATTAGTTCCTTAAGATCTCTCCACGAGGTGATAGGTGGCTCCTTGTAATTCCAGCGATCATCAACCTTTCGGATCCACCATTGCTAAGCTTCTCCCGTGAGTTGGCGAATTGCATGAGCTATCCTCTTTTCTCTTGGGATGTGGTTATAGTAAAACCAATCTTCCATATTTGTTTCCCACTCTAGGTAGCTTCTTTTTTCCTGAAAATTTTAAGAGTTCATTAGGCGAATGATATTCGTAACAAAGCACATATTTGGATTTTGGAGTAAGAGAGATTTTATGTGGGCTGCTCCAAGTTGTTCTCAATGTGTTGACTGGTGGCTTTGGTTTAAGCTCTTGTTCCTTCCGTGCTCTTCTTGATTTTTCTAATTCAGCTCTCATGGTTGCCATACTTTCGTCCATTATGGCTCTTAAGGAATCAAGGAGTTCTTTGTTGGAGTTTGACGATTCCTCTTTACCATTGCTGGTTCCCACCATGGTACCTGTTCAGATTCAAACAAGTAACAAGTAAAAATGCCCAAAGAAACACAACAAAGAAAACTCAGAAACTTTTCTAGAATCCTAAACAACTGTTTGACTTGATCGAACAGAATAAAATATCAAATCACGTTCAAAAATTCCAGAGTCAAATTTAACAAATACTAGACTAAATCTGGTTTCAATGCAACAAATATCACGATTTTAGGATTAACCAATGATTTTAAACAATTCTAGCAAGTTGACACGAAAATAACTGTTCAAATTCCGATAACCTCTAAATGTGACTGTTCGACTAAATCAGGTTCGGAAAATTATCAAAACATGCTCAAAAATTCTAGAATCAATTTTAACAAATACAAGACTCTTTTTTGAAGCAGATTCAACAGATCTCACGATTTTATCAGACAAGATGAGTTTATCAAAATTCCAACAGTCAACAGATAATACAGATCGGAATATGAAAAGGTATATCAGATCGGAAGAGATACAACCTGGCGTGGAGTTAGCTCTGATACCACTTGATATGATCCTAGGTGAGGATCAAGTCCCTGAATGCTTCTCCAAGAGGTTGTGATGATTGGTGACAAGGTGAGTGATGCGGAAGAGATGAAAGGTGAAGAACAAGAGTGGATCCGATGAGTCTTTGGGGGATTGTTGCGAAACTTCCAAAGGGATGGAGATCCTTTGGACTTTCAGGCTTGCTCTGGACGTGGGTGAAGACCCTAGACGAGGTGAACAAGGGGTGGATCGAGATGAAACTTCCTAGGAGTGTGAAAGATCCTAAGACTTTCGGCTTACTTGGTGTGAGGATGAAGATCCGATCACTTTAAGCAAGGATGAACAAACAAGTTTCATAGAGTTTAAGAATATGAAAAGATGTTTGATAAGTCACAAATGAAGCATTACAAGAGTTTAAATCAGCCAAAGAGTAAAGGGAAATCTCAAAAAATACATAGCATTAAAACCAAAGTTTGAACAAAGAAAATGACTCTTCAAGTCTTCAAGTTTCGCTGAATATCGTTGTTGGACTTGGGCTGCTTCACTTGGATAAGAGATAGAGGTGGGCTTAAGCTTTATCAAGAGGCTGAGGAGTGAGTGATATGGCTTACCTCATTAAAAACCTTATTTGGAAAACCCATTGGGACAAAACCAAATGAAGGGAAAAAGAGTGTAAGTCATACCGCCTCTCTTGATAAATGTTTAGGTGGCTTGGATCACAACCAATGTGGCTGGATTAGCACACACCAAACTGCCCGAGATGGTGTTGAGGAGATGTTGCAAAGTGGTCTTGAGCTTCTCTTGTTTAGACCGAGTGATAGGACCCGGAGAAATGCATAAATCTTCAGCTCCTTGTAGCTCCGGTTCAAGCTGCTGCCTTTGCTCCTCTTTGTCGTCTCCTTGCTACATAGGTTCCTCCTCCTTGCTGGCCATAATCATATCATTTCTTGTACTTCTCTTATGCATATTGCTTTGATATGGATGATTGGTTTTGCTAAGTAGCTTTTGAATTATTGGATTCATATATAGATTGATTTTGAATTATTGGATTTGCTAAATAGTTTTTGGGTTATTGGATTTACATTTAGAACCAGTCTCATTCTCTGTACTTATTGTTTTTCTCTTACTTTTCAGTCGACTGAGAAGGATTCACGAGGAACTCCTTATGGAGTTGGAAGCCTCAAGGACACTCTTCTTAATGGCAAGCGCAAGCAACCGGGAGACACTTCATCCTATGTGGCACTCTAAGAGCAACTAAAGGAAGCTCAACGTAAAATCGAAGAGCAGGCAGCTTATAATGAACACCTTGAAGCAGAGCACTCTCGAGCTGCGGCTGAGCACTCCCGAGCTGTGGCAGAGCAAAAGGACAAGATCAAGAACTTGTCGATGGTGCAAAAATATCTCCAACAAACTGATCCGCAATACCTCGACTTTGTGGCAACTCAATCAGTGGTACCCCAAGGAACTCCACCTCCAGCTGCTTCTTAGGTTACTTATCTTTTTTTTTAAAAATCTATGTTACTTTTCTCTCTCTAGGAACTTGTTAGTGTTGGACTTAGCATTTGTAACAAAACTCGTGAATATTTTTTTAGTTAAATGTTATTTAAATTTTCATGTGAAAATCAAATATTATTTGATTTAAATTCGTCATTTTCAAGAACAAAACGAGTTGATTTAGTACCATACCATATTCTTGTTTTCACTTCAAACATAGTAACTAAATAGTAGCAAATTAGTCGCCAAACAGTCACATAGTAATCGTCCAATAGTCGTAACATCTTAACATGTTCATATCTCCATATTTCAAATAATCGTTAAATTGTCGTTAATGAGACAATATTCGCTAAAAAGTCACACTTATTAGCGACTATTTAGTGACTATTGCTACGCGACTATATATACAGCGCCCAATAGTCGCTAATTAGTCACCAAATCAGTCGCAAAGTAGTCACTAAATTTAGCGACTACGCAACAACATTTACATGACTACCAACTGTTCATGAGGTTGAGTCGTTTCTTAGTCACCAAATAATCATCATTTGGCGACTAATGAACGACTAAACATATTAGCGACTAATTATTACTGACTACAACAATTAGTCGCTTTGTAGTAGTAACCAACCTTTTAGCGACTACTATGCGACTGTTTCTGCAATCGCTAAATCACTGTTTTTTTGTAGTGTGCCCGCAACACAAGCTCCACATCGTTAAGTAATCCTAGCCGCTACAATAAACCCTCACAAGCAAAACGAGTTGATTCAATGTCCACCATTACCATTGCTTTAATGAATTCATTGTCGTGTTTATCCATCTTCTTGGTGATTGGGCTCAAGTGAATATCACATGCTCTTGTCCTCACATTGTTATAATAGTACGTTCGATCAATGGTTACAGATTTTGTTTTTTGTGGTATTTCTTCTTCACCTTCGCTCTCCTTGACCACAACTTCTTTACCCTTTCTTACTATTGCCTACAAAAGTCATTGATAAAACAATTAGATTTCACCATATGACCAAACCAAACACTAATAACTCAAACAAACAAATTCGTTTTTAGGCAAGAGTTCTTGACAAAACAATAATAAAGTCGGCCAATTCATGCCTGAAGTCGAGGCATGTGTTAAATTTATACTTCAATATACCCTTGTGCACATCTATACATGAACTAATATTTTTTTTGAACTTAATACCTGAATTTTAAAAATTGTACAAATTTTTTTTTTTAAAACACTGCTATCTTGCCGTTAACTCTCGATGACGTGTGATCCACGTGGAATCCAGGCAATTAAGGTAGAAAAAAATTGTGCTGATTGCAAACTCGAACCCATGACCTTTATAATGATATTCACGCTCATTGCCAACTATGCTATGTGATTTTATTAATATCATCATCACGAAAATATATGTAGCTTGAAACTTTGCGCCATTAAAGTATTAATAACAATACTATCTTTATCTTCTTCACGTTGTCTCCAGCATCAGAGATTTGGCTAATTCCGATTGCTCTGAAGACGCCACCGTTTTGCGTCTTACTAACTTTGTATCTCGATTGCAAGGCCTGAAAAGAAAGGTTGATTTTATCGTTGAAACGACATCGTTGATTTGGGGGATTTGTTAGGGTTTCTGGGTCTGAGCTTCTGATGTTTGTAATGTGAACTCCTTTAGTGAGATATGCAATTGAATCATCCCTTTTCGTTGATTTTTAGATCCATTAATTGTATTAAGAGATTGCTAGCCTGATTTTGAGGATTGTTTTCTGTAATTGGTCACTAATCTCGTTTTAATAGTGCATCTCGTAGATTTAGACAATCTAATTAAACATTGACATGCATCTTCACATACAGACAATCTAAGGACCATTTGTCGCCACAATACAAAAAACCTTTTAACTATTGTTATTCTCAACTTTTTTTTTTCCACAGAGCTCTTAAAGCACAGAGTTATAATTAAAGTATTTTGTTGGGAAAAAAATATCATGTGAAGAAGATGAAGATGGTACTGTTATTAATACTTTGATGGAGCAAAGTTTCAAGCTATATATATTTTCGTGATGATGATACTTATAAAATGACATAGCATAGTTGGCAATGAGAATGATTATCATCCTAAAGGTCATGGATTCGAGTTTTCAATCTGCACAATTTTTTTTCCACCTTAATTGCGTGGATTCCACGTGGACCACACGTCATCGAGAGTTAACGGCAAGATAACAGTGTTAAGCAAAATGTATATATTTGTACAATTTTTAAAATTCAGGTATTAAATTCAAAAAAATTATTAGTTCATGTATAGATGTGCACGGAGGTATAGTTGAGGTATAAATTTAACACATGTCTCGACTTCAGGCATGAATTGGCCAACTTTCCACAATAATATTGTAAACACCAACAATTTCTTCTTCAAGCATGAGTCATTGACAAAAGATACACCAAACGAAACACCAATAACTCAAAGAAATTCGTTTTGGGCATGATTTCATTGGAGAGATAACACCTTTCGTTTTTAGGCATAAAAATCTGGCCATAAAAAAAGAGATTTGGAAGTCTTACCTTTCGCACATATGAAACGAAAACAGTAGCTATGGAAAATTGTTGAAAATCCAAGTGTAATAGGGTTTTAAAACAATAAAATTGATGAAGAATTGAAGGTTTGTGTTTTGATGGAGTTGGGGATCTCGTTTCTTCATCCAGGAAGAAGAATATATGTTTAGGCTTCTATTTAATCGATTTACCCTGAAATCGGTTTATTGTTGGTCTAAATCATTTTTTCCAGTTTACCATACAATTACCCGGTTAAAGATAGAAAAAATAAATAAATAAATCAACTGATCGATCGATCACTAGGTTAGCCCAATCGATCATACAACAACTGGAAAAAGTTTGTTTTACGTGTATACTCTGATCGATCAATCACACCAATTGCCCGATCGATCATATACATATTGGAAAAAATGTGATCATGCGTGTTTTCATAGAGATCGATCGATCACCCTAATTGCCCGATCGATCATACACTAACTGGAAAATTATGTGATCTTTCGTGTTATCATGTGATCGATCGATCATACTAATTGTCTGATCGATCATACACCAACTGGAAAATTATGTGATGTTTCGTGTTATCATGTGATCGGTCGATCACTAGGATTGACCGATCCATCATACAGCAACAGAAACTTGATATTGTTAAGTTCATATAAGGTGATCGATCGATCACTATGATGGCCCGGTTGATCATAAAGAAACAGTGAGTTGGTCATGTTGATTCGTTGTGTTATTAAGTAACCCATAAGATGAAAAACACAAATCTTGTAAACACTTAATCTTAAAGTCTACTAAACAGAACTACTTCTTCTTCAAAGAAAGTTAAAAATAACATAAATCTTCAAAACAAATAACATAAATCTAAGAAAAAACTACTAAAAACTAAGGTTAAATGGTCTTTTAACAATATAATGGGGTTAGTCTAGTAATCCTTTTCAATGGGGTGTTTGTCTAGTTATTTTGGCCAAGAATTGAGCCAATTTGGATAAATTTTAGTAATAATTATGACAAAACATAAAAGTGTTTTTTTAAAAAAAAAATTATGTGGTGTCAGTTGAACCCACATTAATGCTAGTGGGTCTGCCCTTGGCTCCCAAGTCGCATAAGTAGCAGTCAAATTTTAAATCACCGATTTTGCATGGCAAAGTGAAGCTTCCTGGATCCTCTTATTTTTCCGATAATTTGTTCTGTAAAATTGCATTACACTCGTGTGTAAGGATCATTTCACCCATCTACAGTGTTAAGTTTTCAGAAAGGATGTCCTTCATATATTTTTTCAATGTCGGGACTTCTTTACAACATCAACAAAGGGTAATCTCACTTGCACTTCATCCACGATGCTTTTCATCTTTTCCTGCTCCTTCTCATAAATCATGTTCTTCCGTCTTGAAGGGTATGAAAGCTTAGGCACATAGATTGGTGGTAGTACATATGGTAATTGTGTTTCAGCAGCTGGTTTAACCCTTGAACCTGTAGCACATATAGCTTGATCCTTGGATTTGTTTTCAGTTGATGGGTCATGGGATCAATCGATCCCCTCTTGAATCGGTATATGCTTGTCACCATCTAGTAATTTTGGATTCATGTCATGTAGCTTAGATCGACTG
The DNA here is from genome assembly GCA_028015245.1 of Cardamine occulta. Taxonomy (NCBI): domain Eukaryota; kingdom Viridiplantae; phylum Streptophyta; class Magnoliopsida; order Brassicales; family Brassicaceae; genus Cardamine; species Cardamine occulta. Next base: position 17,807,794 of record CM051388.1, on the reverse strand, counting down.
GATTTGGACAAGGATTAATCACTCTTTTGGTCAATCCCAGTGTCACGTGACTTTGGAGCAATTTCTTTTCCACTCATAAGCATGATTGCTTGAATGTACTCTTTTGGGTTGGTCTCTGCCTTTCTTGGAAGTGATCCCAGGGGAGATTTGACAATAGAAACATGCTAAGCAACTTGTTTTTCAACACACGCATGTGAGTACTTAAGTTTTCAATCTTGCCATTAAGTTATTCATTGTACATTCCATCAACTTAGCATTGATCTCATTGGCAAATTGCTTTTACCCATCTAAGACTTGCTTGAACATTTGTTCAAAATTGTCTTGAGAACCAACATTCCCAAATTGTTGCTTAGGCTGAAACCATGTATTACCATAACTAATATTCTTGCTTTGAAATTCCATGCATGAAGTTCTGATGTGGCTAAGTTGGGGAAAATGGTCTGGCATTGAATGTCTACCCCCGTTGGTTCACATGTGGAAGTTTGATTTGATTGGCTAGGTTTTCCACGTTTGTTCTTTTGTAAGAGAAGTTTGAGTGATTTCTGTAATTTTGATTGAATCCCCGATTCTAAAAATTTCCTTGTCCCTATATAGTTGACCTCTTCAGTTCCCTCAGTAACTTCATCATTACCATAATCATGGTAATCTTGGTCCTCACACAAATTCACATTCCTCTAATGTGTCATGCTTTTAGTGGATTTCATCCATTGATTCCATATGTTTAAAGAAGGCAAGTGATGTGATCCTCCCAAGGATTCGTCACTCTAGAATTGGTAAGATAGATAGATAAGCCTTGGAACTAAGAAGAGAAGATCTTCAAAGGACAAGGAGGTGGTGGATTAAAATGTCACACAGAATTTGCGGAATGGTTTCTGATTTACACCAACTTGAATCCCTTAGATATAACACACTAAGACGAATTCAAGGTTGATTGAATGGATATGACGCACCAAACAATCGACAAGATCCCTTGGATATGAAGCACCAAGATGGATCAAGTTTTGATCAATGGATATTACACACCAAGGATCAAAAAGCTCAAGAAGAACAAAAGAGAATTACTCTCGAAAATGTTTGATAAAAAGATAGATGATTCTTCTCAAATGAGATTACATGAATATAATGAAAACAAAACTTGAAAATAAAACCAAGTAATAAATTGTCTTAGAAATAAAAAAAAATAAAAGAGAGTTGAATGAGCATTGAACTCTTGAACTTCCAATAGATCTCTTGACTTCAATTTTTGTCACTCCTCTTGGGCCACAAAATAAGGAGTTTATTTTTCGATTTTATTAGACTTATATCAGATTCTAAATGGGCTGATTAGCATTGAGATCCAATTTTGCCTCATTAAAACCTTTTCTGGAAAACCCATTGAAATAAAACCAAGGACAAGGAAAAAGAGTACAAAATGGTCTCAAGCCCATTTAGTAATCCACTCTTGCTTGTATCACAAGCATTGTGGTGTGAGGCTCGTCTCCTTGAATGGATATTTAGTTAAGTAATCCTCCAATTTCCTCCTTGAGTTTCTTAGTTCTTGCCCTTGTCATAGATCCAACTGGCACAACTAAGTCTTCCTCGGCTTTAAGCTCCAGTTCAAGCTCAGCTACAAGGTCTATCTCCTTAGTGTTTTCCATGATCGCATCATCCCCCTCTTCTTGAAAAGGATTTGACCTCAAATCTGAATCATCTGCAACAAAAGAAATTAAGTCATAAACATTAAATCTTGAACTAACGTTGTACTTACCTTGAAGATCAAGCTGGTAGCATTTTCACTAATCCGCTTGACTATCTTGAATCAACCATCAACTCTTGGCTTAAGTTTCAACTTTCGTTCTTGAAATCTCCCTTTTCTCAAGTGAATCCAAACGAGATCTCCAATGTCAAAAACTAGCTTGTGTCTGCCTTTGTTTGTTTTTCTTTCATACTACTTAGTCTTTTCTTCGATATTCTTCCTTGCTTTCTCGTGGATCTGTTTCACAAGGTCAGCTTTCTTTTTCCCATCCATGCTAGTTCTTTCACTCAAAGGCTATGGGATTACATCCAAAGGAGATAATGGATTAAAACCATAAACAATTCAGAAAGGAGAAAACTTAGTAGTATAGTGAATCGAGTGATTATATGCAAACTCTACATGCGGCAAACATGTTTTCCAAGTTCTCAAATTCTTTTTGACTAATGCACGCAACCGAGTTGACAAGGTTTTATTAACTACTCCAGTTTGTCCATCGGTCTGAGGATGACAAGTAGCTGAAAACAACAACCTAGTTCCAAGTTTAGACCAAAGCATTTTCCAGAAATAACTTAGAAACTTTGTATCTCTATCAGAAACAATAGTTCTAGGCATACCATGCAAACGAACTATCTCTTTGAAGAACAAATCACCTATATGCAATGCATCATCATTTTTGTGACAAGCAATGAAGTGTGCCATTTTCGAGAATCTATCAACAACAACAAAGATATAATCACTTCCAGTTCTAGTCCTAGGCAACCCAAGCACAAAATCCATAGAGATATCATTCCATGGCTGAGTAGGGATGGGTAAAGGAATATACAAACCGTTGGGTTGTATTTTTTACTTAGCATGTTTGCATGTGACACACGTACTGCAAATCCTTTCCACATCTGATAATAGTATTTTTCACTCAAGGACTACTTCTGTGGGCAAGGGAAATCTCACAATAGGAACTTGTCCTACTGGATGTAAATCCCCCGTCAGTTATGCAATCCCCAAGTAAAAACAATGCAACTTGGTATGTGTGTGTATGCAGAAGGATGTATCAATTCCCTAGCATTGTCATTGTAATACTAAGGTGTCAATCCAAATGGGTGTGATGCTAGCAATCAAGATGTGATCAGATACAACTAAGTCAAGCCAGATAGAAAAGAAATGTTTATCTAACAACCTAAAAATGAAATGCAGTAAGATGGGTGCTTGACTCGGGTCCTAGACCGAGTCAAGTGACCGAGTCAATGCAGAAAAATGACAAAAAGGTGCACTCGACCACTCTGAACGAGTCAATGAGATTGAGTGGAGCCTGAAAACGACAAACAACTATGCACTCGGGTTCAAGACCGAGTTGAGAGACCGAGTCAAAAGCCATGAAAGGCAAAGTGCAATTAAACAATTAAATAGTTGTAAAACAAGATGATAAAGCAATAGAAATTTAATAGGGATCTAAGGATAGGGTAATCGATCAATAGCAGCTTATGATCATCACTGGTGTTCAACAAACATCAACCACAAAGGCTATTCCCTAGATAGCAAATATCTAAAACAATTTAGTCCACTCTCACGGTAAGAAACCCCAAATCTCATCACTGACATACCAACTTTTGCTTGAGCCACCATGATGAGATAGGCACGAAGCACTTATTTGCTAAAGCCAAAAAGCACCCTAAACATCTAATCTCTTAGGCTAGGATGTGCTAATCTCTGGAAAAAGTTGATTCTGATGATTCCATCACACTCTCATGTGGAAATCATCTCAGACCTTGTTCCAGTTGATCAGAAAACAACAAGCTTTAAGCACACTCACCCAGAAGGGAAATTCAACAATCAAGCATTCTTAAACACCAGATCCGATCATAAGCAAGCTACTAACCTATCCCATCCTCAGAAACCCTAAATCACTACTCAAGAACACAAATCATCATCAAGAACATAAACCCAGAAAAATCAAATATTTCAGAATTCATTGAAAATAGTTTAGAAAGATAGATTAAGATGAGAATAGTAAGACTGAAAATAATTAAAATAAACTAAGTACTAGATTAAGAGAGATCTGAATTACAAAATGAAGAACACCAAGAACACCAAGAACAAGGTTTGGAGGCAGAGAAAAACCCTAAAAATAAAAGACATGTCTTCTGGATAATACCCAACAGTGGTATTTATAGTAAAATACGGAAAACCCTAAAACAGAAAAAGACAAAAGAAGTAGCTGAGTCTTGGCGGGTGGTGCAGCTCGAGTTGGGAGGTCGAGTGTGTTAGACGTCGAGCACTTGGGTGGTGTCGAGTTGAGACGGGTAGATGTTGTTGAGTGGTGACACGAGTGGTACGTCGAGTGCAATATTGAGTGGGTACGGTGAGTGCAGCATCGGGTGGGTACATGGTGGAGCTGAGGTCGAGCACGGGCTCGAACTGGGAGGTCGAGCACGGGCTCAAGTGGGAGGTCGAGCACGGGCTCGAGTTGGGAGGTCGAGCACGGGCTCGAGTTGGGAGGTCGAGCACGGGCTCAAGTTAGGAGGTCGAGCATGGGCTCGAGTTGGGAGGTCGAGCACGGGCTCGAGTTGGGAGGTCGAGCACGGGCTCGAGGGCAGAGGTCGAGTTGGACTGCGAGGGTAAAGGTCGAGTTGGACGTCGAGTTTGGAACCCGAGTGGTGTCGAGTGGGTGAGTGCCAGACGTCGAGTGGTCAGGTGCATGAGCTCAGTTGGGGGATTGGTCGAGTGCATGAGCTCGGTTGGGGGAGTTGTCGAGTCCGTCAGCGTGTTGGTCGAGTCCGTCAGCCTGTTGGTCGAGTCCATCGTTAGGCCTGACCGACTTGCCGTAATTTGGTCATAACTCCGTCAAGACTCATCACAATAATTCAAGACTACCTCCATTGGAAAGCTATCTCAGTGTTCTACAACTTTTATGAAGACTGTTGAGGCTGAATCCAAACTCAAAGTCCTCTTCCAGCCGCATCTTTCCAGCGTGTTGGATGAATATCACATCATACTTTACTTCATGACTCCAAATTTCTCCAAATGCCTCCAAAACACCTAAACGCACTCCAAACATGCAATATGTATGCAAAGCTAATGCAAATCTTAATATGAATGCTAAATGAGTGAAAAATACTCTAAATGAGGTGAAACATATGATGAAACTACACCTAAGTGATGTCAAATGCATGCTAAAACATGCTAAAATACAGAGACATCAACTCCCCCAAACTTAGTCTTTGCTTGCCCTCAAGCAAACAAATCATAAGCAAGAAGAGAGGTTTGAAAGTGGGGATTCATAACCTAAGCAATGCCAATAAACAGGATAAAACCAATGTCCTATTTAACAGCTCAATGATGCAATGCAAGCAAGCTCTACTTCAAAAACCTTAGCCATGCTATTCACAACACAACCAAACCTTTAGTCTTAACCTATACATGCATTCAAATCTACCAATCCCTTTAACATTCATTAAGCAGAAACTATGAGTCAAGCTATGCATGTCCAATGAACTCATTTGGCTAAGGGAAAGGTTAAAAGACAAAGATGGTCCCTTCGTGTAACTTGTTAACACTCTTTCTCACTCAGGGGACTTTGAGGAAAAGACTGAGCTTTAGGAGAAGGCTAAAGGTCAGAGCCAACCGATGCATACAAGGATAGACTCCCATCTACCTATCTATATACATAATCAAACCCAAACCCCTAAATCTATACCCGGAAATTATCCTATTACTACCCTTTGGCACTTTTTTGCCTTGAATCTCTTTGATCAATCTTTTTCTTTTTCTTTGTGTTCTAAAGGGGTTGCTTTTCTTTTGATTACTCTAGCGGATTGGGTTTCTATCTGAGCCTATATCTCTTATGCAACTCATACAAGTTTCTCTTTTTTCTTTTCCTGAGCCTATACATATTTTTTTTTCTTTCTTTATTACCCAATCCCTTACTAGATCTTCAATCATACGCATCCCTCTACTTAGAAGTTTCTTTTCCTTTCCCATTTTCTTCTCTTTTTCATTTTCAACTCTTCCCACAATGATTTCCCATAACTCAGCCTTCATAGCTCGGAGTAGCATATCGAGTTTGCATCTCAAATAGAATTTCCACCCACTCAGTCTGCATAACTCGATGCAAGAGACCAAGTCTACCTAGTTGAGTTCTCTACCCCGAGTTGGATATCCCTATTTCCATTTCTACCCAGAATCATATTCCCACTTAGTCCAAGCTAGTCCAAAAACCGTGAACTAGAACTAAATGCGAACCTATCCTTGTCGGCTCCAACCTAACACTTTCTACCAAGCTCAGTCAATAAAAGGCCTTACACACACAGAGAATAATATTGGCTTGAAAGAAAGGTAGGTTCATGGTGGGGGAAACTGTTCCAATGATGGGAATCAGCTACTTGGATAGGAAGAGTGGTAAAAAGATGAAAGAATATCCAAGTATGTATATAGGTATCCATGAGTTCAAGTTCGATGCATAAACATGATAATTATAAGTCAAGTTTAGATTCTAATAGATAGGGAAAGGCATCAGATCACAACATGTTTCAATCAAGACAAGAACGTTAAGTTATGTATTCAAAGCATGGTGCTGTCTTAACTTCAAACTCACTCAATATGCATCAGACAATATTGGGCATTGATTTTATCTAGTGAATCAACATGCTCACAAGGTTATACTCCAATCCCCTATGCAGATGCATTAATCCTGAATGAAATGCAACTAGACTTAATCCTAAGATGTTAATGCAACTACATGGACACTTCGTTTTTATGGAATGATTTTCGAAAACAATTCAAATTTTTATGGGTTTTTATATGCAGTAGATGATGACTAATGGTATGCAAAATTTGAAACAATGTCAAATACAATTAAATAGCTGTAAAACAATGTCAAGACCGAGTTGAGAGACCGAGTCAATAGAGATGAAAGGCAAAGTGCAATTAAACAATTAAATAGCTGTAAAACAAGATGATAAAGCAAGAGAAAGTCAATAGGGATCTAAGGATAGGGTAATCGATCAATAGCAGCTTATGATCATCACTGGTGTTCAACAAACATCAACCACAAAGGCTATTCCCTAGACAGCATATATCTAAAACAGTTTAGTCCACTCTCACGGTAAGAAACCTCAAATCTCATCACTAACATACCAACTTTTGCTTGAGCCACCATGATGAGATAGGCATAAAGCACTTATTTGCTAAAGCCAAAAAGCACCCTAAACATCTAATCTCTTAGGCTAGGATACGCTAATCTCTGGAAAAAGTTGATTCTAATGATTCCATCACACTCTCATGTGGAAATCATCTCAGACCTTGTTCCAGTTGATCAGAAAAAAACAAGCTTTAAGCACACTCACCCACAAGGGAAATTCAACAATCAAGCAATCTTAAACACCAGATCCGATCATAAGCAAGCTACTAACCTATCTCATCCTCAGAAACCCTAAATCACTACTCAAGAACACAAATCATCATCAAGAACATAAACCCAGAAAAATCAAACATTTTAGAATTCATTGAAAATAGTTTAGAAAGATAGATTAATATGAGAATAGTAAGACTGCAAATAATTAAAATAAACTAAGTACTAGATTAAGAGAGATCTGAATTACAAAATGAAGAACACCAAGAACAAGGTTTGGAGGCAGAGAAAAACCCTAAAAATAAAAGACATGTCTTCTGGATAATACCCAACAGTGGTATTTATAGTAAAATACAGAAAACCCTAAAATGGAAAAAGACAAAAGAAGTAGCTGAGTCTTGGCGGGTGGTGCAGCTCGAGTTGGGAGGTCGAGTGTGTTGGACGTCGAGCACTTGGGTGGTGTCGAGTTGAGACGGGTAGATGTTGTTGAGTGGTGACATGAGTGGTACGTCGAGTGCAATATTGAGTGGGTACGGCGAGTGCAGCATCGGGTGGGTACGTGGTGGAGCTGAGGTCGAGCACGGGCTCGAGCTGGGAGGTCGAGTACGGGCTCAGGTGGGAGGTCGAGCACGGGCTCGAGTTAGGAGGTCGAGCACGGGCTCGAGTTGGGAGGTCGAGTATGGGCTCGAGGTGGGAGGTCGAGCATGGGCTCGAGGTGGGAGGTCGAGCACGGGCTCGAGTTGGGAGGTCGAGCACGGGCTCGAGTTGGGAGGTCGAACACGGGCTCGAGTTGGGAGGTTGAGCACGGGCTCGAGTTTGGAGGTCGAGCACGGGCTAGAGTTCGGAGGTCGAGCACAGGCTCGAGGCCAGAGGTTGAGTTGGACTGCGAGGGCAGAGGTCAAGTTGGACGTCGAGTTGGGAACCCGAGTGGTGTCGAGTGGGTGAGTGCCAGATGTCGAGTGGTCAGGTGCATGAGCTCGGTTGGGGGATTGATCGAGTGCATGAGCTCGGTTGGGGGAGTGGTCGAGTCCGTCAGTCTGTTGGTCGAGTCCGTCGTTAGGCCTGACCAACTTGCAAAAATTCGGTCATACCTCCTTCAAGACTCATCATAGTGATTCAAGACTACCTCCATTGGAAAGCTAACTTAGTCCTCTACAACTTTTATGAAGACTGTTGAGGCTGAATCCAAACTCAAAGTCCTCTTCCAACCGCATCTTTCTAGCGTGTCGGATGAATATCACATCATACTTTACTCCATGACTCCAAATTTCTCCAAATGCTTCCAAAACACCTAAAGCACTCCAAACATGCAATATGTATGCAAATCTAATGCAAATCCTAATATGAATGCTAAATGACTGAAAAGGACTCTAAATGAGGTGAAACATATGATGAAACTACACCTAAGTGATGTCACATGCATGCTAAAACATGCTAAAATACAGAGACATCAACTCCCCCAAACTTAGTCTTTGCTTGCCCTCAAGCAAACAAATCATAAGCAAGAAGAGAGGTTTGAAAGTGGGGATTCATAACCTAAGCAATGCCAATAAACAGGATAAAACCAATGTCCTATTTAACAGCTCAATGATGCAATGCAAGCAAGCTCTACTTTAAAAACCTTAGCCAAGCTATTCACAACACAACCAAACCTTCAGTCTTAACCTACACATGCATTTAAATCTACCAATCCCTTTAACATTCATTAAGCAGAAACTATGAGTCAAGCTATGCATGTCCAATGAACTCATTTGGCTAAGGGAAAGGTTAAAAGACAAAGATGGTCCCTTCGTGTAACTTGTTAACACTCTTTCTCACTCCGGGGACTTTGAGGAAAAGACTGAGCTTTAGGAGAAGGCTAAAGGTCAGGGCCAACTGATAAATACAACTTTTATGAAGACTGTTGAGGCTGAATCAAAACTCAAAGTCCTCTTCCAGCCGCATCTTTCCAGCGTGTCGGATGAATATCACATCATACTTTACTCCGTGACTCCAAATTTCTCCAAATGCCTCCAAAACACCTAGAAGCACTCCAAACATGCAATATGTATGCAAATCTAATGCAAATCCTAATATGAATGCTAAATGAGTAAAAAGGACTCTAAATGAGGTGAAACATATGATGAAACTACACCTAAGTGATGTCAACTGCATGCTAAAACATGCTAAAATACAGAGACATCAACATCTCGCTTCATTTGTGGCTAGTGAAAGTGATCTTTCATTACTTGAAATGTTTTAGTGACTCCAAAGTGCTCCATTAATCCTTTGCCATTGGCTTCCCTAACTAACAAATCTCGAATGGAATAATTAGGCACACATAAGCGATGATCATAAAACAAAAATTCTTCATGCCTATAGTACTTTCCAAAAGCAAACTTTTCACTAGCTTTGTACAAGGCATACCTTCGTGACAACGCGTCAGCCACAACATTTTCCTTACATTGCTTGTACTTGATAACATAAGGAAAAGTTTCAATAAATTCGACCCACAGAGCATGCCTCTTGTTGAGCGTTTGCTGTCCTTTCAAGTGCTTGAGTGACTCGTGATCAGTACAAATCACAAACTCCATAGGCCATAAGTAGTGTTGCCATGTTTGTAAAGCTCTTTGTCGTATGTTGGATAGTTCAGAGTTGCTCCTCCTAACTTGTCACTAAAATAAGCAATGGGTTTCTTCTCTTGCATCAAAACAGCCCCAATACATTTAAGAGCTGAAATGCCTCTTCCTGCGCTTCTTCCCATTTGAAACCATTGTTTTTCTTGATCACTTCAGTAAGTGGTGCAGCTATGGTGCTAAAGTCTTTCACAAAACGCCTATAGAAACCTGCTAGTCCATGGAAGCTCCTCACTTCTCCAACCATTTTTAGACTTGGCCATTCTTTACTAGCTTTAATCTTCTCCTCATCAACCGTAATATCATCTGCACTTACAACAAAACCTAAAAAGACAAGGTTATCCATACAAAAAGTGCATTTATTAAGATTGGCAAACAGCTGCTCCTTTCTAAGAATGTTAGAACCTCTTCTAGATGATGAACATGCTCGTCTCGACTCTTGCTATAGAATAAGATATTATCAAAGTAAACTCAAGACATGGTTTATTAACCTCATGAAAGTATTGGGCGCGTTAGTTAATCCAAAAGGCATAACTAACCATTCATACAATCCATGCTTAGTTTTAAATGCAATTTTCCATTCATCACCCTCTTTCATGCGAATTTGGTGATATCCACTTTAAAAATCAATTTTAGAAAACAAACTAGAACCATACAATTCATCTAGCATATCATCCAAACGAGCGATACAATGGCAGTACTTAACTGTTATGTTGTTGATGGCATGACAATCAACACAGATTCTCCAACTTCCATCCTTCTTTGGGACAAGTAGGACTGGTACCGCACATGGACTCATGTTCTCTCGAATGTATCCTTTTTCCATCAGTTCACTCACTTGTTTTTTTAACTCCTTTGTTTCCACTAGATTTCTTCTGTAGGTGGGTCAGTTAGGTAGTGAAGCTCCAGGCACAAAATATATTTGATGCTCAATCCCACGGATCGAAGGTAAACCTACTAGGGTTATCTTCAAGAAATACATCTCCAAAATTCTGCAAAAGAGAAGTAATTTCACTCCGTAGAACCAGTTCAAGGTCAGTTAAGCTCATGATGGCTTCTTTGTAAACAAACAGAATCACAAGTTTTTTAGAGAAAAGAGTTCTCTTAATCTCACGTTCATTTGTCCACTATCATTCAGCCATTGAAGCTTGTATGGTTTCAGATGTTTCATTACCTTCAAACCAAGCTTCTTGACCATGGTTTCACTCGCCACATTAGTACAACTCCCTCCATCAATAATAACACTGCATACTTTTTCCTAAACATGGCACCTTGTGTGAAACAAGTTCTCCTTCAGCTCCTATTCTTTTTGTTTTATTTGCACACTTAGTGATCTCCTTGCTACTAACAGATCTCCTTTAGCCGGAATTACTTCATGCTCTTCTTAAGATGATAAAGAATCAGAAACCACTTCCTCCTCTTCTGATTCTATATCCCCGTTCTCCATAAGAATTATAACTTTCTTGTTTGAGCATTAATTGGTGTAGTGCCCTACTCTATGGCACCTGAAGCATTTCACGTCACGAGTTCTAGTAGTAGAAACCTCAGTTTTTCCTCTAGTGACTTGACTTGCGATGTTAGGCTTAGGGTCAGCCTTTGGGTTGACTTTAGATTTTTCTTCTCTTTGGTAACTTGGTCTAGCATTGGACACTCCAGCTCCATAAGTTGGTCGAGAAGGACCCTTCCTTTTGAGTTGTTATTCCTCCATAATCGCCTTGTGTAGCATTTCTTCTATCTCCACATAATGATGTATTTCAAGTTTTCTTGTATATCTCGGTTCAAACCACTCAAGAATCTAGCTATTGTAGCCTCTCTATATTCAGATATATCAGCCCTTATCATGAGAGTTTCCATCTCTTGATAGTAATCTTCCACATTACGGCTTCATTGGGTTAGCCTCCATAGTTTCTGATGAAGGTCACGATGATAATGACTAGGAACAAATCTCTTCCTCAAAATAGCTTTCATACAAGCCCACGTCTCTACTGGACATTCTCCATTTTGTCTCCTTGAGGTAACCAACTGATCCCACCGGCTAAGTGCATAATCATAAAACTCTGTAGTCTCCACTCTAACCTTGTTGTACTCTGAGTAGTTTTGACAATCAAACATAAGCTCTATCTTCTTTTTCCATTCCAAATAAGTGTCTGGATCATTTCTTATGTGAAATGGTGGAATTTTAAGCTTCAGACCTTCAAGAGTGTCATTACGTCGACCTCTACCTTCCCTCTCACGTCTAGGTCTCCTTCGACTTCCTTGAGACGAGTCATCTTCATGACTATAGTATTCATCATTACTCCTTGCTTGTCTACGGTGATCTCTATCTTTTCTATTAGGAAAATTTTGGGGTTGCCTTTGTCATACCTCTGCTCTCACTTCCTCCAGACTTTCATAGATCCTTGTCATCTCAATTCTCATCAAACGTTGCATCTTTCCCATAAAGGCTTGAACTTGGAGATCTGGAATCGCTGGTTCATCTTCTACTTCGCTATTGTTTCCTCCATTGTTTGACATGATTGTTTCCTGCAAAATTTAGCGAACATATTAGAAGTAAAAAGTCCTCACAAGTATTTCTCTCAAAGGTGTTTCACTCAAGTGTTTCACTCGATTTGATATCCCTCAGTGACTCCCTAGAGTTCTAATAGAGCAAATCAATACAACTCAAAGTGTAGTCCCAAAGTAACCAAATAATGACCCAAATACAATTAGAGTAAAGATGAAACAAGAACTTGATGAAGATCAGAAATTTTCCAATAGCAATGGATGAATAAGTTCTAGAGAAATGAAGATGAAGATGAATAAAAAACGGAATTTTAGAAGAATAGAAGAAATAAATGAAAAAAATAAAAAAGAAGATGAAGAGTGTGGTGAAATATGGTGAAATCGGGTGAAGTTTAGTGAAATCTAGTGAAGTTTTCTTCCAGTCTGGTGAAGTCGGGTAAAGTCTAGTGAAGTTTTCTTCAAGTCTGATCTATCTTTTGAAGCTTATGTTCTTCCCTGTGTGATTCTCCCTACGAAACTTGAATACCATATATAATCTCGGTAAACATATCACATAAGCCAAAGCAAGAAAATAAAAAACCTGATATTTTCTAGGACGACCCCTTGGTCTTTTCTCCAGAACTGCAATTGGATTATTGCACCATCTCTTTTTATTTCCTTCTTGTTTACAACGTGAGCAAATCAGAACACGACCACCGCTGGTTAACTTCCCTTTATTATATTTAGACTCATGAAGATTTTTATGTCTAGCGTGATTACTCTCTGTCCTGACTGTGTGATCTCATAGGTAGTGGCAAAACAGGTAGCCTATTCAGCCTTGGCCATAATTTCATATCTTCAACAGGTTCAATGTTGCTGCCATAAGTTTCTCGCCACTTTTGAGTGGTGTAATACTGATAGAGATAGTCTCAGCCACGTGCTCTAATGATGTGATAACACATATAACATGAATGCATGGTATACCATTCAATTGTCACATCCCGCATCGACAAGTTCCTGCAACTATATCAACCCTATAAGCAACACCATGGCAGTCAATTACATGCAGATTTTTTGTACTACTCATATATCTAATGCAATCCTTAGCATTGCCCCATGGTTAGCTCAATCTAAGCATTGACTCGGGCCGTGAACCTAGTCTTCAGTTTGTTTGCAACAATCAATCTCTTTGCATTACATTGCATACATTGCTTTCTAATATGTTCTAACATTTCAAGTAGAGGCTTCTTCCTGGTATTTCGGAGGCTTCTGTTGAAAGACTCACTAAGATTTTTGGCTTGTCATTGCAGCAAGACCCAATCTTAAAGAATACACGAGACCATGTCATTGGCCTCCTTGTTGTAATGAGTCAAAATCACCTTGATTGTATTTCCTTAACTCTTCCAAGTTATAAGAAACATCACTTATTGTGTAACTTCGTGCTATTTTCCAAAAACATGTGTTCAAATTCTATGTATGTGTTGTTCTTCTTCCATATATCCAGAATGTGTCTTTTGTTCACATGTGATGCTCAGCTTTGGGTTTGTGAAGTTGAACTGCATTCAACATACCATGTGATAAAAAAATTGCAGGTTTTATAAGAGTCTTTTTATATAAAATTCAATGTACTCAAATCCGAAAACATACTAAAGAAGATCAATCCTAACCACTATATTTGTAGAAAGGAAAACACACTAAAAGATACTCAACACTGTGGGTTTTGAAATCAAAGATTTTAAACCATAGTTTACTAAGGTGCAGGTTTCACATAATCCTTAAAGCATTACAAACAAGACATCAAACTTATTAGAACTGCATGTAGTCTTAATCAGAACTGCATGTTATAATAGCCATCACCAAAACTGCATGTTTTAATAAGAGATATCAAAACTAATCAAAACTGCAGGTTTTAGAGCATGTACAATGGTTGAGATACCCAAAAGAGTATCTCAACATTAATATATTAATATTTTGATATAATTTAATTATATATTTAATTTTAAATTTTAAAATAAAAAATAAACCAGTGAAAAAGAAACAAGTGGCATGGGAGTCTCTAATTAAGAGACTTTAATCTCTCAAATGAGAGACCATCTCTCCCTCTCTCCTCCACTTTTTAGTTTTTTCATTATTTTTAATGAGGGGTATCTCAAATGAGATACCCCATTGAGAATGCTCTTAAAAAGAGATTTCAAATGGTCACGTATGAAATAAAAAATTAAAAAGAGACATCAAAACTCAGGTTTCTAGAAGAGATATCATAACTAGTCAAAACTAATTATAATATATTAAAATGGTCACATATGAAATCACTAACCCAATGCTTGTCAGATACAAGTTTTAAGTTTTTTCATCTCCCACACTTACATTTTTTTCAAATGAGTGACAAACCAGTTCCAATTGTCAATATTCTCCACCTCTACAACTGCCCAAGCAATGAGAAAGATCATTTTTTTCTCCATCTCTACTAACTGCAGCCAACGACACTCCTTTAATATCCCATTTGAGGAATGTACCAGTCCAATGATGGGTCTACAAGCTTGTTTCTAACATTTTTTTAATGAGTTAAAATATATATAAAGGTGAGAGAATAATTGTAGGCTTTTAGGTGTTTGTTAGGTATAATTTTATCCATTGAAATATTCAATCCTAGAAGTAAGGAAAATAATGAGTTAAGTCCTAGATGATTTCAGATTGGATTTAGACCATTTCCTGATCATTTTCATACCGTTTCCAAGCCAATTATGGACCATTTCTGAACCATTTCTTGTCCGTTTCTGGTATGTTTCAAGACCATTTCTGGACCATATCTGAGCCGTTCTTGGATCCTGGGAATGGTCTTATCCGTTCTTGGATTTAGACCATTTCCTGATCATTTTCATACCGTTTCCAAGCCAATTATGGACCGTTTCTGAACCATTTCTTGACCGTTTCTGGTATGTTTCAAGACCATTTATGGACCATATCTGAGCCGTTCTTGGATCCTGGGAATGGTCTTATCCTGGCGGAAATTATTGATCAAAGTATCTAAAGCAAGTACAAGAATCAAGAGACAGCTATCAATCTATGAACCCTCGTTGTTTAGGCAAAAAGTATTCGATTCGTTTAGAGCTCATTGAAAACATGGAATTCATATGTAGAATAGTCTTTATTGATCAAAGTATCAAAAGCAAGTAAAGAATCAAGAGACATCAATCAATTTATGAATCCTAGTTATTTTCAGAAATTAATTGTTGTGATCTCGGAGTTTCCGTTGAATCTCTTGCCTTTGCTCTTGATTTCATGGGGAATGCCAAATTTGCATATGAAATTTTTCCATATGAATTTCATTACCTCTTCGTCTCTCACTTGACTTACTCCCTCCGCTTCAACCCACTTTAAAAAGTAGTCGGTTACCACGAGAAGAAAAACTTTTTGAGCAGGACCTTGTGGCACCAACCATGCATAGGGAGGAGCAGGAGGTGGAACAGATTGAAAAACTTCTGCTAGCAGAAGACGATCCTAGTAATAAGGTGAATGTTGGTTCAAAGCTCCTAACTAATATACGTAGGAAACTGATCGACTTTCTTAGATCAAATGCCGACTGTTTTGCTTGATCACATGCTGATATGCCTGGAATTGAACATGAGGTTATTGTGCATCAACTGCAAGTAGATCAGTAATCGATTACTGGTGGATGATCTGGATCTACTTGCAGTTGATGCACAATGACCTTAGGATCAATTCCAGGCATATCAGCATGTGACCAAGAAAAGCTGTCGGCATTTGATCTAAAAAAGTCGATCAGTCTCCTAAGTATATTAGTTGGGAGCTTTGAACCAATATTCACCTTTTTACTGGGATCGTCTTCTGCTAGCGGAATTTCGTCAAGCTGTTCCACCTCCAGCTCCTCCCTATGCACGGCTAGTGCTGGGCTTTGTAATTGCTATAACGGTTGACTGTTACCCTTCAAGGAGGTCATTTGGTAGCATGACCGTGAGCTCTCCTTATTAGAGAGACTCAAAACCAAGCTCAAACCAATATTGAGAAGCCATTAGCCCATATGTTTAGGGTTTTATCAAAAATAGTTTCATATAAATATGCATCTTATGTAAACATTGAATCTTAAGCTAGAGAGTTGATACTTTGAGCAACTCTCCTCTTTCTCCTTATATGTAATCAAATCCAAAATCATTGTGTTCTTGGTGACAATCTAAAATCATCTTCTTTACTTTTACTTGCATCAAATAAAGCTTTACTAAGCTATTTAATTTCAATCTCATTTTCTATATTTCTATCTTTCTTAATAAAGCTCATTTCAGCTTGAATCATAGTAGCTTTGCATTCTTCAACATGGTATCAAAGCTTAGGCGATTGATTTGGGTTTTATTTTCACAAGCTTCCAGCTTATACTATCTATTTGTCATTTCTCCTTTTGGTAAAAACTTATTCTAAAAAAGAAAAAAAAATTAGTTTTCCATTGTAGAGCGTGACTACTATTATCACCACTTATCTTCTTGAGAGATTGATTATAAAAGAGACTATGATAGAGGAATAAAAACGCAAGTAAAGCCAGAACATTTCTCCAGTTCTGTAACACCACAAATTCAAAGCTTATGTCATGAATCAGTCTTTAGAAAGAAGACATGGAATTGACCATTTGAGAATATATGCAGATGACATTAAGCATGGACTGAAATCAAGTTTGCTTCTGCATCATCATATCCTTTGTAATGTCTCTGTACTTTCATTTGAGACAGAACATGGAGGAAAGAATGGTTTAGAGTTAGGATTGGAATCAAAGAAGTGTGAATGATATAGGACCATATGTTTAGGGTTTTATCACAAATAGTTTCATATAAATATGCATCTTATGTAAACATTGAATCTTAATCTAGAGAGTCGCCACTTTGAACAACTCTCCTCTTTCTCCTTATATGTAATCAAATTCAAAATTATTTTGTTCTTGGTAACAATCTAAAATCATCTTCTTTACTTTTACTTGCATCAAATAAAGCTTTAATAAGCTATTTCATTTAAATCTCATTTTCTATATTTCTATATTTCTTAATAAGCTCATTTAAACTTGAATCCTAGTAGCTTTGCATTATTCAACACTCTTGTTCTCTTAATATTTCTTTTACTCCCCACGGAGTGGGAAATTTGAAGGTTTGGTGGAGAGTTGATGGAATTTCCCCCATATCATGGATCCAAGGTCCTTCTATGATAACATTGTAAGCTGAAGAAGAAGAACAATTTACCACCAAAACTTTTGTGGTTTTATTTACTGCTTCCGCGTGCACTGGTAGCATTACTTCTCCTACGGTTTGCTTCACTGCACCGCTAAAGCCTACCAGTGGTGTTAATTTCGGAGTGAATCCGGCTTTGTCTAGACCCAATTCCTTATAGGAGCGCATGAAAAGGATGTTGGTTGAACTTCCATTTTCAACTAATACCCTTTTCATTAAGCAATTCGCAATTGTCAGAGGTATGACTAATGCATCATGGTGTGGGGTTAACAAGTTGGCTTCATTGGTCATGAAACTAATAGTGCATTCTTGCATGAACCCTGGCATAATCACTCTTTTGCCGTTGCAATTTTTGATGACTCTTGTATTTCTCTTAGCAGCCGAATGGGTTATCCCGCTGATTTCTGAGCCTCTAGTGATAACGTTTATAACTCGATCATGCTTCGGAGGTGATGAAGCAGGATCGGATTTAGTAGAAACTTTTTGATCGCATTGATGGTTGTTACGATTTTGAGCTCTGCTAGATAATAATTCTCTCAAATGCCCTTTTCAGCAGCTCATTAACCTCCATCCTAAGTGTGATGCAGTCTTCCATACGGTGGCCATGATCATTATGAAATTCACACCACTTTGAAGTATCACACTTGTCATCGGGGCTTCTCATTTTTGGAGGCTATCACACCTTGTCGCCCATCTCCTTTAGTACGCCAACCAATTCTACATGATGATTGTAAGGTTATTGATGTCGGCCATGTTGATGACTGATGTTTCTTGCTCTCTGTTCTGCTTAATGGACGATGACCGCTTCTATTGTCATTTCTACTGTTGGTGTTTTCACTTCGAGGCCTTTGATAGGGTCTATTATCCCTTGTCATTCACTCATTACTTGCCATGCGGGACTCAAAATGTGGAGAATATCAACGATGATATGTTGGATCTTGTGCCCAAGCCTTGGAGAGCATATCTTCCATAGTTCTCCATTGGTATTTTGTCAGCTCCTTGTGTAGATCTCTGTCAGGGAGTAGTCCCCTTTTGAATGCCGAGATGGCAGTAGATATATTGCAGTATGGTATGGATACCTTCTCTTTGTTGACACGTCCAATGTATGCCCACAATGACTCTTCCTTTATCTGCCCGCAACACTAGCTCAACATCGTTAAGTAATCCTAGCCGCTCCAATAAACCCTCACAAGCCAAACGAGTTGGTTCAATGTCCACCATTGCCATTTCTTTACTGAATTCATTGTCGTGTTTATCCATCTTCTTGGTGATTGGGCTCAAGTGAATATCACATGCTCTTGTCCTTGCATTGTTATAATAGTACGTTCGATCAATGGTTACGGATTTTGTTTTTGGTGGTATTTCTTCTTCACCTTCGCTCTCCTCGACCACAACTTCTTTACCCTTTCTTACCATTGCCTACAAAAGTCATTGATAAAACAATTAGATTTCACCATATGACCAAACCAAACACTAATAACTCAAACAAACAAATTCGTGCAAATTTTAATAATAAAGTCGGCCAATTCATGCCTGAAGTCGAGCCATGTGTTAAATTTATACCTCAATATACCCCCGTGCATATCTATACATGAACTAATAATTTTTTTGAACTTAATACCTGAATTTTAAAAATTGTGCAAATTTTTTTTTTAAAAACACTGCTATCTTGCCGTTAACTCTCGATGACGTGTGATCCACGTGGAATCCAGGCAATTAAGGTAGAAAAAAATTTGCGCCGATTGCAAACTCAAACCCATGACCTTTAGAATGATATTCACGCTCATTGCCAACTATGCTATGTGATTTTATTAATATCACCATCACGAAAATATATGTAGCTTGAAACTTTGCGCCATCAAAGTATTAATAACAATACTATCTTCATCTTCTTCACGTTGTCTCTAGCATCAGAGATTTGGCTAATTCCGACTGCTTTAAAGACGCCACCATTTCGCGTCTTACTAACTATGTATCTCGATTGCAAGGCCTGAAAAGAAAGGTTGATTTTATCGTTGAAACGACATCGTTGATTTGGGGGATTTGTTAGGGTTTCTGGGTCTGAGCTTCTTATGTTTGTAATGTGAACTCCTTTAGTGAGATATGCAATTGAATCATCCCTTTTTGTTGATTTTTAGATCCTTTAATTGTATTAGGAGATTGCTAGCCTGATTTTGAGGATTGTTTTCTGTAATTGGTCACTAATCTCATTTTAATAGTGCATCTCGTAGATTTAGACAATCTAATTAAATATTGACATACATCTTCACATACAGACAATCTAAGGACCATTTGTCGCCACAATACAAAAACTTTTTAACTATTGTTATTCTCAAGTTTTTTTTCCATAGAGCTCTTAAAGCACAGAGTTATAATTAAAGTATTTTGTTGGGAAAAAAAGTATCATGTGAAGAAGATGAAGATGGTACTGTTATTAATACTTTGATGGAGCAAAGTTTCAAGCTATATATATTTTCATGATGATGATACTAATAAAATGACATAGCATAGTTGGCAATGAGAATGATTATCATCCTAAAGGTCATGGATTCGAGTTTTCAATCTGCACAATTTTTTTTCCACCTTAATTGCGTGGATTCCAGGTGGATCACACGTCATCGAGAGTTAACGGCAAGATAACAATGTTAAGCAAAATGTATATATTTGTACAATTTTTAAAATTCAGGTATTAAATTCAAAAAAATTATTAGTTCATTTTTAGATGTGCACAGAGGTATAGTTGAGGTATAAATTTAACACATGTCTCGACTTCAGGCATGAATTGGCCAACTTTCCACAATAATATTGTAAACACCAACAATTTCTTCTTCAAGCATGAGTCATTGACAAAATATACACCAAACGAAACACCAATAACTCAAAAAAAATCGTTTTGGGCATGATTTCATTGGAGAGATAACACCTTTCGTTTTTAGGCATAAAAATTCGGCCATAAAAAAGAGATTTTGAAGTCTTACCTTTCGCAGATATGAAACGAAAACAGTAGCTATGGAAAATTGTTGAAAATCCAAGTGTAATAAAATTGATGAAGAATTGAAGGTTTGTGTTTTGATGGAGTTGGGGATCTCGTTTCTTCATCCAGGAAGAAGAATATATGTTTAGGCTACTATTTAATCGATTTACCCTGAAATCAGTTTATTGTTGGTCTAAATCATTTTTTCCAGTTTACCATACAATTACCCGGTTAAAGTTAGACAAAAATAAATAAATCAACTGATCGATCGATCACTAGGTTAGCCCGATCGATCATACAACAACTGGAAAAAGTTTGTTTTACGTGTATACCTAATGATCAATCAGTCACACCAATTGCCTGATCGATCATATACATACTGGAAAAATGTGATCATTTGTGTTTTCATAGAGATCGATCGATCACCCTAATTTCCCGATCGATCATACACTAACTGGAAAATTATGTGATCTTTCGTGTTATCATGTGATCGATCGATCATACTAATTGTCTGATCGATCATACACCAACAGGAAACTTATGTGATGTTTTGTGTTATCATGTGATCGATCGATCACTAGGATTGACCGATCCATCATACAGCAACGGAAACTTGATATTGTTAAGTTCATATATGGTGATCGATCGATCACTATGATGGCCCGGTTGATCATAAAGAAACAGTGAGTTGGTGTTGATTCGTTGTGTTATTGAGTAACCCATAACATGGAAAACACAAATCTTGTAAACACTTAATCTTAAGGTCTACTAAACAGAACTACTTGTTCTTCAAAGAAAGTTAAAAAATAACATAAATCTTCAAAAAAAGACAGATAACTATAAATCTTAAGATCTACAATAACCCCTAAACTTAATTAAAGTCTACAATATCATCGGAAGACAACACCGGAGGTTCAGACTTCTCCATTTGCTCAATGAACACTAGATCATTTGCTGCTTCCCAAAAATTAATTGTAATCCTATGACGTGTTGCTTTAATGTTATCATCATTTAACAAATCCATTGGTAGCTGATGCATATGACATTATGTATTTCAGCGCTTAAACTCCGCAATTACTACATAATTTTTTTAATCCAGGTGGCACAGAGATGGGTACAACTCATATGGTGTCAAAAGTGGAACTTTACCGTAAACCTTTCTGTGCAATCCCTTTAGAATACGAGGGATGGTGACTGTGAATGCCTCCACCTACCTTCTGTTGTGTTGTCCACTACAATGAAAGACTTCAACTTGTCTTAGGTAAAAGTTAAAGCAAATCGATATCAATTGATTATCGTTGACGAAGACGGGAGCATAAATTCTGTCCAAATGAGTAACCCATTGTTTCCCTGACTTCCCATGAGCTGGCAAATAACCATTGGCGTAAGCTAAAAGATTAGTATTCCACTTGTGGTTTTTTTATTTTTCAGATACTTCACGTATTCGTTTTTGATTTGCATGTGAAACATACAATTCATGAAACCCACACGCTCCAACCTCAGTCGTCCTAAAGATGTATTCTCCCGAAATACATACAACGTAGCATCCATTTCCTGAAAAATATGTAATTGGTTTTAGGACATCAGAAGACAACATTATTTATATCATGTTGTTACCAAAAATCACTAGTACGTGCAGCCATTTATGAACTTAATCGTTTTGCCTATACCACTCTTCAAAAGCATCCCATCTAGCGTCAGAAACAAACACCAATATAGCATCATTCTCATCTTTACCCACATCATCAACATTCACTCTTCTAAATTCATTTGCCACAGAATGTTGATGTTCATCATTGATTCCACTCTCTTGTTTGATCGGTTTATTGTGAACATCATTGCCCAAAAATTTCTGTGTAGGATCAACCTGTGGGACATCTTATTGTTGAGATAGATGGACAAAAAAATTTCTGTAAGAATTCTTGGGTATCCATATTGAGGTCTATGCCAGAATTCTGAGAGAAAAATTCTTCAAATAAGAAGTTTTCTCCTGTGAAAACATAAAAGACTGACAACAATATGTAAGCAAAAGATTACAATTACAAATATTGTTATATATTATCGGTAGATCGAAGCAAAGAAAAGAAAACAACAGGAATGAAAGCAAACAAAGACATCTACTTTTTACGTACCCCAGATTTAGGCTTCACTTCTGGTGGATTCGACGATGTCGTACTCGCATCTACAGTAACTCCAGATGGAAAAATCGATTCCTTGAGTCCTGATACATCTCCCTCTAATTTATCCAAGCGAGTAACAATTTCCCCCTGAAATTTGTGCAACCTAGTGCCAAAGTCCTCTGCAAATCTCTTGGAAGAAGAATCAAAAATTTCTAGAAAGAAAGTCTTCATGTCTTCATTCAAACGCGCATTCACTGCAAAACCATGTGTTGCTACTCGCTGACTGATGTCTCTGCATTTTACCCTATTTTAGTATGCATTTCTCACAACTTAGGTAGAGTTTCCCGACATGTTTTACCCCATTTACTCTATATTTTGATTACTTTGCATTCATACTAGGCTTTGCATTAGGTTTGCATACATATGGCATTTTAAGGTTGTTTTCAGGGCAAATGGAGACCTTCTGGAAGATTGCTGAGGCTTTGGAAGGGAGATGAGCTAACTCGATGAGGACCACTCAATGAAGTCCACTACTCGAGGTGCAAACCGAGTCACACGTCACGACAAAACCCTTGGAGGATCACCACTCGGTCTCACCACTCGGCTTTTGACCGAGTTCCTGCCTGAAGACCAAGACCACTCGATTTTTGACCGAGTAGCTGCATGAAGACCAAGACCACTCGACTTCAGACCGAGTTCTCCCACCTCCTTAATCAGATTTAGTCACCTTTTACTTTTTGTATTTTAAGGCTTCCTATATAAAGTCTTCCCTCAGAAAACCCTAATATCATCTTCTTAACTTCGTATTTTACTTTATGCTTTCCTCTGTAGCCACCTGAACTTTGTTTGATTTTGTTTCTTAGATCTGCTCTTTATCTTTAATCTTTTTCACTCAATTTTTGCACAATCCTTTTATTCTCATCATCCTGAATCTGAATATGCACTTTATTTTATTTTCTGGGTTTGAGCATTTTAGGATGATTTATGAGTAGTGAACTTGGGTTTATGAGGAATGGTTAGATCTGTGTAGGAATCCTAGTTTTCTTAGATGTTTAAGTTTGGAATTGCTTAGATCCCTTCTAGATTAGTTGATCTTAATGTTATTTCATGCTAACCACCTGGAATTAGATCTTAGGATTTCACCTCCGACAGATGCTTGTTGAAATGCCTGACCTACTGATGCTAGAGATCTATGGTTTTCACCCAGACATTGGTAGGCAAAGCTGTATTTTGACATTGATAAACTGGAATCGCTTTCCCTTGTTATGTTTCATTGGTGTATGTTCTTTGGACTCTTAGAATAGCACTAAGATTAGGAAGTGACTTGGGACTGTTGGTGTCTACCACGGCGGTGGATTCACCTTTCTTTGATGTTTATCGTGTAGTGACAACTTCTATGAAGATTTGTTAAACATCTAGGATAGACTGGGATGAATCACAGATCAATGAACCATTTCCTCAGAGCCCCTCTTCTCATTGCTTTGCTTGCTTGCTTTGGTTCTGTTTTGTTTTATTTACTTCTTTCTGCATTTACAATTGTTAAGATACCAAATCACTCTTTGCTTTGCTTGAATTAGGAGTTTTTGATCACATCTTGATTGCTTAGCATCTCACCCATTTGGATTGATACCTCAAGTGCTACGATGACAAGATAACATTGGAGAATCGAAAACCTGTGTAAAAGCGTGTTATCAATTTGGCGCCGTTGCCATTTGGGTGTTAGATTGTTACATTTAGGATTTCAGATCTCTTGAGATCAAGTTTGTTTTCATTTTATTTCAGTTTTAACTTTCTGGGTTACTCTGTTTCAGGTACCACTCGACCTTCAACTCGGCTTCCTGATCGAGTCAGTCCTCTGAATCAGACACAACTCGGCTTCCTGGTCGAGTTCGACTTCTCTCCAACACACAACTCGGCCAAGTCACTCGGTCACCACTTCGAGTGCTACAACTCGACCTGATCAAACTGAGTCCTTCACCCGATTTCAGCACTGGTCTACATCACTACTCGGTCAGCTACTCGAGTAAAACATCTTGAGTTAACCTCCTCTGTATGCACACACGATTGCAAGGTAACAAGAACCTCCTTCGTTACCTCGACAATATTCACCAGCTGCCTCGTGACCTCTGCGAACAGAGAGACAGAATCAGAGCAGAGATTCAGTAGACCCAGCGACTATCTATTAGAGCTGGAGATGCACCAAGCACGCATACCCAGCAACAGGGCATTGTTCCTCCAGCCATTCAGAATAACAACTTTGAGATCAAGAGCAGCTTGATCTCAATGGTCCAGAGCAACCGTTTTCATGGACTGCCCATGGAGGACCCCTTAGATCACCTCGATGAGTTTGATCGGCTCTGTAGCCTAACAAAGATCAATGGTGTAAGTGAAAATGGCTTCAAGCTGAGATTATTTCCTTTCTCCCTCAGCGACAAAGCTCATACATGGGAGAAGGGTCTGCCTCATGGATCTATAACTACATGGGACGAATACAAACGTGCTTTTCTCGACAAGTTCTTCTCCAACTCCAGAATGGCTCACTTCCGAAATGAGATCTCTGATTCCACCCAGAAGACAAGAGAGACATTCTCTGAAGCTTGGGAACAGTTCTTGAAGCTCCTTCCTTGGGAGATTCAAGAAGGAATTGATGGAAAATACAAAGTTCTCTTCGAGAAACAGCTGAAAGAAATCAATTTTCATATGCCTCTGCTAGATGCCTTCATAATGATGCCCCCTGCTCAGAAGTTCCTAAAAGACCTAGTCATGGAGCGAATAAGGGAAGTCCAAGGAATGGTAGTCCTAACTCACGAGTGCAGTGCCATCATCCAACAGACAAGGGTCATCTATGAGAAGTTCAGCGATCCAGGTTCTTTTACCTTGTCACGCTCGATAGGACCGTTAGTCTTTCGGAAGTGCCTCTGCGACTTAGGAGTGTCTGTCAGCCTCATGCCCCTTTCAGTAGCGCAGAGATTAGGATTGAGCAGATTTAAGCCCACCAACATCTCTTTGGTCCTAGCAGATAGGTCTATCAGGTTGCCCCGCGGACTGCTAGAGGCCCTACCCATTCAACTGGGACACGTGGTAGTCCCGACTGATTTTGTGGTTTTAGAAATAAATGAAGAACCATGAGACCCACTGATTTTGGGAAAACCCTTTCTAGCCACAGCAGAAGCACTAATAGACGTCAAAAATGGAAAGATAGATCTCAATCTAGGAAAACACCTTACAATAAAATTGGACATCAATGACACTATGAAGAAGCCTACAATAGATGGGCAGCTTTTCTGGATTGAGGAGTTAGATTAGCTATCCAAAGACTTGTTTGATGAGCTTGCTGAAACGGACCATCTGAGGAGTACCTTAACAAAGAGTAATGAAAACAGTTTCTTGCATAATGAAGCCCAAAGCTATGAAAAATACTTGGACTCCATGAGAATACTGGAAGGGTCTCCAACATTTGAAAACTTGAACAAGGTATACGACTCGACTTCCAGACCGAGTATATTGCACTCGGTCAACCTTATCGAGTCATCCACCCCGAGTCCATCTACTGCCCATCAAGAATGCCCCGACTCGACCAGACCACTCGATCAGATAGCCGAGTTACCCAATTCCACGACAGAAGATTGGGCAGAACTCAAGGCACCTAAGGTAGAGCTGAAACCATTACCAAAAGGGCTAAGGTACGTTTTCCTGGGTTCCAATTCTACTTATCCTGTCATAGTAAATGATAAGCTAAACACTGATGAGTTGAACCAGCTGATAGTTGCATTACAAAAATTTAGAAAAGCAATAAGATATTCATTGGATGCCATAAAAGGCATCTCTCCTAGCTTATACACCCATAGGATCCACCTCGAGAATGAATCCTACTCTAGTATAGAACCCCAGAGGAAGCTAAACCCAAACCTGAAGGAAGTAGTGAAAAAGGAGATCCTCAAACTATTAGATGCTGGCGTTATTTACCCAATCTCTGATAGTACATGGGTCTCTCCTGTACATTGCGTCCCAAAAAAAGGGGGATTACCGTTGCTAAACTGACAAAGATGAATTCATTCCTACTAGGACAGTAACTGGTCATAGAAAGTGTATCGACTATAGAAAACGAAATGCTGCAACTAAGAAAGACCAATTCCCCCTACCTTTCATTGACAAAATGTTGGAAAAGCTAGCAAACCACCCCTACTATTGTTTCCTCGATCAGATACAGTGGATTTTTCTAGATCCCCATACACCCAAATGACCAGGAAAAAACTACGTTTACTTGCCTATATGGAACCTTCGCATACATAAGAATGCCATTCAGGCTTTGTAATGCACCAGCATCCTTCCAACGGTGCATAACTTCTATCTTTTCAGACCTAATAGAGGAGATGGTAGAAGTTTTCATGGACGATTTCTCTTTCTATGGCTCCTCCTTCTCCTCCTGTCTGTTAAACTTGTGCAGGGTACTCGAACGGTGTGAAGAAACTAACCTGATTCCGAATTGGGAAAAATGTCATTTTATGGTCAGAGAGGGAATTGTGTTGGGGCATAAGATTTTTGAAGAAGGCATAGAGGTTGATAAAGCCAAGGTTGAAGTGATGATGCAGCTACAACCTCCCAAAAATGTCAGAGACATCAGAAGCTTCCTCGGGCACGCAGGGTTCTACATAAGATTTATTAAAGATTTCTCTAAGATCGCCAGGCCTCTAATTCGGCTGCTGTGCAAGGAAACAAAAATCATCTTCGACTCCGAATGCCTGAAAGCTTTCCACCTTATTAAAAAAGCACTGGTGTCTGCGCCAATTGTTCAAGCACCTAACTGGGACCATCCTTTCAAAATCATGTGCGATGCTTCAGATTACGCCGTGGAAGCAGTCCTAGGACAACAAATAGATAAGAAGCTGCATGTGATCTACTATGCCAGCAGGACACTTGATGAAACACAAAGAAGGTATGCCACCATAGAGAAAAAAATTCTAGCTGTTGTGTTTGCTTTTGAGAAATTCATGAGCTATTTGGTAGGATCAAAAGTGATAGTCTACATTGATCATGCTGCTTTAAGGCACATTTACGCAAAAAAAAAATATACCTAGCCAAGGCTTCTACGATGGATTCTATTGCTTCAGGAATTTGACATGGAAATAATAGATAAGAAAGGAATCGAAAATGGGGTGGCTGACCACCTTTCAAGGATGAAGATAGAAGACGTAATCCCAATAGATGATTCCATGCCTAAAGAACAGATCATGCTTATTGGAACAAATCATGCTTATTGGGACTTGCAACAAGTTCAATCAAGTCTGGGTGATTGAAGAAGAAAAACTACCTTGGTATGCGGATTTGGTGAATTATTTAGTGTATGGAGAAATACCTAAGAGCCTAAATGCCTACCAGAAAAATAAATTCTTCAGGAACTTGAACCATTACTTCTGGGATGACCCCTACCTTTACAAGAGAAGGTCGGACAGTATGTTTAGGAGATGTGTGGCAGAAGAGGAAGTGAAGAAAATTTTAGAGCACTGTCATGGTTCCACTTATGGTGGACATTTTGCCACCTTTAAGACCGTTCAAAAGGTACTTTAGGCAGGATTGTGGTGGCCCACCATGTTCAAAGATGCTCACAACTTTATTTCCATATGTGATGCATGTCAAAGAATGGGGAGCATCAGCAGAAGGAATGAGATGCCCCAGAACCCGATTCTTAAAGTGGAAGTTTTTGATGTGTGGGGTATCGATTTTATGGGACCATTTAACCCCCCCCCCTTCCTATGGAAATCACTACATCCTTGTTGTTGTAGATTATGTGTCAAAATAGGTGGAAGCCATCGCCTGCCCAGCCAATGACGCCAAGGCAGTTCTTAAGTTATTCAAAATCATTATTTTCCCAAGGTTCGGTGTTCCACGAGTAGTCATAAGCGATGGAGGATCCCACTTCATCAACAAGTTGTTCAAGAACCTCTTGAGGAAATATGGCGTAAAACACAAGGTAGCAATATCATATCACCCCCAGACAAGTGGGCAAGTGGAAGTCTCCAACAAACAGATCAAGGCCATTCTAGCAAAAGTGGTGGGCATTTTGAAGAGAGACTGGGCAGCTAAGCTTGATGACACCCTCTGGGCCTATCGAACCGCCTTCAAAACTTCCATAGAAATTACGCCATTCTAGCTACTCTAAGGGAAAGCATGCCATCTGCCAGTGGAAGTTGAGTACAAAGCTATCTGGGTAACCAAACTCCTTAATTTCGATATCAAGACAGCCTAAGAGAAAAGGGGAATGGACCTACACAAGTTGGAAGAAATCAGGCTTGACGCTTACGAAAGCTCCAAAGTTTACAAAGAGAGGACAAAAGCCTTCCACGATAAGAAGATGTTTCCCAAAACACTCAAGGCTGGAGATCAAGTGCTACTTTTCATCTCGCGCTTAAAGCTCTTCCCAGGGAAACTTAAGTCAAAATGGTCAGGACCATTCACCATCAAAGAGGTTTTACCATATGGAGCCATCACTCTTATATGCAAAGAAGGAAAGAAGTTCACTGTGAATAGGCATAGAGTAAAACCATACATGGCTGATAGAATCATTACAGAGAGGGCCTCAGTTCCACTCTACGAACCACCTATAGCCTGACAACAGGAAAAGAGTCAAGCTCAGAGACTCAAAACAAGCTCACTTGGGAGGAAGTCTCATGCCTATCCTTATAAAAACATATATGTATATATATATATATATATATATCGTTGGCCTGTTTTCTTAAATAATTATGGTTGGTAGATAACAAGGAAAGAAGTTTGAGTACGACTGGTTTGAAGAACAAAAGAATTGAAGTGGACCACACAAACCTGTTGTGATAGCTCGGTTTCAAGTCATGAAGCACTCGGTATACCCACTCGGCCTATAGCACCGAGTCGCGTCTATTAATTGCAAAACTCGGGCAGAGAACTCGGTCACCAGACCAAGTTTAACATGAGGAGAGCAGACTCGATGCTAGTGGAGTTACCCAGACCGAGTTCTTCACCGAGGAAGCTACTCACTCGACTTCAGTACCCAACTACACCAAGGAGAGCATGGATGCTTACACATACCAGTTCTTCACCAACCCCTGAGGTACCAACCCCATCCATTCATTGTACATACCACCGCATTTAGTTTAGCTTTTTTTTTACTCTTGAATTCTCTTTTGAATTTTTATTACACAAGAGACTGTGTAATTTAAGTTTGGGGGAGGGTTCAAGGGATATCTAACATTGTTTTCTGTTTTCGTATTTTCAAATTTTGCATATCTTGAGTCATCATCTATTGCATAAAAAACCCATAAAAATTTGAAAAATTTTCAAAAATCATTCCACAAAAACAGAGTGTTCATGTAGTTGCATTACATTTTAGGATTGAGTCTAGTTGCATATCATATAGGATTGTTGCATAGTGGATAATGATGATCATAACCTTGTTAGCATGTTGTTTGAATCGATAAAGTCAATGACCTGTTAGTATTTCTGTGGTGCATGTCATTAGAGTTTGAAGCATAAGGTAGAACTATACTTTCAATGCATTGCTTAAACATTTAGTCTTGGCTGAAACATATTGTGATTTGAAATCATTCTCTATCTATTAGAACCTAAATTTGACTCATAATTATCATGTTTATGCATTGAAACTAAACTCATGGATACCCATATACATACTTGGATTTTCTTTCCCTTTATACCACCCTTTGTTAATCCAAGTAGATTCCCCTTTACCAATTAACCTACCCTTCCTTCAAGCCATTTTTACTTGCTGAGTGTGAGGCCTTATTTTCAGACTTAGCTTGGTAGAAAGTGTTAGGTTAGAGCCGACAAGGATAGACTTTCATTTAGTTCTAGTTTGAAATCTCTGGATTAGAATAGGACTAGGTGGGAACATGATTCTGGGTGGGAATAGACTGGAAAACCTAATTCGGGTAGAGGACTCGATGGATGGACTCGGTTTGCCTCATCGAGTTAGCAAACCGAGTGGTTTATATTATACTTTGGGTTGGATAAAAAGAAAAGGAAGAAAAGGGAAAAGTTATGAGGAAAGGGGTATGTTGAAACACTGTTGTAGTAAAGGATTTGGGAATTTGAAAACGAAAAGAATAGGCTCTGGAAATAGAAAAGAAAAAAAGAATTGTCTTGTGAAGTATGAGGAGCCATAGCTAATAAGAACCCAATCCGCTATAGTAAGTAGTTATGAAAAGAGAACCCCTCCTTAGAGTGCAAGAGCAAAAAAAAAAGAATAGTTTGACCTAGAGTGATTCAAGGCAGGAAAGTGCCTAAGGGTAGAGTTAGGATCATCTTCTGGGTTTAGACATAGGTTCGGGTGTGATCTTTATATATGTTTTGGGTAGATGAGAGTCTGTCCTTGTATGCATAGGTTGGCCCTATACCTTTAGCCTTCTTCTGAAGCTCAGTCTTTCTTTGAGAGTTCTCTGTTTTGAAAAAGTTTGAAACCAGTTACAAGAAGGGACCATCTTTGTCTCTTGACCCACTACCCTAAAGCCAAATGAGTTCAGGGACTTTGCATAAACTTGATCCATGGTTACAACTAAATGAACGTTAAAGAGAATGATTGATTTGAACATATGTGTAGGTTAAGACTAGTGTTAGGTAGTGTTGTGAAAAGTATGGCTAACACTTTACAAGTAGAGCTCTTTGGCATTGCATTTAGAATTGCTACATGGGATGTCGATTGTATCTTTTCTTGTGACATTACTTAGGTTCTGAGTCTCCATCTTCAAACCTCTCTTCCTACTTCTGATTTGTTTGCTTGAGGGCAAGCAAAGAATAAGTTTGGGGGAGTTGATGTCTCTGCATTTTACCCTATTTTATTATGCATTTCTCACCCCTTTGGTAGAGTTTCCCTACATGTTTTACCCCATTTACTCTATATTTTGATTACTTTGCATTCATACTAGACTTTTCATTAGGTTTGCATACATATGACATTTTGGGGTTGTTTTCATTGCAATTGGAGACCTTTTGGAAGATTGCTGAGGCTTTGGAAGGGAGATGAGCTAACTCGATGAGGACCACTCCATGAAGACCACTCGATCTGAGCCAGAGTCCACTACTCGAGGTGCAAACTGAGTCATACGTCACGACAAAACCCGTGGAGGATCACCACTCGGCTTTTGACCGAGTTCCTGCCTGAAGACCAAGACCACTCGATTTCTGACCGAGTAGCTGCATGAAGACCAAGACCACTCGACTTCAGACCGAGTTCTCCCACCGCCTTAATCAGATTTAGTCACTTTTGTCTTTTTGTGTTTTAGGGCTTCTTATATAAAGCCTTCCCTTAGAAAACCCTAATATCATCTTCTTAATTTTGTCTTTTACTTTATGCTTTCCTTTGTAGCCACCTGAACTTTGTTTGATTTTGTTTCTTAGATCTGCTCTTTATCTTTAATCTTTTTCACTCAATTTTTGCACAATCCTTTTATTCTCATCATCCTGAATCTGAATATGCACTTTATTTCATTTTCTGGGTTTGAACATTTTAGGATAATTTCTGAGTAGTGAACTTGGGTTTCTTAGGAATGGTTAGATCTGTGTAGGAATCCTAGTTTTCTTAGATGTTTAAGTTTGGAATTGCTTAGATCCCTTCTAGATTAGTTGATCTTAATGCTATATCATGCTAACCACCTGGAATTAGATCTTAGGATTTCACATCCAACAAGTGCTTGTTGAAATGTCTGACCTACTGATGCTAGAGATCTATGACTTTTCACCAAGACATTGGTAGGCAAAGCTGTATTTTGACATTGATAAACTAGAATCTAATGCTTTTCCTTGTTATGTTTCATTGGTGTCTGTTCTTTGTACTCTTAGAATAACACTAAGATTAGGAAGTGACTTGGGACTGTTGGTGTCTACCACGGTGGTGGATTCACCTTTCTTTGATGTTTATCGCCTAGGGACAACTTCTATGAAGATTTATTAAACATTTAGGATAGACTAGGATGAATCACAGATCAATGAACCATTTCTTCAGAGCCCCTCTTCTCATTGATTGTTTCTTATTTTCTACTTGCTTGCTTTGGTTCTGTTTTATTTGATTTACTTCTTTCTGCATTTAGAATTGTTAAGTTACCAAATCACTTTTTGCTTGGCTTGAATTAGGAGTTTCTGATCACATCTTGATTGCTTAGCATCTCACCCATTTGGATTGATACCTCAAGTGCTACAATGACATGATAGCATTGGAGAATTGAAAACCTATGTAAAAACGTGTTATCACTGACACAGTTTTTTTTTCCGTGTCTCTACACCAAAATCCTCTTTTTCTTCTTTCTGTTCTTCGAACTAGATGCTTCTTCATTATTAGTTTGCTTATTCGTACTACTATCCAAACAAGACTTTGGGTTAGCTTCATTAGTAACTTTGGCATCAACTTGAGGAACATCATTGTCACCTCCAACAGCATCAGTTTCTTGTACAACAGGAACATCATTGTCACTTTCCTCCGCAACATTTTCAACAGTATGCCAAATATGGTCTTCAAAATCATATCCAGATCGAATCAAAGTATGCAAATTAACAACTTAGGCATCATTGATTTCATCAGGCCTTCAAAATATGCAAATTAACAACTTTGGCAACATTATACATCCATCACCAACTGGATGTATAATGTTGGTATAACTTTCTTCTCATCAATAGACTCTACTACCCTAGATATCACACAGAGATAAATCAATCTAAGTCTGTCTTGTTCCTCCCAACCAACAGCTTTGGGTAAGTACACATCCAACAGCTACTTTATCCAAAGCTTCTCATTGAACGTCAGGATTTTACACCAAGGCCTATTATCATCTGTCCAATTCTCTAAGTCATCAGTGAAATTGTCCTTGTACTTGAGTCCAGTTACTGCGTAAAATTCTTGCATGGAGAATCTGAGTGGCTTCCCTGCAAACACAAACCAGATCTCATGTTTTGTCTTCGTTACCAAGTGCCTAAACAACATGGTGTGTATCAACCGACCCAAAAACCCTAGTCTGTTTTCATGGAGTGCAATCAAATGTGAAAAGACAGCATCAGTCTTCAATTTAGCATAATCAATAGGCAATGCATCCTTGCTTATGCTGAGGATTGACATTCTACCGTTATTGTTTATATGATGCTCTTGTGGTTTGGTTCGTTCTTTGAAAAGACGTAGTGGATATTCCATGCCTTCACAAAACAATAAATAGCAATGCAATCATAAGATAACATCAAAATCTATACTATCAATCTTTCAATTCAGAGAAAACAACAAATTTGTTTAACAATTGTACAAGCATTAGTCACTAACAATTGTTAATACACAAAGAATTGAGCAACAACACTGACGAAAAAGCAACATAAGTAAGCAACATCCTATTGAATTAGCAACATTTTTCTAACAATTGAAAAATAAACGATCGATCGATCACAAAGTTGGTCGGGCAATCTTAGTTACAAAACAAAAAAAGTTGGATAAAACAAAAAAAAAATAACGATCGATCGATCACAAGAAGTGACCGATCAATCATACAGCAACAAGAAATTGAAGAGGATTTGTGTATATCAGGTGATCGATCGATCATATAGACTGCCCGATCGATCATACAGCAACTGGTATATGGGATTGATTCGTGTCTACCATGTGATCGATCGATCAGTAAGAGAACATCTTTCTCAAAAATTGAAAAAGGGACAAAGAGGATGAATTAGAGTCTTGAAATCGAACCTTGGAGCTTGAGTTGTAGGAACTCTCGAACTATACTCGTCGCAGAGTGAAGCAGCCGTCGGAGATTGAAGCAGAAGGCACAAGAGAGTCAACCAGCCGCATAGATTGAAGCAGAAGCCGCCAGAGATTGAAACAGCTGTCGCCGGAAACCTTACGCCGCCGATCGGAGATTCAAGCCACGTGAAGAGAAAA
Organism: Cardamine occulta; assembly: GCA_028015245.1. Lineage (NCBI taxonomy): Eukaryota > Viridiplantae > Streptophyta > Magnoliopsida > Brassicales > Brassicaceae > Cardamine > Cardamine occulta. Next base: position 17,773,398 of record CM051388.1, on the reverse strand, counting down.
CACGGGCGAGTGAAGCCGCAGGGAGGAGGAGAACGCTCGCCGGAATATCACTCCGTCGACATCAAGAATTACACGATTTGAAGAAGAAGACTTGTGTTTTTTTTTTTTTGGTCGTCACTTGTATTTGGTTTTGCGATTTGGGGATTTTAGAAAATTAGTGTTTATTTTTTTTAGCTGATTTTTATTAATATTAATCAAATATAAAATAAAAAGAAAATAAAAAATGAAACCCTCTTTTTAAATCAGAGGTTTACAATAAATCAAGGGTATAATGGAGTTAAATATTTTAAAAATATTAGAATCACAAACCTTGATTCAAAAGGTATAGATGGACAAAACATATTAAAAACCTCTTTTATTTCTAATTTTCCCTTAATTAAACCTCGGATAGTTTAAATTTAAAATTTTCTAATTGAAACAACCTCATCTAATCAATTAATCTCGGGCTCATCTTTTTTTTTGTAATGAATGTAAAATTTATTCAACTCAAAAAACCGTTTGTACATTACATGCGACCTTCTTTTGAATGTTTAGAGAGTAAAGAAAGTGTGAAAATTTGTCACTTTAATTTAGCTTTCGAGTAAGAGTTTTAGCTTCTGGATCCAAACCAAATGGTGAGCCCATCTCTAGCTTAGAAGAGCCTGGAGTTAGAAGTGAAGAGATCCTATTGCGGGCAGCGTGGTCAATGAAGGAGATAAGTTGGGTTGAAGGACGAGGGGGTTCGCCATGTCTTCACTGATTACGCTCCAGCCAGAGAGTATGAACCGAAGCTTGCAGAACATACTGCAGGAGGAATCTGGTTGTTGCACTGTAAGTTGTTCCCGAGGCGAGCGACATGAGCTTTTGCTGATTGAAACCCGTCGTGTAACGGTGCTGAATAAGACCTTTTGCTAAAGCCTCCCAAATATGTGAGGTGAAGCTACAGTTGAAGAACAGGTGGTCACGTATTTCTAGTGGATGATTGCAGAAAATACAAGATGGATTTACTCCCATATTCTAAGTCGCCATCTGATCACCCGTGGCTAGTCTATTAAGACTTGTAAGCCATAAGAGAAAAGAGTACTTAGGGTTAGAGCCTGAGAACCAGATTCCTTTATACTCAATCCTTGCTTGTTCAACATGCCGAATCTGCTGCCAGGTTTCTTTTGATGAGAATCTCGGTTTAAACTTCCCATCTGAACTTCGCCAAAGAGCCACATCAACCTCTATATTAATTCCTCCATTACGTAACTTATCCAGCTCCTCCTCAATCTTGTTTAGAATTACCAATCGATGCCTTCTTGAGCGATGGTGCATAAGTGCATCTGCCACAGAGGCATTTTTCTGAATGCCCATGTCGATGAAGCCCCTATCCCCCAATGATATCATGAATCCGACCCAGCGATTCCACTGATCAAACCAAAAAGAAGTTTAAGCTCTGCTTTTTATCTCCATCCTCTGGAAATCCTTTCAGTGTTGTCTGTACTTCAACATTTTCTTCCACATCCAAGATCCTGAAATCGTAGTCTCCTTTATTGATCAAAACGAGGCAGAGCACAACAGTTCTCGCTGAATCCAATTCACCCATAACGAGTTTTTTGCTGAAACAAGTCGCCAAATGAGTTTGAAACAGCTTACTTTATTTCCTCGAGAAGAGATTTTAGTCCCAGCCCTCCCTCTAACTTAGGCTTACACACATCAGACCACACTACCTTTGCCTTCTTCGAGTTCAGATCGGGACCTGACCAAAGGAATACCGCACATATTTTTTCGATCTCCCCAATACATGCACTAGGCAGTCGAAAAGCAGAGATCCATAAATTGGCGAGACTAGCAATTACCGAGCTTAGTAGTTGCAGACGTCCAGCGTAAGATATAAAACAGTTTTTCCAAGATTCAATTCTTGACTGAATCTTCTCAAGTAAAGGAAGACAGTTTGCTAAGGTCATTCGCTCTGTTAAAAGTGGTAGTCCCAAATAGCGAACTGGAAGGGTGCCTGATTCAAACGGGAAGCGATTTGTCAACACCGTATGTGAGGCTTCGAAAATACCTGCTAAATAAAGAGTTGATTTTTCTAGACTTATTTGCAGACCTGAGATCTCCGCGAACTTCTTGAAAACCTCAAGGATACCTTCCAATGATCTCAGTTTACCATTTTGAAAATCTCGGGCTCATTTATATATATATATATATATATATGTAACTACAATAAGATAGAACAGAAGTGAAGTTACCAGTGTTGTCATGATCATCACTATTTATCCACATCTGACTAAAAACAATATCTTTGCTGGGTATGTCTAGACCGTGAATGTGACTTGGTCGTAACCCTGATGCCATCTCTCCAGCTGAATCTACATTTAAGGATTTTCTTGTGGAGGAAAAAGAGACGTACATAAATGAAAATCGATGTAAAATGAGAAAAGTTTTCACATTGCTAGGTGCAGATTTTAAGAGATTTCTTTTTTTTTTAATGAAATTTTAAACCAGGTGGGTTAGATATTTAGATTTTTTTTAATTAGATAAATGTTAAAATGTTATTTTTTAAATATTTTTCAAATAAAAATGATGAAAATAAGAAAAAAACTTATGTCGTTAAAAGTTAAAACGATTTTATTTTGGAAACAAATCAAAAAATAGTAAAGAAATCTCTATATGTAAATGATTGAAATTATAGTTAAAATCTTTATACGTTTCCTTATTATTAATGATTTGTCTTCACGTTTTATATGCATGCATTTGTACAAATTTAGTCATTGTAATCTTTCTAAAATGGTATCAACAAAATTCTAACAAATATTTATATTTGCATTTATTCGTTAATGGCATAATATGTAAATTCTATAACATTTAAGGTTTTAAATAAGTAATCCTTTTAATATATATAGTAGATGTGTGGTATTTTAGATAAATTTGATTTTTTAATATAACTAATTGTACAATATATAGTTTCCAATTAAAGTATTATATATTTTTGGAAGGATAATGTCAAATCGTACTCTAATTGGGAAATTGTACAATAATTGTACATTATCCTTCCAAAAATATATAATACTCTAATTGGGAAACTATATATAATTAGTAACGACATAAAAATTTTCATCATTTCTGTTTAAACAAAATTTAGAAAATAACATTTTAAATTTATCTAATATTAAAAAAATCTAAATATCTAATCTACCTGGTTAAAATTTTTATTTAAAAAGAAATCTCTTAAAATCTGCACATAGCAATGTTAAAAAGTTTTTCATTTTACATCGATTTCATTTATGTCTTTTATTCATACAATTTTCTTTTAATAATTCAATGTTGATTGTTAGTTCACTCATATGATAGTAGAACTCATGATCCAATGTTTTTCTTTTATTTCCCTTTTGATTTTCATTTCTTTTCATTTTTTCTTTACAAAACTCAAATTTTATTTTGCTCTAAATTAGTTTTAATCTCGCATCTATAGTGTGTGATCTTTAGTCTTCGTGGATCGATTCTAAAGTATCCAACGTAAATGAATTTATTTGATAAATCTGGTTGAAAAACCTCTATTATCAGACGTCTTTGCTCATTTCTGTCCTAAGAACTTTTTCTGTGATAGAGCAAAAAGTGGTTACAATGGCAATCAGAACAGATTTGTGATTGTAAATCGCACAAATGACAACATCAAACACATAAAGTTGATAAATTTATCCAACAATAATGGTTTGATTAAGTTATTGTTTGATAAACGTACCAATCTGTTGTGTTTGATGTTGTCATTTGTGATATATATAATCAAAAATCTGTTCTCGTGATTTGAAGTGTCGATATGAACCGGAATGTTAATTTAAGGGTTTAAATTAATAAAAAGTTTCATCAAATTAATTAAGCTCGAGATTAAAGTGATATATTTTTTGAAGAATAATATTTTTGGAGGTTTAGAATGAAAGCCATAAACCTTAGAAGTTTAAAGTAGAAGTTCTTGCTACCTTAAAATTTTCCCATATGTCAACTATAATGGATTAAACGAACAAATATTCCGTTTATTTATTTCAGAACCGTTAAGTAATACGTTTGGATCAATTTAACAAAAACAAAAACTTTTTAGCAATATATATATAAACTAATTAACATATCAATCTGACGACAAAAAAAAAAAATTAACATATCAATCATTGCGAATAAATTACTTGTTTCTATAAAATATAAATTTTCCAATTTTAAGTCATTTTCATATCCTCTTGCTATTTTGAACACAAAAATATCTCTTGGAAACATCTTTTGATATCCATATACAGTTGACAAAGAGGAGAATCTCTTCTAGTCGCCTCTGTAACTGTCTCTCGCCGGCGGTGGAGAGAATTCAAGCTCAATTCAGATGCCGTAAAATTCAGTTTCCCGGAGAAGCGTTCGCTTGCTGAAGATCGGCACAGTTGACAAAGAGGAGAATCTCTTCTAGTGACCTCTATAACTCACTCGCCGGCGGTGGTGACAGTTCAAACTCAATTCCAATGCTCTGAGAAATTCAATTTCCCGGAGAACCGTTCGATCGAGATGCCAAACTCCGCGACGGAGGAATCCATCGCCGTTCCACTGCTTCCCTCCCTCCGCCGCGCTACAAACTCTACTTCTCAAGTCGCAATCGTCGGTTCAAACGTCTGTCCAATCGAAAGCCTCGATTACGAGTAAGATCAAACTCCTAACCGTTACTTGAATTCTATTCTTCTTCTTCGTATCCTAAGTTTTTGTTTGTTTACTCTGATTTTAGAATCGCGGAGAATGATTTCTTCAAACAAGATTGGAGAGCTCGTAGTAAGATAGAGATTTTCCAATACGTGTTTATGAAATGGCTGTTGTGTTTCTTCATCGGAATTATCGTTAGTCTCATCGGTTTCGCTAATAATCTCGCCGTTGAGAATCTCGCTGGTGTTAAGTTCGTTGTTACTTCTAATATGATGTTAGCTGGAAGGTGACTTTTGCTTTTTCCAATTGTTCTCCCTTGTTAATGATTTGGCTTTGAATTGAGAGTTAGAAATTGTTTCACAGGTTTGGTATGGGCTTTGTTGTGTTCTCTGTAACCAATTTGGTTCTTACTCTTTTTGCGTCGGTGATTACTGCTTCTGTTGCTCCTGCTGCGGCTGGTTCCGGTATACCCGAAGTGAAGGCTTATTTGAATGGTGTTGATGCTCCTGAGATATTCTCACTTCGTACTTTGATTGTTAAGGTAAGGATTTTTCGAAATTTGCGCAAGTTATGTTAGAAATTTTGTTTTTGATCTCTCTTTGGTTGGGATACAGATTATTGGGAACATATCTGGAGTGTCAGCGTCTCTTCTTATAGGTAAGGCAGGGCCTATGGTGCATACTGGTGCTTGTGTTGCATCTATACTTGGTCATGGTGGCTCCAAAAGATATGGATTGACTTGGAGATGGCTAAGGTTTTTTAAAAATGATAGAGACCGAAGAGATCTTGTAACTTGTGGTTCAGCTGCTGGTATTGCTGCCTCGTTTCGTGCTCCTGTCGGTGGTGTCTTGTTCGCCCTTGAGGAGATGTCATCTTGGTATGTCAAGTTATCTTAAGCACAATAGACTTGTAAAGTTCCTCTTTGTTTGTCTTCTGGTCACTATATATGTTCCTCAAACCGTCATTTTTTTAATGATTCATTAGTTATGACGAGGGTTATTTTGTTGTAGGTGGAGGAGTGCACTATTATGGAGAATTTTCTTTTCAACAGCTGTTGTGGCAATTGTACTCAGGGCTCTAATCGATGTGTGTTTAAGTGGAAAGTGCGGTTTATTTGGTAAAGGAGGCTTAATAATGTTTGATGTCTATTCAGAAAATGCGTCCTATCATTTAGGGGATGTACTTCCTGTTCTTCTCCTTGGAGTTGTTGGTGGTATTTTGGGAAGTTTTTACAACTTTCTGCTGGATAAGGTTCTGCGAGCTTACAACTTCATATATGAGTAAGCTCAGCTATCTTTTGAATATATTTATAATTGGAGACACATACCCACAAACATGTATACAAATAAGTAAATAAAAATCTTCATCTTCAACATTATTCTGTCTAGGAAAGGTGTTGCTTGGAAAATTGTTCTCGCTTGCGCAATTTCAATTTTCACGTCCTGCCTTCTTTTTGGATTACCGTTTCTTGCATCGTGCCAACCTTGCCCTGCTGGTGCCTTGGAGGAGTGCCCTACAATTGGCCGGTCTGGCAATTTTAAGAAATACCAATGCCCCCCTGGTCATTATAATGATCTTGCTAGCCTCATTTTCAACACAAATGATGATGCTATCAAAAACCTTTTCAGCAAAAACACTGACTTCGAGTTCCATTATTTTTCGATTCTCATATTCTTTGTCACCTGCTTCTTCCTCAGTATCTTTAGCTATGGCATTGTTGCTCCAGCAGGGCTCTTTGTACCTGTTATCGTAACAGGAGCATCGTATGGACGGTTCGTAGGAATGCTGCTTGGTTCGAATTCAAATCTTAATCATGGTCTATTTGCTGTGCTTGGTGCTGCGTCTTTTCTTGGCGGATCAATGAGGATGACAGTTTCCACATGTGTTATCCTCCTTGAGCTGACTAATAATCTGCTGCTTCTGCCTATGATGATGCTTGTCCTTCTTATTTCAAAAAGCGTTGCTGATGCTTTCAATGCCAACATCTATAACCTCATCATGAAATTAAAAGGGTTCCCTTACCTCTACAGCCATGCAGAGCCTTACATGAGACAGCTTCTTGTTGGTGATGTAGTCACAGGCCCACTTCAAGTCTTCAATGGAATCGAGAAAGTCGAGACTATTGTACACGTTCTCAAAACCACCAATCACAATGGATTCCCTGTGGCTGATGGACCACCACTTGCTGCAGCTCCTGTTCTGTACGGTCTAATCCTCCGCACTCATATTCTGACTTTGCTAAAGAAACGAGTGTTCTTGTCTAGTCCAGTGGATTTTGACTCCAATATACTTGCCGAATTCAAAGCAGATGAGTTTGCTAAAAAGGGTTCTGGGAGAGGTGATAGAATAGAAGATGTGGAATTGAGCGAGGAAGAATTGAATATGTATTTGGATTTACATCCATTCTCTAATACCTCGCCTTACACTGTTGTGGAGACGATGTCACTTTCAAAAGCTCTTATACTCTTTCGTGAGGTTGGCATAAGGCACTTACTGGTCATATCAAAAACCTCCAATGTAAGTGATTTTGATTTCTCCTTTTCCATGGCTGTTATCATCACCTAATTAGATTCCGATAAGCACTAGAACATGAGATGATACATTATGGGAGGGAGAACAGATTAGAGTCTTTTGAATTTTGATCGTTGGTTTGTCTGGGGTCTCTCTACAACAAAACTTAAACCGTCTGACGGTTCTCTAGTATCAGATAGCTCTTGGTTTCTTGGTTTAGCAGTTATTAAATTCCTAAATTTGTTGACTACAGCAAATGCATGTATTGCAGAGACCTCCAGTGGTAGGTATATTGACACGGCATGACTTCATGCCGGAACATATACTAACCCTGCATCCGTCCCGGTCTCGGAGCAGGTGGAAAAGGCTCCGGATTCGGCTGCCTTTCTTCTCTTGAAAACTATTCAGCTGCCTGCCAAGTTTCAGGTATGACAGCTCTGTATTATTATTGAGTACCAAGCGAATTATTGAACTCTATGTCGAGCTATGAGATTTGCAAATGCTTTGTTTTGTATATGAATTAACAGTTTATTTTTTGGTGTTGAATACAAAATAATAGAGATTAATAAAAATATATTTTGTTTCCTGAAAAAAACGACACATTGAAATGCTAAACTAAACATCTTCTTAAGTATCTTTTTCATCTTTAGATCTGTCAATTTCAAAACTTTTTCATTGAACTTGTTGAAACATAAAATAATGTTGCTAGACAAAAGCAAAGAGACGTGTGCATCGTTTCTTATAAATCCTAGATCTCAACAACAAAAATCCCAAAGGAATAAACATTACTTTAATAGGTCCTCATATTACTGAGGATCCTAGATCAAATAACCAACTGTTTCTATTCAATTCTGTTAGAATATGGGTTTTGTTTAAGTTAGAAGCAGGACACTAAGTTTTGACAATTTTATGTCTCTCTGAATTGTTTTTTTCTCAATAAACATCCATGGACCCGACCACACTTGTGTGTTTCATTTGACCTCTATTCTTTCTAGACCGAAAAACTACAAAGTAGATCCACGTGAACCTCATGATGAATCCATAAATGACTTATTCATTTATTAGAGTCGTACATTAGTACTTTTGTGCATTTTGCTTTCCAAGTCATAATAATTATACTTTTAACCTTCTTTTTAAAACGAATGATCATTTGTTTATGCCTTCGCGAATCTCATAAATCACTTGTTTGATTCCACATAATGATCATTTGATTCCACATAACGATCATTTTGAACTAAAAGAATGCTTTTTTAGGTGGTATAGTCTGATAGTCATACTAGATACCCAAACTATGGGATCCCATTATATGAAACACATATATTATTGAATTGTGAGCAAATATAACCGAACTTTTATAATTTTAAAATTTCATATCCGAACTATAAAATAATGGTTTATTCATACATTGACTTCCATTTTATCAGTCAAGCGGCTGAGTTAGATATCATATCATTTGTCAGGTCATCATAATCATCAAACACATGATGAATCATCTGCCACATCATTAAATTGATAAAAATAATTAAAAATAAAAAGTTTGTTAACACTTTTTATTTGATATTTTTTTCTCTTAGCTAAGCTCATAAGACCATCAGCATCAGAGATACAATGTCTCTGGGAAGACATTGTCTCTCCCAAAAGATGGCCACGTGTCGCAACGTGATTCGTTGTGACAAAAAAAAAAAAAAAAAAAAATTTTTTAAATTGGGGGAAGTGGCGGACCCCATGTCGGAAGACATGATTCTGGGTCTGCAATGCAGATGCTCTAATATAAATATTAATAAAATAATGAAACGAAAAGAATGAAACTGAAAGTCATCAATCATAACCTAAAATGAATATATTACTCGTGGTTTTTACTCAATAATGATATATCTACAACAAAACTCCACCGTTATTGAATTTTTAAAATCATTTTTGTTGTAGTAGGTCTATCATTATTAAAAACTACGAGAATTACTTCTTTTCCAAATTCATTAAAGATAAAATTGAGAAAATAATAAAATTTTGAATTTGCAATGTCTTCATGGCCCAGACCAAGCTCAATCATTTGGATTGTTTACGCATAACTAATATATATATATATATACATATATTTTAGATAAGATTACAAAATTTTGGTTTTGTGTTATTCATGAAATTTAGGTTAATTCACATTGTATACACAAATTTTGGATTATCTTAATTATGATCGGTTTATTTATCCATTTTTAGATGTGAAATTTATTTTTCGTTTAAATCAACATAAAATAAATTAAGTGTAGATTCATAGGTATCTACACAAACTAGCAGCAGAAGACTAGTCAATTTAGTCTCCAACTCAGCACTGTTCAAACATACACTGTTCGGATTTTATGGACGGTTTTAACCCTAATGATAGAGAAGCGACGATAGGCGGGTAGTGACGGTTATAGGGCTTTTAATAATAGACTGTATAGGTACCTATTCCAAATCTTCGTAGATTGGATTCTCAAACATTGTCTCGGGTACTGCAGCAGTGCCATTAATACACGCAAACTTAGAGACAACCTTTGGTTATTTGAAAGCATCTCTAAACGCCGTATAACTATTTTCTTACCGGCATTCAATGCAGACAAGTGTTTTTTTTTTGCTTCATATGAAGGTATTGTAAAGTGCCTTAGAGTCAGATGAGGGAATATAGGGCTGAATCCGGGTTATCTGTGGGGGTTGGAGAGTATATCGGGGTTTTATTTGGGTTAATAGGGTTTGAAAGCTTGGGTGACCACCGCGGCGGAGGGGGATCTGTTTGTCGGTACCTGTTTCTTTGAGGTTTTAGGCAAATATTTTTTGCGAATGCTGCGACGGGATACTTTGTAGAGAGAAGCGCAGCTCGTGGGACGGTTTCGTATTGTTGCGGTTTTTGGCTCAGTAAAACCGGTACCGAGATATCCATTTTGGTGCGGGGTTTATATCGTTCTTTTTGGGGTTAGATTACGGGGTTGGGGGAACGGTAACAGGGGTATGCAAATTATATTAGCAACGAAGACGCTTTTGCTACTTGCTAACTGAATTAGTAGCGAGATATTTGTTTACCTATACAATTGGTTATCACATATATTACATACCATCTTATATTTCACTTAGTTGGTAAGTTCGGTATCCCATTAACGAACCTTCTATCTTTTTTCTGCCTGCATATGGGGGATGTGAACTATCGTCAAGGTTGATTGCTGCTGGTCACGACCCACTGGGGGAGAAGGCCAACGCTTATCAGAAAATGCCGACGTTGATTTGTATCTTGAACTCGCTCAATGACGCCGAGCTTGACTGGCTTAGGGGGTCTCCTCTTGGACAATTGCTTGACATGCCAAACAGATCTGCTTGGTCTGCTAGTTTTGGGCTCTTCTTACTTAGTAGGCAATTGGATGTTGCTAAGCGGAACGAGATATGGGTCTTGTATGCTGGCACACCTATTCTTTTTTCTCTTAGAGAATTCAAAATTGTTACTAGTCTGCCTTGCGGCAAGTATCCAGTTGTGGAGAAGAAGAAGAAGAAGGGCACAGCTGGGAAGAAGGTGCCATACCACGTGACTCTTTTTGGCATGGAGGAAGACATTATTATTGAAAGAATAATCTCGCTATTGAACAAGAAGACCTGCATTGATCGGGAGTTGCGTCTTAGGTATGCTTGTTTAGCTTTGGTTGACGGGATTCTAGTTCCAATCTCTCATTACCAGAAAGTTCTGAAGGAACAAGTAGAAATAGTTGAGCACCTTGACAGTTTCATGGCCCTTTCGTGGCCCATCCATGGGGTCGGTTAACTTTTGAGATGATAATGAAGTCTGTAAAAAGTAGGGAAGTTGTTGCACTAGCAACGACTAGTGTCGCTGTCCAAGGTTTCATCTACGCGTTGCAGTTGGTGGTGTTGCATGCAGCCCCAGCTATACAGGAAGGACCTTCGTCTGGGGCTTCCAGCTTCTCTAATTCTGAAGAAGATACTGGGGACGAGCACCCGTTGCGGCAAAGTGTCCCCCTGAAGCTAGCAAACGCGTGGGAGCTCGAGTGTAAGTGCCAGGTAAGTAAGATGTTTGTTATTATGATAACATCGGTACCCGATATCTAGATTACACAATAATAATGGTATTACCCTGATGCAGGTTCACGTTCAATCCATTATATCTCCGGAGATAGAATTTGATACCGACGAGGAAACTTGAGTTGGTCAGTCAACAAAGAAGACGTTTCCAATACATAGAGGGTTACCTTTCTAATGCTTGTGTAGATTGAACTGTGGCGATCGGAGACGAACACCAGCTCTGCCTCATCTAGTACTACTTGTGTTAGCTTTTGAATGAACCTTGTCCATACATCGTCATTTTTGCTGTTTACTATCCCGAAAGCTGGGGGAACACCTGAAAATTAGCATCTTGCACGCTCGCGGCAATTAGGCAGCCCCCGTATCAGCCTCGCAAGTGTGTGCCGTCTACTACCACAACTTTGTGCATGTACGAATAACCCTTAACGGAAGCGCTGAGGGCGAGGAATAGATACTTGAAGCGTTATGTTCTCGTTGAATCCATTTCAGTCGCCAGCGAGACAAAGGAATTTGGATTGATTTTCAAGAGTAGTTTGAAGTAGAGCTCAATTAATGTGTAGCTTCCCATGGCCGAGCCCATGGCATTGTCCATGGCTATCTCTCATGTCCTCCAGTATGAGACATTGAGGCTGAATTTTTGGCGCAGGATTTGATGCAGCTCAATGGGTCGTGGGCCGCGGCCGCCACCCCCATATCTTGTGCGCATCAAGTGTTCGATCACAGCCGTCGAAGCTTGCTTGTGGAAATCCCCCCTGCATCCACACTACAACAGTGTTGAGATGTTGTACTTCGTATTTCGTAGCGGTCGGTGTCCACAATCTGAGCTGCATATATACGCCATGGACAACAGTCACTAATGCAGACATCTACTATCATGTTAAGACACGATCTTGCGTAAGTGAAGTGAAATTTCTGATGTATAGCGTGTATAGCCAGCTTTACTCGGCAGTCTTCTTTGTTCTTCAAGACACACCCGACGTAAATTTCATCGCCTTCGTACTCAATGTCTTTAAGCGCACGCTCTAAGTTATCTGGGATGACCCAACAAAAATCACATGTTTTTCATTATTCGCTAACTTTCATCAAAGTAGATAAAACGGTATTATCCGCTAATATTGTTTCCCATTACCTTCCTCGACGGAGTTATCAAAGTAAGGGGGCGTCTGTCAGGTTCCTCATCGTGGGGATGGAAGTCTCTCTTAAGCGGGCTGAGATCCGTTGTTGCTGTTGCCTGTTGCCTTCCGAGGTAACTATTTCCATTTCAGCCAGTTGGTAGTTCTCCATCACCTCGTTTGGTTTGCTATACATAGTGGGCATGCAAGTCGAGAAACTAAGAGGCCCGTCAGAACTGGATGTGTAATGCGACAACATATCATCATCCTCTGCATTGACATTAGTGGATAACTAATTAGTATTAATCCTAACATTTGAACGGGCTAACATGTTAACACGGTACCTTACCCAACAATGACAGCGGTTATGTCCCACTTATGTCAAACTCACGCAAAAGATCATCGTCGGAGGAGAAAGAGTCAGGTGTTGGAGAGCCTGGTGTCTCCATTGAGGTGTCAGTCGACGATAAGGTAAAAATGGTTGGGTCTGTGGGCCCTCAACAAATACACTCACCTGGAATCCCCCAACCACTGGATAGGCTTAGTTGGAGCGACATCTCGGCGTACGTTGTTGTATACTAGGTGCGAGCCCTCCGCACACATGTCAATGGTCCCTAATGGGGCACATTCGGTCGCTGAAGTACTTGACGGTGGACGGTAACGATCCCTGGAGGCAACGAAATCTTTTCACATCTCTAGGGGGTCGTTAGGAGGGAATGTTGCGTAATCATCCCAATATGATGGTCGCCTACACAGCGGTTGGGGTTCATCTGGGGCTATATGCTTACCCTTTTCCATTGCCGTTAGTCGCCGAGGCGTTAACTCAACACTTGATCCCTGCGGCACCGCCACCGATCCTTCGAAGCCATTATCTTCGTTCTGGGCGGGTAGAACGTCGTTACCACTTTCTCCGGTAAACACCTCAGAACTGTTACCGAATAATCGCCGTACTAGCCCCCATTATTACCCATTAACTCTTCATCTGTTATATGGCCCACTCCATCAAAGCCCTCTAGTCCATTTGAGTGATCCCGGTTGGTCTTACACGCTGGACCCCTCCCCCCGGATCTAACTATCATTTTACTAAATAACAACCGAGTTACATCGGTAATGGGGTACATTTTTCCTTGGCTTCCTTCCCTATTATCGACGGCGTCTTGACAGGATTTGATCTTACTGCCACACACACCGGTAACAACTCGGCCACACAAAAACATTTCTGCTAGGTCCACACGGATAGCTAGGAATAGTGAGATATCTTCATCGTCATGTATGCTAACTGGTTTTGCCTCTTTCCACATGAGCCCGAGCATCCAAGCGGGCCACTAGTACGTTAGTTCGACATGGTCTCTTTCGGGGATGTGTAGTATTTCATTGATAACGCACTGGACTTTCTCGTAGGTGTCTATTTCCTTCAAAGGGATGTCATATGTGTAACCTTTGGGGTGTGCAACGTGCTCATAGTAACCTGCTGGATTTTCATGCCATTCACCGATGACTAAGCGAACTATGTTCGCCATATCTTGTACCTGCCAACTAAGGAATGGTTTGGTTAGAGACTAATTAAACGGCAAGTTAGCAGATAACGAAACATTCAATAGGCAGGTAACAAGAGTAAACGGCAGTATATATATGTTTCCCTTTCATTTAATTCTTACCTGTTTCAGTCGCTTTCTGGTGTTACGTCTACATACTTAGTTTCAACGCAACCCAAGAAATATCTGACAAATAGATTTTCATCTGGCGGTAAATTTTTTAGTTCCATAGGTGGCGGCATAAATCTAATAGGTGTATTGCTATATGATATGTATCATTTAATGCATGTTATCTGCCTCGTCTACGCAGCTGGTTTGAGCGTGTGCGAGAGTAGGGGTATAAACGTTAGAAATATACATTTGGTGGTGAGAGGTTTAATTAAAAAAAAAACATTACTGCTACTTACTGAATTTCTTGGTCGTCTGGGTATATTCACCTTGTTAACCCTAGATTCATCTATCTGAACTCATTAGAATTATTATTTTTTAAAAGATTAAGTTCCACAGTTTAGGTTAAATTCAATATAAATATACAAAATTCAAGACTAGTTTAAGTTTGATATAAAAATGTCTAGATTGTTTGGATGAAAATAATTTTCTTTTCAGATTTGGATTGATGATTTCCATTTAATTTTCTTCGGTTTGTTGCTTAACTAATATTTATATTATATCTTTAGTTAAGATAAAAACATATAAAATAAAAATTGTTGATAAATTTTTTAGTTTTAATTAAACTTTTTTATCAATTTAGTGACGTGGTAGATGATTCATCATGTGTTGATGATTATGCTGACGTGGTAGATGATATGGTATCCAACTCAGCCGGTTGACTATAAAGTGGCTTTCAATGTATGAATAATGTTAGTAGATAATTGAGTTTGGTGTGAGACATAATTAAAGTATGTTAAGTTAGTTTGTGTAATAAATTAGAGTAGTTATTTGGTCAAGAGGTACAAGATGGAAGAGAAACAACTCTTCACTTGGTAATGTTTGAAACCTATTTAAGTTGTTATTGTTGTAATGAAAAAAAACAAGTTTTCAGATTATATTTTCTGATTCATATCTCTTGTTTCGTTGATCAAGTAAAACACAAGAGAATATTGTTTTTAAATTACAAATAGAAGATTATAATATTTACTCTGTTTTCCACTCTCTTCTAAAAACAACTGTTTATCAACATGGTATCAGAACCCTATTGATTCTGAGGACCAATTCAAGTAAAAAAAGAGCAAAATTTCCGCAAAAGATCAAGCAAAAAGAACATAGATGATGGAGAGAACAATGCTACAAGTGATTCCTATATTTGATGGGACAAGTGTGATTTGTGGCGCATTAAGATGACAACAGTCTTCAAAACCAGAAAAATGTGGATGGTGGTGGAAGACTGAGTTCCGAACCGACCGTCACAAAGATAAGAGACTCCCAAAGTGTTGCAATTGAAAAATCAATGTGAAGAAGCAACGACACAGGATATGATGGCTTTGCAAATTCTGCAAACAGCCATGTCGGATCAGATTTTCTCCCGTATAGCACCAGCAACAACTTCAAAGGAAGCTTGAGATGCATTGAAATATGAATTTCAAGGGACTCCACAAGTACGATTGATCAAATTGCAATCATTAAGAAGGGAGAATGAAAAACTTGAAGATGAATGAAGGAGACAACATCAAAGTCTTCACAGAAGAGTTACTTGATTTGAGAAATCAATTAAGGGTGCATGGAGAAGAGAAGACAAACTACCAAATTGTCCAAAAAATTCCAATATCTTTCCCAGCTCCCAAACAAAGGATCTAACTTCGTTGACGGTAACAGAGTTGATAGGAACTCTGAAGCCACATGAGAAGTGTGTGTCGTCTCGTAATGAAAGCATGGCCGAAGGAGCGTTTCATGTTTTATTACGAGAAGAAAAAGTCGTTGTACCATTTACCATCTCACAAATCAAAGCCTAAATTCAATACCTTACACTCACTCGTCTAGACATCTCATTCTCTGTTCAACAAGTGTGTTTATTCATGCACGATCCTTGCGAATCACATCTTCATGAACTGAAGTGCATTTTTTGATATCTCAAAGGTACTATTACACACAGTGTTCATTTCTATCGGTCATCTCTTTATGGTCTCGTTGCATATACAGACGCGGACTGGGCCGGCTACCCATCCACTCGGTGCTCAACATCCGGATATTGTATTTTTCTTGGTGATAATCTCATCTTTTGATCCTCTAAGCGGCAAGCGACTATATCCCCCCCCCCCCACATAAGAAGTTACCCTAATAATAGGGATTGAGCCAAGTTGCAGTGTATCGAGCAATGGGTATAGTTAGAATCTGAAAAAGCCTGCAAATTACACCGTCAAATCTGGCTATTGGCCTCGAGAACTCTCTCTCGCCCTGCTTGCGACCATCCTGTTTAGATCCCTATCGCCACTTCACTAAAAGAGTAAGTGTGGAAATTAAAAACAACACAAAAGTTAAAGCTTTTCATGTAACAATGCATAGCAGGATGCTTAACTTCGTGTCAGGGCCTTTTTTTATCGACAGATAGGTCAGGATAAGAGATGTCCATGTTTGCGGTGCAAAAGACGAAACTATTAAACATTTGATATTCGAATTCCCCCACCCTCCTTCGCTAGAAAAGTATAGGCTATCTCGAACATTTTTTTATCCCTGGTTATCTCCCGTTTGTCGTCTCCATATTGCAATATGGATTACTTGTTTGGAGAGGGAAGGATCACAGAGAAAATAATATATTATGTGGTATATGTGGAAATCAAAGAATCACAAAATCTTTGAGAATGTCACCCAACACCCCCAAGATACCTTAGGGATCACCATTCAAGAAGAGGAAGCTTAGAAGAGAGCAACTACGAGAGAATATACATCGGAAGAGACACATAGTCAAGTTACAGTGAAAATTGTTTTGAAAGTTATCTCAATTTGTTAAACTGATGGATCATGGCATGCATCAGACGATATGAGTGGATTAGGCTAGATCGATAGTTGCTATTGGAGACAAGATATTTCAGCTAGGATTGAGAGAATCGTGTCAGTGTATATCTCCTTACACACCAAAATAGAGGCCTTAATATGGACAATGAAAAGCTTGGTAGCTATATCTATGACGAACATCCTTTTTGCTACAGATTGTGTTAGCCTTATTACTATAACGTCTAATCCCAAAGATTAGCCAACATTTGCATCGTAGGTTAGAGATTTCTTACAATTATAAAATTGCATTTGGAGATTTAAGATTAGATTTATTTAGTGTAGTGTATAAATTTTCATGTTGATCATTTTACGAAATGTACAAAATCACGTGATTTTTATCTTTCATGTGTAAGCAAATAAAATCCGGATTGATTCTTTAAAATCTTTAGAGGTGAGTCATTAATCGAAAACATAACATACATGAATTAAATCGTTCAGTTATTGGGTCGGATTCGGTATGGCAGACGATAATCGGGTCAATTCGGTTAGACAGACGATAACCGATCGGCTTCCTCGGTTAAGGAAAACCCCATATAAAAACAGAAAAACTCTACTTTTCTTCTAGTCACTTCTTCCCACGAGAAAATATCTCTTCTCCATCTTCTTTAACCATCTTCTCCTTCGATCTTCTTCTCCTTTTCTTCGTTCTTTTTTTAAACTTCATCTTCCCCACCTCTTTTCTTCTCCTTTCTCTCTCTCTTGTTGAGATTATGCCTTGAAGAAGCTCTTCCTCCTTCAACCCCTAAGTTTTCATATTTGTAACTTGTAAGCTCTTCCTCCTTATCGTTAATACTTAATTGTCGTCAAATTTTGATGCTTGTTAGCGGTTTTGATGTTTGCTTCTTGTTAATCGGAGGCTGATGTTTGTGGATTTGTTATATTGACAGATCTGGTGGCTTGGAAGAGAGTAGTGGCGGCAAGAACAGTATCGAAGTAGTTGAGAAGGATGTTTAGGGATCTACAACGACGATGGATCTGGTGGAGTTTTCGGGTTTTGCCGTCATCATGGCAGTTCACGCAGTGAGATGATCGCCAACCGTCATTGTCGACTTCGTAATATTGTTTTTGTTCAAAACCCTAAATTTAAATGGGTTTGGGTTTGTAATGGACCAAAAGTATTAATTAGACTCATTATTTTATTGGTTTGTAAATATAAATTTATTAGTTGAGTCCATAATTTTTTTCGCTATATTTTGGTTTTAATCAACCGAAATAGAAAAGGTTTTGGTTAATTTCAGCATAGATTTAAAACCCTATAACTGAACCGAAAAAACTGAGTACCAAACCGACTCGAACCGATTTTTATTCAGTTCAATTTAGCAGAATTTTTGATAACTGAAAACGCCGCAAAACTGAATAAACTGAACCGAATAAACCAATTAAACCGAATGTCCACGGCTAGTGTCAAACAAACTGCGTCACGAAAAATGTTACATATGTAAATAATTAAATTGCGTCACGAAAGATGTTACTTATATTAGTAGTCTAATACGAGCTAGTAGGTTAATAACTACACAACCCACGGGTTTTTAACTACTATTATAATTCATATATATACTAGTAAGGCCTAACACTAGTTGGTGAATTATCTTACACAACACACGAAAGTTTATTTATATATTGGATGTCTTTGTGAGTTTGCTAATTTCATTATAGCTACATGTTAGAATAAGGTCAATTATGTTTGTATTCTTTTGTGAAACAATAATTTGTAAGTTGAACTACTTTTGGGATATTAAAGTATTTGTATAACTTTATATTTTAAAACGTTAACATAATTATTTTCGAAACGCAAAAGTTATCAAATTTAGTGTTTAATGTTTGATGCTTATACACATACCAATGAAGGTGTAAGCAAAATTACTCCGTGTGATAAAGTCAGTATTGAAGGTTGTAACATTCGTCATTTTCGAGTTTGAAATCGTTTCACATGATGACGACATCACTATTATAATCTTGTAGGATACAACAGTCCACGTTCTCCCGTGCTCAGCTGCTCTCTCTTGCGGCAGATCAAACATTCAAAGCCTCTACAAATTTTCCTTTTTGATATTTGCTGCAGGTTACTGTCCATATTCTATAGCTGGAACGTAATAGGCGACGGCATGGCGAGCCTCCTCGCCCTCCCGCCCAACTTATTACATTCATTGACCGTATTGTCCGTAATAGCATATCTTCACTATTGAAACCAAATTCGTCCAAGCTGAAGAATAGCCTTACCATTTGGTTTGGGTCTTAGAGGCTAATTAGTTTATCATTAATCTAATAGTGGTTCAAGCTTTTTGGTCTTTCCTCTAAATATTTTTTAAAAAACGGTTGCATCTAGTGTAAAAAGGATTTTTTGGTTGAATAAATTTTACATTCATTAAAAAAAAACAGTCCTCGTTTTAAAGTTTAAAGTTTTGATGCCGAATGATAGCTTAATTATAAATGACATTTGACGAAATACATCAAAAAGATAACAAACGCTACAATAGATGAGCACAAATTAGATACTATGAAACTTCAGAATATATCTGTGGATCTGAGAAACAACTGCCCAATCCTCCAAAAAATTGTTTGAAAATCTAGAAGACTTTTTATCTATAAAAAGAAAATTCTAAAAAGATATTCTTTCCAAAACAAAAAATATTAATTATAAAATTGCACATTTGGAAAAATAGACTATGTATGAAACGACATGATATATAAAATTAGGGTAATAGCAAAAAATAACCTAAGATTGATAACTCCTTTAATAAATAACCTTGAATAAATAGTGTGTCAAATGGAGTGGAGAAATGATAGGAAAAACCTTCGTCGTCTTATTATACGTTATTTATCTCTATTTCACGTTATTTTTTCAAAAACCATGTTATCAGTTAAGTTATTTTGATTTATTTCTTCCCATTTCATCGGTTTTGCTTTTCATTTTTGGAAATATATTTCGATTCATTTTTGGAAAGTTTTTTTATCTTTTGTCCCAAATTTCATGTTATTTTGTGTTGTCATGCTAAATTTTTATTTATCTCATTAATTCATATATATATTATGCTATTTTAACATAATGCGTGCTATTTTATTTAAATATTAAGATGTCGGTTAAGATATTTCAATTATTTTGTTCCCATTTTACCGGATTTGTCTTTCTTTTTCATAAAAATTTATTATGTTTTATTCCAAATGTCATGTTATTTTGTATTGTCACCGTAATTTTTCGTTATCCCACTCATCTATCTATATACCGTGCTATTTAATTTTAACATGATGTGTGCTATTTATTTTAATCACTCATTCTCTCTATTTTCCTTTACCAATTGCCTCAGGGTATTTTTGATTTTTCACACCCTAAAACGTTAGTTACTAACAATTTTGGACACATTGTTAGATTCTAACACATAATCTGGATTTGGGCTATTATGCAAATAACCCATAAAAGTAAGCGTAATCACTGTAAATAACCAATATATACTCATTAACTTAATCCATCTGTTAAAAAATAAGTATCGTTTTAACTGATTTCACGCAAATTAAAAAATGATTAAATTTCTTTTCTACCTTTTATTAATATATTCTAGAAATTTTCTTATTGGTTATATATTAAAACTGTAGGGATAAAACTGTAACTTTTACCAAATATTTATCTTGGAATTCTAAAACGATATTTAATTTAAAACAAAAAATCCATCCTAAAATAATACTTAATTCTAAATGGAGAGAGTATAAAATAACTTATTTATAAAATAACGGATAACAAAATCATAAATAGGTTGATTGGTTTATCATCATTTATATTATTTCTCCCGTTATCATATTAGTTTCGAATAATATTTTAAAAATAAATGTTATTTCACCAGATATCATATTATTTTATATAATATAACACTATTTTTTTAATTGATATACACACAAAAAAAACATACCACTTACTTTACAGTTTTGCTACCATATTTTCTTGACAATTTTGGCTCTCCATATTATTGTAGTATTATCAAGCAAAACAAAAAGAAAAGACTTAAGTTAACTTTGGTTGCGAACTTGTGATGTCACATTGATAACAAACTAGCAATGAATCAGCTCTAAATATTTTTAAAAAATAAATAAAGGAATTACTAATTTTAAACGCATTAAATGTAGCATTTACAAAATTTTGTGTTTAGTAGCTCACTGCTAATTTAAAAACAAGACGCCAAAGTTAATTAATTTATACGCATTAGCTGTAGGATTATAAATGAGAAAAAATCAAAGAAAAACCAAACGAGCAAGTTGCTTGGTGAAGCAAAACTCATTTCTTCCACTAATGATATTTGATAGAGACACAACAAATAATCTTTCATGACTTTTCTTCTTCTTCCTCACTTCCAAAATTCTCTTATGTCTTACCTCTTGTGATTATAGAAAAAGAAAAAGAGAAAAAAAAGCCATATCCATGGCTGCTCCAAGATCAAGAAGATGCTCTCTTTCTCTGTTAACCCTTTTCTCCATCTCTCTTATTCTGATTTTTCTTTCACTATTTGTCTCCACAAAACCAGCTAATAAGCCTTTAAGTGATTACAGAAACCAATTTTTAGTCACTGTCTCTTCTCCTCCTCCTCTGTCTCCTCTTGGACAAAGCAACACAACAAATACTACTCTTGTTTCAGTCTCTTCTCCTCCTCCGCTGTCTCTTCTCGGACAAAGCAACACAATAAACTCTACTCTTGCTTTAGTCTCCTCTTCTTCTGATGATGATCAAGAGAACCAAAAGATATCTCCAAGTCCTACAAGTAAAAGAGTTGTTATCAGCGTATGTAATCATTCTTTTACTAAAAAGGAAAAAAAAAAAACTCTCACAAACAAACCTTTTTGCTATGATCAAATTAAAACATTTTTTCCTAATATTTATTTACCCTTCTTTTTTCCAATATTCAAAAAACAAAATTTGTTTGCTATGATCAGAAAAGAAGTGGGTTGGATAAAATAGAATCAGATTTGGCAAAAGCAAGAGCAGCAATTAAGAAGGCAGCTTCAACACAAAATTATATCAGCTCCCTCTACAAAAACCCAGCCGCCTTTCATCAGTTGAGTTTTACAATTCTTCTTTTTCATTTTTTAACAATGAAAATAATCTTCTTTTTCTTAATTTAATTTACAAGTACAGTACTTTACAGTATTTAGTGTAGTCAAAGATGATAGAGAGCGCTGACAAATATCACATGGATTTATCGGTTTCTAACATCGGTTTTATCAAAGAACCTTGCATTAAATTACGGTTACATTAAAGACAAAATACAAATTACGCAACTTATTTATAGACTTTAACGGCTCCGGTGAGAATGAGATGCCTCTTTCCAAGCAAGAGCTTCTACTATAGTCTCTTTTGTTCTGTCAAAGCCAAACTTATGAGTTTATCTAATACTGAAATTTTAACTTTTAAGGTTTTAATTGAACTAAAAAGAATTTTTAATTTGTTCACCTACTTTTAGTCTTATATACTAAAAAGGTTGTTCTAATGACTTTATTAACATAAGCTCGTTAATTCAAAAGCTGCCATTAAAGGTTTTAATCATCAACTATGTATGGAAATAAAAAAATTTTGAATTTTTATTTTTGTGGAAATATTTACTGCTTATTATATAAACTCTCAGCTTTGGCCAAAAAAAAAAGAAAAAAAAGAAAGAATAAGCTCATGCTTAGAAAGAGGCATCTCACCAGTCATCAGGCCCCACTGTTCTTAGAAATTCCATATAGTATTTGTTATGCATTTATAAAATGACTACATATGTCATGTACAGACACATCTATAGATACATTTGACTTGCATATACTCCATATATATTCGCATATATTGTGATATTAGCAATAATGATATGCTTTCTCAACTGTTGAATAATGGAAACAAAATCTAGAAATGTTCTCAGCACGACACATGGCGTTCTAAAAAAACGTTTTGTCGTTTTTAGAAATCTAGAAATGTTCTCAGCACGACACATGGCGTTCTAAATACTGAATCACTGATACAACTTCATCCCTTTATTAAAAAAGAGTCGTGAGGAAAGTGATACGTCATGCTTATGAATTTTTTTTCTTCATTTTAATATAACCATAATTTGGTTTTTATCGACATAATAGGCTTATAGGCATATGCCACTTTTGTGATATATTTTACCGCATACGTTTTGTAAAAATATCATGTTATTTCTTCTGAAAATTATTTACGAAAAATATATTTTGTAAATTATCACTCCATATATGCATCCACCAAATTCACTCTTTTTATGCCTAAACCTATAGGCATAAGACAATGCATCTGCTCATCAACATCACCTATACTCAATTGATTCAAAAGAGTCATAATCATTGAAACACTATCTATCTGTTTAGTGTTTATATATATCCCTCTCCCTCTCTCGGCGACCCTCACCGTTTTTCCCGTTCGCATTAGTTGGTCTCCGACTGTTAGTTCCGCGGTGTCGCGTGCGAAGACCATTTGGATCTACGAGCGGCGGTTCTCCTTAGCCTCTGGTGGTTATCCTCTCTGTCGACGTCTCTCTGGCTTTTGGTGGCTCGAGGATGGCAGCCTCTTTGCTTTGGGCTTCGTCGGCTCGGGGTGTATCCCGTGGTGGTTTGGGAGCAGCATCGGTTACGCCCCGACATCAGTTCTCTCGGTGTTCGGCTTGGTGGTTTCACTTTGCTCATATCTGTTTGGATCTTTGTTCGAGGTGGATCGCTATTCGTTCCCGGAGTTCTCTTGTCTCGCGTAGCCCCTCGGTGTTCTTCCTTCAATGGTGGCTTGCCAACGTTCTTTGCCTCGGTCGGCGTGGCTGGTTAGTTCCGGTTGCTCGCCACTTGTCTCTTCCGTCGCGGCTTAACGGTTGCTTGTGAGGGTGTTTCTCGTCTTGGTGGTGGCTTTGTGACAGCATGTAACCTTCATCGTCCGAGTCTCGTGGGGCTTGGGTGGTGTTGTGGTGGATTGGCCGGAGGTTTGATAGGGTTTCATCCGGTGGCGGTGTCTGATCAACAATGTCTTCCGGTGGGATTCTTATTGGGACTTTTGGTGTGGTCCAATCCACTTCACCTTCGAGGAAGGATTCAATGCAGCTTTAAGGATTAGGACTTCAGTTCTTCGGGATTGTGGCATCTGCGCAAATGTTTGAGCATGTTGCTCGGATTAGTTGTTTCCTCATCGGGTTCTTCTTCTCGCTCGGGCGTGTGTTTTCCTTTCGTATCCTTTAGTCCGTCTCAATGCCTTTGTTGTTCTTAGTCATTTTTGTAGATTTTCGGTTCATCCGTCTTCTTGTTTCCCCTGTAACTTCTGTCACAAATTTAAAAATGGTATGAGACTAACATTTTTACCAAAAAAAAAAAAAAAAATATTTGAAAGTCACCATTATGCGTTTCAATCACTTAAAATATATTAAGCCTTTTAACAAAAATAAACTCTTAAAAGTTATTTTAAATAATTATATAAAAAAAAACTGTTAAAAGCTATGAATTGTTTTTAGTAAAACGAGTTTTCTTAGGACTTATCATCTATCTCTAAAACAGTACAGTATAATATTTAATCACTTCAAGATATATATATATATATATATATATATATATAAGCTTGTACACAAACAAAATTCAGTTAATTTCTTCAACCGGGTAGTTCTCTTATACAGAAATTAATGTAAAGTTAAACAGGAACATGGTAATTAATATATGGTAGAATGACTAAATGCATACATGATACGGTTGTGTAGTCGTGTGCACTACTATATACCTATGTCACATTAATTTGTACTTGTAAAAATAAAACATTAATTGATGTCACTCACACTCGTATGTGCAAAAATTTCAGGAGTCACACGGAAATGATGAAACGTTTTAAGGTGTGGACATACACAGAAGGAGAGGCCCCACTGTTCCATGACGGCCCTGTGAATGACATTTACGGCATAGAAGGCCAATTCATGGACGAAATGTGCGTGGAGGGGCCTAAGAGTCGAAGCCCTTTTCGTGCGGATCACCCCGAGAATGCTCACGTTTTCTTCCTACCATTTAGTGTTGCCAAGGTCATACATTTCGTCTACAAGCCCATCACTTCTGTCCAAGGATTTTCGCGGGCTCGGCTACACCGCCTTATAGAGGATTATGTTGATGTTGTTGCTACTAAGTATCCTTATTGGAACCGAAGCCAGGGAGGTGACCATTTCATGATATCATGCCATGACTGGGTACGTATACTCCCTCGTTTTTTATTTATTGAGAGTATGAATATTAGACATATGAATAATGGAATATTAGGCATCTTTAATTAACATCTTTGATTAGTTTGGTTTGAATTAGTAAACAATTTTGGCTTGAATTTCAAACCAAACAAATTTTAGGCTTGAATTTACATAAGCAAAGACTTCCTTGCTAATAAAAATTTACTAGAAAAAAAGAAAGAAATGTAGTGTGTTGATGAAGCTATCACCAATAAGCAATGAACCATAAGTTTCCAATGGTTGCGATGGATAGAGCGGAGAACATCGTTTGTGGATTGGATATTTTTTTTATTTACCACCCATATATTATAGTTTATAATGTTGCAGGCCAAAATAAACAAAATCCGACGTATACCAACTATAGATGAACTGTTTTTACGTAAAAATAAATTTGGTCTGCAGTGGATTGTTGTCTATACAAAAAATAAAATATTTATCCATTTATCTTATAAACAGTATATCCATTTATTTGTGTAACAATCGGAAATTATATATCAACAAATCTTCTAGGATACCTAACAAAACAAGAAATGAGTTATAGATTGAATATGTAGTTGTATAAAATTTTCTGGTGTTGAAATTGGCCTTAAATCTCCATTTTGTATATTATGTTGATGTTCACGTAGTTGCTTCATTCTATTTTAATTAAAATTTTACTAAGAAAGTACTTTTTTTTATTTCACTCTCTTTTGCATCTTTGGTATAAATATGACTAAATTTCTTGTGTATATAGGCACCAGACGTGATAGATGGAAATCCAAGGTTGTTCGAAAAATTCATAAGGGGACTATGCAATGCTAACACGTCAGAAGGATTCCGACCGAACCTAGACGTATCCATACCAGAGATCTACCTTCCTAAAGGTAAACTAGGTCCATCGTTTCTAGGACAGTCTCCGCGAATTCGATCTATACTAGGATTTTTCGCCGGAAGAAGTCACGGTGACATCCGAAAAATCTTATTTAAACATTGGAGAGAAAAAGACAATGAAGTACAAGTTTATGAACGTCTTCCACCAGGACAAGACTATACCAAATTAATGGGAATGAGCAAGTTTTGTCTATGTCCGAGTGGTTGGGAAGTCGCTAGCCCGAGGGAGGTTGAGGCGATATACGCTGGTTGTGTACCGGTAATCATATCGGATAATTATTCATTACCATTTAGTGATGTCCTTAATTGGGACTCATTCTCAATACAAATCCCTGTTTCTAGGATAAGTGAGATTAAAACCATTCTACAGAGTGTTTCTCTTGTTAGATACTTGAAGATGTATAAGAGAGTCTTAGAAGTGAAGCAGCATTTCGTGTTGAATCGTCCAGCTAAGCCATATGATGTGATGCATATGATGCTTCATTCTATTTGGTTAAGACGACTTAATCTTAAGCTTAGTCCATAAATTGTTAGAAATAAAGATGAATTGTATGTTGTAATAAGTTCGTTCATATGAGGTACTAGATTTTTATTCTTTCTATAATAGACATTACTTCATTTTGTAAATATATATACCCACAACAACAAAGATACGATCAAAGTGAGATTCATATTAATAAGAGAAACAAAACATTGTTCTCACTTGTTATTTTTTTCTTCTTAATTTTTGTTTTCCATTGTAAACTTTTTTTTGTAAAATAAGATAACATGATCGATCAAAAGATACTGTGAGAGTGTTCAATCCCGATTTTGATTTGGGTTTTTCCGTTTCTAGGATTTGTGGTTTATAAAACTAGTCTAAACTAAAACCAAATCTATAATTTCTCTAAAAATTAATGATATATTAGATTAAAGGAGCTTATTGGTTCTTAAGATTTTTAACTATTTCACATATCATTAAGTTTTAGAAAAAATTCTCAGCTTTTTCTTTTTTGGATCAGTTTGGATTTGGATTTGGTTTCTTAAGTTAGTCCATCTCTTTATCAAAAAAAAAAAAGTTGAATCCATTTAAACACTGTTAAGATATGGTTCGGTTTTCAGATTGTGTATTTCAGTACAGTTCGGACTGGATCAATTTATCCAGATTGAATACCCCTATGTGAAACTGTTTTTGATCATTGATTTAATCCGATTTTCACCACTAGGCGCATATAGAATCACTTAAGATTTAGCTCATTTCAATCATCTCTAAGGTCTCAGGAAGAGCACTAGGTAAATTTCAAATCTTCCATGGCATTTAAGATCATGCGACTAAGAAAAAAAAAGCACTTGAATCCAAACAAGTGAAAAAAAAATAAACCAAATTAATCTAACACTTACCACCTGACCTAATTAAGACATTAGAAACTCATTTCTGGCTTCTGTGTATGAACTCTGGAATTAAGACAAAATAAGCTCTTCAAAGTTTCTGTCCAAAATAGTTTCGCTATGTTTTAAGATTTTAACAGCAAATTTGTCCAACCAAAACCCTTGGCTTTGGTTTAACAATTTTCAGATAAAATGACTCCAAAATGTTGAAGCTTCTTGAATATCTCTCTGTTTACTTTGTATTCTTAACAACTGGTTTCAGCACTTCTTTTACCTTACCAACTTTTCCAGCTTCCTGAAGAATGCAAAATTTAAAAGTTATAACCAAATATGTAAAGATAATTTGGCCTATAATTAGAGATTGCAGAAGAAGAAGAAGCTTACTCGTATGTTCCCTATATCACGTAACGGTTGTTTCTTTGCGTCTTTGTCGTCATGACTAATTCCAGCAGCTGGTTCCATTGATTTATCAGGTTTTATATTTTCTTCTCTGTTGCTACATTTGGCGGCTACACAACCACAAGAGTCTCTGCATCCGCTTCCATTAGCTCTGCATTTGCAATTTTTCGTCTTGCACAAAGATCTTTTAGTGCATGAGCAACACACTTCAGCTTTACTCTTCTCTTTTCTACAGACCGTTTCTTCAAAAGATTTCAGTTCAGACGACTCCATGTTTGATTGATCACTCGTATTTCTGCTCGAAACAGAGGATTCAGCTGGTTTACAGAGCGTTTCTTCAGAAGTTTTCGGTTCAGATAGCTCCAAGTTTGATTGATCATTGGTATTACAGAGCGTTTCCTCATAAATGTTCAGTTGAGATAGCTCTACGACTGTTTCATCATTGGTAATATTGCTGGAAACAGAGTTTTTAGCTAGTTCACCCTGATGAACAGTTATAACTTGAGACATCAGACCACACACACAAATAAAAATGCTGGACTCGGTTTATATTAATGGATGAAATTAAACACTAAATACCAAAAAATGATTAACCTGGATTTTATCTGTTTCACTGAGTTGGGAGTTGGTCATTTCCATTTGGCTGACAAGGGTACTTAGCTTGTTAAATTCTTCTTTAAGCTCCTTTAGTTCTGAGTCCATCGGAGTGTGGTTGATTCGGTTGTCAGATGAAGCAGAGCTAAATAAGAGAAACTATTAGAGAACACAATTTTTGAAGCTAAAATAAAAGTTTAGCTACAATCAAACTTACAAAGAGTTTTGTTCTCCCTCAAATTCTGCCTTCAACTCATCTGCTTCTACGCTGAACTTTTTGACCTCTTCAGCTATTCTGATTAAAATTGGTAATGAACACATAACTTCAGAAATAAATTGGGTTATAACAACAAGAAAGGGATATTAATCCCACAAATTTTCTTTTTGAATGCTTACTCTTTCATTTGGCGTTCGTAATCAGAATGAATCTTATTCAACTTCATTAGTAGCCTACATTCATCGTTAGACTCCTGCACAGTCAGAACCAGAAACCATTTGGAATTTCTACTTATGAAAACCAATACGTAGCCGCATATATCATGGAATATCAAGAATCTATATCTTCATCTAGAAGTGTAAGGTAGCAAGGCTAAAGATCCTAAATAAAGGTTTCAAAACAATAGTACACATACCTGAATCCTAGAGCTTGTTCCTTTTGGTGGGCCTGGAAAAATTTAAAAGGCGACATTTAAACGATTAAGCAAAATAAACACGAGAAATAAGGAATGGATTCTAGCTAGCACTAGCAGTTATGTTACCATTATTTTTGTTTGAAGAAGTCTTTTTAGATTGCAGTAGCAATTTTAGGCGCTTCAAGGCTGTCAAAGCTTGTGTATTCTTCAGCTGCAAAATCTGATTACATGAAATACAGAAATCAACAAGCTGAATGGACTCGGTAAATAAACAATTGCTGAAAACAACACATAGCAACAGAATATATACCAGCTTCTGGCGACTGTTCAAAGCTGACAGGACATGTTTCTCGAACTCGCTTTTCCTTAGCTCTTTCTTGAGCTGTTAGAAGAGAAGAACTATTTAAGTAAGAGCCTGAGGTTTCATCAAAGGTCTAACTAGGTAACCAGAACTAGAAAACTCAAGCACAATTGTTAACCAAACCGATCAAGAAAGGATGTATCCAAACTGATCGATTCTTGGCGTACAGTTTTCAAAATGAAACTAAAAAAACTAGGAGGACCTGCAATGTACAGCGTATGTAAGGAGAATCATATGTGCAACAAACATTTCAAATTCAAGTTTAATCTTAAATTCATGTGATTTCAAGAATGTTTATCACTCAAAGAAAAGTGTGAATAAAGCAAGGCAGGTGACCAGATTATCAACTATCATTTATATCTATCTAACTTTACCGCAATATGATGTAACATAGCGCTAAGTTACTAATTCATGATTCAACAACACTCAACCATATTAGAACTGCTACTACTCTCTTTACCTGAAGAACTTCTTTTTCTAGCGAAGCTTTCAATAGTCTGAAGTGCATAGAGTCTAGCTTGATCTTACACTGCAACTTAACCTGAAAAGTAATCACAACACACAAAATTAAAAAACCCCAACAGAAACTGCTGAAATTTTTAATGTAACTCTACATTATTGCCAGCAAGATGCTTACCTTTTGCGCCTTTAATTTCCGTACTTCGCCATCAAACTGCTTTACAGAACTCTCAGTTTTATACTTCTTTGTTGAGCACATAGACTGCAAATTTAACTTACTCCTTGAACTCATACCCTATACAAGGTATTAACGTTACAAATGTGGATTGTATAAACATACATGTCTTCTTATATAAAATTCTAAACAATAATTCACCTGCTCTTTTGTAGCAATAGACTTATGAGAAAACTCTCTGCTTGACTGTAATGTACCAGCAGATGAACTAATTGAAACATCAGCCAATTTTGATCTTAGCTCTTCCACATCACACTGCGAGTTTTCAAATAAAATCATTTCAAGATTACATATGAAACTTGTGCTAATGATTCTAAAAATCTAATGAAACAGGATTAACCAAATCTAATGTCATTATCACCAAGAAACGAATGAACCGTTTTGAATTTCACATTTCTATAAGAAACTCTTCGCACAGTAGCTTTGAAAAGTACAAAATCAAAAACCTAATCGTTGTTGCTATAGAGCTGAAAAAGAGCAAATTCTAGATTTTGAAATCCGAGAAAAATTCAAAAAATTAAAATGGGGGGAAACCTTGAGAGATTCGTTTACGGACTCCAGATCTCGAATCTTCTTCTCGTAGTGTTGTTGAGAATCGTTTCCGACGGATGATTTCTTCGATCGGAGATTACGCTTCGTCATCTCCGGCGATGAGTTGTTGGTACTTTTTCGATGTGAGTGAGTGAGACAACAACGCTCCCTCTTCTCTCTTTCCGAATCGGTGAAAAGGTGCGGACAGAGGAATCTATTTGAATTTACTATTTTCAAATTTTTAAGAATTTACATTATGGGCCTAAATCAACGAAAGCCCATCCTATTCTTAGCCCATTATGTGTTCGAACTAGCATACTAAACGGACAAACAAGAGTGCGGAATGAGTATACAAAAATTAAATAGTTACTGTTATAATAATCCAGAATAATTATCCATTAAGTAATATTATAATATTTTATGTTTACCAAGTCTCTTAATATTTTACATTTACCTCCATCTATAAATAGGAGATATTTACCCTTTTGTATGCACACATAACAAGTTAATAAGAGAACAAAAAAAATGTTGTCTTCATATACGTTTCTTACCCTTCACATAATAGAATATTATATTCTATAATATACATATACACATACATATATATTTTATAACACGTTATCAGCACGACTTGTTCTAATCCGAAAAAGTGAGATTTAATTTATGTTTATGTTTAATTTATTTTCTATTAACGGAAAGATAGGCTCTGCCTTTTCCGTTTATATGTTATTTCGGGATGATAGGCGTTGTCTTCCCCGAATCGATCATTATTGGAGGTTATGCCTTTTTACGATCATAATCATATGGTAGGTTCTGTCACCTCAAACGGCTTGTGATCATATGGCAGACGATGTCACCTCAGATCAGTGCCTTATTTATAATTAAATGTCTAGAAGACACTATTGAAAAAGTTCCAGAAGAACTCAATGTCCAGAAGACATACATGAAAAGTTTTGGAAGAACTATATAATAAATTTTTCTAGAAGACAAATCATACGCTTTAAATTATTGTTTTTTCATTTTTATTTATTATCATGTTATTTTAATTTATGTTTTTATTATGCTTACAAATTTTAAAATTTTATCAAGCCATTTAAATTTGTTTTTTTAAGTTAAATTTAAATTAAATTTATGCTTAATAAATTGTTATACAGTTATCATATCAAATTTAGCAAAACTCGAGATTGCTGCCCTTGATGTATCTGGAAATAATTATATGAGGTGGATAGTTGCAGCAAGGATGCATTTAAAAGGAAAAGGGCTCCTTGATACCATCGATAAATAAAAAAGAACTCCAGAATAGAAAAGGCTAACGCCATGATATTTTTATTCCACCATATCCATGATGGTTTAAAAGATGAATATATGACAAAAGAAGATCCTGCAGATCTTTGGCAATCACTCAAAGATAGGTTTGATCACCAGAAATATGTGATCTTACCACAAGCTAAACATGAGTAGTTGAATCTCTGGTTTCAGGATTACAAAAATGTTAGTGAATATAATTATGCTTTGTTCGAAATTACTTCTAGGATAATTCTATGTAGAGAAAAGATAAGCGATTATGATATGATCGAGAAAACTCTCCAAACTTTTTATCCTGGAAATATAATCCTGCAACAAAAATACCATGCGAATGGATACCAGAAGTATTCAGAGTTGATGCAAGTTCTCTTGGTAGCTGAACAAAATAATGAACTTGTGATGTTAAACCATCAAACTCGTCCTACTAGATCGGCTTCATTCCTAGAAACGAATGTTGCATCATCCAATTATAATAATTATGGACGAGGGCGCGGAAACTGTAATCATAAGTTACTTAAAACTTAAGTACGTGGGGAGCAAGTTACAGTGACTTCCGATGTTAATTATGGTGACTATTCCACCATTCCAACTGTCGTTGCTTTTTCCAGCCTCACCAACAATTCTATGTTTTCGTTCGAGACTCAAGATTTATGAAAACTTGGCATTGAATGTCAATGGTTTTTAGAGTGGTTTTTGGGAGCTCCCAACTTATTACGTCACCAACAATTTGTGTACTCCTGCTAAACAGTGAAAAACTGAGTCTTTGATATTATTTTTTACTATTTTTAGAAACTCCTGCTAAACAAGAAAATTGTAAAAAAGAAAAAAAAAATCTTTAATAGTCCATTTCTTGCCAAATAATAGTGTGATTATTGCTTCTTTTTTTTTTTTGTTGTTGTCAACAAGATAGCTATTATTGCTATATTTGCTAATGTTGTCCTATTGCCATGAATTGAGTCTGTAATGAAAAAAGTGAATCTATTTAGATCATATTAAAATATGGTTTGGTTTCAGCAGATTAATAAAGGAAATAAATACAAAGTTGATAAAGCGGGTTAACCAATTTTAACATCCATACTTCACAAATAATATGGAAATCGTTAGTCATGAGTATTTCGGTCCAAGGGGGAACTACTAAGAGTAAGACATAAATATAAGACTTGGGTTGATAGAATACCAAATTAGGCCTTGATTCTGAAAATAGGTAGAACTGTGGTCCCCCATGTCCAACGCATGTGTTTTGTTCCATGCTTGTTCACCTACCCACTTCTCTCAATTTTGGTTGAGTATTTTTAACTCTCGCTAGTGTTACCATAAATTCACAAAATAAAAGTTTACATTGTACCGATTTGGGGAAATTTGTGTATCAACATAAATATATTTTTGCTGGGTACGTACTTTTTTTTTTTGGGGTCAAAGTCGGTTCTGTATCGATCGGATCAAGATTAGTTTAGATAGTTTATCTGAGATCCGACTTTTACCCGAACACCTAACCGATATGGTTCACATCGGTTATTTTTTATTCAAATCTCAGAAATATCCACAATTCTGATTTGATTTGGATATTTTTATCCGAATTTGCAAACAATACCCTGATCCGATTCGAATTATCCAAAAATCTGGAAACTAAACATGAAATAAATAGGACATACATATAAAAATTAACAAACTAACACCAAAAATCAGTTTCAAAGCATGTTTTAAACATAAAACAAGCAAAGACGAAATAATCAAAGAAGAAACATCCAAAATAAGTTTTAAAGTTGAATTGAAATGTCAAAGAACTTAATAACAAAAGAGAACCAAGGAAAAGAACCCAAAGAGAGTACAAAATCCGAAGCCAAAGCACATTCTCCATGTATTAACATCCAGTTTATCACCATTCACCAATGTCATTTATTCATGATTGCAAGCCTACTAGAAACGCAATGGTCGAAAGCTCAACAATGGTTGATGGTGATGCAATCTCTATTTTTGGATGATCTTATATTTGGATTGATCGTAACTCTCTCTCACTGTAATGATGGCTTGTTGGTGTTGTACCATGGGTTCTACTACGATTACCGTTTTCAATAACCGCTTTATCCATCACTTTTCGTAAATAGTTCAAGTCTCTCCATGTCTTTTAATTAATTATTTTAATGTATATATATAATAATAAAAAATCTTCATTTTGATATCTAATCATTAATTTGATAAATCTTCAAAAGGGGGAAAAATCTAATCATTAATTTGAACTTATTTAAGTTAAGAATCATAAAGTTATAAACATTAAAATCAGTAAAATTTGTTTTTATTTTAAAAAGACAAATGATATATAACACACTGTTAAAATTTTAACCCCCCAAAAAAGATATACACTATAAAACTAAGAAGACTATGTATAATAATAATAAAAAAAAAATTAATTTCATCAACATGATTTTGTTACAAATAAATCGATGGTTCAAAAACTACATTTTTATGATTTGGTTTGTATAGAAGCTCAAACCGTCGATTTGGATTATCAAACTATTTTAACATAATTATTAAAAAAATAAATTCCAGAAGATTTTGTAATACCAATAATTCACATTCCAAAATCCAAATAGTCTTTAGTCTTAGGTTTTAAAAGGCGGACTTTTCAACCAAGAGGAGCGAGATACATAAGAATTTTTTTTTCCCTTTGTGGTAGTGAGGTTAAAACTCAAAATATATATATCTCATTTTCATTTCAATAAATAAGCCGCCCTCTCTATTTCAGAGTATCGCTTCTACAGTATTGGTTTCACCTCACCAACCCACTCGACGGAGTCTCCAACGCCTCCCACCAATCTCTAATTCAGATCTCCATATCGCCGGCGAAGATGATGCAAAGCTCCGCCGTGTTTTCTCCATCTCCATCACTCCCTCTCCTTAAACCACGGCGGCTCTCTTTACGCAGTCCCGTAACCGTTTCTTCCTCTTCTTCTTCAAACCACCACGATCTGAACATTTCTCCAAATGTTGTCTCTATTCCTTCTTTATCTCGTCGATCTTGGCGTCTCGCTTCATCTGATTCACCTCTCCGTTCTTGGTCCGGCCTCCCTTCTCCGATCTCCGCTTCACTCGACACGAACCGTTTCAAAACCGCCGCTACAGCAGTTCCTGAAAGCGCTGAGGAAGGAGATAACAGTGGAAAATTAACGAAGATGCTTGAACTTGGCTTGTTGTTTGCTTTTTGGTACCTTTTCAATATCTACTTCAACATCTACAATAAGCAGGTTCGTCGTTGTTGCAGCTTATTCAATCTGAGATGAGAAGTATTATTCATTGTGCTTTGGCCAATTGTTATAGGTTTATAAATATTTAGGCTCATCTTTGTGTTTAATCGTGTTTTGGTTAGCTTTGATTAGGAACTGAGATTAGTATTCAGAAATGGGAGAATATCTTACTAATTGCTGAATTTATTGTTTGATTCTCCTGCTTTGTTTTAGTGTTCATTGTGTTATGTTTGATTCTGAGAGAACCAATATTAGTTTCTTAGTTAATTCTGATTCTTGCAGGTTTTGAAAGCTCTACATGCACCAATGACTGTTACTTTGGTTCAGTTTGCTGTTGGTAGTGTGCTTATTACCATCATGTGGGCTCTTAACCTGTACAAGAGACCTAAGATCAGTGGTGCTCAGGTGTGTTTCTTTTTGTTTTCAATGAAAGCTGTTAAATCGTGTATAAAGCTTTTTGTTCTGGGGTTATGTCACTCACTGTGATATTTGTTTACCTTGATAGCTAGCTGCGATCTTGCCGCTTGCGGTTGTGCACACACTTGGTAATCTGTTTACGAACATGAGCCTCGGGAAAGTTTCAGTTTCGTTTACTCATACTATTAAAGCCATGGAGCCTTTCTTCTCTGTTGTGTTGTCTGCTATGTTTCTCGGCGAGGTGAGCTCTTCTCTTATTTGTGTATTATTGATTAATTTTCATTCGTATGAGTTTCTTGTTTCTAATGGCCTATTTATGATACTCTATATAAGTCATTGCGTTTGTTTAATCTGTGTAAAACATGTGAAACTTCATCAGTTTTGAAGTTTTAAAGCCTAATTTATTTACTATTCTCATCGTAGGTGCCTACTCCATGGGTAATCGGTTCCATTATACCAATCGTTGGTGGAGTTGCACTTGCTTCAGTGACAGAGGTCTCATTCAACTGGTAAGTTTGTTTGAGAATTGTGACATTTGAGTTGCTAATTATCGATACTTCTGACAACTTACTAAGCTATTTTGTTTTGTGGCAGGGCTGGCTTTATGAGTGCAATGGCTTCAAACTTGACTAACCAATCCCGTAACGTGCTGAGTAAGAAGGTCATGGTTAAGAAAGATGTAAGTTTCATGTGCATTCACTTAAGTTTTTACTCAACATATTGGGGATTGAAAAAAAATAACATAACTTAATGTTGTGTCTTGGCAGGATTCTTTGGACAACATCACGCTCTTCTCTATAATAACATTGATGTCTCTCGTACTAATGGCTCCCGTGACTTTCTTCTCCGAAGGCATCAAGTTCACTCCTTCATACATTCAATCAGCTGTGAGTTATTATATATAACAAAATTAGTTTTTGTATCCTTCACAAATGTTTTCAGTTCTTAACAACCTTTCTTGGTTTTACAGGGTGTGAATGTTCAACAAATATATACAAAGTCTCTTATAGCTGCACTCTGCTTCCACGCGTACCAGCAGGTGAGACCTTTTTCTCTTTACTGATTTTGTTGCTTCACTAATAGCTTATAAAGAGATTTGGAATTGATTTTATTGAGTTGTGGATAATATAGGTGTCATACATGATACTAGCCAGAGTTTCACCGGTTACACATTCTGTTGGAAACTGCGTGAAGCGTGTTGTGGTTATCGTGAGCTCTGTTATCTTCTTCAAGACACCCGTCTCGCCTGTTAATGCTTTCGGTAATTTCCAAGTCTTATTCTCGGATTCTATAAATCTACACAAAATCTTTTGGAGCTCATTGTTGTTTGATCACATTCTACTGCAGGAACCGGGATTGCGCTTGCGGGAGTCTTCTTATACTCCAGAGTGAAGCGTATTAAGCCAAAGCCTAAGACTGCTTAATCAAACATCTGCTAATGCCTAATCCCACATCACTCCCGCGCTTTGAATTTTTATATAATACAATTTCTCGAGCTGAAGTTTTCAGATAGATGGTTTTATTCCTTTGCGGGATTCTTCATCCCTTTCCAAGTTTTTCACTGCAGCCTTCGCTTCTCTTAGAGTTTCATATCAGTTGTTTGTTCTCTTTGGTGTCTAGACAGATGCTAAAACTTTTAAATGTTTTACAGTTTTCCAAGAATAACTTGTCAAAACGTTCATGGGTGCGAGAATTTGTCCTAAAAGGATATGATATGGTGATAAGAAGCAGTGTTTTGCAAGTATCCGTATAGTTAGATGGTCACTGGCTCACTGCTGCACTAAGGATTAAGGAAAATACCACGACCATAACTAAAGGATTAAGGAAACAGAAACTATACTTGATAATGTTCGTGGTATTTTTAAATTCTCCCTAGATAAGACCACTTTTTGATTCGTTACCCAATATGGAAGAGAACGGTTTACAGTGAAATACTCGACAAAATAATACAATATTACCTTGATAAATCAATAATTTTCTCCAATCCCAAATTAACATTTTGACCCAAATATTACCTTTATAAATTAATAAACACGATATATTAAGAACATTTATAAAGTTTTGTACTCCCACTTTAAACCTCCAAGGTGATACTTTAAACCTTCAAAGTGGCATTCTGGTTCACACCGACACTTCAGATCACAAAGTAGTCAACTCCATTGAAGAAACATTTAACTTTGTTGACAGAAAAGTAAACGCTCATGTGGTTTCTCAACATCAAACCAATAAAAAATGTTAAAAGACTCATACTCGCTTCCACATTTATGTCCTCGACATGCATAAAACGTTCTCCCATGATTTTTAGCAACCCAATGATGAGTTATTTTTGCGTCATAGTTAACTGTTCCATCAATGAAGCTAGCTGTTCCATGATCTGAAGTGTCGGTGTGAACAGGAATGCCCTTTTAAAAGTGCGAAGTAGCAAAAGTGTCATTTTGGAGGTTTAAAGTGGGAGTGCAAAACTTTGAAGGTTTAAAGTGGAAGTGCTTGCTACATTGGAGATTTTTTTTATGTCTTTTCCCTAAAAGTTACATAGAAAACCTAAAAGTTGTATCTTTTTGAATTTTTTTTTATAGAAATATGATTAATAAAGAACAGAAGGAGTATAAAATATGCCTGGCTAGAGAAGAGAGTTATTTAAATAAGTTTTTTTTATACATGAATAAAATAATTAAAATTTTTATATTACAATTGTATTATAACATATTAAAAATCTAGACCGACCACATTCATTAGATTTTGGTTTTATCTTATCGTTTGTTTTTTCAACCATCGTGTAAGATCCGCTGATCAGCGGTGTCTTTGCTCTAACTCAGAACTGGGCGAGACATTCTTTTGGCAAGATCTCCGTTGTTCATATTTTCTTATCTTGTTCAGATCTTATCTCGCTTCCCAACCGAATTTATTTGTTCTCTCGCCGAAATCTTTCACTATTCCTTGTCTCCATGTGTTTTCCGACAAAATCCTCTTGCCCAGCTCTTCTATCACCAGCTCTAAATTTTTTAATTCTTATATTGGGCTTTATACCTGAAGATGTTTGGTTTTCACGACTTTCTTTCTATTCCATCTTCGGATTTCCATCCACATCATCTCCAATCTCCAGCGAATCCCCACAATCATCATTTTTGAATTCTCATTTTCCCACAATATGTCATATCGAATTCCCATTTGTCCATTCCCATTTATTTGATTTTTGTTTTGCACTTATAACTTATTTGATACTCGGTTGTTTTCTTCATGCATGACACATTTCTAAATAAATATATATTTTTACATTTTTTTTTGCAAAAATTGTGATTCTATAATTTATTGAATTTTGTGCAATTAGTTAATTTTTATTATTTAATGATAATAAATTTATTACAAAAAAAATTATTTATTTGCTCATGAATCGATCTATTTAACTATGTGATCGATGAAATTAAATAGGTTATGTGTTGATTCAATCCATTAAATTGGATAGATTTATGAGTTTATCCAATCAATTGAATCTATGATTTAATTAACACTTAACCAATTTACTGTTGTCACCATTTATTGTTTGCCGACGACAATCTTATGCTTTGTAAAGCTACGGCTATTGAATGCGTGGAGATAAAAAGATGCTTGCACTGTTACGGTGAGGTTTCTGGCCAGATGATCAACTTTCAGAAATCTTCCATCATCTTTGGAGCAAAAGTCATGCCCGAGATGAAGACGGTTGTGAAGAACACGCTGGGGATTATGAATGAAGGAGGTGAAGGAACCTATTTGGGATTACTGGAGTGCTTTAGTGGATCAAAAGTAAAGGTTATGAACTTTATGATGAGGACATCCATACTAACTCTACAACCTCCACAAGATATCAAGAAGTTGAGCCAAACAAAGAGTTTACAAGAAGTTTCTTGTGTGGAACTCAACACACACACTCATTTTTGTCAGTTTTTTAATGACACCAAGAATCAATTAACTCTTTCCATCAGCTCCAAGAGTGTCTAAAAGAGCCACAGAATATGCAAGATGAGTATTTGAATTATTCTTTAAACCCACGAGTTTTTTTTGTTGTTTTGCAGGATTTTATTTTACTTTGAGTCATTGAAAGTTCCAGTATTTTGTATTTTAGAGTCTAGAGAGTGTGTCATTATAGTTTTTTCCTTATTTGTATTTTTCGGCCAAGAAGCCCTAAGTTGCAGAGCTGTTTATAAAGCTCCTTTTCAGCTTGTATCATTTTAACCAATTATCAATAAAGAACGAATTTTATTTGAAAAGAAAACCCTAGCAGCTCTTGTCTCTCTTGCGTGTGATTCACTTAGAAGCTCGAGTTCAGACTTATCAAAGTTTCTTCATCAACTTTGTGGCGTCGATCGATCCATCTCGTTCTCAATCTTCACTACATTTCATTGCTGATTCAAAGAGCGTGTTACCACCATTTGAACTATCCCCATCTCGATCCACTTCACTCCATCACTCGTCAAGCAGAGAGCGTGTTGCTTATCTCAGGTTTATTCAGTTTGGATGTAACTGTTACTCCATCATCCTCCATGCTGGAGAATAATTTTAAACGCTCAAACGTCTTGAAGACATCACGAGCTAGCGTTTTCGTTTGTTTGCCTTTAATGGTAGAATAACTTGAAATCGATTACTTTTGTAGCTTTTTCGAAAAAGCTTCCGGCGTTCATCCTTGATGTAAACCATTATTCTATCTTGTCTTTGCATTATCTAATTATTGTTGGCGTTAGCGTTTCGTATTATTTGGCTTTGAGCCCCCCTCTTGTATCCGAAAGTTGATCTTAATACAATGAGTTTGTCCAAAAAAACACAAATGTAATGTCATAATAATCTATCATGTCTATATGTTTGGGTTGCCCTCATTTCTCTAACAATATGCATATCTTCCAGATCCATGAATTCTTGTGATATCACTTTTCTAAAATACCATTTTCTTTGTCTATTTCCAAAACTACCACAAAATACATATTTATAAATGTTTATAAAAAAACTATTAAGTTTTATTCTTTTATTATGATGCATGTTATAAATGTTTACAGAGCTTTATAAGGCTTAAAAAATATTTTATAAAGTTTATAATTTTTATAAGACATGTTATAATATGGTATATTTGAACAACTTTTATCTTAATGATATTTTTAAAGAGTAGTATCATATTTATTTTTATTTTTTTAACTTATTTGGTTATTTGGAAAAAAGTTTCTATATCTACGATTTAAATAAAAAATATTTAAAATTAACACTAAATTTTAGTGAATCTCAAATTTATAACTACATATTAAAATTAGATTTTTTTTCTTAACTAGCTCCATTTTTTATGTATGTATTTTCAACAACAAATTTCATTAAAACTGCATGAATGCTTGTTTTGGCTTCATAAATGATAAAAAGTTGATAAGATGACTGAGTTGATAATTGTTTCTATTATAAGTGTCAAAAAATTTTAAACCTCAGAACATTGCATACACCTTTAAATATCTAGTGAAATTTTTTTTTTTTATTTAAAAAAGTACATATGACATCAGTCTTAGTAAAAAAGTAGACATGTGGCACCAGACTCATCAAGAACATGTCGTGTGGTATCTGACCAACAATAACTGACATGTTGATTCCAGCACAACTGAAAGTAGGGCTGGGCATGAATCAAATATTCAAAAATTTAAGGGTATCGGGATTCGGATCTGAAAAACAACTATCCATATCCGAATCCATCAATATCTGCATATATCCTTAAATTTAGAAGTATTAAAATAATAATATTAAAATATTAAAAGCTAAATTTGAAAATTACATTTAATAGAAAATATAATATAAATATTTTAAATTATTTTTTATAAACATTTTAGAATATATTTACTATGTAATTTCTAAAAAATCACAAAATGTTTCAAATAATTTTTTTGTTTGTGATATTTTGGTCAATTCTTGTATCTATTACGTAATATATATAAACATTATATATATATATATATATCTGGATCGGATCTGGATATCCAGACTTTTAAATTAAAATATCCGGATCCGGATATGGAGACCCCAAATATCCTATTTTACAGATTGGATTGGATTGGTTTGGATCTGAGTTGATCCTGAATCGGATCTTGGATCCTGGATATTGTGCCCACACCTCACTGAAAGTTTACGTAGTTTATTTTATATTTTTGTGAGTTGAAATTGAAAATGACATTGAATATTTGTTGGTGTGTAAAAAAAAACTGCACTTATTTTAAAGATGTAAGAAATCATTAAAAGTAGTTTACAAAAATGCTTTCTCTCTAACTAATGCAATAGAAGGAGTTTTGCATTGATGTCTAACGATTAGTGACTTTGGATTGTAAATTTAATCATATTAAATATATATTATATATATATATATATTTTTTTTTTTTTACGGCAAAAACAATTTATTAATTATGAATATAGATAGTCAAGATACAAACGTTTTGTTAACCAAACTGGTGGGTAAATACAATCCGAAAAAAACAAAAGATTTAATGGTCGATAAGTTGCTAAAAGATGTGCTGCTTCATTGTTACTCCTTAGAACATGTTGAACTTGTATATCGTCAAACTTTGTCATCCATTCCTTGATGTCTTTACACAGATTAAGAACTGATATTTCATCCTGGTCACCCTTGATTATATTGACAAGTATTTGACAATCACCTTCGAAAATAACCTTTTTATAACTCTTACACCACACCATTTGCAATGCAATCAATAATGCTTTAGTTTCAGCTTCCAAAGGTGATATAGTATATTTTAAATTAGAGGTTCCCCAAAATTTTGGAACTCCCAAATGATCTCTTACTATCCATCCACCAAAAGCCTGATTCGTTAAAGGATTAAAAGATGCATCGTAATTGCATTTTAACCAATTTTCAGATGGCCGTGACCACTTTGCGGAATTGATTAATACATTTTTTCCGATGGGTATATCATTTGAGATCCAATCATTGACTTCAGATAAAGAAATTTCAATGTCATGTTTTGGATCAATCCTTTTTTTATTAAACAATAAGTCATTTCTTGATTTCCAAATTCTCCACATGATCCAAAAAGGTAATAACTTTTGTTGTTTAGTTAAATTTTTATCCGTTTGGATTTTTAGAAAAATTTGTATATTTTCCTCCAAATTATTTAACGGATTAAATTGATAAAGGAAAGGTAAATGGGAAAGTCTCCATGTTTGTAAAGAAATTGGACAGGTGAATAATAAATGGTTTATTG
Organism: Cardamine occulta; assembly: GCA_028015245.1. Lineage (NCBI taxonomy): Eukaryota > Viridiplantae > Streptophyta > Magnoliopsida > Brassicales > Brassicaceae > Cardamine > Cardamine occulta. The sequence goes on along the minus strand of CM051388.1, from coordinate 17,730,721 downwards.
ATTCATCATCAATACAACATCGTTGGCATTTGCGATCCATGATTATGCCTCTTGTATTTAATCTTTGAGCCGTTCCTAAAGCCTTTGAAAGAGTACGCCATAAAAAATGCTTAATTTTGGGCATTATAGGCAATTTCCATATTTGAAATTTCATATTTGGATTGCCATGTGGAGGGTCTATCGGAATATGAGTTGCATTATGGCGTGACATTGCTAAGTTATATCCGGTTTTACAGAGTAATGACCATGAGATGTTAAGTTCCACACCACTCTGTCAGCATCTTCTTTGGTTGATAGATGTATACCTTGCACCAGAATCTTATCCTCCTCTGTTAGTACAAAGTCAAGCAATTCCGAGTTCCATGATCTATACGCTCCATTCTTGTTAATAAGATCACAAACATGAATGTTAAAATTATCAACAATCGAAGTCGCAGCTCTCGGTGGATCTGTAGGTATCCAAGCATCTTTGTAGACACGAGTATCTTTTCCATCTCCAATTAAAAATCTGCAGCCTTGTTTAAGAAGTTTAATTCCACAAAGGATAGATGACCAACCATACGATTGGTAAGAATGATGTTTGGCTTCAAATACTGAATCTTCCTTAAAATAGCGAGTTTTGAAAATTTTGGCAAAGAGACTATCCGGATACTTAATGAGTCTCCATGCTTGTTTCGCTAAAAGAGCATCATTAAAAAGTGCTAAATTTCGAAAACCTAAACCACCATCAATTTTTGACATTTGAAATTTTTTCCATGCCACCCAAGGAATTCCATGTTTATTTTCACCCTTATCCCACCAAAATTGTAACATTAAACTATCTATCTCCGAGATAACTTCTAAGGGTAATTTAAAACATGACATTGAGTAAACTGGCATAGCCATAGCTACAGATTTTAATAAAATCTCTTTTCCGGCCGGTGAAAGATATTTGGAGCTCCATGAAGCAGTCCGTTGTCGTACCTTTTCTATAATGTATTTAAACATTTGGCCTTTTTTACGACCAAACTGTTCCGGTAACCCTAAGTATTTTCCTCCACCCCCATGGCTATTAATTCCCAAAATTCTTTTGAGTTTTTCTTGTTTATATCCATGAACTTTAGTGCCAAATGTTATTACTGATTTTGTTTGATTAATCATTTGGCCTGAGCACCTTTCATAAACTTGAAAAATCTCTTTAATAGCTTGACAATTTTCTTGGTTTGCTTTGCAAAAGAAAAGTGAATCATCAGCAAATAAAAGATGAGTAATACGAGGGACACCATTTCCAATTTTAATTCCTTGTATTTTTCCTTGTTTTGCTTTGACGTCTAACAAATGACTCATCACATCAGCACAAAGAATAAATAAATATGGTGAAAGGGGATCGCCTTGTCTGAGACCTCTTTTGGGAATAATACGTCCTTGGGGATTGCCATTTATAAGAACGGAGTAGCTAACCGTTCGTACTGTAGACATGATCCAACTTATCCAAACTTCGGAGAACCCGAAAGCACTCATAGTTTTCTCAAGGAAATTCCATTCCACACGATCATACGCTTTACTCATATCAGTTTTAATAGCCATATATGTTTGTGACACTCTTTTCCGAGATTTTAAAGAGTGCATTAATTCGTGGGCTACCATTATATTGTCAGTAATCATACGACCTGGAATGAAAGCTGCTTGGGACTCGGATACTATTTTATCAAGAAATGATTTTAGGCGGGAGACTAAAAGTTTAGAAATTATTTTATATAAAACATTACACAAACCAATAGGTCGATAATCAGATAAAGTAATTGGTTTATCGATCTTTGGTATCATGCAAATGTTTGTATGATTAACACCCTTTCTCATAGAAGATGTTTGAAAAAATAATTTAACTTCTTTAACAACATCCTCGCCCACTACATCCCAACATTTTTGATAAAATCTTGCCGTTAAACCATCAGGTCCGGGAGCTTTGTCAGCTCCTATTTGGCATACGGCAGTATGTATTTCCGTGTTTGTATATTCTTTAGTTAGACTTTCATTAATGTTTGGAGTTACAGTAGGAATAAAGTCGTCAAAGATTGATTCGACGACTGGATTATTTGAACTCTCATAAATATTTTGAAAAAAATTCTCAGCGTGTTGCCCAATGTCTTTATCTCCTCTAAAGATTTTACCAGAAGTATCCTTGATTGAATGGATTCTATTTTTTGAAAACCTTGTTTTTGTGGAAGCATGGAAAAACTTTGTATTGCGATCTCCAAGCTGTAGCCAATTATTTCGGCTTTTAGTTTTCCAATATGACTCTTCATCACGATAAGCTTTAGTTAACTCATACCGTAAGCCGGAAATCCTCCCTCTTGTAGCACCGGTTGCCCCCATTGCAGAATTTAACTCATCTTTCAACTTTTCTATCCGTTTAGAAGAATTTAGATTGTTATGTTGCCGACATAAGGCCATCGATTTACGGCATTCTCTAATTTGATCATTGATTGTAAAATTCCTTCCTAAGTTAGGAGACTTCCATCCGAAATTAACATAGTCCTTGAAGTCAGGAATATCGACTAGTCTTTTATCAAACCGAAAATGTCGTTTTTTATTTTGTATTGCAAATTCTAAACGGGTAAGAGTTGGACGATGGTCTGACCCGTAAAATCGAAGAAAAGTTGTTTCAGATGCTGGAAAATTGGCTAACAATTCTTCATTTACCATGACCCTGTCAAGACATGACTTTACGACATGAGTTCCACGTTTTCCAACCCAAGAGTAGTGATTCCCTTTATGTCTTAGATCCGAAATATTGCAAGTGTTTATCATGTTCCGAAAATTTTGAAAACTCCATTCATCTCTAGCTGGGCCACCTAGCTTCTCATCATTGGATAAAATTTCGTTGAAGTCACCAATTAACATCCAAGGACCATTACGATTTAAACTTAATCTCTCAAGACGTTCCCATAATTCATGTCTATGTTGTGGATTTGGATGGCCATAAAGACAAGATAAGTAGAAATCCATTCCATTAAAATTAACAAAGACATCAATCATTCGTTCATCTTGAGAAAGCTTATTTATAATTACATCTTTCTTCCAAAATAAAGCTAACCCTCCGCCATGACCCGATGGAGGAACCACACAAACATAATCATAACCTAAAAACACACACAAATCCCTAATAACATCACACTTATTCATTGTTTCAACTAAAAATAAAACATCTGGAGAAATTTTGCCACATAATTCCTTCAGTCTTGATTGCGTCAGCGGCGTCCGAAGGCCCTGACAATTCCATGAGACGATCTTCATGGAACCGGTGGGGGTATCGGGCCCCCCGCGCCTCCGTCTATACGTTGAACAACTTCAAAAGACCCCATTGAACTCTCGGGGCTGTCAGCTTGAAACGAAAACAGGTCCATCCGTTCCTCTTTAGCCGGAAAAGCATTGCTCAACAACTTTTCCACTTCAATTCTTCTGCGTTTGGCTTGTGTTGCATCATCTCCCTCGTTAGCATATTCTCCAAAAGAATCCAAAAACTCTGTCCTTTTTTGAGATTCTTTGAATCGCTTGATCATACTTGTCTTATCTTCTTCCGATAGATTTCTCAAATACTCAAGACCCTGCAATAGATTTGGAAATTTTGTCTCCAAGACAGCATCGTTCTCATACTTTGATGAGTTGAGACCCGGAATCTCCAACTTCTTAAGCGACATGTTCGACATATCTTGTGGCTCCTGGTTGACGACATCTTCATCTCGTTGTCTCTTATTAGATTCAACCAAGTCTTCAGTTTTCACATCATTTGTTATCATGTTGAAAATATCTTCATCTGTAAATTTGCCTTTTCTCATTTTGGCTTGGATGTACCGCCGAGTTTCAGCAGTAAGATCTTTGTCAAGGATTAAGGAGAAAGATTTCTCACTTAATGGAACTGATATCATTGAAGAACTAGCGATCATAGTAGGATCAAAAGTCATCTTTTGAGTTTTCTCATTAAAGGATGTGGAAATCTCTGTTTCGCCGGCATTTCTCTGTTTTGACGAAAGGTTATCATTCCTCTGTTTCGCTTCTTCAGTGGTAAAGTCACCTATCGGAACATTTCCATCCTTAGACTTTTTATTATCATTATTATCTTCGTCCGGGAAGTCATCATTCTCATCACCCACATCAAAACGAAAGGGACACTCCTTCTTCTCATGGGTCATCATTCCGCAAAGTTTGCAAAAATTTCGTAGTCGTTCGTAATAGAATGAGAGGATAGCACTTTCATTGTGTCCAAATTGGAACTGTCTCTTGAAACGAAGAGGGTTGTCAATGTTCCAATCCAATCGAACTCGAACATAATCAACTCTTGTTCCATTTTCATCAAAATCAATTGCCGAGACATGGCCAATTGATCGGCCGATAACACCAATCATCTCTAAAGTGAGATACTGAGGCGGGATACCATGGATTTGTGTCCAAAACGGTATGATCTTCATTGAAGCATCCGGCATGTTCGGGAACCACTTTTGAGTAACTAGCATCCATTCACTAAAAGACCAAGGGCCTCTTTTAAGAACCAGATCAAGAGATTCTTCAGATGGGAACACAAACTGGAATTTTCTCGCGTCGACTATGCGTCCAACAACTGAATCTTCCATTCCCCATACTCGTGGGAGATTGCCAATCAAAGCCCTCATATTTTGTTTACGAGGGTTCAGGAGAGTGCCAACTATGGCGAATCGATTTGCTCGCGCCGCTTGGGTACAAACAGAGGAAGGTAGTGATATCGGGGCATCCGATATCCCTAGGGTAATATCTTGCATTCTCTTACGGATAGTATCACTCATCTTGTCACGAATTGGGTGTTGAATGAAGAACAGAAGGAGATAACGATAGTATTTATAGTTTTCGGGAATCCATGGCGGTTTGGGAATACAGTTGGAGAGGAAAAAACCGTCTGAGATAATTCCCAACGGACGAAAACCGACATAAAACCAACAGAAAGGGATAAAAATCGGACAGAAGATCTCGAAGAAGAAAGAAAAAAGGCAGTTACAGGAGAAATCGCCATTGTCTTCTCGAGAGAGAAAAGTCATTTTTTATCCTCAATTATATATATATATATATATATATATATTAAACATTCCCTTTTTCATACGTAGTATATATATACTAGATAAGGATCCGTCCGATGGATGAGCTTTAAAATTTTTTTAAAAAATTAATTTATGCAAAAAAATAAATAATATTTATTGTAAGTGACATACCTTAAAAAATATTTTTCACGAAAGAAGTTGAAAACATTTTTAGTTAGGGTTAGAGTTATTTACAAAATTTGTTTTTTTGCGTGAATAAATTAATTCATGTATTCATTGATATTATAATTACATTAGTAACATATTAAAAATCTAGTATTATAAATTTTCAACAACAACTGTCTCTCGATACCTCGTCGTTTACCTTATTAGTCATACATCTAGTTTTCTAGAGGTCAGAGACCGGCGTTCGGTGGCTCTCTTAGCACTGACATCAATCTCCTTTATCTCTTCCTTCTTCTTTTGCTTATTTGTAGTCCATAGATCTTGTCTCAATTCTGGTTGCATGAAAAGAAGATTTGTGGTTGGATATTTCGGTTTGGGCCAAGAATGGAGATGTTGCAGCAAGAGAGTCGCCGGATCAAAAGGTCAATGGTGCATTTTTTCTTTGGAGATGATGCAAATGCCTAAACTCTTGTTGTTCTTGTCTCTGTTTCCTTGCCGGAGGTTTTTGGATCTTGTTATAATTTATCAGAGATAGCTATCCAATTTTGGTCAAGTTCTATCTATGTCTTTGCCTTTGTTCAGGTTAAGAATTTTTCTTTCTGTATTGCGACATAACCTTTTTGTTAGGGGTTTAGTATTTAGCTTTTAGTATCTAGATTATAATGGTTCTTCTGGATCTTTGATGTGGTTCCTAAGCTACGGTGTTTCGTTTATGAGATTTTGTTGCTACTGCGTCAATCCTCTTTTATCAGTAATTCCCATGATCTGAATCAGATTGCATCCTTCATCGTCTCTTTCTATTGAAGTTTTGGTGAGTTGATTAAGCGGCTTTTTGTTTATTTAATTTTTTGTTGAAATTTCAAATTTATTGATCAACAAAATTGTTATTTACAGAGGGGAAAAGAAAAGAAAAAAACAACAATGTGAGCATGAAAATCTATCGTCGAACAAAAATGAAATCTGTCGATCTCACTTTAAACCATATTTGAAGCAAACCCTGTAACTTGTGAGGGTACCTGTATTTGAAAGAGCAGATCCTGTTTCTCACGGCTTTCTCAATAATGCGAGAGAGTTGTGCCATCGTTAACGAACATCCTTGATGGATACAAGAGTTCCGTTCTCGCCATAAGTAGTAGATACAAGACTGAAAACACATACAAATAAGGATTGAATCCATGTGCACATGCCTAGCTGCTAGAGCATGCTAAGAGTCTCATTCCAATCCGGATTTGCAGCCTCAACAATAAGCTTTTCAACTAAGGAAAGCCACATTGTGAACGTATAAGGGCATGCAAAAAAGAGATGGTCACGAGATTCATCTCTTTGTCCACAAAAGACACAATGATGGACTGTTCCCCAAGCTCGAGTGTGATCTCCTATAGACAACCAATTTTTCAATGCCAACCGATTAAACGGCTTTTTAACCTCTTCCACTAAAAATCAAGATCAAGTTTGGTCCAGATCTGTTTAATTGTTGTGCCTATCAAACCGGATTTGAGTTGAGATAGTATCAACATAACCAGCCCCAAAATTCCGATGGTCCTTTATACTCATTAAATAATAATTTCAAAATACTTGACATAGATTCGGTCATAATTTTTCTTTTATTTTTGTTTTCCGTTTATCATAAGACATATTACAAGTTGGTGGTTAACATGTTTGTAATCCAATTCATATAATGTTTAAAGTATGTATTATTATTTAAACTATTCTATTCATTTTTAATTGATAAAACTGAAAATAATATCGCAATGAACGCTTGGGAACTCGATTTAGTGTTCTCATGTCGATTAAAAATCAAATATGATAAAAAATAATAAATAAACTAATTAATTCAAATAGGAATAGGATAAATCTTTAATGAAACTCAATTGAAATATAAATAGAAGAATAATTCTTAATTTTTACTTGTGTCAAAACCTAATCATCTAATGAAAACTTTACGTATTTGTTTTTTTTAAGATATTAACAAATTCATTCGTCAATATTATTAGGTAGATAGTTAATTAAATATGTTGGTAGCATTAAAAAAAAATTAGTTAAATGTATTGAGAATATGAATATAGAAATATATGTCTGTTTACTTTTTTCAGATAGGATAAGTAACTTTTACATTTTTTTGAATATATTAACAAATTATCTTTCTCAATATATTTAAAATTTGATTAAACTAACAAAATTTTAATCATTTTCCCATAAGATAAGGAATTTGTTTTTTTTGTTTTTGACAAATATATTAACAAATCTATTTTTAATAGAATTAGGTTAATATATTAACATTTTATTATTATATAAAATTTAAATTTGACATGTGTGGATATCTAAAGTTTTAACTGACACGTGTGTTGATCATATTAATTATAATTTTGACACGCATTATATATATACACATATATATATATATTAAATATTCATTAATAGTTAACTGAATCAGGAATATGTGATTTATATGGTTTGAGACGGTTTATAAAATACTGGAGAACCGGATCTAACCCAACTAAACCAGAACATAAAGAATCCTAATTGGAAGCTGTCCTCCGCTGATTTCAAGCGCTCTAAGAGCATCACCATCGGTGATACCCCATCTGGGTGTCTTCCCGAAATTTTTTTATTTTTTTTATTTTTTAGTTTAAATAATATTATATTTATTAATATTTTATTGTCTTGACGAATCACACCGTGACACGTGGCGATTTCGGGGAAGAGTTGGTGTCTTCGCAGAGACAGAGAGAGACACGTTTTTAAGACACCCACAAATTTTAATTAATAAACTACTTTAAGACACCCACAAATTTTGTCCGATGGACATGGTCTAACCGGGAGTTCGGCAAGATCTGGATCTCATGGGTCGACACATACATCAATCCGGTTGAGGGTGAGTGTTCCATGGACCGAGAAGCAAGAGACTGAGTCGGCCAACGTCATTCCTTGCCATTGTGGTCCACCATAATTTCCACCGCCTTCCTCAACCCTCTGACCCTCGAGGCGACTTCCGCCACGAAGCAAGACATATCGTCTGAGGTAGCTCACTGTCGATCTCACCATGTTATTTTGTAATTGAAAAAAACCCAGGAAAAACAGAGAAACAGAGCTTGATCTGAATGCTTCGATTCTGTTATTGAACTCAGAACAAAATAAGTCTTTAAATAGACTTTTACAACTTGAAACAGATTGACCGATTCTAACGCAACTAAAAATGTGCTGCACTACTTTCATCTCCTACATCACAGGAAGATGAGACTTATTCAAACTTAAAAAACAACTTAAGACCATTGCTTAAACGACACTGTTTTATTCTTCATTCCCTCTTCTAAACTGAAAACGCCACCTTTCAGTTTACTCTTCTCTTGTGCACACTCCCATTCTTCTCCTTAGTTTCTCAAAAATCTCCAATTTGACCGCTTTAGTCATTACATCAGACAATTGATCTTGTGTAGAACAATAATCAAGTTGAATGATTCCATCGTTTACCATCTCACGTAGGAAGTGAAACCTCACATGAATATGTTTGCTTCTACCGTGTAAAACAGGGTTCTTTGACAGTTTGATAGTTAAACTGTTATCACAATATAAAGTTGTACCTTCTGTTTGGTCTGATCCAAGCTCTTCTAACACATTCCTGAGCCACACAGCATGGCAAGCTCCATATGCAGCAGCAACAAACTCGGCTTCAGTTGTAGACAAAGTCACTATAGGCTGCTTCTTTGAGGCCCACGAGACTACTCCTCCTCCTAGCATAAACACATATCCTGAGGTGCTTCGTCTGTCATCCACGTCTCCTGCATAGTCACTATCAACAAAGCCCACCAGCTCTTGCTCTCCTATTGACTTATAACGAATCCCAAACTCCTTTGTTCCTTGAACATATCTCAATATCCTCTTGGCCGCCAGCATGTGTTGTTTAGTAGGATTTTCCATATAACGACTCACTAAATTCACAGAGTAAATTAGGTCTGGTCGAGTTATAGTCAAATACCTCAGACTGCCAACAAGTTGCTTAAAAGCTGTTGGATCCACTGCTTCTCCTGCTCCCATCTTAGTCAGTTTATTTCCACGAACTATTGGATTTTTCACCAAATTGCAGTCTTCCATACCATACTTCTTCAATGTTTCCTCTGCATATTTGTGTTGATTGATGAATATTCCTTGCTCATCTTGAACTACTTCAACCCCCAAGAAGAACTTCATTTTTCCCAGATCCATCATAGAGAATTCTTTCATCATTGATTGCTTAAAATCTGTAAGCATTATTCCTGAATTTCCAGTGTAAATCAGATCGTCAACGTAAACACTTACAATCAAGACGTCATCGTTCCTCTTCTTCACAAACAAGGTGTGCTCGCAGTAGCATTTTTCAAAACCTTCATTCATAAAATATTTTTCAATGCGACTATACCACGCCCTCGGAGCCTGCTTTAACCCATATAAAGCCTTCTTCAATTTGTACACTTTGTCAGCTTTGTCTTTCACTTCGAATCCTTTAGGCTGCTCTATGTAAACGTCTTCTTCTAACTCTCCTTGCAGGAATGCACTTTTGACATCCAACTGATAAACTTCCCATTTCTTCTCTGCAGCTACAACAAGTATTGTTCTGATTGTATCCCACCGTGCAACTGGTGCAAAAACTTTATAAAAATCAACTCCATGTTTCTGGTGATAACCTTTTGCAACCAATCTCGCCTTGAATTTGTCAACCTCTCCTTTCTCGTTGAGTTTGGTCTTAAAAATCCATTTTATCCTAATCACCTTAGCTCCTTCTGGCAAATCCATCATCTCCCATGTGTTATTTTCTTCTATGGAAGCTATCTGAGTTTCCATTGCTTTTCTCCATACATCTTCTTGCTCTGCTTCCTCAAAACTGTGTGGATCTTCAGATGCAATGAACATTGCGATCATATCTTCTTCATTTTCTGAAATAACAAAGCCAGCCTTTCCCACAATATAATCTTTCATCCATACCGGGGCTTGCCTTTGTCTCTCAGACCCTTCTCGTACAGGAGGCTGGTTGTGATTAGTTTGTTGAGTTGTTTCTTCTGCTGCAGCTTCTTCTTCTCTGTTCTGTTCCTCTGCATCATCTTCCTCTCTATTCTACTCTTCCATGGTGTTTTCTATTCCAGTTCGAGTCTCTGCATCACTCCAGGTCAGTTCAACTTCTTGAGAGTTTCCTTCCCAGTCCCATCCTCTACTCTCATCAAAGTGAACGTCCCTGCTTATCACTATCTTCTTTGTCTCAGGGTTGTAGAGACAGTATGCCTTGGATTCCTTGCTTACTCCAAACATAACACATTTCGTGCTTTTCTCATCTAGTTTAATTCTCCTCTCATATGGAACTAATGCAAAAGCAACACAGCCGAATATTCGAAGATGTTCAACATTCGGTTTGTGATTGCTCCATCTTTCTTGTGGCGTAACATCTCCTAAAGCAGCTGATGGACTCTGATTCAGCACATGAACTGCATATTGTACTGCTTCAGGCCAGAACTTCCGAGGTACTGACATCTCCAGTAACATACACCTTGTCATATTCATCACACTTCGATTTTTTTCTCTCTGCAATTCCATTTTGCTGTGGGGTGTATGCTGCAGTGAGCTGCCTCTTTATTCCATTCTCTCTACAGTAATCATCAAATGCTTTGGAGTTATATTCTCCTCCACGATCAGTTCTTAAACATACCAATTCCATCCCTAGCTCTCTCTCCACAGCTACTCTAAACTCCTTAAATATGCTAAGTGCTTCTGATTTTTCTGAGAGAAAATACGTCCAACATTTTCTACTAAAATCATCAATAAAATTGATAATATATCTCTTTCCACTTTCAGATGTTGGAGTGATCGGTCCACAGATGTCACTGTGAACAAGTTGCAGACCTCGAGTTGCTTTCCACAAGCTTTTCTTTGGTATCACATCTCGAATCTGTTTTCCTTTCATGCAGACTTCGCACAGTGCTGTTTCACTCTCTTCTGGATTGATACTTGGCAGACCATGTACCATCTTCTTCTCTGCTAATGATCTCAATCCCCTATGGCTAAGATGACCAAATCTTTTGTGCCATAACTCCTCATTCTTCTCCATCACATGTAAGCATTGAAACTCTTCATTTTCCTTTGCCTTTTTCACCTTTGCTGGTATAATGAACATCCGGTTCTTTGACATGGCCGTGTACATAACCATTCTCCTTTGTTCCTTATTCCATACCTCACACACATCGTCTTCTATCACAATTCTTAATCCCTTTTGCTGCAGTTGTCCCACACTGAATAAGTTATTTTTCAGACCTGGAACATAGTATACTGATGTGATGATTGAGGTCACTCCATTGAACTCCAGCCGTAGATTCCCTTTTCCTTCTACCAGCATCCGCCTGTCATCTCCAAGCTTCACATTCTGACGAAAATCATTGTCAATTTCAATGAACAAATCTTTGTTCCCGCACATATGGTTGCTGCAACCAGAATCTAGAAACCAAATGTGCTCTTCTTCTTCTATCACTGTGTCAACATGTGCCATTAGTAACATGTCTTCTTCAGCTTCGACATAGTTTGCTTCTTTTTCCCATTCTGGACATTCTGACTTGTAGTGTCCCTTCTTGCGGCATTTATAGCACTCTACCAGTTCCTTGTTAAAGCCAGAGTTTCCACGCCCTCGACCTTGGTATCCTCCTCTTCCATGCGATGAGTGTCTACCTCGACCTCTTCCACCCTCAGGTCTCCACTGTCCTTCCACTTTCAACACTTTTTCTTCTCCCTCATGTCTGGTCAGATTCTGCTCGTGAACCATCAATGAGCTTTGTAATCCATCTACCGTCATCTCCTTGATGTTTTTTGACTCCTCGATCGCACACACTATGTAGGTGTATTTCTCAGCAAGGGTTCGCAGGATCTTTTCTACCACTTTGTAATCAGGCATCTCCTCTCCAAGGTTTCTCATGTCATTGGTAACTTCCATTACTCTTGAGAAATATTGTTCGATCATCTCTCCAGTTCTCATCTCGAGAACCTCAAAATTCCTTTGCAGCCTCTGCAATTGCGCGCTCTTAACTCTGTCATTGCCTTGATATTTCTTTTTCATCGACTCCCATAAATCCTTCGATGTGTCTTTCTTCAGAATTGTTTTGAGGATCGTCTTGTCGATTGATGCGAACAAGTAATTCTTCACTTTGTGGTCCTTCACGGTCATCTCTGCTCGTTCCGTTCTTTGTGCGCCGTTCAGGATCACATTCGGTTTCGGTTGACTGATTCCTGTCTCGATGAGATCCCACCACTCCTTGGATCTCAGCAGGTTTTCCATGAGCATTGCCCAATGCTCATAATCTCCATCAAATTTTGGAATAATCACAGATTCCTTTTAACTCATTTTCTCTCTTGTACCAGGCTCGTGAAAAGGCTCTGATACCACTTGTTATTTTGTAATTGAAAAAACCCAGGAAAAACAAAGAAACAGAGCTTGATCTGAATGCGTCGATTCTCTTATTGAACTCAGAAAAAAATAAGTCTTTAAATAGACTTTTACAACTTGAAACAGATTGACCGATTCTAACGCAACTAAAAATGAGCTGCACTACTTTCATCTCCTACATCACAGGAAGATGAGACTTATTCAAACTTAAAAAACAACTTAAGACCATTGCTTAAACGACACTGTTTTATTCTTTAATTAGGTGGTCACCGTTTTCCTCAATGGAGGCAACACTGATTCCATGCGACAGTAAAACTTCCTTGGTCCTAGCTCCGTTCCGCCTCGATGGTCACCAAGTCTCATCGCCACCGGAGATGGATCCATCGAACTCACCGGAGAAGAAAACTGAGAATGAAAATTAGAAACTCCTAGATCTCCTGTAACGATTGGCCCTTTGATGTAAGCCAAAATATTACGTGGTAGATATTTTTGTTTTTTTTTTTTAATATAATGTTAATTTATATTACTAAAAAGTGGAACCAAGTTTAATTACATAGCTTTGGGGCAAAGAGCTTTAATGGCAAAAAAATATTAAAAAAGCCATATAAAACTATCGGGTAGCAGCAGCATCAGCTAAATTATGAGTAAGTGAACCAAGAGGATAGTAGGTTGCTGCATCCTGTTCGGAATCGACGAGCTAGCAGTGTATCTCTAATGCTTCTATCAATCTGTTGGAAGAGAGAAGCGGTTGTTGAAGAGACTGAGTTATGGTACCTGTTGTTTCTCTCACGCCAGAGTAGGTAAATCGTGGCTTGGATCGCAATCCTATTCAGTTTTGTAGGAACATTAGGGGATTTGGATAGTAAGCAAGACATGAGTGATGACCAGTCGGCAATTATACAAGGAGGTTGTCCCAAGCGGTGGAGAACCATCAGCCAGACCTGTTCGGAAATAGTACAGTGACGAAGAAGATGGTTGCGCGTTTCTGTGTGGTTCCCGCATAAACAGCAAACAGAGGAGGGCGCGATACCCCATTGATGAAGTCTGTCTCCGAGTGGCAGTCTATCTAGATTGGCAATCCAAAAACAAAAAGCATGTTTAGGAACATAAGATTTGAACCAGACCACATGAGCCCATTGCTTCTTGGGAGCGGAAGGCCGGAAGTGTGACCAAGTAGTCGCTGTGCTAAAGATACTTTTCCGGTGTGTCCGAGGACCCCAAGTAAAAATATCCAACCCCTTGTTAGGAGATGGCGGTCTGATTGAGAGCATGTGGTTCCTGAGCTCAACAATGCTCTGATTCCGCGACCTAGAGGATGGGAGAATCCATCCAGCAGAGGAAGAAGCATCCGCTACAACTGCATCAATAGGAATTCCAAGGGATCTTGGTCCATGAGGGCCAATAAAATCAATCAAAGTGCCAAGAGAAGTCCAATCATCCAACAAGAACCTTGCATTTGAGCCATCACCAATTTGACAGCCCATAATATCCTTAGCCATAGGTCTTAATGAGAGGAGAAAACGCCAAATCCAACTAGAGGAGGCATGAGGTTCAGCTTGCCAATAAGAGGAGTGCTTTATAATCATAATTGAAATATTAAATAAAAAGGTCCACAAAAATGAAATACGCCATTATTATTTTGAAAGAATAAATTACATCTTTGCACAATCTGTTGGCTTAAATGAAACCTTTTTAGAAACAGTGTCGTATCCAACAAGAAAGTTGATCTGTGCCGAGTTCCCGTATATGGCTTTTCCCGGGTACCCATAGAAGGAAAAGACAACAAGATCCTCAGTGAGTTGGGTAAAGGAATTAGTGGAGTCTAGCTTCACATCTGCTCCATCGAAATGCATAGTAATTACAGGAGCTTTCATATCTGCTGTTGCACTGTAACACAGAGTCCTACCTGGCAGTGGACATTTTTTCCTCTCAGCATTGATTGAGGATACAACTGCATCCTCGAGCTCGGCGTATAATTCGGTGGGTAAGAACGACTTACTTGAGCTTGAATCGAGGATGATGTTTCCCTTGTTGTTTACAGAATCTGAGCCTGGGAATTTGAATTTCTTGCTTCCCACACTAATGGATTCTAGGGTTAGGTAATAGTGGGTCTCGGGAGATTTCTTGATCAAAGGAGTTGAGACAACTCCTGTTCCGGACACAACGGCAGTGGTTCCAAAGTTGATCTTGCTAGTTAGATTGCTTTCAGCAAATTCAGTGGGTAAAGGGAGCAAGCAGTATGAGAATTTACCATCGATCAAGTCACCTAGTTGTGAAATGAGTGAAAGCGGACCACCACCAAGTCCGACGGTTCCAGAACTCTTGTTGTGAAAGTTCCAAACGCTGTTATAGTGACTACATCCGATGATTGTATTTTTAAGCTGCACGGGGTGGTTATTGGTGGAGCCGAGCGTTAGAGTGTCTGTGCCAATGTTACCGGTTGTGTATGACACCTCGTGTGTATTGGTGAAAGAGCATACATTGGATTTTGAGGAATTACAAGAGGTTAGTAGGGAACTACATTGCCTTGAGGAGCAAGAAACATCTTTATATGTAGAAGACGCTTTAGGATCAAAGAGAGGATCTACCTGAGGGTAACAGGTATTGCAAGGTTTGCACTGCATCCAAACGAGATCAGTGTGTGTGTCAGCGATCGCCATCATTGGGAACGGAGGTGTTCCAAGAGATATATTCATGAGATATTTACCGGAATCTCTGATGATATCAGTTTGGGGTGAGTTAAGTGATGCATCTTTGCCTATGAAATGGACAACACGGCTAATAGATCTGTGGATAGTGTTTCTCAGACGTTGGTTAGAGGTTTTCTTTGAGTTGAAAAAAGGCGATTTAGGAGAATCAGGATGAATCAAATCGGCGGTGAAGCCGATCTTTTTATGGGCATTTGCATTTGAGAGAAAGAGTGAAGAGACTAAGCAGATGGACAAGATAACCGAAAAAATAGAGAGGCCATAGTCTTTGTTTTTTTAGAGAATGGTGAGGTTTTACTTTGGCAATTTATAGGAAGTTGATATTTACAAGGTTAATGGAACAGTAATAAACACTGATATTTTTATGTTTTAAGTAAATAATCTACAATTTGAGGTATAACAAACAAGAAAATGAGTAAGTTATCTATAAATTTATGGGATGAAAGCTAGAATGACCCAAAACTTGGCATAAATAACTAGAATAACCCTCGTTTTTTTTAAGGATTTTTAAGGTGTTTTAACCCAAAAGTACCCCTGAACCTTTTGTTAGGAAAAAAATAGTTTTCGAAAATGCTATTAAATTTTTTTTTCCAGTGCGCTAAAGTTGTTGGTATTTACAAAAATGCCACCGTGTTTTTACAAAAATCCGCAGACCATGTTGCTGTACACTTATTTTTTTGTAAATTTGTTTTAGTTATCGCGGATTTATTTCGCACATTTGTTTTTCATGTTGTCGCACATTTATTTTCAATGTTGCCACACATTTATTATGGCGGAGTTACTTAGAACCGCGGGTTTGTTTTGCACATTTATTTCATCACATTATAGCGGACTTATTTTTTTTTTTGTGTAGCCGCACAGATATTCAAAATAGTCGCCGCTGATTTATTTTTACAGTTGTCGCACATTTATTTCTTTTGTCTTGTTGTGGCGGACTTATTTGTATATGTTACTGCACACTTATTTCTGACGTTACTACACACTTATTAAAATCATGTTATCGCACAGTTAATCCCTTTTATTGTGGCGGATTTAATGTATATGTGAATGCACACTTTTTTTATTGTTGCCGCAGACTTTTTTTAAACAGTTACGGCACAGTTTTTGGGTTTGTTACTGCAGACTTATTTGTAACGTTGCTGCACATATATTTGTAATGATACTGCACATTTATTTCCGCTTGCTGTGGCGGACTTTTTTGTAATGTTACTGCACACTTTTTCTTATAGTTGCTGCACATATATTTGTAATGTTACTGCACACTTTTTCTTATCGTTACCACACACTTTGTTTTACTTTGGCTGCGGAATTGTTTATATGTTGGCTGTGGATTTAGTTTTTTTGGCTGCGGATTTGTTTATTCTTTTGCTGCGGATTTGTTTTACTTTAGATGCGGATTTGTTTATTCTTTGGTTGCGGATTTGTTTTTTCTTAAGCTGCGGATTTGTTTTACTTTGGTACCGGATATAATTTTCTTTGGCTGCGGATTTGTTACTTTGGCTGCAGACTTGTTCTTATCAGTTACTGCAGATTTGTATAATGAAATCTGGACCACAAGATTTAGGGTTTTCCCTTGGCGTCATCTTCTCCTTCACCTCGTTCCCTTTAGTGTTTTTTTTTTAGCAGCCCAGCCATCTACATCTTCCTCTTTCTTCATCATTTCTCTCTGATTTTGACCTTGTCTTCTTAATTTTCTTCCCCTTGGCGTAAGTTTTGTCCTTTTTTCATCTTCATCTACACTTTTTTTCCTCTTTCTTGTTTTTCTTTGAAAGGAATGGAACAAATTGTACTTGTATGTGAAAAATGGAGCTTTGAAAAGTGTAGATGGTTGTTTGTTGTTGATGCTAAGCGAGGATCTAGAATCCTAGGAGCTGATGATAGGATGATTTAGCAGAAATTGCCCCAAGATACACCTCCCGTATATGTTGAGAATTGTAGGCAATTCAAAACTTTTTTGGGCCAATCCAAAGTAGATATGCTTCGGCTTTGTGTGGAAGTGAAGGATAAGACTGATATCAAGAAGACATTAGACTTTGAGGTTCCAAAAGCTGAAGAGAATGATGAAGATGGTAACGATGACGCTGAAGATGATGATGAATCGAGATTCGATTATTGTGACAACTCTGATGGAAGAGATTCAGGCGATGAGAATTTTTCAGCTTATGGGATATTGCCTGAAGAAGAAGAAAAAGAAGAAGAAAAAGAAGAGGAAGAGAAACCAATATTACCAATAAAGAAGAGAGATTCAACGTTTTATGTAAGTGAAGGCAATGTGAATGCTGAATATGCGAAGTTTCAATTGAGTTCTTTGGATTTAGCTGTTGGAAAATGTTATGAGTCGAAAGAGGAGCTGGAGAGAAGAATGAAAATTCTTACTGTTGTCCAGAAATTTGATTTCAATGTCGTTAAATCGACACCTGAATTATTGACTGTTAAGTGTTGGGTGAATGGATGTTCTTGGAGAGTACGAGCTACACCAATAGGAGATTATCCAAGGTTTCATGTTCGACAGTATATCCCCAATCATACATGTTCAGTTACAGAGCGTTCTGCAAGATCCCGACAAGCAACTCCTGAGATACTTGGATTATTGTACAAGGATTTTGTTGGTGGAGTTGGACCAACGGTATTGCCAATGCATGTTGCCGATGCTCTTAATAAACGATTCCAAATTAAGGTATGTTGCACATTTATTTTTGACTCGTAGATTATATGGTCGCAGATTTATTTACTATCACTAATTTTATGGTCACATATTTATTTACTATAACTAATTATATGGTCGCGGATTTATTTAATATAAGTAATTATATGGTCGCGGATTTGTTTTGTGTAGCTTAATTATTGGAAGGCATATCGGACACTAAGACATGGTTGGGATTTGGTTAGGGGAACTCAAGAGAGTGGATATGAATTACTACCTGCTTACTTGTACATGATTAAAAGAGAAAATCTCGGATCACACACACGGCTTAAAGTTGATGAGAATCAAAGATTTAAATACTTGTTTCTAGCATTTAGTGCAAGCATCAACGGATTTCCTTATATGCGGAAAGTGGTGGTTGTTGATGGTACTTTTTTGCAAGGAAAATACAAAGGGACACTCCTTACCGCAACAGCTCAAGACGGTAATTTTCAGATATTTCCTATTGCTTATGCCATAGTTGATACTGAAAATGATGAGTCATGGGTATGGTTCTTCGAGCAACTGAGCGCTGTTATTCCCGATGACGTAGATCTTGCCATTATTTCTGATAGGCACAAGTCTATTGAGAAAAGTATTAGAACGGTATACCCAAAGTGTAGTCGTGGAATATGTACATACCATTTGTACAAGAATATATTGGCCCGTTATAGAGGTCGTGAAGCGTTTGGTTTGGTGAAAAAAGCGGCCAATGCTTTCAGACTTGTTGATTTTTAGACCACGTTTAACCAGATTCAAGTGTTGAATCCTGCACTTCATAGTTATCTCCAAAGAGCTGATGTTCGACTCTGGACACGTGTTCATTTCCCTGGCAATAGGTACAATCTTCTTACCAGCAACATTGCTGAATCAATGAATAACGTTCTATCACAATCTAGGAAATTGCCTATTGTACAACTACTAGAGGTTGTGAGATCGATGATGACAAGATGGTTTGATTCTCGAAGGAAAGATGTATTGAAATTGCAAACAACTCTAACCCGTGGAGTAGAAAAATTGTTAGAGGTAAATTTCTTATCTCCTTTGGTCGCAGATTTTTTATGTTGTTTAATGGTATATGGCCGCTGATTAATTTTGTCTCAGATTATATGACCGCAGATTAATTTTTTAATTTTTTTTCAGAGTCGTGTCGAATATTCTAAGCTTTTAAATGTTCAAGATATTGATACTAATCAAGTTCAAGTGCTAGGTGGAGGATATGTACATGTTGTTAATTTGAGAGATAGAAAGTGTTCATGCCGTAGGTTTGACTTGGAGAAGTTGCCATGTATACATGCAATAGCAGCGGCGGAGAGCAGGAAGATTTCCCGTATTTCACTTTGTCATCATTACTATCATAGGTCCTACTTGTACAATTCATATTCTACCGCCATCATGCCTAGGGATTTTTCTTTGCCAATACCAGAAGATGTGGCGACAAAGGTTTGGTCACCACCTGTACCTCGACAACAACCAGATCGACCCAAAAAATCAAGAATCAAATCAATCCTCGAAATTGCCATGCAGAAGAAAAAGCGTAGGAAGCAACACGCATGCGGTAATTGTAATGAAGTTGGACATAATCGTAAAACATGTAAAATTGCATAAACTATGGATTTTAAACTCCAATGTTGTTCGGCAAAATGAGGAGAACGGCGGTGGCACGGCGGAGTTTAGGTCACGGCGACGAAGAAGAGGAAGTCGTGAAGGAGAAACACGGAAGGAGGAAGACGATGGAAAGAGGAAGACGACGCCGGCGGCGAAGAAGGAGACGACGCCGGCGGCGAAGAAGGAGACGACGCCGGCGGCGAAGAAGGAGACGACGGCGGCTGCGAAGAAGGAGATGACGGCGGCGGCGATGGCGATTAGGTCACGAAGGAGGAAATTTTTTTTCAGATTTTGAAACTTTTGATTTTTGTTAAAATTTTAGTTAGTTTTTGGGTTTTTGATTTTCTGGTGTAAATGTTTTTTTTTATAATGGCAATTTGTTATTATGTTAGGTTAGTTTGGTTTTTTAGTCTTTTAACCAAAAATATTTATCCATCTTTTTACCTTGAGTCATTCTAGTTATTTCTGCTAAAATCTGGGTCATTTCAAGCAATTCCCACTAAATTTATTTCCCCTTTATCTTTAGAGAATCAGACAGATAAGAAATTACAAAAAATAAGATTTTCATTCTACTTTTTTCATTTTGTTTCCTTACAAGAGTACACCATTCATTTCATATGGACATATTTTTTTTCAAACATATTTTCTATCTTTAGATCGTAGATTATTCTCTAAAGCATTCAGAAAATAAAAGCAAAAATTTTAATAAAATAATAACTTATTCTTTTCATCTTATCCACATATTATGTATGATTAGGTGAGCACCCACGCATAAGCACGGATAGGTTTTACATACACATATTTTTTTAATGGTTTTATAGAATTTGACAATTTGTTTTAGATATTCTTTATAGGTGTATTTTACATAAATAGACTTGTAGTATGTCTATAATGTATTTTCCATAAATATTAAAGCCATGAAATTAAATTTTAAAGATAGGTTCATCATTTTGGCATATAAATTCTTTTTGAAATTAAATTGGTACAAACTGTCAATTACTTAAAAGAGAAACCAATCCTCTCTAAGTTGTTTTATCTAGCAATCCTTTTAATATCTTTTGCTTTGAGATCTGAGAGTTTGAAGATCTTGTGAATGGAGAATCGTTTGTTTACATTGTGATTGGGATCGGTGGAAACTAAAAGCCTCCCATCTTTCTTTTCACACATTATGAGCACTTGTGTGCATTATTCATATGGATGGAGCCTTATCCCCTTGGGCAGTTGTAAAATCCTTTCCACAAACTTCATCACGTAGAAGCATATATACATGAGAATCTGTTGATATTGAAGGGGAGATAACTGGTGAGAATTTGTTATAGGAATTTTCAAAATCATATATAAATAGAGAAAATAACATTTTTAACCTTAAAGGTCTGAGATGCTAGCACTCTCAACCTCGAAGGTATTACACTAGCACTTTAAACCTTAAAAATATTTTTATCAACTCTTCAAACCTTGAAATTACCTTCCGCGTTTTCTGCGCCATAAAATGCACTACAAAATAGTTACCGAAAAACTAACAGAATTTATGACGGTAATCTGACAAAAGTTTTTGACGGATTTCCTACAAAATAGTTCAAGCGAAATTTTTAAAATTCAAACGGCTATATAAATGTAAATATTTACCAAAGTATTTCTGACTGTTACTAGAAAATCCATCAGAAATTGTCCGACGGATTATCGACAAAACTATTTTGTCAAAAATCCATCAAATTAAGATCCCATCAGAAATTCCATTAGTTTTCTAGTATCATTCTTGTAATGACGGAATTCTCAAAATGTTACTGATATCCACTTATTTTACATGTTTTACATATTCATTTTTATTACTTTTCATCTCATTTCACTTCGCTTATAGTAAATAAGTAATTGAGTCTCACATTTACATGATCATGCATTATAGGACCATATAGAATCATTCATGCATCTTTGCATAGTTTTTGAGTCATTTTAGGTGCTTATGAGATTTAGAAGATCTTGGAGCCTTAGAAATAAAGAGAGGAGCAAGAAGAGATGAAAAACAAAGTAAAGAGAAACTTGTAGCATTCACCTAAACCGATCGGAATCCGAAGAGGCTGAAAGATCGCATCAGACGAACGTCTTTCCGTGCCCAGTTTAATCTTTAATTCGGTGTGCAGATAGGAAATTGAGTTAGTTTTCCAATGGAAGTGGTCTCGAGTCATTTGGGTCTATATTCCAAGAGTTATGGTCGAATTACTAGCACATATCATCTTTGTCGCGAATGAAACCATAATTTTGTGTTGTTCAAAATGTTTAGGGTTGACCGGAATATTTTTGTTGCTTCCTATAAATACTTGTCTTAACCCATCTAAACCCTAAGTTTTCTTTTCTTGAGAGTTGGATTTGGATCCAAACTCTATTATGGATGATTTGGATGAATTTTAATCACAATATGCCACTCTAATGAAAGATCTCTTCATCTCTATTTTTGTAAATGCACCTCTTTATCTTTTCCTTTCTCTTTTCTTCATTTAACTTGTTAGTTTTTTTGTTGGATCATGAGTTATGCTAGATTATGATGAACTAATGGTTAGATCTTGATTGTTTAGGTTGATTATTGTTAGAACCTTCATTTAGGTTGATCATAATTCTAGATTTCATGGGAACATTTGAATTTAGAGCTTAGGCATTTCACGCCCGAAAGCTGTTTCGATGAAATGCTTGAATGAACGTTTTATGAGCTTTACATACCTAGCGAACAAAAGTTGATGATTATGGTGTATAGTGAACTTATTGGAGTTGTTTATTGATGCTTATTGATTATTTTAATAGCTAACAGAAAGTATTGATGATTGGATAGTTAGTGAAGTGATTAGTGTCACAGAAGTGGATTAGTCATAGTTGTGAATTCCATGTTCTAGGATGGTGCTTAATTCAACCAATGGTCCAATGCCTTTCTTTTGCTTTCCTCTTTGATTTTCACTTCTCTTCATTTCGTAGTTTACAAAAACCAAATCTTTATTTTGCTCTAGATTAGTTAGAATCCCGAATCTCTAGTGTGTAATTCTTAGTCTCTGTAGATTAATATCCTTTGTACTACAACATACATATGATTTATGTGATAGACCCGGTGTAAAACCTCTATTTATCAGTTATCGGAAAACTAACAGAATTTCTGACGAAATCTTAATCTGGTGGATTTTTGACAAAATAATTTCGTCGGTAATCCGTCGGACAATTTCTGAAGGATTTTCAAGTAATCGTCGAAAATCCATTGGAAAATATATACGTTGATAAAGCCGTTTGAATTTTAAAAATTCCGACTAAACTATTTTGTAAAAATCTGTCAAAAACTTTCATCGGATCACCATCATAAATTTTGTAAGATTTCCGCTAACTATTTTATGGCGGAGAAAACGTGAAAGGTAATTTTGAGGTTTAAAGTATTAATAAAAATAGTTTAGAAGTTTAAAGTGCTAGTGTAATACCTTTGAGGTTTAAAATGCTAGCATCTGACTCCTTCAAAGTTAAAAATATTATTTTCTCAATATAAATATGAGAAAGTTACTAGAATAACCCAAATTAAGGGTTTAATTGCTAGAATGTTTTTATTAAAATTAAGGGTTATTTGTGTTCTTTCCATGTCGAAATTACTCTTATTTGATGTAAAAGGAAATAAGATATTACAAATATTTATTTCCAGTCTGGCACATAATTTCTGGATGTAGATGTAACAGATTTATTTTCACACGATAGATTTTCTTCGTTGTTTTAGTGTATGGTTATGGCAGATTTATAATTTGTAACAGTTTAATTTTCTTTGACAGAGTTTCTTTTGAAGACACCACAATTTTCATAATTTATGACAGTATTCTTATAATATGTAGCAGATTTTTTTTTTCAGTGACCACATACTTATAGTTTTCAATAAAAATCTGTCGAATGATAACAGATTATTCCACGAAAAATTAATTATTAGATAATGTCTAATGATAACAGTTTTTTGTTATGTTATGACAGATTTGTTTATTGTTACCAAAAATCTGGCTTTTAATTACATATTTATTTTATTAAAATAATTGTTTATCTTATGACAGATTTGTTTTAAGTAATGATATTTTTAGTTTCACTTAACATAAATCTAGTGTTTAGTAACAGCTTTTTTTACTAAAATATAATTGCAAAAATGACATATGGTCAGAATTTTAATTTTTTATGTTATGACAGATTTGTTTTAAGTTATGACAGATTTTGTTTAATTTAACAAAAATTTGGTGTCTAATAGCATACTTGTATAAGAATAAAAGTAATTGCTCGAATGACCCATTTAATAACAACATAAGACAACAAATGTTTTTACATTATGACAAATTTGAATCCTATGATGACAGACTTTTTACTATCGTACATTAGATTTTTATGTTCAACTTATTACGACAGATTTAATAGAGGTGTGGCAGACTTTTGTATAGTAAAAGACATTAAATGTAAATTCTAGGGTTTTGTCCTCAAATAACGGTTGCTTCCTTTTTTTTCTTCCTCTCCCACGTCGACTTCTGTGTGTCATCTTTCAGAATTTTTTTTCCTTTTGGGTTCATCTTGGAGTTCATAAGTTTTTTCCTTTTTGGTTATTTTCTTTTACACTTGGGGTTGGATCACAAGATTTTGTTTGGTTCTTTGGTTTTTTTTTCTCACGCTTTTGGTTTTTCACACTGATGTCACAAAACGAAAGGACTGGATTAGATATGGATCAGATTATTCTTGTGTGTGGCAATTGGATCATTGAGAAAAATAGATGGTTGTTTGTAATTGATAATAATAGGGGTTGTCGAATTCTAGAAGCTAACCGTCAAACCAGTTATGATGATTGCATTCGAATGTTATATGAGGATTATGGGCTGGATAATAGAGTATGTGATGTTGTGTTGAGCTACAAGCTATCGAAGATGTTGTCTCAGAATTTACCGGGTGATACACCACCGGTTAATATTTGTCATTCTCCACAGTTTCACACTTTTTTGGGGCAATTGAAAAAGGATAAAGTTCGACTTTGCGTTGAAGTGAAAAAGAAAGTAATGGTTTAATCGGATAAAAAGGAAATAGACAACCAAGAAACAAAACAATTTGGTTCATGAAGATAATGTTTTCATGAACGAAGATGAAGATGAAGATGTTGTGAGTAAAGAAGATGAAGATATTGACGATGAAGAAACGCAATTTGATTACTGTGACGATTCTGACGGAACGGACTATGATGATAAGAATTTTAGCTTATATGGAATTCCACCAAAAGAAGAAGAAAAAACTAACGCTATTTCACCAAAGAAGAAGAGGAGTTTAAGTATTTTTATTGAATAATTAAAAGACATGATAATGATGCAAAGTTAGACTTGTCTTCTATGGATTTGGCTGTTGGTCAATGTTATGAAACAAAAGAACATTTGGAGACACGATTGAAGATACTAACCGTGGTACATAAGTTTAATTTTTTTGTTTATAAGTCGACACCATTTTGTTGCTTTATTAACTTATGGCATCGATGCAGCGGTAAAACAGAGGATTTAGGAATAGAATCATGGGATTGGAACATGAAGGGAGACAAATCTACGTACCATGCTCTGTATCCGAGGTCTTGGACTATTTACAACGGTATAAAGCTGATCTTATCATGGTTCATTATAGATTAAGATGTTTCAGATTCATGATTGATATAAGGTTATATAAAATGAAAATGTCTTGACTTCAGAGAACAGAACCTGAACCTGAACTCAGAATACTTTCTCGTCAAGTCTCTCCCTTTATACCTCATAACTACAAGGAAAGTAGTTTACTGGTATCGGTTTTCATCTTCACGGTAAGAATATTTAAATAAATTGATACTAACCGTGGTACAGAAGTTTGATTTTGTTGCTAAATCTAAAGTCACACAAGCATGTCACACCCCGGTCACAACCCAAAAAGTAGGTTCAACTTGTTTTGATTAAAAGCTATACAAATACCTAAAACATTAGAAGCCCACTTAGCCTAAAAGTCTTAATTTTAGGCTAAGAGAGAGAGAGAGAGAGAGAGAGAGAGAGAGAGAGAGAGAGAGAGAGATCCCTAGGAGAGAGCCTAGTAGTAGAAACCCTAAGATCGCAATCTGTTTCCACTAAGGTGAGTGTGTGACTTTTGGATCCGTAGTATTAGCTAGGAATCATGTGATATGAGTAAAGTTATAAGATAGTAAAGTGATGTATTTATGATTGGTTATTTGATCGCTTGAGTGATTGCTTGAGATTATGTAATGATGCTAGGTTGTTAAATATGATGTTTGATGTGATATGATGATGGTCGGTTGCTAGATGTGATGTGTGAGGATGTAAGATGATGCAGGATTGGATGTGAGAAGTAGATCAATTGCACAGTTGTGGATCATTTGTACTGTAGAGATGGGATAATGATCCGTGTTACAGTTGTATAGCAGTTACACAGTTGTAGATAACTTATATTGTTGTAGATCTGTTGGAGGTGCAGGTGGTCAAAGAGAGAAGTAGTTTGCATGTAGGAGATGTTTGTTTTGTATGGCGTTATTTTCTAATGGCATTTGCTTGATTTTTCTATGATTTTATTTGTATTGTGTGATGGTCACATGATATCGTGTTTCCGCAGATGATACCTTTATTTTAGCCACTTTAAAGATAAAGAACAACTTGTTTCTCTTCTTGACAGAATCATTGTCCCTCCCTTGACATCACGTTTCCATGTTCTCTTGATGTTAAAATTGGTTCTTCTTCAGTCAGAAGCTATGTCCATATGTTATGAGAGTCTCTGCAAAGTTTTAGGGAAAACAAACCTTTTTAGTCCAACCAAAAGACATAACTCAACATACTCGTTTTAGATGCGCGCTGCGCAGAACAGTGCTGGTAAAACAGTCATAAATCTCAACCTACAAGATCAAATGCTGAGATATTTTACAGACACCTAGCACTATAGATTATGAATCTCCTAACAAGTAATCCGGTCCAATAGATCATTGTGAGACCCCCAATGTGACTTCTCCTCGGGTTGGTTACATATTCGCACTGCACAGATTTAGTCTGGAAATATATTCATTTCTCTCAAATCAAAACTCCGAATGACAAACCACATGTGACTTTAGCTAGATTAGGGCTTCGGGAATACCTTTACCAATTTTCAGATTGATCAAAACATGTTTGTTCATCCCTTTTCCTTCCCTAGCTACCAAAATTAGATTTGCCGTTGTTAGAGGTTTGTGCAGATTGTAACAGCCAAGAAAAAACATTGATATCTTTTTCCACGTACTTACGATCTAGACGAACTTTGGCTTTCTGGAAAGATTAGACTCGGGGTTTTCCATAGATATTTTCAAAATCACGTAGTTCCTCACGGTTTGTCTGGAAAACATCCAACAAGGTGGCGGAAGATAGGGTTTATAGTGGTGAAGAGCAAATTAACCAGGTCCCATGCCCCTTATCTCTGCCTCTGGCTCTCACAAGTTCTTAATTTTATTAGAGGTGAGGAGACTAGGGGTAAACTCAATTGACTAATAACTGGCCTGAGTTTTATAAAAGTTTAAATTTTAAAATGTGCCCATGTCATGTAACCGAGATGTTACAAATTTGACATAGACAATAACATTATCAGAGAAACTTTGCAACCACAACTGTATCTCCCTTAAATTCTTAGATGCTTAAGTCAACAATAAGATCATGCGACATATCAGAGAAATAAAGAGTATAGGAAGATAAGGATACAATTCTGATATGGGTTGAGAATCAATGTATAGTCCTATTCGTTATATATGTGAGAAGAGAAGGTGAAAAGAGAATAAATGCCGGATGACGAAAGAGTGCATCTAAGAAGATAATGAAAGAAATGGTAGTCAAAAATGTTGGAAAAAATTGTCGAAAGATTGGCAAGATGTATTTACATATGACGACAGTAAATGTGAGCATGGTAACTGAGACAAGATAGTAATAACATTCATGGCTTGGTCAAAAAATTCTCTTATGGCACAATATGCTTCCTTCGGTGGCTGATGGAGAAATTCGCTTTGCTATATGTTGTTTTTCCAAAAAAATAAAATTATCCTCAAGAATATATATGGTGTATATCGTTTGATAAAATAAGTTTATGCCTATAAAAAAAGTATCTTTAAAATTCAAGTAATTATATATATATTATTTTACAAAGGGAAAATACCATAAAAAACCTTCAACTTTGAACATTTTTCTTAAAACCTCCAACTAAATTATTTTTCCAAAACAAACCTTCAAATAATCTAAAATGTGCGTAAGGTTGGGTTGACTAACGGTCAACATCTAATACCGTTAACAAAAATCAATTATTATTTTTCAATTTAATTAGAAAAAACAAAAAAAATCATAACGAAAAAACTAAAACTAAGTAAAAATAAAATAAAACAAAAAATAATATTTAAAAAAATGTTAACATAATAAAAATAATATTTTTTATTATTAACAATAAAAATAATATTTTTTATTATTAACAATAAAAAATAGTTTTTATTTAGATAAAATTCTTATAAATATTGAAGACCCATGGCTAAATAGTTTTCCTTTTTTAAAATTATCTAAATAAAAACTATTTTCTTAATATATATTTTTAATATAACAGTGTTATTATTTTCTGAAACTACGTTTGTAAACATTTTTCTTCCAGTTTATACTATCAATTATGGAGTGAGTTTCTAATATTAATATGTAGTTGGTAAAAAAATTAATATTTTTATTATTGTAAATATAACATTTAATTAATGTAATATTCATTTTTGTTTAATAATTTTTATTTAGAGAAGATAATTTTTATTGTTAATAATAAAAAATATTATTTTTATTATGTTAACATTTTTTTTTAAAATATTTTTTTTTGTTTTATTTTTTTTTTACTTAGTTTTAGTTTTTTCGTTATGATTTTTTTTGTTTTTTTAATTAAATTGAAAAATAATAATTGTTTAACAAAATAAATTGATTTTTTTATTTGATGTTAGATGTTAATCAACCCAACCTTACATTTTAGATTATTTGAAGGTTTGTTTTGGAAAAACAATTTAGTTGGAGGTTTTAAATGGAAACACAAAAAGTTGGATGTTTAAATTAGAAAAATGTTCAAAGTTGAAGGTTTTTTATGGTATTTTCCCTTTTACAAATTGCATTGTTAGTAGTTTAAAGTGAAAATTTTCGTTGGGCGAATGTATAAATCTAGTTAGATAAATCTGTCTAATGAATAGCTCGAGAAAACATGTAATATCTGTTTCATACCATTTTGCCAATGAGCCCATATATTAAAATAGTTTTTAACACATGCATATGTCTCATCGAAAGAAAAATGTTTTGATCGTCTATAAAACAAAACATTTTCACCCTCTATAATTAAATAACCAAAACCTTTTCACCAGAGTAAACAAAAAATTAACAAATACGGCGATAGTAGTATGTGCTCTCATCGTCGTCTTTACCCGCCAACAGTTATGGTGGCTCCAATGGCGATAGCAATTAACTTCTCCATCATCAGTGTAATCATTAAAATAGTCTTCGAAGCCTTATCATTATTTTTCCTGACCAAATTCTTCACCATCCCGTGCTGTCGGTACAAATTATGACGCTATAGTTCGCACCATCTGGCGATTCCTTGAGGTCTAAGGCAGCGCCCTTGAGGTTGCTGCTAATGGTTACAAAGGCATCTTGACTCACCTTAAACTGCTTCATCAATCTTGGATTCTTCTTTGCCACTGTTCCGGCTAAAGCCGCAAATTTATCGGCATAAGACTTGGCGAGGCTGATCGTGGCCATAGCCGCTTGGAACTATGGATTGAAATAATTATAAGTTAGGTGTCTATGATTGAGAATGTGACATGAACAGATTTGTAATAACAAAAATTATGAGAAGACCATATATAGATTCAAAATTAAAAACAATAACTTCGAAACTTTAATTGATAATTTAAGGACAAATTGTAACAAGTGATATTTGTGTTGGAAAATAAAATTTAGGATTATACCTTGCTGGTGGCAGAAGCCTCCTTTGGATATGAGTTCAAAATTTTGACGCAGAAGGCTTTGTCG
The DNA here is from genome assembly GCA_028015245.1 of Cardamine occulta. NCBI lineage: Eukaryota > Viridiplantae > Streptophyta > Magnoliopsida > Brassicales > Brassicaceae > Cardamine > Cardamine occulta. Next base: position 17,701,067 of record CM051388.1, on the reverse strand, counting down.
TTGACATGTTGGCATATGGTGTCGATGTATGTTGTGGCCGAACGAAGCAAAAACTAAGAGAAATGGTAACAGAACTGTCAGAGAAATGACGCAAAAACAGTAGGAGGAAGAAGCCATTCCCTCGTTAGAATTAAGATTTTTGATATTGTATTTTTCAGCAATTGTGGTTTCGGTTATATAATACTTTACAAGAATATTTAGATATTGCTTCGTGCTTCTGAATTGGTCATTGTAATATATAGATTTAATTTTCAATTACTTTCTTTCTATAGTTTCATATTTTCATTCTCAATATAGAAATAAAAATATCACAAGATAAATCACAATCTCTGGTTAATCTTATTATTAATGGTACGATTTTCTATCAATTGTGAGTTAAATTATTATCTATTAAACAATTTGAGTTTATAAGAGACAATGAAATTTCAACATATTAAAAAAAAAATGTTTCCACATATATATGTGTCGTTTTTTGGGACAAATAAACAATTATTGTCTATGTACATTCTACTCTTCTTAAATACAAAATGGACATTTGCTACTATTAATTCAAATTAGTAGTCTAGTACCAGTGAAAGCGGAGTGTGGGTGGAAATTAGAGGGAGTGATCGATAGATATACTATTTCGCAATATAAGTTCAGAAAGACAAAAAAAAAAGAAGAAGCATTTTTTTATATATTTTTGGTGAGATATGTATATGATGCATGTCAGATTACAAGTTCTATGGAATTCTCATGTTCTTACTCTCTATTTTGTTCTTTGGAATTCTATGGAATTCTCATGTTCTTTACAAGTTCTATGGAACCTGGCCTTACTCTCTATTTTGTTCTTTTTTTTTCTCATCTATTTTCCTCTCTTTATGGGTAAAATATATTTTTTTTTCATTCTTCAAATTTGGTTTACAATTTTACGTAATTTAGCTATTGCCCTAACAAAAGTTTGGAAAGAGTTTATTTTATTGTTTTAGTAATTTTTCTTTTTATCAAAAATAATAAAATAAATTTTACATTACGAAAAAATATAAACTTGTTCATATATATCAACTACGTAGCTAGTTAGCTAATAATATTTTTACCCATGAACAGAGAGAAATAGCTCACTTGGAGCCGAGTAATTTGTGACAAAACCTAAAACCGTTTGGAGCAGATTCGTGAAAAAAATACTCTAAAACTAGCTCTGGGCAGAAATACCGAACCAAATTGGCCGAACCGGACCGAACCGAGATTTGGTCAATTCGGTTTGGATTTGGTTTAGAGGCAAAAACCGATCGGTGGAAGTTTAAAACACTACAAGAAAATCTGCAATTTGCAACCCACGAAATCGTCTCAAAATGATTACAAAGTCCCAATTTGAGACTAATGCGCGACTAATTAAATTGGTCGGTAATAAGTGGTCGCAAATCATGTTGGTCGCAAACAAGTCGCTAAAATGCGACTACAATTGTGACCACCATAAACCGTCGTATATAAGCGACTATCTTAGGACTGGTACAACACGCCGTGGTTTAAGACTGAAGAGTGACTAAAAAATGTTGTGACAACTTTGTGACTCTGTCTCAATGTCGTATAATTGTGACTAGGATGTGACGATGTAAGTAGTCTAAGAAAATCTTAAATTGGTCCCAAATTTGTCGGTAAATATTAGTCCCAAATAAGTCGCTATATAGTCACATATTAGCAACTAATATGCCACCTTTTTATCTTGTGATAAATGATGTATGTGGTCACAAATTGGTGATAATAGAGCAACTTAAGTGCAACTTAAATTGGTCTCTAATTAGTAGTCGCAAAAATGTTACTTATTAGCAACTAATTTGCCACTGTTTGGATCTTGTTAATGATCAATGTGGTCAGAAATTGGTGATAATATAGCAACTTATTTGTAATGACTCAGAATTAAGTTTTTTTTAAAAAAAGCTAAAACGATTAGAATAGCGTAATTGGATTTATAATACCTAAATCATTGTTTTACCAAAAGATCCGAGTTACCAAAGTGATTAAATCCATAACACAAGTAAAAACAAAAGAAAGTACTAGTTAGATGATGGAGAGATGAAGTTCTATGCTAAGGAGAGGATGATGAAGTGTTAACGGAAGGTGAAGTGGCTGCTGCGGTGTCTTCTTCTGGATTGGCTGCTGCGGTGTCTTCTTCTGGATTGGCTCCTGTCGTAGCTGATGTGGTCGCTGCTGTGGTAGCTGCTGTGGTAGCTGCTGTGGTAGCTGCTGCGGTGGGTGGTGCCATGGTCGCCATAAAAGCCGCTAACTCGGGATTGTTGTCCTTCAAGAAGGTGACAAGCATCTCCAAGTTTGAGATCCGATTTTGATCTCTGAGTTGGTCCTCACGAAGTTGTTGAATCTCTAAGATTGCTGAGGGTGGGTAACTTTCTTTTCTTTTTTTTCCCTTTGTTGATCTTCTCTCCAAGTCGTCCAAGTCCAAAGATGTTTCCATTGTCATCTGTTTGAGTACACTAAAACACATACAAAATTCACAAACCCAACAGAATTATAATGATTCAACTAAAACACATAAAAAATTCACAAACCCAACAGAATTATAATGATTCATTGCTTATAAAGATTCAGAAAGTAATTGACAAAAACAATAATTCAGATTAAAATATGGTCAACATTAGTTAAACAAAGGCAATACACATCAATTATTCAACATCAATTATTCTAAAGTATCACACAATAACTAAGAAAAACAGATGAATTATTCTATAGATAATCAACATCAATTATTCTAAAGTATGACTCAAAAGTATAAACAAAAACCAGACAATTAACATCAGCAAAACAAAGGCAATGAATCATATTGTAAAGAAGATGAAGAGAAAAACAAAATTACCTTAATAAATATTTCATCTTTTTCTTGAATGGAGAGGTTCCGATGAGTTGATTGGTCTGAATTATCATCATTGAAATCCATTTCAGCCATTTTGTCCTCTATGCTCTTCTCATATGCCTCAGCTACTTGTTTGGCCTTTTGATCAACAAAACTTCCATCTGCCCTTGTATGTGTTTTCATAAATACTTCTCCAAGCGAAACAGGACGCCCCAGTTCCTCCTCCTATAATGATACAAAACATATCAATAATGTGAAATGGAATAGTTAAAGTAAAAGAAAAAAATGTATTACCATATCTTGTTCAACTTGCAAGAATGATTTTTTACCAGATAAATGTTTGTGAGGTCCAAGACCACCACGATCAGAGTTACGGGACTGTGATGCATTGTCGCTCTTCTCAATCGCGTCGGGAGTGTTCTAATGCTCCCACATTGTAGTCCAAAGCATTGGGGAAATCCAATGTGGTCTCTCACCACTCTTAGCTTGGCTTACTATTCCTTTCATCCATTTTTGGGCGATCTTCATGAATTTGGCTTTCACAAGCTCGGTAATCCCGATATCCCAATTGTACTTGCTCTACATAATACAATATTGTAAGTATAAATGATACTAATTAGTAAGAAGCTATAAAACAAAGAAAATCTGAAGTAAACATTACCGCAAAAGTTTTGAAATATCTTTCTTGAATGTGAATTGGTGTAACGCCCCAACTATAGTAAGGACCATCAAACTTCCTCCGAAATATTTCAGAAATCACTCGAGTGAGTTTTCCTCTGTCCCGGTCAAACCTGTAACATGAAGATCAAAAGAGGTTAAGAACAAATTAAATATTTAAGCAATTACTATTAATCATGAAGCAAGTAACACACAAAAAGGATCATCCTTTGGTCAACTTTGACAAAATCAAGCATATCATAAGTTGTATTTGGGACTCTAACAGAAGAAAAGAGAGCTTACCATGTACTCTCAACGCCGGGAATAGGATGCTCACTCAGTAGAGGTAGACGTTCTCGACCAGGTCGAGCCAGCAAATCATCTAACATCTGGTCCAAGTCTTGAATTTCTGGAGGAGGAGCTTGATACTCCGGACTGTCAGCAGGTGGCGGTTCATGCTCTGGAATCTCGACATGCGGTGGTTGTGGCTGTGGAGGGAGTTGCGATTGTGAGTGATGAGGAGGTTGTTGTCGACGTTGAGCAAGTCGCGACCGTGGCAACTGTTGAGGTGGAGGAGGCGGTTCGTGTTGTTGTTGAGCAACTCGCGACTGTGACTGAGGAGGCGATACTGTTGAGTATTGAGGCGGAAGACCTGATGATGGCCGAGAAACAGATGGAGTTGCATTAGAGGATGGGTTCGAGGAGTGAGAAGATGATCCACCACCAATGATAATTCGGACACCTCCAGTGGTTTGAGTTACGCCAGGGGGAGAACGAAGACCTTTGCCGTTTTGAGTTACGGTGGGGATAATACCTCCGGGACCTTCAGTTCCGGCGGTTTGAGTACCTTCGGGGCCTTTAGTTCCGGCGGTTTGAGTTCTGGCGGCTACATTACTACCAACTTCGATGGTTTTAGCTCTAGTTTATATATTATGACCAAATACAGTGGATTTACCAGTGCCGCAACCTCTACTTGATCTTCCCCTTCCAGCCATTAGAGAGATCAATTAAGATTCAAGAGGAGATTAAGAGGAGATCGAGAGGAGATAAGTTGATTAAAGAGGGGATTGAGTTTACTGAAGAGGAAATTAAGACGAGATCGAGAGGGGATAAGTTGATTAAAGAGGAGATTGATTTTACTGAAGAGGAGATTGAGTTGACTGAGAGGAGATGAATCGAGTGGAGAAAAATTATCTCGATAAAAATCGAGAATTACTTAGTAAGTTGCCTAGTAAATAACGAAAATAGGTCACACATTGGTCGCAACTGAAATTACTAGAGGAAAAGTTTTGCCGCCCAATAGTTAGCCAAAACAGCCCAAAATCTCGTCTAAAATTTTCAAAACATTTTTTAAAAATACGCTAACGTCACAGATTGGTCGCAAATCAGTGGGTCATTTGTGACATATTTGGGACGACTAAAAATTGGTGAAAAAGGTGTTTTTGTAAACTAGAGAATCGAACCGTTGTCCACTATATCATTTATCTGATACTTTTCCAAACTGCCATTGTAATGTTTCGTGACATAGTTAACATTTATCTGTATATTACGTTAAAACTACTCATATTACTATAGAAAACAAGATCCATCATTTTGACTGACAATAAACAAGAAATACAAAGAAAATTAGGTATTTAGTCATACTTATAACAAGTTTGTATTGGTAAATCTTTAAATAAAATCGCGTGAGTCCCAAAATCGAAGCAAATGCGTCCCAATCTCAGGTGTCAGTTGCCAAATAGTCTCAAATAAGTAAGTAATATGTGACTTATGTGTTACCACTCTTTAAATTGGTCGGAAAGTACGACTCTTTCGGGACGCATTTGAAAAAGTCACAATCTTGTTCATATGAATTTTTAAGCTTAAGAACAAAACAATCACTATGTATAATGTTAAAACTACTCATATTACAGTTCTAAACAAGATAAATCAGTTTGAATGACTAAAAACAAGAAATGCAAAGGATATTAGGAAATTAGAAAACCATTAGTTAACATACACATAACACTTATGTATTTTTTTAAAAACTTGTGTAAACCATATAAAAATTTAAATTTTGATTGTATAATGAATATTTACTAACTATAGTAGTTTAAATTAATGTAGAAACCTTGAATACGAACATACAAACAAGTTTGTATTGGTAAATCTTTAAATAAAATTGCGTGAGTCCCAAAATCGAAGCAAATGCGTCCCAATCTCAGGTGTCAGTTGCCAAATAGTCGCAAATAAGTAAGTTATATGTCCCAATCTCAGGTGTTGGTTGCAAAAAAATCGCAAAATAGTGGGTAAATTGTTACTGTTTTGGGACGACCAAAGAATTAGTAAAAATTGTTACGGGGTAATTTGATATCGTTTTCGGACAAGTATAAAAATTGGTGAAAAATGTTGTCATTTGCTTACTTAGAGAATCGAACCCCTGTCATCTGGTATGTTCTCAAGGTACTTTTCCAAACTGTCATTGTAATGTTTCATGACGTGTTTAACATTTACCTCTATATATATATATATATATATATATATTAAAGACGTGAAAATTATTTTACATAACCTTAAAGTACCAAACATGATAATTATATGAAAAAGATTTAAAGTCTGAAATATGACATTTATATTATTCAAATTTCTCATCTTCGTCATCTGAAGAAGATAAATTACAACGAAATTCGTCTTCTTCTTCAGCGTCATCAATATGAAAATCAATTTCTTCAGTACTATGATGATTTTCGTCTACCAAACTATCAATGATGATTTCTTCAATCATACTTGTCATTCCATCATCAACTGTTTGCTGCAATATAACAAGCTCTCTTTCGTTAAACTTTTCTTGAACAACATGTCTTGGATTAACTTTGAGAACGGTGAGCCAAACTTTCCGAGGTCGCTTAGTGGTAGACTTGATCAGCTTGAGAACCTGCATATTTAAAATATTTTAAAATTTGAATAATTAATTAGATAAAATATTATTCTAATATATGGTATGACCCTACTAGCAAAGGGTCTTTGTTCGTAATTTATCACTCGAAATATTATTCTAATTAGATAAAATATTATTCTAATATTTAGATAAAATAAATGGTTCGTAATTTTGATATCTCCTTGACGATAGGACGTCAACAATTCCTCCATTTTGCTTTCGAGTGCCTTTGCTAGTAGGGTCATACCATTCACAGAAGAAAAGTGTGATCTTTAAATCCACAAATCCTGGTTATTGGAGTTCTATGATATTTTTCATGATCCCAAAAAAATCATCCTCATCAGATGCTTCAGAATAATTTTGTCCTCGAACACATACCCCATAATTCATTGTTTTCTTCGTGAGCCCATGATCCCACGTGTGAAACAAATAACCTCTTGTAAAATACATCGGCCACAACTTTACTTTATTTTCAGGCCCTTCCACTATTTCATAGACCCAAGGAGGAAAACTTTCATGACTTGTACTCACCTGTACAAGAAAAATTAAAGAAAATTCATGAAAAAAAAAAAATATATATATATATATATATTCTTTAAGATTCAATAGATGGATAGTAAATACATACATATTGGCGAACCCATATATGGAAATCTTCATCCCTTTTTGACTTGATCTCATCATCAGATAGCTCCGGATATTGAAATCGAAGCTGGTCGTCCAACAATCTGTTTTCGAAAACATTAAGATATATTAAAAAAATTAAATATAAAAATGAAAAGTGTACAATTGAGTTAATGAATTGCAATGTACCTCTCAAATGGCCGAAAATAGTCACAATTGCGCAAAACATATGCATGTGCGCATTTATAATCTTTCTCATTTAACCAAAATTCAGTATATTTGCCACTTGGACGGCCTACTTGAGTGAATATATCTGGTACTGGTATAGGATATACATGTACATCACCTTCATCATACTGTTTTGACCTGAAAAATTAAAATCTCATTTTGATCAGATTGCATAATTACTAATTAATGCTTAATAATTACTAATTAAGGTTTACCGTCTTCTGCTTGCTGTAGAAATGTGTTAAGCAAAGTAATGTTCTGAGAAATAAGATATCTCATCATTCATGTATGATTGAACTATTGATCCTGCTGGATATCTTTTGTTCTTCGCCTTTCCTTTTAGATGTTTAAAAAACCTTTCAAAATGATACATCCACCTATATTGCACAGGACCACCAAGCTCTGCTTCGTAAGGTAGGTATACAGGTAGGTGCTCCATAATTACACAAAATCATGACAATGTCTTCCTTCAGAATATGGAGGCGGGATTGATCTAATGATCTACTACTTAAGTCACGGAAAAATGCTCCAATCCCTACAATATATATAAAATATTATGTTGTTATTAATTATATCAATAATATCAATAGAAAAACCATATATATGATATATATACCTGATAATGCAAGATGCACTTTACGCGGTAGAAGTTTTGCAAAGACAAACAAAAGCAATCGTTCCATAAATACATGGCAGTCATGACTTTTCATTCCTGATAACTTTTCACTTTTGATGTCTGCACAACTAGCTAAATTTGCAACATATCTGTCTGGGAATCTAACTGAGTGTTTGACCCAATGTAGTAAGCTATCTTTCCCTTTTGAAGTCAATCTCCAAATAGGAAATGGAGCTCTCCCTCGATCATCTACATGCAATTCTTTCTGAGAACAAAATCTTGCAATATCTAATCTTGACTTCACTGTGTCTGTGAATCTGTCTTTGACATTCATAACAGTATATATGATGTTATCAAAAAAGTTTTTCTCGATATGCATCACATCAAGATTGTGTCGAAGCGCTAGATCGGTCCAGTATGGTAGCTCCCAAAATATGCTTTCTTTATGCCAATTATGTCAGTTTCCATAGCCATCCTTTTTGTGTTCATAACCATTTCCACCACAGTCAGAAGTTTTTGGTGGTTCTACATGCCTGATACGCTCATATAAAACTTGTTCACCAGTAAGAGATGGAGGTGGATAGTCGTTCAATACGTGCTTTCCCTTCAAAAAGTTTACTTTATTTTTCCGTGCCTGATGATTTATAGGAAGAAATCTCCTGTGACAGTCAAACCAACATGTCTTTCTACCAGCTGGCAATTGAAAAGCTTTAGTATCATCCATACAAATGGGACATGATAATCTTCCATGTGTCGTCCATCCCGATAACATACCATAGGTCAGAAAATCACTTATGGTCCACAAAAGAACAACTTTCATGTTAAAACTTTGATCTAATGACACATCATATGCCTCAAATCCGTTATACCATAACATCAAGACTGGCTCATGGATGATTTGGTCCCGAATTCAGAATCGTCAGAAATAATTACTCACTTTTCATGCACATATCTGGAGGTAAGTTGTATGGAGTCATGATCACAGACCACAACGAATGATTTTTTGACATACCAAAAGAATTTAAACCGTCTGTACATAAACCAAGATAAACGTTGTGCGTTTCTTCTGCAAATGTAGGATGCAACTGTTGAAAATTCTTCCACTCTGCCGCATCTGATGGATGACACATTACTCCATCTTCTGAATTATGCTCAGCATGCCATCTCATCGATGATGCAGTCTTCTCCGATTGGTACATTCTCTTCAGTCTGTCAGTAATAGGTAAATACCACATGCGACTGAATGATATTTTTTTTCGTCCGTCACTAGCCTTTTATCTTGGTTTTGCACAGAACTTGCAATGCTCCAAGTTCTCATCTTCTTTCCAGAAGAGCATAAAATTATCCATACATACATCAAATGTATGGTACGGTAATCCGAGCTTTCGCATCAAACTTTCTATCTCATAGTACGATCTAGTTGCATGATTACCCTCTGGTAAATACTCTGTAAACGCTTCAGCCCATGAGTGCAAGCAGCTTTCAGCCAAATTATGGTCAGCCTTAATGTTCATGAACCGAGCAGCTAATGATAACTTCGAATGACCTTCATGACAACCTTCATAAAGTGGAGTATTTGCAGTATCTAACATTTCATAAAAAAATTTTGCCTCTTGAGTAGGTTCTTCATGAACATGATCATACTGATCATGTTCATGATCATACTCGTTCAATGGTGTGGCACCATGAAATGCATCATTCACCATCCCAGCATATATATTCTCCTCATCAAATCCTAGTGGTTGAGTACTACTAGAATAATTTCTATTAGCATATACATTCCCCTCATCAAATCCTATTGGTTGACTACTCGATCCTCCCCAAACCACATCATAATCTTCACCATGTTCAGATCATAGATAATAGTCTGGCATAAATCCTCTACTATGCAAATGATTCGAAATCCTTTGTCCATGCAAAATTTTTTTATTTTTACATACTACACAAGGACAATAAAATTTACCTCCACTGCTCTGCGCGATATCCTGGCTATTGGCAAAATTCATGAACTCTTCCACCCCTACCAAAAATTCCCTTGAGATATTGTTTGTGTGTGTATCGATTCTGTTATACATCCACTCTCGCGATCGATAGCCTGGCCACATCGTTTTTTTTTTGTAACTCTTGTTTTTTTTCTTTCTAACTTTCATTTTTTGTTTTTTCTAACTCTCGTTTTTTTCTCTCTCACTCTGGTTTGTAATACTTCTCAGCTAAGATGGATACAAATGGGGTGAGCGCTTCAGTCTTTATATAGGAGAAATATTTGTGACTCATTTGCAACTCACCGAAAATGGTCGCATATTTAGGACTTATTTGTAACTCTTTTACGACGAGTTTGGGACTCCAACTACGAGTCATAAAAGTTAGGTCTCACCAACTAAGTTTCATATTTTCCACGTTTTACCTACTTTTTTACTGACTAATTTGCAACGAATCTGTAACGAAATATTATTGTTGCAAATAAGTCCCAAATTTGGGACTACTTTGCGACGTAATTTTCTGACTAAATTTAGAGTCGCAGGATCGTCTTAATTTGAGACTATATTGTGACCAAATTAATATTTTCAAATTTTGGTCGCTACGTAGTTGCAGATATAAGACTAAATAGCGACGAAATAAATTGGTCGTGAAAATGCGACTGTTTAGCTTCGAGATAAATAGTAGTCGTGAATTAGATGTAAATATGTCACATATACCTCACTATATTTGCGACCGAAAATATGGTCACAAATTTCAGTCGCAAAATGCAGTTTTTCTTGTCGTGAAATAACTTCGGATTTCAGTTCGGTTCGGTTTTAAACCGAATACCAAAAATAAACCGATCGGTTTGCTTAATCTCAACCCTAGATCTACTTTTATCCCTAATTCTCTTTCAGCCACTTATCTTCTTCTCACGATTCCTCTCTTCTTTCCTTCTCTCCACCTCATTATCTCTTCTTCTTCTTCGTTTTTCCATTTTTCTCATGATTCTTCTTCTGCTCCATCTCTCTTATTTTTCTTATTTTTCTTCTTCATCATCTGTTATGTCTCTATCCGTCTTCTTCTTCTTTATCTGCTCCATCACTCTTCTAATTCTTCATCTGCTCTGTCTTTATTCTTCTTCATCTCCTTAGTATCTATTCTACTTCATCTGCTTTATCTTCTTCTTCAACTGCTCTATCTTTGCTTTTTCGTTCCGCCGTCAACAAACACGTAGATTCGTTCCGCCATCAACATCTACGGCCGCTTGACTCTGTCCGAAACCAAAACCCTATGTGTATTTTTAATGGGCTTGTTATTGGGTTTTTTGGACTAAGACTTGTATAAGTTTGGTTTTGGGATTTAAACAAAACCGAACAAACCAAAAATTTTAAATATCGGTTCAAGTTCGAGAATCATTTTTTAACATTGAACCGAACCGAATCTCTAATTTCCGAACAGAGCCGAACCGAATTTGAATTTTGGCTCAATTCGGTAGAAAATTTTATAAACCGAATAACCCGAATTACCGAAATTCTGGACCGAACTGGACTGAACCGGCTGCCCAGGCCTATCTAAAACCATATGGAGCCGGTTAATTTGGTTCGTCAGGTAGTTCCTAACTACTCCTTATTTCTTGGCTGGCTTTAAAAAATAGGTTGTCTACATAAGATCGTATGAAACCGTGGGGGAGGTTGCAGACATGTGTCTTTTGTGGAGAGCGTAATGAAACAAGAGATCACATGTTTATTGCTTGCCCTTGGTTGACACTCGGAGGTTGTATTCTCGGAAGCCATGGCACTCTAGATTGGTCGGATACTCTATCCCATCTTTCATCAACGAATTACAACTTGTTAGACTTCATATTGGTGCGATTATGTTTTCAAGCTACCATATATCATTTATGGAGGGAGCAAAATTTAAAAAAAAAACACAATAATGGTTGGAATGATTCTTCTCAACTGGTTTGGATTATCGATAATTACGCAATTGTATATCTTCGCTAGCGTACAATCCACTAGTCGTTGCTGAAGGGAGCTAGATTAAACATTGGCCTATGACCCCCACTTTTAAAGATTTTGTTTATTTGAAGATTAAAAATATAGTTAAAATAAAACTTTAGTGTATATACGCATAAATAAGAATAAAAATATATTTATACATAGTTAAAATATTGTGTGTTTCAACAATTGAAAATAGGTAGTATAGTTTGAGAAATTCTATAAATTAAGATAAATATAAATTAATAAATAAAATAATAATTTTAAAAATATATTTTATATTATAGAACCCATTTTTGTTTTTGCCTAGTGCTCCCGCCATCTCAAAGCCCTCCCTGAATTCCACATAAGCTGGAATACCTCTTCGGAGATGGTTTGAAGTCTGATCGAACTAAATATTTTTGTTCATGTACTCTCTTATCTTTTTTTCCATTTTGGGTATCATTTTTACATAAAATTTTTTGTTGAGTAATAATTTTAACAAAAATAAAAATAGCTTACTTCAAAGGTTTTAAATATATTTGTCGAGGTTTAGCAAAATAAATATATTTTCGTGAAAGAGGAAAAGAAAAATACAAAACATAAGGTATATTGAATGGTCTTTTAGTTTGAGTGATTGGATATTAAAATGTCTCAATTGAGGGGTTGTTGGATAACTAGCCTATATTTAATAAGAACTTTGAAAATTATACCTAATTTATATGATTTGAAAAATACTCTTTTTATAATAAATAAAATACCAAATTACTCTTATTTATTATTTATTTAACTTCAAAACAAATCAATTAATTTTAAATAATGTAATTAACATTTAATTTATTTTTCAATAATATAAATAAAATCATAATTAATTTAAAATTTTTTAAAATTAATGATTTTGTTATGAAAGCAAATTAATATCTAATGAAAAAATCATAGTTGAGTTTATCAGTTGATTTTTGTATATAATTTTTTTTTGTACACTTATTTATTCATGATATAGATTTCTATCATTTTATGTTGACTTATTAATAAGTTGATTTATTGAATTGTCGACTTATATTTTATTTCTGCCGACTTAATTTTTTCATCATCGACTTATTTTATAACAGTTGACTTACATAGTTGACTTATTTTATACTATTGACTTATTTTTTGTTAGTCAATTTATATTTTTTCTCATAAACTTATTTATTCTTGATAGACTTATATAATTTTATATTAACTTATTAATAAAGCTGATTTATTGAACTATCAACATATTTTTTTTTTCTGCCGACTTGTTTTTTTGCCATTGACTTATTTTATAATAGTTGACGTATACTTGACTGGTTGATTTGTTTACATAGTTGACATATTTAAACTATTGACTTACTGTCTTTGTTCGTCGATTTTTATTTTTTTCTCGTAGACTTATATTATTTTTTGTTGACTTATTAATAAAGCTGATTTATTAAACTGTCGACTTATTTTTTAATTTCTCTCGACTTAATATTTTTCACCATCAACTTATTTTCTAACAGACAACTTATACTTGAGTGGTTGATTTATTTACATAGTCGACATATTTAAACTATTCATTTATTTATTTTGTTCATCGATTTTTATTTTTCTCATAGACTTATTAAATTTTATATTAACATGTTAATAAAAGCTGATTCGTCGAACTGTCGACTTATGATTTATTTCTGTCGACTTAATTTTTATCACCATCGACTTATTTTATAACAGTTAACTTATATTTCGATTCATTGATTTATCAACATAGTTAATTTATCTAAACTATTGACTTATTTTTTTATGTTCATGAAATTATTTTTAAATAATTAACTTTAAATTAATAAAAAATAATTATAATTTGAAAAATAATTTTATGTAACAACTTAAGAAATTTTAAATTGATAATATTATTTTGATCTTATATTTTAAATTAGTGATTAATTAAAAATTAATTATGTTGACTAAATTAAAAATTATAGAATATAATTTCATTTAATTAAAATTATTTTTATGATTTAATTTCAGTTTATAATTTATTCTTTCATGGATGATTTATCCTACTAAATTAAAATAACTGTCTTAATTACAAAAACTATACATTTGTTATTGTGCATAAAAACTATTTAGTTTTGGTATTTTTAATTCATAATTAATTTAAAATATAATTATCATATTTTACTAAATAACATAATACAATAGTTATTAAATATTAATTAAAATCATCTATATATATATATATCTTTAATCTCAACTAAATCCAACAAAATCTAAACAATTATTTTATTTTGAAATTTGAATAAATTTTAAAATTAAGTTTAATTTTTAATTTATTATATTTAAATTAATTACTTTAAAGATAGCAAATAAAATAAAAAAACGAGAATGAACATTCAAAATATTGTTGCATTTTAAGTCTCAGCTCACAATTGGTGACTAAATTATTGATGAAAAACATAAAACTCACAACATAACTTAAGGAAAACTAAATAAAGCACCCATGTAAAAATAAAAAACATAATAAAATAGAAAAGCAAAACAAAAACAAAGCATAGAGTAGACTTGGGATAGATAAATAGAAGATCAGGTCATGGAATCAAGGGTGAGAATGGTGCTAAGATTCATGGGATGCATGTACTCAGGAGAGCCATTAAGGATTTGTCGAGCAATGATTCTACTTGCTTTTTCTGATGGGTGAAAAGGATCCCAAAAGGCAAAGAGATCTCTGTTTGGGCAAAGATTTGATAATGCTGTGCATAGCCCTATCCCATTGTACGGTCCTTGTCCACAACAAGCCACCTTTGACGTGACAAAACCTGCGGAGGATTTGATCGTAAACCACTATTAGTCAATTCTAGACATAGAATTTGAAATAAAACCAAACGAACAATTGCAATACTCTGATATACATTTAGCTATACAAAAATATCTATAATATTAATTAATAGTTTATTTGTACTTTCGTTTAATTTGTTTTAATTCAAAAATGAAACTGAAATAAACTGAAAACTTTAAAAGAGACTTTTTATTAAAAATTAACATATGTTCTTGATTTATATATGTTTCTTCTTTTTTTGTGATTTTTTTTTTTGTGTGCAACTGGTATATGTTTCTTGAAATTACTAAAGACGACTGATAAACTACAATGAGAGTATATTACCGCGTTTTAGAATAATGTTACTATAGGTAAGACTTATATACTCCTCTTTTGAGAAAAACAAATCTATGTAATTAAGTACAAATTAAATAAGACATGTACCATATGCTTGTGGGTCGCTAATGAAGTCCATGTGCATTTGTTGAGTATTAGCGGCAATGAAGGCAGAAGATCCAACTTCGTTGTTGAGGTCATTGATCATTTGAATAAGTTGTGGGTTGAATAGTGAGGCGGCTCGTTGTAATTCTGTAGCACATTCTCCGTTACGGCTACGTTGAGCCAGCTCGGCTGGG
The DNA here is from genome assembly GCA_028015245.1 of Cardamine occulta. Taxonomy (NCBI): domain Eukaryota; kingdom Viridiplantae; phylum Streptophyta; class Magnoliopsida; order Brassicales; family Brassicaceae; genus Cardamine; species Cardamine occulta. The sequence goes on along the minus strand of CM051388.1, from coordinate 17,685,795 downwards.
ACACAACCCATCGGTCCTGTTCCAGTCACTAGGACACGTCGAGCACCCAAATCGTACATTTTCTATAAAACAATTTGAGTTTGTATATAAGAGACAATGAAATTTCAACATATATTTAAACAAAAAAAAAAACAAATGTTTCAACATATATTTGCTACTAATATATTTACTCTTTAGCGATAAAATTTCAAAAAGAAAAAAGAAGAATTTCATATTTGTGGTGGGATATGACTTTTGGTCCACATATTTTTAGCTATAAATGTTTTCTATAGTATTTTGAAATATATTTTTTCACGAAATTCTCTATTTTTCAATGAACAAACTTTACTATTTTCGTAATTTAATATCCCTTGTTTTCAAGTAATTCTAAAAAATAATGAGATTTTGAAAATATTGAAAATAATTATTGATTCTACAGACCAATAAATGAAAAACTAACCCGTAAGACTTTGCGGTATTCAGAAATGATAAAGACAACATAGTCAGGCAGAGAGAATTGACGAGATCTTGCAGAGAAAGGGACCAAGTAGTAGTTGTTGACAAAATCATTGCCTCCTAATGTAATAAGGACAAGTGCTCCGTTCACAAGCCGCTCCATCTCTGCTTCTCCGATAAGCCCACTCACTCGGACCTTGTACTGCTCGAAGTACTCCAGCTGCTTCGCGATCCGAATTATGTTCAGCTGCATTGAAATTACCAAAACACCCCTCATTATCAAAATGTCATAAATGCACTTAACCGATGTAATATAGGGATAATGGGAATTGGCGATGAGACCAGAATCGTGCCTAGAATCAGAAGGGCTTAAAGCGAATTTCAAAAATAAGATTTTTTCAATAATTTTTTTTTATAAAATAAATATAATATAATTTTAAGAAAACATAATTTTTTAAAAACAATAATAAAAAAATCCATAAAAAAAAAACTAAAACTTAATCTTTCTCTTTTCTATTTCAATAAATTATTTGACTAAATTCAGCAGTGACAACTGAAACTGGAATCGTCAACAATATCCGATATGCAATCCATGAGTTTGGATAACAATTTTCCATTCTTTTCAGAAAGTTCAACACTTCGAGGGGACTCTGAAAGCTCAACGGGGAGATTAACGGAACCCCGTGGAAGTCTGGAAGAAGAAGATCCAAATATTTTTGGTGAAGAAGAACAGATCTTCTTCAAAACATTTAAAAGTTTGGGACGGGAATGAGATGAGACGAAATGGAATAGGACAAAAACAGAATTCAAAAAATAAAATCGAAATATATGTTTTCTGGAAACTTACAAACTGGATTCCGGTGTCATTAAGGATTCCAATGCCGGCGGAAGCGAAGTTGGCGCCGATTAAGAGTTTGTCCTTTTTCAACATAGGACTCAAGTATGGCAATGGAGACGCTTGGCCCAAATGCTCACCTATACAAATCATTATTGTTAACAATATATATATTTGGTAACGTTGAATGTTAACTTTCTTGGAGAATAAGAAAGCTTACTGATGAGATCTGGAATGTTAAGACCATTGGAGAAACGGCCGGTGGGAAGGTGAGTCGGGAAATCGATACCGTAAGGGTAATTGTCGGCTCGAGCTGTGGTAACTAGAAAGTCATTATTACCATTGTCGACGAGAGAATCTCCGAACACAAGGAAAGCTCTGGCGTTGGCTTGCGACACAAGTAAGCTCATCACTTGTAGTATGCAAAATCCTAGTAGTGCCAAGTTAGCCACCGAGTTCGTCATTGTTCTCAAAATGCGAATATTTTGAAAAATCTGTGTATGTTTCTGTGAACTCTGTTTTGGTTTTTGCTCGGAGATGAGGATGCAGAAGAGAACATGATTGTGTGTGTAGATATAGGTGAAGATGTAAAAAGTAATAGAGAGGAAAAGGTGGCATTAATGGGGTCTTCACCAGTTTTTTTTTACCAATTAGTGTTGGATTTTAAAAGGAGACGACCCTAAACGTACTAGAGTTGTGATTTTGGTTGAGAATAAATAAGTGATGGGTAAAAGATGGTAAACAATCCTTCAAATCTTAATTAATAACTTTCCAACAACTTAGTATCATCGAACTCATGAAAGCTCATTTGAACTCGGTAAGTGCATATCAACATGTGATTATTTATTTGTTATTATTACTAGCTATGGCTTTATACAATAATTTAGCATGTTAAATATATGTTTAATTACGTTTAAAAAACGTGTTACATTTCACCATAATTTTTACCGCTTCATTTTTGCTATTTTTCTAATAACAACTCTACTATATCATTTATCCATATAATCATTCATTTCTTGTCAATAATTTACCTAATTCTGTACAAAATATATTGGACCTTTTTCTCTATTCTTTACGGAGAGGTGGAGTCAACTTCATATGCTTAAGGATCAGCAGAGTTGCTAACTCTACTTTTAATAAGTATTTCCATTTTAACAAGAAAAACTAAAATATATAAGTTCTTAAACACATCTATTTTTTAAATTATCATGACCCGTTATTATGGTAACTTAGTATTAATTCAACTACGGGCATAGCATAATTTTATGATTACCGAACCATTTTGATTTATAAAATTCTGTTAACAAAAAAATATATAATTGATTTATCAGAATTATCATGACAACGAACATTCATTAAATATCATACATACGCATTTTTAGAGTAGTTAAGGAAAAGGAAAAAGTTGAAACTACTTTTGGGGGCAAGATGAAAGAAATTGATGTGGTAGACAAAAAGTAATGCACAGAGAAGTTTAATTACATGCCAATATTTTCATGCCCTTCAATTTTGGGTTTTAATTGGATGAAAAAAATTGGTGGTAAAAAGTGAATACAGATCCCTTTGGGAATAAGAAGGATAGAATTATTTGAAGTACTATGTCCAGATTTACTCACAGAGCCGCAGAGTTAGATTCTGACAATGACAATGACATTCCGGTTATTATTATTATGTTTTATTGTTTGTGGTTAATTTAAAGACTTTTTTTTTTTAATTTAAAGACTTTGTAATCATCGAGAGAGATAAAAGCTTCAACGGTTTATGTTAAATGGGAGAGGCCAAAAATCACACTATTGATCATATAACGGCTTTGGTAACCTACAAGTGGGTTAGTTAGGTAAATATGAATAAATCTCCTATATGTTATTTGAAAAATCATGAGAGGTAAAATGATGTGTCATGCCAAGAACTAGTTTAAGGGACTTTTCTTGTTAATATGTCATTGAGATTATTTTCTGAGCCACTGATGAGGTCATTAGACCGAGCAACAACCATGGAGTAAGTCATAATCAGGCCAAGACGAGACGAAAATACCAAGGAGACCAAACCAAAGCCAAAGAAGCCGACCCAAGGTGAAACAATTAAGAGACTCAAGCCAAATACCTCTCTGAAGAAGAGAATTGAGGGGAGACAGCAACTCACAAGCAGCCCAGTTTGAGAAATGGCCGAGATCCATCTAAAACATTCGGCAAAAGCAAGTATAGCTCACTCGAGAAGACCCACGAGGCTTGTTCAGCTCTAGCGACGTCCAAGATAACCCGGTATAGCCCAACAATCACTTGGACTACAATCTTTGCTCAATTAGAGAATGTTTTGAAGTAGAATCAGCCCAATATCAATTCACGTGACACTAAAAGAAAACATACGCTTGACAATGGCTGCAATTGTTGTAAATTCGTCGTTACTCACGATTTACAACGAATTTACTACAAACACTAAATCATCGTTAAAAGCTTGTCGTAAATTCGTCTTAACCATGTTCGTCGTAAATTCGACGTACAAACAATCACGATAAAGTAAATCGTCGTAAAATGTTGTTAATATATCAACGTTCCTTCAACTCTACTGCAAACATCATAAAGTCTTCGTTAAGTGTAACAACAGATTAATGATGCAAGTTTTATTAGATGTCGCTAATTCGTCGTAAACTTTACGAATTGACAATGCAAGTTTTATAGTGTACGACGAATTAACAACGCCTTATATATATTAATATTAATTTAGTAATAAATGAATAGATTTAATTAAAATTAGAAATAATTAAATATTGAAATAAAATAAAATTAAAAACAAAATATTATACAAAAAGTGTATACAATACATACAAATATTAAAATATCTAATTGTTCAGATTAATATCGTCGAAAAGGTCGACACCCACTACAGAAAAATATCATTTTGTATCACTTATTTTGATTTTTTGTATTACTTATAATTGATGTAAACAAATTTTACATCACTTAAATAAATGACTCTGATAGTGCTGATACAAATAATTTACATCATTTTGTTAATAACCGATGTAAATATACATTATCGGTTATAATTGATGTTAATTTGTGTCAATTAAAAAAATAATGTTAATATTTGCTACGATTATTATATTGATGTTAAATATTTTCACTATTTTCAATTAATATTGTGATTATATCAAATGTTAAAAAATAATTTATAATAATTATAATTTTATAAATATCTATAATAATAATTATAATTTTAGCCAAAATTATTGTTGTGGCAACACATCAAGATCATTATTTATACAGATGTTTCTCTTTCACATCTTCACCAGTTAGTGATATGGAACAATACAAGAAAAAATTACTTACATCAATTTTTATTTTTATAAATTTTGTATCATTTTTTCTAAATGATGTTAACCAAAATTAGTAATAGATCATCATTTAACTGATATGAATTTATAGTTTTATATCAATTTTATTAAAGTAATATAAACTAATATAGATTTCTATCAATTTTATTATATTAAAGTTAAATCATATATATGAAAATAAAAGAACTCTCTCTAGCTTATTGACGCATGGACTCATGAGATGATGAGATGATGACACGTGTCTGTTTTGCATTTAAGAGTTTTTAGAAAGAATAAAAGAAGTCTAAACTCTAAACTACAAACACTGTTTTCGTCTTTGACTCAGTATTTTTTTAACAGGTTTTAATTCTTTTTACACGAAAGCGTCCTCCGTTCTCCCTTCCTATGTCGTTTGTTCTTTTCATTTTATCATCGTGCTCCTTTATGCTAGCTGTTCGGTTGGTCGGTGATCGATGACATACTTGTTCTTGTGATTCTGTAATTTGAGATTGAACAAATTCTACTCTAACCTAGATGAAGATACGCTTGCTGAATAGCAGAATGCGATGTGGAATATGGTAAGGACTCTTTTAAATTCTTTCCTAACATGTATTTTCTCTCATTGTTTCTTTTTGCTAAATCTCTACCCTTTTTGTTACTACCTGTTATCTAAATGTGTTGCATCATGTTTAGTCTAACGGTTAAATCAAAGACAAAGGCAAGGGACTAATGCTATACGTTTGTCACTTTAGCATAGAAATATTCTATTGGAAAGAAAAACTCATTGGTAATTATTCTATTGTTTCTATTAGAATCTTTTCAGAAAACTTTCAAAAAAGTGGCTTTCAATATGAACGAATGTTATATAGGCGTTAAAGCAAGCTATCTCACTGAAAATTTAGACCTTCTAGCTTAGAGGCTTACACTACAAGAAAACACCCGGAATCAGACGGAAAAATCCGTCGGAAATCCATCGGAAACCGGGAATTCCGTCGGAAATCCGTCGGTTTTTTCCGTCTAAACTATGTCGTCAGAATTTTGAAATCCGTCGGAAATCCGTCTGAATTTCCGACGGAATCTAGTTGCTGGAAATTCGTCGCTAATTCGTCAGAAATCCGTCGGAATAAATTACGTCGGGTATCCGTCGGAAATATTCGGACGGATTCCCGACGGAATTCCGGTGTTTTAACCGACGGTGACCGACAGATTACCGACGGAGATAAACCGACAGATTTACGACGGATCTGCACACCGACGGATTTCCGACGGAATTCCGATGTTGCTGAACCGAAAGAGACCGACAGATTCCCGACGTAGTACCGATGGATACAAACCGACGGATTTCCGATGGATCTAAAACCGACGGATTACCGACGGATCTAAAACCGACGGATTTCCGACGGACTGCGAAATTTTTTTTTTAATATAATATTTTGAAAAATAAATTAATTTTAAGAAAATTAAAATTTTAAAAAAGAAATGAAAAATAAAATTTAATAGTATTAAAAATTAAAATAGAATATTATTGTAATTTTTTAATTATTCAAAAAGAAAAAAAACAGAAAACTGTTTATAATCGAAAATGAAACTAAACGCCCGGTGGACGTGGTGGATATTGCGAAAAGAATTCGTTCATCCGTTGGATCATTGCTTGTTGATCAGCTTCATATTTCGCCTGTTGCGCTTCTCCGGCCTCTTTAAGGCGTTGCATATCCGCCTTCAGCTCCTCCATTTCAGCGTCTTTTTCTGCGAGCCTCGTTCTAAGATCGTCGCTAGGATCCCCGTAAAAGCGTGAAGTAGCCGAGTAAGATGCTGAATCGTCCGGAAGACCAAAGACCCGAACTTTGGTCTTTGGAGTACACTGCAGAAATGAAAAGTTGAATAAATATTTGAAAGTTAAAAAAAATTGATTAAAATTTTAAAATTTACTTACGGCGTAGACGAATTCGTTGATCTTTTCGAGGGGGACTTCGGTGAGAGGCGGGGTTCCTTCAATGATTGGTTGACTAAGAAGATAGTCAGCACCCATCATCCTGACATTGCCAACGATCTCCCGAGCTACACCATCTTGGATTTCATTGGTGGTCTTGTTGGTGTGAGCAACTTCGATCAATTTGAGGGCAGAAGGTTGGACACCATCTTGCCGAAACTACAAAATTAACAAATATTGTAAATATTTTGAATATAAAATTAAAAAAACAACATATTGATTAAACCAAAAACTTACAAGTTGTTTCGCCTTTGTGACCAAACTGGTTGCTCCAAGATTGTGCGTCGCCTTACCCTTTCCTTTGCGATCGCTGTTCCGGCATGCAGAGTGGATTGTGGAGCTAGCCTTCGTAGCGTCTTCACTCCAGTACGCTATCAACCCGTTCCATAGGGTCGGGTTCATAACCAACTCCCTTGGAACAAGATTCCTTGACCACAATGCCTTCCACTCGTTCATCTTCCGTGAATACATTATAGCAGCTTTTTTGTGGAAGTCCCTTCTAACCAAAACGGTAATGTGACTCTCCCAAGTAAATTCTTGCTGAAAAAAATGAAAATTAAATTAAAATAAACTAATAAACTAATTAAATTCAAAGTAAACAATAAAGAAAATGAAAAACTTACCGCAAATTGCCGAAACCACATTTCCTGCTCTTCTAAGGGCATTTGGTTGTACGTCGGATACGGATGCTGAAGCAATCCATTAAGCATCCGGTTGATAGACTTGGAAATCCCATTTCCCGAATTTTTAAACCTTCAAAACAAAATGTTTTGTAGACTTTAAATAGTTTATTAAAAAATATTAAAGAAAATTTAATAATTTAAAATTGGAAAATGAGACTTACCATGTGTCTGTCCCAACACAATCCGGATGAAGACGAGTGAATCTCTCTTGTCTAGGTAAAGCAACGAAGTCTTCGACGCTCATTGCAGACGGTGCAGTAGGGGGTGGTGTCGATGCAGCCGGAGATGGTACAGGTGATGCGGTCTCCGGAATATGGGTAGACGCCGTAGACTGACTCCTCGCAACTCCCCTACGCCTACCGGAACCTCGACGTACTTGGTTCCCAGAACCCTCGTAATATAATCCGTAATCCCTTATAAATTTTTTTAAAAATGATTATAAATTTATACAAATGATTTTAAATATATAAAAATGATTAAAAACTTTTAAAATGATTATAAATTTCTAAAATGATTAATAATTTCAAAAATGATTAATAATACAAATGATTATAAATTGTTTAAAAAATTAATTATAAATTTATAGAAAATTAATAATAAATTTTTACAAAATTTATTATAAATTTTTAAAATGATTATAAATTCTCCAATCTAAATTAATAATATAAAGTAAATTTTAATAAATAATGATTATTTATTAATAAAAACATTATAAATAACTATAAATATTTAAAAATGATTATAAATTAATTAAAAACAATATAATTTTTTCTAAACAAATATATAATTTATTCTAATCTAAACAAATTCTCTAAAGTAAATAATTCTCCAAAATAACAAAAGAAATTCTCAAAATTAAAAAAATAAATCTAACCACATAAATCTTGAATCAAACACTAGAAAACCTAAATCTAACATCCAATAACAGAAATCTAACATCCTAAAACCTAAATCTTACATCCAACAACCTAAATCTAACATCAATCTTAAAACCTTAGAAATCTTTAATTTTTATAGTTTTGGAAACTTACAAATTTGATGGAATTGATGGAGGATTGTTAGACATGTTGATGCTTGATGATTGATGTCGAAATCGGAGCTTTAATCGGACAGAAATAGGATGTCGAAATCGGAGGTTTGAGATTTTTTTTTTCGTTTGCGGTTCAGATCCGCGAGGAAGAAGATGACTCTATTTATCAAATATTTCCGATGGATTTCTGACGGAATATCCATCGGAATCTTTTTATATTAAATGACATGCGGTCTCGGGAAGATTCCAACCTAAATTTTCACGTATCCGTCGATGGATTTCCGACGGATACACGAAAATTTAGTTTCCCGGGAAATGAAAATTTCAGTTGCCGTGTTAAATTTCGCGTATCCGTCGGAAATCCGTCGGTAATTTCCGAGGGATTTCCGACAGATACGCGAAAATTTAACGCGTGGACACGTGTAACGCATCAATACAAATGGATCGCAAACGACCCTGAAACCACGAGTCCGTTTCTTTTGAAATATGTTTGTAGTAGGGTTTGTTACTCATTTCAATGATAAAATATAAACAAATACATTGTTACAAATGAAATATACGAAATCCAAAGAAATTTAGTTGTTATGGTTATAAATCATCGTTATAAAATATGTATCATGTAGTAACATGTAGACATGATAGTTGAGATTTTTTTATTTTGATATATATGATATGTTACAAGGTATATGTTAGTATTTTATCATTGAAATGAGTAACAAACCCTACTACAAATATATTTCAAGAGAAACGGATTGTAAACGACCACGAAACCACAAACCCGTTGGAAATCCGTCGGAAATTTTCTGACTGATTTCCGACGGATTCGTGGTTACACGTGTCTCAGTTTAAGGATTGACTGACATTGGCTGCTTTCTTTTCCTTTGTTATCCGTCGGAAATCTCAGACGGATTTCCGACGGATTCTGTAAAATTTGGTTTAGATGTTTCTTGTATAGTATTTTTTTTGGTTTTTGGTTTTATTTAGGTTTTCTTTTATTATTTTGGGTTGTTTATGATTTTTAATTGTTTTTATTTATTTATGGCATTTGTGGTTTTAATTATTATAAAATGTAATATTTAAATTACAAATTAAAATACAAATTAAAATACAAAATATAAATAAAAACAAATGTTGATCATGTACTAATCTGAATCAGAATAATGATCCTTACGAAGGAATATCGTCTTGACCTCATCAAATTCTCCAAGTTCTTCCTCAGATTCTGAATGAACTCTATCATCACCAAATTCCGTCAAATCAACCACAAGGAATGTATCAAAAGAATGCTCAACATGATCCATTGGAACACTTCTAGTTGGTTGTAAAGCATCGTGATCTGAAACTCCAAAATTTTTTCCTCTTGGATTAATTGGAGTCACTGTAATCCAAGGATCTGAACGCCGTGTTACCCTAGGGTAACGAATATAGGATACCTAAAAAAAATGTAAGTTATGAAGTCAAATATAACATAAATAGAATCTAAAAACTTTAATAAAATATTTATTAAAATATCCGAACCTGGTCTGCCTGTGATGCTAGGATGAATAGGTCATACGTACGAAGTCTTCTTCTAGAATTTACTGACGTGATGCCAAATTGGTTCACCTTAACCCCACGCCCAACTTCTGGATCATACCATTCACACATAAAAACAATGCACCTCATGTACAACATCCCTGGGTAGCGAACTAGCAATATTTCTTTGAGAATCCCGTAGTAGACAACATCACCAGATTGAGCCGAAATCCCATAATCTGCAGTTGGTCTTGACCTTCCTTCATCGTGAATCCTAAATGCAAATCCCCTACTGCAATACCTAGGATATGAGGTCGCAATGTAGATTGGGCCAGTAACTAACTCTACTAACCATGTCGGAAACACCGAGCCACCTCTAATTCCTTCATTAACCTAAGAAAATAATATCCACAAAATTAATATAAAACACTAACGGAATATTTGAAGGCATTTATATATTAATATTATAGCCTACTTAAGTAAAATTGTAGCCAAGTAATATAATCGTTCTCCTTATGCAGTTCAAGTTCTTCTTCAGTCTTTTCCGGAAAAATGGCTACGTATTATTGCCATGTAAAGCCTGAAATCAAACAACATTATATAACCTTTGGTTGCTATTACTTATGTATAAAATAATTTAGTATTTAAATAGATTTTGTTTTTTACCTTTCATACTCCGCCATCTCCTCACAATTTGTTACGATATACTTATGCAAGTGAGTCCACTCCTGTTGTGAAAATTTGCGTTTCTTCCCTTTTCCACTTACTAAACCAACTTGCGAAAACAGCTCAGGGACCACCAATGGATACATGGCTTTCTCACCTCTATCATCATGGCGAGCAGGATGTTTACTCTTCGTACGAACTTCCGATGGAAAGTAATATTCCGCAAAATGTGAGGTTTCTTCGTTGATGCTCTGTGCGACAATTGACCCCTCAACTCGACTTAAATTTTTAACCTTCTTCTTAAGATGGAACATGTACCGCTCAAAAGGATACATCCAACGGAATTGAACAAGACCACCAAGTGCGGCTTCATGGGGGAGGTGGATCGGAAGATGTTCCATAACATCAAAAAAGGACGGCGGAAATATCTTCTCAAGATTGCAAAGGATCAAGGGTATATTGTCCTCTAAATTGCGAATCCCCTCAAGTGTAAGTGTTCTCGTGCATAAATCCCGAAAGAAAGCACCAACTCCTGCAAATAAAAATACACAAATTTAAATATATAAAAAATAAAAATATCAGTAATTTTTAAAATACACATGAAAATAATTTATACCTGCAATTGCTTCGTACACATCTTTATGAAGGAGCTCCGCAAAAGCGAATGGAAGAAGTCGCTGCATCACAACATGACAATCATGACTCTTCATTCCGATAAACTTTCCTTCTCCATAGTCGACGCAATTACGCAGATTAGATGCATATCCATCAGTGAATTTGACATCGTCTTGAATCCAATCAAAAAATTATTTTTTCTTTTGTGCATCCAACCAGTACGGAGCAAAAGGATATTTACCATTGGGAAGAATTTCAAGAAAATCACGATCGCAAATCTCTGCCAAGTCCAATCTAGACTTCAGATTGTCTTTTGTCTTCCCTGGTACATTTAAAACCGTATTCATTATGTTATCAAAGAAGTTCTTTTCAACATGCATCACATCGAGGTTGTGCCTCAATAAATGGTCCTTCCAGTAAGGCAATTCCCAAAAGATACTCTTCTTGTGCCAATTATGAACTTTCCCGGCTCCGTACACAGTTTCATGTCCATTACCTCCACATTCAAAAGTCATCGGAGCACCAAAATCTCTAAACTGCTCCAATAATGTACTGCCGTCTTCCTCATCAATTGGAGCTTCAAACACTTGTTTATTTTTCGTAAATAATGTTTTAGACCGACGATACGGATGCTCCATCGGTAGAAACCTTCTATGGTAATCAAACCAACACGACTTTCTTCCATTCCTCAATTGGAATGCATTTGTGTTGTCTGAACAATATGAGCACGATAGTCTTCCATGAGTTGTCCATCCAGATAACATTCCATATGCTGGGAAATCGCTAATGGTCCACATAAGAACCGCCCGCATCCTAAAATTCTGCTAGCGCGAAACATCAAACACTTCAGCACCGTGACTCCATAGCATTTGTAACTCATAGATCAATGGCTGGAAGAATACATCTAGTGATCTCTTTGGATGCTCAGGGCCGGGAACAAGAACGGAGAGAAATAAAAACTCTCGACGCATGCACATACCAGGGGGCAAATTGTACGGTGTTACGATTACGGGCCACAACGAATACTGACTTCCATACTGCCCAAATTGGGTGAAACCATCTGTACCTCACCCGAGGTACATATTTCTTCTCTCATCGCAAAATCCGGATACATGGATTGAAAATGTTTCCACGCTTTACCGTCCGACGGATGTCTGATCTCTTCATCTTGCCGATGTTCTGCATGCCGTCTCATTTGCTCTGCCGTGCGCTCAGATTGAAATAACCTCTTCACCCTCGCAGTCAACGGTAAGTACCACATACGTTTAAATGGAATTGGAACTCTCCCACTAGTATCTTGAAACCGTGGTTTACGTACAAAATCGACAACTTCTCCTGTCTTCATCTTCTCTCCAATATATCATACAGTTGTCGATGCACACATCTATTACTTGATCGGCAAACCAAGACCACCTACAAGTTTACGTACCTCGTAGTATGATGCCGGTGCAAGATTATCTTCAGGTAAAAGATCTTTCACCATATCTGCAATCGCATCAACACATTCCTCTACCAAATTGAAGTCCGTCTTAATGGTCATCATTCTACTAGCAGATGATAAAGGTGAATGACCATCTCTACACCCATCATATAATGGCTGCTTCGCTGCGTCTAACATATCAAAAAATCTTCTAGCTTCTACATTTGGTTCTTCAACCCTATCCTCATCTATTATGGTCGAAGACAAATTCTCTCTAAACGCATCATTCACCATCTCAACGGTATCAACACCAAACTCTACTTCCGTTCTATGTTCTCCTAAGCTATCCGCAACATAGGGTTCATCTGCTACTACTACCATATTCAAAATTTCTTTCTCCATGTAGATACCAAATCTTGTAACCCGGCATAAATCCATTGCTATACAAGTGATGCCATACTAATTCTATCTTAACATTACGAGAATTGCGACAAATTGAACATGGACATTTCATCTTACCACTTGTTTTCACTCGCGGTTGATTTCCAGCAACGGCCATGAACTCGCATATACCTCATGCATAACCATCGTTTAATAACTTCGACTCCGGATCAAACATTTCTTCATCCATCCACGATCTCAAATCTCTAGAAGATGACATCTCTCTCTACACGATTTTTTAAGAATTCTTGGATAGAATTTTGTTGTTGTGATTGAATGGAGAAGTATGGTAACATATATATAATAACGCTTTCCGTCGGAAATCCGTCGGAATTTAACGGATATAACAACGGCTATATTAACGTTCAAATTTTCCGACGGATATTAATCTGATGGAATCCGTCGGAAATTACCGACGGTAAACCGACGGATTTCTGACAGGAACCGACGGATTACTATCCGTCGGAAAATACCGATGGAATTCCGACGGATTTCCGACGGATATTAAAATTGTCAATTCTATCGTAAATCCGTCAGAATTCCGTCGGTATTTTCCGACGGATATTAATTCCATCGGAAATTCCGTCGGAATTGCGGTAGATTTCTTGTAGTGTTATCTTCCATGAAACTTGGAAACAAAAAGATTGTGAGATTTGTGCATATCCATATCATAATTTTCTGCCAAGTTTTTCTTTCCAATTTATCATCATTAATAGTTGTATCGGTGTGATAGTTTGTTGTTATAAGCAAGCAAGGTTGAGAATACATAGGGACTGAAATCGATGGGAAAACTGGTGCTACAGCTGAAATGAAAAAAGCAAGGTAAGAAATTAAAGCTTTGTTCTCTGGTGAATATATGTTTCTTGTGACCTAACACTTTCTACTTGGTGATTAGATAGAGATTTTTGCGATGTAAGGCACAAACGCAAAACCACGATTGAAGCTGTGTGCATGCTTCTGAGGATTGAAGATATAGTGTGTGGCATCAAGAAGAAGCAAGCTCCTGGAGCTTGTTAACCTATTAAATCGTTTCCCACTAGAAATATCGGCCTCACTAGCATAGAGTAACTCTAAAATAAAGTAACTCTAAAAATAGAGTAGGGTTTCTCTCCAATGTAATGCATAACTCTATATTTTATTGTAAAATAGAATATTCTATTTTTATTTTATTATTAATATCTTTTTTTCTAACCTTTACAATTTGACCACACATATGTTATTTTCACAAATTTTCACAAATTTTCGTATTATTAAAAATAAAAAAAAATGGTAGATTTCATAAAATAATTTATTTTAAAAATTTAATCCAATAAATATCTTTTAAAATTTGAAATCAAATATACTGCAACCATCTTTGAACCTTTAAACTAAAACCAAATTGTTATAAATCATTGTGGATTGTCAAACTCTAGTTCTGGCCCATCAGGCCCATATCCGATGAGACTTAAGACGGTTTATACTTTTTCTATTCCAAATAGGATTTACCTTTTATCTCTTGTATTGATTCTTATATAAAGGTTCTATTGGAGCCTCATTATCAATATATAAAACACAAAATTCTCCCATAATTCTCTCTAGTTTACAACACGTTATCAATACGATAGTCTCTAAAACCCTAGCTAGCAGCCGCCGCATCTAAAACTCTAATCTCGCCGCCGATCACAAAGCAACCGGATCAAAGCAAAGCAAAAAAGATCTCTTGAAACCAGTCAATCTTACTTCACTCTGAGACTCGGTTCCCCCAATACATGGTAACAGGGTTGTGAAAAGATTGATTGAGTGTTTTTCTTGAGGAAGATATCTGGTTCATGATTTCCACTTCAAACCGAATCTCTAAGGTAAGTTCTAAAACCCTAGAACATATATAACCATGAAATCGGTAAACCTTAATTAAATTAGGAAATCTCCAAAACCCTAAAAGATGATATATATTTGGATATATGTTCCGATGCTCGGTTGTTCCGGCTAACCGGAAGTTATGTGTTCGGATGTATGATCCGACTGTTCCGATAAAACCCTAATTATATAGCATGTTTGGTTTTTTCATGTTCAATATTAATTGTATGATTGCTAGAGTGTCGCAAGACACGAATATTCTTGTATGATTAATTATTGTTTGTTTGTTGATATTCACGATGAGGTTATGAATTTGGTTAAATAATTATGAAACCCTAATTAATATGGAAATTGCACATATATGTATAAACCCTAATTGATCCGCATATGATTGTTTGTTTGATTGATGATTATGTTGCATGATTAAAATTGATCGATAATAATTGTCACAAATTTTATTAAAATCCGACAAGCATATATATTTAGAACTCGCATGCTAAATCCGATTATCACATGAAAATTATTTTGTTTTGTTAATAGATTGGTAAATTTGATTGCATGATTAATTATCATAAATTAAAATCCGATCAAAGCACATAGATATGTTAAGATCTTGCATGAAAATTCGATCATATAATTTTGCTAGATTATTATCGCATGAATTTATTTTACATAACCTTGCTATTTTGTTAAATCAGTTGCATGATAATAATTGTCACAAATTAAAATTTGATCAATATAAATATTTAAGCTGCATGAGAACCTTGCATGATAATTTGAACGTGTATTTTGAGCATGCTAGGTTGCTAGAATATTATCACGTAAATTGTTATGAAATTATGCATCATATTCTCTTAAAATTTTGTGATACTTAAGAGAATATGATGCATAATTTCAGATGTCGAATATCCAAAACTTGGAATTTGCTGCCCTTACTCTCTCTGGAGATAACTATCTACAATGGGCATTGAATATTAAGATCACTCTAAAGTCTAAAGGACTTGGTGAATGTATCGTTGAGAATAATAATGAGAATGAAAGAAATCGATACATGGCAATTATGATAATTCGCCATCATCTTGCTGAGAGTCTCAAAGATCAATACTTGACAATTGAAAATCCTCTTGACCTTTGGAACGAGTTGAAAACAAGATATGATCACCATAGAACGGTGATGTTACCAAAGGCAATGTATGAATGGAGGAATCTAAGGTTCCAAGATTTTAAATCCGTGGATGAGTATAACTAGGCCCTATTTAAGATTGTCTCTAAATTGAAGTTGTGTGGTGAGAAAATAACTGAAAAAGAGATGTTTGAAAAGACATACTCTACATTCCACACAAGTAACATATTGTTACAACAACAATATCGTGGAAAGGGCTTCGAGACATATGCAAGTTTGATCTCTTATTTATTGCTAGCTGAGCAAAACAATGAGTTATTGATGAGAAATAGTGAAATGAGATCTCCCGGATCAACCCCACTCCCTGAAGCCTTTACGGTCGCTGAAGAAAAAAATGAAACAAACCATGTCCATAAAGAGTTTAATGGCCGAGGTAGAGGCCGAGGCCGTGGACGTGGAAGATGGCAAGGAGGACATGGCTACAGCTACTGTCCCTATTGCCGAGGACAAGACAGAGGCCGAGGGTATCAACCCAACTTTAATCAAGGCCATGGAAGAGGCCGTGACAATTTTTCTCAGCCACAAAACTCGGCCAACAAGCATGGATGCCATCAGTGTGGAATGGGGAATCATTGGGCCAAAACATGTAGAACTCCCAAGTATTTGATTGACCTCTATCAAGAGAGTATTAAAGGGAAGAATCCGGAAGCAAATTTGGTCCATCAAGATCATGAAAATGATTTTGATCATGAGCAAGATGATCTAATGCAATATGAGACTTCAGATTTTCTAAAAGAATAAAGTTGATCTCGACATTTAGTTTCTATGTTTGGTTTTGGTGTTTGTTATTTGCTTGGATTTATGTTCTTGAATTTATTTGTTATTGCTATTATTTTGGATTTATTTGATTTAATGAAAGGATATTGTTTTAAGTCTCTAAAATATGATTATTGATTTTGAAGAATGAGTGATGAAAAGGATATTTTCGTGGTGGATAGTGGATCAAACCACACGATTCTAAGAGACAAAAGATATTTCATAAATCTCACACTCAAAAGTGCCAATATATGTACCATAACGGGTATGGCTAATTTAATAGAAGGATATGGTCAAATAAACATATTATTACCTAAGGGTAAGTGATGCACTATACTCATCGAGCTCAAAGAGGAGCCTATTGAGTTTTAAAGACATTCGAATGAATGATTTGCATATTGAAACTAAGGGCGAAGGGAATAAAGAATTCCTTATGATATTTGAACTCGCCAATGGCCATAAGAAAATCCTAAAAACCATATATGCCATATCTACAGGCCTTTATTGTGCTAAGATAAATATGATAGAAGCAAATGCCACGGTAAACAAAGTGTTTTCCAAAAATTTCACTCTGTGGCATAACCGGTTTGACCATCCCAGTTCTAACATGATGCGAAAATTGTTATTAAATACAAATGGGCACACATTGAAAGAGAGAAGAGTTATCCCAAAGAATCTCACGTGTGAACCATGTTCACTAGGGAAACTCATAGTCAGGCCATCACCAGTAAAAGTGAATAAGAAAACATTGAATTTTCTGGAAAGAATACAAGGTGAATCTGTGGACCAATTCACCCACCTTGTGGGATGTTTAGATATTTTATGGTACTTATTGATGCATCCACGAGATGGTCACACGTATGTCTATTATCAACTCAAAATTTGGCATTTGCGAGATTACTTGCTCAAATAATTCGTCTAAGAGCACACTTTCCAGATTTTCCTTTAAAGACTATACGTCTAGATAATGTTGGTGAATTCACGTCCCAAGCGTTTAATAATTATTGTATGTCCATGGGGTAAGTGTAGAACATTCTGTGGCACATGTACATACACAAAATAGATTGGCCGAATCATTTATCAAACGCATTCAACTAATTGCAATGCCATTACTAATGAGATCAAAACTCCCTGTCTCAGCTTGGGGACATGTTTACATGCAGCTGAACTTATTCGCATCAGGCCATCTAGTGAACACAAATATTCCCCATCACAATTGCTAACGGGTCATGAGCCAGACATATCCCATCTTAAGACATTTGGATGTGCCATATATGTACCAATTGCTCCACCACAGAGAAGTAAGATGGGACCTCAAAGGAGGATGGGGATATATGTTGGATATGATTCTTCCACCATAGTTAAGTACGTTGAGCCAATCACGGGTGATATATTTAAGGCCATGTATACGGATTGTCACTTTGACGAATCCAACTATCCAACATTAGGAGGAGATAATAACAGACTGGTAAAGGAAATTACATGGAATCAAATATCCTTAACATGGCAAGATCCTCGGACTAAAGAATGTGAAATAGAAGTCCAAAAAATTATACATTTACAAAAGCTAGCTAATCAATTTGCCAGATTCCTTTGCTGACCCGAAGAGAGTAACGAAGTCATATATACCATCTGTTAATGTACCAATAAGAATTGATGTCCAAGAGAGACACAATCAAGTTGCTACAGAATCTAAAGCGCGCTTAAAGAGAGGTAGACCATTAGGTTCCAAGGATAAAAACACTCGGAAATCAAAGAAAGGTGCAATGGGAGAATCCGAGGTTATTGGAACCCTAGACATGAATGAAACAAAGGAACCAAACATTGATACTCGGGACGCCGAGCTTCAAGGTCCTGAAGTTCTTGACAATAATGAGATCTCAATAAATTATGTCATGTCTGGAAAACAATGGAATAGAAAGAATGTCGACATTAATGAAATATTTGCATACAAGGTAGCACTTGACATTATGGATATAAGTGAGGATCTATAACCCACGTCAATATTAGAGTGCATTCAGAGAAAAGATTGGATTAAATAGAAAGAAGCTATAAACGTGGAGTTAAATTCATTAAGGAAATTAGGAATGTATTTGGTCCTATAATCCAGACACCTCTTGATATTAAACCAGTTGGACACAAATGGGTCTTTGTGAGGAAAAGGAATGAAAGTAATGAAATCGTGAGACATAAAGCACGGCTTGTTGCACAAGGATTCACGCAAAGACCAGGAATAGATTCTGAGGAGACATACTCCCATGTGGTGGATGCTACAACATTTAGATTCCTAATAAGTCTGGCCATAAGAGAAAATTTGGATATGCGGTTAATGGATGTTGTAACCGCATACTTATATGGTCCACTGGATAATGAAATATATATGAAAGTCCCAGAGGGAATTGAGCCCAAAGATAAAAAAAGTTCTCGAGAACAACATTGTATAAAGTTGAATAAGAGTCTTTATGGATTGAAACAATCAGGTCGAATGTGGTATAATAGACTAAGTGAATATCTAGTCAAAGAGGGCTATAAGAACAACCCCATAAATCCGTGTGTGTTCATAAAGAAATTTACTAAGGGGTTTGTAATCATCGCGGTGTATATAGATGACCTGAATATCCTGAAACCTCTGAGGAAATTTTCCAAACAGTCGAATATCTAAAGAAAGAATTTGAGATGAAAGATTTAGGAAAAACAAGATTTTGTTTGGGGTTACAACTTGAGTACATTAACAATGGAATCCTTGTGCATCAAATGGCATATACAGAGAAAGTACTCAAGAGATTTAACATGGACCAATCTCACCCATTGTCTAGCCCCATGGTTGTGAGATCTCTTGACTTGGATAAAGATCCATTCGGTCCAAAGAAGGATGATGAAGACGTCCTTGGTCCCGAAGTGCCATATCTAAGTGCCATAGGAGCTTTGATGTATTTGGCGAGCCACACTAGGCCAGATATAAGTTTTGCCGTGAATTTATTATCAAGATTTAGCTCATGTCCGACCCAAAGGCATTGGAACGGGATTAAACATATACTTCGTTACCTACAAGGAACGAAAGATTTGGGATTATTTTATATTAACCATATCAAAGATGGTTTGATTGGTTTTGCGGATGCTGGTTACCTCTCGGATCCACACAATGCTAAATCTCAAACGGGATATGTTTTTACTCATGGTGGTACGGCTATATCTTGGCGATCCATGAAGCAAACTATTGTTGCCACACCATCCAACCATGCAGAAATATTAGCTATTCATGAAGCCAGCCGTGAATGTGTTTGGTTGAGGTCAATGACTCAACATATTAGAGTGGATTGTGGGATGTCCGAAGGAAAGGAGGAACCAACCATAATGTACGAGGACAATGCAGCATGCATAGCTCAACTTAAGGATGGATACATCAAAAGAGACAGAACGAAACACATTTTACCAAAGTTCTTCTTCACACACGATTTACAAAAGGGTGGAGAAGTCCAAGTTGAACAAGTTCGTTCAAGTGAGAATTCAGCAGATTTATTTACAAAGTCTCTACCAACCTCGACATTCAAGAAGCTAATACATCAGATTGGAATGCGAAGATTGAAAGACATTCAGTGATGTTCGGAACAGGGGGAGTAATGCGTGTTGTACTCTTTTTCCTTATCTTGGTTTTGTCCCAACTGGGTTTTCCGAGAAAGGTTTTAATGAGGCAACATCCAAAGCGTATTACGAGCTCTTAGAGTTATGACATTCAAGGGGGAGTGTTATAAATCATTGTGGATTGTCAAACTCTAGTTCTGGCCCATCAGGCCCATATCCGATGAGATTTAAGACGGTTTATACTTTTCCTATTCCGAATAGGATTTACCTTTTATCTCTTGTATTGATTCCTATAAAAAGGTTCTATTGGAACCTCATTATCAATATATACAACACACGAAATTCCCCCATAATTCTCTCTAGTTTACAACACAAATCTATTTATTGTCTCAAATAATTTGTCATTTTTAAAATTACATTATATTTTTTTTAATTATATTCCATATAGCTTCTACATGCATGTTCTTTTAAATTATGTTGCTTATTTTTAATTAAATATTTTTTAATTATCTTTAAAATATGTTGCAACCATTTTAAAAATAAAAATAAAATTTTATTTTTTTGCTAATCTTATAAAATTATATATTGAGATCATTTTGGTACTTGATTTAATCTTAATTTTATTTATGTTGCTTAATTTTATTTTATGCTTTTATTTAATTAAGTGAGTGACATTAAAAGATAAAATAAAAATATTAAAAATGTAAAAGACTAAAATACAAACAAAAAAGTTTAACTCTAAAATAGAGTAAAAAATAGAGTTAAGGCATCTCCAACCTAACTCTATTTTTTCGTCTAAACTCTATTATAAAGTAAAATCTTCTCCAATCTTACTCTATATCTCACTCTAAAATAGAGGAATGGATATGATTACTCTCAATTTGGAGTAACTCTATTTTAGAGTTTAACTTTTTTTATTTATACTTTATTCCTTTATATGTTGAATGTTTTTATTTATCTATTAATGTCACTCACTTAATTAAATAAAACATAAAATAGAATTAAGCAACATAAAATAAAATTAAGATAAAACAAGTACCAAAATCATCTCAATATATAATGTAAAAGAATACCAAAATAAAACTAGTACCAAAATTATAAATAAGTAACATTACTTTTTCTCGACCAAAAAAAAAACAATTTCGACAATTTTTTTTTCTTCTTCTCCGGTGACATGTTCTTTTCCGTCATCGTCTTCGGTGACTCTTTTTCATCGTCTTCTCCATCATCTTCTTCATCTTCAATGCTGCCGTTCGCGACAGGTGTACGAATTTTCTTCATATTTCCCTCGCCCTTTTATCTTCTTCGTCTTCTCCTTCGTTCACCGTCGCCGTTTCAATAGAGACCCCCTGTTATCGGTTCGTTCGAGACCATCGTCATCGTAGTCTCATAAAACTGCCATTCTGCGACCACCATTGTCATAGTTTTGATGAATCGAGTTCGCCACCACCGCTTCATCTTCCCTTCGCCATTTCATCTTCCCCTCGCCGTTCTATCTTCCTCGACATAGATTTATTTGTTATATTGTCGCAGATTTTTCTTATGTTATCGCATATTTAATTTTAGGTTGTTGCAGATTTATTTAGACTTAATTTTCTATATGACTGCAGGTTTATAATTAAATATGTAACCAACAGGTAAATAAATCTGCGACTTAGATAGAAAATAAGTCTGTCACTACATTAGCGAATTCTGCGATCACTAAGTTAGTATAATAAATCTACAGTAATAGAAAATAAGTCTGTAACAAAAACTAAATCTGCCATGACGTTAGGAAAACATGTAATAACTAAACGTTAGTCTAATAAATTTGCAGTAATGTAAAATAAGTCTATAAGTGAAAATAAGTCAGCCATAAAGTTAAATAAATCTGCACTAACTAAGAGTTCGTCTAATAAATCTGCAGTAATGAAAAATAAGTCTGTAAGTGAAAATAAGTTTGTTATAACGTTAAAAATAAGAGTTATAGGTACTTTTGGGTTTTAAAAATTTGAGAAACACTCTACCAATTTCTTTCTATTTTCTATCTCTTTCTTTTATTTCATTTGCCTTTTATTTATTTTTATTTTGATTATCATTCAAATAATTTATCAAAAACAATTTTAAACAAAATTTTATTCTTTCAAATATTTTTTTGAATCTAACAAGATCCATTTTGTAGGGATGTGTACAAAACAGTGTACGAGATGAGTCGATGTACAAGATGAATCGGTATATGAGACGAAACGGTGTACGAGATGAATCGGTGTATAAGATGAATCACTGTACAAGACGAGTTGGTGTACAAAAAATGACAGTGTACAAGATGTTGTAAGAGTTATGACAGTATACAAAATAGTGTACAAATGATGACAGTGTACAAAATAGTGTCTATGTAAACATGATGTGTACAAAAATGAAGTAATGGATTGGTGTATAAGATAATATACGAGATATGATAGTGTACCAAGTTGGTGTACCCGATGCAAAAGATGATATACAAAGCGAGTCCATGTCTATCAGGGAGACGGTGTACAAGATGAGTTCATGTACAAGATAAATTGGGGTATAAGACAAGTCGGTGTACAAGGTGAGTCGGTGTACGAGACGAGTTTGTGTACAAGACGAGTTGGTGTATGAGCAATATACAAATCTAAGAGATGAAGATTTTGGTAGCCCGTGTACATCGTGATATAAGATGATGATGGTATATAATGATACACGGGAGACGGTGTACATCGTGATATAAGATGATGATGGTATATTTCAATGTCTTCTGATTGTAAACTCTTACTTACAATGTATTTAACTAAAAGAAGATCATACCAAATAATTAAAGAAACCATGAACTCAACACTTCCAATTGCATATGTTTCATTTCTTGCAAGTCAATAGGCGTCGCTTTACTCCTTTAAATCATCACTATTCTCAGCTATGTAAACTAAAGCTTCCAAAATTTTGGGAACTTGATATCGTATTGCCTTAACATTTTCAACGTGACTCTCGCATCGAGTGTGTGATAACGGCTTGAATGCTAGGCTTATCATTTTCTGTAAAATCACTACCTTAAGTACTACAATAGATTTGTTGTGCATTTGAAACTGATTTTTTGTGTTATTTAGGTTTTTAAACAGACATCTCGCTATTAAGTGGTGCATAAAAAATGTTTTGTTGTAGATGTATGTCTGGGATTATGGTGATTGATTATATGCTTAGTGATAATTGTTGAATATGTTTAGACTGTGTTATTAAGTTTTGATGGACCGAAAGCATCTCCTCACTAGATAATTCATTACTCACATATTTTTTCCTTTTTCCTAAGATTAGTATTTTACTAGAAGTTGTGGTTCGATGTTTTGGTCGTTGGTGAATTTTGAAAAAGCGTTTTAGGCGGTACTAAGAAATAACATGTTTTTTTGGCCTGTTGTTGTGTGGCGGGACGGTGTTACAAGGGTTTCCTTTTCTTTTAGGAGTTAATTTCGTTTTGCGAATATAAATTCTTTTTTCCCGATTTGTTTTTGTTTTTATTTTGGTGAATGACTGGGAGGCATATCTCTCAGATTTTATCATAAAAAGTAAACAAATTACATCTGGATTAATCTTGGGCGCGTAGCCCCCGTGACATCCTCCCTCATAATCAAATCAACAACATTCGGAACAGAATTAAAAGCATGAAAACCTAAGGATAAAGAAAATACATAGTTTGTCATCTAAGTCGGTGCCATGTTTTTGGCTGAATTTAACGGGTCTGATAGAGATTAAATAAGTTAACTCTTGATATGGGTTGGGTTAAAAGTAAGGTGTGCAGCCCGATACTAACAATATACATTATAACCTCTATAAATTAATACTCGATAAATTAATACTCATTATAAATTAGTAGATTATTTCGATTCCGTGTTAGGCCAATGTAATTATTAACATAATTCGATAAAATAATATTATCATAATTTTGTTTTGAAAATCTTATTAAATATATGGTCCCATCAATATCATAAATTAATAATCATATAAACTTAAAAAATATAACTAATAAAATTTAATGAAATATGATTCTAAGTGATGTTTGTTTATTCCTAAATTGGCATTATTGTTGGAGCTTATCTATAATTTTGTCTTACTACATAAAAAACATATGATATTATATGTGATAATTTTTTCCTAACATGTAAGAGCATCTTAAAGTATTGAAGTATTCTCTTCAATTTCTTACTTTAAACAAATACTAGATTCGAACCCGCACAAACGTGCATGATTATATTTGATATAATAGTTCATAATCTAAAGTTATACTTACGGTTTGGTATTCAATTCTGTTTTAATCCAGTTTATAAATATTTGAAATAATAATAGTTTCACTAGTATTTTGAAACTTGGTATGACCCGACAGTCGGACTGGGATCAACCTTAAACTGGATTAGTGATCGATTATATTTTCTGATTGATAATCCGTGGTGGCACCTGGAATAAAATTTTATTATAAATTTTATTTGCTATTTAAATAAGTATATTGTAAAATTGTATTGATGTTAGTATGTAATATATGTTAATCGAGTATAAAGATCCTTTCAGTGTTGTTCGTCATTGAATTTTCCTTCTTGTGTTAGTTGAGTATGAAGTATATGTTAATTGAATATGAAGTTTTACCATACCATCCCTCTAGTTTTTGTAGTTGAATTTCTCTTAAATTTTCCAAAGCTGTGCTGTTTTTTTCTCTATAAAGAATGATAATTTTTTTTGTTATTAATTTTAAATAGTTTATCGAAAAAAGAAAAAAAAAACATAAAAGACAAAGGAAAGTGTATGTAAATATAAAATATAATTAGAAATGATAAAGTTTAGCCTCCTTTGGTCTTCTATTGGTTTAGTCTTGTCTGGTTTAGGGTCTAAACCAATATACACAAGTACTCATTTTTTCGGGTCTTCGTCGACATTGATCCATTTCTTACCATCGGTAACCCTCAATCTTCTTTATTTAGATCGCGTGTTGTATTCTATGTGAATGTTTCTTTCTTTATGCTCTCAATCTCACTCGTTTTTGAATCAGATGGATTTTTATTTCTGATTAAAAGAGAAAATTTTCTCATGGAGAAATCAGATAAACTTTCAGAGATTTTTTGGGAGTTTTCATGCTAAACTCAGGATTCATCGTAAGTTTGAGATTCTTAGAAAATGGTGTTATTTGGATTCTTTGCGATTATCTAAGGAAAGACAGAAGAAGAATTTTTATGTTTATTTTCTTCTCCATTTTCTAAGTTTAGATCAAAACGGGACTTTTGTCTGTTCCCAATAGGCAATAGCTTAGCTTTCTTCTTTTCTGAAGCTTTTTTTTTTTGAGTTCAAATGCATGATAATGGTACTTTCTAGAAAGTACCAGCATGTTAGTTGGGAATCCGAAGTATCATTGATTCATAGCGTTCAACGTATTTGAGATTTCAGATTCTAATTAAGGTTTTAAATTTTCATTTGCTTTGATTTTATGGGTTTATGTTGTTGTTGAGATTGAAGGTATCCATTATAATCGTGTGATGTTTGAAATCTACCAATTATGGATCTAACATGTTTTACAGTTAAAGATTTGCTCTTTGGATTAAGTTTTACTTGTGTTTGTGTGTTTTCTTTAAAATTTATGCTTAAAGTAGACTGATTGATATGTTAATGTTGTTTGATTTGGTTGTATTTATTGGTAGACACATCAATAGTAGTGAAACTGAACACAAAGCGGAACCGAAAAAGAAAGCCATTTTTCTAAAGCTGCTGCTGGAAAGTCTACTACTCCATTAGAGTGGCAAAAAAGTAATAATTGCTTTTCTTCTTTCTTTGATCTCTTGTTAAAGTAGGTTTCTTACAACTTTATGTTTCACATTTGCCATATGACTATCGCGTGTTATGTAGCAATCATTCTTTCTAAGGCATTTGCTCGATTCCCCATTTTAAATATGGCCAAGGTAAGTGTCTATCTTTCCTCTTTTCTGTATTTTTCCAAGTATTGATAGATACATGTTATGCAAATTTCTTAATATGCTTTGTGAGTTTGATAAATATTGGTTAGTCTAAATTTCTTATGCATTTTTAGAGATTTGGTTATTATAAACAAATTGATAAACAATTCTAAAAGTTTTAAATGTTGGAGAATTATAAGCATCAAATGAAATATTGTAAAACGATTTCTATGAGATGGATAGAAGCAACAATTATTGTAAGGTTGTTTGTTATATTCCTCTACAAAAACATATGTTTAAAAAATCAAGTATGTTTAGAAAGACGAAAGGTAATAGTAAAGATAACACAAAACATAAGAGAGTTCTTTAGCTCATGAAATTTCATGATCATTACATTATAAGGAAAGCTGAATTAGACCGAAATTTTTTATGATTTAACTTGTGTTATTTGCCTCTCGAAACAGATGTATGTTCTTTTTCACACAAGTATGGATCTTTGCCTCCTACAAAGACAAATAAAAAGAGAAGTTATGTGATTGTTGGTTTCCTGAAATTTACATCGAAAATTTGAAAAACATACCTACTTATCTGCTAAGAAAATTTCATTAGTCTCTCTTGATTTGACAATGTATTTTTTGAAAGATCTTCACTTCTATGTACCTCACTTGTATGTGGCAGCAACATGTCTTGCAAGGTGTAATGTCTCATAGATAAGAGAAAGAAGCAGACACACAACATGTCTTATAAGCTCTGCTATTCTTTTATAAGTTAGAGATATTTATCTACATATGTTGCTAAAAATTTAGATAATAATGATAAATACCTGTGATTTTCTCTTAGTTTCGATGATGTAATAGTTTTGATGATTCATGATCTTATATGTGATATGCATTTTGGTAAATGAAGCAGATTTAATCTTATTTGGATTAATCTAATTTTATGTTTGTATTTATTAAAAAGAGAAAATAGAAAAAGAAGATGAAGAAGAAAGACGAGGAAAATGAAGAATAAAGGAAAAGATAAGATGAAAAAAAAAAAACGAAAAAAAGAAGAAGAACGAGAAGAGTTGAAAGAAAAGAGAGAGAAGAAGAAAAGTGATGGAAGAGAAAAAGGAAAGATGAGATGAAAGAGAAAATATATACCCACGTTTTTCTGTAAATATGTTTGCTTGATGTGATGTGTTTTGGTATCTTTTTGTGTTTTGTTAAAACAAAAATAAAATTTTGTCTTCTACCTAATTTGTTAAAAGTCAATTGACTTTGAGCAAATTCACTATGAGCTTGAATGTGTTAGGCGTTAGTGGGTGGACTCTATTTATGTCACCACTCAAGAAAAATATAGCAGTGTTTTGACATAATAAAAGAGACACAATTAATTGAATAAAGACAAAAAACACTCCCATGTGCGGGATAAAAGTTATGAAAACGCAGTGGATCGCATATGACACACCACCATATGTGGTTTGAGTGGTTGAGAATGAAATTTTTAATTAAAAAGAAAAACAAATTTTTGTCTATATAAGCACACAATCTCATTGTGCACAAAAAAAAACAAAAGATCATTGTGCAGAGAAAAAAAACACAAGAGTATTATTCTTATTTTTGCAAGATCCCAACCTTACGATTTGAAGATTTTCTTTCAGGTAATTTTTTTTTAAGCTCAAACTGTGTGAGATTGATCTTATTTTTGTGAAAATTTGATGTGTTAAACTCTATTTTTTATTAAAGAAGAAAAATAAAACAAGTTATGGAGAAATTTATAATTATGTTAATTTTAATAAAACAATTATTATAGTAAATCTAGACTAATTAGAAAATAATTATTTTAATTTAAAATAAAATATTTTGACAATAATATAAAAAATTTGGCCGAGTTATACATGTTACTATATAGATTGTGTATTAGTTTTATGATGCAATTACGTCAAAATTTGAAGTCTCTTAACAATTGGTTATAATGAATTTATATTTTAAACAATTATAGTAAATTTTGATATGTTCTATAGCTAAGAGTTAGTTTATATTTTTGGATTTAATATTTTTTTTGATACAACAAGAAATGCATTTTGTTATAAATATTAGTTAAGTAAACAATATATAAAACAATATTTTAAATGATCATAAGATAATAAATTTATATATTTGTTGATAGTTAATTTTGTTTAAGGTTAAGTTGTATAACATATATTAGTTTGTTTATGTTAAATTGTTACATTTTTTATCAACCAAATGTGATGACCCAACCAAAATTGGTATTTTTGTTTATTTTATCTAATCTGTATTATTATTTTTGTTACATTTATTTTACTTACCAAATCATGGATTTCCGTTGAATTTATGTTCATAAAATGCATATATGAATATACATCGATCGAACACAAATTCTTCCGGACAAAGAGCCTCGAATGTTCCTAGTGAAGCAACAACAAGAGTAAAATTTTATTTCGTTTCCTACAAAAAAGTTTATATTAGTGTACATTTTATAAACGAAAACAATATTAATTTTCCAAATTTTTTATATTAGTGTATATTTTATTATTTAGTATATTAGTTTTATATTAGTTTATATTAGTGTATATTAGTGTATATTTTATTATTTAGTATATTTTTATATTAGTTTATATAAGTGTATATTTTATTACTTAGTATTCTATACAAAATTTGATAAGAGTTATATTTATAGTAGTGTATAAAATTAATTCTATAAAATGTTAAAATTTGTAGAGCGCATCAAGATTTTATTGGACGGACGAGCAAGAAAGAACATTATTTGAGTTGTATGATCATGCAATTGTTATGAACAATTACACTCTGAAGGATCCTCATACTCTTGGTAGAGAGTATATGGTTGAAAAATTCAATCTTAAATATAACATGAATGTAAACTACAGATTTTTCAAAAACAAACATGATGACTTCAAAAAAGCATACAAGAAGTGGAAGTTCTTGATAAAGTCTACTGGTATCAGGGTCGATCCTGAAACATCCCGGATTGATGCACCGCCTGAGTGGTGGGAAGCTCATGAGTCGGTAATAATTAATAACCATTCTCATTATAATAATTAAATTAAAAACATAGGCAGACTAATATATATAACATATAATCCATATATATATATATATATTTTTAGGGATGCAAAATTACAAGATCGTTTGATCGAGAACCGCCAAAAAATTGGGATTTGATGCAACGCTGTCTTGTGTTACACAATGTTTATTCGCAACCTCAACAATCATCACGACAAAGAAAAGAAGATATATTAACTGAGAGACGGGCAGATGATGGCCTTCATGGTTTCTCAGATGATGATGGTGATGACATGCCTCAAAATAGGAATGATGATACAGATCAAAATGAAGAAGTGTACCATGTTAACATTGATGACGATACACACCATCCAATGAATTCACCCGTGAGACCACTCGAAATTCTGTTCGAAGAGGTGAGCAACGTGGTAGGCGTATGAGTAATTCAAGCTGCAGTGGGAGACGTGGGGTTAGTATGCACAGATCTGAAAGGATCTCGGGGACCAGTACTGGAAGTGGATCGAAAAGATCTCGAAGAAGACAATCGTTTGAAACAACCATACAAGACACCATCACCGGCTATAGAGAGTTTCAACGACAAAGTTTGCAACAACTTTGCCCAGGTGCTTTTGACCAAGATGATTACGATGAGTTTAAAAAGGCAGAAGCGATATTTCTTGAGTTGGAGCTTCCAAAGTACACTATATTCTATTGGGCATACATTAACACACTTAAAGAGCTAGTGTTTTGGAGAAATTATTTCATTGATATTGCTAGGAGCACTGATGAGGATAAGTTACAACAGCTAGAAGCTATGACCGACATTTCACGGAACAACCAAGATATGCCAAAACAATTGGGCTCTAACCAATCTCTTGGGAGTCAACATTCAGGAGGTGTATCATCTGGTAGTCCGTCTTCGGTGGGTAACAATTCATCTGGCTTATGGGGTCCTAATTTACAACAGTGGGGAACACCACCAAATGCACAACAGTGGGGAACGCCAGCAAATGCACAAAAATGGGGAACGCCACCGAACGCACAAAAGTGGGGAACACCACCAAATGCACAACATTGGGGAATGCCACCAAATGCACAACATTGGGGAATGCCACCAAATGCGCAAAAATGGGGAACGCCAGCGAACGCACAACAGTGGGGAACACCACCAAATGCACAAAACTGGGGAACACCCCCAAATGCTAGTGATGGAAGCATGCCGAATGCACAACAGTGGGGAACACAACCAAATGTACATCAATGGAACACACCACCAAATGCACAATAATGGAGCTCACCCTCAACTGATCCATATTGGGGTCTTTCCCCAAACTTTCAATATGGGGGTTCACAATCAAGCTTTCATCCAGGAAGGAATGCATCAAATTTTCAACAAGAAGGCTCATCAGAAATGACTCCACCAAATGTTCAATATGGATTTACCATTGGAGGACAAGTAGATAATATGGAAAATACTAGAGAAAAAGGTTCAAAAGGTGCAACAGTAGGCACTTCACCTAACGTTCAACGATCATCACCACCCAATTTTGGTTTCATAAATTATTTTGAATCGGACGAAATTCACAGACACATAGACCTGGAGGTTTATTCAATATATGGGGAACCTCGCAAGGACGGAGTGAAAGTATAAATGAAAGTCATCAAAGTGATACTGAAAACGAGGATTAGCTTGTCAATTCCATGTTTTATAAATTTTATTTAAGTTACTCAATATTTAATGTCTTTTGACTGTATGGTTTGTAAGATGTTTTAACTTTTTACGTGTTTTGTATAATTTTATAATGCCAAAATTTTGTTTACCTAATGTACAATTTTTCCTGTGTTTATAATTTTCAGGCTTTTCATATATGTCAGTTGCGAGCACAAGGCCTCAACAATCTAAGTTACGAAGAGAGAATTGAATTGTATTGTTTGGAAAATGACCAGCTTGAGGAGTTAGTAATCCAACCAACTTTGTCTTACTATGATCGATATTTTCAAAGAGCACCGGTTCAAAGAGATAGAAGTTTGGGATGGAGAAATATTTGGTGTCGACTACAACAAGATGATGCCGCTTGTCTTCAACTATTACGAATGTCACTTCCAGCTTTCACAACATTGTGTAATCTTCTACAAACAAACTACGGTCCCCAACCGACATCAAATATAAGCATTGAAGAAAGTGTTGCTATGTTTCTACGGATATGTGGACACAATGAAGTTCAAAGAGATGTTGGATTGAGATTTGGACGAAATCAAGAGATAGTGAAGCGAAAATTTAGTGAAGTTCTAAGGGCGACAAAATTACTTGCATGTGATTATATTAAAACTCCGACGACGCAAGAACTACACCGAATTCCTGAAAGACTAATAATAGATAGAAGATATTATCCATTTTTAGTGGATTTGTTGGAGCTATGGATGGAACTCATGTATGTGTCAAAGTGAAACCTGCATTACAAGGTATGTATTGGAATCGACATGACAATGCATCTTTGAACATTATGGCAATATGTGATTTGAATATGTTATTCACTTACATTTGGAATGGAGTACCGGGATCATGTCACGACACGGTTGTCTTGCAATAAAGAAAAAAGTGATTCTGAGTTTCCTATGCCTCCGTTAGACAAGTATTACCTCGTTGATTCTGGTTATCCAAGCAGACAAAGATTTTTGGCACCATATAAATCATCACGTAACAGGGTGGTGAGGTGCCATATGTCACAATTTAACTCTGGTCCTCCTCCGAGGAATAAAGAAGAATTGTTTAATAAATGACATGCTTCTTTACGTTCCGTCATAGAGAGGACGTTTGGAGTATGAAAAAAAATGGAGGATTCTATCTGATTTTCCAAGATACAACATTAACGTACAAGAGAAAGTGGTAATGAAAACAATGAGATTACACAATTTTATCAAAATTTTAAATTATTCAGATGCAGATTTTGCAGAAGTAATGGCAGAGACGGGAAGAAATAACACAGATGAGGAACCTGTTTCAGCTGATATGGAAGCATCAGAAATAGCAGATGGAGAATATATGACACAAATAAGAGACAATATCGCAAATATGTATTGGCAAAATTAATAGTTTTTAATAATTTTATTTTTTGCATTGTATTGTACTTAAAACAGTTTATTTTTTTTCTAACAAAAATAGTGCTTACAAATTTTAAAGTACAAATTTTTATATTTAAATAATATTTGTGTGTATGCTTATTAAATTAAAATTTTTTTTCTTTTTCATAAATAAATATGAAACTATAATATAGTAATATCATATATGTATCCCGCACCGCTATTTGCACTTTTCACCATTCAAAACTTTACTTTTGTACCGCATGTTGCTTTTTTACCATTCAAACATTATCCCGCACCGCACTTGAACCACACCACACCTCTTAAACCGCTCTTTTCCGTACCGCACTTGAACCGCATTGCACCTTGTAAACCGCTTGTCACGCACCGTCCAAACAGCTTTATTTTTGGTCTTTTTCTTTTTTGGAGTAAAAAAATAAAATATCTAGTTAAGACTTCAAACCAAAAAAATAATAATATCAGATATCAAATTCCAAGCCAACAAGAAAAAAAAACAAGAAAAAAAGTGAGATCTCTCCTCTGCATCTACCCAGAAGCACACATTGCATCGAAGGGTTAAACACAACGAGAGAAGCTCTTCTCTTTATCTCTCGTTTTATGTGCTTGCTCTTCTCCACGCGCCTCCTCAACTACTCATCATTCCATCTTCTCCGACCTCCACGAACAACCGCCACGCCGATCTGTTCTCTCTGGTTTCAAAACAAGTCTCCGGTCTTCCGATCGGCGACTAGTCCAATGGCGGCGGCCGCCTTCTCTTCAACAATGACGATTCCTCCTAACAACGCGGAAGAAGCGTTAGCAGGGAAGTTGTGGATCAAGTTTAACAGAGAGCGTGTCTTCTCAATCTATAGCCCCTTCGTCGTCTGTTTAGCCGCCGGAAATCTCAAGATCGATACGTTTCGTCAGTATATTGCTCAAGATGTTCATTTCCTTAAGGCCTTTGCTTACGCGTGAGTTCTCATGATGCTTGAGAGTTCAGATATAGTCAATTTTGATGTTTTGATCCTTTAGACTTCAAAGTGAAGATGAATATAGATTTGATAATGTTAGATATTGAAGGTTTTCAAATTAGGGATACAAATATTCATTGAAAGAATGGATATGGAGTTTCTCATTTTTGCTGAATAGTCTATGAACTGTAGGTTTTTAGAATCAAAAGCTGCTTGTGACATGGAATATATATGTGATTTATGCTTTTGTCAACCATTATCTCATTTATCAACTTCAAAATCTGTGAATAATGTCGATTTTATTGAATCCTTACCTTTTACTTTTGGGGGTTTCTAAAGTTGTTGGTTAGAAATATAATGTTGAGATAGTAAACATAGGCTCCTAAGTATGGTGGTGCGAAAGATTAGTTTTCTATTGGTCCCTGTACGCATGTATGGCAAAGTTTGTATGAAAGAAAGTACATTAAGTATAGTTTATTTGTTTGGAAATGCTTTTCCTCTGGTCTTTTAATTCTGAAAGATTCTAGTTTCCTTTGGAATGGCTTTTAAGATTTACTAAGACTGTTTTCGACTTATATTTGGTGTGGTTGTTCATGTGTAGTGAATGATTTTATTACCTTATATCCCCTTGGCATAGGGTAGGGCCGTTTTCATCATGAAATTGGACTTGGTGGTCTGTGATGCTGCTCTCACTCAGTGCCTGTTATTAGCCAAACAATGTTGGTCGGATCATGTTGATTTGTAGGCTTCTAGCTGGGTTGGAAAATAATGATTATTCTCATGTTATCTTTTGGCTTTAGCGGTTAATCAAATGATTTCATTTTGTTACATTGAACGAGAGAAACTTTCTTTGTTTAGCTTATTACCAATACGATATGCTGAGATCATTAATATTTGATAATGTCAAACAAACCTCTGCAAACCTTTCGACAAAAGGCTTTCATAGTTTTTCTTGTTTTCTTTATAATTATTTGTGTTCCTGCGTTTTAAGGTATGAATTGGCGGAAGAATGTGCTGATGATGATGATGATAAGTTGGCTATTTCTAACTTGAGGAAAAGTGTGATGGAAGAATTGAAAATGCACGACTGATTTGTACAGGTAAAACTAAAACATAAGGTCTTCCTTGTTTTACATGGTCATTTATTTCATTGTAACAAGTATTAGAACATCAAATCACATGAGTCCCTAAGATGGAATTAACTTCATGTATCTAACTAGATAAATTCTGCTTATTGCTTGGATTGGAAAAAAATTTCATATCACTGTAGACAAGAAAAAACTGCAATTAATCTACTTTCATTTGATAATCTCAAATTCTTTTACCATGATAGATATTTTTCAGTCGAATCCCTGAAATGGAAGTTAAAGTTATATCTGAGTATAGGGGATGGTTCAATATCTAATTAGTTGTTTCTTTTCTAGTTGTTGGGGGATGGTTAAATATATTTTCTGATCATGTCACATGACATCAGTCACTAAATGGTTGGTTTTTAGAGGCTAGATGTTTTGATAAGGCCTATCCAACAGCCAAATTGAGTTGATTAGTAATTTAAAGCCTTTTGGTTCTGAATTCCAAGTGCTACTGGTGAAAGTATCACTTTATTTTTACTTCAGAGCTTGTGTATAGTGAGAAAGAGTCATGCTTGGATGTTTATTGAAGCTCTATGGCTCTTACCTGGGGCTTTCTCATCCTTGATACTGAATATTTCTTTTAAATTGGTGCCATTTAGCATCTAAACTCCGAAAAAAATACTCCTTAAGTTTTCTGTCAGCTTTATTATATTGATTTCATTGACATATAGTGGCCTGGATAACATCATTATTATGATTTCCCATTGAGATGGTATTCTCAGTAGTATGTTTGTCTGATACTTGCAGGATTGGGATGTAGACATCAGCAAAGAAGTAAATGTTAACTCGGCAACTTTGAGATACACTGAGTTCTTGTTAGCTACAGCATCTGGAAAAGTAGAAGGACTCAAAGCTCCGGGCATGCTTGATACTCCATTTGAGAAAACAAAAGTTGCTGCCTACACGCTTGGTGCTGTGACACCTTGCATGAGGTTGTATGCCTTTCTTGGTAAGGAGTTTGGAGCACTACTAGATCTAAGCGAAGTGAACCAACCCTACAAGAAATGGATCGATAATTATTCTAGTGATGCTTTCCAGGTATATCATAGTTGTACGTATTTGTCTAATCCTGTTAACTTTCAAAGGTTTCTAGTACGTTGTCTGAGATAGCGCATCTTGTATAATGAATGGTGTATTTTTCTTTCTACTAGGCATCAGCCAAGCAAACTGAAGACTTGCTTGAGAAGCTTAGTGTCTGTATGACTGGCGAAGAATTGGACATCATTGAAAAATTGTATCAACAGGCTATGAAACTTGAAGTAGAGTTCTTCCATGCGCAACCGCTTTCTCAGCCTACTGTTGTTCCACTGCTCAAGAACCATTCAAAAGA
This sequence comes from Cardamine occulta, assembly GCA_028015245.1. Lineage (NCBI taxonomy): Eukaryota > Viridiplantae > Streptophyta > Magnoliopsida > Brassicales > Brassicaceae > Cardamine > Cardamine occulta. Next base: position 17,650,033 of record CM051388.1, on the reverse strand, counting down.
TGACCTGGTGATATTTTCGGATTTTGATCTGACTTGTAGCGTTGTTGATTCTTCGGCTATTTTAGCAGAAATAGCAATTGTTACTGCTCCAAAAGTTGATCAGAGTCGATCTGGGCAACAAATTCATCGGATGCTGTCATCTGACCTTAAGAACACCTGGAATCTACTTTCTAAACAATATACAGAGCACTATGAAGAGTGTATAGAGAATATTCTAAATAAGGAAAAAGGTCAGACTTCTTTACTTTTAGTTGACACAGTTTCAACTACTATACTAATCTACTTGGCCTTTCTAAAGTGGTGTGTTTGATTTTTCTCTTATTGTGGGAAATTCGTTCTTTCATTCTTATGCAGCGGACAAGTTTGACTATGAGGGTTTATGTAAAGCACTAGAGCAGCTCTCAGATTTTGAGAAAGAGGCAAACAATCGAGTAATCGAGTCTGGTGTGCTCAAGGGCCTGAATCTCGAAGACATTAAGCGAGCTGGGGAAAGGGTAATTCTTCAAGATGGCTGCATCAATGTCTTCCAGAAAATTTTAAAGACCTCAAATCGGAATGCAAAAGTCCACGTGCTTTCGTATTGTTGGTGTGGTGACCTGATCAGAGCAGCCTTTTGTGCAGGTATGTGCCAAAGTTCTTAATTGTGCTGGAATTACGAACACTATGGTAAAAACAATATATTCTTTTACAGGCGGAATAGATTCAGTGGAAGTACATGCGAATGAATTCACATTCGATGAATCCATCTCGACTGGTGAAATCGAAAGAAAGGTGGAATCCCCGATCGACAAGGCTCAAAAGTTCAAAAGCATCCTACAAAATGAAAAGGATAACAACGAAAAGAAAAATCCCCTGACTGTTTATATTGGAGATTCAGTTGGTGACTTGCTGTGTCTCCTCGAAGCAGACATAGGAATAGTGGTTAGCTCTAGTTCGAGCCTCAGGAGAGTCGGAAGCCATTTTGGGGTCTCATTTGTACCTTTGTTCTCTGGAATTGTCGAGAAACAGAAGCAACACACTCTAGAAGAATCATCATCAACATGGAAGGGACTCTCTGGCACACTTTACACGGTTTCAAGCTGGGCCGAAATTCATTCCTTTGCTCTTGGATGGGAGTAAACCGGTAGAAGAGATCGGTGTATATACTGCGAGTGGCCAGTTTTATCAAGAGCCACACAAACTGGTGATGATTACTTTTGGGAAGTCTCGTTTAGCATTTTCATGTTTATGAGCTTCTCTGGTTCTCTTTTGCGATGATATCTTGTTATGGCTTTCTACAGAAAAATTGTGATACCGAGATGTCATTTGATGCTTCTTATACATACATATATATATATGTTCTTTTCTAAGAAAAATGGCATAAAGATTTGGATTTTGATATTTCGTTTTGATTGATGTCTCTCTCTTCTCTCTTCTTGTTTCAAAAGTTTCTAAATTAGAAAAAACAAAAAAAACATAAGACATCTCCGATTACTCCGTATGTTACACTTAAAAAAAAATTCATGTATGGGTTTTCTTTTTATTTAATTACTAATTTTATTATAACTCTTTATTTCCTAAAATTACAAATTCTACCCATTGATTTTAAGGTAGCAATAAGTAACAAATTGCAATATTACTTAAATTTAAAATTTATTATAAAATAAAAATACATTACATTACATATCATTAATTAATTATTAAAAACAGAGAAAATAGATATTCATTTATTCTAAATCTCTCAAGTATTTTTTTCATAAATGATTAATTACCGCATTTCGAAATCAATTATCAATTGATCAAAGATTACATATCTTTCCTTGAAAAACATAAATAGTATTCAACAATTTTTTTAACGAAAACATAATTCAATACTTTTGTGCTAAAAATGTGATCTCTAGTGGTACTTAGGTAGATTCATGTCCACTAGATTTAAAATAATAATTGATGATTGCTTGTAAAATAACCAAGGTAAATCTTATCTGTTTCTCAGTTTTACTAATAACCACGAGGTACAGTAAAACCTCTATAAATTAATAATGTCAGGACCAGAGTATTTTATTAATTTATAGATAAATTATTAATTATTAATTTATAGAGTGATTTGCTTAATTTGAAAAAATAATATTTATAGTAGGAAGTAGAAGACAATATTGTGATACTTTTAGACATTATAATGTTAAGAAACAATCATCACATCTAAAATGTTTCATAATGTTTGGGTACAGTTTTAAAAGATAATATAAACAGTTTTTGATGCATTAAGAAATATTATAGATGAGTTTCAACAAAAAAATCAAATTTATAAATAAACAAACAATATTAGAAGCATATTTCACCAAGTTATATTAATTATATTTTATAAGTGTATATGATTATTAATTTATGATATTGATAGACCATATATTTACATATGATTAAAAAAAAATTAATATCTTATTATTTTATCGAATTATGTTAATTATTGCACTGACCCTTGGGATCGAAATTTTTTATTATTTTATAGAGATTATTAGTTTATCTAGTATTAATTTATAGAGGTTCTAGTGTAGTTTATAAGAGTATCTACATCCATTAGAGACTAAGGTGAAATTTCTTAAAAATAAAATAATATTTTTTTATTTAATTTTATTATTTAATTAAAATGTTATTGTTTTAAAACATTTAAACCAGTCAGCATAAAACAAGTGTAGAGTTGGGTATCTCATGGTCTTTCGCTTGAGAGACGTAGATAATTTCTTGTCAAGATTAATATTACATGATCGAACATTATATCTCTTTGATTTCGTTGTTTATTGGTATTGCTTAGAAATAATATTGGATTTATAATTCTATCGATGTGATAGGGACGTGTCTACCTTCTTTCAACATTTTTAATATTTTTCTATTATTTTAATAAGAGTATCTAACATAAATACCCCCATTGGAGCTGCTCTAATGAAACCAAAACCACACAAGTTTCTAGAACGTACAATTATAATATACAATATACTCCTCCATCGTATACAAGAAGAGATGATTCTTCAAAGATAAAAGGTATAATTATACCATATACATATATTTATAATTTATAAATAATCTAAGTATTTATAATTTCTTTTAAGTATAATATAATAACAAATAACTTTATTGGAGTATAAAGTATAAAATATAAATATATTTTAAGAGAATAATTTATAAATAAAAAAAGTTCAACTCCAAAATAGCGATCTCTAAATTTAGAGTTAAAAATGGAGATTGCTCTTTTAGGTGGAAATAGAATTGGGTTGAAGATTGTTTTATTTCAAAATAGAGTTTGGAGGTGGAAATGGTCGTGCATTGGAGATGTCCTAATTGGATTAGAAATATCTCTTTCACATAAAACATAGTTTGTTTAGGAGATCCGCAAGTTAGCAGGTTTAAGAGTGGTTTCTATCAATTTAAAATTAAGTTAGAGATTGAAAGACGTCTAAACACCAGATTAATATCATTTCTTCTTCAATGCCGCGTCACTAATTAGGCAGTCCATAGAACTTCCTTGACTGTTTGCCTCGGTTAATGTTATGGACTCAGTCTATGTAGTAGACAATGCCACAATTAGTTGCAAACCTGACTTCGAGCTGATGGTGTTACCTTCCATAGTGAACACATAATTACTTACTGATCTTTTCTATCAAGATTTGTTGTAAACTTTGAGTCACTTATGTTTCAGGTTTTAAACCTTCTCATTACTGCTAGTGCACAATTATGTGTAGTAGTAAAGATTATGATCAAATTTCACAGAGACCAATGTCACACTAAGAATTTTGATGCAACAAGTAGAGGTAGGATGAAAAAAAGGGATTGTTTGTAGTAACAATTACCGAAAGTATATAGCAATAAAATAAAACGTTGTAAGGGAATGGAAAAAGCCGTTGGACACAGAGAATGTCGCATGTATGAATGATCGATTAAGCTATCTAATTAACTAACCATTCTCGAACTCGAAACACTAAGGTAAAACTAGCCTACTTCCGTTGTAGCGACTGCAGACCGCTCTACGATCGGACTAGCCGAGAGCTTCCCAAGGTCGACCACGTATGAGATGCCCGAGGTTTGGTCTGAACAGTACTTGGAGTCACCCGTTCTATGACCAGATCACACACCGGACAGTACTGAGGTCACTCCTCCGTTCCACGACCAGACCAAATCCTCAAACATCTACCCATTCGGCCAATAGACTTAGGCTTCTCAACCCTTATCAATGACCGCCCGTTGCATCGGTCCGGACAAGATCTTTCATCAGATTTTACTTGAAGTTTTTAAGATAAAACCGAGTCATAACTTTTATAAATCTTACGTAGAACGTTACCAAAACATATACGATTGGATCCTTGTAAAATTTTATAACTTTCCTGTACCGTTCTAGATCAAACACGGGTCATTACACCCGTAGTACTAACTATCTAACCATGAATCTCCAGAACACTAGACTTCCGAATGAGCCCTAGATATTCATACCAGTAGTCTAACTAAGTTTGATATGTTCATTTAGACGACTTAACTTCAACTCTCGTTGGCTAAAAATGCTAAACTCATCAATTGTTGATTCCAATAACCTAACTATCGCTTTCGACATATAGATTTTACCTAGAGTTCATATGATAGATTCGTCAACCTAACATAAGCATAGAGAACACGAAAGATAAAGAACCATAATGATAAATCCTTAATCTACACTGAAACGTAATTAATCATTGAATCCCTTTGATCAAACCTTAAACCCAACAGGTAGATTACTCAGACATACATGCAGACATTATAAGAAAATTCAAAGCTTGCATAAATATCAAAATAATTATAAAGAGGTTCGGAAAATACTTCTAGAAGAGTAAGAGATTTATTCTCCCAAAGTTACAAAATAATAAGCAAAAACTATAACTAAAACAAGGTTGGAACTGCTCGGAGGTCGAGCAGCCCTATTTATATGAAAAGAAAGCCAAAACCTAATGAAAATAGAAAAAGGAAAAAATGGATCGGTCGCTCCCAATGAAGATCGGTCGATCCCCACTTCCAGAAAACATTTTCTGCATTTGCTTTATTTGCTCACCAGATTGACCTGTCTTCAGTAAAACAAGCATAACTATATAACCATTTATGAGAATCATCTAAGATTGGTTCCAAATGAAAGCTAACTCAAAAGGCTACCTTGTTCTAAATATAATCGAAATCCGACATAGGAAAGACTTCCAACGAATGTCAAAATTTTGGAGCTTATGCATGACTGTACATCTTCCAATCCGCGTTTCCATCACAAAACACTATTTTCTCTCTAAAGATACCTATAACCTGTAAGACTCCATAAAAGACTAAAAGACTCTAAGGAAATAGTTTGACTTAATAAAAGACTCAATAAGTTAGTGGAATTAAGGGTTAAAACCGATAAAACCATGACATATCAATTTTTTCCAGACTTGAATATTTGCTTGCCCTCAAGCAAGAACAAACAAATGAATTCAAATAGAACAACGGTTTGAAAACGAGAACATACACACTTCTTTTGATTCTACCGCGCTAAACTTCCAATCCTTAAGAACTTTAAACATATCAAACAACTAGTTAGTACAACATGTACTTTACCATAAGCATAGAAATCATTACCGTACTCTTTCTCCCGAGATCCTACGGAATATCTAAAATCTCCATTGTTCACCCTTTACCATTCATTGATTATCTCTAAGTGCAATAAGAATATCAATCGCAACAAAGGCTTGTAATGGAAGGCTAGTTTGAGGTGGCTAAAGTGTTTAGGTTCTGCTGATAATAACGTGTGCACATAATTGTGCAAAATCATAGTGAGACGAAAACCAAATATTGGTACACAACCTCACGAACATCGGAATCTCTGTCAAGCTCTATAAATATTCTAATTGAGTTGTATTGATGCCTAATATACACGTTAAGACCCTGTAAAGACTTATTCCGGTTTCTTCTTTGTCTTATTTTCCTTCTTGATCTTATTCTCTCTCTTTTGTTTTTGTTTAAAAGATCGATCGATCTTGCCATGGATGGATCGATCTTTGCACATTTTTTCGAAAAAGGAAGCTGGAACCAGTTCTAGCAATACATTTATGCACCAAAGATAACTCAAACACATATTCACTAAGTAAAAGAGAGCTATAATGTTACAAGAGATCCTTAGAGATAACGTTGTGTCGGATCGTATACTCCGTAGTTTTTACATATGATTTCACATGATGATGTAACAAAGACTTGTGGTCTGAATGAATGGATATGGTAAAGGTGTTGTACCAAGGAAAGATGAGCTTGACTATTCTGAGTTCTAAAAAGGGTGGTAGAAAGCGGATTGAACTATGAATGTTTTGATCCAATATTTGACATCAAGCCCCTAAGTGAGAAGTTAAGTTATTGTTAAAAGTTCTGTAAGATAGAGCTAATGGTAGATCATCCAGATTTCTAAAAGATAGGGAATTCTCGGTTAAGTCGATCCACTGATGGTATTTCCAATTTTGTAAAAAGTTAGTTAGCACTAAAAATGGAATCCAAGAATAACATAAATATTCCCATATTCAGATGTCGAAAACAATAGCGAGATGCAAAAAAAAATATTGAATCTGCGAGAAGAAGTTTTAAGAAACTAGAGAGAAGAAGACAAGAAATATTTGGGATTTTGGTTGATTTAATTACACATTTAATATTTAAAATTTAAATAAGAATAAGGTCAAAATAATATTTTTGCAGAGTAGAAATTCCCTAATTCCGTAAGCGTTACAAAAAAGTTACCTAATTCCGTAAGCATTACAAGAAAGTTCCCTAATTCCATAAGCGTTACAAGAAAGTTCCCTTTCTCGTGTAACCTTTCCGGTAAGCGTTACACGGAAGTAACATTTCTTGGGAGATCCTTCTAAATACAATGATTTATTCATAATTAAATCTATTCACTTTTGTACATGTTAATTTCATACTCCATCTGTTCTATTTTAAAGATTTTTTTGCGCATATTAAAAATTAAAATTTATAATAGTAGTATCTCTGTTTCTAATAAATTGATGTTTTGAGCTTCTTTTTTCCTAAAATATTGATTTTATAGATTATATTTAATATATTTATATTTTAAAATTAGTTAATGAGTATATTTTGGGAAAATGGAAAAAAATAAGGAAGAGAAAAGTGGGAAAATGAAAAAAGTCAGAAAAAGTAAAGTAAAATTATTATATATATGGTATGAGGTCAAAAAAAGAAAAAAATCAATTAAAAAGGTTTTTCTTTAAATATGTGTGAAAATCATAAATATCAATCTATTAGAACCTCTCCAAGGGACATTTCAAATTTGAAGTGTCCAACACTTCATATTTAAAGTGTGTGTATGTTTGTCTCTAATGGTAACACTTCAAATCTAAATTTAAAACTATTTGTAATTTGCATTATAGTCCTCATATTGATCACAATTAATTAATCTCATAAAACTTTTATAAACAACTAAAAATATACATTAAAAGGAATCAAGAACGACAACCTTCGATTTCACCAAATTTGTATGGACAAATTTTTGATGACTTTGGAGATTCGGGATTAAATTTACTTAATTATTAGTATTGTTGTTGTATTTTAATTTGTGTAATGTTTATGTGTTTATGTAACTTTATTTTTTGTATTATTTTATTTTGTATTTCATTTTTTAATGTAATAATATTGTTATATAGTTTGTTATTTAATATCATGTAATATTGATTATATATTAACATTTTCTTATTTTAAAAAATTATTTAAATTTATAAAAGTATATATGAAATATTTATGAATTATAAAATTTTCTAGACTAAACTGACTAAAAAAAATAAGATTATGGATATGATATATAATTGTAGGGACTGAAATGAAAATAAGAAAATGAAACTTCAAATTTTAAGGCTTGAATAGTGATACTCTATATTTGGAGTGTCAGTATTCAACACTTCAAAATTTGAAGGTTTGGAGTTTGAGTTGGAGTATCAAAAACTTCATATTTGAAGGTATAAAATGCTCCCTTGGAAATGCTCTTAAAAATAGAAGGAGTAACATTTAGTGTTTTAATTTAAATCAATTTAAATAATCATACTAAAATACTAGATAATATAATTATCATAAAGTATTAAATAAAGTTTTGCATAAAAACTTGCAAAACAAAATAAAAAGTTTTAAAACATCTTATAAAATTAGACAGGGATAATATTTGGTCCTCACATTTCTCTCTCTTTTGGTATCTGCATTTCTCTTTCTTATTTCTTAATTTTTTATTTATTTTATCTCTCTAAGAAGTAAAAGTATTTTTTTCATTAAATTTTCGTACTTTTTAAAAACTCAAAATTACATCATCTCCAAATTAAAACTAAATAACTTCCCTTGTAACAAATTAACTCTTAATTGAAAAAGGGAAAATAAAATACTTTCTAGTTGCCCGTTCAAAATTGCCAAAACTTCATTATATATAAAAAAAATCTCGTAAGCGCATAAAGAAATCAAAATTATTTGTCAGAGACTCTTATAAACACACAAAATCCGTGCGATTGATTGTCCAGGAAGCCGAAAAGTTTCTACTCGACGATTATTCAATTGTGATGGGAGCAACGAGGAAACTTCAGAGCGAGATCGATCGTGTTATAAAGAAGGTTCACGAAGGCGCTGAGGTCTTCGAAAGCATCTGGAACAAGGTCGATTCCTTCTTCCTCTCGACCACTTAATAGAACTTCGCAAGTTTCAAAATGTTCGGTTCTTGCTCTGTTTCAAAATGTTTCATATTGAATTTATCTTTGTTCTGTGTTTAGGTTTATGACACAGATAATGCAAACCAAAAGGACAAGTTTGAGGCGGATTTGAAGAAAGAGATCAAGAAATTGCAGAGGTATAGGGATCAGATCAAAACTTGGATTCAGTCCACAGAGATCAAGGATAAAAAGGTCTGCCTCCAAAAGTTTTCCTGAATCTTGTATTTTAGATTTTGGTAGTGTATTTGAGATTTTTGTTTAAACATTTTCTTTATTACTTTTGATGACACTAGTTACCAACAGAAGCTTGTGTTCATGGTATCTAATAGCATTGCAACCAAAATTATGTTTTGTAGCCTTGTCATCCTCTATACCTTACAACCTCTACGGTTTCTTGTCTTCTGCTCAGCAGTTATGTTTGCCATCTTGATGATATCTACTTGCCAAATTGGGCTGAAGCAGAATTGATTTTAATTTCTGCAGGTCAGTGCCTCTTATGAGCAGCAATTGATAGATACTCGCAAACTAATCCAGCGTGAAATGGAGAGGTTTAAAATATGTGAGAAAGAAACAAAGACAAAAGCCTTCTCCAAAGAAGGTTTGGGTCAGCAGCCTAAAACTGTAAGCACTATATGTTATTTGCTTCCTATATTTCTTAGTACATAACCCGATTTACCTACATTCAAGATGGGCTCTTATTTTGTAGTCTTCGAACCTTGTGGTTACCATTCTAAACTGGAGTATGGAATTATGTGCTAATATTCATGGATCATGCAAGTCTTTAGTGTGTATATGGTCAGACGTTCTTAACATTATAGTGATTGGGAATCACCTATTGTTCTCTTGTTCCTACATGTAGATAAAATTTCAACTCTCTAATCGTCCTGGGAATGAAAAGGATATAACTTAATACTCTTCTTTGTATGAAGCTAAGTTAGTCACCAATATCTTTTCACATTTTACTAGTTTTTTCTCCTTATCCTCTTTCAAAGTATTCAATCTTGGCTGATAGATGCAGCATATATGAGCTTAACTCGCTTTTTATATGTTCTTTCATTGGATCTTTGTCTGTTTGTTCATGGTACTTTTTAGTGCTAGAAATTCTAGAATATATCTGATAGCTTTAGTTCCATGCCAGAGAATTCTTCCATTCGAGCTACTCATCACCTTGTCAAGTCTTCCTTGGACAGGATCCGAAGGAAAAAGCAAAATCAGTGACAAGAGATTGGTTGAACAATGTGGTAAGAATACAAGACTTTTCATCAATGTCAATGGACTCATTCTTTTTATTTGAGTAAGCAAAGACCTACATAACCCTTTTTTATTTCACGGATTCCATGTTTGTGACCTCCATCTCATCTTTGATGGTTTAGTTCACTTCAATTTCCTCAATTCTAGTGGTTTGCTTACAATACTGTTTAAATCAAGTTAGTTATGGATATTTTTCACCTCCAGTAGTTCCAAATTTGGTAGATATGTATTGCTCCGATGTATACCATGTTTCGCCAGGATCAGTTATATGCAGTTATTTGTGTCCAATATAAAAATAAATGTATTCTATAGGTTGGAGAGCTGGAAACACAGATTGATAGTTTTGAAGCTGAGCTTGAAGGTCTGTCTGTTAAGAAAGGGAAGGCTAGGCCTCCCAGACTGGTAGGCAGAGAAGGGAAACTGAAATACCAAAATTTTCTCTTCTTTCTTAATTTTTTCTCTGTCTGAGTTTAAATTTCTTCTATTCCATTAGATACATTTGGAGACATCTATAACAAGACACAGGGCTCATATAATGAAGCTAGAGTTGATCCTGAGACTGCTAGACAATGATGAGTTGAGTCCAGACCAAGTAAATGATAACAAAGACTTTTTGGATGACTATGTTGAGCGTAATCAGGTTTTTATCTTTCTATTATGAATCCAGTTTTATTGTTTGTATACAAATGTTAGATCTTGTACAATATTTTTTCAGAAGTAAGAGTCTCTTTCATGATTCCACATTATTCACAGAACTCATGTTTTCTTGGGTTTACAGGATGATTTTGATGAGTTTAGTGACGTCGATGAACTGTACAGCTCATTGCCATTAGACAAGGTAGAGTCTCGTGAAGATTTAGTGACCACTGCTCCTCTTATCAAGGTAAACAATTGTTTTTTTTTCCTTTGCATTCAAAGAAATGTCTTTCCTTTGCCCTGTAGCATCAATACATTTGTCTTCCTCTTCTTATAGAGAATTTTCCAATGACTCTAACGTCTCATTCTTTTCTCCACAAAGAAAGCTATCAATCACCATTAAATGCAAAGAAAGTTAGAGGATAAATATCACATAAAAGGAAACACTAATAATTTCTTATTCAAAAACCTTTCACAAAAAGGAAAAATTAAATATATTTGTTTAGAATATAGAATCAGAAAAACATATTTGTCTCCTTTCATCCTTTGTATCGAAGTTCTTTTTTTCTCCCTTTCCCAGTTTTCTGAGCAGTTCTTGTATTTAACAGGGCACGCCAATTAGCTTGAAGAATTCTTCTGCAGGTTCAGCATCGATAATGCCTGTACGTCTTTTGTTTTGTTATCTCCTACTATCAACTAAAATTTCACTATTTTAACATTAAAGGGGTAGAGACTTGTTTTTACTTTGTTTAACTATATCCTAGCAAACAGCATAGACCCAATATTTTTTTAAAGAGAAACAGGAACTTGCTCTAGATTTTAGATTTTCTATGCATAACTTCTTCACACTCAGTAATGTTTTCTTGTTTCATTGTTTCAGTAGGTTGTATTCAAATATTTTTCTTGGAATATGAAGTATCTAGATTGTCTCTGTTGATTGTTATTTTGACTTCTATAAAACCATTCTTCTTCAGAGTTATGAACCAATGGAGCCTAATCTGGTGGCATCGGTAATGCCATTTTTTATCCTCGTAATATGTCTTGACGTTTGAGCCCATTTGTGACGTTTCAGATCACTGTTACCCCTCTTCGTCAAATTACAACCGAAGAAGAGACAGAAGATAACGCTTCACTAATTAGTACTCCGGATGCAGTACAGAATGTTCCTCTATTAAAAAGTAATACAGATGTTCATTCAGCAGCCAAGAGCCCGGCACCTCAAAATTTGCCTGTTGCAACAAAATTGGTGGAGAATGATTTCAGTTCTTCAACCATACCGCCTTCGCTTACCAAAGAAGATGATACAGAAACCTTACCTGGTATGAGATTGTCTCCCTCACTAGGAGATACTGATGTGGTAAGAGGCGGAAGAAGTAATATATCAATCCAAATTCCTCCTGGGATTCTTCTTTCTCATACTGGTGGTGGTGGTCCAAGTAGTGGAACTCAGGGTAGAGTTCTATCACCATATGATAACGCAAAAAGAAGCACTCTTGAAGTCGAAGGTAGAATCGGAAATACCTCTGGGCAGCCACCTTTGTCAACATTGAGTAACAGAACGATCCTACAGCGGGCTGCGAAAACCAATGATGTAGCTAGTGAGATTGATCGCAATGCGAATGAGCCTGTCATTATAACCAGCAGAGCTTTTTCCCCTTCTACAGTATCTGGCATACAGTGGAGGCCTGGGAGTCCTTTCCAAAATCAAAACGAAACTGTATGTAGTCTCTGCAACATTTTCATCTAGCTATGCAAGTTTGTTCCTTATCAAAATTTGTTCCTCCTGTGGTAATCTTTGATTCCTTATCCTTGGGATGCATACTTCGTTTTGAATGACCTGGATCTTTTTTAGAATAGTTGTGGAGTTAATTTATTTTTGTTTGTTACATCTATTCCTATCTCAGGGCCCGTTTTATGGGCGAACCAAAATAGTACCTGATCAAAAAGAGATATTCCTGCACCGGTTACAGCAAGTTCAACAGCAGGGTCATAGTAATCTCTTAGGCATGACTTCCCTTGCTGGAAACAGTAAGAATTTGTCTACGCAACAGCAAAATTCCCTCTCACAGCAGGTTCTCTCTTTTTCTGTGACTCTTATTGTGTTTATGCTTTTAGGGTCTTTTTACGCATAATTCCATTGTTCCAATTATATAACCCATTTTCTTTTATCATCTTTACTTTCCAGGTGTCTTCGCCTACAATTTCTGGGGCTCCTGGGTCTGGATATCACATACCTGGCCTACAACTGATGTCAGGTAATTCCAAATATGCTCTTTCGCTTTGTAGCGGCAGTTCATGCACAGTCAGGGTTTATGGAAATGCACTGAAACCTTATACGCAGCCAATGCACAAGCAATCTAGAAAATTTATGTGCTCATAAACACATGATATTACTAGTAGCGCAATGGTGATGATGCAAGTATTTCTTTGAAACATGATTTTCATAAGCCTTGAAGAGAATTAGTTTGAGCTTTTACAAGTTGATACCTACCTTTGGATTATGTGCTTACTGTTAGGATAAGACAAGGAATAGAAATATGCAAAGAAAGTAAAAGATAGAAATAGAGGAGTACTTTGGTTGCCCTGTGGAAGAGTCTTAGGTTTGTTGTTTGTTCTTCATTCTATACTTTGATTTTGCTCTTTTCTGATTTATGACTGCTGATTTGAAGATCATTTAGTTTTGTACCTCATTATGAATAATAAAAAACATGAGAATTGTCTGAGGTCCCAAAATTGATTTATACATGCTGAGTGTATGACTTGGACAAATTACTTTTTTATTGTATATACAATTGAAAAACGTTTTGACACTTTTGATGCAGATGTATACCAATTAAATAACAAGGAGCAGCAACTGAACTTACAACATGACTTGATTCCAGTATCGGTTTCAAAGAACATTACAGATGATCTTAAAGTTCAACCTATTTCTCCTGTATGAAATCTCTTTACCTATAGTCCCTTATTCTATTTATTTCTCCTTTCTTGTTTCTATTTAGTTCACTTTTTGTATATTTTATTAATTCTGTCTTTCAAGTCTTGGTTTACCCATACTAAGTCTTACGATTTCGTCAAGGTGTCTATATCAGAGCCAGCTAGAGCTGATTTCTCGCAAGGAGAAGCTGTATCAAATCAAATATCAAGTACTCTGGGTGCCATTGGTCGCCCAAGTAGTGCTGATCTTTGGACCATTGGTGATGCCACTAGGGAAACTCCACGTTCTGGTGAAGTCCATGACCTAAGATCAACATATCAGATGCTCGAGGCTGCTTTAAAACAACTTCCGCTACCAAAAGACTCTGAACGTCCAAAAAAGTATTATCTGGTATGACACTCGATTATGTCTTTGTAGTATTAATTATATCTGGCAGTATAGTTATACTTATCTATGAAAATTTTCACTTTCATGAAGGATTTATAAGCTCGGTGACCCAAAATAAGCCTAATTTTCTTAAGGATTTGTAACCTGTTGGTTGCGTTCACTAGATTCAGAGAGCCTGCTAAAGAGGAATATATTATCTTTGGTTCAAACTGATTTACCTAACTAGTATTCTTTCTTGCAGAGACAACCCGTAACAACCCCTTCAAGTTATCCTCAAATCCAGGCACCGGTCATTAACAACCCAATGTTTTGGGAAAGACTGAATAACGACACCTTGTTCTTTGCGTTTTACTATCAACAGGTACTTAAATGTTGATAAGGTTTGCTAGGTTTTGAGCTATCTAGATATTCCGTAAATATATGTGTTCCTGATGATACAGTATACAAACAGATTCAAACATTGACGTTTTTGTGGAATTATAGTCTGATCAAGGTATGATTAAATTGTAGAATTCGTACCAGCAACTTTTAGCGGCACGGGAGATGAAGAAGCAAGCTTGGAGATATCACAAGAAACTAAATACCTGGTTTCAACGTCGTGAAGAACCAAAGATTGCAACAGATGAATATGAACAAGGAGCATACATATATTTTGACTACAACATCGATGAAGACGGCGAACATGGATGGTAAAATAAGACATATATAGTCTCCAATACTTGTTGTTTCCATATAAGTTTTCTAACACGAAAATACTGCATCTGCTACACACAGGTGCTCGATGATCAAACAAGACTTCGCTTTTGAGTACCAATATCTGGAGGACGAATTGGGTAATTAAGAACCCCCTCTGCTTTTAAACGAAACATCTGAATTTCGTAATTAAGAACAAAAATAGGTCATATACAAAATAGAATGTGTAATTACTGTTGGAAAACCATCTCTCAATGTACATTTTCTGATCATCCTAAATAAGCTTTTCTTTATTCATTTTTTTGGTAAAAGTTTCCTGAGCTTTTCTTCCTTCATCTCCAGAAAAAGTTGGAAAATCCAAATTTTGGAGATTTATTATTAACGTACCATTTAGGACAATTTTTCCCTTGTATTCCTAGTTTGATTAATTTAAAAAAAAATAAAGACAAAATAGTGATGAATAGAGAAGTGGAACGTGTAATAAAGAAGAAGACAAGGCAAGACAACGAAGGGCAAACGAAACGACGAGCTATATAAAAATTATTAGTGGCCAAGTTTTCTCCAATATATGTTTGAGTGAGATCTCAAGTCTCAAGACCTAAAGCTTGAGATAACTTAGCACCTGCTTAGCCCTAGGCTTTTTTCTCATCAATGGCTAATTCAATGTTCTCCTCTTCGGTGAAGCCACACTTCTTCAAATCCATTCTTCCAGGCTTCATCTCCCACCTTGTAATTAATCTCTCCCTATCTGTCACTCTTTGCATCATTGCATGCTGTTAGATCTATAGCATTACGTTTTTTTTACTCTGTTCTTTGTTGTTTGAAGTCGATTCCTGAAGCTTTTTACTCAAACTACTTAGAGGGAAGAGAAGAGGGAAACGTCGTAGAGCTGAGATCAGATGTGTCGGAGATGACCTGGAAAATTAAGATTGACGGACAGAGAATGACCAAAGGATGGGAAAAATTCGCTGTGGCTCACAATCTCAAGGTTGGCGACATTCTTGTTTTCAGACACGAAGGGAATCTCTTGTTTCATGTCACACCCTTCGGATTGAGCTGTTGTGAGATAGTTTACTCCCATGATGAAGACAAGAATAATTTTAAAGACAAGACGAGTAAGTTGAGCTCATTACCATATTTTTGAGTTAAGATGAAGCAATTAGTCGTTTACTTGTGGTCTGTTTCTGATTCAGGAAAGCTTATGAGAAATAGATTAGTGAAGAAAGATCCCAAAAAAGTGTCTTCTTCATCAGACGACACTAATTTTGTTGTCCCTGTCACAGGAGCTTCAAACCAACGAGCTGATTCATTTGTAATAACTTCTTCACTTTATAACCGAATTTGTAGTATTAATTAATAATACTCATGAGTGTTATTAACTTGGGATCATTTTATTGCAGCATCTTCCGAAAAGTTTTACAACCTCAAGTGGTCTGAGTAAACTATGCAATGAGATTATTTTTATGGATGAAAAAGGAAGATAATCGACACTACAGCTGAGGTACGATAAATCAGATAATCGGTTTCGTGTCAGACGAGGCTGGAGAGCTTTCTGCTGCAGGAATGGGCATAAAACTGGTTGTTTCTTGAGGCTTATAATTGTCCGAAATGGGAAAACACCGGTGCCTCGGGTTTTTCCTTCGGAGAGGAATAAAGACAGCATTGGTAAGTTCAGCTGTCTCTTGTTTATTATATTTGTATTAGAAATGCAATGTTTATGGGTGAACGTTTTCGATCCAGGAAAGAATTCAAAGATGAATATTCGAGAAATAGAACATGAGTCCGCGAAAGAAGAGAAGAATATGGGATCATTGTCAGATAATCCTAGCTTTGTGGTATTTGTCACGGTTTCTAATCTAGGAGAAGATAGATTGGTTAGCACTTGACTTTATTCATAATTAATTCTTCTACAATGGCTTTTGCATTCCAATGATATTTGGTTTTGCAGTTTCTTCCAAAAAGGTTTTCAACGTCAAAAATGCTAGATGAGAGGTTTCACGAGATAAGTTTGATGAACGAACAGGGAAGATCATGGACGTTAAGTTTGAAATACAGAAAATCATCTGGCAATTTTTATGTCGCACACGGCTGGAAAAGTTTCTTCGAGGCAAATGGTCTTAAAGTTGGATGTTCCTTCGTATTCAAGTTGGTCCGAAACAGAACAACCCTTGTGCTGCTCATGACCTCTGAAGATTCTACAAGAACAGCTCATAGTAATGAAACACTCGTGAGAGGAGGTGTAAAGACGGAGTGCAGGGATTGCGAATTTACTGCATACGGACAAGAAGTTATATTAAATTGTTCAAGCACATGAATCCATGACTCAGATTCCGTCTCAATTCTTTGAATCATCCTGTTTTATATCTTAAAATATCTTCATCCAATTAGTCAACTACTTTGAAATAGTTAGAGATGGAAAAAATGGGATTGTTGAATCCACACAAATTGAACTACTCTTTCTGTTTCACTTTATATATAGTTTAAGAGTTTAAAATTTGATTCATTATAAGGTTCTTTTGTATTTTCAATGCATTATTTTGACAAAAGTTTTAGTGATACCCCTATTATTTTAATATAATGACCAATAAGGAAAATATATAGTATATTAATAAGGGATAAAAGAGATAAATTTATTTCTTCTTAAATAGTGTGCAAAAACCTTAAACTACATGTAAAATGAAACAATAGAAGGGATCGTAGGCATCGTATGGATTTATGTTCCAGAAAAATGAAGACAAAATTTTATACGTGCTTGAATATACAGTTGAACCCATGACCCATCTCATTTACTTCTCAACTGCAAAATTGCTGCCATGGTTTTTAAAATTTTAAATGATGATATAATCCAAAACCTTTATATTCCAGTTGGCAAACGTGAATACTTTGTTTTTTAATTAAGAAACCTACTCCCTCTATTTTTTAAAAAGCGTTATTTTAATATTTTTCACACAAATTAAGAAAATAATGTAATTTTTTTTTACATTTTTAATACACTATTAATGTTTCTCTATCTAATTAATAAGGATAAACAATAGAGATAAAAAATGAGAATAAAATTAGAAATTCTCATTGTAAATAGAGAACAACACTCTTTGTAAAAAAAATTTAAATCTTAAAACGTTTCTCTTTAAAAAACGGAGAGAGTATCTTTTATGTTTCTGTTTTTATATTGACGTTTAGTTAACTTTCATATCGAAACTTAGTCAAAATAAACAAAATTAATATTATATAGAATAAATTTTCTGATAATAAAGGCCGAACCTATCGATCTCGTAGACTTGGCTCCACCTTTCCCTTTTTTTTGTTTTTTTGTTTTCCTAATTTATAGCAACATATATTTTATATTTATCGTGTGTTGAGTATATTTATTACGGATGTTGTTGACAGACAAAAAATTATAGTATACAAGACAGTAAGACAAGGTATAAGCTTTTGCAACAAAGAGAGACGATTTGTTTATCATTTTTTGAGTCATGAAATTTGGTGTTTTGGTTATGGTGTCTTTTCTTTTCACACTCCTCATTCTAAGCCATTTTAGAGGTGATTTTAGAGTTTTATTTTTGTTATTAATTGTTTATCTAAATATTTTTACAGCTTAACAATATTTTGTGGTTGATGTAACAACAGAGGTGGAGTCTATGAAACAACAAATGTGCGAAGTTAAGAAAGTTTTTCCTGCAAAGTGTGGAAAAACTGGAGTATATACATGCTATAAAGACATGAAAAATAGGAATATGACGCCAAAAAATAGTTCCATAGGACGTTACAGATGTTCTGATGTTGTAAATAAACTTCTAGGTGCACCTCCAGAGCGTACATGTAAATATTTCTACGATTGTTGATTTTTACTCTATCTTTTCATAACTATAATCCTTAAAGCTTTACCAATAAATAAGAGAGAATATGTGAGTTTTGCGTCAATGGTATTCTTAGTTTAATGTTTTCCCAAGTTATATTATTTTTGATTCTAAATTAAATACAATTAACAGTTAACTATCTGATTTTTACGCGCGGAACAGAGAGACTTGTGGATATAAATTGTAGAAAATATACATAAATCTACTTAATAACATAATTTTTTAATCAAACTAATAACAAAACATTGATAAAATTTTTAAAATGGATAAAACATCTAAAGTAGATATAGAACATGATAAAACTAAGAAATATTTTGGAACACTCTGGCCTTGGTAAGAACAAACCAACATTAGATAATGTATGACGTTGGCTCTAGCTTATGGTCATGGTGAAAGCAACTATAACAACTGGAATTTGTCTACGTTTCATTCGGAATGGAAATTTTCCTTTTGAGGGGCGTATTTATCTCTATTTCTCTATCATTAGGCTCATTGACCTTCTCATCACAAATATCAAGAATCCATCTAAAACAAGTCTCATGTTCACACAAACTTTCACTATCACCACCTGCTCGGAGCCGTATGTTTTTAGCAAGTTTTAAACCTCACAGAATTTTCAGAGACGTGATAAATTTAAAGTACACGAAACAATTTGATCCTTGCCAGCACCACTAATTATAGCACTCAATCATAGTTACATATGGTTGACTCGAGAAGTATCCTAATAGAAAAAGTAGTCAATCATCATCCACCATAACGTTCCATCAATTAAACCCAAAACATCATGTATTCTCTTAATCTTCAAGTTTTCTTTTTTCTTCCCCTTTTTCCTTTTTCTCATTATTCTTAATCGTCTTTGATGTCTTTACATAAATTTTGCAGACTACATATATTTATAATTTTATTACATTTTGAATAATCGAAAACTTTAAATTTTCATAATTTATTAATTCGAGATGAAAAGTCTTTTATCTCCTTATTTAGCGATAAATCTTTTCTCACATTCATATCTTCTTCATCTTTTCAAGCTACACTACTAAGTTAAATAAATCATCTCTTTTACTTGTCTGGCAAGGTACCAAGGATCTCCAAGAATTTACCAAAGCTTCATCAATTTTACCGAATCACTCTCGAAAATTACTGAAGCTCATCCGCCATTTACCGAAGTTTCATCGAGCTGTACCGAGTCACTTTCGAGAATTACCGAGGCTCATCCGATATTTACCGAAGCTTCATCGAGCTTTACCAAGTCACTTTCGAGAATTACCGAGGCTCATCCAACATTTATCGAAGCTTCATTGAGTCGTACCGAGTCACCTTTGAGAGTTATCGAGGCTTTGTCAAAGAGTTACCGAGGGAACTTAGAGTTTTACCGAGGATTTGCGTACTTTCACTGAAGCGGCATCGAGGATTTACGAGCATTACCTAGGCTTTATCAAGACTGTCTCGAGGTGTGTCAAGGTTTACCGAGGTTCATCAAAGTTCACCGAGAGCTACCTCCACCGTTCCATACCAACTCACGGCCATACATCTCTAAGTAATGGCCGACCCACCTGGACCCCCGGACATCGGAAATGTCCTAGCCACCATCCAACAACAACTTCAACAATTGGCCGCTAGTAATCAACAACTAGCAGCTAGCAACCAACAACTAGGAGATAGGCTAGCCTGGATCAAGACTCCACCTTGACAACCTAACCCTCTTGTTCTACCACCGTTCAATGATCCAGACTGAGAGGATATGTTCGATTGATTACTAGAGCCTCTACCCCCTAGATGGATGGGGCCAAGGAGAAGAGTTGGGGCGAATGAAGAGCATGGAGATCAAGCCCTCAGACCCCATGTCCCAAGCCTCAAGCTCACTGCTCCTACCTTTGCCGAAAAAGTTAATCCGAAAGCTTATCTTGATTAGGAGAGAAAAATGGACCATATCTTTGCATGCTATGAGTTTGATGAGCCCCGTAAGATAGCATATGCCGCACCACAACTCACAGATCATGCTCTTACATGGTGAGATCGAGATATGTCCAAGAGAAGAAGAAACAAGGTAGGATTGATCCATTCTTGGGAAGCAATGAAGGGTATCATGAGAAGTTAGTATATACCTCCATTATACCACCGAGAACTCCAAAAGAAGTTTAGAAGACTCACCCAAGGAAGCAAGTCTATTGAGAAGTACTATGAGGAATTTGAGCATTTGAGGAATAGGCTACAACTGGATGAAACCAAGGAGACACTCATGGCACAATTCTTAGATGATATACAAGATAGAATTGTGAGGAAAGTAGAAAGGCAAACCTATGGAGGTTTTAAAGAGCTTTACATCTTGCCATTCAAGTGGAGCACCAAGTAAAGAGGAAAACTACTAGTATAAACGGAAGCCGCCCCCAAGGAACCCCAAGTTGGTCTCCAAGCGCATCTCCCTCCAACATTACTCCAAGGGTTCAAGAGAAGAGCAAGCCGGCTATAGTGGAAACAAGGTTCAAGCCTAGGACACAAGAACCGGCCAAGGACACTTGGTATGATGCTAGGAAAGCACCAAACCTCACTAGGACCCGTGACATAGTGTGTTTCAAATGTCAAAACCATGAGCACTATGCTAGGGGTTGCCCAAACCAAAGGGTTATGATCATTACCCCCACAGGAGAGTATGAGTCCCAAGATGAAGCAGAGCCTCATGGAGAAGAAGGAAAAGCCTTGTTGAAAGAAGAAGTTGAGTATCCAGATGAGGGAGAATTACTAGTTATACGAAGGATCTTGAGCACTACCCAAACCCTGGATGACACGAACCAAAAGGAAAACATCTTTCATACAAGATCTATGGTAAGTGGGAAGGTATGTGGTTTGATTATTGATGGTAGGTCTTGCACTAATGTTGCAAGCTCCTACATGGTTGACAAGCTTAACCTTCAAACCACCAAACATCCCAAACCCTATAAACTTAAATGGCTAAATGATAAAACCGTGATCAAAGTGAATGAACAAGCCTTAGTAAACTTTAGCATTGGCCAATATAGGGATTAAGTCTTATGCGACGTGGTACCAATGTAAGCTAGCCATGTCTTCCTTGGACGCCCATGGCAGTTTGACAAGGATACTATGCACAATGGTCGAACCAACCTCTACTCGTTTACCCATGATCAAAAGAGAATCAACTTAGCACTCCTATCACCTACCCAAGTTAATGAAATGCAAGCAAAATTATCCAAGGATACCATTGTAAAATCTAATTTCCTTGTGAATACTAGTGTTGTTAAGAAATCTTTGGATGTTGATTGTGGTGTCTTGCTAATGATTTATAAAGAGGCTTTGAGTATAGGTACAATGGGAGATGAGTTACCAAGGAAGATCAAGCAACTTTTGAAGTGCTTTAAGGATGTGTTTCCGGAGGAGATCCCTAATAGGTTGCCACCCATTAGAGGCATAGAGCATCATATTGTTTTCGTTCTTGGAGTCCAACTCCCAAACCGACCGGCTTATAGGGTCAACCCCGAGGAAGCCAAGAAACTCGAGAGGCAAGTAGCGGACTTGATGAGCAAGGGCTACGTGAGGGAGAGTCTCAGTCCTTGTGCCATCCCAGTCTTGTTGGTGCCAAAGAAAGATGGAATGTGGTGCATGTGCATTGATTGCGGAGCCATCAACAATATTACCATCAAGTATCGTCACCCAATTCGGAGACTAGATGATATGCTCGATGAGTTGAGCAGTTCCACCATTTTCTCCAAGATAGACCTCAAGAGTGGGTACTACCAAGTGAGGATGAAGGAGGGTGATGAAGGAAAACCGCATTCAAAACCAAGCAAGGTTTGTACGAGTGGTTAGTAATGCCATTCAGTCTCTCTAATACTCTTTCCACTTTTATCCGCTTAATGAATCATGTTTTGAGATCTTTCATTAACAAGTTTGTTTTGGTTTACTTTGATGATATCCTTATTTATAGTAAATGCTTAGGTTATCATGTTAATCACCTTGAAAATGTTTTGAAAACGCTTGTGGAAGATGGATTATAGGCTAATCTTAAGAAATGTGTGTTTGGGGCTAATGAACTAGTTTTCTTAGGTTTTGTTGTGAGTTCACAAGGTCTTAAGGTTGACAACGAGAAGATCAAAGCCATATACTCTCCCTCTTGAAAAGGTGTTGTCCTGAAAACCATGGTACTCGACTTGTGATCCAAATGTGCATACGAAGGTTGTTCCTCAATTTCAGCACACATTGCTTTAGCTTCATCATTTGGTAGGAACTTGATAATTTGAAAGAGATTATTTTGCCTACTCATTTTTCTCCTTAAATCAAAGAAAACACATAATGGAAATTTGTTTTTCTTTAAATCAAAGAAAACATATAATAGAAAATTTTGTATGGATTTTTTTTAAAAGAAATAAAATAGAATATAAGAAGAAGAAAAAATACTTTCTTTTGGTGTTTTGTTTTTTTTTCTTTGATTGAAATAAAAAATAATAGAAAAGAAAAAATATAATAAAATACTTAGAGGATAGGAGCTTTTAGCTCTGATACCAAATGATATAGGAACCAAAAGCATGATGATATGAGATGGAGTCTAAGAAGCTGGCTGTACGGCACTCAATGATATATGAACCAAAAGAGTGATGATAGGAGATGGAGTCTAAGAAGCTGGCCATACGGCACTCTCTACATAAACAAATTTATGAGATGGATAACAAACAAGAGATGGATCGAAGTTCGCCACACAAAGTTGCGGAATGACTTTGTGATAAGAACACGAATCAATGCCTATGTGAATCGCAGACAAAGACAGAGATCCCACTTGCTTTCTAAGAGAATCACACACAATAGAAGAGACCATCAAACAAAGCCGAAGCTTCAAAGGTGAGAAAATTCTCGGTTTTTTCTTATTTCTTTCAAAATTCAAGGGTGATTTACAATGAATCAAGAGCTGAGCTTTTATAGGCTCGTGAATACCTAATCTAAGACAAGAAATAAGAGAAAAAATCAACATAAATACAAATACATCAGAATAAATTATAAATCAATACACTATTTGATTGATATGGCATTTAAAGCTTGATATTGGCCAAATTAGGAAAACGTGAGGCTCCTTGTATCTAGACAGCTTGGGCATGTAATGATTCATTCTTGGAAGTCTCTGGAACATGTATAAGAATTCCACATGTATAGGGATTTTTTTTCTTTGAAATTCTGAAATAAATGGAAACAAAACAATTTTGTTTTGATTTAAAATTTTATGAACGAAAAAATCAGAAAATAAAAGTTATAAATTTATTTTAGTTTTTTATATAAAAATTAAACAAAGCAAGAAAAACAGTTTTCTTTGGATTTTTGGATTTTCTTTGAAATAAAGTAGACACAAAATAACAAAGCTGATTAAAATAAAATTTTCTGTTTGTTTTTGATTTATGAATGAAAAATAACAAGAAATAATAAGAAACAAATTTTTATTTTGGTTTTCGATTTAATAAAAATTAAAACAACAAAAATTGAAATAAAATAGAAAAGATAAAAGTTGGATGAATACAATCTGGGTTTGATAGGAGCTTTTAGCTCTGATACCAAATGATATAAGATTGGAATCACTCCAACTTATGATCACCTAATGATCAAGAAGTTCCAAGCTTTTGATGCGGAAGGTGGATGAATTGAGATGGAGGTGATGGATAGTAGATTGACTCACTCAATCAATGGACAAACTAGAGTGTTTGAATCACACAAACAAACTGGTTTGCAGCTTCACAAGAGAAGTGTATCACACACTAAACTCTAAATGAAAAAGAACAAAAGAGCACTAAGGATTCCACCTTAAGAACTCTAATGAACAAAACACAAACACAAAAGACTCGACTTTTTTACTAAATAATACTTTTATTAAGATGATGAAAGGTGTTTACAAATGAAAGAAATTCGCGCTTAAATAAGCTCTAAGCTAACAGTAACAAAACTACAAAAGAAGAAACAATATATATCGAAATAAATGTGAAAATGGCTGTTGGAGATGAATCTGCTTAAGATGCTTCCAAGGACTAATGAAGACTTTTCTGGCTCGTCTAGGCTTGATAAGGGAAGTTTTTGATGCACCAAAACCCATGAATTAAATGTCCTAGCCGTTGATGATCAAAGGAGACATGTAGAAGCGGTCAAATATGGAAACTCGCATCTCCTTTGTATTGAGAAACCTTTTGATTGATTTGGCGTGCCTTGAACCTTTTGGGAGTCTCTATTTGGTCTGGAGGGTTTAAATCTTCGACATAGGTTGGTCCAAGTTGCTTGTTTTGCCAAATTTCATTATATGGCACCAAACTTCCCTGTTTTGGAAAAAGCTTGATATCTTCACGATCGGGTGGGTATTTCTTCAGATATTGATCTTGTTGGATCCAGGAGAGATCGAAGAATATGCTCCAAGTGGGTTTGGGTCGATAAAGTTGCTGTTCTGGGCTGTTGAACACGTTTTCTGGTCCATATGCAAAAACGGGTCTGAAACTGTTCTGCTGGATTAAAAACTTAATATCTCTTTCATGTAGGCTTCTATTGCGCTGATTCAACTTCGAGCAGCTTCCTTGTTGAGTTAAGTTTCGGGAATAAGTCAGTTTGTTGCTTAACTCCTCCTGGATCGTTTGGTAGGCTCCTTCGAAGGCACATATGTCATGGATGGGTTTTAGTCGGTTATCAAACACACTTTGATGGAGTTATGATTCAGTTCCTGGTCTGATGACCACATCATACCCTCTCTCTTCAAGAATTTTTGACCTCAAAACTTGAAGACCTGCAGATAGATAAGTCAAATCAGTATTTTGAAGCGTTTGTGGGTTTAGAAGCTTACCTTGGATTTTAACAAGTAATTGTGCATCCAATGGTTCTTCTTTGAGCAGCATAGTTTCTAAAACACTCTCTTCCTTCTTGGAAGCAGGTTTTAACAGCACTTGTGGTGGGTCATCTTGGTTCTGTTTTTGATCTGAAACTATGTTCCTCTTAAATTCTTGTTTTTGGTCTGATTCAATCTCCTTGATTCCTGCAATTGTTTCAACATTTTCTGCAAGAGAAAAGTGCATTAAAACATTCTTGGAACTATCAAAGACAGATGGATAAATTTCAGAATGGACCCTTTTGGTTTGTGGAGTTGAAACAATCTCTTGTTTCTTGTTGACATACAGATCAAGACTAGGAGTTTGATCCGTGACTAGGACTGGATCATCTTCTTGAACCACTCACTCCTTTGTCTTTCCTATACCTGCTTCAATTCCTTTTGACAAAGAAAAATGCATGACACTCGAATTTGGAGATATGAAATCCAGTTTATCACTTTAACGGTTTTCCTTAAGGCTGGCTGTTTCTGACTCTAAAGTTGTATTTATTAACACTTTTCTAGTCGGACATGTTGCAGCAAAGTGGCCTCTTTTGTGACATCTGTAACAAATTGTGTCAAGTAAATTGAAGATTTAGTGGACTTACCTAAGAGGTGTTTGCCTTGCAGTTCAAGCATAGATGTTGGATTTGGCTTTTGTTGAATGCCCTTTGCTTGAACTGTTTGCGAGCCTCTTCCTTCTTCTTCAAAAATTTTGAAGACACATTCTTTGGCTTAAGACTGCAAGCTTTCTTTGGCTTAGCTTTTGGAGTCGGCCTTGTTGCTAGAATAGATCTTCACATAACATTCACGGTTGGTTTCAGCATCCCTCACGAACTCATCATACATGAGCTTCTTCATCTCTTCCCACGAAAAGGCAGGTGCATCATAGTCAAGCTGTAGATACGCGTCTTGATCCCAATGTCTAAAGGCATCTTCGATAGGGTATCTTCAGCATAAGATGTTTTCTCTTCCTCGCGAATTTAGTTAGACTGAAACCAATCTTCTATGTTTCTCTCCCATCTTAAGTAGGCCTCTGGTCCTTGTTCATGACCTGAAAAGGAGATGTATTGCGGTTCGCCGCCTTCTTCATCATCTGTTGAATGATCCCATTGTCCAGTTGGATTGGTGGTGGTGGTATGCTCTCGTTTGGTCACCTTTTCTTCTTGCTCAAGTTCACTATTGTAGCAAGCTTTTGATTCAGCCTCATGGTTCCAAGACTCTTCACCAAATTGATCGACTTCTCCTAAACTGATTTGAGAGTCAGTTTCGTCACACCATGGCTTACCTTCTTGGTAAGGCTCCACAAACTGGTCTAGTTCTTCTCCATGATTGAATTCTCCATGTTTTTGTTCACCTTCGTGGTCTCCTTCATCTAGACTAATTTGAGATTCAGTCTCTTCACAACAGAAATCACCTTCAAGGTCTTCTTTTACTACGCCTTCAATTCATGCAATGCAGCTTCTTCTTCGTACCAACTATTGTTTCTTGTGTCGTCTAGGTCATAGTCTGGTGGTTCAGGTTCTTCTTCCTCACGCTCCAACTCATCTGTATAACTGATTTCAGAATCAGTTTCTTTGTAACATGATTGGTTGTTGTACTCTCCTTCTTCTCCCCATAAGTTATCCGGTTCTTCGCCCCAATTAACCTCTGAAGTGTTGAATTCACTTCTCTCATCTTCCTCATATTCCATTGCTTCTGTTATTATTTGTACCTTGCAAAACAATTGGGTTGTGTTCAGAATAGTATATAATCAAGCACACAGCAAAACAATGTTGGCAATGAGCTCAAAATAGGAAATAAACTTGTTTTCGGGATTTTTTTTTCTTTGAAATTCTAAAATAAATGGAAACAAAACAATTTTTTTTTGATTTAAAATTTTATGAACGAAAAATATCAGAAAATAAAAGTTATAAATTTATTTTAGTTTTTTATATAAAAATTAAACAAAGCAAGAAAAACAGTTTTCTTTGGATTTTTGGATTTTCTTTGAAATAAAGTAGACACAAAATAACAAAGCTGATTCAAATAAAATTTTCTGTTTGTTTTTGATTTATGAATGAAAATAACAAGAAATAATAAGAAACAAATTTTTATTTTGGTTTTCGATTTAATAAAAATTAAAACAACAAAAACTGAAATAAAATAGAAAAGATAAAAGTTGGATGAACACAACCTGGGTTTGATAGGAGCTTTTAGCTCTGATACCAAATGATATAAGATTGGAATCACTCCAACTTATGATCACCTAATGATCAAGAAGTTCCAAGCTTTTGATGCGGAAGGTGGATGAATTGAGATGGAGGTGATGGATAGTAGATTGACTCACTCAATCAATGGACAAACTAGAGTGTTTGAATCACACAAACAAACTGGTTTGCAGCTTCACAAGAGAAGTGTATCACACACTAAACTCTAAATGAACAAGAACAAAAGAGCACTAAGGATTCCAACTTAAGAACTCTAATGAACAAAAAACACAAACACAAAAGACTCGACTTTTTTTACTGAATAATACTTTGATTAAGATGATGAAAGGTGTTTACAAATAAAAGAAATTTGAGCTTAAATAAGCTCTAAGCTAACAGTAACAAAACTACAAAAGAAGACACAATATATATCGAAATAAATGTGAAAATGGCTGTTGGAGATGAATCTGCTTGAGATGCATCCAAGGACTAATGAAGACTTTTCTGGATCGTCTAGGCTTGATAAGGGAAGTTTATGATGCACCAAAACTCATGAATTAAATGTCATAGCCATTGATGATCAAAGGAGACATGTAGAAGCGGCCAAATATGGAAACTCGCATCTCCTTTGTATTGAGAAACCTTTTGATTGATTTGGCGTTGCTTGAACCTTTTGGGAGTCTCTATTTGGTCTGTGATAATAGTGTTTTTACTTAGGGACTACTTGTGTGGGCAAGGAAAATCTAGCAATAGGAACTTTTCCTACTGGATGTAAATCCCCTATCAGTTATGCAATTCTCAAGTAAAAACAATGCAACTTACTATGTGTGTGTATGCAGAAGGATTTATCAATTTCCTAGCATTGTCATTGTAATACTAAAGTGTCAATCCAAATGGGTGTGATGCTAGCAATCAAGATGTGATCAGATACAACTAAGTCAAGCCAGATAGAAAGGAAATGTTTATCTAACAACCTAAAAATGAAATGCAGTAAGATGGGTGCTTGACTTGGGTCCTAGACCAAGTCAATGCAGAAAAATGACAAAAAGGTTCACTCGACCACTCTGAACGAGTCAATGAGATCGAGTGGAGCCTGAAAACGACAAACAACTATGCACTCGGGTTCAAGACCGAGTTGAGAGACCGAGTCAAAAGAGATGAAAGGCAAAGTGTAATTAAACAATTAAACAGCTATAAAACAAGATTATAAAGCAATAGAAAGTCAATAGGGATCTAAGGATAAGGTAATCGATCAATAGCAGCTTATGATCATCACTGGTGTTCAACAAACGTCAACCACAAAGGCTATTCCCTGGACAACAAATATCTAAAACAGTTTAGTCCACTCTCATGGTAAGAAACCTCAAATCTCATCACTGACATACCAACTTTTGCTTGAGCCACCATGATGAGATAGGCACAAAGCACTTATTTGCTAAAGCCAAAAAGCACCCTAAACATCTAATCTCTTTGGCTAGGATGTGCTAATCTCTGGAAAAAGTTGATTCTGATGATTCCATCACATTCACATGTGGAAATCATCTCAGATCTTGTTCCAGTTGATCAGACAGCAACAAGCTTTAAGCACACTCACCCACAAGGGAAATTCAACAATCAAGTAATCTTAAACACCAGATCCGATCATCAGCAAGCTACTAACCTATCCCATCCTCAGAAACCCTAAATCACTACTCAAGAACACAAATCATCATCAAGAACATGAACCCAAAAAAATCAAACATTTCAGAATTCATTGAAAATAGTTTAGAAAGATAGATTAAGATGAGAATAGTAAGACTGCAAAGAATTAAAGCAAACTAAGTACTAGATTAAGAGAGATCTGAATTACAAAATGAAGCACACCAAGAACAAGGTTTGGAGGCAGCGAAAAACCCTAAAAATAAAAGACATGTCCCATGGATAATACCCAACAGTGGTATTTATAGTAAATACAGAAAACCCTAAAACAGAAAAAGACAAAAGAAGTAGCTGAGTCTTCGCGGGTGGTGCAGCTCGAGTTGGGAGGTCGAGTGTGTTGGACGTCGAGCACTTGGGTGGTGTCGAATTGAGACGGGTAGATGTTGTTGAGTGGTGACACGAGTGGTACGTCGAGTGAAATATTGAGTGGGTACGGCGAGTGCAGTATCGAGTGGGTACGTGGTGGAGCTGAGGTCGAGCATGGGCTCGAGCTGGGAGGTCGAGCATGGGCTCGAGCTGGGAGGTCGAACACGGGCTCGAGGTGGGAGGTCGAGCACGGGCTCGAGGTGGGAGGTCGAGCACGGGCTCGATGTGGGAGGTCGAGCACGGGCTCGAGTTGGGAGGTCGAGCATGGGCTCGAGTTGGGAGGTCGAGCACGGGCTCGAGTTAGGAGGTCGAGCACGGGCTCGAGGTGGTCAAGTGGTTTGTCGAGCTAGAAAACGTGGTGTCAGGGGTGGGATGTCGAGTAGGGACTCAGGTGGAATGCCTCGACGGCAGGGCTCGAGTGGGGACTCGAGCTGTGCTCGAGTGGTGTTGCGAGTACGGGCTCGAGTGGTGTGGCGAGTACGGGCTCGAGTGGCACTACAAGAAATCTACCGCAAAACCGACGGAATTTCCGACGGACAATAATTCTGTCGGAAAAAATCGAAGTCTTCCCGACGGATTCCCGAGATTTGAAAATTCTGGGAAATTCCGGCGGAAATCCATGCCGTTATATTCCGACGGATGTCTGACGGAATTTCTGACGGAAATCCATGCCGTTATATTCTGATGGATATCCATGCCGTTATATTACGACGGATTTCCGACGGCTTGTGGAAATATGTCGGATAATATGAATGTTAATGTAGCCGTTGAATTTATCGTTGTAAGCCGATGGATTTCCGAAGGTATCCGACGGAAACGAGTTTATATATATGTTTCTCCCTTCCTCCATCCCATTACACAACAAGCTTAATTTCATATCTCTCTCATTTCTTGTTTACTTAATACGAATTCTAAAAAAAAAGTGAAAAATATGTCTAGATATTTTCGATCATGGATGGACGAACCATTGATGGATCCGGAGACAAACAAGTTGAACAAGGAGTATGCATGAAGCATATACGAGTTCATGGAAGTGGCGGGAAAGCAACCGCGTGTTCAAAAATCAGGTAATTTAAAATGTCCATGTTCAATTTGTAGGGTTTCTCGTAATGTTGCGATAGAGATAGTTTGACATCATTTGTATAGTAATGGGTTTACGCCGGGTTACAAGATATGGTATTTACATGGAGAAACAAATGTTGAGTATGGTAGTACCAGTGAACCAACTGTCTCAAATTGTTTAGGAGGTAGCACAGAAGTAGATGTAGGTGTAGGGAGCGTGTAGATGGTGAATGATGCGTTTAGAGAGAATGTCGAGTTTAGCGGTGAAGAAAGTGATAGGTTCGAAGAACTAATGTAGAAGCAAGAAGATTTTTTGATATGTTAGATGCTGCAAAGCAGCTACTATATAAAGGGTGTAAAGAAGATCATTCGCCTTTATCATCTGCAAGTAGATTGATGACGATTAAGATGGATTACAATTTGGCAGAGGAGTGTGTTGATACTATAACAAATTGGGCGAAAGATTTATTACCAGAAGATAATCTTTTACCCGGATCATACTACGAGGTACAAAAACTTGTATCTGGTCTTGGTTTACCGTATAAGGTAATAGATGTGTGCATCGATAACTGTATGCTATATTGGAGAGAAGATGAAAACCGCAAAAGATGTCGATTTTGTCGTAATCCACGGTATCAGGAAAGTAGTGGCAGAATTCAAATTCCATATAAACGTATGTGGTATTTACCAATAACAGAGAGGTTGAAGAGGTTATACACTTCTCAGCGCACGGCAGAGCCAATGAGATGGCATGCAGAACATCGTCAAGATGGAGATATTACACATCCTTCGAAGCTTGGAAACATTTTCAATCATTGTATCTGGATTTTGCGTATGAGCGAAGGAATGTGTACCTCGGGTTATGTACAGATGGTTTTAACCCATTTGGGAAGCATGGAAGGAAGTATTCATTATGGCCCGTCATTGTAACCCCTTACAATTTGCCTCCATCTCTGTGCATGCGTAGAGAGTTTTTATATCTCTCGATACTTGTTCCCGGTCCAGAGAATCCGAAGAGATCACTTGATATATTCCTCCAACCATTGATCTATGAGTTACAAATGCTATGGGAGCATGGTGTGGAAGCATACAATGTTTCAACCCATCAAAACTTTAAGATGCGTGCGGTGCTTATGTGGACCATAAGCGATTTTCCAGCATATGGTATGTTATCTGGATGGACAACACATGGGAGATTATCGTGTCTGTATTGCCAAGATAACACTGATGCATTCCAACTGAAGCACGGCAGAAAAAGTTGTTGGTTTGATTGTCATAGAAGATTTTTTACCGAGTGATCAACCGTATCGTCGTTCGAGAACAATGTTTACGAAGGGTAGGCAAGTTTTTGATGGTCCACAGCCTGAGATAGATGGTGAAACTTTATTGGAGCAGTTGAGAGATTTTGGTGCTGAGATGACTCCTTATTGTGGGGGTAATGGACATGAACCTATTTATGGTGTTGGTGAATTTCATAGCTGGCACAAGAAGAGCATATTTTGGGATTTGCCTTACTGGAAGAACCATTTATTGCGGCATAATCTTGATGTGATGCACGTTAAGAAGAACTTCTTTGAGAACATCATGAACACTGTCTTAAACGTCCAAGGGAAGACGAAAGACAATATGAAATCTAGATTAGACTTGCCAGCATATTGCGATCGAGATTTTCTTGAAGTGCTCCCAAATGGTCAATGTCCATTTCCATTATACCGGTTAGAAAAGCAAAGAAAAACAGAATTTTTTGATTGGATTCACGACGATGTTAAATTCACCGATGGATCCGCATATAATCTGCGTAACCGCCTCGATTATGGAGAAGGAAAGTTTACTGGAATGAAGAGTCATGATTGTCACGTTGTGATGCAGAGGCTTCTTCCATTCGCTTTTGCTCATCTTCTTCATAAAGACGTCCACCAAGCAATTGCAGGAGTAGGTGCTTTCTTTCGCGATTTATGCACAAGAACACTTACTGTTGAGGGAATCCAAAATTTACAGGCCAATATCCCGGTGATCCTTTGTAATTTAGAGAAGATATTTCCACCATCTTTCTTTGATGTGATGGAACATCTTCCGATCCACCTCCCACGAGAAGCAGAACTAGGAGGCCCGGTTCAATACCGTTGGATGTATCCATTTGAGCGGTATATGTTTCATCTGAAGAAAAGGTTAAGAATTTGAGTAGAGTAGAGGGATCTATTATCGCCCAGAGCATTAACGAAGAGGCCTCACAGTTTGCTGAATATTACTTCCCGTCAGAAGTTCGTACGAAGAGTAGACGTCCTAGTCGCCATGATGATCGTAATGAGAGAGCGATTTACCCCGTCGTTGTTCCAGAGTTATTTTCCCAAGTTGGGCGAGTCAGTGGCAAAGGAAAAAGGTGTAAATTATCTCAAGAGGAGTTTATACGTATATCCTAACCAATTGTGAAGAAATTACGGAATACGAAAGGTAAACAAAAATTCTTTTGTGTCATTTAATGTATAATTGATTATTTTATATGTTATTATTAACTTGTAAACAATTTTGGTTTCCGTACAGGATTTACATGACATGAATACGAGGGTACTATATGGATAAGACAGAAGACGAACTTCAAGTCCATAAGGAAGAGGATTTTATGCCTTGGTTGCAGTTTTACGTAAGTGTTTAAAAACGCTAAATCATTTAATAAATATTTTTTTTTAATACTAATTTGTAACTTATTTTTGTAGGTTTCTGAAGGAGTAAGAAGCGGATAGATATTTCCCACATGGTTATTGGAATTTTTTAATTGTCCAAACTACATTGCAACTTCTTATCCTAGATACTGCAGTCGGGGATATGGGTTTAGGGTTCATGACGAGAGAAGGACAAGGCAAACTTCAGATTCTGGTATTTCAGTGAAATCTGGTTATATGTTTACTACGGCGTTCTTCAGGAAATATTGGAAGTGCGGTACCCAGGAATGTTAGACTTGAGGTGCATTGTTTTCAAGTGTGATTGGTATGATTCAACACTCGGTCGTGGGCTTCATGTGGACCAATTTGGTGTTACGTCTGTTAATTCAAGTTGGAGACTAGAAACGTATGACCCATTCATTCTATGATAACAAGCTGAGCAGGTAGGGTACAAATATTAGTGTAATTAATACTCAATTCATTATTTTGTTATAATAATTAAAAAATTTATATGTTTTTTTTATGTGTGCTATATTCGCAACCCTCGAGTTACACGGCGGACAGATCCTTGGCGCACAGTTACTACAGTGACCCCGAGAGGAAGAATTTATGGAGTTGCAGAACACGATGCTTTACAGCCAGCAGCAGTTGTTCCATTGGATTCAGTTGAGCCTTCTTGTGATCTGGATCTTGTTGTTGATTTCACACAATTTGGTTTAGTTTTTTCGAATCAGAAGAAGAACAAGGTTAATTTTATGAGGATTCAGACTCAATTCCATCTGATGGCTCAGCATCATCATCTGATATAAATTAGTTATATATGTGTGTTTTGTATTATTTTTTATTTTTACAGAAAGGTGTAAATTTGTTTTTTTGTATTTTATTTATTTTTGATATTACGGTGTAAACCATAGGTCCTCGAAGACCACAACTGACGAGCATTTTATAAGCTCAACTTGAGCTTTGTATATTTTTACAAGTTTTAATAAAATAAGATATTTCCAGAAATATATATTCCCTAAACAAACACCTTAACAAACCCACAAAACTAATTAAACCAAATATACACAATAACAATTAAACCAAATTTACACAATAACCATTAAACCAAATTTACACAATAACCATTAAACCACAAATAAACCCATATCCGTCGGAACTTCCGACGGAAAGATAATTTAAAACCCTAAACACGGACACGTGTTTTCGTAAAAAAATACCCATATCCATCAGAAATCCGTCGGAAATTCCGAAAAATATGGGTATTTTTTTAATTTAATTGTTATTGACACGTGTAACCTCAAAACCGTCGGAAATCCGTCAGAAAAACCGATGGATTTCCAACGGATTTGGATATATTTTTAATTTAATTGTTATTGACACGTGTAATCCTAAAACCATCTGAAATCCGTCGGTTTTTCCGACGGATTTCCGACTGTTTTGGGGGTTACATGGTTAATTTGTAATTTCTTGTACATCAAGACAATGTTAACAACAAACTTTGACAAAATAAACTAAATTATGTGATATATGACATATTTTCAAAAGATTTCGTTGGTCGACATGGTTCGACCGAAAGTGTTTGATAGATAAACGTATAGTTAACATACAAGTTTACCAAAAACGAAATAATCTTATAATCTTTTGAAATTTGACAAATGAAAGATTTCTATAAGTTATTTGTGTTTGCAATCATGAATTTATAAAACTAAAAACATATGTTTACTGAAACGGTGCGTAAATAACCACAAAACCATATATCCGTCGGAAATATCGTAATATATTCCGACTTCGTCTTCTTCCTCCTCACTTTCGCAGAAACTTCTAAAAAACCCTAAAATCGCCAAATCTCCATTACATCTTCCGATCCTTCATCCCAATGTCTCAAAATCCCCCAAACTTGTAAGTTCTTAAGTTTATATTATGGATTGTTAGGTTTTGAGTTAGATTGATTGGTTTAGAAAATTAGAATTGTTAGAATTAGGTTTGTAATGTTAGATTTAGGATTTGATTTGTTAGTTTTAGTATTTACCTACTTTATAACATGGATTGTTAGATAAATGATTTTGATATGGAATTTTAGATTTGTTAGAATTTGTGGTTGAATTATTATGTTAATTAGTATTAAGTTTTGTTATGTTTATTGAAATTATTTGTTTTGTTAATTTATTTATTTATTTAACTTATTTATAATTATTTTCATGCATTAAAATTTTCTTAATTTTGGTATGAATTATTATTTTTAGAAAATTATGATTATTTTTTTGATAATTTTTAATCATGTTAGTAATTTATAATTATTTCAATGAATTATTCATTATTTTATAAATCATGGATTTACAAATTTATAATTGTTTTGGAATTAATACTTATAAATATAAATTTATGATGATTTTAGTAATTTATAAGTTTTTCCATCAATTATTCATTATTTTATAAATGTATAATTGTTTTGGAATAATAATGAATTTAAAATATTTTTTTGGATAAATTTTTATTATTTTGATAATGTATAATATTTTCATGTAATAATCATGGATTTACAAATTTATAATTGTTTTGGAATTAATACTTATAAATATAAATTTCTGATGATTTTAGTAATTTATAAGTTTTTCCATCAATTATTCATTCTTTTATAAATATATAATTATTTTCGACTAATAATGAATTTAAAATATTTTTTTGATAATTTTTTATTATTTTGATGATGTCGCTCAACCATGACGAGATAGATTGTCTCGTCTCCATCCGGATTGCGAAGGCAGAGACACATGGTCAATTTTTTTTAATTTTAAGAATTTTAATATTTATTTACTATTATTACTTTAGTTACAATTGAAATTATTTGCAATAATTTGTTTTTTAGGTTTGGTGATTCTGGAAATGGGATTTCCAAGTCCATTAACCGGATGCTCAATGGAATGCTTCGGCATCCTTACCCGACGTACAACCAAATGCCGATGGCGGATCAGGAATTGTGCTTTCGCCAATTTGCGGTAAGTACCTCATATTTTAAATGGTTTTACTTTTATTTAATATAGTTTATTTTAATTTAATTTTTGATTTGCAGCAAGAATTTAATTGGGACAGTCACATAACCGCCACGGTTAGACAATGCTTCGATAGAAAAGCATCGAGAATATATTCATGGAAGCTGAACGAGTGGAAGGAGAAGTGGCACAAGAATGATGTCCCAAGGGAGTTGGTTTCCAACCCGAGCCCATGGAGCGGGTTATGCACTTATTGGAGTGAAGAACCGACCAAGACAAGCTCCACAACTCATTATGCGTGTCGAAACAGCGATCGCAGAGGAAGAGGCAAGGCGACGCACAATCTAGGAGCGATTAGTTTGGTCACACGGGCCAAACAACTGGTAAGTTTATTATTTAATTAAAATATTGTTATTTTAGTTTTATAATTTTATATTTTACTAAATTTTCATTTTTGTAGTTTCGGGAAGATGGTGTCCAATCTTCCGCTCTCAAATTGCTCAAGGATGCGCATACCAGCAGGAAGACCAATGAAATCCAAGATCCGATGGCTCGGGAGATCATTGACAACGTCACGAAGATGAAGGAAGACTACCTCCTTTCTCAGCCACTCATCGAAGGAACGCCTCCAATGACCGAAGTTCCGTTGGAGAAGATTAACAAATTCGTCTATGAGGTAAGTAAAATATATATTTAAATCGTTTTTTTTGTAATTTCTAATTTTTAACAAAGTTTTCGTTTCTTACTGCAGTGTACTCCGAAGACCAAAGGTCGTGTATTTGGTCTTCCGGACGACGGATCTTCTTCTGCAACTTCGTGTTTCTACGGCGATTCTCCTGATCTTAGGGCACACCTCGCACAACGAGACGCTGAGATGGACGCCATGAAGACGCAGCTGCAACACCTCGCAGAAGAACGAGAAGCGGATCGCCTCCAACGAGAAGCGGAACGCTAGAGAACCCACAAATTGGAGGCGGATCACCTGGCATTGCAGCAACGCATGGAGGAATTCTTTTCCTGATTCCCGCCATCGTAGTTTTAGTTTGTTTTAGTTTTTTTTTTTGTTTTGTATTTGAATTATTTTATAACTATTGAATTTTTATTTGAATTATTGCATTATTTTATAATTATTATTTCTT
The DNA here is from genome assembly GCA_028015245.1 of Cardamine occulta. Taxonomy (NCBI): domain Eukaryota; kingdom Viridiplantae; phylum Streptophyta; class Magnoliopsida; order Brassicales; family Brassicaceae; genus Cardamine; species Cardamine occulta. The sequence goes on along the minus strand of CM051388.1, from coordinate 17,612,630 downwards.
TAATTTTAATTTATATTAGAAAAAAAAAATTTAAATTAATAAATTTATTTTTAAAAATTCGATTATATAAGTAAAAAAAAATTAAACAATTCCGTCAGAAATCCGTCGGTTTTCCATCCATCGGAATTCCGTCGGTTTTTCATCCGTCAGAATTCCATCGGTTTTAAAGCCGTCGGAAATCCGTCGGTTTTAAAGCCGTTGGAATTCCATCGGTTTTAGATCCGTCGGTTTATAAATATCAGAAATCCATCTGCTTTCCATCGGTTTAAAACCGACGGATTAAAAACTGATGGATTTCTGATGCAGCTTTTATTTCTGACGAAATAGAAGCGACGGCTTAAACCGATGGATTGCCGACGTATTTTGCCAAATCCGACGAATTTCTGACGGAATTGGCCGTCAGTTTTGTGGTATTTTTCTTGTAGTGAGGGGACTTGAGCTGTCCTAGCATCCAACGAGAAGCGGATTGCCTCCAACAAGAAGCGGAACGCTAGAGAACCCACAAATTGGAGGCGGATCACCTGGCATTGCAGCAACGCATGGAGGAATTCTTTTCCTGATTCCCGCCATCGTAGTTTTAGTTTGTTTTAGTTTTTTTTTTTGTTTTGTATTTGAATTATTTTATAACTATTGAATTTTTATTTGAATTATTGCATTATTTTATAATTATTATTTCTTTAATTTTAATTTATATTAGAAAAAAAAAATTTAAATTAATAAATTTATTTTTAAAAATTCGATTATATAAGTAAAAAAAAAATTAAACAATTCCGTCAGAAATCCGTCGGTTTTCCATCCGTCGGAATTCCGTCGGTTTTTCATCCGTCAGAATTCCGTCGGTTTTAAAGCCGTCGGAAATCCGTCGGTTTTAAAGCCGTCGGAAATCCGTCGGTTTTAAAGCCGTTGGAATTCCGTCGGTTTTAGATCCGTCGGTTTATAAATATCAGAAATCCATCGGCTTTCCATCGGTTTAAAACCGACGGATTAAAAACCGATGGATTTCCGATGCAGCTTTTATTTCTGACGAAATAGAAGCGACGGCTTAAACCGACGGATTGCCGACGGAATTGGCCGTCAGTTTTGTGGTATTTTTCTTGTAGTGAGGGGACTTGAGCTGTCCTAGCATCCATGCTCCAAGTTGTACCTGTTTTAGCTCCAAAATGCAACATGTATGCAAATGCTAGTGCAAATTCTCCTAAGTGCAAAAACATAGGAAATTGGACTAGTTTGGCAGTTGTGAAGTTGAAATGAGGCTGAAAAAGTGATTTAGGGGGCCAAAGATGATGACTCGGGTGATGAGCTCGAGTTGGGAACCCGAGTGGTGATCTGGGACTTCCAGAAATGTTTGACTCGACCACAAACCGAGTGGTGAACTCGAGTGGGGTCTGTGGATTCTGGAGTGACTCGACAAAGCCGTCAGATTGGGTACCTGACTCGATCACTTTGGTCGAGTGGTAACATCGAGTGGTGTCTTCAAAGTTGGCTCCTTTGGTGTGGACTCGATCACTTGATTAAGTGAAATGATCGAGTGGTGTGGTCTTCTAGATGGCATCTTGTGGTCTAGCTCGAGTGGTGGTCACTGATATGCTCAAATTTACCCTGAGCTACTCTCTCAAATTAAGAGATCACTGTAGTACTTAGGGATCGAATCCACAAGGACTTGGTTACACAATAGATTGTCAGTAAAAGTATTAAGCTAAATAAGAAATATTGTAATTAAAGAAAACAAAGCAAATAAGTAAACGAGATGTAAATCAATCGAGAAAGACGCTAGGCATAGGGAAATCTTAGGAATCGTCAGAACTGCGAATCAATCAATTATTGGGATTTTAATTAAGAACCGTTCTAGAACTCAAATCACTAAGCTATAATTAACCAACTGTTGTTGCGAAAACTATCTAAATCTAAATTCCAGAATCCCAAATTTCTTTGCAAATCCTAAGAATATAAATCAGCCTTAACGTTCAGGTTCGATATGTTCACAAAATTCCTAAACCAAATTTCTTTGCGAATAAGTAATTTTGCTCATCCTAGATATATCAGATTATCAACTGCACTGTCGTGCCTAATCGATTAACCTAAGATCTAAATTCCAATTGCATTGTCGTGCCTCCTAGAATTAGCTTTGAGAACAACCTAAGGCGAAAAACTCTAACAATTAATCCCAATAATATAATCAATTCAACAATTCATCAAAAACCCTTGAAAACCCTAAACCTAACTATGAAACTACTCAGACATATCAATTGAAATCAAAGACATGATTGAAATAAATATCATAAAAGTAGAAAGAGATAGAGGGGTTCGAAATCTTCTCTCAAAGGAGAAACAAAGTATAAGATCAGCCCCTAGCTCCAAGCTCTCTCCCAAGTAAACACAAAGAAAAAGATGATACATCAAATAAAACCTATAAACCTAATTTATAAGGCTAAACACGATCTGGGGTCTTCTGTTAAGTTTCTGGAAGTTCTGGGCCACTTTGCAATTCATTAAATGTTAAATTCCGCGTCAGAGTTGGTCAGTGTCGATCATCACCATTGCTAGTGTTGATCGACACTCATGGTTATGAACTTGGCTTACTCTATTCGCGTGACAGACTGGACTGCTTCCACGAAAACTGGCATAACTTTTGATCGCACCGTTGGAATGATCTCAAACCACTTCCAGATGAAAGATAACTCATTGATCTATCTTGTCTCCAAATATTAGCTCGATCCATCGGTGGAAAGTTCTTCAACAAATGCCAAACTTCTGACGTCTCTGCATGATTCTGCATCTCCATATCCTACAAAGCTCCAGAAATGCTCCAAATCATCCAAAAGATCCCAAATGTGTATAAACCTGTAAAAGACTCTAAAAAGACTCGAAGCAATATAAAAGACTCTATAAAAGACATATATCATGGCATAAAACCGGTAAAAACCATGATATATCAGTCACGTTGTGTGGTCGCAGTTAGTGTGGCAGCTCGAGTTGCGGAGGTCGAGTGGCATTGAGTGGTCGAGTCCGTTAGCTTGTTGGTCGAGTCCGTCAGCCTGTTGGTAGAGTCCGTTGTTAGGCCTGACCGAGTTGCAGTAATTCGGTCATAACTCCTTCAAAACTCATCCGAATGATTCAAGACTACCTTCATTGGAAAGCTAACTCACTCCTCTACAATCTTTATGAAGACTGTTGACGCTGAATCCAAACTCAAAGTCCTCGTCCAGCTGCATCTTTCCAGCGTGTTGGATGAACATCACATCCTACTTTGCTCCATGACTCCAAATTTCTCCAAATGCTTCCAAAACACTTAGAAGCACTCCAAACTTGCAATATGTATGATAATCTAATGCAAATCCTAATATGAATGCTAAATGAGTGAAAAGGACTCTAAATGAGGTGAAACATATGATGAAACTACACCTAAGTGATGTCAAATGCATGCTAAAACATGCTAAAATACAGAGACATCAGTCTGGAGAATTTAAATCTTTGACATAGGTTGGTCCAAGTTGCTTGTTTTGCCAAATTTCCCTGTTTTGGAAAAAGCTTGATATCATCACGATCGGGTGGGTATTTCTTCAGATATTGATCTTGTTGGATCCATGAGAGATTGAAGAATATGCTCCAAGTGGGTTTGGGTCGATAAAGTTGATGTTCTGGGCTGTTGAACACGTTTTCTGGTCCATATGCAAAAACGGGTCTGAAACTGTTCTGCTGGATTAAAAACTTAATATCTCTTTCATGTAGGCTTCTATTGCACTGATTCAACTTCGAGCAGCTCCCTTGTTGAGTTAAGTTTCTGGAACAAGTCGGTTTGTTGCTTAACTTCTCCTGGATCGTTTGGTAGGCTCCTTTGAAGGCAGATATATCATGGATGAGTTTTAGTTGGTTATCAAACACACTTTGATGGAGTTATGATTCAGTTCCTGGTCTGATGACAACATCACCACGCCCTTGCTAGTTCTACCGAAGATTTGTGAGAGACTTTAGCACCGTGGCTGCACCCTTTACTTCTGTTATCAAGAACAGTTATGAGTTTGTTTGGGGAGAATCACAAGAGAAAGCTTTTCAAGAGTTGAAGCATTGACTTACACATTCACCTCTTCTAGTTCTATCGAATTTTACCCAGACCATTGAAGTAGAGTGTGATGGTTCGGGAATTGGTATTGGGGTTGTGCTAACTCAAGGAGGAAGACCCGTTATGTAATGACCCGTGTTTAGTCTAAAAATGGTATGTGAAATTTTTTTCGCAAAATTTCCTAAGGATTGAAATAAGTGTTGGAAAAAGAGCTGAGAAAAGAAGAAGGTGGAGAAAGGCTAAAGAAGAAAACTTGGTGACCAAGCTACGTAGAGAACTTGGTGATCAAGGTTACAAAGAAACATTTATTCAAAGAAGAGAAATGAAGAATCTTGAAAGGAAACTTACCATGTTCAGAAGAGGATCCGAAGAAGGCTTCAATGCCGAGAAGTACTGTTCCAATGCTGGAAGTACTGTTCATCGATGAACTGTTCACTGGAGTTACTGTAGCAGCGCGGAAGAGTTATTGTTTCAATGGAACAGTTTGTGAATACTGTTGAAGGTACTATTCCACGATATTTAAAGGTGTGAAGATATGTCTGAGGGTCATCACATGAACGCAAAGTGGCAGAACGATTGTGATGTGGGTCCGAGAATAAGGCATGAGTGAAAAGTGGCAAGCAAAAACTGAGAAGATGTGCATGAAAGGAAGGTGTCGGATCCGAGAGTGTGCATAACCAAAATGTGGCGATTACATGCAAGCCATCAAATCATAAAAATTCTGATCAAGACGTGATGGAAGGCATGCAAGGATCCATCAAATCACACGGAAGGAATGCAAGGATCCATCAAATCATTCGTAGGCTGCAAGAGAACCATCTAATCACAAAATGTCGGACCAAGACATGATGGAGAACATGCAAAGGCCCATCAAGTCATTCAGAACCTGCATGTGAGACATCAAGTCATGGAATGTCAGATCATGAAGTGAAAGGAAACATGCAAAGGCTTAGCGTAACACATGGCAGCATGCATGGTTATGGAGACATGCTAGGCAACACCTCAAACGCCTAAACGCCTATAAAAGAAGCTCTTCTCCACCGAAGGAAACACAACTTCTCCAAACTCCTTCAACTTCGTAAAAGCTCTAGATTCTCTCTAAGAAATTCTTGGAAGCTCCGATAAAAATCCAAGAATCCATCGTGAGCGTCAAACCATAGTGATGCAAGTTAAAGGTCGAGATTATTCAAGTTATGGATCAACTAAATCTGATAAAGAAGCCTGATGATGCCCAAGTTTTCCCTTGACCGTAGCCGACCATTGTGAGTAAGCTGGCAAGCCGTGATTGTGATAGTAGAATTGGAAAGCTGTTCGAGGAGGATCAAGCAGCAGCACCTGATTCACGATTCTCAAGCCGTACTCATAACAACCCTGGCCATTCTTTGTGAGTTGGGTTTTTTTTGTGTGATTCCTTAAGCTGCTCCTTGAGCTCTTAAGCGAATCCATTGCGTGTTCTGTGATGCATTTCTATTAATATTGTTAGAATTGCATGCAGGTCGAGAAATGATGAAGCTAAGTTGATATACTGCTTAATTCATATGGCATATTGAAGATCATAACAAGTGTTTACTTGATGAAATTACGGATATAAAAATGGGTAAAATGAATCAAGAAGCATATTGCATGTGTGTTTACATGTTTTTTTTTGTTTGATTATGTTTAGGCTAAGCACTGCGTGGAGATGTGTGGATTCTAAGAGTAGATGAGTGAAAGGTCGTTGGATTGGCTAAGTGTGAGGGAGAATACATTTAACTCTAAGGGTCACGTAGATCATGAGTTTCTTGTATTCTAGTGTGGTGCCGGTTGTGGAATCCTCTTGTGACTGGGAAGGGTCTGTGAGTGATGAAGCAATGCGGAAATTAGATGGTAGATCCGTTTGGAGTCTCACATTGGTTATGTTGGATCTCCTAAGTGGTATCAACATAACGTGAGTGATAGGAGGCCCTAGCTGAGAGGAGTCGTGAGTGAGGTAAAAGAAGGAACATGGATGGATGGATTTTCTGAGAGTTACTCGGAGAATCCTAAGTGTTCCTGTGTTGAGTTCCATAATCCCTTGTCAGGATTATTGTTGTTGTGTATTATTGTGTGTTGCTTGTGATCAATATTGAATACTTGATGCATGTTGATTGTGGGGTGTCTAGGGAAATGGGAACTTAACTGTTAGAGGAGAACCAGCTCACTGAGTAATATTAGATTACTCATACCTCACCTTTGTTTCTTTTGCAGGATCGTAAGTGGTTAGACCCAATGATGTGATCATGGAAAGCACTAAGGAGACAGAGCTTTTAGCTGAGCTTGAACCGGAGCTTTAAGCCGAGGAAGACTTAGTTGTACCAGTTGGATCTATGACAAGGGCAAAAGCTAAGAAACTGAAGGAGGGAATTGGAGGATTACTCAACCAAATATCCACTCAAGGAGATAAGTTTCACACTACAATAGTGGTGATACAAGCAAGAGAAGATTACTAAATGGTCTTGAGACCATTTTGTACTCTTTTTCCTTATCCTTGGTTTTATCCCAATGAGTTTTCCTTGGAAAGGTTTTAATGAGGTAAAATTGGATCTTAATGCTATTTAGCCCATTTAGAATCTGAAATAAGTCCAATAAAGTCCAAAAATAAACTTCTTATGTGGTGGCCCAAGGGAGTGACGAAAATGAAGTCCAAGAGTCACTTGTGGGTGCATGCATGGAGGAGTCCAAGAGTTGAATCCACATTCAACTCTCTATGTTTATTTATTTTTATTTCCAAGACAATTTATTACATGGCTTTGTTTTCAAGTTTCCTTTTTCTCTATATTCATGTAATCTCATTTGAGAAGAATCATTCAACTTTCAAACTTTTTTCTTAAGAGTGAATCTCTTCAGTTCTTTGTGAACAAACCCTAGGTTGGTGTGTAATATCCAATATGTTTTCTTGATTTGTGTTTGTGAGTCATATCCGAGGAGTCAAGATTGGTCTCGTCCAAGTCTGTCATATCTTTGGAGGCTTCACGGTATATCAGAGATCTTCTGCAGTCTCTGTGTGACCAAACAATCCATCCATCTTCATTTCTAGATGCCACTAGAGTTCTCTAGACTTCACCAGACTGGCTGAAGACTTCACTAGACTTCACCAGACTTTGCTAGAGTTCACTAGACTTCACAAGATTTCACTATACTCTTCATCCATCTTTTCTATCTTTTTTAAACCGCTCGAAAGTGATCAATCCGTGGGAAGAATCGTATCAAGTGGTATCAGAGCCATTTTCGAGATAGGTTTCCTTTATTTCCTTTAAGCTTTACGTTTCCTTTTCTTTGTTATCTATCTCTTCTTTTATAGATCAGTCTGATCAATTTCCCTTAGCAGTTATGTTTCTTTTCTTTAAAAAAAAAACCTGAGATTGTTTCTTCGAAAACAAGAATCTGATCATATTCTTTTTCTATTAAACTCAAAAAATAAAAAAAAATAAAAAAATCTGATCACCACCCAAAAAGCCTGATCAACATCTGTTCTATTTATTTTCTAAATTCCAGTCGATCATTCCTCTTTTGTTTACTTGGGAAGCACGAAATTGCTTTGCTATCTATCTCTATTATGCATTTTCTTTTGCATGGACTGTTGGATTTACCATCGATCTTAGTTGGTGCTGTTCTATAAGAACCGTTGAGAGCTCATTGTGAGAGAATTCTAGAGAGATTAGAGTGGAACTTTTCGTGAGACTAAGAGAGAAGCATTAGAAAAAAAAAGAGTGAAACACTTGTGAGGATTCTCCTATCGTCTTTCTAACAGTTTGATAAGTGTTTGGAGGGAAATTCAACATGTCTCATGATGGAGATCAATCGGATACTCCCAGTAGGGAACGTGCACGTAAGAATAATAATCTCGAGATGCAAGCCTTCATAGGGGAAATGAAAAGGCTATTGAAGGGAGAATTGGGGGCAGTACATGAAAGGTTAGACCACATGGAATAATCGATTCAACAAGTACAGCCGGAGATAACACAGCAAAGGCTACGACAAAATCCTAGTGATAGGAGAAGAAGAGTTCAAACACGCCAAGAAAGGGATGAAGAAGAATTGGATTATTACAGCCGAGACAGCCGTGTTTCAAATCAAAGTCAAAGAAGGCCGAGATGTGACCGAGAAGCAAGGAGACGAGATGAAAATAATCTCAAAGGTCTTAAGTTGAAGATACCGCCATTTCATGAGAAAAATGATCCACATGCTTATTTGGAATGGAAGAAGAAGATAGAGCTTGTGTTTGATTGTCAAGCCTATTCGGATCACAAGAAGGTTCAAGTGGCAGCGACTGAGTTTTATGACTATGCTATCAACTAGTGGGATCAACTTGTGACTAGTAGGAGGCGCAATCGAGAGCCTCAAGTAGATACTTGGCAGGAGATGAAAACTTTGATGAGAAAGAGATTCGTTCCAAGTCATTTCCACCGAGAATTACATCAAAAGCTTAGGAGGTTGTCCCAAGGTCCTAAGAGTGTGGAGGATTATTTTCAAGAAATGGAGACTTTAATGATTAAAGCAAACATAGAAGAAGATACCGAGGCAACAATGGCAAGGTTTCTTGGTGGATTAGCTCGTGACATACAAGATAGAATGGAGATGCAGTCGTATGATAGTTTAGAAGAAATGCTTCATAAAGCTGTTTTGGTGGAACAACAAATCAAGAGGAGGGGTATTTCGAAACCGTTTCACGGAGCTGGAGCAAATGATTCTAGGAAGAGTAATAACCGGGAGGTTAAAATTGCTATCGAGCCAAAGACAGAACCCAGACCTGACACAACTAATCAAGATATCAAAGGAAAAGCGGTGGCAAACTCTTTGAGAACTCAAGAAGTTAGATGTTTCAAGTGTCAAGGCCGGGGGCACTATGCCAATGAATCCACCAACAAGAAAACCATGATCCTTTTGGAAAATGGAGAGATTGAAACAAAGGAAGAATAAGTACAAAGTGAGTTTGTTTCAGAGGAAGACGAGCGTATCGAGTTACCAGTCATGGGTAAACTATAGGTAACAAGGAGATCATTGAGTGTTCAAGCTAAGGCTAATGAACAAGTGCAGAGGGAAAATTTGTTTCACATGAGATGCTTAGTACAAGGAAAGGTCTGCAGCCTTATCATTAATGGGGGAAGTTGCACCAATGTAGCAAGTGAAACAATGGTGAAGAAATTAGGGCTGAAAGTAGAGAAGCATGTGAAGCCTTATAAGCATCAATGGTTGAATGACGTGGGAGAGATGAATGTCAGTAGCCAAGTATTGGTTCATTTTGTTGGAATATTAATCATATTTCGTTTTTAATATAAAGTTACATTTACATAAGTTAGTTATTTTATCAAGAGTCACAAATGATATTTCGTATAGGTGTGTTGTTTCGTTTACACAGTCATGTCTTTCTAAGACATCATTTCGTCTTGTATAAATACAGACCGAGTCTAGTCCAAAAATAAGTCAGTGTGTGTAACACAATTTATCCCAAAATCAATAAAGTTCAGTTTTTATTACGTGCTCTGTTTTTCTTTTCCTTCATTGTTTTCATACTCTGTTTTAACAGAGTCTGGTATTAACAAAAGATCAACATGCTATCAGAACCCTACCGATTCTAGGGCAAATTCAAGTAAAAAGTTCAAGCAAAACAGAGAGTTATGGAGACGATGTCACATATTGTGACTCCGATCTTCAATGATAAAAATTATAGGTTTTGGCGCATAAAGATGAAAACAATTTTCCAGACAAAGAAACTGTGGGAAATTGTTGGAGGAGTTCCAAATCCACCTGCACAAGGAGATCATAGCCCTGAAGCCATGCAACAAAAGACTCGGTGTGATGAAGCATCTTCAAAGGATCTGACGTCACTGCAAATCCTTCAAACTGCAGTCTCGGATTCAATATTTCTGAGAATCACCCCTGCATCAAGCGCAAGAGAAGCTTGGAACGCTTTAGAGTTGGAATTCGAAGGATCTCCACAAGTGAGGATGATAAAACTTCAATCTCTTAGAAGGGAGTATGAGAATTTGAAGATGAATAAAAGTGACAATATCAACACTTTCACGACAAAGTTGATTGAGATGGGAAATCAACTTAGAGTTCATGGAGAAGAAAAATCAGACTATCAAATAGTGTAAAAGATTCTGATTTCACTTTCCGAGAGGTTTGATAGTATTGTAACGGTGCTGGAACAAACCTAAGATTTAATTGTGCTATCAGTTACAGAATTGATAGGCACATTGAAAGCGCACGAGAAGCATGTATCACTTCAAAAAGAACGATCAACGGAAGGACCGTTCGATGGAGAAAACAAATGGAAAGAAAAGCATCAAAAGAAGGCCGAGGCATGGTGTGGCGTTTGCAAACGTAACAATCACAATGAGAGTGATTCTTGGAAGAAGAAGAACAAAGGTGTTCTTTCGCAACAAATGGCAAACAATGAGAGAAAATGTTTCGTGTGTGACAAACCGGGACATTTAGCAAAAAATTGCAAACTTAGAAAAGCCGAGGGAGCAGATCTAAGTCTAGAAGAAATAAATGATGAGAGTCACATGCTGTTCAGTGTGTTTGAAGAAGAAGTATCATCAAAAGTAAATGATGAAACATGGTTAGTTGACAGTGGATGCACTAATCATATAGCCAAGGAAGTTAAATACTTCATCACTCTTGATCGAAGTATAAAGGTTCCGATCAAAGTGGGGAATGGTCAAAGTGTAATGACGGCAGGAAAATGAAATATCCAAGTGATGACAAGCCAAGGAGAGAAGATCATCAAAGAGGTGTTTTTAGTGCCGGATTTAGCGAGAAATCTATTAATTGTTTCTCAAATGATATCCAATGGATATGGAGTCTTATTTGAAGACAATAGATGTCTCATCAGTAATCCTCAAGGAAGAAGGATACTAAACATTAAGATGAAGAATAAGAGTTTTCCATTCAGATGGAGTAACTCGAACGTGAGTGCCTTACTTGCAAGTGAAGAAGTCAACAAACTCAAGTTATGGCATAGAAGATTGGGGCATGTTGGTTTTGACAAACTAGCAAAGATGCAAACAATGAAGATTGTGGATAATCTCCCCAAGTTTGAAGTCACAAAAGAAATATGTGACTCATGTGAGATGGGAAAGCAAGCAAGGAAAGGTTTTCCTAAGAAGTCTCAAACAAAGATAAGTGAAGTACTGGAGTTGATACACTCAGATGTTTGCGGTCCTATGCAAAACGAATCAATGGGTGGCAGCAAATATTTTATATTGTTTATTGATGATTATACACGGATGAGTTGAGTGTATATCATATCAAGAAAAGCGAAGTCTTCTCAAAGTTTAAGGCGTTCAAGTTTTTGGTGGAAATCAATCCGGAAACAAACATCAAGCAACTTAGAACGGATGGTGGGGGTGAATTCATATCCAAGGAATTCATCAAGTTCGGTCAAGAAGCTGGGATACAAAGGCAAATTACAACACCATACTGTCCAAAACAAAATGGTGTTTCGGAAAGGAAGAATAGAACACTAGTAGAGATGGCACGATCAATGCTTGTGGATCAAGGTCTTCCAAACAAGTTATGGGCTGAGGCGGTGGCTACATCAAACTATATTCAGAATCTTTTACCTACCAAGTCTCTTGAAGAAGACATAACACCAATGGAGAAATGGAGTGGTGTCAAACCAAGTGTAAAACATTTGAAAGTGTTTGGGAGTTTATGCTATATGCATATACCGGAAGAAAAGAGGAAGAAGCTTGATGTCAAGGCCAAACATGGTATATTTATAGGCTATAGTAGCGAGTCTAAAGGATATAGAGTGCTCTTGTTGGACGAAGAAAAAGTGGAAATATCACGAGATGTGATATTTGATGAAGAAAAAGGATGGGATTGGGAGAAGAAAGAAGTAAAGAAAAATTTTCTCTCATCAAATGAAACCGAATCTGAGAGAATCATCAAAATCTAGGATCAAGTGTGGTCATAGAAAGTGAAGATGGAGGAGAAGACGATTCTCCAAATATACCAAGAAAGTTTTGGTCCATTAATGAGATAATGCAACAATCAGATCCAATAGAGGAGATGGATCAAACACATGAAGCGTGGCTAATGATATATGATGAGCCACAAACATACGATGAAGCTTCACAGATCAAAGATTGGAGAAAAGCTATGGAAGAAGAAATCAAGATGATAGAGAAAAACAGAACATGGCTATTGGTGGAGAAACCAGAAAAGAAGAACATAATTAGCGTGAAGTGGATCTATCGCATCAAGACAAATGCAAATGGAGATCCAGTAAAGTACAAAGCAAGGTTAGTCGTAAGAGGGTTTTCTCAACAATATGGTGTAGATTACCTTGAAACATTTGCACCTGTTTCAAGACAAGATATAATTCGAGCCATATTTGCTCTCGCAACACAAATGAAGTGGAGGCTTTATCAAATGGATGTTAATTCAGCGTTTCTCAATGGAGAACTTGAAGAAGAGATCTATGTTGCACAAATGCCTGGTTTCATAGTCAAAGGGAAAAAAGATAAAGTTTTGTTGCTGCGTAAAGCTCTGTACGGGTTAAAGCAAGCCCCTAGGGCTTGGTACGGGAGAATCAATTCATACTTTCTCCAACAAGGTTTTCAAAGAATGATATAGGAACCCAGGTGAATCAGATCCTAAATGATAGAATGATGGAGGAATTATTGCTGGACTAAGGTCACTCTCAACAGTTCCGATTGAATGGATGGTGAAGTGGTTCGATGGTGAAGCTGTTGCTGGACTAAGGTCACTCTCAACAGATTCAAGGGATGAATGGACGTGATAGGGGATTGAGAGACGCCACAAAGATCTGTGAAAGGATCTATGATAAGTCTAATACACTCTAAGCTTCAAGGATTCACACACAAGAAGTTTAGAAGACAGAATATTTCCTTCCCAGAAATATCAAAGAGAAAACTCTCAAGTTTATTTTCAAAAATAAAACAAGCTACATCCGAAAATTGTCCAACACAAAATAATTAAAAGACAAGTGATAGTCTGCATGAAGGAGAGAGAAAGAGACAACATTAAAATCAGAGTTTGAAAATTCGAAACTGTTTCTTGAACTCCTTGGCCGAGAATGTGTTGTTGGGCTTGCGGAAAATCAACTAAATGGGCTGATGATAATGCGATCCATTTGCCTCGTTAAAAACCTTACCAACAAAACCCATTGGGACAAAAATTGGTGAAGGGAAAAAGAGCACAAATGGAGCACATACCCATTTAGTGATTTCTTTGGGCCTCTTGAATTTGCTTGGTGATAGTAAAAATAGAAAATTCCTTGTTTTCTTGAAGAACCGGCAAGAAAGGTGTCGTATGACTCTTGTGTAATTCTTGCACATCTTCTTGAACTCCATTAATGATGAGGCTACTTATGGACTTGATAAATTCCTCTCTCACACGCCTTGTTCCAGCTCTTGTTCTTGGTGCTTGTTCCATGGTTGCTATGTGTACAGCTTCTTCCTTTGATCCAGCTGAGCTTGTATTGATGTCCTCATCAAAGAAGCATGAATGATGCAGCCCTGTACGTGATGAAGAAAGACAAGGATTTTTTGATCGTAAGCCTCTACGTTGATGATTTAGTAATCACTGAAAGCAATTCTCAACTCATTGAAAGGTTTAAGGAAGACATGAAGAAGGAATTTGAAATGACAGATTTGGGGCTGTTAAATTATTTTCTGGGAATGGAAATAATTCAAGACGATCGTGGATCAAATGAAGACATGAGAAGCACGTCTGGGTATGTTTTTACTCTAGGGTCTGCTGTATTTTATTGGCAATCAAGCAAGCAGCAAACTGTGGCACAATCAACAGCAAAAGCGGAGTATATTGCAGTGTGTGCGGCAGCAAATCAAGCAATTTGGCTGCAAAGACTTCTAGACAAAATTGGGTTTAAGTCTCAAGATGGTGTCTCTATCTACTGCGATAATAAGTTTGCAATTGCGATTGGAAAAAATCCAGTTCAACATCGGAAAACTAAGCACATAGACGTCAAGTATCACTTTGTTCGAGAAGCAGAACATAAAGGTCTAATTCAAATCAAGTATTGCGAAGGTGAAGCTCAGCTTGCTGATCTTCTGACAAAGGCATTTGGTGGGTCAAGGTTTGAAACACTAAGGAGGAAGCTAGGAGTAAAACCTCGTTAAAAACCTTACCGACAAAACCCATTGGGACAAAAATTGGTGAAGGGAAGAAGAGCACAAATGGAGCACATACCCATTTAGTGATTTCTTTGGGCCTCTTGAATTTGCTTAGTGATAGTAAAAATAGCAAATTCCTTGTTTCCTTGAAGAACCGGGAAGAAAGGTGTCGTATGACTCTTGTGTAATTCTTGCACGTCTTCTTGCACTCCATTAATGATGAGGCTATTCATGGACTTGATAAATTCCTCTCTCACACGCCTTGTTCCAGCTCTTGTTCTTGGTGCTTGTTCCATGGTTGCTATGTGTACAACTTCTTCCTTTGATCCAGCTGAGCTTGTATTGATGTCCTCATCATCTCCTCCCTCTTGAAAAGGTTCTGACCTCAGAACAGGTAAATCTGCATGGAAAGGAGCTAAATCAGTAACATTGAAAGTATGAGAAATAGTGAACTGACCTGGTAGATCAAGCTTGTAAGCATTATCGTTGATCTTTTCTAGCACTTGAAATGGTCCATCGTCTCTTGGTGCGAGCTTGGATTTTCTTTTCTCCGGAAATCTCTCATGCCTCATATGCAACCAAACCCAATCTCCTGGTTCGAATGTGACCTCCTTTCGGTGCCTATCAGCATGTTGTTTGTATTTCTCGGTCTTCTCTTCCAGATTTCTTGTGACCTTTTGATGAAGCTTATTCACAATATCTACTCTGGCTTCTCCTTCATTAGAATAAACAGCTCCGGGCAGGGATATTAGATCAATTGGAGTTTCTGGATTAAATCCATAAACAATGTCAAAAGGAGAAAATTTAGTACCAGAATGCTTAGCATGCTTATAAGCAAATTCAATGAAAGGTAAGCATGATAACCAATTTTGTAAATTCTTACCAACCGTTGCTCTCAGCAAAGTAGATAGAGTACGATTTACTACCTCAGTTTGGCCATCTGTTTGGGGGTGACAAGTGGTTGAGAAAAGCAGCTTGGTTCCCGACTTTCCCCACAACGTTTTCCAGAAATGGCTTAGGAACTTAGTGTCGCGATCGGATACAATGGTCCTTGGCACTCCATGTAAACGCACTACTTCTTTGAAAAAGAGATTAGAGTAGCGTCATTTGTCTTGTTGCATGGAATAAAATGAGCCATTTTTGAGAATCTGTCTACAACTACAAAGATGGAATCCTTGTGGTTGATTTTTGGCAGAGCTAAAACAAAATCAATAGAAATGTATACCCAAGGCAGGTTAGGAATAGGCAAAGGCATATATAAACCATGAGGATGTGACTTGGATTTTGCCTTTAGGCAAGTGATGCACTTGGCGCAGAATCTCTCCACATCTCTTTTTATATGCGGCCAGTAGAAATGCTCCATTAAAACACTCAAAGTCTTGTCTCGTCCAAAATGTCCCATGAGGCCTCCTCCATGAGCTTCTCCAACCAGCAGCTCTCTCATTGACCCTTGAGGAATGCACAGCCTTTTATCTTTGAACAAAAACCCATTATGTTGATAAAATGATCCGCGAGCAGCCTTGCTTGTTTCTTGGAAAATTTCTTGAAAATCTGGATCAGTTTCGTATGAGCTCTTGATATGTTCAAATCCCATAATATTAGCCTCCATTGTACTGATTAGGGCGTGTCTCCTTGATAGTGCATCAGCTACAATGTTCTCCTTCCCTTTCTTATACTTTATCACGTAAGGAAAAGTTTCTACAAACTCGAGCCACTTAGCATGTCTCTTCTTTAGTGTAGTTTGTCCCCTTAGATGTTTGAGCGTTTTGTGATCTGTATGAATAACAAACTCTTTGGACAATAAATAATGTTGCCAAGTTTCAAGAGATCTTACCAAAGCATAGAGCTCCTTATCGTAGACGGGATAATTAAGAGACGCTCCACTGAGTTTTTCACTGAAATATGCTACTAGTTTGCCTCCTTGAGTAAGAACAGCTCCTATGCCTGTACCAGAAGCATCACATTCAATCTCAAAAGTTTTGTCAAAGTTAGGAAGTACCAAAACAGGCGCATGTGTGAGGCTGTCTTTAAGCTTGGCGAATGCCTCATCTTGTGCTGGCCCCCATTTGAACTCCACATTCTTTTTGATCACCGAGGTTAGGGGTACATCAATGGTACTAAAATCCTTTACAAATCTCCGATAGAAACTAGCCAGACCATGGAAGCTCCTCACATGTCCGATAGTAGTTGGAGTCGGCCAGTCTTGTATCGCCTTGATCTTCTCTTCATCGACCTTTAAACCCTGTGAACTCACAACAAATCCTAAAAAGACAACTTCATCAGTGCAAAACGTGCATTTCTTTAGATTTTCATAGAGGTTTTCAGCCTTTAGTGTTTCAAGGACCTGTTCAAGATGATTCAAGTGATCTGCAAGGTTAGAGCTATAAATCAAAATGTCATCAAAATAAACTACTACGAACTTATAGATGCATGCTCGTAAGACATGGTTCATGGTTCTCATGAATGTACTTGGCGCATTAGTGAGTCCAAATGGCATAACCAGCCACTCGTACAATCCTCTCTTGGTTTTAAATGCCGTTTTCCATTCATCTCCTTCCTTCATCCTCACTTGATGATATCCGTTTCTTAAATCGATTTTTGAGAAGATAGTTGCTCCATGAAGCTCATCTAGCATATCGTCCAGCCTTGGAATGTGATGTCGGTATTTGACAGTGATGTTGTTGATGGTTCTACAATCAACGCACATTCTCCAAGTTCCATCGTTTTTTGGCACTAGTAGCACAGGAACAGCACATGGACTTAGACTCTCTCGGATATAGCCTTTCGACATCAAGTCTTGAACTTGTTTTTCCAACTCCTTTGCTTCTTCTGGATTAACTCTATAAACTGCTATGTTTGGCAACGGTGCTCCAGGGACTAGATCAATTTGATGTTCGATTCCTCTTGTTGGTGGCAGTCCTGTCGGAATTTCTTTAGGAAATACATTAGAAAATCTGTTAAGTAGCTCTAGAACAGCTGGTGGTAATTCTTGTTCTCCTTGACCTGAAAACAAACCTTCCTTGAAGATCATTAGTAGCACCTCTTCTTTTAATTCAACAGATTTCAAAACAGTATTAGGTGTGATATAAAGATTGGTTTTACTTAGCTTTTTTCCTATGGACATGGTTTGTTGCATTTCAAATGTTTCTTGAGGTGTCAATGGCGCTAAACTATGCTTCTTGTTGTTGTGCGAGAAGGTATAATGATTGGTCCGCCCATTGTGTAATGCTTCTTTATCAAATTGCCACGGACACTCTAACAGCAAATGTCCAGCTTGCATAGGCACTACGTCACACAAAACTTGATCTGCATACTTACCAATACTGAATGAAATTGTAACTTGCTCGGTAATTCTTGTTCTTCTTGACCTGAAAACAAACCTTCCTTGAAGATCATTAGTAGCACCTCTTCTTTTAATTCAAGAGATTTCAAAACAGTATTAGGTGTGATATAAAGATTGGTTTTACTTAGCTTTTTTCCTATGGACATGGTTTGTTGCATTTCAAATGTTTCTTGAGGTGTCAATGGCGCTAAACTATGCTTCTTGTTGTCGTGCGAGAAGGTATAATGATTGGTCCACCCATTGTGTAATGCTTCTTTATCAAATTGCCACGGACGCCCTAACAGCAAATGTCCAGCTTGCATAGGCACTACGTCACACAAAACTTGATCTGCATACTTACCAATACTGAATGGAATTGTAACTTGCTCGGAAATTTTAAGCTCGGTGTCATCATTCAGCCATTTGAGTCGATAAGGTCGAGGGTGCTTGGTCTTTGGAATTCCTAACTTATCAACTAAATATTTGCTGGCCACGTTAGTACAAGAACCACCGTCAATAATTAAGCTACATACCTTGGAGTTAATTGTGCAGCGAGAATGAAAAATATTATCTCTTTGAATAGTTTATGGTTCAAAAAGAGCGCTGAGTACTCTTCTCGTAATTAACAACTCTCTGGTGTCAGCATAATCCACAATATCTTCTTCAGACTCTTCTTCAGACTCTTCTTGCTCGTATTCTGCCTCGTCTTGAGATTCATACTCTCCATTTGCTTTGAGAATCATAACTCTCTGATTTTGGCAGTCCCTTGCGTAATGTCCTTTTCCCTGACATTTGAAACAAGTTATATCTCTAGTTCGTTGAGTTTGAGTATTACCTTGTTCTGGTTTATTAAATTTAGACGGTTCTGGTGCAGAATTTTTGAATCTAGAATCCGCTTCAATATTCTTTCCTTTGTCTAAAACTTTTTGCGGTTGCTGGTTCCAAACATGTTTGCTACGGCTTGTTGACATCGTTTTCCTTTTAATGTGTTGCTCAGCCTGAGTAGCTAAGTACAGCAGCTCGTTTAAATCAGGGTAAGTCTGTCTCTACACCATTGTAGCAATACGATCATGAAGACCATCAATGAACTGTGCCATTAGAGTTTCATCAGAATCTTCACTCTCCAATCTGTTTCGAAGTGTTTCAAACTCATCAAAATATTCTTCTACGGATCTGGATCCTTGAGTGAGCTTTCTGAATTTCTTTTGCAGCTCTCTATAGTAGTATGCAGGGACGTATCTCTTTCTCATAGCAAATCTCATATCTGCCCAAGTAGTAATTTGTCCATGTCTATGCCTTCTTCTCTTGGACACGTCTCTGTCCCACCATGCTAAGGCATTTTTACTAAGTTGAGCAGCAGCTAGAGACACCTTTCTTTGATCAGAATAATTGTAATGTTCAAAGATGTACTCCATACGCCTTTCCCAGTCAAGATAAGCATCAGGATTAACTTTTCCAGCAAAAGTGGGTGCAGTGAGCTTGATGTCATTATTTCTGTGTCGTGCATCTACTTCGCCTTCTCTGTCACGGCACGGTTGCCTTCACTGCCTTGGTTCAGGGTCTGGTGGTTCTTCTTCCGAGTCAAACTCATCAACATCTTCTAGATTTACTCGGTGTGGGTGGATATTTCTGATACGAGCTCTTCGTGCTGGTGGTGGCGGTTGCTCAATTCGAGTTATGCGCTCTCCTAGGGTCTGTAGCTGAGTTTGAATAGCAGCAAGAGCTTGAGCCAAATCATTAGCTCCCTGATCTCCCATGTCTCGAGTTCTTCCTGTCTCTCAACTCAAACAAAATAGATCAAATGCAAAGGAAACTGGAAGACACAATAAACACAATCGCAACTTTTGATGAAGGATCTGTTAATCCTAACAGCGACTGTACTCGAAATTCAGTTTCGAAAAATATCAAAACACATCCAAAAATTCCGAATTCAATTTTAACAAATATTAGACTCGTCCTAAGTTCAGATGCAACTGGTCTCACAATTTTATCACACGCCAATTATTTATGAAAATTCAGACAATATTATAGTCGAAAACACTTAACTTCCCGAAATTAAGGAGATGAACAGACACACACAAAACGAATTAAACTAAAGTAAAAGGAATAGATAAACCTGACTAGGAGCGTTTAAGCTCTGATACCAGATGATATAGGAACCCAGGTGAATCAGATCCTAAATGATAGATTGATGGAGGAATTATTGCTGGACTAAGGTCACTCTCAACAGTTCCGATTGAATGGATGGTGAAGTGGTTCGATGGTGACGCTGTTGCTGGACTAAGGTCACTCTCAACAGATTCAAGGGATGAATGGACGTGATAGGGGATTGAGAGACGCCACACAGATCTGTGAAATGATCTATGATAAGTCTAATACACTCTAAGCTTCAAGGATTCACACACAAGAAGTTTAGAAGACAGAATATTTCCTTCCCAGAAATATCAAAGAGAAAACTCTCAAGTTTCTTTTCAAAAATAAAACAAGCTGCATCCGAAAATTGTCCAACACAAAATAATTAAAAGACAAGTGATAGTCTGCATGAAGGAGAGAGAAAGAGACAACATTAAAATCAGAGTTTGAAAATTCGAAACTGTTTCTTGAACTCCTTGGCCGAGAATGTGTTGTTGGGCTTGCGGAAAATCAAGTAAATGGGCTGATGATAATGCGATCCATTTGCCTCGTTAAAAACCTTACCAACAAAACCCATTGGGACAAAAATTGGTGAAGGGAAAAAGAGCACCAATGGAGCACATACCCATTTAATGATTTCTTTGGGCCTCATGAATTTGCTTGGTGATAGTAAAAATAGCAAATTCCTTGTTTCCTTGAAGAACCGGCAAGAAAGGTGTCGTATGACTCTTGTGTAATTCTTGCACGTCTTCTTGCACTCCATTAATGATGGGCCTGTTTATGGACTTGATAAATTCCTCTCTCACACACCTTGTTCCAGCTCTTGTTCTTGGTGCTTGTTCCATGGTTGCTATGTGTACAGCTTCTTCCTTTGATCCAGCTGAGCTTGTACTGATGTCCTCATCAAAGAAGCATGAATGATGCAGCCCTGTCACTACAAGAAATCTACTGCGAAACTGATGGCAAATTCTGTCGGATATCCGTCGGTTTTTGCCGTCGCTTCTATCTCGTCGGAAATAAAAATATCGTCGGAAATCCATCAGAATTTCCGATGGATTTCCGACGGAATACAGAAATCAGAAATCCATCGATAATCCGTCGGTTTTAAAGCCGTCGGTATGCCGTCGGTTTTTAACCGACGGAACACCGATGGATTTCTGATTCTTATAAACCGACTGATTTTCGACGGATCTATAACCGATGGCAAACCGACGGATCTATAACCGACGGATGTCTGACGGATTCCTGATATTTAAATACCGATGGATTACCGACGGATATAAACCGACGGATATAAACCGATGGATTACCGACGGATATAAACCGATGGATTACCGACGGAATTATTTAAATTTTTTTAATTATAAAATCGAATATTTAAAAATAAATATATTAATTTTTAAAATTTGTTTTCTAATATAAATTAAATAATTAAAAACTAATATAAATTAAAATTAAAGAAATAATAATAATATAATAATGCAATAATTCAAAATGAAATTCAATATTTCTAAAATAATTCAAATAAAAAAGAAAAAAAACTAAAACTACGAGGGCGGGAAGCGGGATAAGAATTCCGCCATGCGTTGCTGCAATACCAGGTTATCCGCCTCCAATTTGTGGGTTCTCTCGCGTTCCGCTTCTTGTTGTTATGTGAGCTGTTCCAGCTGTGTCTTCATGGCGTCCATGTCAGTGTCTCGTTGTGCGAGCTGTCCCCTAATATCTGGAGAATCGCTGTAGAAACGCGAAGTTGCAGAAAAAGAGTCGTCGTCCGGAAGACCAAATACACGACCTTTTGTCTTCGGAGTACACTGCGGTAAGAAACAAAAATTTTGGTTAAAAATTAGAAATTACAAAAAAAACGATATAAATATATATTTTACTTACCTCGTAGATGAATTCGTTAATCTTCTCGATCGGAAGATCGGTCATTGGAGGCGTTCCTTCGATGATTGGCTGAGAAAGGAGGAAGTCTTCCTTCATCTTCTCATAATTGTCAATGATCTCCCGAGCCAGCAGATCTTGGATTTCATTGTTCTTCCTGCTGGTATGCGCATCCCTGAGCAATGTGATAGCGGAAGGTGGGACACCGTCTTGCCAAAACTACAAAAATGAAAATTTAGTAAACTATAAAATTATAAAACTTATATAACAAAATTTTAATCAAATAAAAAACTTTCCAGTTGTTTGGCCCGTGTGACCAAACTAACCGCTCCTAGATTGTGTGTCGCCTTGCCTTTTCCTTTGCGATCGCTGTTTCGGAACGCAGAATGAGTTGTGGAGCTTGTCTTGGTCGGTTCTTCACTCCAATAAGTGCATAACCCGCTCCATAGGCCCGGGTTGGAAAGCAACTCCCTTGGGACATCATTCTTATGCCACTTCTCCTTCCACTCGTTCAGCTTCCACGAATACATTCTCGCTGTTTTTTTATCGAAGCATCGTCTAACCGAGGTGGTCATGTGGCTGTCCCAAGTAAATTCTTGCTGCAAATCAAAAATTGAAATAAAATAAACTAAATTAAATAAAACTAAAAAATTTAAAATATGAGGTACTTACCGCAAATTGGCGAAACCACAATTCCTGATCCGCCATCGGCATTTGGTTGTAAGTCGGGTACGGATGCCGAAGCATTCCATTGAGCATCCGGTTAATGGATTTGGAAATCCCATTTCCGGAATCTCCAAACCTACAAAAGAAATTAGTGCAAATAATTTGAATTGTAACTAAAGTAATAATAGTAAATAAATATTTAAAATCTTAAAATTAATAAAAACTTACCATGTGTCTCTGCCTACGCAATCCGGATGGAGACGAGGCAATCTATCTCATCTTGGTTGAGCGACAAAGTCCTCGACGCTCATCTGCGACGGTGCAGTAGGCGAAGGCGTCGGCATAGGCGCTGTCTCCGGGATATGTGTCTCCGGTATAGGAGAACTCCTCGAACCGGCAGTACCTCCCCGGCGACTACTACATCCACCGTGGCCTGAACGGACAAACCTACCGTAATCCCTAGAAAAATTAAAAAAATATCAAACATTATATGAAAAAATTAATAATAATGTAAGGCAACAAAAAGTATCAAAAAAATATTTTAAATTCATTATTAGTCCAAAACAATTATACTTTTATAAAAGAAGGAATAATTTATGGAAAAACTTATAAATTACTAAAATCCTCAAAAATTTATATTTATAAGTATTAATTCCAAAAAAATTATAAATTTGTAAATACATGATTATTACATGAAATAATTATACATTATCAAAATAATAAATAATTTTCAAAAAAATATTTTACATTCATTATTATTCCAAAACAATTATACATTTATAAAATAATGTATAATTGATGGAAGTACTTATAAATTACGAAAATCATCATTAATTTATATATATAACTATTAATTCCAAAACAATTAAAAATTTGTAAATCCATGATTTATAAAAGAATGAATAATTCATGAAAATAATTATAAATTGCTAACATGATTAAAAATTATCAAAAAAAATAATGATAATTTTATAAAAATTATAATTCATACCAAAATTAAGAAAATATTAATGCATGAAATTAATTATAAATAATTGAATTAATAAATAAATTAACAAAACAAATAATTTCAATAAACATAACAATCCTAAATCTAACAATTACAAACCTAAATCTAACATTACAAACCTAAATCTAACAATTCTAATTTTCTAAACAATCAATCTAACTAAAAACTTAACAATCCATAATATAAACTTCAAAACTTACAAGTTTGGGGGATTGTTAGACATTTGGATGATATATCGACGGAAATCCAGAAGATTGGGAGAGAGTTGGCGATTTTGGAAGGTTTTTTCTAAGTCTGCGAAAGTGAGGAGGAAGAAGACGAAGTCGGTATAAATTACGACATTTCCGACGGATATATCCGTGAGTTTAAAAAAAATTAAATTACACACGTTTTCGATAAGGTTTCGGAAAGGTTAGCGCCTAAATTTTCAGAAATCCGTCGGAAATTTTCGACGGATTTCTGACGGACACACTAAAATTTAGGCATCGCGGGAAATGAAAAAATTTTTGCGGTTACATTTTCCTTGTCCGTCGGAAATCCGTCAGAAATTTCCGACAGATTTTCGACGGATAGTAAAAATATGCATGTCTTCTGATTGGCCAGTCAATCCTTAAACAGGGACACGTGTTACCACAAACCCGTCGGAAATCCATCGGAAATCCGTCGGAAATTTCCGACAGATTTCCGACGGGTTTGTGGTTTTAGTGGTTATTTACGCACCGTTTCAGTAAACATATGTTTATAGTATTATAAATTCATGTTTGCAAACACAAATAACTTATAGAAATCTTTCATTTGAAAATTTTCAAAAGTTTAGATGATTATTTCGTATTTGGTAAACTTGTACGTTAACTATACGTTTATCTATGAAACACTTTCAGTCAAACCATGTCTAAAAACAAAATCTTTTCAAAATATGTTATATATCACATTATTTAGTTTATTTTGTCAAAGTTTGTTGTTAACATTGTCTTGATGTACAAGAAATTACAATTTAACCATGTAAACCCCAAACCCGTCAGAAATCCATCGGAAAAACCGATGGATTTCCGACGGTTTGAGGGTTACACGTGTCTATAAACCATCAAAACCGACGGATTTCTGATGGGTATTTTTTTTTTACGAAAACACGTGTCCATTTTTAAGGTTTGAAATTATATTACCGTCGGAAATCCGTTGGAAAAACCGATGGATTTCCGACGGTTTTGCGGGTGATTTTTAATTTAATTTTAAGTGGTTTAATGAGTTTTGTGGATTTGTTAATGTGTTTGTTTAGGGAATTTTTAATTTCTAACAAAATCTTATTTTATTAAAATTTGTAAAAATATACAAAGCTGAAGTTGAGCTTATAAAATACTCGGCAGCTGTGGTCTTCGAGGACCTATGGTTTACACCGTAATGTCAAAATTAAATAAAATACAAAATATCAAATTTACAACTTTCATAATACAAACCACGTGCATAACTAATCTTCATTAGATGATGATGCTGATCCCTCAGATGGAATTGAGTCTGAATCCTCATAAAATTCACCTTGTTCTTCTTCTGAATCGGAAAAAACTAAACCAAATTGTGTGAAATCAACAACAAGATCCAGAGCACAAAAAGGCTCAACTGGATCTATTGGAACAACTTCTGCTGACTGTAAAGGATCGTGTTCTGCAACTCCATAAATTCTTCCTCGCGGGGTCACTTTAGTAACTGTGCGCCAAGGATCCGTCAGCTGTGTAACTCGAGGGTAACGAATATACCACACCTAAAAAAAACATATTAGTTTTGTAAGTATTATACCAAAATAAGGAATTGAGTATTAATTACACTAATATTAGTACCCTACCTGCTCAGCTTGTGATCCTAGAATGAATGGGTCATACGTTTCTAGTCGTCGACTTGAATTAATAGACGTAACACCAAATTGGTCTACATGAAGGCCATGACCGTGTGTTGAATCATACCAATCACACTTGAAAACAATGCACCTCAAGTCTAACATTCCTGGGTACCGTACTTCTAATATTTCCTGAAGAACGCCGTAGTAAACATCATTACCAGATTTCACTGAAATACCAGAATCTGAAGTTTGCGTTGTCCTTCTCTCGTCATGAACCCTAAACCCATAACCACGACTGCAGTATCTAGGATAAGAAGTTGCAATGTAGTTTGGACCATTAACAAATTTCAATAACCATGTGGGAAATGTCTGTCCGCTTATTACTCCTTCAGAAACCTACAAAAATAAGTGACAAATTAGTATTTAAAAAATAATTTATTAAATGATTTAGTGTTTTTAAACACTTACGTAAAATTGCAACCAAGCATAAATTCCTCCTCCTTATGGACTTGAAGCTCGTCTTCTGTCTTATCCATATAGTACCCGCGTATTAATGTCATGTAAATCCTGTACGAAAACCAAAATAGTTGACAAGTTAATAATAACATATAAAATAATCAATTATACATTAAATGACACAAAAGAATTTTTGTTTACCTTTCGTATTCCGTAATTTCTTCACAATTGGTTAGGATATACGTATGCAAGTGTTTAAACTCCTCTTGAGATAATTTATGCCTTTTTCCTTTGCCACTGACTCGCCCAACTTGGGAAAATAACTCTGGAACAACGACGGGGTAAATCGCTCTCTCACCACGATCATCATGGCGACTACGACGTCTACTCTTCGTACGAACTTCTGACGGGAAGTAATATTCAGCAAACTGTGAGGCCTCTTCGTTGATGCTCTGGGCGATAATAGATCCCTCTACTCTACTCAAATTCTTAACCTTTTTCTTCAGATGAAACATATACCGCTCAAATGGATATATCCAACGGTATTGAACCGGGCCTCCTAGTTCAGCTTCTCGTGGGAGGTGGATCGGAAGATGTTCCATCACATCAAAGAAAGCTGGTGGAAATATCTTTTCCAAATTACAAAGGATCACCGGGATATTGGCCTGTAAATTTTGGATTCCCGCAACAGTAAGTGTTCTTGTGCATAAATCGCGAAAGAAAGCACCTACTCCTGCAATTGCTTGGTGGACGTCTTTATGGAGAAGATGAGCAAAAGCGAATGGAAGAAGCCTCTGCATCACAACATGACAATCATGACTCTTCATTCCAGTAAACTTTCCTTCTCCATAATCGATGCAGTTACGCAGATTAGATGCGTATCCATCAGTGAATTTAACATCGTCGTTAATCCAATCAAAAAATTTTGTTTTCTTTTCTGCTTCTAATCGGTATAATGGAAATGGACATTGACCATTTGGGAGCACTTCAAGAAAACCTCGGTCGCAATATGCTGGCAAGTCTAATCTAGATTTTATATTGTCTTTCGTCTTCCCTTGGACGTTTAAGACTGTGTTCATGATGTTCTCAAAGAAGTTCTTCTCAACGTGCATCACATCAAGATTATGCCGCAATAAATGGTTCTTCCAGTAAGGCAAATCCCAAAATATGCTCTTCTTGTGCTAGCTATGAAATTCACCGACACCATAAATAGGTTCATGTCCATTACCCCCACAATAAGGAGTCGTCTCAGCACCAAAATCTCTCAACTGCTCCAATAAAGTTTCACCGTCTATCTCAGGTGGTGGACCATCAAAAACTTACCTACCCTTCGTAAACATTGTTCTCGAACGACGATACGGATGATCACTCGGTAAAAATCTCCTATGATAATCAAACCAACAACTTTTTCTACCGTGCTTTAGTTGGAATGCATCTGTGTTGTCTTGGCAATATGGACACGATAATCTCCCATGTGTTGTCCATCCAGATAACATACCATATGCTGGAAAATCGCTTATGGTCCACATAAGCACCGCACTCATCTTAAAGTTTTGCTGGGTTAAAACATCGTACGCTTCCACACCATGCTCCCATAGCATTTGCAACTCATAGATCAATGACTGGAGGAATATATCAAGTGATCTCTTTGGATGCTCTGGGCCAGGAACAAGAATCGATAGATATAAAAATTCTCTACGCATGCACAGAGATGGAGGCAAATTGTAAGGGGTTACAATTACGGGCCATAACGAATACTTCCTTCCATGCTTCTCAAATGGGTTAAAACCATCTGTACATAACCCGAGGTACACATTCCTTCGCTCATACGCAAACTCCGGATACAATGATTGAAAATGTTTCCAAGCTTCTGCGTCTGAAGGATGTGTAATATCTCCATCTTGACGATGTTCTGCATGCCATCTCATTGGCTCTAGCGCCGAGAAGTATATAACCTCTTCAACCTCTCTGTTATTGGTAAATACCACATACGTTTATATGGAATTTGAATTCTGCCACTACTTTCCTGATACCGTGGTTTACGACAAAATCTACATCTTTTGGGGTTTTCATCTTCTCTCCAATATAGCATACAGTTGTCGATGCAAACATCTATTATCTTATACGGTAACCCAAGACCAGATACAAGTTTTTGTACCTCATAGTTTGATCCGGGTAAAAGATTATCTTCTGGCAATAAATCTTTCACCCAATCTGTTATCGCATCAACGCACTCCTCTGCCAAATTGTAATCCGTTTTAATCGTCATCAATCTACTTGCAGATGATAAAGGCGAATGACCTTCTTTACACCCTTTATATAGTGGCTGCTTTGCAGCATCTAACATATCAAAAAATCTTCTTGCTTCTACATTAGGTTCTTCGAACCTATATCTTTCTTCACCGCTAAACTCGACATTCTCTCTAAACGCATCATTCACCATCTGCACGCTCCCTACACCTACATCTACTTCCGTGCTAACTCCTAAACAATCTGAGACAGTTGATTCACTAGTACTACCATACTCAACATTTGTTTCTCCATGTAAATACCATATCTTGTAACCCGGCGTAAACCCATTACTATGCAAATGATGCCAAACTATCTCTATCGCAACATTACGAGAATTCCTACAAATTGAACATGGACATTTTAACTTACCTGATTTTTGAACACGCGGTTGCTTTCCCGCCACTTCCATGAACTCGTATATGCCTCGTGCATACTCCTCGTTTAAGTTGTTCGTCTCCGGATCCATTAATGGTTCGTCCATCCATGATCGAAAATATCTAGACATATTTTTCACTTTTTTATAGAATTCGTATTAAGTAAACAAGAAATGAGAGAGAGATATGAAATTAAGATTGTTGTGTAATGGAATGGAGGAAGGGAGAAACATATATATAAACTCGTTTCCATCGGATTTCCGTCGAAAATCCATCGGCTTACAACGGTAAATTCAACGGATACATTAACGTTCATATTATCCGACTTATTTCCAGAAGCCGTCGGAAATCCATTGGAATATAACGGCATGGATATCTGTCGGAAAACCGTTGGAATATAAAATTTCGTCAGAAATTCCGTCGGAAGTCTGTCGGAATATAACGGCTTTCCGACGGATTCCTGATGGATTCTCAGAATTTTCAAATCTCGGGAATCCATCGGTAAGCTGTCAGAAATATCCGACGGAATTATATACCGTCGGAAATTCCGTCAGTTTTGCGGTATATTTCTTGTAGTGTGTACGTGATGAAGAAAGACAAGGATGTTTTGATCGTAAGCCTCTACGTTGATTATTTAGTAATCACTGAAAGCAATTCTCAACTCATTGAAAGGTTTAAGGAAGACATGAAGAAGGAATTTGAAATGACAGATTTGGGGCTGTTAAATTATTTTATGGGAATGGAAATAATTCAAGACGATCGTGGATCAAATGAAGACATGAGAAGCACGTCTGGGTATATTTTTACTCTAGGGTCTGCTGTATTTTATTGGCAATCAAGCAAGCAGCAAACCATGGCACAATCAACAGCAAAAGCGGAGTATATTGCAGTGTGTGAGGCAGCAAATCAAGCAATTTGGCTGCAAAGACTTCTAGACGAAATTGGGTTTAAGTCTCAAGATGGTGTCTCTATCTACTACGACAATAAGTTTGCAATTGCGATTGGAAAAAATCCAGTTCAACATTGGAGAACTAAGCACATAGACGTCAAGTATCACTTTGTTCGAGAAGCAGAACATAAAGGTTGATGAGAGTACGGCTAGCAAGGAGGAGGAACCAATGCAACATAGAGATGACAATGAGGAGCAAAGGAAGCAGCTTGAACCGGAGCTACAAGGAACTGAAGACTTATGCATTTCTTCGGGTCCTATCACTCGGTCTAAACAAGAGAAGCTCAACATTTGCAACATCTTCTCAACACCATTCCGGGCAGTTTAGTGTGTGCTAATCCAGCTACACTAGTTGTGATCCAAGCCACCTAAACATTTATCAAGAGAGGTGATATGACTAACACTCTTTTTCCCTTCATTTGGTTTTGTCCCATTTGGGTTTTCCATATAAGGTTTTTAATGAGGTAAGCCATATCACTCACTCATCAGCCTCTTGATAAAGCCTAAGCCCACTTCTATCTCTTATCATGAAATAAAGAGATACCAATCAAGTATCTGGCACCTAGGTCCTCCTTTGCTTGAACCAGTGGTCTCAGATTTTGTACCCTCAGGTTGTTGGTTCTAAGAAGAAGCAAACAATAAATATTATGGCAAACCATTACAGAAGAAGCAAACAATGATTAAAAATTAAATTCGAATATTACCCTTTTCCCTACAGCTAAGTTCCGAACTAATTGTTTCAAATCTTGAATCTCGTTCACCAATTCAGCTTGTTTTGCTTCAATTTTCTGGACATGTGCGTCTCTAGCCATTAAAACTTCTAGCTTGCTAGCAGTAATCCCTCTGCCCATTCCTCTGACTCTCCCACTCTTGTCCTTACCTAGAATTTGACTAACCGCATCTTCTTTAACACTTGCATTGGAGGTTGAGCCCATCTCCCTATTGATTGATTTAATTTGTTCCTGATTCAAAATTTTGTAAACAGTATCAATATAAATTACCATCTATAACCAAAAGAAGAGTTTGAGAACTTCTTACAATTGTTTGTTCAAACTATGGTCTCACTGGTCTTCCATCCGCATGTGTATGCCCAGCTATCCAGACTTTGCTTCTAGTAATCTTGGTCGGGTCAGATGCCTTTTTTCTATATGTAACAAATAAATATAGAAGTTATATATGTAAGAAGTTTTTACACTATAAGAAGCTATATAAGAAGTTTTACAGGGACACACCATTTCATGAGCAAGGCCACTCATTCCTTTACGACTTGTGGTGTGTGGAATCTGATTTTTCCTCAAATCCCTGAACCTGTCACTTCGTTCCTATGAAATTATTCAACTCATTAATATAACAAATTTCCATACAATAAACAAGTATTATAAAGTGATGAGAGTACGGCTAGCAAGGAAGAGGAACCAATGCAACATAGAGACGACAATGAGGAGCAAAGGAAGCAGCTTGAACCGGAGCTACAAGGAACTGAAGACATGCATTTCTCCGGGTCCTATCACTCGTTCTAAACAAGAGAAGCTCAAGACCACTTTGCAACATCTTCTCAACACCATTCCGGGCAGTTTAGTGTGTGCTAATCCAGCTACACTAGTTGTGATCCAAGCCACCTAAACATTTATCAAGAGAGGTGATATGACTTACACTCTTTTTCCCTTCATTTCGTTTTGTCCCATTTGGGTTTTCCAAATAAGGTTTTTAATGAGGTAAGCTATATAACTCACTCATCAGCCTCTTGATAAAGCCTAAGCCCACTTCTATCTCTTATCACCAAATAAAGAAGCCCAAGCACAAGAAGAGTCAGCCGAAATTTGAAGACATAAAGAGTCATTTTTATGTTCAAACTTTGTTTTAATGCTATGTTATTTTCGAGATTTTTCCTTTACTCATTTGCTGATTTAAACTTATGTAAGGCTTCATTTCTAAGTTATCAAACTCTTTTCATATTCTCAAAACTCTCGGAACCTGTTTGATCAATTCCTTGCTTATAGTGATCGGATCTTCATCCTCACCAAAGCAAGCTCGATAGTCTAAGGGTCTGTCACAACTCCTAAGAAGTTTCACTCTGATCCACCTCTCGTTCACCACGTCTAGGGTCTTCACCCACGTACAGAACAAGTCTGAAAGTCTAAAGATTCACCATTCCCTTTGGAAGTTTTGCAACAATCCCCAAGATCCATCGGATCTTACTCGCTGTGTCAACATCTTTTCATCTCTTCCGCATCACTCATCATCACTCCGACCATCACAACCTCTTGGAGAGCATTCAGGGACTTGATCCTCATCTAGGATCATATCAAGTGGTATCAGATCTGACTCCACGCCAGGTTGTATCATTTCCGATCTATTACACCTCTTTACATTCCGATCTGTTTTGTCTGCTGACTGTTGGAATTTTCATAAATTCATTTTGTCAGATAAAATCGTGAGATCTGTTGAATCTGCTTCAAGAAAGAGTTTAGTATTTGTTAAAATTGATTCTAGAATTTTTGAGCATGTTTTGATAATTTTTCGAGGTTGATTTTGTCGAACAGTCACAACTAGAAATTATCGGAATTTGAAAAGTTATTTTCGTGTTAACTTGCTAAAATTGTTTAAAATCATTGGTTAATCCAAAAATCGTGACATATGTTGCATTGAAACCTAGATTGAGTCTAGTATTTGTTAAAATTGTCTCTGGAATTGTTGAACGTGATTTGATATTTTATTCTGTTTGATCAGGTCAAGCTGTCGTTTAGGGTCTTGCCGAGTTTTTCCTTCTTGTGTTTGAGCATTTTGACTTGTTTATTTGTTGGGATCTGAACAGGTACCATGGCGGGAACCAGCCATGATGAACAAGAGTCTTCCAACTCCGACAAGCAACTTATGCACTCCTTCAAAGCTATGATGGTTGAGAGTATGGCCACTATGAAAGCCGATTTAGAAAGGTCCATCAACAACCAATTCCGAGAACATCAACAACCTGTTATGGAAGAACAACTTGGGAGGAACCTACGACCTTCTGATGCTGAACACTACTATAGTCAGACTTCTCGATCAAATCGTTCTCGAAGAAGACAACCAAGAAAAGACCAAACTGTTAGAAATCACCAACCCATTACTCGAGATCCTTTAGCCGGTGTGAAGATAGAAATTCCGTTCTTTCATGGAACCAGTAATCCTGAAGAGTATCTTGAGTGGGAAAAAAGGGTTGAAATTATCTTTGATTGCCGGGAGTTTACTCAGGAGACTAAGGTCAGACTCGCCCCAACCGCATTCAAGGATTATGCTCTAAGTTGGTGGGATCAGTTGGTGACGTCTAGAAGAAGGGCTGGAGATATACCGGTCGAGACTTGGACCCAACTAAAGTCATTATGAGGAAAAGGTTCATACCAAGTCACTACCACAGAGACCTTCACCTTAAGCTTCAGAATTTGTCTCAAGGAAGTAGATCCGTTGAAGATTATTTCAAAGAAATGGAAACCTTGTTACTTAGAGCCGATATTAAAGAAGACAATGAAGCTATTATGGCCAGATTCATGGGAGGTCTTGACAAAGATATCATTATAAAACTGGAGGTACATCATTATGTCGAGCTAGAAGAGCTTCTCCACAAAGCTATCATGTTTGAAAAACAACTTAAGAGGAAGATCTCTAGGACCGGATACAACTCTACCAAGTTCAGCAAATATTACAAGCCTAAGGATTACAAACCGCTTGCCAAATCCAAGATAGATGAGTCTCCGCTCAAGGGAATTGATAAAAGATCAACCACCAAGGCTAGAGAAATTCAGTGTTTTAAGTGCAAAGGTTTTGGTCACTACTCCCGTTCGTGTTCCAATCAGAGAACCATAGTTATTAGGAACAATGGTGAGATAGACTCAAAAGAAGATCATTCGGAACCTGAACCTTTAGAGGAACCACTTAGAATGCCGGAGTTCGGACAACTTTTGGTCACTAGAAGAACCCTTAACTTACACACTCAGGCTGAGAAAAATGAGCAATGGGAAAACCTCTTCCACACTCGTTGCCTTGTTCAAAACAAAGTTTGCAGTCTAGTGATTGATGGTGGTAGCTGTACCAACGTTGCCAGCCAGTCTATGGTTGATAAGCTTGGACTCACAATCACTAAGAGAGCTATGCCTTATAAGTTGCAATGGCTTAATGATGAGGGAGAACTGGAAGTCAAGAACCAGGTCATAGTTCCTTTGTCTACAGGGAAATATGAAGATGAGGTCTTATGTGATATTTTACCAATGGATGCTGGACATATCTTGCTTGGAAGACTTTGGAAATCTGATCGGAAAGTAATGCATGATGGATTTACCAACAGATATTCATTTGAATTTAAGGGCAGAAAGAACATCCTTGTACCTTTAACTCCTCAAGAAGTTCATCTAGATCAAATGGCCTTGAAGAAAAATAAACCCACTTCCGAAGCCAAGCTCAAAGAACCGGCCAACCTTATGATCACGCCTCGACAAGGGAGTTATTCCTCATCTCTCCTTTTTGTGTTTAAAGAATGCTTTAATACTAACCAAACGGTGCAGGAAATTCCTAGCAAAATTCAGTTTCTTTTACAGGAGTTCCAAGATGTTTTCCCGGAAGAACCTCCCCAAGGTTTGCCGTCAATCCGTGGCATTGAACACCAAATCGATTTCATACCTGGAGCGTCTCTGCCCAACAAACCAGCCTACAGAACCAACCCTCTAGAAACTAAGGAACTTCACCATCAAGTCACCGAGCTCATGCAAAAAGGACATATCCGCAAAAGCATGAGTCCATGTGCCGTACCCGTTTTGCTTGTTCCAAAGAAAGATGGTAGCTGGAGGATGTGTGTCGATTGCCATGCTATCAACAATATCACTGTAAAGTATCGACATCCCATACCTAGATTAGATGATATGCTTGATGAATTGCATGGTTCTAGCATCTTTTCTAAGGTAGATCTTAAAAGTGGATACCATCAAATTAGAATGCAAGAAGGGGGTGAATGGAAAACTGCATTTAAAACTAAGCATGGTCTTTATGAATGGTTAGTCATGCCTTTTGGGTTAACAAACGCACCTAGTACTTTCATGAGACTAATGAACCACGTTCTTAGATCATTTATAGGTCATTTTGTGGTGGTATATTTTGATGACATTTTAATCTATAGCCGAAGCTTAGATGAACATGTGGAGCATCTTAGAAATTTTTTAGAAGTACTTATGAAGGAAACCTTGTACGCTAATCTTAATAAATGTACTTTTGGAACGGATAACCTTGTCTTTTTTAGGCTTTGTTGTGAGTACAGATGGTATCAAGGTTGATGAAGAGAAGATACAAGCTATTAAAGATTGCCCGAGTCCAAAGACTGTTAGTGAAGTAAGAAGCTTCCATGGTTTAGCCGGTTTCTATAGGAGGTTTGTTAAAAACTTCAGCACTTTAGCCGCCCCACTCACGGAGGTTATCAAGAAGAATGTCGGATTCAAGTGGGAACAAGCACAAGAGAATGCATTTCAAACCTTGAAAGAGAAGCTAACAACTGCCCCGGATTTTTGTTCTATGATAATCGCCTATGTTTCCCTAACTCCTCCTTGCGAGATTTGTTTGTCCAAGAAGCTCATGCAGGTGGTCTCATGGGACATTTTGGCGTAGCAAAGACGTCAAGCGTGTTACGTGAGCACTTCTTTTGGCCGCACATGCAAAGTGACGTTGAGAAATGTTGTCAAAAATGTATAACGTGTAAGCAAGCTAAATCGACAATCCAGAATCACGGTTTGTATACCCCTCTTCCTATTCCCTTGCATCCTTGGCATGACTTATCCATGGAGTTTGTAGTTGGATTACCTAGGACTAAGACTGGAAAGGATTCGGTATTTGTGGTAGTTGATAGATTCTCAAAAATGGCTCAGTTCATACCTTGCCATAAAACCGATGATGCTATTAATGTAGCTAGTTTGTTCTTTAAAGAAGTTGTTAGGTTGCATGGAATGCCTAGAACTATTGTATCGGATAGGGATACCAAATTTCTTAGTTATTTTTGGAAAACCCTTTGGTCTAAGCTAGGAACCAAGCTTTGTTTCTCCACCACATGTCACCCACAATCCGATGGCCAAACGGAAGTAGTCAATAGAACCTTATCCACTCTGTTGCGTGCTATAATTAAAAAGAACCTTAGGACTTGGGAAGAATGTCTACCTCATGTTGTATTTGCTTACAATCATGCTAGACATTCCGCATCTAAGTATTCACCATTTGAAATTGTTTATGGGTTCAATCCCATCTCACCTTTGGATCTAATGCCTTTACCCGTGAATGAAAGGATAAGTCTTGATGGTAAGAAAAAGGCTGAGCTTGTGAAACAGATCCATGAGAAGGCTCGAAACAACATAGAGCACAAGACCAAGTTGTACGCTAAGCATGCAAACAAAGGCCGGAAGTTTATGGAATTTAAAGAAGGGGACTTGGTGTGGGTTCATTGGAGAAAATAAAGGTTCCCTAACGAAAGAAAATCCAAGCTTATGCCCAGGATTGATGGTCCATTCGAAATCATCAAGAAACTCAACAACAACGCCTACCAGCTTGATCTCCAAGGTAAGTACCATGTAAGTTCGAGTTTTAATATTACTGATTTGGTTCCTTATTTTGCAAAAGAAACAGATTTGAGGTCAAATCCTTTTCAAGAGAGGGAGGATGATGAGAGTACGGCTAGGAAGGAGGAGGAACCAATACAACATAGAGACGACAATGAGGAGCAAAGGAAGCAGCTTGAACCGGAGCTACAAGGAACTGAAGACTTATGCATTTCTCCGGGTCCTATCACTCGGTCTAAACAAGAGAAGCTCAAGACCACTTTGCAATATCTTCTC
This sequence comes from Cardamine occulta, assembly GCA_028015245.1. NCBI lineage: Eukaryota > Viridiplantae > Streptophyta > Magnoliopsida > Brassicales > Brassicaceae > Cardamine > Cardamine occulta. The sequence continues at coordinate 17,576,682 of CM051388.1, read as the reverse complement.
AACACCATTCCGGGCAGTTTAGTGTGTGCCAATCCAGCTACACTAGTTGTGATCCAAGCCACCTAAACATTTATCAAGAGAGGTGATATGACTTACACTCTTTTTCCCTTCATTTGGTTTTGTCCCATTTGGGTTTTCCAAATATTTTTTTTAATGAGGTAAGCCATATCACTCACTCATCAGCCTCTTGATAAAGCCTAAGCCCACTTCTATCTCTTATCATGAAATAAAGAAGCCCAGGTCCAAGAAAAATCAGCCGAAAGTGGAAGACTTGAAGAGTCATTTTTATGTTCAAACTTTGTTTTAATGCTATGTTATTTTCGAGATTTTTCCTTTACTTATTTGCTGATTTAAACTCATGTAAGGCTTCATTTCTAAGTTATCAAACTCTTTTCATATTCTCAAAACTCTCGGAACCTGTTTGATCAATTCCTTGCTTATAGTGATCGGATCTTCATCCTCACCAAAGCAAGCTCGATAGTCTTAGGGTCTGTCACAACTCCTAAGAAGTTTCACTCCGATCCACCTCTTGTTCACCACGTCTAGGGTCTTCACCCACGTACAGAACAAGTCTGAAAGTCTAAAGATTCACCATTCGCTTTGGAAGTTTCGCAACAATCCCCAAGATCCATCGGATCTTACTCGCTGTGTCAACATCTTTTCATCTCTTCCGCATCACTCATCATCACTCCGACCAACACAACCTCTTGGAGAGCATTCAGAGACTTGATCCTCATCTAGGATCATATCAAGGGTCTAATTCAACTCAAGTATTGCGAAGGTGAAGCTCAGCTTGCAGATCTTCTGACAAAGGCTTTTGGCGGGTCAAGGTTTGAAACACTAAGGAGGAAGGTAGGAGTAAAACCAAAATATGATTAAAGAGAAGTGTTGGAATATTAATCATATTTCGTTTTTAATGTAAAGTTACATTTACATAAGTTAGTTATTTTATCAAGAGTCACGAATGGTATTTCGTATAGGTGTGTTGTTTCGTTTACACAGTCATGTCTTTCTACGACATCATTTCGTCTTGTATAAATACAGATCGAGTCTAGTCCAAAAATAAGTCAGTGTGTGTAACACAATTTATCCCAAAATCAATAAAGTTCAGTTTCTATTACGTTCTCTGTTTTTCTTTTCCTTATTTGTTTTCATACTCTATTTTAACAGAGTCTGGTATTAACAAAAGATCAACACCTTTAACCATAGGCAAGTATGAGGACAAAATTTTGTGTGATATCCTACCTATGCAGGTGAGTCACATATTGCTTGGCATGCCATGAAAGTTTGACCGTAGGGTTATACATGATGGATTCACCAATAGGTATTCTTTTGACTATAAGGAGGGAAAAACAACCCTTTCTCCATTATCACCTCGAGAAGTTCATCAAGACCATATCCAGCTGAAACAACAATGGGAAGCAACTATGAGTGAACCCCTAAACACCCCACCACCAAATAAAGAAGAGAGTTTGAGAAGAACCAAGAAAAAGGCCTGTGAGAGCAAACCCGTGAGGCATTCAAACTTCTTTGTGAGATCTAATGTGGTTAAGAGAGCTCTTTTCTCTAAACAACCCATTCTTTTTTTTGTTTACAAAGAAGTTCTTACTAACCTCAAACCGGATTTGCAGAGTAAAGTTACCTATCTTTTTCAAGAATTTGAAGAAGTCTTCCCTGAGGAGAACCCCAAAGGATTACCACCTATCTGTGGGATTGAGCACCAAATAGACTTTGTTCCGGGAGCTTTACTTCCAAACATACCAGCCTATAGAACCAACCCGGTTGAAACCAAGGAGTTGCAAAAGCAAGTGGCTGAACTTATGGATACATCGGAGAGAGCATGAGTCCTTGTGATGTGCCAGTACTACTCGTACCTCAGAAGGATGGAATGTGGAGAATGTGCATTGACTGCCGAGCCATCAATAACATCACTGTAAAGAATCGCCATCCCATCCCTCATTTAGATGATATGTTAGATGAATTGCATGAGTCTAGAGTCTTTTCGAAAATAGACCATAAGAGTGGCTATCATCAAATTAAGATGAAAGAGGGAGATGAGTGGAAAACTGATTTCAAAACTAAACATGGCTTGTATGAGTGGTTAGTTATGCCCTTTGGCTTAACCAATGCACAGTACTTTCATAAGGTTGATGAACCATGTCCTTCGATACTTCATTGGGTTATTTGTTCTAGTTTACTGATATATCATGATTTTGACGGTTTAAAGCCATGATATATGTCCTTAATTGAGTCTTTTATGTGTCTTTAGAGTCCTAGTAGAGTCTTTTACAGGTTTACATGTATTTGGAGATTTTTGGATATTTTGGAGCATTGTTGCTGAGAAGCTGAAGTTGGAGTATGGATAGACCCCTGGTGTCGATCGACACGTGCCACCTGCTGAAGCCACACTCAGAAATTTATAAGTTTTAAAGATTTACAACTTTGCCCAGAAGTTTCTATTATTTACAAAAAGATGCAACTCGTGTTTTATAGTCAATTTTTAGGGTTTTAGTTCTAGGAGATCTATCTAAGCCTTTTGCAAGAAGACTTTGAAAGAGATTGAGAGCTTGGGGCTGATTTTACTCTGTACTTCTAAGAGAAGATCTTGAACCCCTGTTTCTATTTCCCTTCTGAGTTTATTTATGATATCTATTCTATTCATGTCTATGATTTCATTGATTATGTCTTAGTATATCACTTGTTAGGTTCAGGGATTCTCACTAGGGTTTTCATGGATTTGTAACAATGATTGATTGGTTAGGATTCACAACTTTATAAGTTCTTCACCTAGGTTGTTCTTAATGCTAGATCTAGCCTGATCACCTATGCATCTAGATTTTAGGTTATTGAATTAGCACGACGGTGTGATTTGAAACACGACAGAACCTAGAGTGAGCAAATTAGATAATTACAAAGAAATTTGGATTAGATAATTTGTGAAAAAATCAAAATTGAAATTAATGCTTGTTTAAAATCTTAAGTCTCATAAAGGAATTTGGGTTCTTAGGTTTTAGGCACAGAGAACTTTCACAGCGGGAGTTGGTTAGTTCTAAGTTAGTGTTTTGAGTTCTAGAACAGGAATTTATTTTGATCCAAGTCAGTCCATTGATTTACATTTCCTGAATTCCTGAGAAGTTCCCTGAGCTTGACGTTTTTCCAATTGAACACAACAACTTTCATTTACTTTTCTGTATTTTTTTATTTATCACCTATCTTACTTAGCTTAATTCAAAACTAAAGAATCTATTGTGAAATACTGTGAGTCTCTGTGGATTTGACCCCTGTATACTACAATTGCATATCTGTGCACTTGCGGTGTAGCTCTAGTGTTTAAACTTTGAGCATATCAAGTTTTTGGCACCGTTGCCGGGGACGACGAGGATTAGCTTCCTCTTGCTTTTCATTTTTTTGGTTTTGTTTTTCTTTCCTATTAGCTTTTATGTTTTTCTTTCTTTAGCTTTGCGACATTTTTATGTTTTCTTTTAGCTTTATCATTTTCTTTTAACTCTGGTACTGGATTATGATATTATGTTGCAGTTCTTATGATTGGTTTTGAGTTGTTTATCGTAGCTTAAAAGTTCTTGTTCCACCCGTTTGCGAAAATCCGTGTTAATGCATACGGCTGGTGTCGATCGACACCACTAGCTGTGTCGGTTGACACCACCACTTAACTCAAACCACCCTTGTCGATTTAAGCCTGTGTCAATCGACACCAGGCTGTGTGTCAATCGACACAGAAACCCTGCATGGGCAATTTTCCTTTTCCCATATTCAGAGTTTTTCGTTTCTCTTTTCACCGAACTCATGCTTCTATAACATCGGGGACAGTGTTGTTTAAGTCTGGGGGAGGTAGTTACTAACATTATCTTTTATTTTCTTAAGAGTCAATTGAGTCTTTGTTTCATTGTGTCAAATTCAGTATGAAACTAGGATTTTTCGAGGAAACCACCACATTTTGCAGGAGGTTAAGTAACCATTTGGTTCAAACTTGACTGACATCCGTGAGTAATGAAAAAACCAAAGTCAGACCGGTTGACTAGAGACATCCATATTTCCAGCAGAAATCTACTAAAGCCTGAGCTAATTTCTGATTTGTCATTTTAACTCATCGATGTGATTGATGCTCTTAGGGCTTGACTCCTCAATCATACTTGACAGCAAAACGACCTATGTATACGAAACAGTACTCCTCTCCATTATTCTAAACAAAAAAAAAGAAAAAGAAAAAGATGAGATGACTTTCTTTCGAGTAAAGGGGTAGAAAAATTTCCAATGACCCTATTATTTTACTCTGAAAGAGACGATCACACGAAGGTTAGAAGCGAGGTTAGGAAAATTTCTCGTGATGCCATTATTCGCCTACGCCTTTGTCAAAAAAAAACATTGAGAATAAGGAAAATAACAAGTCTGGGGAGAGAAAGAGTACCAAAAAGTTCTGTATGGTTGCTGCGTCATTGTATAGTATGGGAATGAAACTAGAAGGTTCTTGACATTGAGATCAGAGATGAGACCCAGCGATGAGGGCTTATGGACTATGTTGCAAAATTGTGGGTTGAATCTGGGAAAATTGCGAATGTCTACGGTGAAGTACATGGAAAGATGCACGGGTTTATGCACAAAATCCCTCGGACACATCCACTACATCATTTTGCTTTTCTTTTTGCTTTAGCTTTTTAAGTTACGAAGGGGAAGGAGAGGTGAAGCATACTGGTGAAGAATTGCATTGTCTTATAAGGCTCAAATAGATCTCGTCCAATGAATACCAAATCCCCTGAATAAGAAATTAAAAGTCAGTTTAGGTTTCGATAAGGTTTAGAGACAACGTTGGCTTAACCTATTTCCCAATATCAAGAGGCTTTCAAGAATGTTGAGTCAACCCATAGTCTTTCCAAACTTTGGTTAAGTGGCCAAGCTTTGAATCATAAGAGTGTTAATCCAATTCAGATAATCCATCAAAACAAGTTCATAATTCCCTAACTATTTTGACTCAATAAAACAAAAGAAAAAAAATTGACTCGATAAAAACAGCATAAAATAAGCAAAATTATCGATGTAAAAAGTGGAAAAAGGTCTCAAGTCAACAAAATAGAAAGTAGCATTAGTAAAGGATGGAACATCCTTCCCCCCCCGACTTAAATCACACCGTCCTCGGTGGAAAAATAAGTAAGAGACGAGGATGAAAAATCATAAAGAAAGATTTGAGTTTAAGAACAATGTCATCTCGAATTAGATTGTTGGTGACTAACCGGTGTTTCTTTCTTTTTGTTGCTTGACATCAAATGAACTCGGTTTAGTTCATTGAATTCTTGTTGATAAATCTCTAATTGCATCCTTCCTGAGACAAAAACCTAAAAACCATCAATAATCTTGGTAAATAAAGAAAAGAAAAACAAACCTAAAGATAGAATGGTGGTGGAAGTGTTGGTGAGATGGTGGTGGTGATGTCTCGTTGATGTCATATCGGCAACGGTTGAGATATTTTCCATGGTGACTTAAATCTCCAATGATTGATCTTGTTAAGGTTGCGGCTTGGTCGTGGAGTAGTCCATGGAACAGTCGCGGAATAGTTGCAGAACTGTCTATGGAACACTTTGTGGAACAGTTGCAGAACAATCTGTGGAACGATTGTGGGACAGTCGTGGAATAGTTGAGGAACAGTCGCGGAACCATGCGATGCCGTCTGTGGAACGATGTGATGTGGTATGTGGAACGATGTAATGCGGTCCATGTAACGATACGATCTTCGTCTGTGGAATGTCTTAATGCGATCTATGGAACAATGCGATCCTCGTCTGTGGAACGTCGATCTACGCCTGCGGAATGTCGATCCACGTCCGTGGAACGGTCGATCTACGTCTGCGGGACGTCGATCTACGTATGTGGAATGGTCGATCTACGTAGTTGCAAATTTTGCGATCCAAGCTTCTTTTTCCAAAATTTCTTCGATTATAACTCATATGGCATTGGTCACGTGAGATGTGAACGGTCAAGGACACAAGGCTAGCTTGGTGGGGACTCTCGGCATCGATCAAGAGTGATTTGATCGATCTGTCGCCTTTAGCATACATCAGCCAAGGGGTTGGCCGGTCTAGGGGATGTTTTTGCCATTGTTTGCAAGCCTTGTAACCTTAGGGAGGTGAGGAGATAGCTTAGGGAATGCTCTGTAGGGTCCGAAAATGATTGAAATGGCAAAGACTCGACTTTGCTGGTGACCTCAGTCACAAGCCTCGTGACCTAGGTCGTCCTTCTTCATGACCTCGGTCACGGGCTCCGTGACCTAGGTCATCCCTTCTTCTGACCTTGGTCATAACTCCTGTGACTTAGGTCAGCTCCTCTTCGTCATTCTTCTCTTTTTCTTCTTTTCTATTTTCTTCTTTTCTATTTTTTTGTATTATTATGAAAAACCTGAAATAAAACATGAAAACATCAAAAGCAAAAGGAAATTAAAACTAAAATAAAAACGTACAAGTGGGTTGCCTCCCACTAAGCGCGCTTGTTTAATGTCATTGGCTCGACGGTAGGTTCGCTCCTTATGCAAAGTGAGCTGGGTCCTCTGTCCTTAGACAATGTTTCTTTGTTCTCTCCAGCTCTGGTGGCTTCCTTGTTTGATCATTTTTCTTCCTCCTTGGACGTTGAGACGTTGGTACGAAAGGTATGGCTTCGTAGAAGACTTCTCGGTCTATATTGGTGAAAGATAACCTTATGTTCGGCCAATCAATGATAGCTCTAGTTTTTGCAAGGAAAGCTCTTCCTAAGATGATTTGTGTAGGTCTCCCTTTCTCGACATTGATCACTTGAAAGTCTGTTGGAACATTGCAGTTTCCAATCTTCACATGAATGTTCGAGACCATTCCTTCGGGAGTTGTAGATGAAGAATTTGCGAGTCCTATGTGAATATCTGAAGGTTATAGTGTGCTTAAACCAACCTTCTCTGCAGCTCTCATAGACATAAGGTTGATGCATGAACCAGAATCACACAATGCATCCTTGAATTCGACTCCTCTTATAGAACAAGATATAAGAAATCTTCCGGGGCTGTCCACTTTGTCTAAAGTTCTAAACGGCCCTGGATACTGTAGATCTTGCTCATAAAGCTCTCTCATCTCTTTCCTTGTCTCAGAACTCTCAAGAAAGAAACGATCAATATGATACATGGGAAAAGCTTTTGCAAAAGATGTACCTCGTGGTAGCTGTCTAACAGCTCGGTTGAAGTCTCCGAGTTCTTTAATGCCTATGATATGAGGATACCATCAATTTCTTAAAAGACTGAGACCATGTGGATTACCTTGGAGTCTTGTTCTTCCGAAATGCTCCTCTTTTTCTTCAAAAATTTCACCTTCCTCGAGTTCTCGCAATGGCTGCAGTTCTTCGCGAATTGTAACGGTTTTACAAGGTACAGAAGGTAAGGATTCAGCATCCTCATCACTCTCAACTTCTCTTTGTTGCCTAGATGTGTCTTTCAGGGCTAGCTTTCCCTCTGAACTCTTCCATTAAAACTTAGTAATGCGGCTCGCAAGTCCCCAAATGCTTCCTTTGATTATATATATCCTCTCATAAAGTTTTCTTGCACTTATCTCTTGTTGATCGAAGCACTGCTTCAATAAGCTCTCAAGTTTCTCCTCTAGACTCTTTTGTTGTGAATAAGCATTGGCATGATCTTGAAAAAGTTGGTGTGGAAGACGATTAGAAAGGTAGTTCCGCCGAAACCGGTTTTGAAAATCTTTGATCTTCCTTAGGTACGGATGTTGAAAATGGCCATGGTGATGGCGTGGGGCAGGTCTCCAATCTTCATAGACGTGGTAAGGTGCTGGAGGTGGTCTGAAATTGGCTCGGTGAATAGCTTCTCCTTGGTTCCAAAATTGATGAAAACTACGGTTTTCGAGAATTTCTTCACAAGGGATCCGAATAGTCATGAAGCAATGGGCTTCTCCTAGGTCTTCTTCCTCATCTTCTCCAGTAGATAAATCATTGAACTCAGAATTTTCTCTTATCATATCTCCAAATCGGCTTTCATTTGCTTCTTCTTCATCAGTTTGATAGTCTTTATCGTGAGTCCACTCCAATGAATTGGATGGGGTAGTGAGCTTTTCTCCAGTAGCTCTTTCCTCTTCTCCTTGATCGTAGGCTAAGTAAGCTTGATCATTCTTCCATTTATCATAGTGATTGGGGTCATTGAATCCTTGGTGCAAAGCTTCAATCTTCCACTCTAGATGGTCTTCTACTTGGTTGATGGTGTACACCATGTTGTGAAGTTTGGAGCCATGCTACTGTGGTGAGCTCCATAGGGTGAGCTGAGTGGTCCAGAGATGTCTCCGTCCATGGTGTTGTAGTGCGCCATGAGTTGCACAAGAGTAAGATTCTGAAACTCTTCAAGTAGAACATCGAAGTTCATCCTCGAGGTCTCCTAAAACAGTAAAAACCAAAAAGAAAAATCAAAAGCAAAGTGTCCTAGACGTTACTCTAGTTCTTAGACTTGTAAACAAACAATATCTCCTTGGAAATGGCGCCAAAAACTTGATGTATTGTGGTTTGTGAGGTTGTAAAATCACTACAAGAAAATGTCGTAAAGATAGCACATAAAGATAGTGTTGTGTACGCTTATGCTATAGTTGATATACAGGTAGGGTAAGATAGTGTTTAAAAAAGTGCATATGCTATTATTTGTTTTCAGAATTAAAAAATTGGTTATGCTTTTTAAAAGGATAGATTATATATAGCTTTGTCTGTTAAGAACGCTATATTTATTTTAGGCGGAAAATAGTTTTAGTTTCGCCGCTAAATACTTAGGCGAAAAAAAAACAGGAGGCTCGGAATTTTCATTCTCCCTCCCAATCTCAATCGAGTTTCCCTCTTTGTCTCTACAAAAAAAAACACTATCTCAGCTCTCTCAGAAATTATCTTAGCTCTCTCGACCATTTCTCCTATTTGCATTATCGATATACGGTTTCGATTAGGGTTTCAACCGGGAGTTACGGAGTTGTCGTCTCTGCGGATTTCGATATACGCTTTCGATTAGGGTTTCAAACTGATTTCTTTCAACAAATTTGGGGTTTTTGCAGGAAATTGATTTCAGCTGAAGATCTATCTGTGCAATTAAGGTGTGTTTGCTTCCATGTTTTTTTCTTCCATGAAATTAAGGAAATTGATGTCACTGCTCTCAAATAGATTTTGTTGAATGTTAATGGATTTTGTTATGTTTTTCTTTCTCTTCCAGATTCGTCAAGATCTGAATTTCGTAGAGGTACTTTACTCTATCTGTCATTCTCTCATATGTTATCACATATTTTGTTGTTTGAAAGTGTCTGATATAAGAAACAACTATCACAAATGTATGTATTTCTTTGAGCCTGGAGCTGCTGTGGTGGTTTAAAATGGACAAATCTTGGGTTTGGCTACCAAGCTATGATTTTATATATATGGTATTACTCTTAATTTATTTACTTAAAACAGAGTTTCTTATTACTGTTGATTGATTCAAATGTTGACTGTTGATTACAGGACTAGCCTTGAGTATGAGCAAGGAGCAACAGATTTCGTGTATGGGTCAGCTAGAAGGTTGGGTGATCCTCCAAACATGTTTTGCCCGTGTATTGATTGCCGAAATCTGTGCCATCAACCAATAGCCACAGTACTGGATCATCTGGTCATTAGGGGTATGGTATTACTCTTAATTTTTTACTTAAAAAAGAGTTTCTTATTACTGTTGATTGATTCAAATGTTGACTGTTGATTACAGGACTATCCTTGAGTATGAGCAAGGAGCAACAGATTTCGTGTATGGGTCAGCTAGAAGGTTGGGTAATCCTCCAAACATAATTTGCCCGTGTATTGATTGCCGAAATCTATGCCATCAAGCAATAGCCATAGTACTGGATCATCTGGTCATTACGGGTATGGATGAGAAGTACAAGCGGAACAGATATTGGATTAATCATGGGGAGATAAGGGGTTCGCAGACATGTGATGAGCCAGCTTCTGAATTTGAAGCTTATGAGTTATACAGAGCTGCTTTCTTTGAGTGTGATGGCAATTCAGAGTCCCGGAGTGACAATGCAGATCATCATGATGATCTTGAAAGCGAAGAAGAGTCAGAGTTTAGGAAACAGTTGAAAGATGCTGAAACTCCACTCTATTCCAGGTGTCCTAACTACACCAAAGTGTCTGCTATCACGGGGCTGTACCAAATTAAAGTGAAGAGTGGGATGTCAGAGAACTATTTCGATCAGCTACTAAAGATGGTCCACGACATGCTACCTGAGGATAACGTGCTTCCAACATCAACATCAACATCAACATAATGTCGGAGCTTGGATAAAGTGGGTTAAGAGTAGGACTGGCTCCTCTTTCAAGGTTGTTTAATTATGTTTCATCTTGGCTTTATGATATGATCCTAGATGAGGATCAAGTCCCTGAATGCTCTCCAAGAGGTTGTGATGGTCGGAGTGATGATGAGTGATGCGGAAGAGATGAAAAGATGTTGACACAGCGAGTAAGATCCGATGGATCTTGGGGATTGTTGCGAAACTTCCAAAGGGAATGGTGAACCTTTAGACTTTCAGACTTGTTCTGTACGTGGGTGAAGACCCTAGACGTGGTGAACAAGAGGTGGATCGGAGTGAAACTTCTTAGGAGTTGTGACAGACCCTAAGACTATCAAGCTTGCTTTGGTGAGGATGAAGATCCGATCACTATAAGCAAGGAATTGATCAAACAGGTTCCGAGAGTTTTGAGAATACGAAAAGAGTTTGATAACTTAAAAATGAAGCCTTACATGAGTTTAAATCAGCAAATGAGTAAAGGAAAAATCTCGAAAATAACATAGCATTAAAACAAAGTTTGAACATAAAAATGACTCTTCAAGTCTTCCATTTTCGGCTGATTCTTCTTAAACCTGGGCTTCTTTATTTCATGATAAGAGATAGAAGTGGACTTAGGCTTTATCAAGAGGCTGATGAGTGAGTGATATGGCTTACCTCATTAAAAACCTTATTTGGAAAACCCAAATGGGACAAAACCAAATGAAGGAAAAAAGAGTGTAAGTCATATCACCTCTCTTGATAAATGTTTAGGTGGCTTGGATCACAACTATTGTAGCTGGATTAGCACACACTAAACTGCCCGGAATGGTGTTGAGAAGATATTGCAAAGTGGTCTTGAGCTTCTCTTGTTTAGACCGAGTGATAGGACCCGGAGAAATGCATAAGTCTTCAGTTCCTTGTAGCTCCGGTTCAAGCTGCTTCCTTTGCTCCTCATTGTCGTCTCTATGTTGCATTGGTTCCTCCTCCTTGCTAGCCGTACTCTCATCATCCTCCCTCTCTTGAAAAGGATTTGACCTCAAATCTGTTTCTTCTGCAAAATAAGGAACCAAATCAGTAATATTAAAACTCGAACTTACATGGTACTTACCTTGGAGATCAAGCTGGTAGGCGTTGTTGTTGAGTTTCTTGATGATTTCGAATGGACCATCAATCCTCGGCATAAGCTTGGATTTTCTTTCGTTAGGGAACCTTTCTTTTCTCAAATGAACCCACACCAAGTCCCCTTCTTTAAATTCCATAAATTTCCGGCCTTTGTTTGCATGCTTAGCGTACAACTTGGTCTTGTGCTCTATGTTGTTTCGAGCCTTCTCATGGATCTGTTTCACAAGTTCAGCCTTTTTCTTACCATCAAGACTTATCCTTTCATTCACGGGTAAAGGCATTAGATCCAAAGGTGAGATGGGATTGAACCCATAAACAATTTCAAATGGTGAATACTTAGATGCGGAATGTCTAGCATGATTGTAAGCAAATTCAACATGAGGTAGACATTCTTCCCAAGTCCTAAGGTTCTTTTTAATTATAGCACGCAACAGAGTGGATAAGGTTCTATTGACTACTTCCGTTTGGCCATCGGATTGTGGGTGACATGTGGTGGAGAAACAAAGCTTGGTTCCTAGCTTAGACCAAAGGGTTTTCCGAAAATAACTAAGAAATTTGGTATCCCTATCCGATACAATAGTTCTAGGCATTCCATGCAACCTAACAACTTCTTTAAAGAACAAACTAGCTACATTAATAGCATCATCGGTTTTATGGCAAGGTATGAAGTGAGCCATTTTTGAGAATCTATCAACTACCACAAATACCGAATCCTTTCCAGTCTTAGTCCTAGGTAATCCAACTACAAAGTCCATGGATAAGCATGCCAAGGATGCAAGGGAATAGGAAGAGGGTATACAAACCGTGATTCTGGATTGTCGATTTAGCTTGCTTACATGTTATACATCTTTGACAACATTTCTCAATGTCACTTTGCATGTGCGGCCAAAAGAAGTGCTCACGTAACATGCTTGACGTCTTTGCTACGCCAAAATGTCCCATGAGACCACCTGCATGAGCTTCTTGGACAAACAAATCTCGCAAGGAGGAGTTAGGTACACATAGGCGATTATCATAGAACAAAAATCCATCACTCCTAAAATATTTTCCAACACCAAATTTTTCACAAGCAGCATAGGTTTCCTTGAAGTCAACATCACTGTCATACAGTTCTTTGATTTGCTCAAATCCTAATAACTTAACCTCAAGAGAATTCAAAAGAACGTACCTCCGAGAAAGAGCATCGGCTACTACATTCTCCTTACCTTTCTTGTACTTAATGATATACGGAAACGTCTCAATGAATTCAACCCACTTGGCGTGTCTCTTGTTCAACTTTTGTTGTCCCTTGAGATGCTTGAGTGATTCGTGGTCAGTGTGTATGAAAAACTCTTTGGGCCAAAGGTAGTGTTGCCATGTTTGCAGAGCTCGGACGAGTGCATAAAGCTCTTTATCATAGGTAGGGTAATTGAGTGTGGCGCCTCCAAGCTTTTCACTAAAATAAGCTATGGGCTTCATCTCCTGCATAAGAACAGCACCAATACCAATTCCTGAGGCATCACATTCAATTTCAAAGTTTTTATCAAAGTTAGGAAGAGATAAAACCGGGGCAGTTGTTAGCTTCTCTTTCAAGGTTTGAAATGCATTTTCTTGAGCTTGTTCCTACTTGAATCCGACATTCTTCTTGATAACCTCTGTGAGTGGGGCGGCTAAAGTGCTGAAGTTTTTAACAAACCTCCTATAGAAACTGGCTAAACCATGGAAGCTTCTTACTTCACTAACAGTCTTTGGACTCGGGCAATCTTTAATAGCTTGTATCTTCTCTTCATCAACCTTGATACCATCTGTACTCACAACAAAGCCTAAAAAGACAAGGTTATCCGTTCCAAAAGTACATTTATTAAGATTAGCGTACAAGGTTTCCTTCCTAAGTACTTCTAAAACTTTTCTAAGATGCTCCAAATGTTCATCTAAGCTTCGGCTATAGATTAAAATGTCATCAAAATATATCACCACAAAACGACCTATAAATGATCTAAGAACGTGGTTCATTAGTCTCATAAAAGTACTAGGAGCGTTTGTTAACCCAAAAGGCATGACTAACCATTCATAAAGACCATGCTTAGTTTTAAATGCAGTTTTCCATTCATCCCCTTCTTGCATTCTAATTTGATGGTATCCACTTTTAAGATCTACCTTAGAAAAGATGCTAGAACCATGCAATTCATCAAGCATATCATCTAATTTAGGTATGGGATGTCGATACTTTACAGTGATATTGTTGATAGCATGGCAATCGACACACATCCTCCAGCTACCATCTTTCTTCGGAACAAGCAAAACGGGTACGGCACATGGACTCATGCTTTCGCGGATATGTCCTTTTCCATGAGCTCGGTGACTTGTTGTTGAAGTTCCTTAGTTTCTAGAGGGTTGGTTCTGTAGGCTGGTTTGTTGGGAAGTTGTTGGGAAGAGACGCTCCGGGTATGAAATCGATTTGGTGTTCAATGCCACGGATTGGCGGCAAACCTTGGGGAGGTTCTTCCGGGAAAACATCTTGGAACTCCTGTGAAAGAAACTAAATTTTGCTAGGAATTTCTTGCACCATTTGGTTAGTATTAAAGCATTCTTTAAACACAAAAAAGAGGGATGAGGAATAACTCCCTTGCGAGGCGTGATCATAAGGTTGGCCGGTTCTTAGAGCTTGGCTTCGGAAGTGGGTTTATTTTTTGTTCAAGGCCATTTGATCTAGATGAATTTCTTGAGGAGTTAAAGGTACAAGGATGTTCTTTCTGCCGTTAAACTCAAATGAATATCTGTTGGTAAATCCATCATGCATTACTTTCCGATCAGATTGCCAAGGTCTTCCAAGCAAGATATGTCCAGCATCCATTGGTAAAATATCACATAAGACCTCATCTTCATATTTCCCTATAGACAAAGGAACTATGACCTGGTTCTTGACTTCCAGTTCTCCCTCATCATTAAGCCATTGCAACTTATAAGGCTTAGCTCTCTTAGTGATTGTGAGTCCAAGCTTATCAACCATAGACTGGCTGGCAACGTTGGTATAGCTACCACCATCAATCACTAGACTGCAAACATTGTTTTGAACAAGGCAACGAGTGTGGAAGAGGTTTTCTCGTTGCTCATTTTTCTCGGCCTGAGTGTGTAAGTTAAGGGTTCTTCTAGTGACCAAAAGTTGTCCGAACTCCAGCATTCTAAGTGGTTCCTCTAAAGGTTCAGGTTCCGAATGATCTTCTTCTGAGTCTATCTCGCCGTTGTTCCTAATAACTATGGTTCTCTGATTGGAGCACGAACAGGAGTAGTGACCAAAACCTTTGCACTTAAAACATTGAATTTCTCTAGCCTTGGTGCTTGATCCTTTATCAATTCCCTTGAGCGGAGACTCGTCTATCTTGGGTTTGGCAAGCGGTTTGTAATCTTTAGGCTTGTAATCTTTGCTGAACTTGGTAGAGTTGTATCCGGTCCTAGAGCTATTCCTCTTAAGTTGTTTTTCAAACAAGATAGCTTTGTGGAGAAGCTCTTCTAGCTCGACATAATGATGTACCTCCAGTTTTTCAATGATATCTTTGTCAAGACCTCCCATGAATCTGGCCATAATAGCTTCATTGTCTTCTTTAATATCGGCTCTAAGTAACAAGGTTTCCATTTCTTTGAAATAATCTTCAACGGATCTACTTCCTTGAGACAAATTCTGACGCTTAAGGTGAAGCTCTTCCTCATAATGATCTTTAGTTGGGTCCAAGTCTCGACCGGTATATCTCCAGCCCTTCTTCTAGACGTCACCAACTGATCCCACCAACTTAGAGCATAATCCTTGAATGCGGTTGGGGCCAGTCTGACCTTAGTCTCCTGAGTAAACTCCCGGCAATCAAAGATAATTTCAACCCTTTTTCCCACTCAAGATACTCTTCAGGATTACTGGTTCCATGAAAGAACGGAATTTCTATCTTCACACCGGCTAAAGGACCTCGAGTAATGGGTTGGTGATTTCTAACGGTTTGGTCTTTTCTTGGCTGTCTTCTTCGAGAACGATTTGATCGAGAAGTCTGACTATAGTAGTGTTCAGCATCAGAAGGTCGTAGGTTCCTCCCAAGTTGTTCTTCCATAACAGGTTGTTGATGTTCTCGGAATCGGTTGTTGATGGACCTTTCTAAATCGGCTTTCATAGTGGCCATACTCTCAACCATCATAGCTTTGAAGGAGTCCATAAGTTGCTTGTTGGAGTTGGAAGACTCTTGTTTATCATGGCTGGTTCCCGCCATGGTACCTGTTCAGATCCCAACAAATAAACAAGTCAAAATGCTCAAACACAACAAGGGAAAACTCGGCAAGACCCTAAACAACAGCTTGACCTGATCAAACAGAATACAATACCAAATCACGTTCAACAATTCCAGAGACAATTGTAACAAATACTAGACTCAATCTAGGTTTCAATGCAACAGATTTCACGATTTTTGGATTAACCAATGATTTTAAACAATTCTAGCAAGTTAACACAAAAATAACTTTTCAAATTCTGATAACTTCTAGTTGTGACTGTTCGACAAAATCAACCTCGAAAAATTATCAAAACATGCTCAAAAATTCTAGAATCAATTTTAGCAAATACTAGACTCTTTTTTTGAAGCAGATTCAGCAGATCTCACCATTTTATCTGACAAAATGAATTTATGAAAATTCCAACAGTCAGCAGACAAAACAAATCGGAATGTAAAGAGGTGTAATAGATCGGAAATGATACAACCTGGCGTGGAGTCAGCTCTGCTACCACTTGATATGATCTTAGATGAGGATCAAGTCCCTGACTGCTCTCCAAGAGGTTGTGATGGTCGGAGTGATGATGAGTGATGCGGAAGAGATGAAAAGATGTTGACACAGCGAGTAAGATCCGATGGATCTTGGGGATTGTTGCGAAACTTCCAAAGGGAATGGTGAACCTTTAGACTTTCAGACTTATTCTGTACGTGGGTGAAGACCCTAGACTTGGTGAACAAGAGGTGGATCGGAGTGAAACTTCTTAGGAGTTGTGACAGACCCTAAGACTATCAAGCTTGCTTTGGTGAGGATGAAGATCCGATCACTATAAGCAAGGAATTGATCAAACAGGTTCCGAGAGTTTTGAGAATATGAAAAGAGTTTGATAACTTAAAAATGAAGCCTTATATGAGTTTAAATCAGCAAATGAGTAAAGGAAAAATCTTGAAAATAACATAGCATTAAAACAAAGTTTGAACATAAAAATGACTCTTCAAGTCTTCCATTTTCGGCTGATTCTTCTTGGACCTGGGCTTCTTTATTTCATGATAAGAGATAGAAGTGGGCTTAGGCTTTATCAAGAGGCTGATGAGTGAGTGATATGGCTTACCTCATTAAAAACCTTATTTGGAAAACCCAAATGGGACAAAACCAAATGAAGGGAAAAAGAGTGTAAGTCATATCACCTCTCTTGATAAATGTTTAGGTGGCTTGGATCACAACTAGTGTAGCTGGATTAGCACACACTAAACTGCCCGGAATGGTGTTGAGAAGATGTTGCAAATTGGTCTTGAGCTTCTCTTGTTTAGAACGAGTGATAGGACCCGGAGAAATGCATAAGTCTTCAGTTCCTTGTAGCTCCGGTTCAAGCTGCTTCCTTTGCTCCTCATTGTCGTCTCTATGTTGCATTGGTTCCTCTTCCTTGCTAGCCGTACTCTCATCACTTTATAATACTTGTTTACTGTATGGAAATTTGTTATATTAATGAGGTGAATAATTTCATAGGAACGAAGTGACAAGTTCAGGGATTTGAGGAAAAATCAGATTCCACACACCACAAGTCGTAAAGGAATGAGTGGCCTTGCTCATGAAATGGTATGTCCCTGTAAAACTTCTTATATAGCTTCTTATAGTGTGAAAACTTCTTACATATATAACTTCTATATTTATTTGTTACATATAGAAAAAAGGCATCTGACCCGACCAAGATTACTAGAAGCAAAGTCTGGATAGCTGGGCATACACATGCGGATGGAAGACCTGTGAGACCATAGTTTGAACAAACAATTGTAAGAAGTTCTCAAACTCTTCTTTTTGTTATAGATGGTAATTTATATTGATACTGTTTACAAAATTTTGAATCAGGAACAAATTAAATCAATCGATAGTGAGATGGGCTCAACCTCCAATGCAAGTGTTAAAAAAGATGCGGTTAGTCAAATTCTAGGTAAGGACAAGAGTGGGAGAGTCAGAGGAATGGGCAGAGGGATTACTGCTAGCAAGCTAGAAGTTTTAATGGCTAGAGACGCACATGTCCAGAAAATTGAAGCAAAACAAGCTGAATTGGTGAACGAGATTCAAGATTTGAAACAATTAGTTCGGGACTTAGCTGTAAGGAAAAGGGTAATATTCGAATTTGATTTTTAATCATTGTTTGCTTCTTCTGTAATGGTTTGCCATAATAATTATTGTTTGCTTCTTCTTAGAACCAACAACCTGAGGGTACAAAATCTGAGACCACTGGTTCAAGCAAAGGAGGACCTAGGTGCCAGATACTTGATTGGTATTCAGATGAAGAGGTTGTAGTCGGTGAAGGAGAAGTATGCTCTGTTGATGCAAATTACAAGATTGGCCGTATTACAATTGGTCCTAATGCGGCAGCTATAATTGTGAACTTTGCATCAGACGCAGATGCATATGTATGGAGACCTACAACATCTATCAACACTATAGGCGAAGCTATGGGAACCAAAATTGCATGGCCATTCGATAAGCTCATTCTAGACAATATAGAGTCCCCAACTGTTAACAAGACTACTGACTCGGTAAAGTTCTTATCCTTTTATATAGTGAAAATTATATCAATATGTATGAACGCTTACTAGTTTGGTGACCCATCTATTCTGTTGTTTACATGAATCATTAGGGTACAAATGCATTTGATCCTAGACTCACGGTTCTTTCTTGGAATTCTGATGAGGGACATTTGACTTCAACTGACCCAAAAGAGATGGTCAATAAAATTCCTTTGGGTCTGAATGCCGCAATGGTGATGATTGACAAAGTGATTACCAAAGATGCGTACCTGTGGAGACCAAGTGAAGACATGACTTTGATGGGTGATGCACTGTTTCAGAACATACCATGGCCAATTACTAAGGTGTTACTGTCTAATCTAGAGCCAACTGAGGAAGCATCACATTCGAAAGAAGCATCTCTTTCTCAATGAGCAGGACCAGCAGTTTGTAAAGGTTCAGAACCACCAAAACAATCACCACCTAAGGTAAAACTCTCGACGTTATCTGTCTTTTACATGATGCGTTGTATACTTGTGTTATTGTTATACGCTGTCTTGATTTTTCATTTTGTAGAGTGCAAGTACCAGCTCAAATGGTAGCAGCGGTTCTAAGAAGAAATGCTTCCTCTTAGGTTGCTCTGGATCGGGGAAAAAGGTTGTAGAAGGTCGAGTTTGTTCAAACGATCCAAAAGACACAGTCCACTTTGTTCCATTGGGTCCAAACGCCACCAAGGTATGGGTTGACGTCGTTAAGATTGGGGATGCCCGAGTATGGAGACCAATCTCAGAAGTCGAGATTATTGCTGATGCATTAGGTACTACAGTTGCTTGGCCTAGTGACAAGATTGTGTTTATGTGAACAATTTTCTTATCTTGGATTGGCTATTAGAACTTGATGGTTGTGGAATGTGGTTTGGCTATTAGAACTTGATGGTTGTGTAATTTGATGGTTTGGCTATAAGAACTTGTGTGAGGTTCGCTTGTATAATACTTGATGTTGGCTATGATAGAACTTTTGCTTTGGGTATTCATGGTTTTGGTACAGATCGATCAAAATAGCAGAGCTAATTAATTGGTACAAATAGAAAACACCCCAAATTATCAAAAACCCAGTTTAAATTACACAAACCATTACAAAAATCAATCGCTATATTACAAATAATGATGACATTGAAGAATGCTGTGAATAAATAAATAATAGCAAACTTTAAGTGCTATTATAAAATTTACAATTGCAAAATATATAAACGCCATTGAAAGGTTAGACAACGATAACACACGAAATAACGCTATCTAATGTGCCAGACCTATGCTATCTTATAATAGCGATTTACGGATGCTATTTATGTGATATTTTCCTGTAGTGAATAAATGCGTAGTCAATTTTTCCTCAAACAACACAATGATAAAGCTGCAAGTGCACAACCAAATCTATTGTAGTACTTAAGGTATATCGATCCCACAGAGAGAGAAGTTGTATTACAAATCTAAATGAACAAGTAACGCTAGGACTGAAAAATAAAAGTGGGAGTTTTGTTGTGTAACGCAACAAGTAAACTAAAAAGCAAATAAAACGAGATGTAAACTAATATGAGAGAGGCGTTGGGCATTCAAGGGGTCGTAGGGGTTCGATGATCAGTTCATTCAAAATAAGTTCATGTAAATGCATGTCTACTCCTAAGTCTCGGACTATGAAACACGAAAGATCGATTAACCTATAATTCATAGAGAAAACCGGGTGAGATCAATATATCCTATTACTCAACTTACACAGGCAATAACTCATATATCAAAGCATTAATATCAAGTTCAATCCTTATCCGTAAAACTGCATAACTAAGGGGTATGTGCTTGTTATGTTGCGATACTCATCCAAACTAGGTTCTAGCTAACTAAGCAAGCGATTAGCGAAACCTAGATGCCTGAAATCAGTGGCTAGTTCATGATGCTAGCTACATGCATTAAGAGAAAGCTCAGAAAGAAAGACAGTGCAAACGATGATGCATAGACAATAAACTCGCCACTTAAACTACCTAGATCATCTCCCCCCTTTGATTAACCCTTTAAACCCAACAAGTAAACTACTCAAGCATGCTTAAGGGAATCATCAAAGCAAGGTTTAAGTAATTCATAGATAGCATAAAATATAGAAGAAAAGGTTTAGATATTACAAAGTAATAAGAGAAGAGAAGAGAGGTGGTGATCTTTGAGGTCTTGGAAGAAAAGGTTGCGGCTTCTCTGGTCTTCTCCTAGGGTTTCTGGGTTGAGGCTCTTCAAAAATCTCTAAGGCACACGAAGAAGCACACGAAACCCTAATGATTAGGTCAAGTATTTATAAGGCTTGGGGTCCAAGAGGTCGGTTTTAGGGTTTTGGAGGCTAAACTCGGGGTTTTGATAACTTTGGAGGCAGGGGCATGGGCCTCGGACATGGGCCTTGTGACCGAGGTGGTGAGGAAGGCTGGCCTCGATCACGGGACTTGTGACCGAGGTGGTGAGGAAGGCTGGCGTCGGTCATGGGACTTGTGACCGAGGTTGACATGTCATCATTCTTCGGCTTGTATCATCCAAACGGCTGAATGGATTGCTTTGATTCTTGGTCGAGGTGAATTTTGACTCTTCCAGATTTCTAGGGATATAAAGATCTCTGCATTTGGTCGACGGGAAGGTCTTCAACGAATACCAAACTTCTGATGCCCTGAAACTGCCCTAAAACAGGTTTTACTTCTTTTTGTGTCTTTTTGGTTCATTTTCCCTTAAAACCTGTAAAACCACTTTGAAACTAGAAATATTTGATAATAGCCTATTTAGTCTTGAAGACACACCAAACTCTTCATACGAAAATGATACTAAAAATGGGTAAAAATACGATGTTATCATCATCTAGATCTTAGGTTATTAAATTAGCACGACGGTGTGATTTGAAACTTGACAAAACCTAGAGTGAGCAAATTAGATAATTACATACGAATTTGGATTAGATAATTTTTGAACAAATCCAACTTGAACTTAATGCTTGTTTAAAAATCATAAGTCTCACAAAGGAATTTGGTTTCTTAGGTTTAAGCATAGAAAACTTTCACGCGAGAGTTGGTTAGTTCTAAGTTAGTGTTTTGAGTTCTAGAACTGGAATTTAATTTGATACTAGCCAGTCCATTGATTTACATTTCCTGAATTCATTAGAAGTTCCCTGAGCTTGACGTTTTTTCCAATTGAACACAACAACTTTCATTTACTTTTCTGCATTGTTTTTATTTATCACCTATCTTACTTAGCTTAATTCGAAACTAAAGAATCTATTCTAAAATACTGTGAGTCTATATGGATTCGACCCCTGTATACTAAAATTGCATATCTGTGCACTTTCAGTGTAGCTCTAGGGTTTAAACTTTGAGCATATCATTTTCTTTGATGATATCCTAGTCTACAGCAAGAGTTTAGATGAGCATGTTAAGCATCTAGAGGCTGTTTTGTTTGTTCTTAGGAAAGAAGAACTATATGCCAATCTGAAGAAATGCACTTTTTGTACGGATAACATTGTGTTTCTAGGCGTTGTCATAAGTGCAGATGGCGTCCAAGTTGATTAGGAGAAAGTGAGAGTTATCCGTGAATGGCCAAGACCAAGTACCGTGAGCAAAGTGAGGAGTTTTCATGGACTTGCAGGATTCTATAGGAGATTCATGAAAGATTTCAGTACCATTGCTGCTCCCCTCACTGAAGTGATCAAGAAGAATGTGGGATTCAAATGGGAAAACGCACAAGAAAAAGCTTTCCATACGCTAAAAGAGAAACTTACTAATGCACCACTCTTATCTTTACCAGATTTTATGAAAAATTTTGAAATTGAGTGTGATGCATCTGGTGTAGGTATTGGAGCTGTCTTGATGCAAGAGAAGAAGCCCATTGCCTTTTTCAGTGAGAAGCTTGGAGGGGCAATGCTGAACTATCCAACCTACGATAAGGAGTTATATGCTTTAGTGAGAGCTCTACAAACGTGGCAGCACTACTTGTGGCCAAAGGAGTTTGTCATTCATACTAACCATGAGTCCTTGAAACATTTAGCAGAAGCTCAACAAGAGACATGCTAGGTGGGTAGAGTTTATTGAGACTTTTCCATATGTGATCAAGTACAAACAAGGTAAGGAAAATGTTGTTGCAGATGCCTTATCTCGGAGGTTTACTTTGATTACTACTTTGGATGCTAAACTGTTAGGATTTGAGCAACTTAAGAATCTTTATGAAACTGACGTTGAGTTTCAAGAGATTTACAAGTCTTGTGCTAAATTCGCTTTTGGAAAGTATTTTAGGCATGAAGGATTTTTATTCTTTGAAAATTGATTGTATGTGCCTAACTGTTCTGTGAGAGAATTACTAGTTAGAGAAGCACATGGAGGAGGCTTAATGGATCATTTCGGGATTGCTAAGACTCTCAAAGTAATGCAAGAACACTTTTATTGGCCGCATATGAAGAGACATGAGGAGAGAGTCTGTGGAAAATGTGTCACATGCAAACAAGCCAAATCTAAGGTACAGTCACAAGGTTTGTAGACCAATCCCTACTCAGCCGTGGAATGACATATCTATGGATTTTGTGCTTGGATTGCCTACAACTAGGACTGGCAAAGATTCAATATTTGATGTTGTTGATAGGTTTTATAAAATGGCACATTTCATTACAAAGTTCTTGATCTATTTTTGGAAAACACTTTGGTCTAGGCTAGGAGCTAAGCTGTTATTTTCGACTACTTGCCATCCCTAATCTGATGGACAAACTAAAGTTGTCAATAGGACTTTGTCTACCTTGCTGTGTGCCCTAATTAAAAAGAACTTGAAAACTTGGGAAGATTGTTTGCCGCATGAAGAATTTGCATATAACCGCTCTATGCATACAGCCACAAAGTTTTCTCCATTCAAAATTGTTTATGGATTCAATCCTATATCCTCTTTAGATCTAACCCCGTTACCTTTGAGTGAAAGAACAAGTATAGATGGGAAAAAGAAAGCTGAGCTTGTTAAACAGATCCATTAGAAAGCTAGGATAAATATAGAAGAGAAAACCAAGTTGTACGAAAAATATGCCAACAAGGGCCGACGCAAGATGATTTTTGAGGAAGGAGACCAAGTGTGGATACACCTGAGAAAAGTAAGATGTCCAGCTAGGAGGGAGTCCAAACTGAAACCAAAAATCGATGATCCCTTCCGAGTTACAAAGAAGATCAATGACAATGCTTACCAGCTCGATCTACAAGGTAAGTACAATGTAAGTTCAAGTTTCAACGTTGCTGACTTAATTCCCTTTTTTGCAGATGAACCAGATTGGAGGACAAATCCTTTTCAAGAGGAGGGGCATGATGTGATCATCGAAAGCACTAAGGAGACAGGCCTTAAAGCTGAGCTTGAATCGGAGCTTGAAGTCGAGGAAGACTTAGTTGTACTAGTTGGATCTATGACAAGGGCAAGAGCTAAGAAACTGAAGGAGGGAATTGGAGGATTACTCGACCAAATATCCATGCAAGGGGACGAGCTTCACACTACCATGGTGGTGATACAAGCAAGAGCAGATTACTAAATGGGCTTGAGACCATTTTGTATTTTTTTTCCTTATCTTTGGTTTTATCCCAATGGGTTTTCCTTGGAAATGTTTTAATGAGGCCAAATTGGATCTTAATGCTATGTAGCACATTTAGAATCTGAAATAAGTCCAATAAGGTCCAAAAATAAACTTCTTATGTGGTGGCCTAAGGGAGTGACGAAAATGAAGTCCAAGAGTCACTTGTGGGTGCATGCATTGACGAAAATCCACATTCAACTCTCATGTTTGCTTCTTTTTATTTCCAAGACAATTTATTACTTGGCTTTGTTTTCAAGTTTCCTTTTTCTTTATATTCATGTAATATCATTTGAGAAGAATCATTCAACTTTCAAACTTTTTTCTTAAGAGTGAATCTCTTCAGTTCTTTGTGAACAAACCCTAGGTTGGTGTGTAATATCCAATCTGTTTTCTTGATTCGTTTCGCTGAGACATATCCGAGGAGTCAAGATTGGTCTCGTCCAAGTGTGTCATAATCCTAGTACTGTTCGGACCAAACCTCGGACATTTCATTGTGGTCGGCCACAGAAAGCTCTTGACTATTCCGGTCATAGAGAGGTCTGTAGTTGCTACAGAAGGTGGTATCAGAGCATGGTTTGTCATGCTTTCATTTTACTTGAAATTTTAAAAGTTTTATCGAGTCAAAAGAGTCGCAAATGCAACATTTAAGTCCGGGTGTCCAACCATAGAATTATTACGATAGTTTGATGTTGAAGTTTGTTAAGATATTAATGTGTTAAGTTTCTGGCATTTCAGATGTCTTCAGGTAGCACTAGCCAGAGGAGTAAATCGAATAAACCAAGTCATAATGGAAGTGGAAATGGCTTTCCAAATACCGCGATTAATGTGAGCATGACGATGGGATCGCATGATTCTGAGATGGAGTATTTCGGATATTCTAATTCCGGACACTCCATGGAGACCAACTCATTTGAAATCTTAAGTGGCTATTACGGCTCCATAAGCAGTAATGAAGAAGAGGAGGAAGCCAGTTACATGATGGGAAACATGTATGGAAATGGATACCATGCGGAAGATGTTGTCATCGAGCAAATGGTTGCAGCCACGCCTTTGACAACAAGAGAAATATTTGAGGGAGGCCAGATGAACGAGGAAGTGATGGCAATTTACGAAAGAGGTGAAGCGAGCCATATACCGATCGTTTTGGATAGTGATGGGAGTGATGAAGAACTATCATCTGAGGATAGTGATGAAGAGGACGTCGTTGTGGACAGAGGGTGATAACATCGTATTATTGCCCACTTTTTATATGTTTGTATTAGGTTTATAATGAAGAAACAAGTAATTATGGACACTTCAAGGCCATTTTCTACCAATTTCACTTCTTGGAGACTTTTACAAGTTTTGGAGCAAAAAGGACACAAAGTGGAGCAAAACCCGTTTTAAGGCAATTTCAGACCATCAGAAGTTTGGCATTCGTTGAAGAGCTTCCTGTGCAGAAACTCCAAAGCTCTTGGTGTCTATCGAAAGATAGAAGAGTCAAGTTTCTCCAGGGACAAGAATCAAAGCAATCCATTCAGCCATTTGGAAGTTATGACCCGGAGAGTGAAGCCCTATCAACCTCGATCACAAGGAGTGTGACCGAGGTCAAGCTCCCTATCTACCTCGGTCATGGCACCCGTGACCGAGGCCAGCCTTCTTCACCACCTCGGGTAGGAGACCCATGATCTAGGCCAGAAGACTTCATCCACCCTTGCCTAAAACACCGAGTTTTGCCCTAAAAACCCTAAAATCGAGTTTCTACACCCTAAGCCCTATAAATACTCATTTAACCTAATATTTTGGGGTGGTGCCTTCTAAAAGTTTCGTGGAGCCTCTTTCTGTGCCTTTCCATCCTCAAGTTTGAAGCCCTAGGATGTCTCGACAGAGCCTCCTTCGTCGCCTCCAACCCTAGAAGTCGCTACTTTGAAGTTTCATCCTTGTTCTTCATTGTTTCTCCTATCTCTCTACTCTTTTTTGCTTTTGCGGAGACAAGTCTTCTTCTGTGACATCTAGAGAAGTTTTCTTTGAACCCCCTTTGATTTATTGAATCATTTGTGATGTTATTTATGATATATATTGCGTTTCTTTGCATCATGAGCGAGTAGTTCTCTTTGTTGGGTGTTATGGGGTGATTCAAGGGGATTTTCATGGTTCAATTCATCTAGGTTGTTAGATCTGATTTTTGTTTGCTATTAGATTTCTCTTGGGGTATCTTTTACTTAATGCATGTTGCTTGGATTGATCACCAAGCACTGATCTAAGAGGATAGGAGCGTTATCCGCGTAAACCTATTCCTCGGACCTAGTGCTACTGAAGCTTCACATCATAACCTACGTGAGTTGAGTTATGGGGCTTTGTGAACTTATCGAACTTGTTTAGCTTGCTGGTTGATGTATGTCGTTGCCTGCGTGAGTTGAGTAATGGGGTGCTGAGACTTTAGACATTCATTCTATGAACTATAGCTTGTTTGTTTATCCGTGTTCGTAGTTGAGAACCTATAACGAAAACATATACATATTATCTTTCATTTGATTTGTTGAGAACCATTGGGGAATATACCGTTCTTTCATCACCACTTCCTCAACGCTTCCAAGCTGCCTCTACACACCTTTCACGCCAACAAGCTAAGAAGAGGGAGCTTCCTATGATGCTTATAGGACAGAAGATGAAAGATAATGTTGACTACCGCACACCACTCAATGGGTTTAAGATCTTACCCAGTTTGAGAGTTGATTACACATTGTTGCAGGCTCTTGGACTCGCAAGTGATGTTGAATGGATGTTGAACGCACTACGACTCCACAAGTTCATGGAGACCACTCGCCAAGAGATCTATGAAGAAGAGACTCTGCAATTCCTTGCCACCGTCACTCTAGCATTTCTGCGCACACATGCATATCTAGCGCGTGATGGAGTCCTCTTCTTTAAAATTAATGGTGAGCATTACAACATCTCTATTACCCAGCTAGGACAAGCTCTTGGGTTTGAGTATCCAGATGCTATTGATTTTGGACCCAAAGATACCAATGCGATAAGGCAATGCTTTGGTCGTGACACTTTTGATGGTGGGAAGACCAAGGCATCTTCACTCTCTCACCCAGCCATTAGATGCATTCACAAGCTCCTCGCCAACACCATCTTCTCACGCTCAGCTCAGAACAACATCAATAGTGATGAGCTTCTTGTCTTGATGCTTTCAAGTCTAGCGAGAAACAAGCAACCATTAGCTTTGGAGGAGTCATCACTACTATTCTAGAGACCGCTGGAGTTGATCTCACACACAGCCCTTACACCTCCAAAGTCAACCACATGGACTTAGAGAAGCTTGGTAAGATGAGGATTCTTGAAGGAGCAAGCATCAACCCCGACCAATTTGGATACAAGTACCACATTCCTCCTAGCATGATCCGCACCATACTGCTCCCTTGCCACACCATGCCACACCTTAGTGATGGATTTACTAGCTGGAGCTCTTTACCGCATGACTTCTACTCATCACGAGTCGAGGATCGACTTCCACTCACACTTGGTGTCTTTATCAAGAAGAAGGCGATGGTTTCTTTTGCCTCTCTGCGTGTCACACAAGCCTCCACGGTACCTGACACAGCCGCTTCCTCTTTTGAAACAGAGAGAGCACGGCATATAGAGCTGGAGCAGGAGTTCGCCGAGCAGCGCGCTCTTATTGCGCAGCTGTAGAGGAGAACTTAGATGCAGAACACACTGATTAGTCCACCACCGAGCACCAAAACCTCATGAGAAGTTGAAGGGTCACTCGTTCTATATCTACTTTTATGCTTTGCTTTTTATTTTTATTTTTCCGTCCTTTCTAGATTTATTCACACTGGGGACAGTGTGATTTAAGTCTGGGGGATGTTTATCCATTACTTACGCACTTTTTATTTCTTTTGAGTCATTTTAATGTCTTTTTATTGAGTTTTTTTGTTTTATTGAGTCAAAACTCTGTAGGAAATGATGACCCTATGATATGATGATTTTGACCTTATATATGTTATGATTTATTTCCTAAGGACAAGTTTTTCAGAATTCGCTAAAGAACGGACAACACCTAGAACCTCACTGCAGGATCTCTCCCCTGAAGTTTCATCTTACGGAGACTTGGTGGAATCTTATGCTAACTCCATTTTATTTGAACCCTAATACTAATTTTAATTCTTTCTCATTAGAGGTATTAGATCAGGGAAACGAGCAGCACATTCAGGACTTCTTATCCTTTTTACCACTCATTGCTGATCTTGAATGGCCACTCATTTTCAGTGGTTCCCACCCTTAAATCATAACCTTTCTTTTCAGACCTCCCATTGTTCTCTTTTTCTTTCTCGTTTGGCAGATATGTCATGGAAATGCGAGAGAGAAATTTCCGACACAGTTTTCCAGCCACTGAAGACGGAGGCTTTGGAAGAACTGAAAAGAGAATGTGATGATTTGGTCTTGAGATTATTCTACCTTGGAATTTGACATAAAAAGGTACCTATTTCGTGCTGATGAGACTAGTGTGAATACGTACCGTTTCCCCTTTCAAAAAAAAAAACAAAAAAACAGAAAAGATGAAATGATGAAATGATTTTCTTTTGAGTAAAGGGGTAGAAAAATTTCCAATGACCCCATTATTTTACTTTGAAAGGAATGATCAGGTTGGAAGCGAGGTTAGGAAAATTTCCCGTGATAACATTATTCGCCTACACCTTTGATATTAAAAAAATAGATGAAGAGAAAAAGAAAAACGAAAGGAAAGGAAACGGTTATGAAATAAAAGAATCTCATAGCACAAGTATTCCCAAGGAAGATGGATCACTTTTGAAGAAAGTGTGGAGTCGTTTGCAAAGAACCCCGTAGAAAAATCTAAGTCTGGGGGAACTAAAGAAAGAAAAGAAGAAAAGGAGTGAGGTGTTATACGAAGAAGTAGTTGGAAATTGTGAACATCAATGGGTTCATACTCTCTTGCGGTTTCGCGACATACGCTGCACTTTCGACTCATTGGTAAGCCTTAAACACTATAACTCCACCATTTAAACACCAAAAAGCCCTTTCTTACTAAGCGCCGTCCACCCTGAATGATACCTTCTGATGAGAAAGCTAACACAAGTCTTAATGAATGTAGGGAGTTAACTAAAGTGAATTCTGAGTTCTTTTGTAGGTTTGAGATGGACGGACAAGAGTTGAGAATGTTGTGAGTCTATAGTGAGAATGTTCTGATGTGAATCTTTGTACTAATGAGTTCGCAGGTTATCTATTGGAGCATGATCTCTGATCATAAAAGAGTTTCCGCAATTTTCAAACCTCTCCACTGGTTTAGCTTTCTTGTTTGCTTGAGGACAAGCAAAGTCTAAGTCTGGGGAAGTTGATGACATCGTATTTTCGCCCACTTTTTATATGTTTTTAATGAAGAAACAAGTGATTATGGACACTTCAAGGCCATTTTCTACCAATTTCACTTCTTGGAGACTTTTACAAGTTTTGGAGCAAAAACGACCCAAAGTGGAGCAAAACCCGTTTTAAGGCAATTTCAAACCATTATAAGTTTGGTTTTCGTTGAAGACCTTCCTGTGCAGCACATCCAGAGATCTTGGTGTCTATGGAAAGCTAGAAGAGTCACGTTTTGGCCAGGGAAAACAATCAAAGCAATCCATTCAGCCATTTGGAAGTTATGACCCAGAGAGTGAAGCCTTATCAACCTCGGTCATAAGGAGTGTGACCGAGGTCAAGCTCCCTATCCACCTCGGTCATGGCACCCGTGACCGAGGCCAGCCTTTTTCACCACCTCGGGTAGGAGACCCATGACCTAAGCCAGAAGACTTCATCCACCCTTGCCTAAAACACCGAGTTTTGCCCTAAAAACCCTAAAACCGACCTTCCACAACCTAAGCCCTATAAATACTCATTTAACCTAATATTTTGGGGTGGTGCCTTCTAAAAGATTCGTGGAGCCTCTTTCTGTGATTTCCAGCCTCAAGTTTGAAGCCCTAGGACATCTCTACAGAGCCTCCTTCGTCGCCTCCAACCCTAGAGGTCGCCACTTTGATGTTTCATCCTTGTTCTTCATTGTTTCTCCTATCTCTCTACTCTTATTTGCTTTTGGGGAGACAAGTCTTCTTCTGTGACATCTAGAGAAGTTTTCTTTGAACCCCCTTTGATTTATTGAATCATTTGTGATGTTATTTATGATATCTATTGCGTTTTTTTGCATCCTGAGCGAGTAGTTCTCTTTGTTGGATTTTATGGGGTGATTCAAGGGGATTTTCATTGTTCAATTAATCTAGGTTGTTAGATCTGATTTTTGTTTGCTATTAGAGTTCTCTTGGGGTATCTTTTACTTAATGTGTGTTGCTTGGACTGATCACCAAGCACTAATCTAAGAGGATATGAGTGTTATCCGCGTAAACCTATTCCTCGGACCTAGTGCCACTAAAGCTTCGCGTCATAACCTGCGTGAGTTGAGTTATGGGGCTTTGTGAACTTATCGAACTTGTTTAGCTTGCTACTTGATGTATGTCGTTACCTGCGTGAGTTGAGTATTCTAGGAACTATAGCTTGTTTGTTTATCTGTGTTCGTAGTTATTACTCTATGTGGGATCGATAACCTTAAATACTATAACTGATTTACTGTGCAGTTGCAGTTTAGAAGTGATGATATTAAAGGAAAATTTTTTACTTCATAAAATCAGCACTATCAGAGGGTTTGAAGAAGAACTCATGGGAATGATGATGGAAGCAGAACGAGAAGTGAATTCCGTATTTCCACGAATTCTTCTTAGTAATCGGGAATGAATTGATTGATACTTAGATCTGTTCATGGAGATTCCTCAAACGGAAGATAAGTGGATGGCACCAGAGGTAAGAAGGGATGGGAATCAGTGGCAAGAAGAAGATCAAGTCTTAGATCAAGAAGATGCTGAGTTTGCGGCCAAACTCGAAGCTGTGTTGTTAGAAGCAGGATACAATGAGCGGTTGGCCCAACTTGCGGCTATTGGAAGGGAGAATTATCTTAATAATTCATTTGAAGGTGTTGAAGCTCGAGCTCCTCGGGGACATATGTACATTGACATCAGTGACAATGACTCGTCCGATGAAGAGTCATATCAATCTTTGACAACACAACCCCAAAGTCCTGAGATAATCGAGATCTCTTCAGATTCGGACAACTCTTGGAGTAACTCATCGTGGGAACTAATTCCAATGTCATAATCTGTAATATCGAATGAGGAAGTGATAGGAGATATGGTAGCTCAGTCGGAGGAGACGAACCAAAGAAGATACAGAAGAATGAGTGCAGTAGTTCATGAAGAGGGAGTTAGTTAAGTGATATGATTATGGCTAGCAAGGAGGAGGAACCAATGCAACATGGAGACGACAATGAGGAGCAAAGGAAGCAGCTTGAACCGGACCTACAAGGAGCTGAAGATTTATGCATTTCTCCGGGTCCTATCACTCGGTCTAAACAAGAGAAGCTCAAGACCACTTTGCAACATCTCCTCAACACCATCTCGGGCAGCTTGGTGTGTGCTAATCCAACCACATTGTTTGTGATCCAAGCCACCTAAACATTTATCAAGAGAGGTGATATGACTTACACTCTTTTTCCCTTCATTTGGTTTTGTCCCATTGGGTTTTCCAAATAAGGTTTTTAATGAGGTAAGCCATATCACTCACTCATCAGCCTCTTGATAAAGCCTAAGCCCACCTCTATCTCTTATCCAAATGAAGCAGCCCAAGTCCAACAAGAAGATTCAGCAGAAATATTGAAAGACTTGAAGAGTTATTTTATGTTCAACTTTGTTTTTAATGTTATGTCATTTTCGAGATTCTCTCCTTTACTCTTTGGCTGATTTAAACTCCTTGCTTAATCATCGTGTCCATTCATTGTTTATCGTACTCGATGCGATATTGAGGAAATGTCAGATACAAGAACAGGGTAGGGATAAAACTTAGAACAGGGAAGAGAAAAATTAGCTAGGGTTTTGAATTTCGAGTAGAAGAAGAAGATGACTGACAAAGACGATATTTTAAAGCTTTTTTTTTTTCTCCCAGTAATGTTTTGATTTCTTTTTCGGAACGGCCCATTTACAAAAAAAAAAAATTATCTGATATTTTGAATTTCTCAAAAACTAATTCTTTTTAGTAGGAGTACAGTTGTATCTTTACTTAATTTTCTATAAGTTATTGTTTCTCAATTTTTTTAAATTGCATATAACAAATCACTGGAAAATAATTAATTCAAGGATAAATCAGCTAAAAACATGTAAAATGCATGCATGAAAATCTTTATAATAGTCGCCAAGAGAGAAAAATTTAGGAATTTTTTTCAATTTTTTTTCTTTTCTGAGATTTTTGTTTTAGTCTTCCCACCTGTCTGGCTTCACGCATGCATGAGTTGTAGGAGGGCTATAACTCGTGCGTGAGTTATATCTTATCACAAAAAAATTATTATCTTATTATTTTATCGAAATGTGTCAATTATTATACCGGCCCAACTCGGAACCATAATAATTTATTAACTTAGAGAGGTTATTAATTTATTGAATATTAATTTATAGAGGTTATTATTTTGACAATGTGTTATTGATATCATTACAGGTTTGTGAGGCTACAACTTGAAGCTTTCTTCTCCTTCGTGTTGTTGAAAGTTACAGCTTTCACCGGCTTCCTTCAGTTACAAGAAGTTGCTCTTGAAGGGCTAATCAACTTTTGTTGACAACCCGCGTTTATAATTGAAGCTTATGTTAACTACGACTGTGATCCGATGTGTAGAAGTATTTTTGAAGAAACTGGAAAAGTTCTATGCAGGCATACCTTCCCTACCTCTGCTCCTTATACCTCTTTTGCAAATCCAAGCCTTTGAAGGTCTTGTAATCTTGATTCACAACATTGCTGATAATATGGATAAAGAGGAAGATGAAGGTGAAGGTGATGAAGAAGATGATCAATCTAATTCTGTTAAGCCAAGTCCCGTTGAGATTCATGAGTACATACCCTTTTGGCTAGATAAGCCAAAGGAAGATTTTGAGACATGGGTGGATCATATAAAAGTGAGGAAAGCGCAGAAGAGAAAGATAGTGATCGCTGCGAATCATTTCAATAGAGATGAGAAAAAGGGTTTAGAGTATTTGAAGTATAACTTCTTAGTCTCAGATCCTCCTGATCCAATGGCATTAGCTTCATTTTTCAGATTTACACCGGGTTTGGATAAGACAATGATCGGAGATTACCTTCCTTCACACTTCTAGGCTTTCTTTGACTGTCATGAGACGATTTACCATCAGGTCTACAGTAGTCATAGGCTGCTTCTTCTCTTTGTTGTCTTGGCTTGTCTCTCCATGGTTCTCTGCTTGGTTTTTCTTTTAGACGACCATGCCATTGTGGATTTATTTCTTCAAATCGTCGGTTCCTGGCTGTTAATCTTTCACACAACTTATGAGACCTCTTAGCCATCATAGCCTCAAATCATTCTTGTTCAGCATCCTTGATGGATCTTTCTAGCTCAGCTCTCATCTCTGCTCTCATGGTTGCCATACTCTCGTTCATTATGGCTCTAAGGGAATCAAGGAGTTGTTTGTTGGAGTTTGAGGATTCCTCATCTTCTTCATTGGTTCCCACCATGTTACCTGTTCAGATTCAAACAAGTAACAAGTAAAAATGCTCAAAGATAACACAGCAACAAAAATCAAAGACAAGAAACATAGTAACCGCTCAAGTTGTCCAAAATTCCTGCAGTGCCGGTTTGACTTGATCGAACCAAATAAATTATCAAATCAGGAGAAATAATTCCAGAAACAATTTTAACAAATACTAGACTCAATCATGGTCTCAATGCAACATATTTTACGATTTTAGGATTAACCAATGATTTTAAACAATTCTAGCAAGTTAACACGAAAATAACTGTTCAAATTCCGATAACCTCTAGTTGTGACTGTTCGACTAAATCAACCTCCAAAAATTATCAAATCATGTTCAAAAATTCTAGAATCAATTTTAACAAATACTAGACTCTTTTTTGAAGCAGATTCAAAGATCTCACGATTTTATCTGACAAAATAAATTTATGAAAATTCCAACAGTCAGCAGACAAAACAGATCGGAATGTGAAAAGGTATAACAGATCGGAAGAGATACAACCTGGCGTGGAGTCAGCTCTGGTACCACTTGATATGATCCTAGGTGAGGATCAAGTCCCTGAATCCTCTCCTAGAGGTTGTGATGATTGGTGACAAGGTGAGTGATGCGGAAGAGATGAAAGGTGAAGAACAACGAGTGGATCCGATGAGTCTTGAGGGGTTGTTGCGAAACTTCCAAAGGGAATGGAGCACCTTCGGACTTTCAAGCTTGCTCTGTACGTGGGTGAAGACCCTAGACATGGTGAACAAGGGGTGGATCAAAGTGAAACTTCCTAGGAGTTGTGAAAGACCCTAAGACTTTCGGCTTGCTTTGGGTGAGGATGAAGATCCGATCACATTAAGCAAGGAGTGAACAAACAAGTTTCAGAGAGTTTGAGAATATGAAAATATGTTTGATAAATAACAAATGAAGCATTACAAGAGTTTAAATCAGCCAAAGAGTAAAGGAGAGAATCTCGAAAATGACATAACATTAAAAACAAAGTTGAACATAAAATAACTCTTCAAGTCTTTCAATATTTCTGCTGAATCTTCTTGTTGGACTTGGGCTGCTTCACTTGGATAAGAGATAGAGGTGGGCTTAGGCTTTATCAAGAGGCTGATGAGTGAGTGATATGGCTTACCTCATTAAAAACCTTATTTGGAAAACCCAATGGGACAAAACCAAATGAAGGGAAAAAGAGTGTAAGTCATATCACCTCTCTTGATAAATGTTTAGGTGGCTTGGATCACAAACAATGTGGTTGGATTAGCACACACCAAACTGCCCGAGATGGTGTTGAGGAGATGTTGCAAAGTGGTCTAGATGTTGTAGCCAAGATCGAAGCCAACATTGCAAAAACTAAACCGAAGGTTCCGATCATCTAATCAACCAAGGGAGGACATTTTCTTCGACCAACCATGCATAAAGAAGATTCTTGTCGAGCCAGAATTCCATTTGATGGATCCCAGCCTCCAGTTACTAAAGACATGCCATTTGAAAGTCAAAGAATGACTAAACCGGCAACACAAAAACAAAATTAGGAAGAGACTAAGATAAGTGTTGATTTATTTCAATTACTTACTGACATTTTCAAATCTAGTGTCACGCACTTGTCTTTGTCAAAAGGAAATGATGCAGGTCCAAAAGAAAAGTTTGAGGAGTTGCTGGCCAAGGAAGACCTCAACGTCACGGATAAGGAGCAGCCACAAAAGGAGAAAGTATCCAATGAATTAACTTGTGAACACAAACATGTGAGTCCTTCAAACTCTTTTAATAGTACTGGTAAGGACAAGAGAGCATTCATTCTTAAACCACCTGTGCGTAAGTTTATGTATAAAGAAACTCTTATGAGTTTCACTAACCTTGCTCCGGTGCTGCCGAGTAAGAAACCTTGTCATTTTCAGGACTTCGAAGTTGTATTCCCTAAATACAACTCAGGAATTGTCTCACTAATCTGTGGGAAGGAGAATCATATCGTCTTTGATCCAGGAGCACCCGTTGAAGCATTTCCTTATGACATTGGAAACAAGATATGTAAGGAAATTGTTGTGCCTAATGCAACAATTCAAAGGTATGCATTTCTTTTTGTTCCTAAATCTAAGTTGCTAGAATATGAACACATCAAAGAGATTTATATATCAACTGTTGATTTTAAAGATGTGATTCATTATTGTGAGAAATTTGAGCATACAAAGAATTTTAGGCATGGTGGATTTCTGTTTGATAAAACGTATGAACCGAGTATAAATCTTGTGCTGATAGATAGACTCTCTAAGATAACACACTGCACTTCATATCCTAAAACTAGAGAGGCTTTTTCTGTTTCAAGACCATTCACTGAAAGTTTCGACATTCTGGTCCATAACAAATTACTTATTGAATCAAAGGATGATACCCTTTGCACCTATGATCTCTTGTTTCGAGTTTTTGTTGAAAGTGCACAGGATAAACAAGCTGAAGAAATGAAAGCTCATACACCAGAGACATGGTTATTTTACTTATGGCTAAAGCGGTTTACTATCCAAGTTGATTATGACCCGTTGAAACAATGGAGAAAGGAGCAGCAACCAAACAAGAAGCAATGCTGAATGATCTTTAAACCTGGTGAAAGTTTGTGGATCCATTTGAGAAAAGAAAGGTTCCCTAACAAGAGAAAATCCAAGCTTATGCCAAGGATTGATGGTCCATTCGAAATCATCAAGAAAATCAACGACAACGCCTACCAGCTTGATCTCCAAGGTAAGTACCATGTAAGTTCGATTTTTAATATTACTGATTTGGTTCCTTATTTTGCAGAAGAAACAGATTTGAGGTCAAATCCTTTTCAAGAGGGAGAGGATGATATGATTATGGCTAGCAAGGAGGAGGAACCAATGCAACATGGAGACGACAATGAGGAGCAAAGGAAGCAGCTTGAACCAGACCTACAAGGAGCTGAAGATTTATGCATTTCTCCGGGTCCTATCACTCGGTCTAAACAAGAGAAGCTCAAGACCACTTTGCAACATCTCCTCAACACCATCTCGGGCAGTTTGGTGTGTGCTAATCCAGCCACATTGGTTGTGATCCAAGCCACCTAAACATTTATCAAGAGAGGTGATATGACTTACACTCTTTTTCCCTTCATTTGGTTTTGTCCCATTGGGTTTTCCAAATAAGGTTTTTAATGAGGTAAGCCATATCATTCACTCATCAGCCTCTTGATAAAGCCTAAGCCCACCTCTATCTCTTATCCAAGTGAAGCAGCCCAAGTCCAACAAGAAGATTCAGCCGAAATATTGAAAGACTTGAAGAGTTATTTTATGTTCAACTTTGTTTTTAATGTTATGTCATTTTCGAGATTCTCTCCTTTACTCTTTGGCTGATTTAAACTCTTGTAATGCTTCATTTGTGATTTATCAAACATCTTTTCATATTCTCAAACTCTCTGAAACTTGTTTGTTCACTCCTTGCTTAATTGCTAAAATCGTGAGATCGGTTCGTTCTGTTTTGAAAGAGAGTCAAGTATCTTAGAAAATTGTTTCTAAAATTTTTGAACGTGTTTTGACATTTTATTCAGCTCGATCAAACCAAACTGTTGCTTGGGATTCAAGCTTGCTTGCCGAGTATTTTTTGTTGAGTTATCTTTGGGCATTTTTACTTTTTACTTGTTTAAATCTGAACAGGTACCATGGTGGAAACCAGCAATGGTGAAGAGGAATCGTCAAATTCCAATAAACAACTCCTTGATTCCTTTAAAGCCATGATGAACGAGAGTATGGCAACCATGAGAGCTGAGCTGAGAGGTGAACTAGAAAGATCCATCAATGACCGACTTAGGAGGAACCCATAACCTTCTGATGCTGAGCAATACTAAAGTCACTCCTCAAGATCACATCATTCAAGGAGAAGACGGCCCAGAGAGGATCAACCCCTTAGCGGGCCTTAAAATCAAAATTCCATCTTTCCATGGAACCAATGATCCGGAAGAATACTTAGAATGGGAGAAAAAGGTCGAGATAGTTTTTGACTGCAGAGAATTCACTCAAGACCATAAGGTTTGGATAGCCCCAACCGCATTCAAGGATTATGCTCTAAGTTGGTGGGATCAGTTGGTAACTTCTAGGAGGAGGGTTGGAGATCTTCCTATTGAAACCTGGAACCAAATGAAGATTATTATGAGGAAGATGTTTATACCTAGTCATTACCATAGAGAGCTGCATCTAAGACTGAGGAATCTGTCTCAAGGAAGTAGGTTCGTAGAAGAATACTATAAGGAACTGGAAACTTTGTTGCTCAGGGCTAATATTCAAGAGGATAATGAAGCTGCTAAGGCTAGATTTATGGGTGGTCTCAATAAGGATATCATAGAAAGGCTTGAAGTCCATCATTATATCGAGATGGAAGAACTTCTTCACAAGGCTGTCATGTTCAAAAAACAACTTATGAGAAAGAACCTTAAGCCCAGTTATGCTACTCCAAGGTTTAACCAAACCCGTGAAGATAAGCCTAACAAGGAATATCAACCATTTCCTAAACCCAAGATAGAGGAGCCGCGACTTAAGGGTATTGACAAGGGATCAAGCACCAAGACCAGGGAAATACAATGCTTCAAGTGTAAGGGTTTTGGTCACTATTCAAACGCCTGCTCTAATAAGAGAACCATAGTTATCCGTGCCAATTGAGAGCTAGAATTGGAAGAAGAACATTATGAAGCTGAGTCTCTAGAAGAACAGGTCGCAATGCCAACTGTGGGATGACTATTGGTCACTAGGA
The DNA here is from genome assembly GCA_028015245.1 of Cardamine occulta. Lineage (NCBI taxonomy): Eukaryota > Viridiplantae > Streptophyta > Magnoliopsida > Brassicales > Brassicaceae > Cardamine > Cardamine occulta. The sequence goes on along the minus strand of CM051388.1, from coordinate 17,538,560 downwards.
GAACTTTGAATCTACATACTAAGTTTGAAAATAATGAGCAGAGAGAGAATCTATTCCATACCCATTGTCTAGTGAAGGAAAAGGTCTGCAGCTTAGTAATCGATGGGAGTAGTTGCACTAATGTTGCGAGTGAGTCCATGGTCAAAAAACTTGGACTAGCGGTCATTAAAAGAGCTAAGCCTTATAAGTTGCAATGGCTTAATGATGCGAGTGAGTCCATGCTTGATGAATTACATGGTTCTAGCATCTTTTCTAAGGTAGATCTTAAAAGTGGATACCATCAAATTAGAATGCAAGAAGGGGATGAATGGAAAACCGCATTTAAAACTAAGCATGGATTGTATGAATGGTTAGTCATGCCCTTTGGGTTAACAAACGCACCTAGCACTTTCATGAGGTTAATGAACCATGTTCTTAGGGCTTCCATTGGTCATTTTGTGGTTGTGTATTTTGATGACATTTTAGTTTACAGCCGCAGCCTAGAAGATCATGTAGAACACCTTAGAAAAGTTTTGGAAGTGCTTAGGAAGGAAAGCTTATATGCTAACTTTACGAAATGTAGTTTTGGAACGTATAACCTTGTGTTTTTAGGTTTTGAATGTGATGCTTCAAGAATTGGTATTGGTTCTGTTCTCATGCACGAACAAAGGCCTATAGCATACTTTAGTGAGAAGCTTTGAGGCGCCATACTCAATTATCCAACCTATGACAATGAACTCCATGCGCTTATTAGGGCTCTACAAACGTGGCAGCATTATCTTTGGCCCAAGGAGTTTGTTATCCATACGGACCATGAATCTCTTAACCATCTCAAAGGACAGCATAAGCTCAACAAAATACATACCATGTGGGGAATTTCTTGAAACCTTTCTCTATGTGATCAAATACAAGAAAGGTAAGGAGAATGTAGTAGCCGATGCTCTTTCTCGGAGGTATGTTCTTTTGAATTCTTTAGAAGTTAAGCTACTAAGATTTGAGCAAATAAAGGAACTATATGCTACTGATGCTGACTTCAAAGAAATCTATGCTTCTTGTGAGAAATTTGGTGTGGGAAAATATTACAAGGCTAATGGGTTCTTGTTTTATGAAAACCGATTATGTGTGCCTAACTCCTCTTTGTGAGACTTGTTTGTCAAGGAAGCTCATGCAGGTGGTCTTATGGGTCACTTTGGCGTGGCAAAAACATTAAGTGTACTACAGGAGCATTTCTTTTGGCCACATATGAGGAGCGACGTCGAGAAAACTTGTCAACGATGTATCACGTGTAAGCAAGCCAAATCCACCATCCAAAACTGGATTATTCTTTAAGGAGATAGTTAGACTTCATGGCATGCCTAGAACTATTGTATCGAATATATACACTAAGTTCCTTAGTCATTTTTGGAAAACGCTTTGGTCTAAACTAGGAACTAAGCTTTGTTTCTCTACAACTTCTCATCCGTAATCCGATGGTCAAACTGAAGTAGTAAATAGAACTCTATCTACTTTGTTGCGTGCTATAATTAAAAAGAATCTTAGAACTTGGGAAGATTGTTTGCCTCATGTTGAATTTGCTTATAATTATGCTAGGCATTCCGCATCTAAGTATTCACCATTTGAAATTGTTAATGGGTTCAATCCCCTCTCATCTTTGGATCTAATACCTTTACCTATGAATGAAAGGATAAGTTTTGATGGAAAGAAAAAGGCAGAATTAGTCAAACAGATTCATGAGAAGGCTCAAATTAATATTGAGAACAAGACCAAGTTATACGAGAAGCATGCAAACAAGAACCGCAAGGAGATGGTCTTTGAAGAAGGAGACTTGGTGTGGATCCATTTGAGAAAAGAGAGGTTCCCTAATGATAGAAAATCCAAGCTTATGCGCAGAATTGATGGTCCATTCAAACTCATCAAGAAGCTCAACAACAATGCCTACCAGCTGGATCTCCAAGATAAGTACCATGTAAGTCTGAGCTTTAATGTTACTGATTTGGTTCCCTATTTTGCAGATGAAGCAGATTTGAGGTCAAATTCTTTTCAAGAAGGGGAGGATGATAAGAGCATGGCCAGCAAGGAGGATGAACCAATACAGCATAAGGATGAAAAAGAGGATCAATGGAACCAGCTTGAATCGGAGCAGCAAGAACATGAAGATTTGCACATTTCCCCGGGCCCTATTACTAGGTCCAAGCAAGCTGAGCTCAATACAACTTTACAACTTCTTCTCAACACCATCCATGGCAGTTTAGTGTGTGCTAATCCAACTACCCTGGTTGTGATACAAGCCACCTAAACATTTATCAAGAGAGGTGATAAGACTTATACTCTTTTTCCCTTGTTTGGTTTTGTCCCATTGGGTTTTCCAAACAAGGTTTTTAATGAGGTAGGCCTTATCACTCTTTCTCATGGCCTCTTGATAAAGCCAAAGCCCAGCCCATCTTCATTTGCACGAAGATGTTGATAAAGCCAAAGCCCAGCCATATCAGATAGGAGGCCTTTATGGACTATCTCAGACCGTTCAGGTACGTTTAATCCAGTTAAATAATGTTGGTTGTCTACGTTTTTCCTCATTGTCTTAACATTTTTTCTCAAGTCAATCCCATCAGAAGATAAACTACAAGAAGAAATTGAGTTTTACTTGATTTTAACCACTCCGAGGGACCAATGGCCTGATGATAAATATGGATGGTTAGGAGATGATGTAAGTAATGGCTGATTTATAACAGTTTCACGGCTGATTTATCTCTTATTTTAACGGCTGGTTTATAACAGTTTCACGACTGATTTATCTTATCGTTTAATGGCTGTTTTATATATTTATGATGGCTGACTTATCTTTTCTTTTTAAAAATTTACAGCATATCCAGGCACTAATGAGGATGCTCGCTCTAAGGTCTTTCAAAGATCCATCCGCTTTCCACAGTACGCGTTTTGTGTTTATGGACCAGTGGTTTATCAGTTACTGGGCGCTAGAATACGAGCAGTACAAGATAGATCCTAGGAAGTGGAAATTCCCAGAAGGTTGGTTTGAATTAGCGAATGGTCTGAGACCCAAAGATATGGCTACTAGGAAAAAGTGGTATTACGATATTGACCACTTTTATATGGTGCACCAAGTGAATACAAACCATTGGGTAGCTATGGATGTGAATTTGAAGGAGTCGGCAATAGACTACAATGACAGCATCATCGGTCCTGTGACTGATGAATTAGATAGGATGATCCTCGACCAGTGTCGTTTTGTCACGCGGATGGTACCCTATTTTTTGAATGAGTTTATACCTTCATATGTGACACCACCGAGTGTGGTGCCTTTTGGTTGGAGAAGAATCAAAGCAGAAGTCCCTCAAAACCTAAAGCTAGGCGACTGTGGTGTGTTTGCGGTTAAGTACCTCGAGTGTCTAGCCCTTAGTGTGTGTTTTGATGGCATATGTGACGCTAACATGCAACAAATACGAGAGTGTATGGCGTCAGATCTTCTACAAGAGGCATCTAACCTTTTCTCACATTTTGGTTGATGTAATGCCTTATTTAAGAATGGTTGACTTATCTTTATTTTAGGGACTTATCGTTTATTTAAGTAACGGTTGACTTATCGTTTATTGAAGTAACGGCTGACTTATCGTTTTACTTTCCGGCTGACTTATCTTCTTTTAACGGCTGATCTATATCATCATCACGGCTGACTTATGATTTAAAATAAAAGCTTTGTGGCTGATTTAGTATTTCAAAAATAAAGATTATACTTACAAATAGTCAACATCATTAACTTAAACGAAGTTTCATAGAGACAACATTAACCAGCGATTCAATCTTCTGCCTCTCCAGCTCACTCTGAAGTTCTCTAATCACATCTTTTAACCTCCGAATGTCATCTCACTCCGTAATTTGATGAAAATGATTATTCAGCCAAAAATCAAAACTGCCGCCTAAATCAAAATTCAAAATTTATAATTCCCACCTAAACGGCTGATTTATACTCTTTGATGACTGACTTATGAGAACATGATCAAGTTAATATTCTTCTAATCGAATCCTATTTTAAACGATAATATGGTATAATTATTACCAAAAATCATTTTATGCGACCACACGTAAGATAAAGGGTATAGAGTGACAGACTATAGGGGATACATATTAATGAACAAAAGTTTACATAGTGAGAGAGGAGAAACATACATATTCTATGCATGGTCTAGGGTTTAGCATCAAACATATCATTTGATATATGATTGTTAGTTTTACAACTCAGATAGTGTTTTGGCTTAAATATGTTTGTTATAATGTTTAGTTTTGTTTAAAATTTAATATAAGCTTATAAATTTGAGGTATGGCTGACTTATCAAAAAACGCATTTGAGGTATGGCTAACTTATCAATAAATGCATTTTCTTTATGGCTGACTTATCAATAAACACATTTGAGGTATGGCCGACTTATTAATAAATGCATTTGAGGTATGGCTGACTTATCAATAACAAATTTGAGGTTTAGCTGACTTATCAATAACAAATTTTTTTCATGGCTGACTTATAACATTATAATAAAATTTTGTTCAAAGTGAATAAACAGCTTATGAATCTATGATGACGAAACTACACGTTACAAGTTTTGGCATTATGTCCAGCCTGAGCACAAAGAGAACAAGTGTGTTGCTTCCTAGGACGTTTCTTCTCCTGCGCTATTTCTAAACAAGATTTCGTACAAGATTTCTTGGGCATTCCTGGCTGTTGACGAGGAATTGGGGGCGTGCAAACTAAGTTAGCTATACGATCCGGTACAAGGAACACCGTATCTATAGGCATGACTATGCCAGCGTAAGCGTTTGCCATATAATCTGTCGTATAACATGGGTCACATAATAGGATACGAGATACGTTCTTATACTCCGCAGCAGCGATTGCATGTTCACATGGTATTTTCTCCGTGTCAAAACGACAGCAAGTGCATTTTTTCTCGGCCAAGTTTACAATATGTAACGACGATCCGCATACAACTTATATATGAACAGAATCAATCTCCTGTACATTCGCAAGCCTTGCCCCACTGACACGGCCCTGCAAGTATTTAAAAAAAAACACGGTTGACTTATCAATAAACGGCTAATTTATAACAGTATAACGGCTGACTTATAAAACAAGTTAACTCTAGCAATATTTCAATAGCACGTGTGAGCGTGGTCCTCATCGACCTCGCATCCTGGCGTCGCTCAGCAAACCACCTCGTCATCATTGACCTAATCGATTGCAAGAGTCGAATAATAGGGTAATCCCTAGTTTTTGAAAGAACCTTGTTCATTGATTCTGCAATATTTGTTGTCGTCAAGTTATATCTATCACCTGGAAAATGAACCCGTGCCCACATCCGTACATCGGCTCTCTGAAGGTAGCCATGAAGGTCAGGATTAAGGGTTGCAATCTCATCGAAGGAAGCCTGAAAATCATCTATTCTATAACAATTGGCAGCTTTCTTCACAAGGCGAAAATGGCTTATATCTTTGTACCGTACCAAGATGTTCTTATACAAATGATATGTACAAATTCCACGAGCCGCCAGCGGATACACCATTACAATTGTTTTCCCTATCGATTTATGCCTATCCGATATGATTGCAAGAGCCTTATCGTTGGGAATAATAATCTTTAGTTGGGAAAAAAACCATTGCCAAGATTCATCATTTTCAAGGTCAACCACACCGAAGGCTATAGGAAAAATTTGGAAGTTACCATCTTGAGCTAATGCAGTGAGGAGCATCCCTTTGTATTTTCCATGTAGAAATGTACCATCGACAACGAAAACTTTACGCATGTATGGTAATCCACTCACGCTCGCTCCAAAAGCAAGAAAGAGATACTTGAATCTTGATTCTACGTCAAGTTGAAGGCGTGTAACTGTAACCGGGTTTGCCCTTCATAACATATACAAGAAAGAAGGCAAGTCTTCAAACCACTTTTGAAGACTGGCCGTATCGAGCTGCCTTGCAAATTTTAACGTCCTATGAGACTTCCAACAATCTATCTATACAGAAAGATAAATCAGTCGTAAATGCCATGTAGTCAGTCATATTAAATATAAATCAGCCATATAAAAAGATAAGTCAACCACATGAAAAGATAAGTCAGCCGATAACATAATGTCTTGCATTACCTTGATACCAAATTGCTTGTTGATAGCTATCCCGACATGCCTAGGAAGAACCGTTGGATCAATGTCGCCAATGAAATCTTTGTATATGACTCCTAAAACATCTGGTGTTGCCTGTCGAGATCGTGCAGAACCCTCAGTAGATGCACGAACTCTCCAGCTACATCCATCTACCCAACATCTAACAATGAACAATTCTGGAGTTAATATTGAGACATCGAAATCGAATCGATCCCTCACCGAAAGAAGTTTCAGTCGATTCTCCTAATCATTTTTACTATCGTAGCGTTGTCCGACGGCGAGATTTAACGATGACATCTCCAAATCTCAAACAACATTAGAGGTGTTCAATTCTTGTATGACAATGTTTTGAGATCTCTTCTTAGGAGGCAAATTCGGTGAATCTTCGTCTGCAACAAGCTTTCCTAATAAACTAAAGTTATCATCATCAGATGACGCACCATCAGGATCGTCGAAAATGTCAAATCTGGTGTCGAACTCGTCATCTTCTTCGTCTCCATCTTCCTTTTCTTCGCCATCGAAGCTCCCCATATCTTTTTCATCACGTATCACCCCAAATTCGGCTTCTAAATCATCATAATCACTAGACGGACGTTTCAGCTTCTCATTCGAATTCTCCTGCTGAATAACTTCGCTAATATCAATCTCGATAAATTTAACACATAGAAGTAGTTTATCGGTTTTACTAAGGGTCAAAAAGCTTTGGAGTTGCCGAGTATTACAGACATAAACTGGAGGAGTATCTTGCGAGAATTTTTTCATAGTCTTGTTTCCAAACATGTAGCTCAGCTGAATCTTACACCTTCGCGAATCCTATTCGTAGTCCTCCAATATCATATCCACTAAACCGCTGAAACTTGTTTGTTCGTTTACATCTATAACTCTGCATCCTCTCTGGTCAGGATTGAATGAGTACCAAATTTTTTGTATCTATTTGCTGGACACAATAATAATAGTATCCATCGAAGATGAAGAAGAAAAAAGATGAAGAAGAGAAGAAGTATAGATGAAGAACAGCGCAATGGAGATGAACCCTAAATCCCTAAACATGCACCGTTAAATCCGACGTGTTATTTAATAAAATCTGACGTAATTGTTTTCTTGCTTACATGGTAATCAGCCACTAAATGAATTCGTAAGTCAGCCATTCCAAAATCAGCCATAAAACGATGTTATAAGTCAGTCATCCTCCATATCTTGCGCATAGTACTGATCATATAGCGTCTGAAAGCAGGACCATCCTCATCATAGCCTGCAGGAGGCTCCGATAATGTAAGGTCAAGGGGTGGACCACTAGTACGCTAATCAACTGCATCCTCCTCAGTAGCAGATGGTGCAGAGCTAGAAGAGGCTCCCTTACGGAGTTTGCAGCGTGGGACCAAGCAGAGGATTCTGGAGTCTGGCTAGAAGCTCAGTCACTTAAAGTCATCATCGGCGAGGGACAGGAGGTCGGGCAAGGGAAGCTGGATACTCTAGTCACGGTCCTGTGTGTCGGTAAAAACCCAAGGGAGGCCGGTTTTCATCCAAGTAGCGCTCTGCAGATGGTCTTGGTCCATGAGCAATCTATCGGTGTTGATGGTGTTGTTGCTCAAGACGATCTCAAAGTACTCAAAACTCGGAGTCAGAAGACTCCCGACACACTCAACCTTTTTCCCTACAAATGCCTTCGTCTTCAGAGTGCAAAGATTGTTGGCGAATACTGCGCCCATGTTGAGATCCTCGCATAACTCTCCCTATTCCCATAACTCCTCAGAAAACATGTGACCAATGCCGTGGTATAAAAGAATGAGCTCGAACTTCCTCATCTTGCTCGGCTCGGCCTTGCAGAGGATGGTGTTCCCCAAAACACGCAAGACATACCTCAGGACTGGATGTCTAACCTTTGTCTGCTTGCTCTTTTTAGAGTCATAAACCCCGTTACCAAAGAGAGACAAGAATGTTTGAATGTTGTGCCACTCAGGGGTGAGAACCGCTCGCTTCGGGTACTTCCTAACACCATACAAACCATAGATATCATGAATATGGATTCGATACCTCGCTCATTTTCACATGAAGGACAGGACCCCTTCTTGTGCGATTTTGGCCCGCTCGTTGGTGTAAGAAATCCGGCATATAGCGAGAAACTGCCGCACCAAGTCCAGATAAAGGTTGTACTGCTTCATCGCCAAAGTACCTAACCCAATCCGCTGTAGAATCCTGAGCACATCATCGCGTATGCCCATCGCCTGAGTGGTGTGCTGATCGATGAAACAGGTGGGCTTGATCTCCACCGATAACCACGCATTGTAGAAAAGCACGTCATACTCGTCTTAATCGTCGGAGATAGGTCAGTTGAAACACTCTGGTTGCTCGGTCTCAGTCTTCGGATCATTGGCCTAGTTGACCATGCTCTTGATTTTTAGATGCTCCGCTTTAGGCCAACGGGCGCGGATCTGCGCGAAAAAGTATAGCGGGGATGGAGGAAATGGGGGTGAGGAAGGAGGTGAATGAGGCGGTGGTTTCGTAGGGTTTTCGCGAAATAGGGAAAGGAGAAAAAAGAAGAAGAAGAAGAAAATTTATAGGATTACCTCGTGGGGGTTGGTGTCGATCGACACCGATCCTCATTGTTCACAAAGAGCTCGTTTTCTGCTTTTCATGACTCAAACATGCGAAAACGAAAAACTAAACAAAAACAAGACTCAAAATGAAAGTATATACAGACTTACCAGTGGGTTGCCTCTCATTCAGCGCTTGTTTAACATCATGAGCTTGACTGTACTGCGCTCATGCATCAGTTGGGTCCTTTTGAGCCACAACTCCATAAACATTCTCTTCAGGTAGAAAATCATCAATAGGGACTTCGTCATCAACTATGATCCTGGATAAATGATCACCAACTCCATTCTCAACGCCTTTCTTGTTCCGGACTTCAATATCAAACTTCTGAAGAAGCAAAACCCAACAAAGAAGCCTTTGTTTTGCATCATTTCTGCATTAAGTACTTCAGAGCCGAATGATTAATGTGTACAATCACCTTAGAACCAACCAAGTACTGTCGAAACTTCTCAAATAAAAACACCATAGCCAACAACTCCTTCTCAGTAGTTGCCAACAACTCCTTCTCGGTAGTTGCATAGTTTATTTGTGCATCATCAATTGTTCGGCTAGCATAGTAAATTGCGTGAAGTTTCTTGTCCTTCTTCTGCCCTAGTACAGCTCCAACTGCAAAGTTGCTAGCATCACACATTACCTCGAAGAGTAAATCCCAATCCGGAGATTGTACTATTGGAGCATTAACAACCGCTTGCTTAATCTGCTCGAAAGCTAATTGGCACTCAGTGGTAAACTCAAACTTCGCGCAAAGAAAAGCGGTCAATGGTCGCGCAATTTTGCTGAAGTCCTTGATGAATCTCCTGTAAAACCTAGCATGTCCTAAAAAGCTTCTCACAACTTTGACAGAATCTGGTGCCTCCAAACTCGTCATTACCTCAATCTTTGTGCGGTCAACATCAATTCCGTCTTGCAAAACCTAGTGTCCAAGAACAATACCATCTCGAACCATAAAATGGCATTTCTCCCAATTCAAAACCAAGTGCTTCTTTTCGCATCTAGCAAGCACTTTACACAAATTATCCAAACACTCATGATAAGAGGATCCATAAACTGAAAAATCATCCATGAATACTTCCATATAATCCTCTATCACATCCGTGAATATGGACATCATACATCTCTGGAATGTCGCTGGGACATTACATAATCCAAATGGCATTATGCGGTACGCGAAAGTACCATAGAGACATGTAAATGTAGTCTTTTTCTGATCGTCGGGTGGATAGGGATCTGAAAGAAACTTGAGTACCCATCCAAAAAGCAATAGTAAGGATGATTGGCTAACCTCTCAAGCATCTGATCAATAAACGGCAACGAGAAATGATATTTCTATGTCGCAACATTCAGCTTCATGTAATCAATACACATCATGTGTCCAGTCATAGTACGCGTAGGAATCAGCTCATCATTCTCATTCTTAACCACTGTGACTCCCCCCTTTTTAGGAACCACATGCACCGGACTAACCCAATCGCTGTCTGAGATGGGATATATGATCCCAACTTCAGGAGTTTCAAAAGTTGAGCCTTTTCCTCGCTCCAGTCACTCAACTTTGCAACTTTCTTGGGATAACCAACAAGTTCTCCTTGTGTGATCAAGTGCATCACGCTCTCACTAGCATCCATCATCTTGACATACCCAGCAACAATGTCATCTAGATGCTCAACTCCATACGTGGAATTAAGTAGAGCTCTCTCGAGAGAGTCTTCAAAACGAATCTCATGGAAAATCTCCTCTACGAGATTGCTGAGAGTATCCACATAGAACGTATGTCCGTCTATAGTGGGTCGCTTCACTACCTTATCCATATCAAAGTTTATAATCAAATCCACAATATTCAAAGCTATCTTACCATTCCGCACATCAATTAGTGCACCAGCTGTAGCTAAGAAAAGCCTGCCTAGGATAAGGGGATCCTTAGGCTCATCGGTGTATCGCAGCACCACAAAGTCAGTGGGAATCATGCATTCCCCTATGCGCATAGGCACATCTTCCAACACACCTTCTGGCATCCTGATACTTCTATCAGCTAAGATTAAAGAGATCTTTGTAGGAGTGAAGTCAGTCATACCAAGACTTACGGTAACTGAATGAGGCATCAAACTCATGCTAGAACCCAGATCACATAGCAAACATTTCAATTTGTCCTTGAATGTAGAACAATCCAAAATAAAACTTCCTAGATCCTTGAGCTTCTTTGGAATTCTATTCATAATCATAGCACTACACACTTCAGAGATCATCGTGACACCTTCCTCTTCTCGCACACTCTGCGTAAGCAACTTCTTCAAACATCTCTTAACCACAGGGGTGGTTTTGATGGCATCAATCAATGGGATCTCAATGGTGAGCTTTTCCATCATAGCTTTGCACTTTGCTTCATACAGCTCCTGTTTAGATTTTCTGGGATTCTTGGGGAAAGGAACCTTAGGCTTGTAAACTCGTTCTACTGAAATCTTTAGCTTCGCAGAAGTCAGTTTCTCAGATGAGTCTTGGTGTCGACCGACACCATTGTTGTGTCGATCGACACTGGTCGATGGATTTGATCCTTCGTTTGTGGCCTGCTGGTGTCGATCGATGACAAGGGGGATATCGATCGATGCTGGCACTTTATAACTCGAAGATGTTTCAACTGGTTGCTAGTGTCGATCGACACATGCACCTCTTTTGTAGCATCTTCTTCAATTTCTTCTAACTCTACGAGTTCATCAACACTTAATCCACTTCTAAACACAGGATTAAGCTTCTTACTACTTCTTAATGTCACGGCATTGCACTGATACTTTGGGTTAGCATCCATTCTTCCTGGAAGAACTCCATCTTATCGTTTCACAGACCTAGCAGTCTGCGCAATTTGAGTATCCAATTGCTTAACATGAGTGTTCAAAGCCTCAAACTTCCCATTCAAGTCTGTGTACAGAGCATCAATTTTGCCATTAAAATCAACTGTAATCCTCTGCTGACCCTCTAGAATCTGCTCAAGCATAGACTTCATCTCACTTTGCTCAGTTGGTGTCGGAGGTGTCTAATAAGACGAGGATACATAGTTCCTAGTGAAACTATTGTTGATCTGAAAAGGCTTCTGGTACTATGGCTTGGAAACATAGCCAGAAGAATTTTGGTTACCTGAGTAAGTGTTCCTCTGATTATTCCCGTTGTAACCACTTATGCCTTGTGAGATTTGAAGTTTTAAACAAGCATTAATTTCAAGTTTGATTTGTTCACAAATTGTCTAATCCAAATTCTTTTGTAATTATCTAATTTCCTCACCCTAGGTTCTGTCAAGTTTCAAATCACACCGTCGTGCTAATTCAATAACCTAAGATCTAGATGCATAGGTGATCAGGCTAGATCTAGCATTAAGGACAACCTAGGTGAAGAACTTATAAAGTTGTGAATCCTAACCAATCAATCAAAGTTACAAATCCATAAAAAATCCTAGTGAGAATCCCTAAACCTAACAAGTGATCTACTCAGACATATTCAATGAAATCAAAGACATGAATAGAATAGATATCATAAAATAAACTCAACAAGGGAAATAGAAACAGGGGTTCAAGATCTTCTCTCAGAAGTATAGAGTAAAATCAGCCCCAAAGCTCTATATCTCTCTCAAAGTCTCCTTGCAAAAAGCTTAGATAAATCTCTAAGAACTAAAAACCCTAAAATATACTCTAAAACACGACTTGGGTCTTTTGTAAATAATAGAAACTTTTTGGCAAAGTTGCAAATTTTCAAAACATGTAAATTTTCGAGTGTGGCTTCAGCAGGTGGCACGTGTCGATCGACACCCATGGTGGTGTCGATCGACACCAGGGGTCTATCCATACTCCAACTTCAGCTTCTCAGCAACAATGCTCCAAAATGCTCCAAAAGATCCAAAAATCTCCAAATACGTGTAAACCTGTAAAAGTCTTTACTTGGACTCTAAAAACACATAAAAGACTCAATTAAGGATATATATCTTGGCTTAAAAACTGTAAAAACCATGATATATCAACTAAGCAGTATGAAAGGAAAGCAAACAAAGGCAGACACAAGCTAGTTTTTGACGTTGGAGATCTTGTTTGGATTCATTTGAAAAAGAAAGATTTCCAAAAGAAAGAAAGTCTAAACTTAAGCCAAGAGTTAATGGTCCATTCATGATACTGAAGCGGATTAGTGACAATGCTTACCAGCTTGATCTTCAAGGTAAGTACAACATTACTTCAAGCTTTAACGTTTTTGACTTGATTCCTTTTGTTGCAGATGATTCAGATTTGAGGTTAAATCCTTTTCAAGATGAGGGGGATGATGCGATCATGAAAAACACTAAGGAGATAGAGGTTGAACTAGAGCTTGAAGCCGAGGAAGACTTAGTTGTACCAGTTGGATCTATGACAATGGCAATGGCTAAAAAACTGAAGGAGGGAATTGGAGAATTACTCAACCAAATATCCACTCAAGGAGACGAGTTTCACACTACAATGGTGGAGATAGAAGCAACAACGGATTATTAAATGGGCTTGAGACCATTTTGTACTCTTTTTCCATATCCTTGGTTTTATCCCAATGGGTTTTCCTTGGAAAGGTTTTAATGAGGCAAAATTGGGTCTCAATGCTATTCAGCCCATTTAGAATCTGAAGTAAGTCCAATAAAGTCCAATAAATGAACTTCTAATGTGGTGGCCCAAGGGAGTGACGAAAATGAGTCCAAGAGTTGAATCCACATTCAACTCCCTATGTTTATTTCTTTTTATTTCCAATACAATTTATTACTTGGCTTTGTTTTCAAGTTTTCTTTTTCTTTATATTCATGTAATCTCATTTGAGAATGATATGATCATGGACAGCATAGATGAACCAGAGCTTCTAGCAGCGGGTGCTAGGCTTGTACCTGAGGATACACTTGGAAAGAAGGACGTGCTAGCTGTACCAAGAGGACCAATGACGAGAGCTCGAGCTAAGCTATTCAACAAAGCTATTGGGGGAATGCTGAGACATCTGAGCACGGAGCAAGAAGACGATGCTTATCAAACCACACTGGTTTCGATTCAAGCCATATGATTTCTACAATGGGAAAAGGGGTTTCGGTGAGTGCTCTTTTCCCTTGTCAAGTTTTTCCCACTGGGTTTTCTTGACAAGGTTTTAGCGAGACTTCCAAACCTTTTTTATGCCATTACCCATTGTTGAAATCCGTATCTGCGGCCCAGCCATCTTTAGGCCATTTTCTTTCTTTTAGGCCCATTTTCGTTTTGGCCCATGGCTTTTCTATTTCAGACTTATTTTTGCTTTATTTCTGTTTTATTTCTGCTGAAGACATGTGTCAGCCATGCATGACTCTTGTTCATGCAGATCTGATGTATTAAAACTCTGTCTTTTGTCTTTCTGAGATTTTATCAAACATTTTCTTTCTAAAAAATTTTCCTTTGTTTGATCTGAATCTGTATGTGTCATATTACAAATTCAACTTGTGAACACTCCTGGTGCGTCATATCCAGTAGTACGAATCAAACCTGAAAGTTCAAAGGGATTCCGCAACCTTTGAAAGTTTCTCTCAATCCATCAAATTCCTTGTCAGTGCATCAGTGAGATTCTGGTTCATTGCAGCAAAGCCATCCTCTTTTCAACTTCACAAGTGCTGATCTAGGGAAGATCTCATCAAGTGGTATCAGAGCACACTTGAGAAGTTGAGTTGTCCTTTTCTCGTTTATTTTGCGTCGATTGTTTAAAATTTTACCCAGATTGTGTCGATTTGAGTGTGAACTTGCGATTTGAGTTTTGAATTGTATTTTTCTGAGTTGATTTGCATTAGATCTGATCGTTTGAATTTGTGGTTGTGAAAACATATTTTGTCTGTTCATCTTCTGCTCATCAGATCTGTTCGAAATTAATCATATCATCATCAGATCTGTTCGAAATTAATCATATCATCATCAGATCTGTTCGAAATTAATTATATCATTTGTTTCATATCATTTTGTTAGTGATCTGTTGCATTTCGAGTTTGATCTGTGCTGTTTCGAATTTGTTTGATGTTTTTCGTCTGTGTTATTGTCTGAATTTTCATAAATATTTGGCTTGTGATAAAATCGTGAAACCAATTGCATATGAACCTAGGACGAGTCTAGTATTTGTTAAAATTGGTTCTGGAATTTTTCGGAAACTTTTGATATTTTTTTCGAAGCAATTACATCAGACAGTCGCAATTAGGGTTATTGGGCATACCAACGGTTAATTTGTTTTCTTGTGTGTGAGATCGATTTGCTTTCAAATGGACTAGCTGCTGGTGATCTCTTTGTTACTTGTTCCAGGTACAGCAATGTCTAATCACAAAGGAGAGGATTTGTTCTACACTAGGTGTCATGTTCAAGGCAAAACATGCAGCCTCATGATCGATGAAAGGATTTGCAATAACGTGGCAAGTGAGTATATGGTCCAGAAGCTTGGATTAAAGGTGAAGCAGCACCCATGGCTCGATGATAATTACAACTTAAGAGTGAGCCATCAAGTGACGATTTCTATATGCATTGGAAAATATGAAGACGAGGTTTTGTGTGATGTTCAACCGATGGAATCATGTCACATCCTCCTTGGAAAACCGTGGCTAAACAAATATCAAGCGATCCATGAGTATTCTGGTTCAAAAAAATGATATTCGTTTAAGTACAAAGGAAGAAAGCATGGTTTGGTTGCAATAAAACCACATGAGATTCAACAAGATCAGCTCATCGTAAAGCAAAGAGTAAGACAGTTTGTAAGTGAATCTCTAAACTCTCTTCCTCCAAAAGAAAAGATTCTTGCGATTGATAAAGAAACTCCTATGAGTTTAACTAACGTTGCACCGGAGCTACCATCTCCGAGTAAGCATTCTTCTCATTTGCAGGATCATAAGGACACCACAGAAGGTCCAAAGGAGTTATCAACCACCCTGAACTACCTGGACGTAATGAGAAGAAAAGCTAGTTCGAGCTCTAGGCATGCAAAAACTGAGAAGCATCACATGTGTGACAAGCTGAAACAAATTCCAAAGGTCCTCACGGTTCAAAAAGAAAATATGCCTAGCAAGGAATTTATAACTATTCACTCTAACTCCGCAAAGGCTGGTGAGATGAAACAAACTTTACTCTCTAAACCACATGTGCGTAAGTTTGTCTATAGAGAAACTCTTTTGAGCTTTACTAACCTTGCACCGGTGCTACCGAGTGAGATATCTTGTAATTTTCAGGATTTCAGAAGTGTCGTTCAAAAAGAAAAATCTCGTGACTTGTTACTTCCAGTCCGTGACACAGAACAACCAGAACTTCATTCACAAATTCACATCCAAGGAGAAGCACTAGCTCTGCTCAAAACTTCATCAATGGATGCAGGAAGTGTCAATAACACCTTGATGATCAAAGAAAGAATTTTCCCATTGATCCGTCGAAAGGAGCATCAGATCGTATTTGATCCAGGATCCCTAATCTTTTTTATGCCATTACCCATTGTTGAAATCCGTATCTGCGGCCCTGCCATCTTTAGGCCATTTTCTTTCTTTTAGGCCCATTTTCGTTTTGGCCCATGGCTTTTCTATTTCAGACTTATTTTTACTTTATTTCTGTTTTATTTCTGCTGAATACATGTGTCAGCCATGCATGACTCTTGTTCATGCAGATCTGATGTATTAAAACTCTGTCTTTTGTCTTTCTGAGATTTTATCAAACATTTTCTTTCTAAAAAACTTTTCCTTTGTTTGATCTGAATCTGTATGTGTCATATTACAAATTCAACTTGTGAACACTCCTGGTGCGTCATATCCAGTAGTACGAATCAAGCCTGAAAGTTCAAAGGGATTCCGCAACCTTTGAAAGTTTCTCTCAATCCATCAAATTCCTTGTCATTGCATCAGTGAGATTCTGGTTCATTGCAGCAAGGCCATCCTCTTTTCAACTTCACAAGTGCCGATCTAGGGAAGATCTCATCAGAGAAGATTCATTCAACTTCCAAACTTTTTTCTTAAGAGTGAATCTCTTCATTTCCTTGTGAACAAACCCTAGGTTGGTGTGTAATATCCAATCTATTTTTTTCTTGATTCGTCTCGGTTGGTGACCTAGAGCTTCAGTTCCTTGTGAACAAACCCTAGGTTGGTGTGTAATATCCTCCCTAGAGACTTGTTACCATCCCTACAAATCACCACATGATCTTTTCCCGTGCTTTGGCCTCACTCACATGGTACCGACAACCACTTCTTGGTATGTCACCCTTTCTAGTGCTACTCCAGCCTAAGCTGGCTTAACTCCAGAGTTCTCACTAGAGGAGTGACGGAAAAGATAAGTGCACTTTGGAGATATAGGTAGCCAAATCAAATCTCTTAATCTCCTCTCAGAAACCGGAATGTTACAAGAGTTCTCTAGATTTCACCAGATTTCGCTAAAGTTCATTAAACGAAAAGGTTTCCTATTTGATAAACATGAAACGTGGTACCCTTGTTACTTCTTGATTAATTCTATTTTGATGAGTATTGATAAATTCACTACTGCTGCTACTACTTCGAATGATGTTGAACTGTTCTTTGGAGAGATTGTTTACTATGATAGCTGTCTGAATTTTAATAAACACTTAGATGATCATGCTGAACATGTGAATTTTATTTTAGATGATCTAAGTAATAAAATTTTTGCTGAAACAGAGAAGTTTGCATTTGATGTGTTTGATCTTGTGTTCCAAGCTATTGTTGTGAAAGCACAGGGTATACAGAGGAAAAGAGTTGCACCTTCATTCACCAAAATTATGGCTCTTCCATGTTTGGCTTAAGAAGATCTTTGTTCAAGCTGATCTTGAACTGATGAAGTATTTAAACGAGCAGCCCGCAAAGAAAAGGCAATGCCAACTGATCTTTGACCCTGGTGGAATTTTTAGGATTCAAATGAAGAGATGATGTTTTCCAGCCCACACAAAGATCAATGCCTACAAAACCTGCTCGCAAGGTAAGTATAATGTGAGTTCAAGTTTCAATGTTTCTTATTTAGTTCCTTTAATTGCAGATGAAGCAGAATTGAGGTCAAATCCTTTTCAAGAGGGAGAGGATGATATGATCATGGACAGCATAGATGAACCAGAGCATGAACCAGAGCTTGTAGCAGTGGGTGCTAGGCTTGTACCTGAGGATACACTTGGGAAGAAGGACGTGCTAGCTGTACCAAGAGGACCAATGACGAGAGTTCGAGCTAAGCTATTCAACAAAGCTATTGGGGGAATGCTGAGACATCTGAGCACGGAGCAAGAAGACGATGCTTATCAAACCACACTGGTTTCGATTCAAGCCATATGATTTCTACAATGGGAAAAGGGGTTTCGGTGAGTGCTCTTTTCCCTTGTTAAGTTTTTCCCACTGGGTTTTCTTGACAAGGTTTTAGCGAGACTTCCAAATCTTTTTTATGCCATTACCCATTGTTGAAATCCGTATCTGCGGCCCTGCCATCTTTAGGCCATTTTCTTTCTTTTAGGCCCATTTTCATTTTGGCCCATGGCTTTTCTATTTCAGACTTATTTTTACTTTATTTCTGTTTTATTTCTGCTGAATACATGTGTCAGCCATGCATGACTCTTGTTCATGCAGATCTGATGTATTAAAACTCTTCTCGTCTTTACTGAGATTTTATCAAACATTTTCTTTCTAAAAAAACTTTTCCTTTGTTTGATCTGAATCTGTATGTGTCATATTACAAATTCAACTTGTGAACACTCACAAGCGCCATATCCAAGAATACGAATCAAGCCTGAGAGTTCAAAGGGATTCCGCAACCTTTGAAAGTTTCTCTCAATCCATCAAATTCCTTGTCATTGCATCAGTGAGATTCTGGTTCATTGCAGCAAGGCCATCCTCTTTTCAACTTCACAAGTGCCGATCTAGGGAAGATCTCATCAGAGAAGATTCATTCAACTTCCAAACTTTTTTCTTAAGAGTGAATCTCTTCATTTCCTTGTGAACAAACCCTAGGTTGGTGTGTAATATCCAATCTATTTTTTTCTTGATTCGTCTCGGTTGGTGACCTAGAGCTTCAGTTCCTTGTGAACAAACCCTAGGTTGGTGTGTAATATCCTCCCTAGAGACTTGTTACCATCCCTACAAATCACAACATGATCTTTTCCCGTGCTTTAGCCTCACTCACATGGTACCGACAACCACTTCCCCGTAGGTCACCCTTTCTAGTGCTACTCCAGCCTAAGCTGGCTTAACTCCAGAGTTCTCACTAGAGGAGTGACGGAAAAGATAAGTGCACTTTGGTGATATAGATAGCCAAATCAAATCTCTTAACCTCCTCTCAGAAACCGGGATGTTACAAGAGTTCTCTAGATTTCACCAGATTTCGCTAAAGTTCATTAAACGAAAAGGTTTCCTATTTGATAAACATGAAACGTGGTACCCTTGTTACTTCTTGATTAATTCTATTTTGATGAGTATTGATAAATTCACTACTGCTGCTACTACTTCGAATGATGTTGAACTGTTCTTTGGAGAGATTGTTTACTATGATAGCTGTCTGAATTTTAATAAACACTTAGATGATCATGCTGAACATGTGAATTTTATTTTAGATGATCTAAGTAATAAAATTTTTGCTGAAACAGAGAAGTTTGCATTTGATGTGTTTGATCTTGTGTTCCAAGCTATTGTTGTGAAAGCACAGGGTATACAGGACAAAGAGTTGCACCTTCATTCACCAAAATTATGGCTCTTCCATGTTTGGCTTAAGAAGATCTTTGTTCAAGCTGATCTTGAACTGATGAAGTATTTAAACGAGCAGCCCGCAAAGAAAAGGCAATGCCAACTGATCTTTGACCCTGGTGGAATTTTTAGGATTCAAATGAAGAGATGATGTTTTCCAGCCCACACAAAGATCAATGCCTACAAAACCTGCTCGCAAGGTAAGTATAATGTGAGTTCAAGTTTCAATGTTTCTTATTTAGTTCCTTTAATTGCAGATGAAGCAGATTTGAGGTCAAATCCTTTTCAAGAGGGAGAGGATGATATGATCATGGACAGCATAGATGAACCAGAGCATGAACCAGAGCTTGTAGCAGCAGGTGCTAGGCTTGTACACGAGGATACACTTGGGAAGAAGGACGTGCTAGCTGTACCAAGAGGACCAATGACGAGAGCTCGAGCTAAGCTTATTCAACAAAGCTATTGGGGGAATGCTGAGACATCTGAGCACGGAGCAAGAAGACGATGCTTATCAAACCACACTGGTTTCGATTCAAGCCATATGATTTCTACAATGGGAAAAGGGGTTTGGTGAGTGCTCTTTTCCTTGTTAAGTTTTTTCCTACTGGGTTTTCTTGACAAGGTTTTAGCGAGACTTCCAAATCTTTTTTATGCCATTACCCATTGTTGAAATCCGTATCTGCGGCCCTGCCATCTTTAGGCCATTTTCTTTCTTTTAGGCCCATTTTCGTTTTGGCCCATGGCTTTTCTATTTCAGACTTATTTTTACTTTATTTCTGTTTTATTTCTGCTGAATACATGTAGCCATGCATGACTCTTGTTCATGCAGATCTGATGTATTAAAACTCTCTTTTGTCTTTCCGAGATTTTATCAAACATTTTCTTTCTAAAAAACTTTTCCTTTGTTTGATCTGAATCTGTATGTGTCATATTACAAATTCAACTTGTGAACACTCTGAGTGCGTCATATCGATAGTCTGAATCAAGCCTGAAAGTTCAAAGGGATTCCGCAACCTTTGAAAGTTTCTCTCAATCCATCAAATTCCTTGTCATTGCATCAGTGAGATTCTGGTTCATTGTAGCAAGGCAATCCTCTTTTCAACTTCACAAGTGCCGATCTAGGGAAGATCTCATCAGAGAAGATTCATTCAACTTCCAAACTTTTTTCTTAAGAGTGAATCTCTTCATTTCCTTGTGAACAAACCCTAGGTTGGTGTGTAATATCCAATCTATTTTTTTCTTGATTCGTCTCGGTTGGTGACCTAGAGCTTCAGTTCCTTGTGAACAAACCCTAGGTTGGTGTGTAATATCCTCCCTAGAGACTTGTTACCATCCCTACAAATCACCACATGATCTTTTCCGTGCTTTGGCGTCACTCACATGGTACCGACAACCAATTCTTGGTATGTCACCCTATCTAGTGCTACTCCAGCCTAAGCTGGCTTAACTCCAGAGTTCTCACTAGAGGAGTGACAGAAAAGATAAGTGCACTTTGGAGATATAGGTAGCCAAATCAAATCTCTTAATCTCCTCTCAAACCGGGATGTTACAAGAGTTCTCTAGATTTCACCAGATTTCGCTAAAGTTCACTAAACGAAAAGGTTTCCTATTTGATAAACATGAAACGTGGTACCCTTGTTACTTCTTGATTAATTCTGTTTTGATGAGTATTGATAAATTCACTACTGCTACTACTTGAATGATGTTGAACTGTTCTTTGGAGAGTTTGTTTACTATGATAGCTGTCTGAATTTTAATAAACACTTAGATGATCATACTTGAACATGTGAATTTTATTTTAGATGATCTAAGTAATAAAATGTTTGCTGAAACAGAGAAGTTTGCATTTGATGTGTTTGATCTTGTGTTCCAAGCTATTGTTGTGAAAGCACAGGTATACAGGACAAAGAGTTGCACCTTCATTCACCAAAATTATGGCTCTTCCATGTTTGGCTTAAGAAGATCTTTGTTCAAGCTGATCTTGAACTGATGAAGTATTTAAAAGAGCAGCCCGCAAAGAAAAGGCAATGCCAACTGATCTTTGACCCTGGTGGAATTTTTAGGATTCAAATGAAGAGAGGATGTTTTCCAGCCCACACAAAGATCAATGCCTACAAAACCTGCTCGCAAGGTAAGTATAATGTGAGTTCAAGTTTCAATGTTTCTTATTTAGTTCCTTTAATTGCAGATGAAGCAGATTTGAGGTCAAATCCTTTTCAAGAGGGAGAGGATGATATGATCATGGACAGCATAGATGAACCAGAGCATGAACCAGAGCTTGTAGCAGCGGGTGCTAGGCTTGTACCTGAGGATACACTTGGGAAGAAGGACGTGCTAGCTGTACCAAGAGGACCAATGACGAGAGCTCGAGCTAAGCTATTCAACAAAGCTATTGGGGGAATGCTGAGACATCTGAGCACGGAGCAAGAAGACGATGCTTATCAAACCACACTGGTTTCGATTCAAGCCATATGATTTCTACAATGGGAAAAGGGGTTTCGGTGAGTGCTCTTTTCCCTTGTTAAGTTTTTCCCACTGGGTTTTCTTGACAAGGTTTTAGCGAGACTTCCAAATCTTTTTTATGCCATTACCCATTGTTGAAATCCGTATCTGCGGCCCTGCCATCTTTAGGCCATTTTCTTTCTTTTAGGCCCATTTTCGTTTTGGCCCATGGCTTTTCTATTTCAGACTTATTTTTACTTTATTTCTGTTTTATTTCTGCTGAATACATGTGTCAGCCATGCATGACTCTTGTTCATGCAGATCTGATGTATTAAAACTCTGTCTTTTGTCTTTCTGAGATTTTATCAAACATTTTCTTTCTAAAAAACTTTTCCTTTGTTTGATCTGAATCTGTATGTGTCATATTACAAATTCAACTTGTGAACACTCCTGGTGCGTCATATCCAGTAGTACGAATCAAGCCTGAAAGTTCAAAGGGATTCCGCAACCTTTGAAAGTTTCTCTCAATCCATCAAATTCCTTGTCATTGCATCAGTGAGATTCTGGTTCATTGTAGCAAGGCAATCCTCTTTTCAACTTCACAAGTGCCGATCTAGGGAAGATCTCATCAGAGAAGATTCATTCAACTTCCAAACTTTTTTCTTAAGAGTGAATCTCTTCATTTCCTTGTGAACAAACCCTAGGTTGGTGTGTAATATCCAATCTATTTTTTTCTTGATTCGTCTCGGTTGGTGACCTAGAGCTTCAGTTCCTTGTGAACAAACCCTAGGTTGGTGTGTAATATCCTCCCTAGAGACTTGTTACCATCCCTACAAATCACCACATGATCTTTTCCCGTGCTTTGGCGTCACTCACATGGTACCGACAACCAATTCTTGGTATGTCACCCTATCTAGTGCTACTCCAGCCTAAGCTGGCTTAACTCCAGAGTTCTCACTAGAGGAGTGACAGAAAAGATAAGTGCACTTTGGAGATATAGGTAGCCAAATCAAATCTCTTAATCTCCTCTCAGAAACCGGGATGTTACAAGAGTTCTCTAGATTTCACCAGATTTCGCTAAAGTTCACTAAACGAAAAGGTTTCCTATTTGATAAACATGAAACGTGGTACCCTTGTTACTTCTTGATTAATTCTGTTTTGATGAGTATTGATAAATTCACTACTGCTGCTACTACTTCGAATGATGTTGAACTGTTCTTTGGAGAGTTTGTTTACTATGATAGCTGTCTGAATTTTAATAAACACTTAGATGATCATGCTGAACATGTGAATTTTATTTTAGATGATCTAAGTAATAAAATGTTTGCTGAAACAGAGAAGTTTGCATTTGATGTGTTTGATCTTGTGTTCCAAGCTATTGTTGTGAAAGCACAGGGTATACAGGACAAAGAGTTGCACCTTCATTCACCAAAATTATGGCTCTTCCATGTTTGGCTTAAGAAGATCTTTGTTCAAGCTGATCTTGAACTGATGAAGTATTTAAAAGAGCAGCCCGCAAAGAAAAGGCAATGCCAACTGATCTTTGACCCTGGTGGAATTTTTAGGATTCAAATGAAGAGAGGATGTTTTCCAGCCCACACAAAGATCAATGCCTACAAAACCTGCTCGCAAGGTAAGTATAATGTGAGTTCAAGTTTCAATGTTTCTTATTTAGTTCCTTTAATTGCAGATGAAGCAGATTTGAGGTCAAATCCTTTTCAAGAGGGAGAGGATGATATGATCATGGACAGCATAGATGAACCAGAGCATGAACCAGAGCTTGTAGCAGCGGGTGCTAGGCTTGTACCTGAGGATACACTTGGGAAGAAGGACGTGCTAGCTGTACCAAGAGGACCAATGACGAGAGCTCGAGCTAAGCTATTCAACAAAGCTATTGGGGGAATGCTGAGACATCTGAGCACGGAGCAAGAAGACGATGCTTATCAAACCACACTGGTTTCGATTCAAGCCATATGATTTCTACAATGGGAAAAGGGGTTTCGGTGAGTGCTCTTTTCCCTTGTTAAGTTTTTCCCACTGGGTTTTCTTGACAAGGTTTTAGCGAGACTTCCAAATCTTTTTTATGCCATTACCCATTGTTGAAATCCGTATCTGCGGCCCTGCCATCTTTAGGCCATTTTCTTTCTTTTAGGCCCATTTTCGTTTTGGCCCATGGCTTTTCTATTTCAGACTTATTTTTACTTTATTTCTGTTTTATTTCTGCTGAATACATGTGTCAGCCATGCATGACTCTTGTTCATGCAGATCTGATGTATTAAAACTCTGTCTTTTGTCTTTCTGAGATTTTATCAAACATTTTCTTTCTAAAAAACTTTTCCTTTGTTTGATCTGAATCTGTATGTGTCATATTACAAATTCAACTTGTGAACACTCCTGGTGCGTCATATCCAGTAGTACGAATCAAGCCTGAAAGTTCAAAGGGATTCCGCAACCTTTGAAAGTTTCTCTCAATCCATCAAATTCCTTGTCATTGCATCAGTGAGATTCTGGTTCATTGTAGCAAGGCAATCCTCTTTTCAACTTCACAAGTGCCGATCTAGGGAAGATCTCATCAGAGAAGATTCATTCAACTTCCAAACTTTTTTCTTAAGAGTGAATCTCTTCATTTCCTTGTGAACAAACCCTAGGTTGGTGTGTAATATCCAATCTATTTTTTTCTTGATTCGTCTCGGTTGGTGACCTAGAGCTTCAGTTCCTTGTGAACAAACCCTAGGTTGGTGTGTAATATCCTCCCTAGAGACTTGTTACCATCCCTACAAATCACCACATGATCTTTTCCCGTGCTTTGGCCTCACTCACATGGTACCGACAACCAATTCTTGGTATGTCACCCTATCTAGTGCTACTCCAGCCTAAGCTGGCTTAACTCCAGAGTTCTCACTAGAGGAGTGACAGAAAAGATAAGTGCACTTTGGAGATATAGGTAGCCAAATCAAATCTCTTAATCTCCTCTCGAAACCGGGGATGTTACAAGAGTTCTCTAGATTTCACCAGATTTCGCTAAAGTTCACTAAACGAAAAGGTTTCCTATTTGATAAACATGAAACGTGGTACCCTTGTTACTTCTTGATTAATTCTGTTTTGATGAGTATTGATAAATTCACTACTGCTGCTACTACTTCGAATGATGTTGAACTGTTCTTTGGAGAGTTTGTTTACTATGATAGCTGTGCAATTTTAATAAACACTTAGATGATCATGCTGAACATGTGAATTTTATTTTAGATGATCTAAGTAATAAAATGTTTGCTGAAACAGAGAAGTTTGCATTTGATGTGTTTGATCTTGTGTTCCAAGCTATTGTTGTGAAAGCACAGGGTATACAGGACAAAGAGTTGCACCTTCATTCACCAAAATTATGGCTCTTCCATGTTTGGCTTAAGAAGATCTTTGTTCAAGCTGATCTTGAACTGATGAAGTATTTAAAAGAGCAGCCCGCAAAGAAAAGGCAATGCCAACTGATCTTTGACCCTGGTGGAATTTTTAGGATTCAAATGAAGAGAGGATGTTTTCCAGCCCACACAAAGATCAATGCCTACAAAACCTGCTTCAAGGTAAGTATAATGTGAGTTCAAGTTTCAATGTTTCTTATTTAGTTCCTTTAATTGCAGATGAAGCAGATTTGAGGTCAAATCCTTTTCAAGAGGGAGAGGATGATATGATCATGGACAGCATAGATGAACCAGAGCATGAACCAGAGCTTGTAGCAGCGGGTGCTAGGCTTGTACCTGAGGATACACTTGGGAAGAAGGACGTGCTAGCTGTACCAAGAGGACCAATGACGAGAGCTCGAGCTAAGCTATTCAACAAAGCTATTGGGGGAATGCTGAGACATCTGAGCACGGAGCAAGAAGACGATGCTTATCAAACCACACTGGTTTCGATTCAAGCCATATGATTTCTACAATGGGAAAAGGGGTTTCGGTGAGTGCTCTTTTCCCTTGTTAAGTTTTTCCCACTGGGTTTTCTTGACAAGATTTTAGCGAGACTTCCAAATCTTTTTTATGCCATTACCCATTGTTGAAATCCGTATCTGCGGCCCTGCCATCTTTAGGCCATTTTCTTTCTTTTAGGCCCATTTTCGTTTTGGCCCATGGCTTTTCTATTTCAGACTTATTTTTACTTTATTTCTGTTTTATTTCTTCTTGAATACATGTATCAGCCATGCATGACTCTTGTTCATGCAGATCTGATGTATTAAAACTCTGTCTTTTGTCTTTCCGAGATTTTATCAAACATTTTCTTTCTAAAAAACTTTTCCTTTGTTTGATCTGAATCTGTATGTGTCATATTACAAATTCAACTTGTGAACACTCACAGTGCGTCATATCAGAGTCTGAATCAAGCCTGAAAGTTCAAAGGGATTCCGCAACCTTTGAAAGTTTCTCTCAATCCATCAAATTCCTTGTCATTGCATCAGTGAGATTCTGGTTCATTGTAGCAAGGCAATCCTCTTTTCAACTTCACAAGTGCCGATCTAGGGAAGATCTCATCAGAGAAGATTCATTCAATTTCCAAACTTTTTTCTTAAGAGTGAATCTCTTCATTTCCTTGTGAACAAACCCTAGGTTGGTGTGTAATATCCAATCTATTTTTTTCTTGATTCGTCTCGGTTGGTGACCTAGAGCTTCAGTTCCTTGTGAACAAACCCTAGGTTGGTGTGTAATATCCTCCCTAGAGACTTGTTACCATCCCTACAAATCACCACATGATCTTTCCCCGTGCTTTGGCCTCACTCACACGGTACCGACAACCACTTCCCGGTAGGTCACCCTTTCTAGTGCTACTCCACCCTAAGCTGGCTTAACTCCAGAGTTCTCACTAGAGGAGTGACGGAAAAGATAAGTGCACTTTGGTGATATAGGTAGCCAAATCAAATCTCTTAATCTCCTCTAAGAAACTGGGATGTTACAAGAGTTCTCTAGATTTCACCAGATTTCGCTAGAGTTCACTAGACTTCACCTAATTTCACTATATTCTTCATCCATCTTTTCTATCCTTCTTAAAACCGCTCAAAAGTGATCAATCCGTGGGAAAATCGTATCAAGAAGCCTTGCTAAGTGGTTAAGATGGACAAGACTCAAGTGAAGACCCAAAAGCCTCAAACACATTTCTAGGAGGCTCTTGGAGTATGATAAGCTGTGGGAAGCTTGATCATAGTGTCTTCACCATATCTCGAAGATGAAGACACTCACTAAGTAGCCAAGGGATTTATACTCTTTTTCCCTACCGCGGGTTTTATTCCAATAAGTTTTTCCAGGAAGGTTTTTAACGAGATAATTAACTTGGTGCTCACATGTCAATCTCAATATCTAATTAATTGAAAATTCTATGACAAGTTAATTAAGGTATTTGAAGTGTGAATTTATCCTTGAGAAGGTATTTATCACTAAATAAGCCTTCTCCTTCTATTTTCTTGTTTTTGTAATAAAAGGCCTTGTTTAGCCTTTGTCTTAGCCCTTCTTGTTTTTGGCCTTTAGCTTTATCCTCAGTCCAAATTGTTTAGGGTTTATCTCTTTGTGGAAATGCTTATAAAAGGGCTAAACTCATCATTGTGTAGAGGTTACATTTTTTGTCAATCAAAACCCTAGAGTTTCTCTCTAATGTCTATGGAGCCGCTTAAGCGCTAAACCTTCTCTTCTTTGTTTCATGAGTTGGGCTCGATCCGTTGAAGCTTTGCCGTATCACAAGACCTTCCTGCCCTTGTGTGTTGCACATCATCCACATCTCATCTCTACCGTGAAGACTTAGCTAAGCATCTCGCCAATTCTTCACTCCATTGTTACATCCCTTTCTGTTGAAGCTTAGTTGGAGTATCTCGCTGAAGCTGAACATCTCTCAACCGGTTCAAGCTTGAAGATTTGAAGACCAGAAAGTGTATCAGTTAGAGATCTCAAAGATCATGATTATGACTATCTATCCCGTTTAAGTCTTTGCATCTTATCCTCTTTAAGAGTCAAGATAGTCTTAACCAACCTTGCAAGTGTCTCAATCCTAATGCTTTTGGTTCCCACACCATTAGCCTCATCTAAGCTCGAATGAACTTCAGAAACAGTGTTTAAGAAATCTACACCATGGATGGAACATAGATCATACACCATGCTCACAAAATCAAGCACAAAGACAAACGGCTTCCACTTGTTGGAAACGGATCTAGCGCAGTATCAGTGAGAATATCAGTCTTCATGACATAGCCAACCAAGTCTACAAGTTAGGAATTTTAAATACACCACAATTAGTATTCCCTCCGTTCCTTAAAGATGAATGTTTTAGAAAAAAAATTTGTTTCACAAAGATGGATGTTTTGTATTTTCAATGCAAAAGTTATGTATTATTTTTTGTTTTGCCCCTAATAATTAGAGTTAAAGTAAAAAAAATAGTTAAAATTTAATGAAAAGATAAGGGTATTTTAGGTTATGTAAAAAATTTCTTAATATGTATGCAAAACCTTAAAAATTCATCTTTAAGGAACGGAGGAAGTAATAAATAGTTAATTATTAAAACAATTTATTTTTTGAGATTTAAAGAACATACTGACCAACTAAATAACTATGATCTATCATTGCACCGACTGTCGCAAGGTAAGGAGCGAACAATGCGTATATGCAATCAGAGATCTGATCAGACTCTAGAACCACAGTTATGTCGAAAAAACAGATTTTGTACGGATTCTTAGTAGCTTTGGCAGGACCAGTGTTCGGTACAACACGAAAGTTCGTTATTGTTTACTAGAGATTTTCTTCGATAAAGCCAGAATAATGACCAGAAAGTTCTAGACTGATATGCGCTTCAATCTTGTCACCCTAAGAAATTCGTTAAATTTAATAAATCACAAATAAATAAGAGAGTGTAAACCTGAGATATTATATAGCCGAAATATGAATACAATGTTCCAACTACTCAACTATCGGTTCAACAGGTTTATTTATGACCGAGCATGCATGATTAGGAAAGACCTAACACACATGTTCGTCAACCAAGATCAGCCCCAAAGATGGCTTAGGATAAATGAAAAAAAGCTTGAACGCTCTCAGCACTTTTATACGAACACACCACCCAGTGATAGTTGGATTCAGCCGCAACAATAGATGAAATTGTGCCATTAGAGGTTTTTTACAGATCTAGAAGAACTTGACAATAGGGTCTTTTCAAGAACCAAGGGTCATATATATAGACAATAAATGAAGACCTGATAAATCTTTCGAGAAACCAAAAAAGTCGCTTAGTGAAAAGTCGCTTAGCCCAATTAAGATTAATGGCCCGGATTGCAATAGAATCTTTTTTTTTACGGCATAAAATCTACTCCCTCCGTTTCAGAATAGATGATGTTTTATCTACTTTATTTTGTTTCAGAAAGTTTGATGTTCTAATCTTTTTACTTTATTTTTATTGATAAATTATAAATATCAAGATATAATGATTGAAAATAATTATATTACTATTGGTTTATAATTATTAAAATAATTCTTGGTAAGAGAAAATAATATATATTAAAAAAATAATGATTATTTTTTTAATTTGTGTAAAATATCCTTAACATCATCTATTGTGAAACAGAGGGAGTATATTTTTTGTCTCTCTGATGATGGAAATCTAAATCATTATTTTCTCGATAAGATCACAAAAGATTGTCTAGAGACAATCATTATTATATATATATAACAACTATCATATAAAATCTAATTTTTATATGTGTTAGGTTTGGATTGTAATGAATTTGATAATGGGTTACATGTTAAAAGCCCAAAAATCGTTTTAGAAGTTAATATCATAGCCCCCAAATCAAGTGTTTTTTAAAACAATTAGTTATAAATCGTTAATGATGATGAATATGTAAATCATATTAATTAAGATAATTATTTAAAGTTTCAATCGCAGCCCCAAATTAAAGAATAAACAGATAGTAAACAATTCAAGAATCCACTAAGTTAATAAGCAAAGACAAAGAAAAGACAGACTAAGTATAAATAAATAGCCGTTGATATAACTAATCCAGACTCGGTAAAGGACAATAATAATGAATATTAGCAGAAAATAGCAGTTAATCTAATGGTAATGGGCTCAAGGTAATAGATCTAGATTCGATCCCAATCACTAATTCAGAGTAAAAATAAAAAACAGTTAACGTGACTGTTGACGATCACTGCTCGCGTTAGTCAACGAAATAGCACGAAACGTGGGTTCACAAGCTTTGGCCATCCACTCATCAAATTTACTGTTAGGAAGACAGATGCCATTGCGAACTGAAAGACCAATCCCATTAGAGTGCATGGATTGCCTGAGTAAATCGTAGCCAGTAGATTTAATATCGTCCATAGACACAAGAGCAACTACAATACAAACAAGTGACTTAAATTAATAAAAATTATTATAAGCATAAATCGAGACTTTTACACAGAAACAGAATTATACCACGTTTAGAATAAATGCGTCTTTGATTGCAAAATACATCCATGCACAAGATTTCCCAAGTTGAATCCCAAACGTGCAAAACATCACCTTCATCATTACCATACTTGGAGGAAACCAAGAACCTTCGCAAGTCGCCCACCGAAGCCCAAGAAACAGCGTTGTGTATAGCATGGATACATTCTTGGGTTGCGGACAGAGGCTTAATAGGAACCAATTAATGTAAACAAATCAAGGAGAAAATTAGAAATTAAAAAAGAAAATTAAAAGATCCAGTACAAAAAGTGTAATAATGATAATAAAACTCAATAAAATACATGTAAAAAGTAATAATGGTAATAAATTTTAATAAAATATAGAAAAAGTCTAAACACCTCTTTTTCTTTACGGATGAAGTTGAAAAAGGTCTTTAATGCGTTGTCTCGTTGCCTAAGTGAGAAGAGCAATCATTATCGTATAGACAAATGACTCCATTAGCCTGGATTGCGTGTTCTAGGATGGCAAACGCTATTCCTTTGACATCCTTCAATGTTACTGGTAGTTCTGAGAACATATACAGTAGAAATAATAAGTCTAGGCAAATTGAAAACGATTTCAAAATAAACCCACACAAAACCCACCAGGTCAAGGTGACACACGACCATAATTTGCGAGGATATCAACACAAAAAACTTCCCACGTAGATTCCCAAACATTGATAACATCCAGCTTATATCTATCGGAGCTCCACAAACCCAACAATTTGCAGAATGTATTAGCAGCACATTGCTGAATTAAATTATACGTAGCATGCTCACAACCACCATCTGAACAGGAATGCTATAGAGAAGGAAAATTAGTGTAGAAAAAAAGATCCATGAAAGATATACGCAAGGAGACATTAGGTTATTAAACAAAATATAAGACAGTTAATCTCAAAGGGTTAATCAAACCGCAGAACCCCATTTCTTTCAAACCGCCGTTGCCGTTCACGGCGGCGGCCAGCCTTCTTTTCTGATGGGTGGCAAAAAACGCCGCTCCATCACCAAGCTTTCTCCACCTAATCTTCCACCAAAAGTCTTGGACCCTTCTGCTGGCTCTTCGTCTCCAGCTGGATCCTCAAAAGAGAAGACTTCACCGCCAAAGGTGAACTCTACCAAATCCTCTGATTCGACTCCTGTGGCCGCTAACACTGCCTCCTTGAGTCAAATCTCTGCCGAATCTACCATTCCAATATCAGATCTGCAAGTCTCTGAATCTGTCTCTCAAACCCAGATTATTAAAAATGATGTCTCTGGTCAAGAGGATACAGCGATTTCCTCAGCCAAGCAAACCTGGGCTGAGCTTTTCAAGGGCCCATCTGAGAAGATGGCTAAGAAAGGCATTCTTTTTGTCCTTGATTCGGGTGAGCTTTGTGTAAAGATCCCAAATGAGGTCATTACACGAAACCATAAACGTTGGGAGTCTTTTATCATTGGTCAATTTCATGGAAATCTCCCACCTCCGGGGGCCCTCCATGCAATTTTTAATGGAATCTGGAGCAACAAGTACCGAGACATCACAATCTCAAAGTTGGGTCCTCGTTCAGTTCTAATACGCATTCCATTGAAAATTGCATGGAGGGCCCCCGGCAACTCGAGCTAGAGTTCTAAG
The DNA here is from genome assembly GCA_028015245.1 of Cardamine occulta. Classification (NCBI taxonomy): domain Eukaryota; kingdom Viridiplantae; phylum Streptophyta; class Magnoliopsida; order Brassicales; family Brassicaceae; genus Cardamine; species Cardamine occulta. The sequence continues at coordinate 17,506,631 of CM051388.1, read as the reverse complement.
TCAAAGCATTTGGCATATAGAGGGCCAATCTATGTTTGTTGCTGAGTGGGAGCCAGGTTTGACACCGGTGATGCCTGAGCTTACGCAAGCTCCGGTGTGGCTTGAGTTCAGAGGGGTTTCGCCACACTTTTTCTCAATCGAAGGATTTGAGCATGTAGCAGGGATGCTTGGACACCCAGTTCGCTGCCACCCCTCCACTATCAATATGACTAACATGGAGGTTGGAAAGGTTCTCACAATTATTAATCCAACAAAATCTCTTCCAGAGGCGGTAAATATTCAGTTTGCTACTGGAGAAATCCACCGTGTCATGGTCTCGAGCCCTTGGCTTCCACCACTCTGCTCACACTGCCAACAGGTTGGACACACCATTAGGAGATGCCTTACAGCTCCAGTTACATGTGTTGGTTGTAACTCAACTTCCCACTCCTCAGACTCTTGCCCACGAGCAAAGCAAGACGCTTCAAAGAATAAAAAAAATCAAACCTTTAAGAAGAAGATTGTGATCACGGACCGGGAGGATACGGATAAGTCATCAGCTCCGGAAAGTACTCACTCTGCGCATAAAAAGTCGACACTCAAGCAGAGGAAAAAAAACCGAGCTGATGTGTTAAAAAAAGACCAGGAGAAAGCTAAGTCTCTAAAAGGCAAGGCTGTTGTGAGAGACTCCTCTCGTGCAGTAACTACAGATCATCAAAGGCTAAATGGTGGTAAACTCATTGTTGATATTGGTCTGGAAAATTTGTCAAAGGTTAAAGGAAAGTCGACTAGAAATTCTTCAAAGGACCATGGCCACTCTAAGGTTGCTTCGTCTAGGAAGAGTAACCCCAAAAGCACTTCTTCTACCTCAGATTCCTTAGGATCATACGAGTCTTCTTCACCTCCATCAAGCTCAGATGAGGAGCTATCCTCGGAAGAGGAAGAAGATACTCCATATACTATGGTTCTATCTAAGAAGCAAAAAAGACAAGAGCAAAATATCACGGGAAGAAGTCCCCGAAGTCTACAAATCTTTAATTATGGTAGACATCTTTTGTTGGAATATTAGGGGTTTTAATAAATCTGTAAAGCGGCGTTGCTTTAAAAATTGGCTAAGGCGTAAAGGGCCTTCTTTTGGATGTCTAATTGAGACTCGTGTCCGACTTCACAAGTCTCAGAAATATATAAAGTCGGTGTTTCCTCAATGGAATTTTGCGGGCAACTACGAATTTGCAGAGCTTGGTCGAATTTGGGTAATTTGGGATCAGTCAGTAAAGCTTACTATACACTCAAAGTCTAAGCAGATGATCACTTGCATTGTTTGCCTTCCTCACTCAACTAAGGAGGTTGCTATCTCGTTTATATATGCGGTAAATTGTAAGTATGGGCGCAGGGATCTTTGGGCAGAGATTCAGGTCCTTGCAAATGATCCGATCATATCAACTAAGCCATGGGCTGCCCTTGGGGATCTTAATCAAACTCTACACCCATCCGAGAGTTCCTCAGGAACCACTCGTATTACTAGAGGTATGTCCGATCTAAGAGACTGTTTACTTCTTGCTGGATTGGAGGATCTTTCTTTCAGAGGGCACTTGAATACTTGGTGGACTAATCAAGAAGCAAACCCAATATCTAAGAAGTTGGATAGGATTTTGGTTAATGATATTTGGAAGCTTGAGCATCCTCATAGTTATGCTGAATTTGGTGACTTGGAAGTCTCAGATCATAGGCCAGCGTGTCTGACTTTGGGAAACAGGAAAAAAGTTAAAATCCCTTTCAAAGTCTCTCATTTCTTATTTCAGCATAAAGATTTTCTCCCTAGTGTGGCAGTCTCTTGGCATGGAGCTCATATATATGGATCCTCTATGCTAAGACTCTCAAAAAAGCTGAAGTTATTAAAGGGGATCTTGAAATACCTGAACAGGGAGCATTTTTCTGACTTGGAGAAAAGAGTTAAAGAGGCGCAGGATTGGCTATCCATTTGTTAGAACAGTGTTATGAACGACCCTTCTCCAAACCTTGCGTGTGTGGAGAAAAAAGCTCATAAGAAATGGCTTGAATTGGTGACGGCTGAGGAGAAATTCTTGTACCAAAATTCTAGAGTTAAATGGGTAGAGTGTGTGATAGCAACACTGCTTATTTTCACAAAATGGTGGCAACGAGAAGATCGATCAACCAGATACACTATCTGCTTGATAATCAGGGCACAAGATTTGAGTCTTTGGAGGATATCAAATCGCACTCAGTAGCTTTCTTTGAAATGATATTTGCAACTGATCCGCCTCCCCTCAGTGATACGGATAAACAGTTCATTAGATCGCTTACCTCATTTAGGTGTGATGAGGTTTCAAAGGCTGCTCTTCAGGCTGTGGTAACTGATGAAGAGATTAAAAGAGAAGTCTGGGCTTTCCCAAGAAATAAATCTCCAGGCCCTGATGGGTTTACTGGTGAGTTTTTTAGGACTGCGTGGGATATCGTTGGCGAGGACTTCACAAAGCTGTTAAAGAATTTTCACATCTGGTCAGATTCTAAAACAGTGGAATTCGAATGCAATCACTCTTATGCCTAAGAAGACTGAATCAGTCAGTTTGGAAAATTTTATACCAATTTCCTGCTGCAATGTGGTTTACAAGGTCATCTCAAAGATCCTTTCAAGAAGGTTGGACTCTCTGCTTCCCTCTTTTATCTCCAATTCTCAGTCTGCTTTCATTAAGGGAAGACTTTTAGTGGAAAATGTGCTTCTTGCAACCGAGATGGTACAAGGATTTAATAGGGGGAATACATCCCCAAGAGCTCTTCTGCAAGTCGACTTGAGAAAGACATTTGACTCTGTCAATTGGGAGTTCTTGATTCAGGTGTTAGACGCGGCTGGTTTTCCTCCTATCTATCTGAATTGGGTAGAGCAGTGTCTGACAACCACCTCATTCTCTATCACAGTTAATGGAGAGTTATGCGGTTATTTCAAGGGTAAAAGGGGTTTGGGACAAGGTGATCCTCTCTCTCCTCCTCTTTTTGTCATTGCAATGGAGATTTTCGCGGCCCTGCTGAAATCAAAATATGAGGAAGGCAGTATTGGCTATCACCCTTTGGGGCGAGACCCCAAGATCTATCATCTTGCTTTTGCTGACGATCTAATGCTATTCTTTGATGGTCAAAGGGAATCACTCCAAACTATCACCAACACTCTGGATCAGTTTCAGACTTTATCGGGCTTATCTATGAATCGAGAGAAATCAGCGATCTTTCACTCTGGTCTGAACCCAGAGGAAGCTGAAGCTTTTGCTCAGTTTGGCTTCCTGCCTGGTTCATTTCCGTTAAGATACCTTGGTCTGCCTCTGCTTCACCAGAAGCTTCGCAGGGCAGACTACTCTCCTTTAATCGATAAGGTAACAACAAGGTTCACTTCTTGGTCAACCAAATGTCTATCCTTCTCGGGTAAGCTACAACTAATATCCTCGGTCATATACAGTTTAGTCAGCTTCTGGTTCTCTGCTTTTGTTCTTCCCAAGGCTATAAAAGAGATTGAGAGACTTTGCAGTAGATTTTTGTCGTCTGGGGACTTATCAAAGACAGCCCCTGCTAAAGTCTCCTGGACAAAAGTTTGTCTGCCTAAACAGGAAGGCGGGCTGGGCTTGAGGAACCTCAAAATTTGGAATCAGGTCTTGATCTTGAGGCTTATTTGGCTACTCTTCTCCAGTAATGGTTCTCTTTGGGTTGCTTGGATCACAGAGCACTATTTAAAGAACTCAAATTTTTGGCTGGTTAATGGTAAAAACAATACTAGCTGGATATGGAAGTTCATGATTTCCCTAAGGCATACTGCTAAGACAATTATGGGGTGCTTATTGGGAAACGGTGAAAAAGCAAGTTTTTGGTTTGATAACTGGTGCTCTCTTGGAATACTGTGGGATTTTATTGGCCATATCGGACCGAGAAGGCTGGGAATAGCTATTGATGACTTTGTCGCTGACGCGTGTGGTCCGCATGGCTGGTACATGCCATCCCCCCGTACAAGATACCCCAAATTTATGGAGCTGAGAAGAGTCTTGACATACACGAAACCTCTGTCCCCCTCTGTTAGGGCTGACGAATTCACTTGGGGTCTTGAGGGAAGTAGAAAGCCTTTCTTCTCGACTAAGGTAACTTGGAACCATTTAAGACCTTCAGAGGAGGAAAAGCCATGGGCTAAAGTTGTTTGGGCAAAATATTCTGTCCCTAAGCATGCTTTCACGTTATGGATTGCTAACCTTGATAGGTTGCCAGTGAGGACTCGATTAGCAGTTTGGGGAACGGGAATTTCTCCATCATGTTGCCTCTGCAATTCTCACGTGGAATCAAGAGACCACCTCCTACTGCATTGTCTTTTCTCAGAGCAGGTTTGGTCGAAGGTGATGTCTCGTCTTCTCTCCCAAACATGTCTTCTTGTTGACGGGGAACTCTTATATCTTGGCTCTCTTCAAGATCACCAGATGTCTCTACAACTCTCAAACGCATTGCTATTCAGGCGACCATATACTTTCTGTGGCGAGAACGTAACAACCGATTGCATAACTCGATCTCTGCCTCCTCTCATTTGGTCTTCTCTCAGATTAACAGAAGCATAAAAGATACTCTTCTGGCTCGACAGCATCTGAAAGGGTGCAGCCGCCTCTTATCTCAATGGTTTACTAGGGCTTAAACGCCTAGCTCTACAACAAGTTGTCCGTTTAATTTCATTTGACTTTTTAATTTTTTTTTTATCAATGAAGCAATGTGTCCCTAAAGCTCTTGTAAATTACAATCTTTTACTATTGGTAGTATTATTCACAATTTATCAAAAAAAAAAAAAAATATATAAGACAGTTGGAAGGAACATAGATTGTAATGAAAAAAATTGGGAAGCTGGGAATCCACGTCCTAAAAAAAAGCATAATTTGTTAAAGTGAGAGATATATGAAAATTATCCCAAATTCAAAAACAATTTAATGAATCACCTTCACCGTTTTTGACAGAGACTTAATAAAACTCTTTAACTCACGAGTTCTTGAAGTGAAGTTGTTTTGACTTGCATGGTGATGATGATAGCGCTACATGACTACATCAGTTAAAGAATAAATCATAAACACAAGCTAGTATTTGCATGGTGCACAACTTTAGATCAGAGCATACAACATAATTACTATTCGGTAAAAAGTAAAAAAAAAACTGATTAAACCAACCTGCGAGATACGATGGACAGAGTCAACGTAATGTCGAGATTAAAATTACCTTGAAACTAAATCTATGACAAAGAATAGTTAAGGTTTTAGAGAGATATATATATATATATATATATATATATATAATAAAGAGAGAGGCGGTGGTAAAATCATAAAAGGGTGGTATAGAATCAACAATAAATAGAAATTTACCGGTTGTTAAAATATACGATGAATATAATATATTCGATATTCTATCTTTTATTTAATCAAATCGATATATAATTAAAAAGACGGTTGTAAATTATAAGAGAGTGATATAAGGCCATGTTTATCCATGAGACCGTATCAGTTGGCAGAGACTGTGAAACAGTGTCAGTTCGCCACGTGGCAACTCTGGATTGGTCAATATTTTTTTTTTAATACTAAATTAATGTTGGTGATACCCACATGGTATCACCAATAAACATGTCCTAAGACAAGTATCCAAGATTTGGGATTATCTAAGACAAATAATCAATAAGAAAAATAATAAAACCCTAATGGGCTGAAAAAAATGTAGTGACGTAAATGGGTTTGAAGAGGCCTTTGTTGTAGTATCTAAATGTAATAAATGGAATCTTAGTGGGCTACTACTTATGTTATTACGTTTATGAGTTTCAATATAAATTAACGCAAGCCCAAATTCAAATTACTAACTAAAATCAGCGCTAATTACGAATGGTATAATTATATTAGGAGGGGTAAATTTATAATTAACTATCCCAACTTTAGCTGAGAGGCTGCCACATAGGCAAAACAACTTTGCAAATACTATATATATAGATAGGTATTAGGTCCATCACTTATAAGTTATAACCAACTCTTTATCAAAAAAATAAAAATTATAAGCAACTCCTATGAAAACAGTGTTCCCACCTAATATTATACAATTTTCAAACTCCATCAACCAAATTTAATTATATTAAAGTAAAATGATCTTAGAATATTCTTAACCCCTCCAACTCGTGTTATTTTCGTTCATTTGATTGCCTTATAGGTCACTTTGTCTCTGATACTGGCGAAGCTAGGGCTCGCTGGCGTTGGGCCCTTTCCTGTCTCTCCTCGATTGCTCTCTGGATTTGCTTACTTCACTTTCGATTCTCGTCACTGGTTTTTCCTCTGGACCTAGGTTCGAATCTTTTTCACGCCTCTCTTACGGTGGCAAAGCCATCAATGTTAACCATGAGCCCATCTCCAACCTTTGGACAAAAAGTGGCTGGATCTGAACTCTTCTCGGACAAATCTCAAAAATCCCTCAGCAAATTAATCATCAACCACCGCACATCTATTGTGAGCTCGCCATGTACTCTGTCACCCACAAATTCGACAGATTTTGGTGACTTTCCCCAAATCCAAGTCCAGACCCGCGTTAACCCTTGCCACCATTATAAACCTCATGCATCTAGCTCCTTGGAAGCTAGCTGTTTTGCGACCCTCATCGTCGAGACCCCAATGGAGTTTGGCAATGCTAGAACTGGATTGAAAGCTAACGGTGGAAGGGTGATCTCTTATCCACCAATCGCCCTCTTCTCCCGTTCCCCCATCAATGCTCCCCAGTTAGCTCTGCTTCATCTCACGGGGTCGTGTCTGCTTTGCTACTCCAACCACCAACTATGGCTCAGCAACTTCGACCACAATTTCGCCGCCGCCCAGCCGCCACAGAAAAATTCTCAACGCTATAGCCAAAGGAAAGGTAGAGTTTTGTTTATTAGGGGTGGGCACAATTACCCGTTACCCGTCCGCCCTTTCGACCCGCCCGTACCGCCAGTAAGCGGGTATCCGCCCGTAAGCGGGTACCGCGCGTAAGTACCGCCCGTGCAAGTCAAGTAACAAGGCGGGATTTTCAACTACTTGCAAGTAGCGGGGCAAGTATCAAGGCGGATTTTTTTTTCCGTTACTTGCCCCGTTACCCGCCCCGTAACCGTTACCCGCCCCGTTACCCGTTACCCGCCATAATTACTCGCAATTACCAGCCCCTATACCCGCTACCCGCCACAATTACTCGCAATTACCTGCCTCTATATCCGCTACCCGCCACAATTATTCGCAATTACCCACCCCTATACCCGCTACCCGCCACAATTACTCGCAATTACCCATCTCTATACCCGCTACACGCCACTATTACCCGTAATTACCCGTTACCCGCCCCGTTACTCGCAAAAAAATGGGTCAAGTAACGGGGCAAGTAACTTGCAAGTAGTGGAATTTTTAACGGGTACCCCTTTTTGGGGGTACCCGTTTGAAGCGGGGCAAGTATCAAGGCAGATTTTGAACTACCCGTGCAAGGCGGGTCAAGTAGCAAGGCGGGCAAATTTTGCGGGTACCCGCCTTGTGCCCACCCCTATTGTTTATTGGGTCTTCACCAATTCGGCCCGCTATGCTCCTCCTCTTGGCTCATTCTCAAAAGTGGAAGCCTACCATCCTTAAGGCCCATGTCAACTCTCTTTAACTGTTCAACTAAACACTCTATATTGTTCAGACGACGCACTGCTCTGATTTACCGAGGACTTTCATCGAGGCTTGTGTCACTATTGGTACAAGGGTTTGTTGATCACCTTGAGAACGACTTCACTCAACTGCAATTCTCAACCTGCAGATCAACCTTTTGGACCATAAGTTGCGCCTTCTCCGGTGAATGAGTCGACGGGGCACGACAACAAAACCCTTCTTTGGCCCAGGTCAGATCGTTTCAACCTAATGTCTGATCCAATTATTTTGATGTTTTGATACTTGGACTTGAACGGAAGAGGACACCTTCCAAGCCTTGGAATGACAGTCTTAATTGGGTTAGGGGATATAAGATTTTGAATCCTGTTCCTTAGCTTAGTTCAGGTTTAGTTGTCTGAGGGTTTAGCTGCTTGGATTTTCGGTTTAGCAGTTCCAAACTCGAGTCCACTTTGGTGTGACCTTAGTCACCACCTTGGGATATCATGCCCTCTTATACCGATCAATAGCTCCACCAAGTCTTATTAGCCAAAGAAGTTTTTTAAACCTCTTTATGTGAATTATGAAAACCCTTTGCTCTAAACCTCCTCCTCAATGGAGAGAACTCTTTGTCACACCCTAAGTCTCTTAGCTTCTCCATCATGCTTCACATCGGTGACCCATGGAACTAATGACTACTTATTAATATCACAAGATCTTTTGATAGTGACAATTGTTAATTTCTTCGAATCTTTTGCAGAAGTATCTTTAACACACCATGATCTCATATGTGGCATGTTGCGTCGTAGCCTCTGTCTCCGAGCATCTATGGATCTATCATTGAAGTTCATTGGTTCACCAAGCTATCTATTTATCTTTGTTTTGCGCTTGTATTTGCTAATCTCTTTGTATCCAACCTTTTGGTTGAGGATGTTGTACTCTCCCTATGGGATTATGTGAATGAAATCAAGTCTGTTTTGCACACACAAAAAAAACATACATGAGATTTAATATAAGTTCATGAAGACATAAAATGTATGGAAATGTATGATTACAACTTTTTCAAAAGTAATGTATTTGATATGCTCAAAGTTTAAACCCTAAAGCTATACCGCAAGTGCACAGATATGCAATTGTAGTATATAGGGTCGAATCCACAGAGACTCACAATATTTCACAATAGATTCTTTAGTTTCGAATTAAGCTAAGTAAGATAGGAGATAAATAAAAGAAATGCAGAAAAGTAAATGAAAGTTGTTGTATTCAAATGGGAAAACGTCAAGCTCAGAGAACTTCTCGGGAATTCAAGAAATGTAAATCAATGGACTGGCTAGGATCATATTAAATTCTAGTTCTCGAACTCAAAACACTAACTTAGAACTAACCAATTCCCGCAGTGAAAGTTCTCTATGCTTAAAACCTAAGAAACCAAATTCCTTTGTGAGACTTACAATTTTAAACAAGCATTAAGTTCAAGTTTGATTTGCTCACAAATTATCTACTCCAAATTCCTTTGTAATTATCTAATTCACTCACTCTAGGTTCTGTCAAGTTTCAAATCACACTGTCGTACTAATTCAATAACCTAAGATCTAGATGCTAGGTGATCAGGCTAGATCTAGCATTAAGGACAACCTAGGTGAAGAACTTATAAATTTTTGAATCCTATCCATTCAATCAATGTTAAAAATCCATAAAAACCCTAGTGAGAATCCTTGAACCTAACAAATGTTATACTCAGGCATAATCAATGAAATCAAAGACATGAATAGAATAGAAATCATAAATAAAATCAAAAGGAAAATTGAGTGTGCTTCAGCATGTGGCGCGTGTCGATCGACACCCATGGTGGTGTCAATCGATACCAGGGGTCTATCCATACTCCAGCTTTAGCTTCTCAGCAACGATGCTCCAAAATGCTCTAAAAAGTCCAAAAATCTCCAAATACGTGTAAACCTGTAAAAGACTCTAATAGAACTCTAAAGACACATAAAAGACTCAATTAAGAACATATATCATGGCTTAAAAACCGTAAAAACAATGATTTATCAACTCTCCCAGACTTAGCTTTTTGCTTGCCCTCAAGCAAACATAGAACTAACCTAGAGAAAAAAGTTTGAAAACACAGAAACTCATTTCATCATAGGAACACCACACTCACATTCACCATAGTAAACCACTAAGATTTCTTACCTGACAGGATCCAGACCACCATGTACTTCATCGTAGACATTCGCAGTTTTCTAGATTCAACCCACAATTTCGCAACATAGTCCATAAGCCTTCATCATTGGCTCTCATCTCTGATCTCAATGTCAAAGACCTTCTAGACTCATTCCTATACTATAAAATGATGCAGCAACCATTACAGAACTTTTTGGTACTCTTTCTCTCCCCCAGACTTATTATTTTCCTTATTCTCAATGTTTTTTTTTTACAAAGGTGTAGGCGAATAATAACATCACGAGAAGTTTTCCTAACCTCGCTTCCAATTTTCGTGTGATCATCTCTTTCGAAGTAAAATATTGGGGTCTTTGGAAATTTTCCTACCCCTTTACTCGAAAGAAAGTCATCTCATCTTTTTTTTTTTAGAATAAAGGAGAGGAGTACCGTTTCGTATACCTAGGTTGTTCTGCTGTCAAGTATGAATGAGGAGTCAATCCCTAGGAGCATCAATCACATCGATGAGGTAAAAGGAAAAATCAGAAATTAGCTCAAGCTTTAGTGGATTTCTGCTGGAAGTATGGATGTCTCTAGTCAACCGGTCAACCTTTGGTTTTTTCATTAGTCACAAATGTCAGTCAAGTTTGAACCAAATGGTTACTTAAGCTCCTGCAAAATGTGGTGATTTCCTCAAAAAATCCTAGTTTCATACTAAATTTGATTCGATAAAATAAAGACTCAATTGACTCTTAAGAAAATAAAAGATAATGTTAGTAACTACCTCCTCTGACTTAAACAACACTGTCCCCAGTGTTATAGAAGCACGATTTCGGTGAAAAGAGAAATGAAAAACTCTGAATATGAGAAAATGAAATTTACCTATGCAGGGTCCCTGTGTCGATCGACACAAGCATAAATTGACAAAGGTGGTTTGAGTTAGGTGGTGGTGTTGACCGACACAGCTAGTGGTGGTGTCGATCGACACCAACACCCTAATTCAGTTCCTGGGCTGATGTCCAAGGTTGTCGACCGATGCCACTATGGGTGTCGATCGACACCGACCATCGTGGTCGAGAACAAACATTGTTTCCTGCTTTTCATGACTCGAAACATGCGCAAACAAAATCTAAATAGAAAACAAGACTCAAAATCACTATATGTACAAACTTACCAATGGGTTGCCTCCCACTTAATGCTTGTTTAACATCACGAGCTTGACTATACTACGCTAATGCATCAGGTGCAACTTGTAGATACATCACGTGTCCCGAAGGAATCTCTGCTTTTGCCCAGTAGTGCTTTACCCTCTATCCATTCATAGTGAACTCGTTGCCTTCAACATTCGTGAGCACGATAGCACCATAAGGGCGGACTTCCTTTACGGTGAAAGGATCTGACCATTGATAACGTAATTTTCCAGGGAACAATTGTAAACGAGAGTTATAAAGAAGTACTTGGTCGTTTGGCTCAAAACTTTTGGAGATTATCTTTTTATCATGATATGTCTTAGTGTGTTCCTTATACAACTTGGAGCTCTCGTAGACATGGTATCGGATCTCGTCCAGTTCATTCAGCTGAACTAATCTATTCTCTGCAGCACTTTTGATATCGAAATTCATCTTCTTAATGGTCCATGCTGCCTTGTGCTCCAGTTCTACCGGAAGCTAACACGCTTTTCCATATAGAATGTGGAATGGTGTAGTCCCAAGCGGTGTTTTAAATGCAGTTCTGTAGGCCCATAGTGCGTCGTCCAACTTAGTAGACCAATCTTTTCTGGTTTTTCCTAAAGTTTTCTCCAAAATCTCCTTGATTTGCATATTGAAAACCTCAACCTGCCCACTCATCTGAGGGTGATACAGAGTAGTGATGTGGTGATGAACACCATGTTTTTCAATAGCTTCTCAAAAACCTTGTTGATGAAGTGTGAACCGCCATCACTTATCACGATCAGAGGTACTCCAAAACGGGGAAAGATGATGGCTTTAAAAAGCTTAAGAACCAAAGAAGCGTCATTGGTAGGGCTAGTGATGGCTTCCACCCATTTAGATACATAGTCCAGAGCAACCAAGATGTATCTATTTCCAAAAGATGAAGGAAAAGGGCCCATAAAATCAATGCCTCAGCAATCAAATACCTCAACTTCCAGAATGAAGTTTTACGGCATCTCATGCCTTTTGCTAATATTTCCCCTTCTCTGACAGATGTCACACTGAACTATGAAAGCGTGAGCATCATGGAACATAGTTGGCCACCAGAAACCTGCTTGGAGAAACTTAGAGAATGTTTTAAAAGTTGCAAAGTATCCAGCATACTCGGTGCTATGACAATGAAATAGCACGTCCTGAACTTCAGTCTCGGCTATGCATCTCCTATAAATACCATCAGCGCAATGCTTGTATAGGTAGGGCTCATCCCAGTAAAACCGTCTAAGCTCCCTCAAGAATTTTTTCTTGGCGTACCCCTTGAAATTCTCTGGCTAAACATCTGCGGTGGGATAGTTAACAATGTCAGCGTACCACGGTCTATCAGAAATATTCATTGCACATACCTCATGGTTTAAATCGCAATCGAGGATCATATGAGGTTCTGGAAGCTTATGAAGGATCTCTTATGCAAGGTTATTGAGTGTATCCACATAAAATGTGTGGCCATCAATGATGGGTCACCTTGCAAGCTTGTCCATATCAAAATTCATCACGAGATCACCTACGTTCAGTGCTATCCAGCTAATATGCACATCAATGAGTGCACCAGCTGTAGCCAAGAAAGGCCTGCCTAGGATAAGGGGATCCTTAGGCTCATCGGTGTATCGCAGCACCACAAAGTCAGTGGGAATCATGAATTCCCCAATGCGCACAAGCACATCTACCAACACCCTTTCTAGAATCCTGATACTTCTATCAGCTAAAATCAAATAGATCTTTGCAGGCGTGAAGTCAGTCATACCAAGACTTACAACAACTGAATAAGGCATCAAACTCACGCTAGAACCCAGATTACATAGTGAACCTTTGAATCTGTCCTTGAATATAGAACAATCCAAAAAAAAATTTCCTGGATCCTTGAGCTTCTCTGGAATCCTGTTCAGAATCACAACACTACATACTTCAGAGATCATCATGACACCTTCTTCTTCTCGCATACTTTGCGTAAGCAACTTCTTCAAACATCTCTTAACCACAGGGGTTGTTTTGATGGCATCAATCAATGAAATCTCAATGGTGATCTTGTCCATCATAGCCTTGCACTTTGCTTCATACAGCTCTTGTTTAGACATTCTGGGATTCCTGGGGAAAATAACCTTAGGCTTGTAAACTCGTTCTGTTGAAATCTGTGGCTTCGCAGAACTCGGTTTCTCAGATGTGTCTTGGTGTTGACCGACACCAGGGTTGTGTCGATCGACACTGGTCTATTGATTTAATCCTTTGTTTGTGGCCTGCTTTTATCGATCGATGTTGATGGGGGTATCGATCGATGCTGGCTCTTTAGAACTCGGAGGTGTTTCACCTGGTTGCTGGTATCGATCGACACCAAGGGTGGTGTCGATCAACACAGGCACCTCTTCTGCGACATCTTTTTCAATTTCCTCCAATTCACGAGTTCATCAACACTTAATCCACTTCTAAGTACATGATTAAGCTTCTTACCACTTCTCAATGTCACGACATTGCACTGATACTTCAGGTTAGCATTCGTTCTTGCTGAAAGAACTCCATCTTATCATTTCACAGACCCAACAGTCTGCGCAATCTGAGTATCCAATTGCTTGACATGAGTGTTCAAAGCCTCAAAATTCCCATTCAAGTCCATGTACAGAGCATCAATTTTGCCATTAAAATAAATTGTAATCCTCTGCTGACCTTCTAGAATCTGCTCAAGCATGGACTTCATCTCACTTTGCTTGGTTGGTGCAGGAGGTGTCTAGTAAGACGAGGATCCGTAGTTCCTAGTGAAACTACTGTTGCTCTGAAAGGGCTTCTGGTACTGCGGCTTGGAAATATAGCCAGAAGAGTTTTGGTTACCTGAGTAAGTGTATCTCTGATTATTCCCTTTGTAACCACTTATGCCTTGTTGATTACAAAATCTCGGACCAATGTATTTTACATCCTCTTCATCACATCCTTCTTCCTCAGGCTCGAAAGTTTCAACCTCTGCCGCAAACTGAACCGTCTTCTTATTCACCAGAATGTTATGAACCGAATCCAACTTAGTCTTTAGCTCAACAATCTGTTTTCCATCTATGTTTCCAGCTTGTTTCTGTCTCTCAAAATCAGCATTCTTGGTTCTATTACTAGACGCCAAGTTCTCAATCAACACATATGATTCTTTAGGAGACCTTGTGTTGAAATTCCCGTTCCTAGCAGCATCTAAAACCATCTGATATCTCCAATCAACACCTCTGAAGAAAATACCCAACAGCTGAACTTCACTAAAACCATGATGCGGACAACTCTCTGGTAAACCCTGAATCTCACCCAAGCAGGCTTGAATGCTTTAGTAGGTCTCTACGTGAACTGAGAGATGTTATTCCTCAAATCGTCAGACCTCACATTATCATAGAAGTTTCGCAGAAAAGCTCTCTTGGTATCCTCCCAATTAGTTAAAAACCCTGTAGGCAATTGCTTCAATCAATAAGCTGCTTCACCACTAAGAAAGTGTGGAAAAAGCTTACAAAAGAGGGAGTCATAGGCTTACAAAAGAGGTAGTCATAGCTGACTCCATTGTGCTTCATGCCAGTCACCAGATCTTCGAACTTGTCGATGTGATCCATGGGGTGCTCATGAGAAAGCCCATGGAAATGATGATGTCCAACGAAGATGTAGTAGGACGGCTGTAGCTCAAAATATTATTCGCATAAAACTCATCAGGTCTGTTGTAATCTCCAAGTGTTCTTCCTCTTCCTGCGCACGCTAGAGCGTTCTCTTGCGCATTCTCTACACCTGCAACAGCTACTGGCACAATGGGGTTCCCATTATCATCAAGTATCTGCCCTTGGTTGTTGCACACATGACCCTCTTGGTTTCTAAGAACACCAGCTTTATCCTACAGTAATACTACTCGTTCAGCCATTTCTGCTGATTTCTTTGCTTTTCTTCCAGCTCGTTCTAACTTTGCAAGCTCTTGATTCAGAAGAGACAAAAGCTGACTGTCTTTGCTGCTCCTGTGATGAGGACATCGATACAAGTCTAGACAAGTCTGGTGAACTCTGGCAGAACAAGTCTGGTGTTGGTGAAGTTTATCAAGACAAGTCAGGTGAACTCTGGCAGAACAAGTCAGGTGAATCTACCAACATAGCAACCATATATCATCTACCAAGGACAAGGTTTGGAACCAAACGCTTGAGAGAAAAGTTCAACTAATCCGTAGAAAGTCTTATCACAGTCATAGAGCATGAAGAACTCCAAGAAGACAAGATCAACAAGAAAATACTAGAAGACACTCAAGAGAAATTCAAGACACCAACAAAATTGTTTTTGTCTGTCTTTCAAGGAATTAAAGAAGTTGTGTTGTTCACCATTTCAAGCGAAGATCAAGTTCTTAAATCATCCATGGAAAATACATTTATCTAAGGTATGTTTCCAATTTGAATAAATAACGGCTCTTTTCTTGTTTTGCAGGAATATTTCCGTTGGGTTTTATTTAAGAGTCTTTTATTTTTAAGTCCTTTTCGAGTCTGTTGTTTTTACAAGTTTAGACCTTTAATTGTAGTAATTTTTGACCCTAGAAGGTCACCTGCTGCTGGACTATTTATAAAGTCCCTTCTCAGCTTCTAAAACTCAGTTTTTGATGAAATAAAAACCTAGTTGTTCTTCTAATGAAGAACCAAAATGTCTCAGCCTTCTTGTGTGTGAATCCTTGAAGCTTGAGTGTTCTAGACTTATCACAGATCTTACATCATCTTTGTGGCGTCTCTCGATCCCCCTGCTACAAATCTATCCATAAGTCATCCACTAGATTCTTCAAAGAGTGACCTTAGTCCAGTTGAAGAGTTTCCATCGAATCCACTCTATTTCATCACCATTCACTTAGATCTGTTGAGAGTGACCTTAGTCAAGAAATAGCTCTACCATCGTTCATCCCCTTCTAGATCTATCATGACGTTTCTGTGCCTGCATCATATGGTATCAGAGCCGAAAGGTTCATTTGCAAGTTTATCTATCCATATTTTTGTTTCTGGTTTTCACTAATTGTCTCTTGTTTGATTCACTTGTTTCTTCGTATCAATCTGTTTTAGTTTTGTCCTTTATTGTCTGTTCATCTTGCAAAACGAAAAACTCATAAAAATATCACCTAAAACTGTGTTGTCTGCTTAATTTCGTTTAGATTTGTTGTTGGTTGTTGTCTTTTCGACTTCCCCTTCTTTTAGATCTGTTCGATTTTCATTTGTTTCTATTTTGTCTTTCAACTTCCTTTGCACTTGATCTATTTATTTTTGTGTGATGAAAGATAATCATCAAGGGAGAACAAGGAAATGTGGATATGGCTTAACTACTCATTAATATTCAAACACAACTCCAAACCCTTGGAGAGCACATGAATCGAATCGAACAGCCACCTTTACCAAGAGCCCCAGTTCACCGAGTAAACAACCCCAGAGCGAATCAAGAAGAATATGATATGTATAACTCTGAAGATGAGCAACAAAAACTCCATCAAAACATGAGACCTAGGAGACAATACCACCGAGAAAAAGGCCAAGATGAAGGTAACATGAGAGGAGCATTGGTGAGACCAAATGGCATGACTAGCCACTCATACAACCCTTGCTTAGTCTTGAAAGCCATCTTCCATTCATCACCTTCTTTTATTCTTACATGATGGTATCTGCTTCTCAAATTAATTTTTGAAAAGATAGTGGCTCCGTTGAGCTCATCTAACATGTCATCAAGTCGAGGAATGGGATATCTATATTTGACAGTGATGTTGTTAATTGCACGGCAGTCAACACACATTTTGTATGTTTCATCCTTTTTGGGTACTAGAAGAACAGGCACGACACATGGGCTTAAGCTTTCTCGGATGTAACCCTTTGACATTAGATCTTGAACTTGCTTTTCCAATTCCTTTGCTTCTTCAGGGTTAACTCGATATGCTGGTCTATTAGGCAGTGGTGCTCCCAGAACAAGATCAATCTGATGCTCAATTCTTCTTATAGGTGGTAATCCTGGTGGTATCTCCTCGGGAAAAACCATTTTAAACCTTTCTAACACTTTCAGCACTTCCGGTGGTAGCTCTTTTTCCTCTTGGCCCGAAAGCAAGATTTTCTTAAAGATCATTAGTAGCACCTTGTCTTGTGAATCAAGAGATTTCAAAATAGTAGAAGGTGAACATAAAGGTTAGTTTTGTGTAGCTTTTCTCCCTTTGACATGGTCTTTTGCATTTCATGAACTTCTTAAGGAGTGAGAGGAGCTAACGTATGCTTCTTGTTGTTGTGCGAGAAGGTGTAGTCATTAGTTCTCCCGTTGTGTAAAGCCGCTTTATCAAACTGCCAAGGTCGTCCTAGGAGTAGGTGACCTGCTTGTATTGGAACAACATCACACACAATGTGATCTGTGTACTTGCCTATGTGAAGGGTACAGTGACTTGCTCGGAGATTTTTAGCTCAGTCTGATCATTGAGCCACCTAGGTCGGTATGACCTGGGGTACTTTGTCTTTTGGAGACCTAGTTTGTCAACCAAATACTTGCTAGCCACATTAGTACATGAACTACCATCAATAATCAAACTACATACCTTGGAGTTTATAGAGCATCGAGAGTGGAAGATATTTTCTCGTTGAACTGTTTCAGGTTCATAAAGTGTTGTAAGAGCTCTTCTTATGACTAGAAGCTCTCCTGTCTCCCGGATAATCTATAACATCATCTTCATATTCAACCTTCTCTTCCTCTTCCTAATCTTTTGATTCATACTCTCCATTAGAATTAAGGATCATTACTCGCTGATTTGGACAGTCCTTTGCATAATGCCCTTTTCCCTGACATTTAAAACAAGTAATTTCACAAGCTCGTTGGTTAGTAGACTTACCTTGCTCAGGTTTGGTTCCTTTTGATGTTTCTGCTGGTATTTTCTTGAACCTTTGGTCTACTTCAACTGACTTTCCCTTGTCTATAGCTTTTTGAGGTTGTGGTGACCATGGGGTCTTTGTGCGGTTGGTGGAGGCAGTCTTTCTCTTGATGTGATGTTCAGCCTGAACCGCTAAATGCAACAACTCTTCAAGATCATGATAGGTCTGCCTTTCTACCTTTCTAGCAATCCGATCGTGAAGGTCATCTATAAATTGTGCCATCAAATTTTCTTCAGATTCTTCAACCTCCAATTTTTTTTTGAGAGATTCAAACTCTTCAAAATATTCCTCCACAGATTTACTCCCTTGAGTAAGCTTACAAAATTTCTTTTGTAGCTCTCTATGGTAGTAGGCAGGGATATATCTTTTTCGTAATTGAAACCTCATATCCTCCCAAGTCGTTATAGCCACATGTATATGTCTTCTTCTTTCTGACATATCTCCGTCCCACCAAGCTAGAGCATTATCTGTTAGTTGAGCAGCAGCTAGAGATACCTTTCTTTGATCTGAGTAATGAGGCTCATGAGCCACGTCCAAAGGGATTACATCTGTAAGTTTGGTGTCGTATACTTTGATGATATTTTGATCTATAGTACGAACCTTACAGATCACGTAAAGCATCTTGAATTGGTTGTTGAAACTCTCAAGGCTGAAAACCTCCATGCTAATCTTAAGAAATGCACCTTTTTGCACTGATCAAGTTGTGTTTTTAGGATTTGTTGTAAGTTCTTAGGGTTTGAAGGTTGATGAGGAAAAGATCAAAGCGATACAAGATTGGCCGACACCAACTACCATTGGGCATATTAGAAGTTTTCATGGTCTGGCCAGCTTATATTGAAGATTTGTTAAAGATTTTAGTACCATTGCTGCACCAGTGACCTCGTGATCAAGAAGCATGTTGCTTTTCATTGGGGACAAGCTCAAGAAGATGCATTCAACACGCTCAAAGACCGTTTGACTCTTGCCCCAGTTCTAGTTCTTCCTAACTTTGAGCTAACCTTTGAAATTTAGTGTGATACTACATGAACAGGTATAGGAGCTGTCCTAACTCAAGGAGGAAAACCCGTAGCCTATTTCAGTGAGAAACTCAATGGAGCTTCATTTAATTATCCTACATATGACAAGGAGCTCTACGCGTTGGTAAGATCTCTTGAAACCTGGCAACATTATTTGTTATCCAAAGAGTTTGTTATTCATACAGATCACGAGTCACTAAAGCATCTAAAAGGAAAAACTACACTCAAGAAGAGACATGCGAGGTGGCTGGAATTCATTGAAACATATTTTTATGTGATTAAATATAAAAAGGGCAAAGAGAATGTGGTAGTAGATGCTCTCTCTAGAAGGCACGCCTTAATTTGCATCATGGAGGCTAAGGTCATGGGATACGAACATGTTAAAGGCTTATATGGAGAAGATCCTGATTTTAAAGAAGCTTTTAAAGAGACTAGCAAAACTGCTTATGGTTCGTTTTATCAACATGATGGATTTATCTTCAAAGATAAAAGACTTTGCATTCCACAAGGGTCTATGAGAGAGTTATTAATAAGAGAAGCACATGGAGGTGGACTTATGGGACATTTTGGAAGAGATAAAACTCTAAGTGTCGTCATAAAGCATTTTTATTGGCCACACTTGCGAAGAGATGTAGAAAGGTTCTGTGCAAAGTGCATCAGTTGCTTAAAGGAAAAATCCAGGTCACATCCTTATGGTTTATATATGCCTTTGCCTATTCCTAACCTACTTTGGGTAGACATTTCTATGGATTTTGTTCTAGGGCTGCCCAAGATCAGCAACAAGGACTCTATCTCTGTAGTCGTGGAAAGATTCTCAAAAATGGCTCATTTCATTCCATGTAATAAGACAAATGATGCGACTCAAACCGCTGATCTTTTCTTTAAAGAAGTTGTACGTCTACGTGGCATTCCAAGGACCATTGTCTCATACCGGGACTCAAAATTTCTAAGTCACTTTTGGAAGAGTTTGTGGAAGAAACTTGGAACTAAGTTACTCTTTTCTACTACTTGTCATCCACAGACCGACGGTCAAACAGAGGTAGTTAATCGTACTCTCTCCACCTTATTGAGAGCTACGGTGGGTAAGAATCTTCGCAACTGGTTATCTTGTTTACCTTACATTGAGTTTGCTTATCATCATGCTAAGCATTCTGGAACTAAACTTTCTCCATTTGAAGTTGTCTATGGTTGTCACCAAGAGGAGATGGACCATTTCTAGTTTTAGAGAAAATAAATGACAATGCCTACAAGCTTGAACTTCTAGGTGAGCTAACTATTTCTCCTACATTCAATATTTCTGATTTTCTCCTTTCCATGCAGATGAACCAGTTCTAGAGGAAGAACTTTCTCAAGAGGGAGGGAATGATGAGGACATCGATACAAGTCTAGAAAAGTCTGGTGAACTCTGGCAGAACAAGTCTGGTGTTGGTGAAGTTTGTCTAGACAAGTCTGATGAACTCTGGCAGAACAAGTCTGGTGAATCTACCAACATAGCACCATAGATCAACCAAGGACAAGGTCTCGAACCAAACGCTTGATAGAAAAATTTAACAGATCCGTAGAAAGTCTTACCACAGTCATTGAGCATGAAGAACTCCAAGAAGACAAGATCAACAAGGAAATACTAGAAGACACTCAAGATAAATTCAAGATACCAACAAATCTGTTTTTGCTAGTCTTTCAAGGAATTAAAGAAGTTGCGTTGTTCACCATTTCAAGTGAAGATCAAGCTGCTTAAATCATCCATGAAAAACACATTTATCTAAGGTATGTTTTCAATTTGAATAAATAACGGCTCTTTTCTTGTTTTGCAGGAATATTACCGTTGGGTTTTATTTAAGAGTCTTTTATTTTTAAGTCCTTTTCGAGTCTGTTGTTTTTGCAAGTTTAGTCCTTTAATTGTAATAATTTTCGACCCTAGAAGGTCACCTGCTGCTGGACTATTTATAAAGTCCCTTCTCAGCTTCTAAAACTCAGTTTTTGATGAAATAAAAACCTAGTTTTTCTTTTAATGAAGAACCAAAATGTCTCAGCCTTCTTATGTGTGAATCCTTGAAACTTGAGTGTTCTAGACTTATCACAGATCTTCCATCATTTTTGTGGCGTCTCCTGATCCCCCTGCTACAAACCTATCCATAAATCATCCACTAGATTCTTCAAAGAGTGACCTTAGTCCAGTTGAAGAGTCTCCATCGAATCCACTCTATTTCAACACCATTCACTTAGATCTGTTGAGAGTGACCTTAGTCCAGCAATAGCTCCACCATCGTTCATCCCCTTCTAGATTTATCATCACGTTTATGTGCCTGAATCATCCTGGTAGCACGTCTAGGCATACACCTGAAACACACAAGACAATAAGAAAAAAAAATGTAAGATAAACTAAAACAAATAAAAACTTAGTCTAAATTCTACACTTAAATCTATTGAAAACAAGAGTCACCGGCAACGGCACCAAAAACTTGATATGCTCAAAGTTTAAACCCTAGAGCTACACCGCAAGTGCACAGATATGCAATTGTAGTATACAGAGGTCGAATCCACAGAGACTCACAATATTTCACAATAGATTCTTTAGTTTCGAATTAAACGAAGTAAGATAGAAGATAAATAAAAGCAATGCAAAAAAGTAAAAAAAAATTGTTGTCTTCAAATGGGAAAACGTCAAGCTCAGGGAACTTTTCAAGAATTCAGGAAATGTAAATCAATGGACTGGCTAGGATCAAATTAAATTCTAGTTCTCGAACTCAAAACACTAACTTAGAACTAACCAATTCCCGCAGTGAAAGTTCTCTATGCTTAAAACCTAAGAAACCAAATTCCTTTGTGAGACTTACAATTTTAAACAAGCATTAAGTTCAAGTTTGATTTGTTCACAAATTATCTACTCCAAATTCCTTTGTAATTATCTAATTTACTCACTCTAGGTTCTGTCAAGTTTCAAATCACACCGTCGTGCTAATTCAATAACCTAAGATCTAGATGCTAGGTGATCATGCTAGATCTAGCATTAAGGACAACCTAGGTGAAAAACTTATAAAGTTGTGAATCCTAACCATTTAATCAATGTTATAAATCCATAAAAACCCTAGTGAGAGTCTCTGAACCTAACAAATGTTATACTCAGACATAATCAATGAAATCAAAGACATGAATAGAATAGAAATCATAAATAAACTCAAAAGGAAAATAGAAACAAGGGTTCAAGATCTTCTCTCAGAAGTACAGGGTAAATTCAGCCCCAAGCTCTCAATCTCTCCCAAAGTCTCCTTGCAAAAAGATTAGATAGATCTCTCATACCTAAAAACCCTAAAATATACTCTAAAACATTACTTGGATCTTTTTGTAAATAATAGAAACTTCTGGGCAAAGTTACAAATCTTTAAAACTTGTAAATTTCCGAGTGTGCTTCAGCATGTGGCGCGTGTCGATCGACACTCATGGGGGTGTCGATCGACACCAGGGGTCTATCCATACTCCAGCTTCAGCTTCTCAGCAACGATGCTCCAAAATACTCCAAAAGGTCCAAAAATCTCCAAATACGTGTAAATCTGTAAAAAACTCTAATAAGACTCTAAAAACACATAAAAGACTCAATTAAGGACATATATCATGGTTTAAAAACTGTAAAAACTATGATATATCAGTATTCCAGAAAATTTTTAACTTTTATGTGGCAAACAATAAAATTGCTAGATGGAGGCGAATTGAGATTCAATTGCTAGCATAGTTTGTTAAAGTGAGAGATATATGCAAATTATCCCAAATTCAAAAACAATTTAATGAATCACCTTCACCGTTTTTGATAGAGACTTAATAAAACTCTTTAACTCACGAGTTCTTGAAGTGAAGTTGTTTTGACTTGCTTGGTGATGATGATAGCGCTACATAAGTTAAAGAATAAATCAGAAACACAAGCTAGTATTTTCATGGTGCACAACTTTAGATCAGAGCATACAACATAATTACTATTTGGTAAAAAGTAGAAAACCCGATTAAACCAACCTACGAGATACGATGGACAGAGTCAACGTAAAGCTGTAGAATACTCGTCGGGCGAGCATGATTTGGTCAGGCGATGGGTAGACGCTGTGCAACATGTGGAAATTGCGATTTAGACAAACAATAAAGAAACAATTTTATTTTCATACCAAAGCATGAATAAATTCTTACGACTAAACTTTCCCGTTCAAGTGTTCCATCGGATTTCTTAGTATGTAAAGCCTTCACATTACTAAATTAAAATAAATTAGGTCAAAAAAGCGGATGTAAAAAACAATGGAGATTATAATCGAAACCAATTTCGTCCGAAGAATAGAACAGAATTAGACTAATACATCATTGAAACACTGCTGGGATATTAGAGAAGAGATCTCGTCCGAAGATTAGAACACAGTTAGACTAACACATCATAAAAAAACTGTTAGAACATTAGAGACAACAACCTGAGACTATATCATCGAACGATCCTCCGTGGTGCCCAACTATGTAGGACGTGGAAAATAATAAAACCCTAATGGACTGGAAAAAAATGTAGTAACGTAAATGGGTTTAAAGAGACATTTGTTGTAGTATTTAAATGTAATAAATGGAATCTTAGTGGGCTACTACTTATGATATTACGTTTATGGGTTTCAATATAAATTAACGCAAGCCCAAATTCAAATTATTAACAAAAATCAGCGCTAATTACGAAGGCCATAATTATATTGGAAGGGGTAAACTTATAATTAACCATCCCAACTTTAGCTGAGAGGCTTCCACGTAGGCAACACGACTTTGCAAATACTATATATATAGATAGATATTAGGTCCATCACTTATAAGCAAGTCTTTATAAAAAAAATAAAAATTATAAGCAACTCCTATGAAAACAGTATTCCCACCTAATATTATACAATTTTCAAACTCCATTAACCAAATTTAATTATATTAAAGTAAAATGATCTTAGAATATTCTTAACCCCTCCAACTCGTGTTATTTTCGTTCATTTGATTGCCTTATAGGTCACTTTGTCTCTGATGCTGGTGAAGCTAGGGCTCGCTGGCGTTGGGCCCTTTCCTGTCTCTCCTCGATTGCTCTCTAGATTTGCTTACTTCACTTTTGATTCTCGTCACTGGTTTTTCCTCTGGACCTAGGTTCGAGTCTTTTTCACGCCTCTCTTCTGGTGGCAAAGCCATCAATGTTAACTATGAGCCCATCTCCAAGCTTTCGACAAAAAGTGGCCGGATCTGAACTCTTCTCGGGCAAATCTCGAAGATCCCTCTGCAAATCAATCATCAACCACCGCACATCTATCGTGAGCTCGCCATGTACTCTGTCACCCACAAATTCGACGGTAAAAGCTCTCTAGTGTAACAGATTTTGGTGACTTTCCCCAAATCCAAGTTCAGACCTGCGTTAACCCTTGACACCATTATAAACCTCCTGCATCTAGCTCCTTGGAAGCTAGCTGTTTTGCGACCCTCATCGTCGAGACCCCAATGGATTGGAAGCTGACGGCGGACGGGTGATCTCTTATCCACCAAGCGCCCTCTCCTCCCGTTCCCCCATCAAATCTCCCCAGTTGGCTCTGCTTCATCTCACGGGGTCGTGTCTGCTTTGCTACTCCAACCACCAACTATGGCTCAGCAACTTCCGACCACAATTTCGCCGCCGCCCAGCCGCCATAGGAAAATTCTTAACGCTATAGCCAAAGGAAAGCTAGGGTTTTGTTTATTGGGTCTTCACCAATTCGGCCCACTATGCTCCTCCTCTTGGCTCAGTCTCAAAAGTGGAAGCCCACCATCCTTAAGGCCCATGCCAACTCTCTTTAACTGTTTGACTAAACACTCTATATTGTTGAGATGACGCACTGCTCTGATTTACGGAGGACTTTCATCGAGGCTTGTGTCACTATCGGTACAAGGGTTTGTTGATCACCTTGAGGACGACTTCACTCAACTGCAATTCTCAACCTCCAGACCAATTTCCCCTCACCGGACTTTGTTGATGGAAAGAGCTAGTCCTTTTGGACTTAAGTTGCGCCTTGTCCGGTGAATGGGTCGACGGGGCATGACAACAAAACCCTTCTTTGGCCCAAGTTAAATCGTTTCAACCTAATGTCTGATCCAATTATTTTGATGTTTTGATACTTGGACTTGAACGGAAGAGGACACCTTCCAAGCCTTGGAATGACAGTCTTAATTGGGTTAGGGGATAAAAGATTTCGAATCCTGGTCCTTAGCTTAGTTCATGTTTAATTGTCTGAGGGTTTAACTGCTAGGATTCTCGGTTTAGCAGTTCCAAACTCGAGTCCGTTTTGGTGTGACCTTAGTCACCACCTTGGGATAGCATGCCCTCTTATACCGATCAATAGCTCCACCGAGTCTTATTAGCCAAAGCAGTTTTTTAAACCTCTTTATGTGAATTATGAAAACCCTTTGCTCTAAACCTCCTCCTCAATGGAGAGAACTCTTTGTAACACCCTAAGTCTCTTAGCTTCCCCATCGTGCTTCACATCGGTGATCCATGGAACTAATGACTACTTATTAATATTACAAGATCTTTTGATAGTGACAATTGTTGATTTCTTCGAATCTTTTGCGGAAGTATCTTTAACACACCATGATCTCATATGTGGCATGTTGCGTCGTAGCCTGTCTCCGAGCATCTATGGATCTATCAGTGAAGTTCATTGGTTCACCAAGCTATCTATTTACCTTTGTTTTACGCTTGTATTTGCTAATCTCTTTGTATCCAACCTTTTGGTTGAGGATGTTGTACTCTCCCTATGGGATTATTTGAATGAAATCAAGTATGTTTTGCACACAAAAAAAAAAACGTACATGAGATTTAATATAAGTTCATGAAGACTTAAAATGTATGGAATATGAGTACAACTTTGTCAAAAGCAATGTATTCCGGAAAATTTTCAACTTTTATATGGCAAACAATAAAATTGCTAGCTGGAGGCTAATAGAGATTCAATTGTATCATATAATATATGATTATAATCTAATTGATATATTTGATATATGCATATAATAATATTTCTTATATCTACTAAAGAAAAGAAAATATATGATTTAATTCTGATTTTTAATTGATTTTTTATTTGGTTAAAATAGTTTTATTCTAAACAACATTTTTAGCTAGGGATATGTTGGCTCGAGTTTGGTGCAGTCCGTGTAAACTACATTGACCATCTCTTGAATTCGATTGAACTAGAGATATGTTGGCTCGATCAATCTCCTCAAAATATGACTTTCTAATGAATCTTTAAGCCTTCGTCAAACGATCAAATTGAGTTTTCTAGTCATATATTTTTGGGTCAACGATGATCTTGTCAAACGTTGCCGGATTCGGTTAGACGATACACCAGAACAGTGCGTCGTATTCCGTCAGACATTACACCAGAACAGTGAAAAAATGATGGTTATGATATTGCATGATTACACCCATTACTTATTATTGTTGGTGAATTACCATGCGATACTAATACTTAATGTATGTATCAAAACATTAATTTAGTTTACATGTGTGACAATGGCATAACCTATAGACTTAAAGCTAAAAGTACCCTCATTTATAATCATAACTAAAATCATGTTAATTTTCTATAAACTTATCGTTCTATATGAAAATAAATAATGAATTTTCACTAGAATTTCATAATAACATCCTTCCGCCAAAAGCCACAAATCACGTATTAGTGTTTTCCTAACAAAATCATAAATTACCGAATTACGTTTTCCCATAAGAACTGGAAAATTATGAAATCACGTCTTGCGTCAAATCCAACGACAGTTAGTGGAAAAATCGTGGAATACTTTTTTCGCCAAAACCGCATAATCATAGAACTACATTTTCCACTAAATCCATTAAATCACAATTTTAGCACAAAAATTTACGAGATACAGTTATCCAACAAAACAGTGAAATTTTGTATTTCCACCAAAATTGTGAAATCACATTCTAGGCGGAAAATGCTAATAAGCAATTTCATGATTTTGTTGTATTGGGAAAAAAATTCAATTCCGGAATTTTGCAGTTTAAGTGGGAAGAACAAATTTGGTGAAAAAATCACAATTCCATGAATACAAACTATTTTAAATGAAAAACTTTAAAATTATTTAACATTTCATAACTTGTAAAAATCAGAAATTAATATTTTAAAATAAAAGTTTATCATTATTAAATTGCAAATATTACTTAAACCAAACGTTATTAACAAAAGAAAATATGTTTATAAAAAGTTCAACTATTAAATTCAAAGCATCATATGCGAAACAAAGCAAATGGAGTAAAATTGAGGACCATTTAGCACACGCAGAATATGAAGAACACTAAAGAACGGGAATATGCTATATCACAAAAAATTTGCTTACACAAGGCCACCATAGTCCGTAGCAGCTCTCATTGATCTTGACTTCAACGCTAACTTGATGCCAAGCTTTTTATTATACAGCAATCGGTGTATCCTGCGGAAGCAAGTTAAATCAGTTTTTCTTGTTGCACAAAAAAAGGAACAGATAACTACATCAAGAGTCAATAAAACTCAAAAAACTACTGTTCTAGTACCAAGTCTAAGTCAGTTTTGGTTAAACAACTAGCAGAGTTTTGGCCGCCTAGGAGAAACAAATCGTGTGTCATGACATCTGTAAAATGCGAATTCGGTTGATGACTCACTTTGGAACTCATATTTGAGATGGCTAGATTGAACTTCTCTTTGGTTTTCGAGCCAGCAACCTGACCTACTCTAGCAACTTTGCTGAAAGCGCCACTAAACCAAGCCGCTCCAGCAGTCACGTACCTATTTGGAAGCAAAATCCAAAACAGAGAGTGGGTTCATCAGATTAGTGATGGCAATGACAATTTTATGAAGTGAACATCAGATTAATGAAGTACATTGAAATAGTTAGTGATGGAAAAAACGGGATTGTTGAATCCACACAAATTGAAGTATAAAACAAGAGGGGTGGTAGGGATTTCTGTTCCAAATAAACAAATCAGAATACGTGAAATTTTTATACCTGCTTGATTTAACCGCTGAACCTGTGTCATTTAACTTCTTCTCTGCTGCAAATATTGCTGCCATGGTTTTATCGGAGACCTGAAGCTTTTGATCAACAGATTTTACTTTCTCATTAACGGCAGAAATACCTACAGTTAACTTCTCTGTAAGCCGAACTCTCTTGTCAAAAGATGAAACTTTGGCAGAAGCATTGGCTCTTAATTGGTGCTTTTCGTCGAAAGCCTTGGCTTTATTCACTGCATCTTGTCCAAGAGCAGAGCCTTTTGCCAAAACAGTTGCCACTACATCTTGCGCTTTGCTAACATAAGCTCTACCATTTCCATCCGCAGTAGTTTTGGTCTGCAAATTGAGCTAATTTTACATTATTGTTGTACCATTTTTTACTTCCTGCTAGAGACTCACTAGAAAATGAATGAGCTATCACATGAAAATACTAAATGGACTTTGATAATTTATCAAGTTTAAAACGTGTTTCAACATAAAAGACTTGTTGTTCTTCCTTACGAAAAGGTAAAAAAAACATATCAAACTTACAAAACCATTTATAAAAATTGATAGAATGTTTGAAAAATCAGTCTTTGACAGTGAAATCTGAATGAAACATCACCCAAATATTCTCCTAACCTGACGTATTGGTGTAGTACTCTCTGAAAGATCCAGGGGCATTGCGTTGTCCACTACTCTTACTTCCTGCACGAACAAAAACTAAGACTTTATACAGAGCACACTTGAGGAAAAAGTTGATTCGAAATAACACTGAACCTGCATCTCGCGTCTAGGAACATAGTTATCAGCTCGAGTTATTGTAACGATCTGGTCTACAATTGTCGCACCCTGCTAGACAACATGTAGCTTCTGTTAGCACTTAAATGTATAAAACATTTCCATCCGCGTATAAGCGTAGAGTACAGGGTAAAGAATTAAGTATGTTATATCTACAAGCGCTAACAGAATCAATAGCGTTATGTCTCATGAATGGATTAAGAGTTTGTTACAAAGACTGAATACAAACTCGCTAAAGCCAAGACTAAATAAGCGTTAAACGAATCGATAGAGAAATTGCATAAAGTTTCTGTTATAACTCATGAATGGATTAAGAGTTTGTTTACAAATATTAACTACAAACTTACTAAAACCAAGACTAAACAGAAATGCACAAATACATCTATTGAACATGAGTTAAGTAACCAAGACTTAAACGAGCTCTATAACTCAAGTACATGTAGTTAATAGTATCAAAAAACATAATTATTTACACTTTATGAAAAACTAATTACTCTTTATGAATAGCATGATGCATCAAAAGTGTGTGAGAAAGACATAATTATAAGCTCAATGAAAATTAAATTTCACTGAACATGACTTAAACCAGCTCTATAACTCAATTACATGTTAATAGTAGCACAAGGCATAATTGATTACTCTTTATGAATAGCATGATGCATCAAAACTAGTGTCGGCGAAAACAGACATAATTATAAGCTCAATGAATATAAAATATTCAAAATTACATACCGATAATAACAAGGCAATTTCAAGGGCTTTTGGATCAGTAAACGTAACAAATGCGATTCGAGAATGTCCAGTTTCTCTGTACCTAAAATTCCAAACAACATTAACGCTTTGGATTAGTTCTCAATTCTTAAGTAACTTACCAGAAAAATTAAATTTCAACAAAAAAACAATTAATCGAAATAGTGGGAAAAAAAAACTTACTTTTGAATCTCAATGTGTTCTATATCGCCTGAAAAGGAGAAAAATTCGTGAATCTCTCTCTCCGTCGCTAGATCTGAGACATTATTTACTTGAACACTTCTCGTCTGCATCGAATTCCAAGGGAAAAAACAGTTAGAATAAATATTTCAGACTAAAAAAATTATAAATTTGAATGGTTTCGTTTATGTAAAAGCAAAGTATCATCATCACCTGCATTGTTGTCTGCTGTATACAGAGAGAATACTTTTTGTCAAAGAGAGAAGAAAAATATTTGAACAGCCCAGGCGTCACTTTAGTCCAGCTAAGCTTATATTATCTCTGGCTAAAAATGTTTTGTAATTTTTCTTTTTAAGTATATGTTTCCTGTTTTGCCCTTTCTTTAGTCTTTAATTACTAAAAGTAACCTGCATCTTAAATTTCCCAAAATATAATTGTTTTTGGTCAATAAAGTACAAACCATTCGGAAATTACATGATGAAAAACAAAACATTCGGTGTTTGAGGGAATCCCTAAAATCCAACTAGTAAACCAATATGGATTCTAATGAAGAAAATTCGATGGTGAACAAAAGCTTCATTTTCGGCATTTGGATAGTAACGACTAGTTTTGGTCAATTATCTGCTACTAATATGGAATAGCTATGCTTGTTCGTCTCTAATTGCAACTACGATGGACAAAAATAATTAAGCCAATCTGCTCATGGTCACTGGAAATATTCACAAACCAATATGGATTAAACATGGTTTGTTCTGTTTCAGTCGGTGAGATTTGTAGTCATTTTTAGTAGAGGTAAAAGATATCTCTGACCAACGTATGCGTTTTAAAGCACATACAAACTTTATTCTCTATTTGTTAACTGATTGCAATAGCTCTTCTATCTGTGGAATCCATTATCGGACTCAAATGACAATATATACACACAACAAAGAAAAACACAGTTTTGACATTGGAGACACTGTTGTTCATCCATGACTCCAGACTTCATATATATATAAATAGTCAGAAATCAACAAAGAAACATACACTGAAAACCGAGTGAGATATTTGTGGGCCTCTGCGTTCTTTTAACAAAGCATTAGAAGACGTCGGGATGGTATCGCCCCGGGATGGAACTGTTCTGCTGAGCTTGTTTCAGATGAAGCGTCAAAGCATAGTTGTTCACCTGTAAAGAGCACTCAATACAATACTTAGATTTCATCATATAGACAAAACAAAAAATTTTAAGCTCCGGTTAATACAGACCTCTAGAGTTCTCAACTGTTCCTGGTATTGAGTAACAAGTTGTCTCAAATGCTGTAACTCCTGGCTTTGATCTTCAGTTTCTCTCTGCCGCTTCTGTTGTGTGACAACTGCTCGTTTGAGTAAACTGTTTTCTTGTACAATGGCTTCTAATTGCTGCTTCAGCATCATGTTTTCCTGCAATACAAAAGCAAATCAATATTCATAGGTTATTAATGAAAGATCGATGAAACAAACAAAGATATGAACAAAGATCGATGAAACACCTGTTGAAGACTTTGCATTGTTTCAGCACCAGAAGGTCCAGCACGTGCATTGATTGACTTCTCCAAAGCTTCCAATGCTCTTGCAGCACGGTCTTTCGCATCCTTCATGTCAGAAGCATTCATCATTTCCCTAACAAAAAGCTCAACCCACTCAGTGCCATCCAAGTTCAAGATATTTGGTTCTCCATTAGCTAAAACATCCTCCTTGGCTGATCCTACGAAGACAAAGACCAGTTTCATAAATCAGAATTAGTAAAGGCGGTCTGCTACTTATGCAGAATACACTGAAACTAGTAAAGTTGATCACAAGCACCTTAAAGCTCAAATGTAAGAAAAACAGTTTAAGAATTGAAAAATCTATTTACTAGTAGTAGGACACAGAACTCAATAAGTACCTTGCTGCTGAGCTTCGACATTTGCTTCCTGAGTTACAACATGAGCTTGATTGGTAGCTGAGTCTGAAATCTTATTGGTCGATTCTAAACGAAGCAGATTCAAACATCTAATGGCTGAATCCAAATCATCTCCACATTCTTCGATTGCCCGTTCAAGAATCTAAACACACAAAAATGTCAATAATTTTATCCATAAAGAGTAATTTGAGACACTAAAAAACCAGATAAAAAGAAAACAAATGTTGTATTCAGAAATTCTAAATAAAAGAATTTCCCACAAGAGAGAATCTCTTGCCCTCGGTTAGAACGTAAACAATTAAGGTACAACTTGCTTGCTCACAAGACTCTTATATAAAAAGGAGAAAATGTAAAATAAATGGAAAATGTCAATCCCTCAATATCAAACCCTGAAATTTCTCCCTATGTGATTACTAGTGATTCTCTTTCTGACTTTCCTAATCTCTGTTATAATAATTTCAATTTCAATACTTGACCGAAACGTAATCACAAAAAAGGTTCTCCTTTTTTCCTGCTGAAGAAAATTACATTAAAGAGACAAAAATGTCAAAAGGATTACAAAACAAGAGTTTGCAAAAGGAAAAAAACAGAGCACATGCTTCACTAGTAGGTGATCAAACAGTGTATAGAAAACACAGGCCCATCAGCCGTAGAAGGTAATGGCACTCGTGTGGAAATACAGATCAGACTATAGACATGATGTTGAAAGCTTGCAACGAAATCTCGAGAGTTTACTATAGAAGACCTCTCAGCAACAAGGGACTATGGACTACCTCTCGCTAATGTACGATTGGTAGGGATGATCTGAAGTGACACTAGTTGTCTCTATTGCAGTTTCAGGATTGGTAACAAAATTGGTTCTTTAATTGTATGAAATGAACAATAAATCCACAAATTTTCAACCAAGTCCTATGATAAACTAAAAATAAAAAAAATCTTCCAGACCCTAATCTATAAATCCACAGAGTAATCATGTTTGCATCATTTCAATTTCAATACTTGAGAGAAACCTAATGACAAAAAATACGTTCCTTTAATTGGTCAAAATGAATAATAAATCCACAAAATCATTCGATCAAGTCCCATAATAAACTAAATCACAACCTTGCAAACACAAATGTCAATAATTCTACTATCAACAAACCATCACAGGCATCCATAGATTCAATCATATATGCATTACTTCAATTTCAATATTTGAGAGAAACCTAATAAAAAAGATTAGGTTAATTCAATTGTATGAAATGAACAATAAATTTACAAAATCATCTAATCAAGTCCTATAATAAACTAAAAGATCAGAAATCTTGCAAAACCTGAATCTACATATCCATCCATAGAGTAATCACGTTTGCCTCATTTCAATTTCAATAATTATTTCAAACCTAATCATCCGAATCAAATCCCATAATAAACTAAATCATAATCTTGCAAAACCTAAACATGCACAATCCGATGAAAAAAGGGTGAAATCGGAAAACGACCTGCTTATCCATATCGGGGAAAATCGCGGCGAGGTGATCGAGAAGAATCGAAGAAGAAGGAGGGATCGGAGGAGAAAAACGAGCCGGAGAAGAAGAAGAAAAGCAACGGAGTTTCTTAGAAACGGGAGGAGAAGCGGTGGCCAAGTCCTCGAACAGAGATCTCTTCCCGCCGCAAACAATCGCAGACATGTTATCTGCTTCCCCCTCTTCTTCCTTCAGATCTCAAACCTTTTCCTTTTTTTTTTTTCTTTCCTTTTGTATTCTTTTGATTTCTCAGGAAACCAAGAAAATCCTTCAGAACAAGTCTTTTAGTCGCATCTAAATTGATCCAACATCATGTTTTAGGGTTATATAATTAGTTTTGTCCTTTGCCAAAAAAAAAAAAAATTAGTTTTGTCAAAAGAAACTGTTTTTCTTTTAAAGGATCAAGGAAAACTGGGGTCAGGTAAATGACAAAGAATCAAAGATTTATTAAATATTATTTTATAAAAATGTTAAATATTTTGAAAAATATCTTTTTTTTATTAAATTTTTATTCAACTTGAAAATATTTTTTTTACAACAGTATGCTACATTTTTTTTTTTTGGTTTTTAAAAAGTTTAATACAATATAAAAGCAAAGAAAACATGTTGTTTTGATTTTCTTATCTTGTGAGAAACCATGGATTTATTCCCTTTTCGAATTGCTTGTTTCCTGTAAGGCAGATTGGGATATAAAATGTTTCTCACTTGTTTGTCAATAAATTGGATTATTGATAACATATTTTATTAATGGTTTTATAGAGTTTTTTTTACTAACAAATTTTGGGTCTTTTCAATAAGAACAAGATGATTTTTAATACTTTTATGTTTTTATAGATTTATACATTTGCTGAAGTTAAAAGAGATGTTCTAGAATAGAAATAGATCAAAGCTCATCAAAGAGGAGAAGAAGTCAGGATTGAAGAGGAGAAGTCAGGATCACTTAGCCTTTGTCCTAAATCTATCTCATCGTGGCACCAAAAGTGTTGTTGAGTGGGTGAAACTATCTTTGATTGGCAAAGTGTCTATTGGCAACAAAAATTGCAATTTATATTGTGAGCATATTGGATTAGGTTCTTAATGCATGCATGATTCTCTCTCGAAAGATGATATTTATTTATCGTTTGGGAATATGTTACATAGATAGTTGTGTTACGCGATAGCAAAATCACTTATATTCGTAATCAGAGCTCTAGACAATTCTTAATGCATCTCATATAATCATTACATTTATATGATTTCATTACATCTCATAGACTTAGATTGACAAGAACACAAAAGACTACACGCTTTTGAAGAAAACACAAAGGTTTATTAATAACTTGAATGAGACTGAGTTTTTACAATGGAAATGAAAGAAAGCTTATATAGAGGCTCTAATAAAACGGTAATAAGCTAAATTAAGTAAAGAAATCGCAGCAATGAATGAGAAATCGAGCCAATGATTGATTGATAAATCGGACAAAATAAGGTAACTTGTGATAATATTTGAGTCTTGATAGCTTGGGCTGAAAGTGGTGTGACCTTGGAACGTCTAGGTGCCCTGAATATGACTTCAAACCGCAACAGCATTGATGTAAATAGATTTGTTGGAGTCTAAAGACGAATGGCTCCAAACAAGGCAGATAAGGCAAGCTCAGCTCCAGAAATGGAAAGTGATGGTGTGACAGGATCCGCTTGATCCAATGCTTCTTGGTGCCCCTTAGAGTTTTGTAGAAAGCTTCTAAAAGTAGCATAAAGTCTCTTGGGAGCCAATGATACATTTGGAGTCTCCTAACCACGTGAGATCCAAATGAGGTAAGTCGGGAATTCTTTGGTTTAGAAATTGAATATCTCCCAAAACTAATTTAGTATTGACTTGATTTCAATTTTCCATGAGTCTATGTTGAGTTAAGATTGTAGAACAATTAGCTTCGTAGCTTAACTCCTCCTGATATGGTCGAAATCCTCCAATGAATGTGCTAGGTCCAAATCGGGAAAGTTGGGGATCACCCAGTTTTTTAATTGATTAATTCTTTAGTTTTAGGGTTTATGGTTCTGATATCAAGTCAAAAAGCCTTAGAAGTTTAGAAGAAGGTTTCTTAATGATCTTGTTACAAAGGCAAAACCTTATATACATGAACATTTTGACTTAAATACAATAGACTAGAATATATAATACTAATGGCCCATATATATATAGTCAATTCACATTTATATATAAAAATATAATTAAATAATATGTTACGTAAATGCAAAATCATGCTGATAAATTAGTTAAAATTTTTTTAATCAAATGTAATATTTTTCTTAGTTTTATGGGGTATATTGTTTGCATTTAAAATTAAATATAATTTTATTGATTTCATTCTTTAGATCTTTGTGATTCTTAAGTTAATACAAGAAGAAAAAAAAAGTTAATTAAGTTTAAAATATCTATTATGTGTTAAATAATGAGGAACTATTTATAATATTTATATATATTAAAAGAATTAATTAAGAGATACGATGTGTCATCCATGAATAAACTTCTTTTTAATTTAGAAAGAGAAAGCTTAATTTAGAAACACCAAGATCAAATTGATTCTTAAATTAAAATCATGAAATGAGAAGAAGGAGAGTTGAACAAAGTGGGAACTCTCAAAATTACTTCATTGTTCTTACAAAATGCATATTTATACTAATGATCTAAGCTTGCTAGAAAACCTTAATTTATATGGGTTTACACATTTCTATTGGGCCATAAGATTAGTTTTGGTTGGGCTTTAAGTGTGCTTCAATATATGTGTGTTTTTGTTTTTGCAAATCATATGATTATTGATCAATTTTATAGTTTTTTTTCTCTAATTTTTATTTATTTTAATAAAATTGAAAAGTTTTGGTTGGGCCATAATATTTTTCTAATGCAGTTTAATTTATTTTTTAAAATTTTAACTGATGCTACCAATAGTTCATATTCGATTTTCTTTGTCTATTTTGATTGATTATTACAATGATGTCAGTAGACAATAATAAAAAAATTGAGAAATTATGAAAATAAAAAAGATTTTGAGAAAAATGATTTCACCAAATAACCTAAAGTTATATGGATATATGCTCTAGGCCACAAAAAAAAGTAATAACAACAATATTGCAATATTTCACTTTTTTTTTTCCTTTTTGTGAAAGATAAAGGGTTTTCAATTAAAATGCAAAGTAGAAATTATAGAATGCTATTACTTTGGGTCATAAAAATTTGGAAAGACAAATATAGAAGAGACTAATGAGCACTTAATGTAGTGTTTTAAAAGACAACATATATAGTAAAGAAATAAGTAGAAATGAGGTGGATTACAAGATATTACTAGTTGAATGGTCAAGATCCATTTCGACCTCCTCGTTCATGGTTCCCACACCCTCTAACCGTTGTCCATTGCATATCTTGAAACTTATGGGCTGGTTTGAGAGGTTGTCCTCCTCGAGATTTCAGCCCAAGGTCCTCCACACTTTGCAAGGCCCATGTTCCCTCATCTCCAGTAAGTGACTTCTGCAAGACTGCAACTCTCATGCATGTTTGTCTCCAAAATCTGTACCTTTGCCTTCTTGCACTAATGAGAAAATTTTGTTGTCTTTATACAATAAAATTCTATTTATTTTTAATGGTTGTATTAAGCTATATGAAGATACATGAAACACCGAGGCTGATGGCTTGAACAAAAATTAGAAGGAAAATTCAAAATAATCCAAATTATGGAGATTATCGGCAAGTGGCCATGAAGAAGGCTAAGTTCAAATGGGCGAGCGGTCTTCCACAAAACTTTTTGCTATCCATTAAACACATTGGACTTCATATAGGTATTTAAATTTCTTTTTACTTACCAGTGCAATAAATAAATAACATCGTATGTATTAGTTTTTTTGGTGTCGAGCATATAATCGATTTTAGTTAAAATTACTTAATAATAAGTTATGCTAATTATATTATTTAACAACGATTATAATGAAATTAGACTTATGTCCACACATATGTGCTTAATTTTGCATTGATAGTTTTATCTGGTTATAACTATTTAAATCATTTTCATTAATATTTTTAAGTAACAATTAAAATTAATTATTATGTTATAAGATACATATGTGAAAACAAATTGAACCATGTTTTATATTTTCTTATATATATATATATAGTCAATTCACTTTTCTATATAAAAATATAATTAAATCATATATTACGTAAATGCAAAATCATGCTGGTAAATTAGTTAATTTTTTTTAATCAAATGTAATATTTTTCTTAGTTTTATGGTGTATATTTTTTGCATTTAAAATTAAATCAAATTTATTGATTTCAATGTTTATATCTTTGTGAATCTTAAGTTAATACACAGAAAAAAGTTAATTAAATTTAAAATAACTATTATGTGTTAAATAATGAGGAACTATTTATAATATTTATATATATTAAAAAATCGATTAAGAGATACGATGTGTCATTCATGAATAAACTTCTTTTTTAATTTAAAAAGAGAAAGCTTAATTTAGAAACACCAAGATCAAATTGATTCTTAAATTAAAATCATTAAATGAGAAGAAGGAGAGTTGAACAAAGTTGTAACTCTCAAAATTACTTCATTGCTCTTACAAAATGCATATTTATACTAATGATCTAAGTTTGCTAGAAAACCTTAATTTATATGGGTTTACACATTTCTATCGGGCATAAGATTAGTTTTGGTTGGACCTTAAGTGTGCTTCAATAGATGTGTCATTTTGTTTTTGCAAATCATCTGATTATTGATCTATTTTATAGTTTTTTTCTCTAATGTTTATTTATTTTAATAAAATTGAAAAGTTTTGGTTGGGCCATAAGATTTTTCTGTTGCAGTTTAATTTATTTTTCTTAATTTTAACTGATGCTAACAATAGTTCATATTCGATTATATTTGTTTGTTTTGATTGATTACTACAATGATGTCAGTAGAGAATAATAAGAATATTGAGAAATTATGAAAATAAAAATGATTTTGAGATAAATGATTTCACCAAATGACCTAAAGTTATATGGAGATATGCTGTAAGCCACAAAATTACCACTCATCTTTTGGCTTAAAGCATATTTACATACAATTTTAAGACTATATGGTGAAATGAGTAGTAATAACCTTATCGTGGAAACTTTAGATTTTTCTCTCTCTTCGAGACTCTCTTCTCTCTCTTCTCACTATTTTGAAGAAAAACCTAGTTGTCTTTGCTTGCTTCCTCGGTGTACGGTGGAAACGTTGGCACTGATAGAGAGCTTATTTTTCCTTTATATTTTTGCTTGAACTTCATGGCAGGATTTGAATCTCTTAGGTAAATTGGTGAGTGCTGCCGTCTTCATCACCAGCGGCTTGAGGCGTGAAAGAGTCATCACGACGAAAGTAGATCCAGGGCCGAGGATTATTGCCGCGGTGAGCCTCTCCAAGGCTGTGTTCCGGATGCGGCTTCCTTTAGAGGGCAGAGGAGGCTTTTGAAACGAAATTGGGGTTGAACCACCACTTGATGTTTCCTTTGTCCAGATCTACAGCAGAAGATGTCCGGTGGGTTAGGTTGGTGAGTTGCTCGTCAAGAGAAGATGGCGGTAGTGGCGATTTCGTGGCTGACGTGGCTTGGTGGTTGAAAGTGGATTGAGAGTTTGTCTGATTCTTCTCTCTGCGGTTAGCTTCCAGAGCGCCTTTGCTTGACCCGATGAAGTCTCATCGGCTCCGGTGACTGGATCTACCTGTTTTCTAGTGACTTCTCTCTTAGGCGGCAGAAGAGGACACCTCTTTTCTAGGGTTTTGGTATTTGGTTTTAGGTTAGGTTAGTCTCCGATTTATGTAAACTGAGTTTTACTTTTATAATCCCTTCCTATTCTGATTATTGGTAACCGGTTCGTTTGTATTAATTTTTAAATTAAAGAAAATCCTTTACCAAAAAAAAGTAATAACAACATTATTGCGATGTTTAGCTTTTTTTTTTTCATTTTCGTTTATGATAAATGGTTTTCAATTAAAATACAAGATAGAAATTATAGAATGCTACAACTGGGACATCGTCTGAAATCTCTTTATGGAGAAAAAAAAATTCTGTAAGCTCACTAATCCATAATCTCCCTCTCACAATTAAATTATTTTACTCTCCTTAATAAAACTTTCTTTCAATCAGAGGCTCTCCTCTCTCTCGAAACTCTCTCTTCTCTATCTCATCTCTTCTCAATTTCTCATCTCGATTTCTCCTCTCTCCAATCGAGCAATCTCCCAATCACGAGTTACTTCAGACGGGGAACCTCCGACGACAGCATCCGCCACCTCCGTCGACGTCACCCTCGCCTCCGTTACACCGGAGCAGTCTCCATTGAGGTCCGTATAAGTGATGGAAATATTGGTGATTTTTGGGAAATTTGGTTTTTGGGGATTGGAAATGATAGATTGAGTGGGTTTTCATGCACATAAGGGTTTCTGGGTTGAATATGACTCTACATTGGATTATAAATGCATTACAGTGGTTGATATTGATATTGATATAAAAAATTTTGAAATCTGGGGGAGGTATCCGGTATAGTACAACTACTAAAACTAGTAATACTGCGATATGAGGTATAACTAGTACAACCTGGTATAACGAGGAACAAGTAATGTATAACTGGGAATACTAAGGTAACTGTGAACAAAAAACTGTATTGAATGACTTTTTTGGTATTGGTTATGCAGGATAAAATGAGCAGGCACGTCAACATACATTAATGGTCTAGTTTTCAAGACATCATCAGTTGAGGAGATAACATTGTCGATGCTAGAAGCTAGGTTAAAAAAAAAGCTTGGGTTAGATGAAAGTACAGTTAAGTTGCAATTTAGTTACATTGCTAGATTCGCTGGGAGTGAGGAACAGTCGTATATTTGTGATGATGAGGATCTGTTGGTGTATCTAATGCATGTTGATAATGAGAATCATAGATGTCTTATGATGGTTGAGTTGATGAGTAGACCGGTATTACCCGAGCAGCAGTCGAGAATCGGGGAAAGGTCTTCTGGTATGAACTGTGTTGGTTCGCAGGGCATTGATGGTGAAAGCGGAGAAATAGGATCCAATGCCATTACGTTGTTTGTTGAAAAAGGCGAAGGAAATCGAGAAGAAGAAGAAGAAGATAATGATGATGATGATGATAATGATGATGATGATGACGATGATGATGATGATGACGATGAAGGTGAGGACGAAGCTGATAATTATTATGTTGAGGAAGCACCCGTTGTTGAATCCAGTCAGAGTTTGCAGCCATGGGAAGACGGTTTGAACTTGGAGATTGGTCAAGAATTTCCTAGTAAGCAAGCGGTAGTAGAGTTGGTTCATAAAGACGCATTTGTTTACTCTTTCGGGTATGTTATAAAATATT
The DNA here is from genome assembly GCA_028015245.1 of Cardamine occulta. NCBI lineage: Eukaryota > Viridiplantae > Streptophyta > Magnoliopsida > Brassicales > Brassicaceae > Cardamine > Cardamine occulta. Next base: position 17,466,234 of record CM051388.1, on the reverse strand, counting down.
CGGATCCTAGGCGATAGGTGGTAAAATGTGATCAGCGAATGTGTAAATGGAGGCTACGAGCTGCGAAGATCACAAAGTCGGATGGCTTCTCCATTATAACATACACGAAGATGCACACATGTAACCGCGCTAGTCAGAGTGAAGAAGGCAGCGTGAAGAGGAAAGGGTCAGTACATCTAGTCGCATCTATTGTGAGAGATGAATATCCCGGGAAACTCGAGACTCCAACTCCTAAAGACATCATGGAACTTGTGAAGAGCAAAGTTGGGGTAGAAGTATCATACTCCACGACTTTGAGAGGGAAAAATCAAGCAATTTGCGATTTGCGTGGGAGTCCGGAAGATAACTACATGATGTTGTATCGTTATTTGTACGTGTTAGAAGAGCTAAATGAGGGTACAAAAACGGCAGTAGAAGTAGATAAGAAGGGAAAATTCAAGTACCTTTCCATAGCTTTGGGAGCTTGCATTGATGGGTTTCAATTCATGAGGAAAGTGATTATTGTGGATGCAACATTTCTGAAGGGCGGATTTGGTGGTGTATTAGTTTTCGCTGCAGCTCAGGATCCCAATCGTCACATTTATCCCTTGGCATTCGGTGTACTCGATGGCGAGAATAATGCTAGTTGGTCCTGGTTTTTCGAGAAGTTGAAAACTGTTATTGAAGACACTTCTGAGTTGGTATTTGTGAGCGACAGAAATGCAAGCCTCATCAACGGCGTAGCTAACGTATATCCACAAGCTCATCATAGGTTTTGCTTATGGCATTTGTCTGAAAACGTGAAAAGTCATGGTCCAAGCGCAAGCAGAGGCGTGATCGCTGAAAATTTCCAAGAGTGCGGTAAGGCTCATACGGTGGAAGAGTTCAATAGGCTTTACAATGCGTTTAAGTAGAGATTTCCTTCAGCGGCGAAGTATGTGGAGGAAAGCACCGTGCCAGAAAAATGGGCTAGATGTGTTTCTCCGGTTGCTAGATACAACCTCGACACTAGCAACTCTGTGGAATCTCTAAACAAAACCTTTAGACATGCAAGGAAGTACTCTTTAATAGCCATGCTTGATACTATAGTTAGAAAGTTTTCTGATTGGTTTAACGCATATAGAAAAGAGTCTGTGGCAGGAATGAGTGCTACCAAACTGGTTCCTTTGGTTGAGAACTTCTTGCACAACAGTTGGCCTGACGCAGAGAAACTATCTGTGAGGGAGGTAAACGGTTATGACCTTGAATACGAAGTGACCTCTAAAGACAGGAAGCAACACTTGGTTAGTTTGGAGAAAAAAACTTGCACTTGCAGGTTCTACGATATTCATAAGTATCCTTGTCTTCACGCACTATCTGCTTTCATCTTCTTTACGAACAGTGGGAGGCGTGATATCTGCATAGCACTTCATGAGTTATGTTCGAAATACTATTTGACAGAGATGTGGACATTGGCTTATACCAAGTCGATATATGTAGTACCTGATATGTCTGCTTGGATAGTCCCAGACCACATCATGGAGAAGAAGATAATACCTCCGGCTCTGGTCGATAGGAAAGGTCGTCGAAAAGAAAAGAGAATTCCATCAGCTGGAGAAAAACGCCGAAAGCCGAGGACACAAAACAAACCCAAGCGTGGAAGAACACTACCATGGTTGTTATATGGAGAAGACTATGCCCCCATTTAAAACTTGTTTTCAATTTTTTTTACTTGTTATGACTTCTGGGTAATACTGGTAAAACTATGCATTATTGGTATTAGTTGATTTTTGCAAATAAAAATGTTTTGTTACTTAAAAAAACTTCATCACCTTATCAAATCACCTTCTTTTGTTAGAAATACATAATGGTAAGTTATACAAACCCATGAATTAAAAAAATAAAGTTTTACAGACAAAGTATATTAACATTTGGAAAACACTCCCTTACATTTTAAGTAACACATTCTACTATATATGTTAGTTGTAAATGGAAAAGTTTAAAAATACATAATTGCAGATTATAATTGCATAAGAAACTGGGATTCATAAGGAAAACAAAAGAAATCAACTGTAATACTAGAAAATATACATTTTTGTTGGTGTAATACTAGGAAATATAAGTTTTTTTGAAAATCCAAAATGTCACGTTTTGGTATAACTGACAACCTGGTACAACTATATGCATTTTTAACAGACCGACAGTCAAAAACGAAGTTGACTGCTGACTTAGTCCACTTTCTTTCTGGCGGGAAAATGAATTAAGTGGCGGCAATTTAGGGTTTATTTTATTTCTCGCTTTAGGATTTTAGATTTCTTTATAGCGGCAAAATTAAATTCGTAAGTGTTTTTATATTCACTCCAACTCTATCTCTCAGCTCATTTTGACAAACTCTATCTCTAACCACCTTTTCTCTCTCTCTTATTTTTCTCTATTCACATCTCTTCCTTCTTTCAAGAGATCCATGGATTATAGGTATCACGACTACACGGACAATTTTCTCATCGATCCAAATGAGGAAGAGAAGAGGCGCAACAAAAAATGGAAAAGATGAAGGAACATGTCGACATGCTTGAATTCGTCGCCGACGCCGAATACGGGATTCCCACAAAATGCCCATGCGGCGGATATATCAAGAACGATGTCTCTCCAACTCCAAAGTTTCAACGTGATCGAGATACCTTTCCAGGAAGTAGATACTTCACTTGCACCAAATTCAAGGTATAACTGGTAAAAACATAGGTAACACTACTTGCATTTTCTTCGGATGTATAACTAGTAAAAATAGGTAACACTACTTCCATTTTCTTCGGATGTGAATGTTTTATTGATAGGATGATGGACTCCACTTTTGTCAGCCTTGGGTTTTCGGTGTGGAAGAAGAGATCAAGAAGCTACAAACAAAGGTTGAAGAGCAGAGCAAGACAATTGAAGAGCAAAGTAAGACTATCGAAGAGATGCGAAAAGAGCTTCAAACCCATGCTCTTGAGTTATCGAGGCTAAATATGGTGCTATAAGACTTATTATGTATAACTTGCTTTCAAATATGTATAACCTAGTTTTACTTAGTGTTACCAACTATTTCTCCATTTAGTATTAGTTAGTTTTACTAGTTTTACCAACTGTTTTTCTCTAGTATTACCAAAAAGTCAATGATTAAATATAAAAACAAAGATCAACCGGCAATAAATTTTATTTTGTTCAAACAACATCCACAAAAAAACAAAGTGCCGATTCCAAATTTAAAAATAGTTCAAGTCTCCCGCCGCATATACATATTTCCCTTTCGATACTTAACATACTCCTCAAGTGCCTTTACCCTATCCTCAAAATTGTTAGCAAATTTGTCGACCTTCTCATTTAGGATACCCATCTGATCTAACAGATTATGCAGCGAGACCGTCAACTCCGCCACACACGATTTCCTAGTTCGACCTCCAATCGCAGTTCTTTCCTCCTTTTTTTTCTCTCGGCATTTTGCATCTTCCTCCATCATATCTTCAAACTCGACGGTGAATCCGTTGAAAATCCGCTCATCCCAACTCTCCACAACAGGATCGTGTTCATCAACATCGTCCTCTGTTTCCATGATCGAGTCCATGAACTCATTCTCCTCCTCCGAGGCTATCAACACACTTTCTATGTCCTGCCAAGTTAAACACACTTTCAATAACTGCATAGTGTTACATAGTTTTCCTAGTGTTACTTAAAACTCCATATACTACTAACCTTAGTTTTTCCGAGCTTCTCATACACAGTATCAAGTGGCCACCCTCTAAGCTCGCATTTCACCCACTTACCCTTGCACATTCTTGGGCAATCGTCATGAGGTGCTGCTACAGGTTCTCGGAAGCTTCGTCCAAGTTCCGGAATGGCATCCATCGCCAATAGCTACAAAACAAACGCATATAAATATACTTTGCCAAAAATATACCAACCTACTCAACTTAAACACATTTACCTCCAAAGGAAGACAAAAGCCCGGTATCGTCCGATGCCCGACACCTCCCCCAGAAGTGGCTCATCGTGCTTTGTGAATGGACTCTAGCATCATATCAAATGAGAATCTCCCCCAACGAAATGTCTTGCACAAGTCCAAATCAGCGTGATCCGACAAAGATGTCAAGGACGGGTTTCCTGCTGGTCCAGCTTTGGTGTGACAGAGAGCGATGCTGCTCAAGAAATACAACACCACCATCTTCAGCCTATCCCCCGTATCATCGGGTCGCATTTTCTTTAGCAGTTCCCTGAGAATCTTATTTTTCTTCTGCTTTTTCTTATCCATTTTCTTCTTGTCAGGAAAATACTTGTTCTTGAAGGAGTATGAGCCTTTCCGCTGCCAGTCTAGAGGATAGTTGCGGCAGTCGAGCCCTGAGATCATGGCATGCTCTCGTAGCCCATATCGTATCGGAATCCCATTCACAACAAACCACACCTCTTTTTTCCTCTCGATCTCAGCAGTACGCACCAGGGGGCACCGGAGCTGAAGGCGCCTTCGGCTGGGTTTTTCTCCTCTTCGCAGCTTTCTTCGGCGAGCTATTCAACGGCTTCTTCTTCCCACCTCAAAGTTCCATTGCTAGATTGATTACTCTGAAGATTGAGAGATTACCGTTACTCGATCGAATTGAAGGATATTGATTCGAATTAGGTTTTTTTTTTTCAAATAAGATGTGAAGGCGAATATCTCGTTTATCTGAAACAGGTGGGTCGGGTCCAACCGATTTCAGCATGTGTCTTTTACTCGTCCAAATTAAAAGGGGGTCATGGGGGACAAACATTTTCGTCTGAGGGAGATATGAGGAGTTTTCCCTACAACTTTGGGTCATACAAATACGGAAAGACAAACATAGAAGAGACTAATGAGCACTTAATGTAGTATTTTAAAAAACAACATATATAGTTAAAGAAATAACTAGAAATGAGGTGGATTACAAGATATTACTAGTTGAATGGTGAACATCCATTTTGACCTCCTCGTCCATGGTTCCCACACCTTCTAACCGTTGTCCATTGCATATCTTGAAACTTATGGACTGGTTTGAGAGGTTGTCCTCCACGAGATTTTAGCCCAAGGTCCTCCACACTTTGCAAAGCCCATATTCCCTCAACTTCAAGAAGTGACTTCTGCAAGACTGCAACTTTCATGCCTGTTTGTTCCCCAAATCTGTATCTTTGCCTTCTTGCACTAATGAGAAAATTGTGTTGTCTTTATACAATAAAATTCTATTTATTTTTAATGGTTGTATTAAGCTATATGAAGATACATGACATACCGAGGCTGATGGCTTGAACGAAAATTAGAAGGAAACTTGATATGCTCAAAGTTTAAACCCTAGAGCTGCACCGCAAGTGCACATATATGCAATTGTAGTATATAGGGGTCGAATCCACATAGACTCATAATATTTCACAATAGATTCTTTAGTTTTGAATTAAGCTAAGTAAGATAGGTGATAAATGAAAACAATGCAGAAAAGTAAATGAGAGTTGTTGTATTCAAATGGGAAAAGCGTCAAGCTCAAAGAATTTCTCAGGAATTCAGGAAATGTTACTCAATGAATTGGCTATGATCAAATTAAATTCCAGTTCTAGAACTCAAAATACCAACTCCCGCTGTGAAAGTTCTCTATGCTTAAAACCTAAGAAACCAAATTCCTTTGTGAGAATTCAAATTTTAAACAAGCATTAAGTTCAAGTTTGATTTGTTCACAAATTATCAAATCCAAATTCCTTTGTAATTATCTAATTTGCTTACTCTAGGTTCTTTCAAGTTTCAAATCACACCGTCGTGCTAATTCAATAACCTAAGATCTAGATGCATTGGTGATCAGGCTAGATCTAGCATTAAGAACAACCTAGGTGGAGAACTAATAAAGTTATGAATCATAACCAATCAATCAAAGTTACAAATCCATGAAAACCCTAATGAAACATCCCTGAACCTAACAAGTGATCTACTCAGACATAATCAATGAAAACATGAACATGAATAAAATAGACATCATAAATAAACTAAAAGGGAAATAGAAACATGGGTTTAAGATCTTCTCTCAAAAGTACAGAGTAAATCAGCCCCAAGCTCTCAATCTCTCTCAAAGTCTCCTTGCAAAAAGCTTAGATACATAGATAAGAACTAAAAACCCTAATAAAGACTTAGAAACACGACTTGGGTCTTTTTGTAAATAATAAAAACTTCTGAGCAAAGTTGCAAAACTTCAAAACTTGTAAAATTCCGAGTTTGGCTTCAGCAGGTGACACGTGTCGATCGACACCCATGGTGGTGTCGATCGACACCAGAGGTCTATGCAAACTCCGGCCTCAGCTTCTCAGCAACAATGCTCCAAAATGCTCCAAAATGCTCCAAAATGCTCCAAAAGGTCTAAAAGTCTCCAAATACGTGTAAACCTATAAAAGACTTTACTAGAACTCTAAAGACACATAAAAGACTCAATTAAGGACATATATCATGGCTTAAAAACTGTAAAAACCATGATATATCCACTCCCCCAGACTTAGCCTTTTGCCCTCAAGCAAACATAAAACCAAACCAGAGAAAGAAGTTTGAAAACACAGAAACTCATTTCGTCATAAGAGCACCACACTAACATTCACCATAGTAAACCACTAAGAGTTCTTACCTGACAGGATCCAGACCACCATGTACTTCACCGTAGACATTCGTAGTTTTCCAGATTCAACCCACAATTTCGCAACATAGTCCATAAGCCCTCATCACTGGGTTTCATCTCTGATCTCAATGTCAAGGACCTTCTAGACTCATTCCCATACTATACAATGACGCAGCGACCATTACAAAACTTTTTGGTACTCTTTATCTCCCCAGACTTGTTATTTTCCTTATTCTCTTTTTCTTCTTTTTATTTTAACAAAGGTGTAGGCAAATAATGGCATCACAAGAAATTTTCGTAACCTCGCTTCCAACCTTTGTGTGATCGTCTCTTTCAAAGTAAAATAATGGGGTCATTGGAAATTTTCCTACCCCCTTTACTTGAAAGAAAGTCATCTCATCTTTTTTGTTTATCTTTTTTTTTCAATAAGGGAGAGGAGTACCGTTTTGTATACATAGGTCGTTCTGCTGTCAAGTATGAATGAAGAGTTAAGCCCAAAGAACATCAATCACATCGATGAGGTAAAAGAAAAAAATTAGAAATTAGGTCAGGATTTAGTGGATATCTGCTGGAGATATGGACATCTCTAGTCAACCGGTCGGACTTGGGTTCTTCCATTATCTCGGATGTCAATCAAGTTCGAACCAAATGGTTACTTAAATTCCTGAAAATGTGGTGGTTTCCTCGAAAAATCCTAGTTTCATACTAAATTTTGACTCGATAAAAACTGACTAAACTGACTCTAAGAAAAGAGAAGATAATGTTAGTACCACCTCCCCCTGACTTAAACAATACTTTCTCCAGTGTTATAGAAGCATGAGTTCGGTGAAAAGGGAAACGAAAAGCTCTGAAGATAGGAAAAATGAAAATTACCTATGCAGGGTCCATGTGTCGATCGACACACAGCCTGGTGTCGAATGACACATGCTAAAATCGACAAGGGTGGTATGAGTTTTGTGGTGGTGTCGACCGACACAGCTAGTGGTATCGATCGACACCAGTCATATGCATCAACACTGATTTTCATAAACGGGTGGAATAAGAACCTGTAAGCTATGATAAACAACTCAAAACCAACATAAGAACTGCAACATAATATCATAATCCAATCTCAGAGTTAAATGACAAAGATAAAGATAAAAAACGGAAAGAAAACATAAAAATGTCATAAAGCTAAAGAAACAAAAGACATAAAAGCTAAAAGGGAAAAAACGTAAACCAAAAAACTAAAAAGTAGGAGGAAGCTAATCCTCATCGTCCCAATCAGAAGTAGCAGTAGCGGAAGTGGAAGGCGGAGTGTCAGGGTTTGGGGAGGAAGCAGTTGTTTCCTGACGGTCCTGTGGGGTGCAACCACAATGAGGTATAGCAGCAATTGTCTTCGAAATCTGTTGTAGACTCTGAACTACATATTTTCGGAAAGCCAAGTCATGACTCAGGTCATCGAGTTCCTGAGGCATTGGTGTCTCGAAGGCGAGCTGCATAGGTGTAATGCGAGTGGATGCTGAAGATGTGGATCGCTTACGCTTCCGAGATGAGGGTGAATGTTAGTGAAGGTGGATAAAGATGTTAGGTTTGACCGAGGTAGCTGCAGGTGGTGAGTCCCCGTAAGGTTAGTGAAAACGTACATCCAACTACTGGTGAGCATACCGGTGTGCTTCAAATAGGCTTCACCCAACAAGTCTTGCTTGGAGAAGACTTGTGAAGACTCAAGGTTGATCCCACAATGCTGAAAGATTGGAGTGAGCAAGCTTCCTATCGTCTCCTTCTTCCTCTTATCCATGAAGGGCTTTCGTTGCAGACGTACGAGATGATGAGCAAAAACAGCACCCAAGTTAATATCATGCTTAGCTGGGAATGCAGTGCAGTATTCATGCTCCATCAGGTGGCCCACTGCATAATGAAGCATGGTCAACTCCTGAATTCGTATCTTGGCCACCTCAGATTTGCATAAGATAGTACTACCAACGAGCTTAGCAAGGTAATGGAGCACGGGATGGCGTATATCAGACTGCTTCGATATCTTGGAATCATGGTCACTAGTGCCAAAGTTACCCCAAAAGACCTGCTGATCTGGGAACTCACTAAGAATTACCACCCCTTGAGCAGTCTCTCGGAACTTGTAGATGCGGCGCAACGTGGGGAAGGGTATCATGTAGTGCTTCTTGCGAAGCATGAAAGTGATAGTGCCTTGCTGGCAGTCTTGTTAGCAGCATCTTCATAGTAGACACGAACTGTGGCAAGGAACTAGCGGACCAAGTTTGGATAGAGCTTGTAGTATGTAGTGCCCATAGTCCCTAAGCCCATTCGCTTCAAACAAAGCTTACCTTCAGCATCAATCCCCATGCTAGTCAATGTGTCCATACAAGCGACTCGAGTTGGTTGAACATCCACTGTCAACCATAAGTTGTAGAATAATGTGTCGTAATCATCCCAAGTATCAAGGATTGGACGATCAACACATTCAGAGGACAAGGTCTCAACAGCGGGTACGGCATCCCAAATTCTGGTTGATTTGATAGGCGTACCCTCGATTCTTGGCCATGGAAGATGAGGTGGCTCTGTGGATGCTGAACCTTGTTTGGGGATGACCTGATTCGTGCGTTTAGACCTTTTTGGAGTTGTCATCTGCAGTTTGAGCAAAAACAAAACACACGCAAGTCATTAGTTTGGGGATCAATTTTAGCAAATCACAATTGTGGGTGCTAAACCTCAAGGATACTAAACTATAATATCAAAATCAACACCAATCCACTGTAAGAACTACCAAATTCGCTTTTCTATGAACTTAATGTAAACAAAACCTCCATGAACAACTAGGTTATGCAAATTTGCAAAATATCAGTAGATATCACAAGTTAATGATGGATTCATCCTCTAAAAACCTAAATATATGAGATTTAGGCAATGAATTGAGCTCATTAGAGGCATAACTTAAGAATCTAACCCTAGGGTTCAAAACAAAAATTGGGAGATTTGAAGAACATACATTGGATTTTGAATGGAATTGATGGTATATATGAGTTAAGCACGAAAATCCAATGAACTTAGGGCTTTAAATCACTCAAATCGGTGAAGAAACGAGGTTTTTGATGATTGGGGAGATGAAAATTTCAGAGGTTTCGCGAAAAAGGGTTTTGGGGAAGAAGAAGAAGAAGAAAATTTATAGGGTTACCTCGTGGGGGCTGGTGTCGACCGACACCAGTGGTGGTGTCAATCGACACCAGCACTATTGGTCATGATTCCTCTTCTTTGCATGGGTGTCGACCGACACCAAGGGTAGGTGTCGATCGACACCGACCCTCATGGTCAACAAAGAGCTATTTTTTCTGCTTTTCATGACATGAAAGATGTGAAAATGAAATCTAAACAAAGACAAGACTCAAAATGAAAGTATATACAGACTTACCAGTGGGTTGCCTCCCATCAGTGCTTGTTTAACGTCACGAGCTTGACTGCACTCATGCATCAGTTGTATCCTTGGGAACCACAACTCCATAAACGCTCATACATTTGAACTTCGTCGTCAACTCTGATCCTAGATAAATGATCAGCGACTCCATTCTCAACGCCTTTCTTGTCCCAGACTTCAATATCAAACTCCTGAAAAAGCAAAATCCACCGAAGAAGCCCTGGTTTTGTATCATTTTCTGTATTAAGTACTTCAGAGCCGAATGATCTGTGTGTACTATCACTTAGAGCCAACAAAATACTGTCGGAACTTCTCAAATGCAAACACCACAGCCAACAACTCTTTCGCGGTAGTTACATAGTTTTTCTGCGCATCATCAAGTGTTCGGCTTGCATAGTAAATGACATTAAGTTTTTTTGTCTTTTTTCTGTCCAAGGATAACTCCAACTGCAAAGTTATTAGCATCACACATCACCTCAAAGGGTAAATCCTAGTCCGGAGATTGCACTATTAGAGCATTAACCAATAATTGCTTAATCTGCTCGAAAGCTGATTGGCACTCAGCGGTGAAATCAAACTTCACATCTTTACATAGCAGAACGGTCAATGGCCGCACAATTTTGCTGAAGTCTTTGATGAATCGCCTGTAAAACCCAGCATGTCTTAGAAAGCTTCGCACAGCTTTGACAGAATTTGGTGCCTGCAAAGTCATCATTACCTCAATCTTTGCGCGGTCAACCTCAATCCCGTCTTGCGAAACTCTGTGTCCAAGAACAATGCCATCTCGAGCATAAAGTGGCATTTCTCTCAATTCAAAACCAAGTGCTTCTCTTCACATCTAGCAAGCACTTTACACAGATTATCCAAACATTCATGATAAGAGGACCCATAAACTGAAAAATCATCCATGAATACTTCCATATAATCTTCTATCATATCCGTGAATATGGACATCATACATCTCTGGAATGTCGCTGGGGCGTTACATAATCCAAATGGTATTCTGCGGTATGCGAAAGTGCCGTAGGGACATGTAAACATAGTAAGGATGATTGGCTAACCTTTCAAGCATCTGATCGATGAAAGGCAACGGGAAGTGATCTTTCTGTGTTGCAACATTCAACTTCCTGTAATCAATGCACATCATGTGTCTGGTCACAGTCTGCGTAGGGATCAACTCATCATTCTCATTCTTGACCACTGTGACTTCTCCCTTCTTAGAAACCACATGCAACAGACTAACCCAATCGCTGTCTGAGATAGGATAAATGATCCCAGCTTCTAGGAGTTTCAAAATCTCCTTCTTGAAAACATCCTTCAGATTCGGATTCAACCTCCTCTGATGCTCAATTGATGATTTCGTCTCGTCCTCAAGATGTATCATATGCATGCATAAGTCCGGAGAGATATCTGAAATGTCATCAAGAGAATAGCCAAGAGCTTTGCGATACTTGCGCCGCTTACTTAGCAATAGGGTGAGCTCTGCGTTGTTCAAAGAAGCATTAACAATGACAGGATAAGTTGAGTTAAGTCCTAGAAATGCATACCTTAGCCCGATAAATAGCTGTTTAAGCTCAATCTTTGGAGCCTTTTCCTCGCTCCAGTCACTCACCTTTGCAACTTTCTTGGGTTTACCAACAAGTTCTCCTTGTGTGATTAAGTGCATCACACTCTCACTAGCATCCATCATCTTGATATACCCAGCAACAATGTCATCTAGATGTTCAACCCCATGTGTGGAATTAAGTAAAGCTCTCTCGAGAGGGTCTTCAAAACGCATCTCATGGAAAATCTCCTCTGCGAGATTGCTGAGAGTGTCCACATAGAACGTCTGTCCGTCTATGGTGGGTTGCTTCACAAGCTTATCAATATCAAAGTTCATAACCAAATCCCTAACATTCAAAGTTATCTTACCATTCCGTACATCAATGAGTGCATCAGCTGTAGCTAAGAAATGCCTGCCTAAGATAAAGGGATCTTTAGGCTCATCAATGTATTGCAGCACCACAAAATCAGTGGGAATCATGCATTCCCCTATGCGCACAGGTACATCTTCCAACACACCTTCTGGAATCCTGATACTTCTATCAGCTAAAATCAAAGAAATCTTTGTAGGCGTGAAATCAGTCATACCAAGTTTACAACAACTGAATGAGGCATCAAACTCACACTAGAACCCAAATCACATAGTGAACATTGAACCTATCCTTGAATATAGAACAATCCAAAACAAAAATTCCTGGATCCTTGAGGTCCTCTGGAATCCTCTTCAAAATCACAACACTACATACCTCAGAGATCATCATGACACCTTCTTCTTCTCGCATACTCTGCGTAAGCAACTTCTTCAAACATCTCTTAACCACATGGGTGGTTTTGATGGCATCAATCAATGGAATCTCTATGGTGAGCTTATCCATCATAGCTTTACACTTAGCTTCATACAACTTGTGTTTAGATTTCTTGGGATTCCTGGGGAAAGGTACCGTAGGCTTGTAAACTCGTTCTGCTGAAATCTGTGGCTTCGTAGTACTCGGTTTCTCAGAAGTGTCTTGGTGTTGACCGACACCACTGTTGTGTCGATCGATGCTAGTCAATGGATTTGATCCTACGTCTTCTGATGGTTGGTGTCGATTGATACCAGGAGGGGTATCAATCGACATAGGCACATTAGAACTCGGTTTCTTAGAAATTGGTTGGTGTCGATCGACACCAGAGGTGGTGTTGATCGACACAGGCACCTCTTCTGCAACATTTTCTTCGATTTCTTTTAACTCCACTAGTTCATCAACACTTAATCCACTTCTAAGCACATGATTAAGCTTCTTACCACTTTTCAATGTCACGGCACTGCACTGATACTTCGGGTTAGCATCCATTCTTCCTGGAAGAACTCCATCTTGTCATTTCACAGACCCAGCAGTCTGCGTAATCTGAGTATCTAATTGCTTGACATGAGTGTTCAAAGCCTCAAACTTCCCATTCAAGTCCGTGTACAGAGCATCAATCTTGCCATTAAAATCAACTGTAATCCTCTGCTGACCCTCTAGAATCTGCTCAAGCATAGACTTCATCTCACTTTGCTTGGTTGGTGTCTGGTAAGACGAGGATCCATAGTTCCTAGTGAAACTGCTGTTGGTCTGGAAGGGCTTCTGGTACTGCGGCTTAGAAACATAACCAGAAGAGTTTTGATTACCTGAGTACGTGTTCTTCTGTTTATTCCCGTTGTAACCACTTCTGCCTTGTTGATTACCAAATCTCTGACCCTGAAAACCTGTCCCACCGATGTAATTCACATCCTCTTCATCAAATCCTTCTTCTTCAGGCTCGAAGGTTTCAACTTCTGTAGCAAACTGAACCGTCTTCTTATTCACCAGAATGTTATGAACCGAATCCAACTTAGTCTTCAGCTCAGTAATCTGGTTGCCATCTATGTTACTAGCTTGCTTCTATCTCTCAAAATTAGCATTCTTGGTGCTATTACTAGACGCCAAGTTCTCAATAAACTCATATGCTTCTCCTGGAGACCTTGTGTTGAAATTTTCGTTGCTAGCAGCATCTAAAGCTATCTGATATCTCCAATTAACACCTTTGAAGAAAATACCCAACAGCTGAACTTCACTGAAACCATGATGTGGACAATCTCTCTGGTAAGACCTGAATCTCACCCATGCAGCCTTGAATGCTTCAGTAGGTTTCTTCGTGAACTGAGAGATGTTATTCCTCAAATTCTTAGACCTCATATCATCATAGAAGTTTCGCAGAAAAGCTTTCTTGGTATCTTCCCAATTGGTTAAAGACCCTGTAGGCAATTGCTTCAACCAATAAGCTGCTTCACCACTAAGAGAGTGTGGGAAAAGCTTACAAAAGAGGTAGTCATAGCTGACTTTCGTTGTGCTTCATGCTAGTCACTAGATCTTCAAACCTCTCAATGTAATCTATGGGGTGCTCATGAAAAAGCCCATGGAAATGATGATGTCCAACTAAAGTGTAGTAGGACGGCTTCAGCTCAAAATCAGCTCGTTGGAAAGTGGGAAGTCGAATCGCAGACCCGTTCGCATAAAACTCTTCAGGTCTATTGTAATCTCCAAGTGTTCTCCCTCTTCCCACATGTGCTGACGCATTCTCTTGCGCATTACCTACGCTTGCAACAGCTACTGGCACAATGGGGTTACCATTATCATCAAGTCTCTGCCCTTGGTTGTTGCACACATGTCCTTCTTGGTACCTAAGAACACCAGCTTCATCCTGAAGTATTACCACACGTTCAGCAATTTCCACTGGTTTCCTTGCTTTTCTTCCTGCTCGTTCTAACTTTGCAAGCTCTTAATTCGGAAAATATAAAAGCTGACTGTTTTTGCTGTTCCTGGTAGCACACTTAGGCATACACCTGAAACACACAAGACAAGAAGAAAAGAGAATATGTAAGATAAACAGAAATATAAAAACTTAGTCTAAATTCTACACTTAAATCTATTGGAAATAAGAGTCCCCCCGGCAACGGTGCCAAAAACTTGATATGCTCAAAGTTTAAACCCTAGTACTACACCGCAAGTGCATAAATATGCAATTGTAGTATATAGGGGTCGAATTCCACAAAGACTCACATTGACACAATATATTTTCAGTTTATGAATTAAGCTAAATAAGAGAGATTGTAATTAAAAGAAAACAGCAGGTAATTAAAATCGAAGTAAATTCAGATGGGAAAAGAGCTAAGTAAGATAGGTGATAAATGAAAACAATGCAGAAAAATAAATGAGAGTTGTTGTATTCAAATGGGAAAAGCGTCAAGCTAAGGGAATTTCTCAGGAATTCAGGAAATATAAATCAATGAATTAGCTAGGATCAAATTAAATTCCAGTTCTAGAACTCAAAATACTAACTTAGAACTAACCAACTCCCGCTGTGAAAGTTCTCTATGCTTAAAACCTAAGAAACCAAATTCTTTTTTGAGACTTCAAATTTTAAACAAGCATTAAGTTCAAGTTTGATTTGTTTACAAATTATCAAATCCAAATTCCTTTGTAATTATCTAATTTGCTCACTCTAGGTTCTTTCAAGTTTCAAATCACACCGTCGTGCTAATTCAATAACCTAAGACCTAGATGCATAGGTGATCAGGCTAGATCTAGCATTAAGAACAACCTAGGTGAAGAACTAATAAAGTTATGAATCCTAACCAATCAATCAAAGTTACAAATCCATGAAAACCCTAATAAAACATCCCCGAACCTAATAAGTGATCTACTCAGATATAATCAATGAAAACATGAACATGACTAGAATAGACATCATAAATAAAGTAAAAGAGAAATAGAAACAGGGGTTCAAGATCTTTTCTTAGAAGTACAGAGTAAATCAGCCCCAAGCTCTCAATCTCTCTCAAAGTCTCCTTGCAAAAAGCTTAGATACATAGATAAGAACTAAAAACCCTAATAAACACTCAGAAACACGACTTGGGTCTTTTTGTAAATAATAGAAACTTTTGGGCAAAGTTTTAAATCTTCAAAACTTGTAAAATTCCGCGTTTGGCTTCTGCAGGTGACACATGTCGATCGACACCCATGGTGGTGTCGATCGACACCAGGGATCTATGCGAACTCCGGCTTCAGCTTCTCAGTAACAATGCTCCAAAATACTCCAAAAAGTCCAAAAGTCTCCAAATACGTGCAAACCTGTAAAAGACTCTATTAGGATTCTAAAGACACATAAAAGACTCAATTAAGGACATATATCATGGCTTAAAAACCGTAAAAACCATGATATATCAAAAATTCAAAACAATCCAGATGATGGAGATTATCGGCAAATGGCCATGAAGAAGGCTAAGTTCAAATGGATGAGCGGTCTTCCACACAAATTTTTGCTATCCATTAAACACATTTGACTTCATATAGGTATTTAAATTTCTTTTTACTTACCATTGCAATAAATAAATTACATCGTATGTATTAGTGTTTTTAGTGTCGAGCATATAATCGATTTGAGTTAAACTTACTTAATAATAAGTTACGCTAATTATGTTATTTAACAACAATTATAATGAAATTAGGCTTATATCTACGCATATGTGCTAAATTTTGCATTCATAGTTTTATCTGGTTATAACTATTTAAATCGTTTTCATTAATATTTTTAAGTAACAATTAAAATTAATTATTATGTTATAAGATACATATGTGAAAACAAATTGAACCATGTTTTATATTTTCTTATATATATAGTCAATTAACATTTCCATACAAAAATATAATTAAATCATAAATTACATAAATAGAAAATCATGCTGATAAATTCGTTAAATTTTGTTAATCAAATGTAATATTTTTCTTAGTTTTATGGTGTATATTGACAAATTTATTGATTTCAATGTTTATATCTTTGTGAATCTTAAGTTAATACAAGCAGAAAAAGAAAAAAAAGTTAATTAAATATAAAATAACTATTATGTGTTAAATAATGAGTAACTATTTATAATATTTATATATATTAAAAGAATTAATTAAGAGATACGGTGTGTCATTCATGAATAAACTTTTTTTTTTAATTTAGAAAGAGAAAGTTTAATTTAGAAACACCAAGATCAAATTGATTCTTAAATTAAAATCATGAAATGAGAAGAAGGAGAGTTGAACAAAGTGGTAACTCTCAAAATTACTTCATTGTTCTTACAAAATGCATATTTATACTAATGATCTAAGCTTGCTAGAAAACCTTAATTTATATGGGTTTACACATTTCTATTGGGCATAAGATTAGTTTTGGTTGGGCCTTAAGTGTGCTTCAATAGATGTGTCATTTTGTTTTTGCAAATCATCTGATTATTGATCTAGTTTATAGTTTTTTTCTCTAATGTTTATTTATTTTAATAAAATTGAAAAGTTTTTAACATCGTCATCTACATCTGCATGAAGTATAACTCAGCGTATAACCACACATTTAAACTAAATTAATGCATCAATAATTATGCAAATTAGTTAAATATGCATAGTGACATGCACAAACAAACATAAATTATGAGATTAACAACATAGTCAAGTTATTGTCTCTTGATTTAATCCAATATTTTTCTCTTTTTCAACAATAGTATCAAAATTAATCGAAAAGATGAAACCGAAGAAGAAAATATAAAATCCAATAAATGTAAATGCATGTCACATGAATTTTCTGCCACTCAACTAGATATAGAACAAGAAAGGAGCAACAATAATGTGTGAAAGTATACCATGTGGTTATGGTATTGATCATATAATAAATGGTTGTTTATGTTGTCGCCATACAAAATGATAAGATCTCCCTAGATCAACTCTGATTTAGGCTGTGGCGACGCGATGATGTTGATGAGGGTGGAGGCGCGACGTTGAGAGTGGAGGTGCGGTGGTAGTGATGTGATCGGGTGGAGCCTGGGCGTGATTACTTGGAGAACAGGTTGGTGATTGTTATGGATAGATGTTTTGATGGTAAGATGATTTAGAACAGGTAGCAGAATTTCTTGATCACAAAGTGTTGAGAAATTCGGATTCAATGAAGATATTTCACGAATCAAAGTGAGGGAAGAAATCAAACTTTCAGTTTTTTTCATAAATTCTTCGCTGCCCAACAATGATCACGCCACTAGGGTTTTATAACACAACCCTAGTTAAAACGCAGACCTAATTAATAAAAGGAAACATCATGTAGTTTTTTTATAAAATAAACAACAAGCAGTTTTTAATTTAAAACAGAAACAGCGAGGCGTCCCTTCCCACAGGAACCTAGTTGGTGCGCCTCTAAAATACTAAGTACAAAGTCACTGTGACTTGTACATTATTACCCACTAGCAATGACTCCTAAATAACTCGACGTAGTGATTCATCTGCCTCATTAAAAACCATGCTGAGAAAACCCATTGGGATAAAACTCATCATGGGAAAAAGTGTACAGATTCCTCACCTAAGTTACTTAGTCATCATTACCGGGTGCAGTCTTCATAGTGGTGATGTTGAAGACTTGAATCATCGGTGGATTGAATGCTCCTTCGGCTATGAGTGAATGAGCTTCCTTGGCCATCTCTTTAGCTCTGGAACGAGTGATCCTCCCAACTATCTCTGGTTCTTCCTCAGCTCCAGGCTCCTCAGCTCCCTTGCTATCCATGATCATATCATCCCCTCCCTCTTGAAAGGGATTTGTCCTCAAATCTGTATCTGCAATATAGGGAAGCAAGTCAGACACATTGAACGATGGAGATATGTTATACTTACCTTGGAGGTCAATCTGATAAGCATTGTTGTTGATCCTCTTGATGACTTCAAATGGTCCGTCAACCCGTGGCATAAGCTTGCTCTTCCTCTCTTGAGGAATCTTTCCTTCCGTAAATGAACCCACACCAAGTCGCCTTCTTCGAAGATCATCTCCTTTCTGCCCTTGTTTGCTTGTTTTTCGTACTGCTTAGTCCTCTTCTCGATATTCTCCTTAGCCTTGGCGTGTATCTTCCTCACCTGTTCAGCTTTTTTCTTGCCATCTAAACTACATTTCACACTTAACGGCAAAGGGATCAAATCTAGAGGTGATTGTGGATTAAACCCATAAACAATTTCAAAAGGGGAAAAGAGAGTTGCAGAATGCTTAGCGTGATTGTAGGCAAACTCCACGTGTGGTAAGCACTCTTCCCATGACTTGATATTACTTTTTACCAACGCCCTGAGAAGTGTAGACAATGTTCTGTTCACCACCTCTGTTTGACCGTTAGTCTGAGGATGACACGTCGTTGAAAATGTCAGCTTGGTTCCTAGTTTAACCCATAAGGTTCTCCGAAGTGCCCTAGAAACTTGGTATCTCGGTCCCGAGACTATCTCTTGAGGCATGCCATGTAGGCGTACTATTTCCCTGAAAAAACAAGTTAGCTACAACAACAGCATCATCCGTCTTGTGACTAGCAATGAAGTGAGCCATCTTGCTGAACCTGTCAACAACCACAAATATAGAATCTCTACCATTTCTGGTTCGAGGTAAGCCAAGTACAAAATCCATAGAAATATGAGTCCAAGGTTGAGAAGGGATAGGGAGAGGAGTGTACAAACCGTGAGGCTGCACCTTACTTTTTGCCATTTTACAAACAGCACACCTAGAACAAACCTTCTCGACGTCAGTCTTCATATTTGGCCAATAGAAGTGATCTTGCAGTCCAGATAGGGTCTTTGCTACTCCAAAATGCCCAGCTAGTCCACCTCCATGAGCTTCTCTGACGAGCAGTTCCCTAATAGATCCGCGTGGAATGCACAGTCTACTGTTGTAGAATAAATATCCTGCCTGTCTAAAATACTTTTCAAAAGCAAACTTATGGCATTTGCCATAGCTCTCAGCAAAATCAAGGTCAGTCTCGTACAGGTCTATGATATGTTCAAACCCATGTAATTTTGATGTTAACGTAGAAACAAGAGTGTACCTTCTGGATAATGCATCTGCGACTACATTATCCTTACCTTTCTTGTACTTAACAATGTATGGAAACGTTTCAATGAACTCCATCCACCTGGCGTGCCTCTTGTTGAGCTTCTGTTGTCCCTTGAGGTGCTTCAATGACTCGTGGTCAGTGTGAATAACAAACTCCTTAGGCCATAAGTAATGTTGCCACGTCTGAAGGGCTCGAACCAATGCGTATAACTCCTTGTCATAAGTGGGATAATTCAGCGTTAATCCTCCTAATTTCTCACTTTGAAATATCGATGGTTTCTTATCCTGCATAAGAACTGCTCCAATACCTAAGCCAGACGCATCACATTCAATCTCAAAGGTTTTCATAAAATCAGGGAAGTACTAAAAGAGGGAATTGATAAGCTTCTCTTTAAGGGCTGTAAAAGCCTGCTCTTGGCGCCTCCCACTTGAACCCCATGTCTTTCTTGATGACTTCAGTAGGCAACAATGGTGCTAAAATCTCTCACAAACCGCCTATAAAAGCCTCTTTAGTCCATGGAAGCTCCTGACTTCTCCTACGTTCTTAGGGGCTGGCCATTCCTTGATTGCCTTTATTTTCTCCTCATCTACCTTCACACCATCTGCACTTACTACAAAGCCTAGGAAAACAACTTCATTAGTGCAGAAAGAACATTTAGAGCGATTAGCAAAAAGAGATTGAGAACGAAGAACATCTAGAACCCTGCGGATGTGTTCTAAATGCTCCTCCAAACCTTTGCTGTAGATGAGTATATCATCAAAGTAGACTACCACGAAGACTCCTATGAACTGTCTTAAGGCGTGATTCATTAAGCGCATGAAGGTGCTGGGAGCATTGGTGAGACCAAACGGCATGACTAACCATTCATACAGCCCCTGCTTGGTCTTGAAAGCAGTCTTCCACTCATCCCCTTCCTTCATTCTGATCTGGTGATACCCACTCTTCAAATCGATCTTAGAGAAGATTGTTGATCCACACAACTCATCTAGCATATCGTCAAGCCTTGGAATCGGATGTCTGTACTTTATGGTTATGTTATTGATTGCTCTGCAGTCTACACACATCCTCCATGTTCCATCCTTTTTCGGAACTAACAAGACTGGTACTGCGCATGGACTCAAGCTCTCTCTGATATGTCCTTTAATCATTAGCTCTTCTACTTGCTTCTGAAGCTCCTTTGTCTCTACGGGATTTGTTCTGTACGCTGGTCTGTTCGGGAGTGCTGATCCTGGCACGAAATCTATCTGGTGCTCTATCCCACGGATTGGAGGTAGTCCTGGTGGTATCTCTTCTGGAAAAACATCCACGTATTCCTGCAAAATCTCATTCATAGCACTAGGTAGCTCCTGTGAAAGATTAGTACTAACAAGGGATTCCTTGTAGATGAACATAAACGTAGTCATTTCAGGATCAAAGAGTTTAGAGAATTCACTGTGATTGATGTAGAGGCTGTTGGAAACTTGCTCTCTCTCCTGGCGGTTCATATGGAGCTGATCCTGATAGATTTCACCTGGTGTGAGTGGGAGAAGAGTGACCTTGCGTCTCATGAACTCAAATGAATGCTTGTTGGTATAACCATCATGCATAACCCTTCTGTCAAACTGCCATGGTCTGCCTAATAAAACGTGACTAGACTTCATAGGAATCACATCACAGAGCAGTTCATCTTCATACTTCCCAATTGCTAGTTTGACTAACACTTGCTGCGAAACGGTCAAAGCTCCTTTGTTGTTCAACCACTGTAGCTGGTAGGGTCTGGGATGTGAAGTGGTCTTAAGATTGAGCTTCTTTACCATCTCTTCACTAGCAGCATTGGTGCAGCTACCTCCATCTACAATCAACGTGCAGACTTTGTCCTGAACTACACACCTAGTGTGGAAGAGATTCTCACGCTGTCCTCTATCGTCGGGATAAACCTGAACACTCAAAGTCCTGCGTGCTACCAACATCTCTCCAATGGGTGCTGATTCTTCTGCTTCTTCTAGATCAAGATCAGTTTCTCTTTCTGAACTATCCTGCGGTACAATCTCTCCCCCTTCCCGAAGCAGAAACATTCTCTTATTCGGACAGTCCCAGGAGTAATGTCCCATGCCTTGACACTTGAAGCACCTAACCTGACTAGTAGCAGCTCCAGCCCTGGGTTTAAATTCGGTCTGAACCCCTTCTTTAACTGTCGTAGGCGCTGGCTTAGTGTCCTTGGTATAGATAGGTTTGTTGAGCTCTCTTGGCTTAGGGATGTTGGACGAGAAAGTGGGTCTTCCGATTTTTCTCTTAATTTGTGATTCAATCAGCTCTGCCTTATGTACCATCTCTTGTACATCCTCATAATTCTGCAGCTCCACTTTATCTTGAATCTCTCTGTTTAGTCCCCCAAGGAACCTAGACGCCACCATATCTTCACTCTCGCTCAGATCAGCCCTGATCATTAAAGTTTCAAGCTCCTGATAATAGTCTCTAACTGACTTCGTACCTTGGATGAGACGCCTCAGCTTGTTAAGAATTTCTCTCTGATAATGCGCTGGAACAAACCTCTTTCTCATTTGCACAACCAGCTGCTCCCAAGTAGTAACAGGAGGCTCTCTATGTCTCTGCCTGGACATTCCCAGCTGTTCCCACCACAAAAGCGCATAACCACTGAATTCTGAGACAGCAATCTTCACCTTATTGAGCTCATAAGTTCCTTGGACCAGAAAATTAGATTCCATCTTCCTTTCCCAGTCTAAATAAACCTCTGGATCGTTGGTGCCATAAAAAGGTGGGTACTGAATCTTGATATGGTTCAGCTGCTGTCTCAAAGGATCAAAGTCTCGGCCATTGACTCTGTGTCTGTCTCTTCTCGCGGTTCTCCTACTATGCGTAGAGGCCTCTTCTTCATCAGAATATTGTACCTCGGAGTTTCCCGTGAATGCTCTATGCCCAGCAACATACTCTTCTCTGTGCTGTCGACTAGATGGATACCTCTCAGCCCTAGAACCAGCTTGTCTCCTCTGATTAAACACGGTTTCCCTTCCTACATGAGGTGATCTAACAGTTCTGGTACGGGATCGCTTAGAGGGTGATCCTACATGTGACTTGCCCTTGGCGAGGCGGATAGCTTCATTAGGACTAGGCGGTTCTGAAGTGTCTGAATCGGTAGCACTGGCCTCTTTTTGGAGATCCTTGAGGCGTTGCTCGAACTGGGTGGTAAGCTGCTCTATTTGTTGGTTGAGTTGCGTTTTAACAGCCTCACTTGATACCTTGATTTGTTCAGCCATGGCTTTGTTAAGAGCTGCCATGGTTTCAGCTGAAAGCTCCATGGTACCTGAAACAAGTTACCAAAAGCTCGCAGTAACTGGTTCTAATAAAAATCAATAGATATTATCAAAATAATGCATAAACAAATTCCTAATCTAATTAGGTTTTGAGTGCAGCCACGAAATCCTATTCTAGTTAGGGTTTGATGCAGCAACAGATCCTAAACTAACTAGGAACGAAAATCAAGGGCAGCTACAATGAATTCCTAATGCAACTAGGAATGAAAATAGAACGAAATTGAAGCAAAAGCAGCAAGGAAAAACGCCTAGGGTATGCAAACAAAATTCTGAAACTAAAACAGTATGGAGATGGCGTTTGAGGGTTAGAGAAATTCTCAGCCTTTGGTTCAGAGTTGGCTCTGATACCACTTGATAAGATCTCCCTAGATCAACTCTGATTTAGGCTGTGGCGACGCGATGATGTTGATGAGGGTGGAGGCGCGACGTTGAGAGTGGAGGTGCGGTGGTAGTGATGTGATCGGGTGGAGCCTGGGCGTGATTACTTGGAGAACAGGTTGGTGATTGTTATGGATAGATGTTTTGATGGTAAGATGATTTAGAACAGGTAGCAGAATTTCTTGATCACAAAGTGTTGAGAAATTCGGATTCAATGAAGATATTTCACGAATCAAAGTGAGGGAAGAAATCAAACTTTCAGTTTTTTTCATAAATTCTTCGCTGCCCAACAATGATCACGCCACTAGGGTTTTATAACACAACCCTAGTTAAAACGCAGACCTAATTAATAAAAGGAAACATCATGTAGTTTTTTGTAAAATAAACAACAAGCATTTTTTTTAATTTAAAACAGAAACAGCGAGGCGTCCCTTCCCACAGGAACCTAGTTGGTGCGCCTCTAAAATACTAAGTACAAAGTCACTGTGACTTGTACATTATTACCCACTAGCAATGACTCCTAAATAACTCGACGTAGTGATTCATCTGCCTCATTAAAAACCATGCTGAGAAAACCCATTGGGATAAAACTCATCATGGGAAAAAGAGTACAGATTCCTCACCTAAGTTACTTAGTCATCATTACCGGGTGCAGTCTTCATAGTGGTGATGTTGAAGACTTGAATCATC
The DNA here is from genome assembly GCA_028015245.1 of Cardamine occulta. Classification (NCBI taxonomy): domain Eukaryota; kingdom Viridiplantae; phylum Streptophyta; class Magnoliopsida; order Brassicales; family Brassicaceae; genus Cardamine; species Cardamine occulta. Next base: position 17,442,423 of record CM051388.1, on the reverse strand, counting down.
GGTGGATTGAATGCTCCTTCGCCTATGAGTGAATGAGCTTCCTTAGCCATCTCTTTAGCTCTGGAACGAGTGATCCTCCCAACTATCTCTGGTTCTTCCTCAGCTCCAGGCTCCTCAGCTCCCTTGCTATCCATGATCATATCACAAAATCAATTCTTCGTGTAAATATTGATTTATGAATTTAGTTTAAATATATGACCTGAGGTATATTTTGTATAGATGACAATCATTTTTCCTCCTCGTAATCCTATTCGGCCAATTTTACTGTGATTTGCAATTTCATGTAGCTTTTGCACAACACTCTAATGATGGTGGTATATCCAACATTGAAATCATATTTGGCTCATTCCTCATCGAGGCATTCTATAATAAAGATAAGAATATAGTCCAAGTAGTTATTGGGCTGGACCAGTTGATCTTGGACTTCGTATGAACTAAACAAGCCTCAGGGGTCTCCTCGGCTTGTCTTCGGTGATTGTTGTTTCTTTGTTGCTCCATGCTGATCGTACTTCTACTTGTACTGCCTCTTATCTTGGTCAGCTCCGAATCAATGTTGGTATTGATTATTACATCAATTCTACTCCATTGACTCCAACAAATGTTAGTACCTAAAAAGACAAAAAAAACACTGAACACTGTCTTGTTCTTATTGAAAATACTCAAGACTCGGTGTTAAAAGACTCTAAAAACCGTAACAAATTAATAATGGTTACCAATGACATGCTCTGTATTATTATCGTTCATAAGATAGAATGTATGAGAAGCAAACAGGAAAAAAAAAGCTAAATAGAATCCCGTTAAAAAGAATAGCTTGAGGATGGAGGTAGAAAACTTAATGAATAATTATGGAAGACGAAGTAGGAGGCTGAAAAAATCCTAAGAATTTCAATGGCTAAAGTTATATATTTTTAAAAAGTTTACATTATTTTTGTCATTAGTTGGTAAATATATTCAAAACAAAATCTACGATGTCATTAAAACAAGTCTACGACAAAAAAAAGTGGTAATATACTTGCAACAAATCTGCTATAATAAGTATGCAAACACTAAAAATGTTATTCTAGTAAAAAAAGTGTTTGTCGTAAAAGGATTGAATAAGTATATCGTAACTACTGTTTGTTTTTATGAAAATAACAAATCTGCAATGACTTGAAACGAATCTGTTGTAACTAAGAGGTTAATCTAGAAATTAACATTTTGCAATAAAATCTACGGCCACTAGTAGGTGAAACAAAACTCTGCCAAAACATAAAATATAAATATGCGATAGAAAATTAATTCTACAAAATAAATTTGTGACAAAAAATAAAATATGCCGTAGAAATTCTAACACATTAGAGAAATTAAAAAATATGTTGTCTCTATAAAGGTCATCGGAAAATAAATCTACAAAGGCAAAAAATTTGCGATAAATTATAAAATCTACCACAACTAAGACTTGTAAATATGCGATATAAATTTTTTCACATATTTTTCATTCAACCCTGGCAAAATCATAAATATTTGGCATTTTCTTCTAAAAATGAAAAATTTGCTGATGTGCCATTAATATTTAATCACACTTTTTAAATTATTCTTTTTCCTCACAGAGATTTAAAGGGTAGTTTTGTGAGTAAAATAACTCAATCAACTCATATTTTAGGTAAGACAACCTTGTAATTAAATCACTTAGGAGGTTTATTTTATTTTTTCCCTATTAAATATTGTTCGTTGAAATATATATTTTGATTTGTATCAGTTTCTCGTTTACGTATTAAACCGATTACTTCGTGAACAATCAGAGTATCTACACCATGTAAAACCCATAACAAATTTCATGCTTTTTCTTTTACAACTTTTTTCTCGTCTAGTTATTGTCGAGAGATTTTAAGAATTAGTATGGCTTTTATGTATATGCTAATATTCATAATAATCTAAAATAAAATAGAAAGATAAAAACTAAGGAAGAAACTTAAAAAGATTCTTAAACAAAAGAGACTCTTTTGAAATTTTATTGTCAAACAAGAATAATGTTTTAGTTTTACATCCTTTGGGTCCTTGTTTCACAATATTTGTTTGAAATTGTCTATTTCCAAAATACCCCATACTAAAACGGAACATTTATTCAAGTTTATTGTTGTAATTTGTAACTAATTAAAATTTAGTGTTTTAACTATAAATTTATTATCAGGATATAGGGAGTACAAAATCATGTTTCAAGATTGAAACAGTCGCTTTGAATATGTCGACAGCGAATACTAGTTTTTCTATAATTTGCTAAATGTAAAGTAAACTATTTTTTTTACGATAAACAGAGTTAAAAAAACAGCCGAACAAAAAACAAACAAATAAGTATCCGATATTTTAATTAACAAAAAACGGAGAAAGGAAACAGGCTAACAAAGAGAAAAATCTAAGGCCAAAAAAGAAAGAAGAAAGAAACTAAGTATTAAAGGCAAAAGCAAAATTAAAGGCTGGAAAAGAGTTCAAACAAACACTACTGACTCAACGACACTGTCAAAATTGCCACAAAATAAGGAATGCCACAAACAAAAAAATCTATGTACACCACTTGAGTATATAACATGATAACTACTTCTCTGACTCTACACACCACTTCAAACACAAATCAAGAAACTTTTTTTTCCCTACCACATTTTCTCGTTCTTCAAGAAATTAAACCACAGGTTTCTGAATTGTTTTGTAAAATTTTTGTTTCAGACCAATAAAGAAAGGCATACCAATAATTTCTTTTGTTGCCATTTACCATGGCTGCTGATATCTCGTGGGAAGAAATCAAAAAAGAAAATGTTGATCTTGTAAGTTATTTATTGATATAGTTATATATATGTAAGCTTTTTTAATTGTACTATTGTTACGAAGAGCCAATGTTTGGTATATATGTTTCCTTTTTCTCATTTACTTAATATAAGATTATACCTTTCAAGAAAATACCAACAAACTTTATCAAAAAAAAAAACCCTAATAATTATGCTTACCAGATTAAGTTTTTGATTGTTTGTTTACGTTTGACTTTACATTTTTTTCAATATATATTTTCCCAAACAAATCGACAACTTTAAACATTTTGACCAATTTTTATTGTAAATGTTTATTATAGAAAATCAAGATTAAAATATATCAACAATAATTTTGCTTGCTAACATTGTGAACTGCGGAATGGCATAAAATACTACTTTTTTTATTGGTAAAATATTTGTAGAATTGCATTAGAAAATTTTTCATTCCACCATTATTGAGATTTTCTGTATAACTCTAAATTTAAATGCCTAAACAATGTTTATAACATTTCCATCTTAAAACATTACCAGAAGTGGTTTTTATCTTAAAATTAGCTTATAGGCGAGTAAAAATATTTGTATATATAGGAGAAGATACCAGTGGAAGAAGTATTCCAACAACTGAAATGTTCACGAGATGGTCTGTCATCTGAAGAAGGAAGAAACAGACTTCAAATCTTTGGACCAAATAAGTTAGAAGAGAAAGAAGAGAACAAAATTCTCAAGTTTCTTGGGTTCATGTGGAACCCTCTGTCATGGGTGATGGAAGCAGCAGCGCTAATGGCCATTGTTTTGGCGAATGGCGATGGAAGGCCACCCGATTGGCAAGACTTTGTAGGTATAATGTGTCTTCTTATAATCAACTCCACCATTAGTTTTTGGGAGGAGAACAATGCTGGTAATGCAGCCGCAGCTCTTATGGCCAATCTTGCACCAAAAACAAAGGTCTTGAGAGATGGGAAATGGGGAGAGCAAGAAGCTGCAATATTGGTTCCAGGAGACTTAATCAGTATTAAGTTGGGTGATATTGTTCCTGCTGATGCTCGTCTTCTAGAAGGTGATCCTCTTAAGATTGACCAATCTGCACTTACCGGAGAATCTCTACCCACTACTAAACATCCAGGAGGCGAGGTCTTCTCCGGCTCTACTTGTAAACAAGGTGAACTTGAGGCTGTTGTGATAGCAACTGGGGTACATACCTTCTTTGGGAAAGCAGCTCATCTCGTTGATAGTACAAACAATGTTGGACACTTTCAACAAGTAAGAAAAATATGTTTTAAGTTTTTCTAACCTGTAAGCTATAAATATATCCTTTGCCTAAAGTAATTGATGTTACAGGTTCTTACAGCTATTGGTAACTTCTGTATATGTTCGATCGGGGTAGGAATGCTGATTGAGATAATCGTTATGTACCCGATCCAACATCGAAAGTACAGAGATGGAATTGATAATCTTCTTGTGCTTCTAATTGGAGGGATTCCAATAGCAATGCCAACTGTTTTATCTGTGACCATGGCTATTGGATCCCATAGATTATCACAGCAAGGAGCAATTACAAAAAGAATGACTGCTATTGAAGAAATGGCCGGTATGGATGTTCTTTGTAGCGACAAAACTGGGACTCTCACTTTGAATAAACTTACCGTTGACAAGAACCTGATTGAGGTATTGTTTTAAGACACGAAACTCCTAAAATATATAAAGTTCACTTTTTCATTGTAAAAATAGAGTTTTAGCATATTTAGTTGAGTATGATCTCGTTAAATTTTAAAGTTTGCACATTGATATCTTCACTTTATTATGTTTTGATACCGGTAAAAGAAGTTTGTGGGTTTGCCACTGGTGTAATGTTAATATCAATGTAGAAATGTTTTGTAAAATTATGAACTATAACACTCTTTTTGGTGTAGGTGTTCCCAAAAAACGCAGATAAAGAAACTGTAATGCTTCTTTCAGCTAGGGCTTCAAGAACTGAAAATCAGGATGCGATCGATGCTTGTATTGTTAACATGTTGGCTGACCCAAAAGAGGTTCACTTTGTTTTAAGAAAAAAACAAATTTATTACAATACTTGTTTCCGACAATGATCGCCGTACGTTCATATAACTTATAAGCTATCTTAACAGGCTAGAGCAGGAATAACAGAAGTACATTTCTTACCATTCAATCCCGTGGAAAAGCGTACTGCTATTACATACATAGATAGCAATGGGGATTGGCATAGATGTAGTAAGGGTGCTCCTGAACAAATAATTGAACTATGTGAACTCAAAGGAGAGACTAAGAGACGAGCACATGATGTGATTGACAAGTTTGCTGAGCGTGGCCTCCGTTCACTTGGTGTTGCTCGTCAGGTGCGTCTTTTTAACTCGCTAATAGAAATTAATCTTATCACAAGCTTCTGATAGAATGAGAGTGATGAGATTTTAAAAGGAGAAAAATATTTACTCACATAAGAATTACGATATTGACCACAACAACATCACTATTAATGTTTGCCATTGTAGACCGTTCCTGATAAAGATAAAGAAAGTGCTGGAAGTCCGTGGGAGTTTGTCGGTCTTTTGCCACTCTTTGACCCTCCGAGGCATGACAGCGCAGAGACCATAAGACGAGCTCTTGAACTTGGTGTAAATGTTAAAATGATCACTGGTGACCAATTGGCCATTGGTAAAGAGACTGGTCGTAGGCTTGGGATGGGAACAAACATGTACCCTTCGTCTTCTCTACTTGAAAAAAATGATGACACAACTGGTGGAGTTCCAGTAGATGAACTCATCGAAAAAGCTGACGGGTTTGCAGGAGTCTTCCCAGGTAACTAACTAAATATAAATTAATTTATATATTATAGTAACGAGTAAGGTGGGGTTGGACCCAAAAATTAATGATTTAGTTGAATTGTATAACATTTTTGATGTCATGTGTTTCGATAGAGCACAAGTACGAAATTGTAAGAAGACTCCAAGAGAAAAAGCACATTGTTGGCATGACAGGAGACGGTGTCAATGATGCTCCCGCTCTCAAAAAAGCGGACATTGGTATTGCTGTAGACGATGCAACCGATGCGGCCAGAAGCGCCTCAGACATTGTCTTGACGGAGCCAGGTCTTAGTGTAATCGTTAGCGCAGTCTTAACTAGTCGAGCCATATTCCAGCGAATGAAGAACTATACTATTTATGCCGTCTCCATCACCATACGTGTAGTCCTTGGCTTCATGCTTGTAGCTCTCATATGGAAATTTGACTTCTCTCCCTTCATGGTGCTTATCATTGCCATCCTAAATGATGGAACTATCATGACAATTTCCAAGGATAGAGTGAAACCATCTCCGATCCCTGATTCATGGAAATTGAAGGAGATTTTCAGTACTGGTGTTGTTTTAGGAACCTACATGGCTCTCATGACCGTCATCTTCTTTTGGCTAGCTCATGACACAACTTTCTTTCAGGTAACATAAATAAAACATATTGAATAATTAGATTCAAATCAAGAAACATTATGTCTCAAAGCTTAACCAAGTTTTTACAGGATAAATTTGGAGTGCGGTCACTACAAGGGAAAGATGATGAGCTGATGGCAGCTCTATATTTACAAGTGAGTGTTATTAGTCAAGCTCTCATCTTTGTAACTAGATCAAGGAGCTGGTCCTACGTCGAGCGCCCCGGACTATTACTCCTCTTTGCATTTCTTGTTGCACAGCTGGTATGTGTATGCGATCAGACCCTTTATAATTAGTGTGCACAGTTACTATAAACCCTTATTGATTTCCATCTTAAAATCAATGACACTGTCTGCAATGGTTTATATTCTTTAAATACATTACTTTAATTGCTGATGTGAGTATCCAAACATTTAAAAAACGTTTTTTGTTTTTTTGAAATAACCAGTTTGCCACTATCATTGCCGCAATGATTCCAATGCGGTTTGCGAGAATGAAAGGTTGTGGATGGGGATGGTGTGGAGTTGTATGGCTTTACAGTATTGTCACCTATATTCCTCTCGATATCCTCAAGTTTACCATACGTTACACTCTCACCGGAAAGGCTTGGAATAACATGATTGAGAATAGAGTATGTTTTAATTGAACAAATCATTATATATTATTCTCCAAATTGCTTTGATTTACATTCAATGTTTTCTTTTTTAAGACTGCGTTCACCACAAAGAAAGACTATGGTAGAGGAGAGAGAGAGGCTCAGTGGGCGCTTGCTCAACGTACCCTCCATGGCCTCAAACCTCCTGAGTCAATGTTTGATGACAAGGCGACTTTCTCAGAGCTTTCTGAGATAGCTGAGCAGGCAAAAAAGCGTGCTGAAGTAGCTAGGTACATGAACATTAATGATTCAAAGTACTTGAATGATCCCTACAATATATATTAGCATTGTTAATTATATTTTTATATCTTTTGCAGGCTGAGGGAAGTGCATACTTTAAAGGGACACGTTGAATCTGTAGTGAAACTTAAGGGACTTGACATCGACAACCTTAACCAGCATTACACTGTCTAAGCCCAAAACAACATAAACTCACTATAACTTTAGGAGTGGGACACATGAAGAAAAAAACTGGTCAGCGAAAAGAAAGCAAAAGATGAATGCCTCATGTTTGGATTCTCCTTCCATTTTGATTTGAAATAGTTTATCTTCGTAATTTTATTTTTAATAGATTATAGATTATAAAAATTAGCAAATGTTCCACAAAGAGGAAAAGAAAAAATAATGTTTCAGTGATGATTGGGTATGGAATAAGCGAAGCGGAAACCAAATAATAATGTATTAAATCCTTTGAGCTCTCGATCGAAAATAAAAATGATTTTTTTCTGTCAAATTTGTTCATAGTAATCTCGTTTTATATCACATCATATGAAATTGTGGAATCTATCTATACTGAGTGTTAAAGTAAAAGAAATAATGCATTGTATTATTTAGAGTTTTGTGTTTAGAGTTTGAGATTTAAGGTTTAGGGTTTAGATTTAGTGTTAAAGGTTGAAAGGTTTGGGATTTAAAATTTGGAATTTAGGGTTTAGGATTTAAGATTTGGGATTTAAGGTTAGCAATTTAGTGTTTAGGAGTTTAAGGTTTAGAATTTTGGGTTTAGGGTTCTAGGGTTTAGGATTTAGGATTTAAGAATTGGGGTTTCTGGTTTATGATTTCTTATTTAGGTTTATGAGGTTAAGGATTTTGAGTTTAGTGTTTTAGGGTTTGGGATTTAAGGTTTTGGGTTTTAGCGTTTGGGATTTAGGAATTAGGAATTAGGGTTTTAAAGATTAAATGTGGAATGTAAGAAGAGAATGAGTAACCAAGAGATTATGCAAGAGTAACTAAGAGATTATGCGGAAATGTAAAGGAGAATAAGCATAATGAAAGAGAAAATTTGTGAAACTAGAGAGATAGAGAGGAGATTTCATAACTAATGGGAGAATGGAGCCCAAAAGGGCTTAACCCTTATTTTGCGAGAGATATGATATATCATGGTTTTTACCGGTTTTTAACCATGATATACGTAGTCTTTATTGAGTTTTTTTCAGTGTTTTTTGAGTCTTTTAGAGTCTTTGCAGGTTTTTGCATAAGTTAGACCATTCTGGAGCTTTTGGAGGCTTTTGGAGTCAGATGGATCAAAGCAGATTTGAGGTGGAGTGATCGCAGAAGAATGGACATGTTTTTACCTCCGTGTCAACCGACACACCCCACTATGTCGATCGATACAAGTGCCAGATACGCAGAAGGATAGCCGTGTCGACCGATACACACCACTGTATTGATCGACACAGACATCAGACACGTAAAAGATTTATAGAAGATTTTTTTGCCCAAAAATCTCCAGAATCTTCTAGAACCGCCTTGGCCCATGTTTAACTTTATATATAGGGTTTTGGCCGCTTTTTTACGCCACATTTTTTTTACTCTTCAATTCTATTCACAGACTTTGATAGATTTATTTTGAGAGCTTTTGGGAAGATAATTATGAGATTTCGTTTGAGAGAAGAATTTGAACCTCTTTAATCTCTTTATTAATTTCTTTTATGCTTTCTATTGTATTCATGCTGTTTGTTTCATTCACCATGTCTGAGTAGTTTGCTTGTTAGGTTTAGGAATTTTCAAAGGTTTATGATAAATTGTTAGATTGTTAGATTGTTAGGATTGAATCAATAGAGTTCTTCATCTAGATTGTGTTTATTGCTTATTCTAGCTCTGCGACCTAGAATCTGATCTTAGGTTGATTAGTTGACACGAAAGTGTAATTGATTGTCTGAACTATCTTAGATGAGCAAAATAACTATTCACAAAAAAAATTGGTTCATGTATTTTGTGAACAATCAAACTTGATCATTAATTCTTGTCTGAATTGAGGAATTTAGCAAAGAAATTTAGAATTCTATATTTAGACATAGATAATTTCCGCAGCGAAACCTAGTTGATTTTACCATTGTGTTTCGAGTTCGTGAACGGTTTTTATTAATAACCCTGACAATTTATTTTTTCTGCAATTCTGAATTACCTGAGAAATTTCCTAAGCCTAGCTCTTTTTCCAATTTTTTTATAACCCGATTTAATTGCTTTGCTATTTTTAATTACAATTTCTATTATTTAGCTTAATTCATACATTGATAATCTATTGTGTGAATGTGAGTTCTCTATGGAATTTGACCCCTAAGTACTACAATCGATCTCTTTATTTGAGAGAATAGCATTAGGGATGATTATCCCCGTTGTCGGGGATATACTGATGAGCCTAAGGATCGTAAGGATCCAAAATTTGATATGCTCAAATTATCCCTAGAGCTACTCTCTCAAATTAAGAGATTTTTATTTTTTTATTAATTAATAAATTTATCTTTTATAATAAATTAATAGTTTATGAATTAAGCTAAACAATAGAAATTATAATTAAAAACAGCAAAGGAATTAAATCGGGTTGTAAAACAATTGGAAAAAGAGCTAGGCTTAGAGAATTTCTCAGGTATTCAGAATTGCAGAAAAATAAATTGTCAGAGTTATTATTAAGAACCGTTCAGGAACTCTGATACGAATCTTCCCGGGATTATGCACTTTCGAGGGGTAAGGGTTTTGGGTGGATCGAGTGGTTGCACAGAGGTTGCGGAAAAGCCCCTGATATACCTCAATGTCTCTCTCAAGATATGACTCACTTGAAGAAGACAAGGTTTGATTCTTTTGGATATGACACACTGAATGAATCGATTTGATTGTTGGATATTACTCACCAAACAATCGAGATTTTGTTCTCAAAGAACTGAAGAGAAATCACTCTCAAATTTTTATAAAAAAGGTGTCTGATTATTTCTTAAGAAAAACTAAGGTTATAAAGAAGAAAGAAAGAGTAGAGAAAAAGTTAGAATTAAACATAGAAAATTAAAACAACATTAACTAATTCCCGAGGGACTTTTGGACTACTCAAGCGCCTACTTCTTCTCCAAATAAGACTGGGCGTTTTCATGCATAGAGACAATGATATTTGGGCCAACAATCTCTCCTTTGGGCTTGATACTTCTGAAAAAGAGACCCAAAAATAACTTGGACTTGGAACCTCTTCTCTTGTGGACTCTTGTGGACTTAGAGGATTAGAGTGACCCATTTGCCTCATTAAAACCTTTCTTTGGAAAACCCATTGGGACAAAACCAAAGTGATATAAGACTCGTTATACAAGTCTTATGGTCCGGATCTGAGGTGAAAACAAAGCTAGCTCGAAGCTCCTTCTTCGCAAACAACTCGCAAACCGGTGAAGTGGAAGGTTAGACAAGCAGCTCGAAGCTCCTCTTGTGAAACCAGTTGTGAGGACGTGATGATGGATTGATAAGCACCACAAGGAGGATGAGAGACTCTGTAACACCCCTATCCGTAAAATCTGCCCTAACAATGGTGTTAACCGGTAGACCTCAAAATTTTTCTCGATAATTCTCTAAGTCTCAAACGAGGTTTCCGGATTTCCTCAAATTCAAAGTTTATATGCACAGCGGAACTACAACACTTAAGTCATGCAAGCGAGTCTCAAAATTTCTCAAATAAATTCCATTCAACTAACCAAATCTCAACAAAAGAATTCCTCAATAATTCAATAACTCAAATATCTCAAATACTCGCTAACATGGTTCTTAAGCAACTAAACATCAAATTCAAAGCACAAAATAATAAAATCAACTAAACTCAAACTCCCAATAAAACCATCCGTCCCATCCAACACCTCCAGGTCCCGCGAGCTCCTCCTTAATCTTTATTACCTGCATCAACAAGTGGATGCATAAACAACAAAAATTGCCTAGTGAAGCGATCGTCCCGTCTAACCGGTTTAATGTATCAAATAAGGTTCAATTACATGCGATTAATTATGTCAATATTATTGTAAAGCAACGGTTCCCTCAAACGCATATGCCAAAGCACATACAACACAACAAACGGAACCCAAACTGTCAAGACATCAGACGCAATACCAATAACACAACAAAACAACCACACAAACAAACCGTCTCAAATACACCAACCACGGTCACGCACTCACCTTAATATCTCAAAGGCTTTTGATTAACCTACAGACACATAAAATCAATCAATACAACTGTCTAACCAACACCCCAACAAAATGCATACTCACAATCACAAAAACCCTTACCGATTCGGGTCCGCGTGAGCTATGCTAACCAAAACCCCAAACCACTCAAGCTTCTCAAAGATCTCTGCCACAGAACCATCAAACATCTTCAATAACCCAAAACTATCGGACCAGAACACTGGATTTACGATGAAATTCGCTTACCAATCAACGAACTCTCGGACGAACGGTAAAGCTCTAAGGGTTCACGAACAACTCCTCAAAAAGATCGACAACTGGCAGATTTTCTGTGATAGATCATCATTAATACCTTAATAACGAGATCTGATCGAAACAGAATCACAAAAATCACAAAGGAATCGCTTACCCCTTCACGAACCTTGATTCTCGGCCAAAATCTCCAAAACTCGAAGCTCTAGGGTTCTTAGCTCTGGCTGCACAAAATCTCTGTGTTATGCGACTCTAAAACCCTCAAAACTCTTATACTAATCGTCCCTTAAGTTTAATCCACGAATTGGACCTCGGTCCTTAAGAAAAACCCACTAAAAACTCACAAATAATGGCCCATCTTCATAATATGACTCGGCCCTTCACACCACCACCTTATTCCATCCTTAGAATATATTTCACGAGTTTGGGTCTTGACAAAACTCAATTTGACTGAACCAATCAAATTTGGGTCACAAACCACCTTAATCCGCATATTCGGTTCCATAACCAACCCAAAATATCAAAATCTCCTTAAACCCGATTCCAGCTCGTTCGATTATCATTAATTCCCAAAATATTAGGATTGATCGAAACAGAAATTGATTTGACCGAGCCAATTGGTCCAAGCCCAACAATTTCCCTTATTTGGTCCGTAGTCCTTCTTTAATGAATCCTGGTCCAATTAGGAATTCTAGATTGATGAGATCCTAACCAGCAGCCTGTTTGAGGGAGCTAAGGAGATAGAGGAGCAGCTTGAACCAGAGCTTAAGGGAGCTAAGGAGATAGAGGAGCAGCTTGAACCAGAGCTTAAGGAAGCTAAAGAGGAAGCCACAAAGCAACATGGACTCAAGGAAGCCAACGACAAAGATCTACATGTGCCCCTTGGTCCGATGACTCGATCCAAGCAAGCAAGATTCCATCAAGCATTCTACACTCTCTTACACCATATCCAGGGCCGACTTGAGTGTGCTAATCCAGTCACCTTGATTGTGATTCACGCCACTTAAGCATTCATCAAGAGAGGTGTGTGGACTTGTACTCTTTTTCCCTCCTCTTGGTTTTATCCCAATGGGTTTTCCAAGAGAGGTTTTTAATGAGGCCAGCCCACACACTCTTTATCATAGCCTCTTGATGAAACCCAGCCCACTCCATCACTCAAGATTCTCGCCAAAATGAAGCTGAAGAGTTTACTTGTTTTTAATCTTTGTACACTTAATGATCAGCTTTGATTCATTAAGTCATTTCTATTTCCAATGCATTTTAGTTCTAAGTATCTGAACCCTATAAGTACTTGTATTCTCTTTCTCTTCAGATTTATCAAACCTTTCTTATTCTCAATCTCTTTGAAACTGTTTGATCATGTTTGTTTAGTGTATTCGGACATATCCTTGCACTACAAACACCCCTGATAGTCTAAGAGTGATTCCGCAACTCTTAGAAGTTTCATTCAATCCATTTTCGTGGTTACTCATCCATCTGAACCGATCTGTTCCCCTTTTCACTCGCCAATCATCATCAAACCGGTTCATCGGAGGCTTTCCTTGCTTCAAAGACTTCACCTATCATTTGGAGGACATTCAGGGACGTGATCCTCCCCAGGATCACATCAAGTGGTATCAGAGCAGACTCCATCTCAGGTTGTGTCTTTTCAAATCGATTATACCCTTTCATATTCTTCATAACCTTTGAATCGATTTATCTGTTGATTGTCGGAATTTTCATAAATCTTTGGTAATAGATAAAATCGTAAAATCAGTTTTCAAAGAACATATTATGAGTCTAGTTTATGTGAAAATTAATTTCGGAATTTTTGGACACGATTTGATATTTTAATCTGACCGATCATCTTCAAGTGATTTTGAAAAGAGAATTTCTGCGACTTTTCAGTGTTTTAATTTTCATAAATCCGTTTTAATTGCTAAAATAGTGAGATCGGTTGGATTTGTCTTTAAAACGAGTCAGGTATTTTAGAAAATTGTTTCTAGAATTTTTGAACGTGTTTGGATATTTTATTCGAATCGATCAAACCAAACTGTCTCTTGGATTCCAAGCAAGCTTATCTTGTATTGTTGTTGTGTTATCTGTTGGGCATTTTACTTGTTATTTTGTTTCAATCTGATCAGGTACCATGGCAGAAAGCAGCAATGGTGAAGAAGAATCCGCAAACTCCAACAAGCAACTTCTTGACTCCTTTAAGGCAATGATGAGCGAGAGTATATCAACCATGAGGGCAGAGATGAGAGCTGAATTTGACAGATCCATCAACGACCGATTTAGGAGGCAATCACAACCTTCTGAGGCTGAGCAGTACTATAGTCACTCCTCTAGAACACACCATTCAAGAAGAAGATGGCCAAGAGAGGAACAACCCGTTAGGATCAATCAAACTCAATCCCGAGATCCTTTAGCCGGCCTAAAAATCGAGATTCCATCTTTCCATGGAACAAATAATCCGGAAGAATATCTAGAGTGGGAGAAAAAGATTGAGATCGTCTTTGACTGCAGAGAATTCACTCAAGACCACATGGTTCGGATAGCTCCAACCGCATTCAAAGATTATGCCTTAAGTTGGTGGGATCAGCTAGTAACTTCAAGGAGAAGGGTTGGAGATCTTCCTATTGAAACTTGGAATCAAATGAAGATTATTATGAGGAAGAGGTTTATACCTAGTCATTATCATAGAGAGCTGCATCTAAGGCTGAGGAATCTATCTCAAGGAAGTAAGTCCGTGGAAGAATATTACAAGGAGATGGAAACTTTGTTGCTTAGAGCTGATATCCGAGAAGATGGGGAAGCTACTATGGCCAGATTTATGGGCGGCCTTAATAGGGAAATTATGGATCGGCTTGAAGTACACCATTATGTGGAAATGGAAGAGCTTCTTCATAAAGCTAACATGTTTGAGAAACAGCTTAAGAGAAGGAACCCTAGACCCGGTTATGTTTCCACAAGAGTCAGCCAAACCCGAGACGACAAACCTATCAAGGACCACCAGCCGCTTTCTAAGCCTCGGACAGAAGAGCCACGTCTTAAGGGCATTGATAAGGGTTCAAGCACCAAGACCAGGGAAATACAATGCTTCAGGTGTAAAGGTTTTGGTCATTATTCGAACGCCTGTTCCAATAAACGAACTATAGTCATCCGAGCCAATGGAGAACTAGAATCTGAAGAAGAACATTCAGAAGCTGAGTCTATAGAAGAGCATGTTGCGATGCCAACGGTAGGACAACTCTTAGTCACGAGGAAGACCTTGAATCTGCATACTACTTTCGAGAAAAATGAGCAACGGGAGAATCTATTCCATACTCGATGTTTAGTAAAGGAAAAAGTTTGCAGCTTAGTAATAAATGGAGGGAGTTGTACGAATGTTGCGAGTGAGTCCATGGTGGAAAAACTTGGGCTAACGGTCATTAAGAGAGCTAAGCCTTACAAACTACAATGGCTTAATGATGAGGGAGAGTTGGAAGTTAAGAATCAGGTCTTAGTTCCTTTGTCTATCGGGAAATATGAAGATGAAGTCCTATGTGATATCTTGCCGATGGATGCTGGGCATATACTTCTTGGAAGACCTTGGCAATCTGATCGTAAAGTCATGCATGATGGGTTCACCAACAGGTACACCTTTGAGTTCAAGGGCAAGAGGAATATTCTCGTACCATTAACACCACAAGAGGTTCATCTAGACCAGATCGCTTTGAAGAAAAACAGGATCACTTCCGAGTTCAAGCTCAAACAACCGACCAATCTTATGACCAAACCTCAACAAGGAAGTTCTTCGCCATCCCTACTTTTTGTGTTTAAAGAATGTCTTAAAACTAACCAAACGGTGCAGGAAATCCCTAGCAAAATTCAGTTTCTTTTACAGGAGTTTCAAGATGTTTTCCCGGAAGAACCTCCACAAGGTCTACCGCCAATCCGTGGCATTGAACACCAGATCGATTTCACACCCGGAGCTTCCCTTCCCAACAAACCCGCCTACAGAACCAATCTTCTAGAGACTAAGGAGCTTCAACAACAAGTCACCGAGCTCATGAAGAAAGGACATATCCGAGAGAGTATGAGCCCATGTGCCGTGCCCGTCTTGCTCGTCCCAAAGAAAGATGGAAGCTGGAGGATGTGTGTCGATTGCCATGGGATCAACAATATCACTCTTGGACTGACAGTGAAGGAGCACCCACGGCTCGATGAAGATTATAGATTAAGAGTCAGCCACCAAGTGAAGATTTCCATAACCATTGGAAAGTATGAAGACGAGATTCTGTGTGATGTTCAACCAATGGAAACCTGTCACATCCTTCTTGGTAAATCATGGCAGAATGAGTGAAGAGCAATCTATGATGGTCTCCAGAACCGATATTCATTCAAGTACAAAAGAGGCAAGATCCATCTGGTTCCGTTGACACCACATGAGATTCAAGAAGATCAGCTCATCGTAAAGCAAAGAGTAAGACAGTTTGATCATAAGGACACCACAGAAGGTCCAAAGGAGTTATCAACCACCCAGAACTACCTGGACGTAATGAGAAGAAAAGCTAGTTCGAGCTCTAGGCATGCAGAAACTGAGAAGCATCACATGTGTGACAAGCTGCAACAAATTCCAAAGGTCCTCACGGTTCAAAAAGAAAATATGCCTAGCAAGGAACTTATAACTATTCACTCTAACTCTGCAAAGGCGGGTGAGATGAAACAAACTTTACTCTCTAAACTTGTCTATAGAGAAACTCTTTTGAGCTTTACTAACCTTGCACCGGTGCTGCCGAGTGAGATATCTTGTAATTTTTAGGATTTCAGAAGTGTCGTTCAAAAAGAAGAATCTCGTGACTTGTTACTTCCAGTCCGTGACACAGAACGACCAGAACTTCATTCAGAAATTCGCATCCAAGGAGAAGCACTCGCTCTGCTCAAAACTTCATCAATGGATGCAGGAAGTGTCAATAACACCTTGATGATCAAAGAAAGAATTTTCCCATTGATCCGTCGAAAGGAGCATCAGATCGTATCTGATCCAGGATCCCTATTTAAAATTTTTCCTCATGGCATCCGAAACAAACAAGGTAAGGAAATTATTGTGGTTGATGCAATAATTCCAAGGTATGCAATTCTTTCTATTTTTAATGATAATTTGCTAGATATGTTTCAATCTAGTGAGAAATTTATCCTTGGACAGTTCTTTAAACGAAAAGGTTTCCTATTTGATAAACATGAAACGTGGTACCCTTGTTACTTCTTGATTAATTCTGTTTTGATGGGTATTGATAAATTCACTACTGCTGCTACTACTTCGAATGATGCTGAACTGTTCTTTGGAGAGATTGTTTACCATGATAGCTGTCTGAATTTAATCTTGAACTGATGAAGTATTTAAACGAGCAGCACGCAAAGAAAAGGCAATGCCAACTGATCTTCGACCCTGGTGGAATTTTTAGGATTCAAATGAAGAGAGGACGTTTTCCAGCCCACACAAAGATCAATGCCTACAAAACCTGCTCGCAAGGTAAGTACGACGTAAGTTCAAGCTTCAATATAACTGATCTAGTTCCTTTTTGCGCAGATGAAACGGATTTGAGGTCAAATCCTTCTCAAGTGGGAGAGGATGATGAGATCCTAACCAGCAGCCTGTTTGAGGGAGCTAAGGAGATAGAGGAGCAGCTTGAACCAGAGCTTAAGGGAGCTAAGGAGATAGAGGAGCAGCTTGAACCAGAGCTTAAGGAAGCTAAAGAGGAAGCCACAAAGCAACATGGACTCAAGGAAGCCAACGACAAAGATCTATATGCCTCCCTTGGTCCGATGACTCGATCCAAGCAAGCAAGATTCCATCAAGCATTCTACACTCTCTTACACCATATCCAGGGCCGACTTGAGTGTGCTAATCCAGTCACCTTGATTGTGATTCACGCCACTTAAGCATTCATCAAGAGAGGTGTGTGGACTTGTACTCTTTTTCCCTCCTCTTGGTTTTATCCCAATGGGTTTTCCAAGAGAGGTTTTTAATGAGGCCAGCCCACACACTCTTTATCATAGCCTCTTGATGAAACCCAGCCCACTCCATCACTCAAGATTCTCGCCAAAATGAAGCTGAAGAGTTTACTTGTTTTTAATCTTTGTACACTTAATGATCAGCTTTGATTCATTAAGTCATTTCTATTTCCTATGCATTTTAGTTCTAAGTATCTGAACCCTATAAGTACTTGTATTCTCTTTCTCTTCAGATTTATCAAACCTTTCTTATTCTCAATCTCTTTGAAACTGTTTGATCATGTTTGTTTAGTGTATTCGGACATATCCTTGCACTACAAACACCCCTGATAGTCTAAGAGTGATTCCGCAACTCTTAGAAGTTTCATTCAATCCATTTTCGTGGTTACTCATCCATCTGAACCGATATGTTCCCCTTTTCACTCGCCAATCATCATCAAACCGGTTCATCGGAGGCTTTCCTTGCTTCAAAGACTTCACCTATCATTTGAAGGACATTCAGGGACGTGATCCTCCCCCAGGATCACATCATAGATGGCCCAACCAAATTCCACCTCGACCCAACTTAATAATTTTCCAAAATAATTCAACCCTGACTTCCCCAGCCTGAGCCGACCATTTTCATTTTTCGGACAAAACTTGTCCTAAATCGGACCAAACCTGTCCGGATTCGACCACAACTGTCCGAACATGACCGAACCTCATTTTTCCGACCATACTTGTCCATTTCCAGACCAAATATGTCCATTTCCAGACCAAACTCCATTTTCTGACCAAACATGTTTTCCCGAACACACATGTCCGAACGACTGAATCTGTCCGAATGACAAAACCTCGGACTTTTTGTTGACTGACCGTAACATTGCCCGTACCGAGACTTCATTGCCCGGAACACGGGTGTTACAATTCTCCCCCACTTCAATTGGATTCGTCCTCGGATCCATCGTCTTTCTTGGTTTTTACTTGCTTACCAAACCACTTCTTAAAATGGACTTTCATAACCTCTTCCGGTTCCCACGTGACTTCCTCCTCTCCGTCACGATCCCAAACAACATTCAACATCCTAATGGACTTTTTCTTTACAACCTTTTTCTTTTTGCCTATCACGTTGACCGGCCTACCCGCAATACTCATATTCGGCTGTAAGTCCGAAGGTACACCAGGCAAAACTGTGTCCCTAGAGGTTATGCACTTCTTTAGCATAGAAACATGAAACACCTTATGAAATGCAAACATTGTCGGAGGCAATTCCAACTTATAGGCAACCGGTCCGATCCTTTCCAGAATCTTATACGGTCCTATATACCTCGGTGACAACTTAGAACTCATCAATGCCGGATCTTTCCCCTTATATGTGATCATCTTTAGATACACTAGATCCCCTACGGCAAACTCCAAATATCTACGATGCTTATCCGCATAACTTTTTTGTCTATCCTGAGACTCTTTCATTTTAGCTTTCACAACTTTGATTTTCTCGGTGGTCTCTTGAACAAAATCTCGACCCAAAATGCTACGCTCCCCCACTTGGGTCCAACATACGGGTGTACGACAAGGCCGTCCGTATAAGGCCTCGAATGGTGACATACCAATGCTTGCATGATAACTGTTATTGTATGCAAACTCTGCCAAACTCAAATGGTCTATCCACCTTTCACCCCAATCCAAAACACATGCCCGCAACATGTCCTCTAGCGTTTGTATGGTACGCTCGGACTGACCATCGGTCTGCCGATGATGTGCGGTACTCATGTGCACTTTTGTGCCAAACTTCTTCTGAAGCTCTCTCCAAAACTTACCAGCAAACTTCGAATCTAGATCAGACACTATACTAGCCGGTACCCCATGTAACTGTACAATCTCTTTAACATACAACTCGGCTAACCTTTCCGCACTATCCTTTTTACACATCGGAAGGAAATGTGCAGCCTTAGTCAATCGATCCACGATTACCCAAATCGCATTCTTCTTCTCACACACCGGCAATCCGGTCACAAAATCCATGGTGATCCGATCCCACTTCCATTTGGGAATAGGTAAACTTCTCAACAACCCACCCGGAACTTAGTGTTCCGCCTTAACTTGCTGACAAACGGGGTAACTTGCCACCCAACCCGCAACATCCCGTTTCATACCATTCCAATGGTAATAACGCTTAAGGTCGTGATACATCTTGGTGGTACCTGGATGTATCGACAACTTGGACTGATGTGCTTCCTTTAAAATTTCTTCTCTTAAACTGTTATCATTAGGAACACATACCCGACCATTAACCAAAATTGTACCATTGCTCGAAGTTTGATACTCCGTCTTATCATTCTGTGCCACTCCTACTAAGTGAGCATCCTTCCCTTGGGCAATCCGTACCCGGGTCAATTGATCGGCTTGATCCGCGGCTCCTAAACCCAATGGTTCTGTCTCATCCGTTAAGACGTTCAATCTCAAAGAGCCAATCATACCAATAAGACCTTCCATGTCCTTCTCGGTATCTCTCACAACTCTTTTTCTACTCAAAGCATCAGCCACTAAATTAGCCTTACCAGGATGGTAAGCTATTTCCAAGTCATAATCAGCCACAAACTCCATCCATCCCCTTTGCCTAAGATTCAACTCGGGCTGAGTGAAGATGTACTTCAAACTCTTATGGTCCGTGAATACTTGCACCTTTTCTCCATACAAATATGATCTCCAAATCTTAAGTGCAAATACCACCGCGGCCATTTCCAAATCATGGGTGGGATAGTTACCTTCATGCTTTTTCAATTGCCTAGAAGCATAAGCTATCACTTTGTCCTTTTGCATCAGAACACACACAAGCCCAATTCTAGATGCATCCGTATAAACCACATACGGTACACCTGATTCAGGTAATGCCAACACCAGCGTATTGGTAAGCATCTCCTTAAGCTTACAAAAACTCAACTCGCACTCCTCAGACCAAACAAACGGTACATCCTTCCCTGTAAGCTTGGTCAACGAATTAGCCATATGCGCAAAACCTTTCACAAACCTCCTATAATACCCGGCTAATCCTAAGAAACTTCAGATTTCGGTAGCATTTCTTGGCCTCGGCCAATCCTTAATTGCCCTAATCTTTTCTGAGTCCACGGACACTCCTTTGTCCGAGACCACATGACCCAAAAATCCAATCTCCCTTTGCCAAAAACTACACTTACTCAATTTGGCAAATAACTTATGCTCACGGAGCTTACTCATCACAACCCTTAAGTGATGCTCGTGGTCCTCACGAGTCTTGGAATAAACCAAAATGTCATCAATGAATACTATCACAAACTCATCTAAGTATTCCCGGAACACATTGTTCATCAACTTCATAAATGCTGTTGGGGCATTTGTCAACCCAAACGGCATGACCACGAACTCAAAATGCCCATAACGCGTCCTAAAAGCTGTCTTCCGCACATCCGCTTTATCAATTGGAATTTGATGATAACCCGATGCCAAATCAATCTTGGAAAACCATGTGGCTCCCCGTAACTGGTCCAACAATTCATCAATCCTTGGCAATGGGTATCTATTCTTCACCATCACCATATTTAATCCACGGTAATCAATGCAAAGTCAAAAGGTTCCATCCTTCTTCTTTACAAACAATACCGGAGCTCCCCACGGTGAACTACTAGCTCTTATGAATCCCTTTTCCATAAGTTCACCCAACTGCTTCTTAACCTCAGCCATCTCAGCAGGTGCCATCCTATACGGCGCCTTAGAAATTGGAGCTGTACCGGGCTCAAGCTCAATTGTAAACGGATCCGACCTTGACGCTGGCAATCCGGTTATCTCACGAAACACATCTTTAAAATCTTAGACAACCAGAATGTCCTCCAACTCCAACTCACTATCCTCCTTCACCGTAGTGATAGTAGCCAAATACGCCTCACATCCTCTCTTTAACAAACGCTCCACTTCAATGGCCGATACAATCAAACTTCCTGACGTCGGTCTAACACCTTGGTAAACCAACATCCGTTTTTCCATTTCAAAGTTCACCCTTCCCCGATGACAATCCAAGTGAGCCTTGTACTTCCCGAGCCAATCCATGCCCAGAATTACGTCGTATGTTTCCACCAAACAGATCACTAGGTCGGCTCGCATATGTACTCCCCCAATCCAAGTAGGCACGTCTCTGACCCTTCCTAAGGTCCTCATGAGTTGCCCACCGGCTTCCCTAACCCATCCTAGATGGCCTCCCGGTTCCTTCCAGAAACCGCCTCTACCGATCATCTCCGGTTTCATGAAACAATGCGAAGCTCCCGAGTCAAACAAAATATTGGTCTCTATTCCACCCATACTCAATGTCCCTACACGAAATTCCTTAACTCTAAGGACCCAAACAAAACAAAACCCCAAATGCACACAGCCAAACATTTTATTTACGGAAGAATTCACAAAGTCAAGTTTTCCCAGAACTTACCAGTGATCGGACGAGAAGTGCTCTGATCATTGGTTCCATCTGCCAACGAGTACACATGGTGCACACCTGCTTGCTTCTTAGGAGGTGGTGGTATTGCCAGCTCCCGCCCTTGATCCTGCTTTGCTGCTAACTTCGGACACTGATTCTTAAAGTGCCCCGGTTCCTTACAATAGTTACATGTCCTTTCAACCTCCGGTTTGGGACAATTGGCGATCCTATGATCCTTACTACCACACCTGAAGCAACCTCCACTCGAGTATCCAGATCCACTCTCACCACTTGGCTTACTAGCACCCGTGGCTTCCCACTTTCTCTTTTGTCCGGAAACATTACCAGACTTGTTACCGAACGAACCACTTTGAGACTTCCGGTTATCCGCTGTCTTTGCTTGCTTCTTACTATCCTCAGCAATCATCCCAGATTCTATCACAGCCGCCTTCTCCACAAGGTCAGCCATGGACCTATAGTCCCACATCAAACACCGATTATGCAATTCCAACCGCATACCACGCATGAACCTACGGATCTAAACCCGTTCATCCTCCAAATCTCTCCCAACATAACGTTTCTGGCTATTAAACTCAGCCTCGTACTCTCTCACAGACTTGGACCCTTGCCTTAAATCCAGAAATTGACTCTTCAACCGGTCCAAGGCTTCTTGCGGAAAGTACTTAGTATTGAACTCTTCTCGAAATTCTTCCCAAGTTCTCACCACCCTACCACGGCGGGTAGTCACACCTTCCCACCAAGTGTGGGCTTCACCTTCCAAAAAGTGAACTTCCAGATCCACCTTATATTGTTCCGGACACCTTACCGAAGCAAACTTTCTTTCCACACGGCTTCTCCATTTATCGGCATCAGCCGGTTTAAGACCACCCGAAAAATACCGAGTACCCATCTTTTGCATATGCTCCATCACCTTAAGGTACGGTGGCACACGCGGCTTCACATTCACATTCCTCACACCTTCCACGGGAATATCAACCCGAACATCAGCATGCACACCATTGGCTCTGGGCAACCCATTGCCCACCCCAATACCATTCACACCCACCGGTTGCACCCCGGGCGCTTGTCCAACTACTGGCAGCCTCTCAGCCAACTGAGCCAGAGTCGCCATCACAGGAGCCAGTGCTGCCTAAATCGCAGCTGCCACATCCACACCGCGGTTATCCGCGCTATCAACAGTCGCATTCTCGCCGGCTCTCGCGGCTCCATTCACATCACTAGAGTGAACTCTAGAATTCTCACCATTCTCACCGTTCCTACGCGTGTTTCTGGTTTTATGAACCATCTGCATAACCCAAACCCAAAACTAAGTTCACACAAACTTAGCCAACATCACGCCAAACGGCTTCATAAACCATTCATCACAACAATTTCTCAAAATTAACAGCAACCCAAAAGACTTACCGCGAGACTTGGCGTTGGAAGGATGGTTTTACCCCAATCAAATCACTAACTACACAGCCCTAGAACCAAGCATGCTCTGATACCAACTTGTAACATACTTGTTACAGATTGTATCAGATTACGACTACAATAAACTCAAGCAAATGCACAACCAAACAATCCTAGGATCCAACCATGCTCTGATACCAACTTGTAACACCCCTATCCGTAAAATTTGCCCTAACAATGGTGTTAACCGGTAGACCTCAAAATTTTTCTCGATAATTCTCTAAGTCTCAAACGAGGTTTCCAGATTTCCTCAAATTCAAAGTTTATATGCACAACGAAACTACAACACTTAAGTCATGCAAGCGAGTCTCAAAATTTCTCAAATAAATTCCATTCAACTAACCAAATCTCAACAAAAGAATTCCTCAATAATTCAATAACTCAAATATCTCAAATACTCGCTAACATGGTTCTTAAGCAACTAAACATCAAATTCAAAGCACAAAATAATAAAATCAACTAAACTCAAACTCCCAATAAAACCATCCGTCCCATCCAACACCTCCAGGTCCCGCGAGCTCCTCCTTAATCTTTATTACCTGCATCAACGAGTGGATGCATAAACAACAAAAGTTGCCTAGTGAAGTGATCGTCCCGTCTAACCGGTTTAACGTATCAAATAAGGTTCAATTACATGCGATTAATTATGTCAATATTATTGTAAAGCAACGGTTCCCTCAAACACATATGCCAAAGCACATACAACACAACAAACGGAACCCAAACTGTCAAGACATCAAACGCAATACCAATAACACAACAAAACAACCACACAAACAAACCGTCTCAAATACACCAACCACGGTCACACACTCACCTTAATATCTCAGAGGCTTTTGATTAACCTACAGACACATAAAATCAATCAATACAACTGTCTAACCAACACCCCAACAATACATGATCTTGGCTTCTAGTGTGGTGATTAGTGTGTATCGTCGGGATAGGGCATCGGCTACCATGTTTTCCATGCCCTTCTTGTACTTAATGATGTAAGGAAACATTTCTATGAACTCCAGCCATCTTGCATGTCGCCTCTTGAGTGTCGTTTGACCTCGGAGATGCTTAAGAGTCTCATGATCGGTGTGGATGATGAACTCCTTGGACAGTAGGTAGTGCTGCCAGGTCTATAAGGCTCGGACTAGGGCGTACAACTCTTTGTCATCTGTTGGATAGTTGAGTGCAGCTCCATTGAGTTTCTCACTGAAGAATGCCACGGGCTTCTTGTTCTGGTGTAGCACAGCTCCAATTCCTATACCTGAAGCATCACATTCAATCTCAAAGATAAGGTCAAAGTTAGGTAAAGAAAGAACCGGTGCTTGTGTTAGCTTCTCCTTCAAGGTATTGAAGGCCTATTCTTGAGCAATTCCCCACGTAAATGGCTGATTCTTCTTGATCACGGCTGTGAGTGGTGCAGCTACCGTGCTAAAATCCTTGACGAACTGTCTATAAAAGCTAGCTAGTCCGTGGAAACTCCAAACATGTCCGATGGTAGTGGGAGTGGGCCAATCTCAGACAGCTTTTATGTTCTCCTCATCCACCTGTAATCCTTGTTCACTAATAACAAAACCTAAGAACACAAGTTTGTTAGTACAAAAGACACACTTCTTTAAGTTAGCGTATAAGCTTTCCTTCCGAAGTGATTTAAACACAGATTCTAGGTGTTCTAAATGGTCCTTAAGAGTTTTGCTGTAGATTAATATGTCATCAAAATAAACTACTACGAATTTTCCAATATAAGAACGAAGAACCTGGTTCATCAAGCGCATGAAGGTGCTGGGGGCGTTGGTGAGACCGAAAGGCATGACAAGCCACTCGGATAGCCCCTGCTTGGTTTTGAAAGCAGTCTTCCATTCATCGCTTTCGCGCATACGTACTTGATGATATCCACTTTTGAGATCCACCTTTGAGAAGAGTGTGGATCCGCATAACTCGTCTAACATGTCGTCAAGACGTGGAATAGGGTGCCGGTACTTGATGGTTATGTTGTTGATGGCACGACAGTCTACACACATTCTCCAAGTGCCTCTTTTCTTTGGTACGAGCAGAACGGGCACAGCACATGGACTAAGACTTTCTCGGATGTAACCTTGGTCTAGTAAGTCAATGATTTGTTTCTCCAGCTCCTTGCTTTCCTCCGGATTCATTCTATAAGCAGGTTTGTTCGGCAGAGCTATTCCCAGAACCAAATCGATCTGATGTTCTATCCCTCTAAGTGGCGGTAGTCCGGGTGGTAGTTCTTCGGAAAATACGTCCAAGTAACTTTGGAGTAAAGGTTGAACTTCCTCAGGAATATCTAGATCACCTATACCTGCACTTAGACACTCTTGGTAGAATATTAGTAGGAGGGCGCCCTTGGTACCAAGGGACTTACCAACTGATCCGTAGCTTACATAAAGGTTCGATGTACTTACCTCTCCGTCCTTAGCCATTTTTGCGTGAAGTGAATGAACTTGTGATGGACTGAGGGGTGCAAGAGTGAACTTACGGTTTTGGTGTGTCACTGAGTATTGGTTAGTACGTCCATCATGTTGAGTTTCTCGGTCAAATTGCCATGGCATCCCTAGGAGGAGGTGTTCAGCTTGCATGGGCACTATGTCACAAGTAACTTGATCAACATACTTACCAATGCTAAATGGAACCGTTACCTGTTCGGAGACCTTCATCTCGGCCTTGTCATTGAGCCACCTAAGCTTGTATGGGCGTGGATGTTTGGTTTTCACGAGACCTAATTTCTCAACAAGAAGCTTGCTGGCCACGTTAGTACAAGAACCACCATCTATAATTAAATTGCAAACCTTGCCGTTGATGGTGCATCGTGTATGAAAGAGATTTTCTCTTTGTGCGGTCTCCTCAGGTCCTACTTGAACATTAAGAACTCTTCGTATCATGAGTGATTCCCCGGTGTCCAGATACTCGATGTCTTCTCCGTGTTCTTCAGACTCGTCTACAGCCTCATCTTGTGACTCGTATTCTCCCATGTGGGTGATGATCATTACTCTCCGGTTTGGACAATCTCTTGCTATATGTCCTCTTCCCTGACACTTAAAACAAGTAATGTCACGAGTACGATTAAATTGGTTGGAAGACTTACCTTGTTCATCACGGAAACTCCTTTGTGGTTCGGATGTTCTTGATTTGAACCGTGAATCTATCTCAACAGCCTTTCCCTTGTCTTGTACCTTTGACACATCATTTCTCCATGTAGATGGTACATTTCTGAGCCGGGTGTTGCTGTTGTTCTTGTGCTTAATCTGCTGTTCTACTTGGACGGATAGGTGGAGGAGTTCATGTAAGCTCCTGTACTTGGCACGCTCAACCTTTCGCTGAATCCTATCTTGTAATCCATCAATGAATTGAGCCATTATAGCATCCTCTGATTCCTCCAACTCCAGAGAGTTCATTAGCTTTTCAAACTACTCAAAATAATCCTCTACGCTCCTTGTTCCCTGTGTTAACTTACGGAAACGCTTTTGTAAGTCTCGATGAAAATGTTCAGAGACATACCTTAACCTCATTAGGTACTTCATGTCGGGCCAATTGTTGACAGCTCCAAAGTGAAGTCGTCTCCATTCAGCTACTGTTCTGTCCCACCATGCTAGGGCCTTTCCTGTGAGTTGTGCCGCAGCTACAGCCACCCTTTTGTTCTCTCGGTATCCATAACACTCAAAAATGTACTCCAGCCTCCTTTCCCAATCAAAGTAAGCTTCAGGATCTGTTTTACCTGCAAAAGATGGTGGAGTTAGTTTTATCTCGTGATTAGTTTCT
This sequence comes from Cardamine occulta, assembly GCA_028015245.1. Classification (NCBI taxonomy): domain Eukaryota; kingdom Viridiplantae; phylum Streptophyta; class Magnoliopsida; order Brassicales; family Brassicaceae; genus Cardamine; species Cardamine occulta. The sequence goes on along the minus strand of CM051388.1, from coordinate 17,415,227 downwards.
CTAGGTTCTACTTCTCTTTGGCGGTGTCTCCGAAGAGGATCAACTCGACGTTGTTGTCGAGCTAGGGTGTCGAGTGAGTCTCCATCGGATTCTGAAAGAACTTCCTCTTCAAGTTCAGGGCAAGGCAGGTGCTGTTGGATTCCTGGGGCTCGTAAGTTGGGTCCTTTTGGGTGTTGTTGAGGTCGTTCCAAGTTGTTGAGGCGATTGCCAAGCTCTTGGTGATTTTCAGCATTGCGTTGGTTCATAGTTCTCATGTCGGCTCTCATTGCTTGTAAAAGTTCTATCATATCTTGTTGACGTTCAGGACCTCCGTCAGCCATGCTCTACTCCAATCCGAATTGAATTCAAAGTGCTAAAGATAATGTAAATTTTCCTAGCAAAAAGAATCAACACAAGAATCAAATCTTCTCAAACAAACAGTTAAACAGCAAATGAAATCGCAGTTTAGGTTTTGATATCGGAAAAATACGAAACGATGTCCAAAAATCAAAATAACAATTTTTATATTTTCTAAAGAGTTTAAAGAAGCAAAAAAAAAGACGAAATATTTTTATGAGTTTTTTTTGGATTTTATAAAATTGAAACACTGAAGCAGACAAAACTGAAACAGAAAATTTCTAGGGTTTAAGTTTTGATGAACGAAAAAATACTAAATGAACTCCTAATTTGAAAATGACAATTTTTATGATTTTTTGTATGTCTTAAGAAACTAAAACAAAAGAAGAAATATTTTTTTTGAGTTTTTGTTGATTTTATAAAAATCGGACAAGTCTGATGTAAAAGCTGGAAAATCTAGAAACAGAAAAAAAAGAAACTAAGATTGAAAAGAAACAACCTGGGATAGGAGCTGGTTAGGCTCTGATACCAATGATATAAGACTCATTATACAAGTCTTATGGTTCGGATCTGAGGTGAAAACAAAGCTAGCTCGAAGCTCCTTCTCCGCAAACAACTCGCAAACCGGTGAAGTGGAAGGTTAGACAAGCAGCTCGAAGCTCCTCTTGTGAAACCAGTTGTGAGGACATGATGATGGATTGATAAGCACCACAAGGAGGATGAGAGACTCCCTGATACAGCTTGAGAAATCGTGGCTCTGTGAATCACACACAAAGACAGGATCTGAGACAAAAGTTTGTACAACTTTTAAGAGAATTCGGTTCTTTATTGATAGTAGGGTGTAAAACAAAGATACACGGCCAGGAACTTTATAATTAGTCCAGTCGGCTACAACCCTATGGTTGCGACTCAGAACAACAAAACTTGTAAAAATAAAAGACTCGAATGACACACACTTTCATTGAGAACTACAAGCAGTCCCCTTATAAGAAAAGTGTAGTTACAGACACAAAATAAAAGGAAATAAAACAAAATAAAATAAAATAAAATAAAAGACTCTACTGGGACTCGAACTAGACTCAATAGGGTCGGATAGAGCCACTAGGCCGAGGCCATTTCACCTGCAAGGAGATAAAAAATAATTAAACACAAATCGTACCTGACTTGGCCGAGAAGTCATCGCTGGTCCGTTGTCCGGGACATCTTCATTTGTGTCGAGCAGAGCTTGTATGGATACGTTGAATTCTCCCCTTAGCTTATCCCTCCTAGCTCTTGTGATAGGTCCAGCTACTTCTGGAATATTGATGACATGATCATCCTCCACTTGATGCACTTGATTCGCTCCATGCTTGTTGTGTGGTCTTATACTCAACTCCTTGGCTTTTGCTCGGGTTATTGGACCTTCCTGAGTCTTTTCTTGAGTCTTTGTTACCTCAGTACGTTCCTTACGTGTGTCTTCGTCAGATGGTTCAGTCACTGGATTGATGTCCGCATCACAAAGGCTAGGAAAAAGAGTACAAACGAATCATCCGTTTATTAGTCCACTCGAGCAACAAAGACGGTTTGATCTTCCATTTTCTCGAACGGAGCTTTAGACGGTTGAACTTGAGTGAGTAGTGCGGTGATGGCGTTCTGAAACTCCTTAACTCTCGATCTTGTCGTTGGTCCACTTGGCACTGCCAAAGCATCCTTGGCTTCAAGCTGCTCTCGATAGCTTTCCATGATTACATCATCCCCCCTTCTTGAAAAGGATTTGTCCTAAAATCTGGATCATCTGCAACAAAAGGGATTAAGTCAGAAACATTGAAGCTTGAACTCACATTGTACTTACCTTGGAGATCGAGTTGATAAGCATTATTATTGATCCTCTTTGTACTCGAAATGGACCGTCAATCCTTGGCATTAGTTTGGACTTCCTCCCAGCCGGAAATCTCTCCTTCCTTAGGTGTATCCATACTTGATCTCCTTCCTCAAAGATCTTCTTGCGCTTGCCCTTGTTAGCTTGTTTGGCGTACAGCTTTGTCTTCTCCTCTATGTTATGTTTTGCTTTCCCATGAATTTGCTTAACAAGTTCAGCTTTCTTTTTCCCATCCAAGTTTGCTCTTTCACTCAAAGGCAATGGGGTTAGATCCAAAGGAGATAAAGGATTAAAGCCATAAACAATTTCAAACGGAGAAAACTTTGTTGCGGAATGCACTGATCGATTATATGCAAATTCTACATGTGGTAAGCATTCTTCCCAAGTTTTCAAGTTATTTTTAATCAAGGCATGCAGTAAGGTACACAAAGTTCTATTAACCACTTCAGTTTGACCATCAGATTGAGGATGACAAGTAGTTGAAAACAACAACTTAGTTCCTAGCTTAGACCAAAGTGTTTTCCAGAAATACCTCATGAACTTTGTATCCCTATCACTGACTATAGTCCTAGGCATTCCATGCAAACGAACTATTTCTTTAAAGAACAAGTCAGCTATATGAGAAGCATCATTAGTTTTATGACAAGCATGAAAATGCGCCATTTTAGAGAACCTATCAACAACGACGAAAATCGACTCTTTTCCAGTCCTAGTTCTAGGCAATCCAAGCACAAAATCTATAGAAATGTCATTCCAAGGCTGATTAGGGATAGGCAAGGGCGTGTACATACCTTAGGACTGTACTTTCGATTTGGCTTGTTTGCAAGTGACACATCTCCCACAAATTCTCTCCATGTCTCTCTTCATTTGCGGCCAGTATAAGTGTTCTTGCAACACTTTTAAAGTCTTGGCAATTCCAAAATGTCCCATCAAGCCTCCTCTAGATGTTTCTTTAACTAGCAAATCGCTCACAGAACAATTAGGCACACACAAACGATTTTCAAAGAAAAGAAATCCTTCATGCCTAAAATATTTTCCGTAAGCAAATTTCTCACTAGACTTATAAATCTCTTGGAACTCTGAATCAGCTTGATAAAGATCTTTAAGTTGTTGAAATCCCAACAACTTAGCATCCAAAGTAGAAATCAAGGCGTACCTTCGAGATAAGGCATCATCAACAATATTTTCTTTACCTTGTTTATACTTGATCACATATGGAAATGTTTCGATGAATTCTACCAACCTCGCATGCCTCTTGTTGAGCTTATGCTGACCCTTTAAATACTTCAAAGACTCGTGGTCAGTATGAATGACAAACTCCTTTGGCGATAGGTAGTGTTGCCACGTTTGCAAAGCTCTAACTAGCGCATACAACTCCATGTCGTAGGTTGGATAGTGCAACGTAGCTCCTCCAAGCTTCTCACTGAAAAAGCGATGGGCTTCTTCTCCTGCATCAAGACAGCTCCAATACCTACACCAGATGCATCACACTATATTTCAAAAGTTTTAAGAAAATCGGGTAAAGATAAAAGTGGTGCATTGGTGAGTTTATCCTTTAACGCTTGGAACACCTCTTCTTGTGTCTTTTCCCATTTAAATCCCACACTTTTCTTGATCACTTCAGTGAGTGGAGCAGATATGGTACTGAAATCTTTCACGAATCTCCTATAGAATCCCGCAAGTCCATGGAAACTCCTCACCCCTCCTACAGTTTTCGGACTGGGCCAATCGCGGACAGCTTTAACCTTTTCTTCATCCACTTTGATGCCATCTGCACTTATAATAAAACCTAGAAACACAACGTTTTCCATACAAAAAGTGCATTTCTTCAGATTGGCAAAGAGCTTTTCTTTCCTAATTACATTCAAAACCGCTTCTAGATGCTTAACATGTTCATCTAAACTTTTACTGTAGACTAAGATATCATCAAAGTAAACTACAACAAAGATTCCAATGAAGCTCCTCAGAACATGATTCATCAATCTCATGAAAGTACTAGGTGCATTTGTCAATCCAAACGACATAACTAACCATTCATACAAGCCATGTTTAGTTTTAAAAGCAGTTTTCCATTCATCACCCTCTTTCATCCTAATTTGAGGGTATCTACTCTTAAGATCTATTTTCGAAAAATTGCTAGAACCATGCAACTCGTCTAACATATCATCTAAACAAAGGATAGGATGGCGATACTTTACAGTGATATTATTGATGGCTCGGCAATCAATGCACATCCTCCAAGTTCCGTCCTTCTTTGGAACGAGCAGCACCGACACAGCACAAGGACTTATGCTCTCTCGGATGTATCCTTTTTCCATGAGTTCACTAACTTGCTTTTGAAGCTCCTTGGTCTCAACCGGATTGGTTATATACGCTGGCCTGTTAGGAAGTGAAGCTCCAGGCACGAAATCGATCTGGTGCTCAATGCCACGAATAGGCGGTAATCCCTTGGGGTTCTCCTCTGGAAAGACGTCTTCAAATTCCTGCAAAATATGAGCAATTCTACTCGGAAAGTCTGGTACGGGGTTAGTAAGGTTCAACAAAGCCTCTTTGTAAATAAATAAAAGAACGGGTTGTTTAGAGAGTAGAGCTCTCTTAACCACATTAGATCTCACAAGGAAGTTTGAATGCCTCACGGGTTTGCTCTCACATGCCTGATACAAGCACGGAATCACACCGAGCTTAGATCACTTGATGATCAAAGGATTCCAAGCTTTGACTCGCGGAAGGTGGAATTGAAGGTAGAGATGGAGGTGATGTTTTGTGATTGACTCTCTCAATCGGTGGGCTTGATTGACTCGCTCAATCGGTGGAGAACTAGACTTGTTTGAATCGAAAAAACAATCCTAATCCTATAATCTCAAGAATCAAATGAATCTCTCAAATAAAACTTAAAGACAAACATTAAACAAAGACAGCCTTTGAATAAAAAAAAACAAACTTGTATATTTCTTAGATGATTGAAAGGTGATTTACAAGGAGAACGAGATGAGCTTTCATAGGCTCAGAATACAATGGTTCTAAGGTCTAAAACAAGAAACAAATCGCAGAATTAAAAGAAAATATGGCCGTTGGAGGCTTAATGATTAAATCGGCCAAATAAGGCAAGTGGAGCCTTTGCTTGTATCTTGTCAACTTGGGGAGGAAGGTGCGTGTCCTTACAAGCCTCTGATTGTCTTGAAGTGTCTCTAGAACTAGTGAAGGCTGAGGAAAACGTGACTTTTGTGTGTTAAAGGCGTGATGATCCGAATATGGCAAGATCGGGTCCTGATATGGAAGATGAATGTGGGGGAGGATCCTTTGGTTTAGAAAATTCATATCTCCTGATCCAACTCGAAAAGCTTCCTTTGGGTCTCAAGATATGTAGAACAAGTCGATTTGTAGCTTAATTCTTTGTGGTTCGGCCGTAATCCTCCAAATAGGGCAGGTAGGTCCAAACCGGGTGAGTTCAGATTCACCTGACTTGTAAAACTCATATCTTCTGTTTCTAAGCATCTCTTTACCTGATTCCAACTCTCAGAGCTTCCATTTTGAGTCAAGATTCCATAGCAGGTCTCTTCGTTGCTCGGTTCCTCTTGGTCTGGCCGGAATTCACCTTTTAATTTACATCGGTCCAAATCCGTTATGTTAGAATTCAGCTGACTTGTAAAATCAATACCTCCTTCATCTGAACTGATAATTGGTTGATTCCACTTCGAGGTGCTCTCTAGATGAGATGAGAATGTAATGCAAGTGGTGGTTAAGCTGGAACAATTAGCCTTGGGCACTTGTGCACCAACAAGTTGCTGCCTCGTTAAAACCTTACCGGGAAAACCCATTGGGATAAAACCACAGTGAAGAAAAAAGAGTACAGTCCTTGAAGATGTCTTTATCCATCTCATCATGACCTGAGGAACTCCAATATTGGTTCTTGGTTCGAGTTCCTTATTTACTTGAGACCTTTTTGGTCCTTTGAGTGTTGATTTGCTCTCCTCGGTCTCGTCGGCTTGTCTTTGCTCCATGTGATCTCTCTCATGGTTGGTGCTAGGTTTGATGACCGCATCAAGGCCTTTTTCTTGGTTTTTCTCAAACTCTCGTTTTTGTTTAGTGGTAGCGTGTTTAGGGGATCACTCACAATGGTTTTTCCTTGCTGTTTCAGCTGAAGTTGATCTTGATGAACTTCTTGTGGTGTTAATGGAGCAAGTATCATTTTTCGGCCATTGTACTCAAAGGAGTATCGATTAGTAAAACCGTCATACAAGACCCTTCTATCGAACTGCCATGGTCTTCCAAGCAATATATAGCCGGCCTCCATAGGTAAGATATCACACAAAACTTCATCCTCATATTTGCCTATGGTTAAAGGAACCAATAGTTGGCTGCTCATGGTCATCTCACCAGCATCATTTAGCCATTGAAGCTTATAAGGTTTCAGATGCTTCTTAAGTTCCAGCCCCAACTTCTTCACCATTGTTTGGCTAGTCACATTAGTACAGCTTCCTCCATCAATAATAAGGCTGAAAACCTTCCCTTGTACCAAGCATCTCATGTGAAACAAGTTCGTTCGCTGCTCTTGTTCATCATCCTTAGCGTGAATGCTCAATGACCGACTTGTTACCAATAATTCTCCAGTTGCGGATAACTCTATGTCCTCCTCCTCGGAAATGCCATCATCTTCGAGCTCTTCCTCCTCTGTTTCAATGTCGCCATTATCCAAAAAAATCATGGTCTTCTTGTTGGTGCATTCATTGGCATAGTGTCCTCTACCTAGACACTTGAAACATTTAACGTCCCGGTTTCTAGAAGAAGTTGCCACAGCTTTTCCTTTGGCGTCTTGGGTAGTGGCATAGGGCTTAGGGTCAGTTTTGGCTTGACAACAGACCTATCTTCTTGGCTGTAACTCGTCCTAGTATTGGCCGCTCCAGCTCCATAGGAAAGTCTAGAAGTACTCCTCCTCTTAATTTGTTTTTCAACCAAAACAGCCTTATGAAGCATTTCCTCCAAATTGCCATACGTTTGAAGCTCCATTCTATCTTGAATATCACGGGCCAAACCACTAAGAAACCTTGCCATTGTTGCCTCAGTATCTTCATCTATATCAGCTTTGATCATTAGAGATTCCATCGCTTGAAGTAATCCTCCACACTCTTACCACCTTGAGTTAGACGCCTAAGCTTTTGATGCAACTCCCGATGATAGTGACTTGGAACAAATCTTTTTCTCATCTGATTTTTCATCTCTTCCCAAGTAACTACGGGCGGTTCTCGGTTGCGTCTCCTACTCATCACAATCTGATCCCACCAATTGATAGCATAGTCATAGAACTCCGTTGCCACTACTTGAACTTTCTTTTGCTCCGAATAAGTTTGACAATCAAAGACGAGTTCTATCTTCTTCTCCCACTCTAAGTAAGCGTCCGGATCATTTTTCCCATGAAACGGTGGTATCTTCAACTTAAGACCACTGAGATTATCTTAATTTCGTCCCTTAGCTTCTCTTACACGTGTTGGCCTTCTAGGACTCCGATTAGAAGCTTGACTACCCCTGCTGTAGTAATTTAATTCTTCCTCGTCATCTTCTTCTGGTGGTCGTTCTCTTCTTCTTCTACCAGCAGTATTTTGTTCTCTTCTTCTTCTACCAGCAGTAATTTGCGGAAGTCCTTGATTAACGGATTCTTGTATCGTATCAATCCTCTCATGAACTGAATCCAACTCTCACCTCAATAGACGCCTCATATCTCCCATAAGGGCCTGCACGTCCAAATTGTTGTTTCTAGCTCCTCGTGCTCGGTTGGTGTTTTCAGCATCTTCTTCTTCGCTATTAGACATTCAGAATTTTCCTGCAACACTTAACAAACTGTTAGTAATAAAAGTCGATCCTCACTAGTGTTTCACTCCTTTGATTCACTCAACACTCAAGATGTCCTCTCTCAGCGATTTCTCAACGGTTCGTATTGAACAAAACCGATCAAATCCAATGAATAATTCCAACAACTCAAAACAAAACGATTAGAATCGAGATAGAAAGAAAAGATTTAGTAGCATTTTTTTTTAAATGAAACAGATCAAGATTGATCAGGAAAATTTAGGAGACAATTTAGAACAACAAAAATATAACTTGCTTAGAACATTTAAATCAGACAGACCCCCTTTTCTTTTCTTTTCTTTTTTTTCTTTTTTTTTTATGTCCGATGGGTTTCCGTTTTTTTTTTTTAACAACACAAGCTGATCAGATTTTGAAAGAAAAGAAAGATCAAACAGAAAGAAAGACAAGAGAAAATGAAAGCTTTAAGATGATAAGATGAACAGACACGATTACCAATCCCGAAAGTGTGCTCTGATACCAAATGATATGAATCTTCCCGGGATTATGCACTTTTGAGGGGTAAGTGTTTTGGGTGGATCGAGTGGTCGCACAGAGGTTGCGGAAAAGCCCCTGATATACCTCAATGTCTCTCTCAAGATATGACTTACTTGAAGAAGACAAGGTTTGATTCTTTCAGATATGACACAGCGAATGAATCGATTTGATTGTTGGATATTGCTCACCAAACAATCAAGATTTTGTTCTCAAAGAACTGAAGAGAAATCACTCTCAAATTTTTATAAAAAAAAGGTGTCTGATTATTTCTTAAGAAAAACTAAGGTTATAAAGAAGAAAGAAAGAGTAGAGAAAAAGTTAGAATTAAACACAGAAAATTAAAACAACATTAACTAATTCCCGAGGGACTTTTGGACTACTCAAGCGCCTACTTCTTCTCCAAATAAGGCTGGGCGTTTTCATGCATAGAGACAATGATATTTAGACTTGGAACCTCTTCTCTTGTGGACTTGATGTGCTCGAGTTTTAACCCAAAATATTTTCTGCAAGTGCACAGACAAACGCAGTAGTATATGGGGTATCAAATCCACAGAGACCAAGGTTACACTATGAAATTATAGATTTTAACTTAAAGCTAAGACAATAATGTTGGTTGTGTAATTTTCGGAACAACAACAAATAAAATAAATCGATGTAAAACAATTAATAAAAAGCACTAGGTTAAGGCGTTTTGCCGGTGATTCGGAGACAAGGCTGAGCAACTATTCAGGGGTAACTAACTACCGGTCTAGAACTCAAACATAAATAAATGTCGCCCCACTCTCGTGATGTATCGACAACTTTATCTAACAACCTAGATATCGAAACTCTCGTCTGGACCTAGCGAAGACGATAAGCATTAACAAGCGGGTTCAATCTGTTCACAATCAATCGTAACAATTAACTCTCGCTGGTTACGCACCAATTGCTCACCAATGATTTATCTAGCAACCTAGAGCACTCTCGTGAATAAGTTTAACCTAAAATCATAGATTAGGTGATCAAGCTAATCTAAGCATTCCGAACCCCTATTGGCGAAGACATATAAATTCCATTGCTATTTGTGCTCAGCCATTAACATCCTAAATCACCATTGAAAACCATAACCTAGCTAAGGATCTACTCACACATAGCAAAATCAAACACAACAAAGCAAGGAGATGAATTCATGATTTTATTAAAGAGAATAAGGTTCAGGAAAACTTCTCAAACAGAGTTGTGGTCTGATCGATAATGGGAGAATAGAAATCCAAAGCTGAGTAGTACAAATCCAAAGTAGAAAAACAAAGTGGTGGTGTCTTAGAACCAAAAATAACCTAGAACAAAGCGTCTAACAGAACTGAATGAAAAAGTCTGAGAACGAACGTCCTCTAAGTCTGAGCCGGCTGGCCTCTTTTTATTCTAAAAATTAAATAAAAAACATGTCTAGGTAAAATAGGAGGGAACAGGTGCTCGCCAAGTCCGGAGCAGGTGCTCCCACGGCGAAAAATCGACTTTTGGCTCAAAATTGCTTCTTTTGCTCCAATGTCTTCCAATATCTTCAATCCATGCTCCAGAGCCTCCAAATACCTGAGAAGACACAAAAAAAACTAGAAAAGACTCAAAAACAAGATAAAAAGACTTGTTAAAATGGGACAAAATACTAATATATCATGACTCTTGTGGACTTAGATGGATTAGGGTGACCCATTTGCCTCATTAAAACCTTCCTTTGGAAAACCCATTGGGACAAAACCAAAGGCTAGGAAAAAGAGTACAAATGAATCACCCGTTTATTAGTCCACTCGAGCAACCAAGACGGTTTGATCTTCCATTTTCTCGAACTGAGCTTTAGACGGTTGAACTTGAGTGAGTAGTGCGGTGATGGCGTTCTGAAACTCTTTGGCTCTCGATCTTGTCATTGGTCCACTTGGCACTGCCAAAGCATCCTCGGCTTCAAGCTGCTCTCGATAGCTTTCCATGATTACATCAAACTCGAAACACAATGGTAAAATCAACCAGGTTTCGCTGCAGAAATTATCTATGTCTAAATCTAGAATTCTAAATTTCTTTGCTAAATTCTTCAATTCAGACAAGCATTAATGATCAGGTTTGATTGTTCACAAAATACCTAAACCAAATTTCTTTGCGAATAGTTTATTTGCTCATCTAAGATAGTTTAGACAATCAATTTACACTTTCGTGTCAATTATTCAACCTAAGATCAGATTCTAGCTCGCGAAGCTAGAATAAGCAATAAACACAATCTTGATGAAGAACTCTATTATCAATCCTAACAATCAAACAATATAACAATTTATCATAAACCTTTGAAAATCCCTGAACCTAACAAGCAAACTACTCAGACATGGTGAATGAAACAAATATCATGAATAGAATAGAAAGCATAAAAGAAATTAATAAAGAGAATAGAGATTTTTGGGTGAAAAAGAAATCTTCTATAAATATTTTACGTGTTTGATGACTGTGTGGATTGACACAGTGGTGTGTGTCGGTTCACACGACTATCCTTTTGCATATCTTGCACTTGTGTCGATCGACACAGTGGGGTGTGTCGGTCAACACGGAGGTAAAAACATGGCCATGCTTTGATCCATTTGACTCCAAAAGCCTCCAAAAGCTCCAGAGTAGTCTAACTCATGCAAGAACCTGCAAAGACTCTAAAAGACTAAAAAAACAACGAAAAGACTCGATAAAAACTATGTATATCATGGCTAAAAACTGGTAAAAACCATGATATATCAATTGCCCCAGACTTAGCTTTTGCTTGCCCTCAAGCAAACATAAAACTAAACAAGAGAAAGAAGTTTGAAAACACAGAAACTTATTTCATCATAAGAGCACCACACTCACATTCACCATAGTAAGCCACTAGAAATTGTTACCTGATAGGATCCAGACCACCATGTACTTTACCGTAGACATTCGTAGCTTTCCAGATTCAACTCAAAATTTTGCAACATAATCTATAAACCCTTCATTGCTAGGTCTCATCTTTGATCTCAATGCCAAGTATTGAGATGAAGCACTATCATAGCCTTGACATCAAGAGAAGGCAATCTGTGCAAAAAAAGGGCATGTAAAACTCGGGTCTTGTACGGTCTGTACATCCATACAAACACGGATAATTCACGGTTACCGGTTCTAGAGGAAAGGCAAGAAAAAATTATTAAAGCCTTGTGCAAAATCTGGGTTTAAGAAATGTGCTTGTGCAAGAGTCGTGTAAAAGACCAGGATGTGCAAAAGCCGTGTTAAAATATCTCCGGGAACCTTAGCCACGAGAACCTTATCCGCTGGAGCCAAAAGCAAGTTAAGGAGGCAAATTTCAAATTCAAAAGAGGAATATGCCATTTAGATGCTTTTGCTTTTACTTTATGTTTTTTTTTGAATCTTGTCATTTTGTGAAGAGTCAAAAGCAAGTCAAGGGTTTCTCTATATAAATGTTGTAACCCTCCATTTGGAGGGGTTAAGCCCTTAGGGGCTGCACTTTATATTCATAAATTTTGTCTCTCTAAATGTGTTTAGAATCTCTCTATTTAGTTTATACTCCTTTATTTATGTCTTAATCTCTCACTCTCTTTACATTAATCTCTTAGTTGTTCTTGCATAATCTCTCATTCTCTTTACTTGTTTACTATCACATTTAATCTCTTAATCTCTCTTTATATTTCTGCATTTAAACTCTTATGGTATCAGAGCATGATCCTTTTATGGCAATGAAGAGAAATAATGAGGTGTGGCTTAAAGCTACAAGGGAAGAGAAGAAACTTGTGTTCTTAAGCGCTTATCATTTGGTATCTCCAATATAATTTTCTTAGTTCAGTTTCTTCTCTTATCATCGCTAAACCCCATTGTTCATCTCTATGTCATTGTTAGTTTTGAAATAAGCCTAAAATCACATCTTTTGTTTTGGAAAAACTTTGAACAGATCTCTAGTTCCATTGGAATAGAAAAATTAAGTTCATTGATGTTTTTTATTTATGTTTGCGGTTTGGGTGATTTAAAATTAGGGAACCACGTCTAAAAGATGTTTGATTTCAATAAATCAAAGAGTCTAGTAGCGTGGTATATTGCTTTTACTTTCGTTTCTTCTACTCTAAAGGTGACAATGAAAATTAAGAAATGTGTTTTCGGTGAAAAAACATGAAGAAGAGAAAGAAGATAGATCCCCCCTTAGCATAATCCGTGGGTTTCCCCTTATACTCAGATCCATGGTTATCTTGGTGTCTCACTCTACTTTCTCATTCTCCTTAACTCATTTCTTATCTCCAAGTCAAGGTTCTTTAACAATGAGCTCAAAAATTGCAAATTCAAACCTTGAACAGATTTTAGATTTCCATTGGAATAAAAATATGAAGTTCATTGTATTTTTTGGTCTATGGTTGCAATTTGAGTTATTTAAGAGAAGAAAACCACGCTTAAATATGCTTGATTTATATGGATTAAAGATCTAAGGCATGCTATATCATCTTTCCAAGGGAAGAGAACCTTGGTAAAGCTTAGCTCCTATGAGTAAAGCATAAATCCATGATGAATCCAAATCCCATGGGAAGAGAACCTTGGTAAAGCTTAGCTTTTATAAGCTAAAGCATAAAGCCTGGATGAATCCAAGTCCCCTGTTTTCCAATATCAAAGGAAAAGAGAACCTTGGTGGATTTACAATAAAATGTAAAATCTCAACCTTGTTGAATCCGAAAAAACCCTTTGGTCAAAAAAAAAAAAAAACAAACCTTGGACTAAGTGTTCTTAAATATTTTTTTAAGTCCTTGGTTAGTTCGGTTTTGCTTCAAAATCTTCTCTTGAAACATGCGTGCTTCACCATTAGACGTGTAAACTTATTCATGATGTATCCATAAGTGAACCATGCTTGTTTTTCATGTAAAGGCTAAGACATGCTAGTTTCAAGGATCGAGCACTTGTCCTTGATATGGCCTTTCTTCTTCCAATGATCACACACCAAGGTCTTCCTATCTTCGTGCTTAAATGACATCTTGTGAGCCATGACCATTTCTCCTTTCCCGCTAAAGAGGCCAACTGAACCTTGCTCACGTTGCACTTGAGAAAACACTTCTTCCAAGCTTGGTAGCTTCTCTGCTCTAACGATATGCTTGATCAGATCGTTGTAGGCTGGATTCAATGTGAGGAGAAGGCCAAAGACCTTCTTTTGTTCACTCATTTCCTTGAGAACTACCGAATCCACCGAGAAGGGTCTAAGCATCTCTAATTCTACCCAAAGTGATCTGAATTTCCCAAAGTTTGTAGTGAACTCTAGGTCTTCTTGGCTGAGATTGTTTGATATGATCCTCCCTAGAATCGGCACTTTCGAAGGGTAGAATGAAAGAAGTGGATAGATGGATAGGGGTGGAGTGAATGGATCGCACCAAGGTTGCGGAAGACCTTGGATATTTCCTCAATGACTTTTCCAAGATATGACACACTTGAAAACGCCAAGGTTTGAATCGCGGATATGACACACCTTGATTGGAGTTTGATTGAAGGATGTTACTCACCAACAATCGAGATTGGTTCTTCAAGAACACAAGAGAAAATCACTCTCTGATTTTTAATAAAAAAGAAGTCTGTCTTTTCTCAAATAATTTTACATGAATATAAAAAAAAGAAAGCTTGAAAACAAAGCCTAAGTCAATAATAAATTGTCTTGGAACTAAAAAAAGATAAAGATAGTAAGTTGAATATGGATTCAACCCTTAGACTCCCCCGTAAATGCATCTAGAGTGACTCTTGAACTTATTTTCGTCACTCTCTTGGGCCTGAAAAATAAGTGACTCCCTTTAGGCTTCTTTGACTTGTAAGTAGGCCTAAAATGGGCTGGACTTGATAGTTAATATCCCCAAATGAATTCTGCATAATCTGGTGAACTCTTGTGAACTTAGATGGATTAGAGTGACCCATTTGCCTCATTAAAACCTTCCTTTGTGATGTGATCCTAGGGGAGGATCACGTCCCTGAATGCTCTCCAAATGCTAGGTGAAGTCGTTGAAGCAAGGAAACCCTCCGATGTGCCGGTTTGATGATGTTTGGCGAGTGAGAAGGGGAACAGATCGGTTCAGATGGATGAGTAACCACGAAAATGGATTGAATGAAACTTCTAAGAGTTGCGGAATCACTCTTAGACTATCAGGGGTGTTTGTAGTGCAAGGATATGACCGAATACACTAAACAAACATGATCAAACAGTTTCAAAGAGATTGAGAATAAGAAAAGTTTGATAACCCTGAAAAGAAAGAGCATACAAGTACTTATAGAGTTTCAGATACCTAGAATTAAAATACATAGAAAATAGATAATACTTAATGAATCAAAGCTGATCATTAAGTGTACAAAGACTAATGCAAGTAAACTCTTCAACTTCAAAGTGGCGAGAATGTTGAGTGAATGGAGTGGGCTTGGTTTCATCAAGAGGAAATGATAAAGAGTGTGTGGGCTGGCATCATTAAAAACTTCTCTTGGAAAACTCATTGGGACAAAACCAAGAGGAGGGAAAAAGAGTACAAGTCCACACACCTCTCTTGATGAATGCTTAAGTGGCGTGAATCACAATCAAGGTGACTGGATTAGCACACTCAAGTCGGCCCTGAATATGGTGTAAGAGAGTGTAGAATGCTTGATGAAATCTTGCTTTCTTGGATCGAGTCATCGGACCAAGGGGCACATGTAGATCTTTGTCGTTGGCTTCCTCAAGTTCATGTTGCTTTGTGGCTTCCTCTTTAGCTTCCTTAAGCTCTGGTTCTAGCTGCTCCTCCATCTCCTTAGCTCCCTTAAGCTCTGGTTCAAGCTGCTTCCCTATCTCCTTAGCTCCCTCAAACAGGCTGCTGGTTAGGATCTCATCATCCTCTCCCACTTGAGAAGGATTTGACCTCAAATCCGTTTCATCTGCGCAAAAAGGAACTAGATCAGTTATGTTGAAGCTTGAACTTACGTTGTACTTACCTTGGAGGTCCAGCTGGTAGGCATTATTGTTAAGTTTTTTGATGACTTTGAAAGGACCATCGATTCGGGGCATGAGCTTGGACTTTCTTTCGTTGGGAAATCTTTCCTTTCTCAAATGTATCCAAACCAAATCGCCTTCTTCGAAAATCTTTTCCTTTCGGCCTTTGTTAGCGTACTTGGCGTAGAGTTTGGTCTTGCTCTCCAAGTTGATCCGAGCTTTCTCATGAATCTGCTTGACAAGTTATGCTTTCTTTCTTCCATCTAAGCTAGCTCTTTCACTCACAGGTAAAGGCATTAGATCCAAAGGTGATATAGGATTAAACCCATAGACAATTTCAAATGGAGAAAACTTAGATGCAGAATGTCTAGCATGGTTATAAGCAAACTCTACATGAGGTAAACATTCTTCCCAAGTCTTTAGATTCTTTTTAATCAATGCACGTAACAAAGTAGACAAAGTCCTATTAACTACTTCGGTTTGACCATTGGATTGCGGGTGACAAGTTGTAGAGAAACAAAGCTTAGTTCCTAGCTTAGACCAACGTGTTTTCCAGAAATAGCTAAGGAACTTAGTGTCTCTATCCGATACAATGGTCCTAGGCATACCATGCAATCTAACAATTTCCCTAAAGAACAGTCTGGCTATATTCATGGCATCATCAGTTTTATGACAAGGGATAAAGTGTGCCATTTTGGAGAACCTATCTACTACAACAAACACAGAACCTTTTCCGGTCTTAGTCCTAGGTAATCCAACAATAAAATCCATAGAGATGTCATGCCACGGATGCAAAGGAATGGGTAAAGGAGTATACAAACTGTGAGACTAGATTTTAGACTTAGCTTGTTTGCAAGTTATACATCTTTCACAAGCTTTCTCTACATCTCTCCGCATGTGTGGCCAGAAAAAATGTTCTTGCATCACACTCAAAGTCTTAGCTACGCCAAAATGTCCTATGAGACCACCTGCGTGAGCTTCCTTCACAAACAAATCTCTTAAAGAAGAGTTAGGTACACAAAATCTATTTTCATAAAAAAGAAAACCGTCACATTGAAAATATTTGCCGCTACCGAACTTCTCACAAGAAGCATAGACGTCTTTAAAATCAGGGTCAGCAGCATATAAAGTCTTGATATGCTCGAATCCAAGTAGCTTAACTTCTAAAGAATTCAAGAGAACATACCTCCGAAAAAGAGCATCGGCTACTACATTCTCTTTACCTTTCTTGTATTTGATCACATAAGGGAAAGTTTCAATGAATTCAACCCACCTTGCGTGTCTTTTATTCAACTTTTGTTGTCCCTTAAGATGCTTTAGGGACTCATGGTCCGTGTGGATAACAAATTCCTTGGGCCAAAGATAATTTTGCCATGTTTGCAAGGCTCGAACAAGCGCATAGAGCTCTTTATCGTAAGTGGGGTAATTGAGCGTGGATCCTCCAAGTTTTTCACTAAAGTAGGCTATGGGCTTCATTTCCTGCATAAGTACAGCGCCAATACCAAATCCTGAGGCATCACATTTAATTTCAAATGTTTTATCAAAGTTAGGAAGAGATAGCACCGGAGAGTGTGTGAGCTTGTCTTTCAAAGCTTGGAAAGCATCTTCTTGAGCTTGCTCCAACTTAAATCCAACATTCTTTTTGATAACTTCAGTGAGTGGAGCTGCTAGAGTGCTAAAGTCTTTGACGAATCTCCGATAAAAACCGGCAAGGCCATGAAAGCTTCTCACTTCGCCAACATTTCTAGGACTCGGCCATTCTTTGATTGCTTGGATCTTTTCCTCATCAACCTTAATGCCATCTGTACTCACAACAAAACCTAAGAAGACAAGGTTATCCGTTCCAAAAGTACATTTCTTAAGATTAGCATACAAGGTTTCTTTCCTAAGTACTTCCAAAATTTTTCTAAGATGCTCCACATGATCTTCCAAGCTACGGCTATAGATTAGGATGTCATCGAAATACACAACCACAAAATAACCTATGAATGCTCTAAGAACATGATTCATTAGTCTCATGAAAGTACTAGGTGCGTTGGTTAATCCAAAAGGCATGACTAACCATTCGTATAGACCATGTTTAGTTTTAAATGCGGTTTTCCATTCATCCCCTTCTTTCATCCTAATTTGATGGTACCCACTTTTAAGATCTACCTTAGAAAAGATGCTAGAACCATGCAATTCATCAAGCATATCATCTAATCTAGGTATAGGATGTCGATACTTTACAGTGATATTGTTGATTGCACGACAATCGACACACATCCTCCAGCTTCCATCTTTCTTTGGGACGAGTAAAACGGGCACGGCACATGGGCTCATACTCTCTCGGATATGTCCTTTCTCCATGAGCTCGGTGACTTGCTGTTGAAGCTCCTTAGTCTCTAGAGGATTGGTTCTGTAGGCGGGTTTGTTGGGAAGAAAAGCTCCGGGTGTGAAATCGATCTGGTGTTCAATGCCACGGATTGGCGGCAAACCTTGTGGTGTTAATGGCACGAGAATATTCCTCTTGCCCTTGAAATCAAAGGTATACCTGTTGGTGAACCCATCATGCATGACTTAACGATCAGATTGCCAAGGTCTTCCAAGAAGTATATGCCCAGCATCCATTGGCAAGATATCACATAGGACCTCATCTTCATACTTTCCTATAGACAAGGGAACCAAGACCTGATGCTTAACTTCCAACTCTCCCTCATCATTAAGCCATTGTAGTTTGTAAGGCTTAGCTCTCTTAATGACCGTTAGCCCAAGTTTTTCCACCATGGACTCACTCGCAACATTAGTGCAACTCCCTCCATCGATTACTAAGCTGCAAACCTTTTCCTTTACTAGACATCGAGTATGGAATAGATTCTCCCGTTGCTCATTTTTCTCGAAAGTAGCATGCAGATTCAAGGTCCTCCTCGTGACTAAGAGTTGTCCTACCGTTGGCATTACAACATGCTCTTCTATAGATTCAGCTTCAGAATGTTCTTCTTCCGTTTCTAGCTCTCCATTGGCTCGAATGACTATGGTTCTCTTGTTGGAGCAGGCGTTCGAATAGTGACCAAAACCCTTACACTTGAAGCATTGTATATCTCTGGTCTTGGTGCTTGAACCCTTATCAATGCCCTTAAGACGTGGCTCTTCAGACCTAGGTTTAGAAATTGGCTGGTGGTCCTTGGTAGGTTTATCCTCTCGGGTTTGGTTGGATCTGGTGGAAACATAACCGGGCCTAGGGTTTCTTCTCTTAAGCTGTTTCTCAAACATGTTAGCTTTATGAAGAAGCTCTTCCATTTCCACATAATGATGTACTTCAAGCCGATCCATAATTTCCCTATTAAGGCCGCCCATAAATCTGGCCATAGTAGCTTCACTATCTTCTCGGATATCAGCTCGAAGCAACAAAGTTTCCATCTCCTTATAGTATTCTTCCACGGACTTACTTCCTTGAGATAGATTCCTCAGTCTTAGATGCAACTCTCGATGATAATGACTAGGTATAAACCTCTTCCTCATAATAATCTTCATTTGATTCCAAGTTTCAATAGGAAGATCTCCAACCCTTCTCCTAGAAGTTACTAACTGATCCCACCAACTTAAAGCATAATCTTTGAATGCGGTTGGGGCTATCTGAACCATGTGGTCTTGTGTGAATTCTCTGCAGTCAAAAACGATCTTGATCTTCTTCTCCCATTCTAGATAGTCTTCTGGATCATTAGTTCCATGAAAAGATGGAATCTCGATTTTTAGACCGGCTAAAGGATCACGGGGATGAGTTTGGTTGATCCTAAGGGGTTGTTCCTCTCTTGGCCGTCTTCTTCTTGAATGGTGTGTTCTAGAGGAGTGACTATAATACTGCTCAGCCTCAGAAGGTTGTGATTGCCTCCTAAATCGGTCGTTGATGGATCTGTCGAATTCAGCTCTCATCTCTGCCCTCATGGTTGCTATACTCTCGTTCATCATTGCCTTAAAGGAATCAAGAAGCTGCTTGTTGGAGTTTGCGGATTCTTCTTCACCATTGCTGGTTTCTGCCATAGTACCTGATCAGATTGAAACAAAATAACAAGTAAAATGCCCAACAGATATCACAACAACAATACAAGATAAGCTTGCTTGGAATCCAAGAGACAGTTTGGTTTGATCGATTCAAATAAAATATCTAAATACGTTCAAAAATTCTAGAAACAATTTTCTAAAATATCTGACTCGTTTTAAAGACAAATCCAACCGATCTCACTATTTTAGCAATTAAAACGGATTTATGAAAATTAAAACACTGAAATATCGCAGAAATTCTCTTCTCAAAATCACTTGAAGATGATCGGTCAGATTAAAATTTCAAATCGTGTCCAAAAATTCCGAAATCAATTTTCACAGAAACTAGACTCATATTATGTTCTTTGAAAACAAATTTCACGATTTTATCTATTACCAAAGATTTATGAAAATTCCGACAATCAACAGATAAATCAATTCAAAGGTTATGAAGAATATGAAAGGGTATAATCGATTTGAAAAGACACAACCTGAGATGGAGTCAGCTCTGATACCACTTGATGTGATCCTAGGGGAGGATCACGTCCCTGAATGCTCTCCAAATGCTAGGTGAAGTCGTTGAAGCAAGGAAACCCTCCGATGTGCCGGTTTGATGATGTTTGGCGAGTGAGAAGGGGAACAGATCGGTTCAGATGGATGAGTAACCACGAAAATGGATTAAATGAAACTTCTAAGAGTTGCGGAATCACTCTTAGACTATCAGGGGTGTTTGTAGTGCAAGGATATGACCGAATACACTAAACAAACATGATCAAACAGTTTCAAAGAGATTGAGAATAAGAAAAGTTTGATAACCCTGAAAAGAAAGAGCATACAAGTACTTATAGAGTTTCAGATACCTAGAATTAAAATACATAGAAAATAGATAATACTTAATGAATCAAAGCTGATCATTAAGTGTACAAAGACTAATGCAAGTAAACTCTTCAACTTCAAAGTGGCGAGAATGTTGAGTGAATGGAGTGGGCTTGGTTTCATCAAGAGGAAATGATAAAGAGTGTGTGGGCTGGCCTCATTAAAAACCTCTCTTGGAAAACCCATTGGGACAAAACCAAGAGGAGGGAAAAAGATTACAAGTCCACACACCTCTCTTGATGAATGCTTAAGTGGCGTGAATCACAATCAAGGTGACTGGATTAGCACACTCAAGTCGGCCCTGAATATGGTGTAAGAGAGTGTAGAATGCTTGATGGAATCTTGCTTTCTTGGATCGAGTCATCGGACCAAGGGGCACATGTAGATCTTTGTCGTTGGCTTCCTCAAGTTCATGTTGCTTTGTGGCTTCCTCTTTAGCTTCCTTAAGCTCTGGTTCTAGCTGCTCCTCCATCTCCTTAGCTCCCTTAAGCTCTGGTTCAAGCTGCTCCCCTATCTCCTTAGCTCCCTCAAACAGGCTGCTGGTTAGGATCTCATCACTTTGGAAAACCCATTGGGACAAAACCAAAGGCTAGGAAAAAGAGTATAAACGAATCACTCGTTTATTGGTCCACTCGAGCAACCAAGACGGTTTGATTTTCCATGTTCTCGAACTGAGCTTTAGTCGGTTGAACTTGAGTGAGTAATGCGGTGATGGCGTTCTGAAACTCTTTGGCTCTCGATCTTGTCATTGGTCCACTTGGTACGGCCAAAGCATCCTTGGTTTCAAGCTGCTTCTGTGAGCTATCCATGATCACATCATCCCCTTCCTCTTGAAAAGGATTTGTCCTCAAATTTGGAACATCTGCAACAAAAGGGATTAAGTCAGCAACGTTAAAGGTTGAACTCACATTGTACTTACCTTGGAGATCGAGTTGGTAAGCATTATCGTTGATCCTCTTTGTGACTCGGAATAGACCGTCAATCCTAGGCATCAACTTAGACTTCCTCTCAGCCGCAAATCTCTCCTTCCTTAGATGAATCCAAACGTGGTCTCCCACTTCAAAGATCATCTTGTGCCTGCCCTTGTTAGCTTGTTTGGCGTACATTTTTGTTTTCTCCTCGATATTGCGGTTTGCTTTCTCATGAAACTGTTTCACAAGTTCAGCTTTCTTTTTCCCATCCAAGCTTGCTCTTTCACTCAAAGGCAATGGGATTAGATCCAAAGGAGATAAAGGATTAAAGCCGTAAACAACTTCAAAAGGAGAAAACTTGGTGGCGGAATGCATTGATCGATTATAAGCAAACTCAACATGTGGTAAGCATTCTTCCCAAGTTTTTAAGTTCTTTTTAATCAAGGCACGCAGCAAGGTAGACAAAGTTCTATTAACTACTTCAGTTTGACCGTCAGATTGAGGATGACAAGTAGTTGAGAACAGCAACTTAGTACCTAGCTTAGACCAAAGCGTCTTCCAAAAATAACTCAAGAATTTCGTGTCCCTATCACTGACTATAGTCCTAGGCATTCCATGCAAATGAACTATTTCTTTAAAGAACAAATCAGTAATATGAGAAGCATCGTCAGTTTTATGACAAGCAAGAAAATGTGCCATTTTAGAGAATCTATCGACAACAACAAAGATTGAATCTTTTCCAGTCCTAGTTCTAGGTAATTCAAGCACAAAATCCATAGAAATTTTAGTCCAAGGCTGATCAGGAATAGGCAAGGGCGTGTACATACCTTGGGACTGTACCTTCGATTTGGCTTGTTTGCACGTGACACATCGTGATGAGGACATCAAGTCACCATCAATCAAGGAGCATGGAGGAGACATCAACCAGACGACCAATACCTTTGGAGAGAACCAGCCTGAGCGTACCAAAGACATATATGCCTTTATTGAAGCATATCAACCTAACCAGTGTTGGAAAGTGACTGTTGCACTCTTTTTCCCTTGTCTAGGGTTTTTCCCAATGGGTTTACCTAGAAAGGTTTTTAATGAGGCAATATTAAGTCATCAAGAAATCACAGAGAAGTGGATTTGGTTCAAAAGCTTTCCACATGAGGAAGATATTCAAGTTACAAGTCAGCAGACTTCCAATGAACCCGATAGAGACCAACAGCTACTTATTGGAGATTTCCTACCAAACCACGGAGAATTAAGCTGCAAACCAATTTGTTATAAATTCCTTACACATAAGGGAAGCTCCTCGAGTTGGAATAAAGCCAAAACCAATTTTGGTCTAGAAGATATGAATTTTCTCAACCGTAAGATCCTCCCACACCTTCATCTTCCATATCCAGACCCGATCTTGCCATATTCGGATCATCACGCCTTTAACTCAAAAAGGTCATATTTTCCTCATCCTTCACGAGTTCTAGAGACACTCCAAGACAATCAGAGGCTTCTAAGAACACGCACCTTCCTCCCCAAGCTGACAAGATACAAGCAAAGGCTCCACTTGCCTTATTTGGCCGATTTGATCATTAAGTCTCAAACGGCCATATTTTCTTTTAATTCTGCGATTTCTTTCTTGTTTTAGTCTTTAGAAATGTTGTACTCTGACTCTATAAAAGCAGAGCTCGATCCTCCTTGTAAAGGACCCCTACTATCAATAAAGAACCGAATTCTCTTAAAAGTTGTCACAAACTTTTGTCTCAGATCCTGTCTTTGTGTGTAATTCACAGAGCCACGATTTCTCATGCTGTATCAGGGAGTCTCTCATCCTCCTTATGGTGCTTATCAATCCATCATCACGTCCTCACAACTGGTTTCACAAGAGGAGCTTCGAGCTAGCTTTGTTTTCACCTCAGATCCGGACCATAAGACTTGTATAACGAGTCTTATATCACATCGCCCACAAATTCTTCCGACGTCTCTCTTCATTTGCGGCCAGTAGAAGTGTTCTTGCATCAATTTTAAATTTTTGGAGATCCCAAAATGCCCCATCAAGCCTCCTCCATGCGCTTCCCTAACTAACAAATTTCTCACGGAACAATTAGGCACACATAACCGATTTTCATAGAAAAGAAATCCGTCATGCCTAAAATATTTCCCAAAAGCAAACTTATCACATGACTTAAAAATCTCTTGAAAATCAGAATCAGCTTGATAAAGATCTTTAAGGTGTTCAAATCCCAAAAGCTTAGCATCCAAAGTAGAAATCAAGGCGTACCATCGAGATAAGGCATCAGCAACTATATTTTCGTTACCTTGTTTGTACTTGATCACATAGGGAAATGTTTCGATGAATTCTACCCACCTAGCATGCCTCTTGTTGAGCTTTTGCTGACCCTTTAAATGCTTCAAAGACGCGTTTGTCAGTATGAATGACAAACTCCTTCGGCTAGAGGTAGTCCTGCCACGTCTGCAATGCTCTGACAAGCGCGTACAACTCCTTGTCATAGGTTGGATAGTTCAATGTAGCTCCTCCAAGTTTCTCACTGAAAAAGGCAATGGGCTTCTTTTCTTGCATCAAGACAGCTCCAATACCTACACCAGATGCATCACACTCAATTTCAAAAGTTTTAAGAAAGTTCGGTAAAGATAAAAGTGGTGCATTGGTGAGTTTATCCTATAACACTCGGAATACTTCTTCTTGTGCCTCTTCCCATTTAAATCCGACATTTTTCTTGATCACTTCAGTGAGAGGAGCAGATATGGTACTGAAGTCCTTCACAAATCTCCGATAGAATCCCACAAGTCCATGGAAACTTCTCACTTCTCCTACGGTTTTCGGACTGGGCCATTCTCGGACAGCTCGAACCTTTTCTTCGTCCACTTTGATGCCATCTGCACTTATGAAAAAACCTAGAAACACAAGGTTATCCATACAAAAAGTGCATTTCTTTAGATAAGCATAAAGTTCCTCTTTCCTAAGTACCATCAAAACCGCTTCTAGATGATTAACATGCTCTTCTAAATTTTTGCTGTAAACTAAGATATCATCAAAGTAAACAACAACAAAAATTCCAATGAAGCTCCTTAAAACATAATTCATCAATCATATGAAAGTACTAGGTGCGTTGGTTAATCCAAATGGCATAACTAATCATTCATACAAGCCATTTTTCGTTTTAAACGCAGTTTTACATTCGTCACCCTCTTTCATCCTAATTTGATGGTAACCGCTTTTAATATCAATTTTCGAAAATACGCTAGAACCATGCAGCTCATCTAACATATCATCTAAACGAGGGATAGGGTGGCAATACTTTACACTGATATTGTTGATGGCTCGACAATCAATATACATCCTCCAAGTCCCATCCTTCTTCGGAACAAGCAGCACCGACACAACACAAGGGCTCATGCTCTCTCGTATGTATCCTTTGTCCATCAGCTCACTCACTTGCTTTTGAAGGTCCTTAGTCTCCACCGGATTGGTTATGTATGCTGGCCTGTTGGGAAATGAAGCTCCCGGCACAAAATTGATATGGTGTTGAATCCCATGGATAGGCGGTAATCCCTTAGGGTTTTCCTCTGGAAAGACGTCTTCAAAATTCTGCAAAATAGAAGAGATTTTACTCGGCAAATCCAGAATGGGGTTAGTAAGGTTCAGAAATGCTTCTTTGTAAACAAATAAAAGAACGGGTTGTTTAGAGAACAGAGCTCTCTTAACCACATTAGACCTCACAAAGAAATTTGAATGCCTCACGGGTGAAACTTGTTTTTTTAGGTAATGAAAAGGATGAGAAGTGATGAAACTAACACCCTAAGCACAATACTAAAATCCTGAGTTTTTAATCAATTGATAGTATAGTAAAGTGTCAATCCATCGGGTGAATGAAATTAACAAAAAGGATGAAATCATTAACATTTAGTTCTAGCCAAGTTTATAGAAGTTGTTTGTGAATACTAATAGTCCTACGTGATGCAGTAGATAAATAAACTTAATTAGACCCTAGAAATGTTAAAGTCTGTCACCCTTTAACAAGTCATGGAATTAACAGGAAAAGTCACAAAATTTGGTATCAATCGAGTGAGTCACTCGAGTGGACCACTTGAGTGAAATGGTCGAGTGACAGGAACAAAAACGGTGAACACTAAATTAACCAATAGAAATAAATGATAGAACTAAGATTAAAACTATGGAAAACGATAAAGATCTCAGGGAGTAAATTCATAGGGTAATCTACACTTAAATCTGCTATGGGTGTTGAAAAATCTAAACTCCGGGTGAATCCCTTGACGACGGATCTCACTTCCAACCCAACCCACTATCGTGGTGATAGATCTAAAGATCTAGCCTACTCGAGCCAAGAGGTCCAGTGACTACAGATCTTGCACTAAGGATCGATCCGTCAAAGCCAAGAAAGACTCATAACAAGTGACATAAATCAACATCTGATGCACCGACTCTCACGCTATTGTGTCTTAATCCCCGGAAAAAGTAGATCTGATGGTTCAATGCACTTTTGATGCTCATGAAGTCACCTACGATCATGCTCTAATTGCCCAGAAAAGAGCAAGCATTAAAATCACTAACCCAAGAGGGATCTAAAGCCGAATCTTCGAACAATCAACAAAAACCCATACAGATCGAGTGAGATCACCCTAATCCATCCCCGAAATCCCTAAATTCACTACTCACACATCGCGATCATCATTAAAATCAAAAGCTTAGAAAAGCCAAGACTTGTCATAGATGATCCAATGAACAGAGATTCCAGAAAAATATTAGTAACGATAAACTTGATCTATTAAAATTTCAAAAGGTAGCAAAAATCCGAATCAAAATCTAAAGATAAACTAGAGAGAGAAAACTAAGAGAGATAAACTAATTATGCTAAGGTGGCGCAGAATAATTAATGTCAGGTCCCCCCTCCCGAGTTATCATTCCTCGGTATTTATACATAAGAGTTATGGATAATGAGAATTTGCTATAATTTGCGGAATCTTGTCAACGCGATGCTCACCACTCGACCCAGCAGTCGAATGGTCTGGTCGAGTAGCCTCCTCGAGTAACTTGAGCTTCCATTGCAGTCTTCAACTCTATGGCTCCATGTCACTCGTGTCACGACTCCTCACAGAAACCCCTACGTGTCTTCATGGCTGAGTGGTTACTCAAGTGATGACTCCTCACAGCTCCAAATACCTAAAAACACCACATGTATGCAAAATGCATGCAAACTAATGCAAAGAGACTAAATATCCTATATGCCAAATAAATGCACAAAGTGACATGGGTGATGACTAAAAGCTATACTAAGTTGCAATAAAACCATAGTAAAAATGTGCCAAAATGCAGTGTTATCAACGGGTTTACTCTCACAAGCCTTTTTCTTGGTTTTTCTCAAACTCTCATTTTTATTTTGAGGTGGCGTGTTTAGGGGTTCACTGACAATGGTTTTTCCTTGTTGTTGCAGCTGAAGTTGGTCTAGATGAACCTCATGTGGCGCCAAAGGAGCAAGTATCGTCTTTCGGCCATTGAACTCAAAAGAGTAACGATTAGTAAAACCGTCATGTAAGACCCTTCTATCAAACTGCCATGGTCTTCCAAGTAGTATATGGCCGGCCTCCATAGGTAAAACATCACATAAAATTTCGTCCTCATACTTGCCTATGGTTAAAGAAACCAATACTTGGTGGCTCACGGTCATCTCACCAGCATCATTAAGCCATTGAAGCTTAAAAGGTTTCGGATGCTTCTTAACTTCCAGCCCTAACTTCTTCACCATTGTTTCACTAGCCACATTAGTACAGCTCCCACCATCAATAATAAGGCTGCAGACCTTACCCTGTACCAAACATCTCGTGTGAAACAAGTTCTCCCGCTGCTCTTGGACAGAATCTTTAACTTGAATACTCAAGGAACGTCTTCTTACCAATGATTCTCCGATGGCTGGTAACTCTATGTCTTCCTCGGTTCCGCTTTCATTTTCAAGCTTTTCCTCCTCAGTTTCAATCTCGCCACTATCCAAAAGGATCATAGTTCACTTATTGGTGCATTCGTAGGCGTAGTGTCGTCTCCCTTGACACTTGAAACATTTAACGTCCCAATTTCTAGATGGAGTTGCCACAGCTTTTCCCTTGGTATCTTGAGTATTGGCGAATGGTTTTGGATCTGGTTTTTGCTTGACAACAGTCCTATCCTCTTGGCTGTAACTCGTCTTAGTGTTAACTGCTCCAGCTCCATAGGAAAGTCTATATGAACCCCTTCTCTTTATCTGTTGCTCCACCAAAACAGCCTTATGAAGCATTTCTTCCAAATCAATATAAGTTTGAAGCTCCATCCTATCTTGAATATCACGCGCCAAACCACTCAAAAATCTTGCCATTGTCGCCTCGGCATCTTCATCTATATCAGCCTTAATCATTAGAGATTCCATCTCTTGGAAATAATCCTCCACGTTCTTACTTCCTTGAGTTAGACGCCTAAGCTTTTGATGTAGTTCCCGATGATAGTGACTTGGAACAAATCTTTTTCTCATCAGATTTTTCAACACTTCCCAAGTGACTACGGGCGGCTCATGATTTCGTCTTCTACTTGTCACGATCTGATCCCACCAATTAATAGCGTAGTCGTAAAACTCTGTGGCCGTTACTTGAACCTTCTTCTGCTCCGAATAATTTTGACAATCAAACACGAGTTCAATTTTCTTCTCCCACTCCAAGTAAGCGTCCAAATCACTCTTCCCATGAAACGGTGGAATCTTTAACTTAAGTCCACTGAGATTGTCTTCATTTCGACCCCTAGCTTCTCTTACTCGTCTCGGCCTTCTTTCACTTTGGTTAGAAGCTTGGCTACCTCTGCTGTAATAATGCAAGTCATCCCCATCAGTTTCATCTTGAGGTCGTGCTCTTCTTCTTCTAGCAACAGTATTCGGCAATAGTCCTTGATTAACGGACTCTTGAATCGTATCGATCCTTGCATTGACTGCACCCATCTCTTCCCTCATCATCCGCCTCATCTCTCCCATAAGAGTTTGCATGTCCAGATTGTTATTTCTTCCTCTACGAGCTCGGTTGGTGTTCACATCTTCTTCGCTGGAATGATTAGACATATTGATTTTGTTTTCCCTGCACACTTAACAAACGTTAGTAATAAAAAGTCGATCCTCACAAGTGTTTCTCTCCTTTTTATTCACTCAATCACTCAGCACTCAAAATGTTCTCTTTCAGTGATTTTCTCAATGGTTCGTATGGAACAAAACTGATCAAATCAGATGAACAACTCCAACAACACAAATTCAAACAATTGATTTGAGATAGAAAGAAAAGAGGAAAAAGTTTATATATATATATATTTTAAAATTAAGAACAGATCAAAGATCAGAAAATTAAGGAGATAAAATTAGAAAATAAAAACCCCCTAAGCTAATTAATTTCGGATTGATTAATTTTTTTTTTCTTTCTTTTGGTCCGATCAACTTTTTTTTTTTAAACAACTCATAATTAAAACTAGAACTAAATAGAGATCAAAAAGAAATTATGATCAAAAATAAAAATGAAATCGACTAATTCCCCAAATGATTGATCCGATCAGCTAGAACAGAAGGACAAGAGAGAAATGAAAAGTCTAAGATCAAAAGATGATAGATACAAATACAGATCCCGAAAGTGTGCTCTGATACTAGAGCTGTCAGACGGGTCGCCTGAGACCGCCTGGGCACCGCCCACCGAGGTCCGCCGTTTCTTCTGACCACTGCAGAAGAGCCCGCTCATGACCGCGGATGGAAAATGCATGTCCATACCCGCCCCGCAACCCCTAGGTTGTTCTGATCGGTGCGGCCCGCGGGCAGCTTCAATTCTTCATTTCTCTTCTTGATTGTTCTGATCGGTGCCAGTAGGTTCTTCTTGATTCTTCATTTCTGATCTTAATCTCTTAATCAATCTCTGATTATCTTGGATTCGCCGACTCTGTTGTTGATTGTGCATCTAATTTATTGATTTTGATTGTTTAGTCAAAGAAATCGAGGAAAAAGAGTTGTTTTGCTGAAGCAATTTAGTGAGAAAGCTTCAAGGTCTGTCCTTCAATTTAATGATTCTGTCAGCAAGAGCAAGGTAAAGTTTGAAACTTGCTAATTCTTTTACGAGCTTGTGTCTCATTATAGATATAGAAGAGTTAGATCTGATATTGTTTTTGCCTAATTTGTCTTCTATAAGCTTCACTAACAATATTGCTTCTTCTGCACGTACAAGCAACCCCACAGAATTTGTAAACCATGGTGAGTTGAAATTTTCCACCCCACGTTGTTTCCAGTGATCTTTTCACACATTATTTTATTTGCTTGGCTTGTTTTTCTAATAAGTGAAAGACCACTCAATGGTTTACTATCGTCTGATTTTTTCAACTTTGAAACAATCTACTTATGGTATTAGCTTACTCATTCTGATGGTTATACTAAGTGAAAGACCATTCAATGCTTTAATATAAGGTCTGAATAATTCAACTTTGAAACTATCTACTTATGGTATTAGCTTAATCATTTTGATAGGCAACCCAGTTTTAATATATGTTGGTGGGTGTTGGCTTACATTATTCATGACTGACTATGGAGAAGTACATTTGGAGTCACATATCTCTAGAATTTACTATGTATTTGTTGTTTCAATATGGAAATTTTCATCTCATGAGTTATGATGCATATATGTTGGCTGCTGATGAATACTCTATATCAAACCTACATTGAATTAAACCTGACCTTTGCATAATAAGCTTTCACACAAGAATATTGAAATATTATTTAGTGCTCATCTATGTTACGCTTTGCATAATAAAACTCAAATCAAACTCAAACTAAAGTACTAAACTGAAACACGAAAATCAAATCAAACTCAAACTGAAAATCAAGCTTCATCATCAACAATTAACTCAGAAGAAGGTAGTTTCCCATCTTCACCATAAAAGTGTTCTTCATCCTCTACAAAATTCAAATAAAAACAA
The DNA here is from genome assembly GCA_028015245.1 of Cardamine occulta. Taxonomy (NCBI): domain Eukaryota; kingdom Viridiplantae; phylum Streptophyta; class Magnoliopsida; order Brassicales; family Brassicaceae; genus Cardamine; species Cardamine occulta. The sequence goes on along the minus strand of CM051388.1, from coordinate 17,384,961 downwards.
AGTTAATACACAAATAAAAATTACTGTTTTCAAAAGCTTCAAAACCTGTTAAAAGCTTACCGTTTTCATATGCTTCAAAACCTTTCAACCAATTGCGGCTGCATATTAATGCTTGAACATTCTTCGCGAGGAGGCAACTTCTATACTTGTTCAAAACTCGAGATCCGATGCTAAAAGAGGATTCAGACGCTACGGTTGTGATTGGAATACTTAGAAGGTCACAAGCCATGGAAGCCAACTCTCCATAGCGCTGAGAGTTATCTTTCCAATACTTTAGAATATCTAAACTCGCAAAATTCGTCACGTCTAATGGAGGATTTTCAAGATACATTTCCAAAGAAGACTTTCCACTAGCAACAATAGTCTCTTTGCAGAAGGCGAAAAAATCCTGCATAAGTAAGAAAACAATAAGAAAACCAAAACCTGAAACTTCTAAAGATCTTAAGAGAGAAATAATTTAAGAAAACTTACATAATAATTGTCGAAAGTTCCTCTTTCTCCTTCATTATCATCTCTGTTTTGATTTGTTTCACGGGTCTCTGTAGAAGGTGCTGCAAAACAAAATTGTTCTCATATGATTCAAACAGAGTAGTTAGTTTTAGACGTAAGTGCTAAATCCTTCCTTGACAAGAACTTTTATCAAGTTTACTAAAACAGAATTGTGCAAGTGTTAGCTTCAACCTTGGATCAAACACTGTAGCCATTGCAAATAGATCACTAACTTCTTCCCAGTACTTATCAAACTTCTCCTTCATTGGCTTTACCATGTCTTTGATAGCTTCATCTTCACTAAACTCATTCAATATCAACCATTTATTGATCTTCCAAACTTGCATGAAATACAAGTTTGAAGTTGGATATGTGGAACCAGAAATCGGATTAGTAACCACATCAAATGGCTCCAGCAAATCACACAGATTTTGGAGACGTTTCCATTCAGCGTCTGTAGGATAAAACTTGTAGTTTTTTGCATCAATAAGCTTGAGATTAGCAAAGGCAGCTCGATACTTTAGAGCCCTATCCAGCATCTTGTACGTTGAGTTCCATCTAGTTTTCACATCCAACAGCAAACCAGCCTTAGTCTTTATTCCAATAGATTGCACACATTTCGCAAATAACATCTGACGATGTTCTGATCCTTGAACATACTTAATACTCTCCCGAATCTTATGAAACGAAGTAGCAATCACTCCCAGACCTTATTGAACAATTAGATTAAGAATATGAGCTGCACATCTGACATGAAAATACTGTCCTCGAGACAACAAATCATCACGGAGCATAAGCTGACTCTTCACAATCTCTTGCATTGTATCATTGCTACTAGCATTGTCTAAGGTGAGAGAGAACACTTTTTTTGAATTCCCCATTCCTCTAATTTCTCAAGAATCTTCATCGCTATGTTTGTACCTGTATGAGGAGGTGATAAAGCACAAAATACAAGGATTTTGTTCTTCAGCTTCCAGTTTCTGTCAATGTAATGTGCTGTTACACACATGTATCCCTCATGAGTTATTGCAGTCCACAAATCAGAAGTTAGGCTGATCCTTCCAGGAATATTAGCTAATTTTGTCTTTAAATTCACTGACTCGCTCTCGTAGAACTTGTAAACATCACCTGCCACTGTGTTCTGGCTGATAAACTTCACATCTGCATTCAAGTACTTCCAAACTTCTCTTACTCTCTGATACTCAACATAAGAAAATGGTAGATCATGCTGAATGATACACTTAGCAACCATTTCACGAAAAACCATATGATTTATCTTCCTAGCTTGCAACCTTGCTTCTGAATTGATCATCATTGTACCAATATCAGCATTTTTAACCTTAAGCTTACACGCAGCCAAATGACGTATGTATGAATTAGTCCCATTCTTGTGTGAATTATATGCATAATCGCTCTTACAATGGTTGCACTGTGCTCTTTCTTTAGTTTTCCCCTTAGTATCTTTCTTAATGATGACTGTAAAGTGTTTCCAAACATCTGAATATTGTCTTCTCTTTTTCTGTGTTGAATTCCCTTTCTCACCATCATCATCATCATCCTCAATCTCAATGGATTGCCTTTTCCGAGTTTTAGAGCCTTCAGCTTCGTTAGACATCTTTTTCTTCTTACTTGTTGGTAATTTTTCTTTGTCACCATCATCATCATGGATTAGAGTGACCAATTTGCCATATCGAATTAGGGTTTTAGATAATAATTTTTTTTTTTTTAAAGAGCTGTCAAATTATTAAAACCTCTAAAAGAATTAGAGGCTTTTAAGTAGACCGCCCGCCAAGCCCGCAAACACGCATGGACATGCCCGCCAAGCCTGCAACCCACCTGGTCATTGCCCACAAGGCCCGCCATTTTATGGGCATCTTTTTAAGTGTCCAGCTCCGCCCCGCCATGGTACTAAATGGGCTTAGCCCGTGGGCGGTGGACCTCTTTGACAGCTCTATCTGATACCACTTGTTATGATCCTCCCTAGAATCGGCACTTTCGAGGGATAGAATGAAAGAAGTGGATAGATGGATAGGGGTGGAGTGAATGGATCGCACCAAGGTTGCGGAAGACCTTTGATATTTCCTCAATGACTTTTCCAAGATATGACACACTTGAAAACGCCAAGGTTTGAATCGCGGATATAACACACCTTGATTCGAGTTTGATTGAAGGATGTTACTCACCAACAATCGAGATTGGTTCTTCAAGAACACAAGAGAAAATCACTCTCTGATTTAAAAAAAAGAAGAAGTCTGTGTTTTCTCAAATGAGTTTACATGAATATAAAGAAAAGAAAGCTTGAAAACAAAGCCTAAGTCAATAATATATTGTCTTGGAACTAAAATAAAATAAAGATAGTAAGTTGAATATGGATTCAACCCTTAGACTCCCCCATACATGCATCTAGAGTGACTCTTGAACTTATTATCATCACTCTCTTGGGCCTGAAAAATAAGTGACTCCCTTTAGGCTTCTTTGACTTGTAAGTAGGCCTAAAATGGGCTGGACTTGATAGTTAATATCCCCAAATGAATTGTGCATAATCTGGTGAACTCTTGTGAACTTAGATGGATTAGAGTGACCGATTTGCCTCATTAAAACCTTCCTTTGGAAAACCCATTGGGACAAAACCAAAGGCTAGGAAAAAGAGTACAAACAAATCACCCGTTTATTAGTCCACTCGAGCAACCAAGACGGTTTGATTTTCCATGTTCTCGAACTGAGCTTTAGTCGGTTGAACTTGAGTGAGTAATGCGGTGATGGCGTTCTGAAACTCTTTGGCTCTCCATCTTGTCATTGGTCCACTTGGTACGGCCAAAGCATCCTCGGTTTCAAGCGGCTTCTGTGAGCTATCCATGATCACATCATTGTTGATAGCTCTCTTCACTTCAAACACACGGGTGAGATTAGAAACATTCCCATAGACATTCTTGAGTGTATCCCACAATTCCTTAGCTGTTTCACAATAAGAGTAAGCTTCAAGTATTGGAGCTTCTAGTGAGTTTTGAAGGAGCCCAAGAACACTTTGATCCTTCTGGAACCATTTGCTATCCTCGGAGCTTGAGTCTTCAACACTTTCTGTCCCATCTTCCTTTGTGGTTCCTTTTTGAGCTTGATATGCTTCTACATGGCTCCAAAGACCACGACAACAAAGTGATGTTCTTGTGGTTCTAGCCCACCGCAAGTAGTTCACTCCTTTGAGAATCACTGGAATCACAATTGGCTTTGAGTTGTCCATATTTCACCAAATTCCAAAATTTGAGGTTTTGCTAAAGGTTCACCAAGAGAAATGAGCTTTCACCGAAAAAAATGAGTTTTGACGAGCAAAATCTTCAATTTCCCGAGAAAAATTGAGTTTTCCCAAGCAAAATCTTCAATTTCCCGAGCAGAATCTTCAATTTCCCAAGAAAACTCGAGTTCTGTCAAGCAGAATCGTTCCGCCGCCGAGAAAAAACATAGATAGGCCAAGAAAAACACAAATTTGCCGATGGAAACCAGATTTTTATCGTGGATTGAGCAAGAAAACTAGTATTCCGTCGAAGATCTGCCGAGCAAAGCCTTATTTTGCAGGAGAGATGATGAAAACAGCAAATCTATTTTTGCAGCCAAAAGGGGCTAAAATTAGGTTAAACATACATCAGCTGCTGGCTCCCCTTTTATATGTATAAGGGGAAGCCCTAAAATGGCTAGAAGACAAAATAAGGATTAAAACAAAATACATGTGCTAAATTAAAAGATCTTCTAACCCTAAACCCTAACATTCATAATGTAAACCCTTACCCCTTAACCTTAATCCCTACAACTCAAAACAACAACCCTAAATACTAAACCCTTCATCTCAAACCTAAACCCTAAACCCTAAACCGCATAACCTAAACCCTTAACCCTAAACCCTAAACTCTAAACCCTAAACCCTACATCTCTAAATCCTAAACCCTATGACTCAAAACCTAAACCCTAAAGCCTTCATCTCAAACCCTAAACCCTACATCTTAAACCCTAAACCCTAAACCGTATATCTCAAACCCTAAACTTTAAAACTTAAACCTCATATCCTAAACCCTAAACTCTAAACCCTAAACCCTACATCTCAAATCCCAAAGCCTAAACCCTAAACCCTATATCTCAAACGCTAAACCCTAATCCCTACATCTAAAATCCTAAACCTCACAATCTAAACCCTTAACTCTAAACCCTAAACCCTACATCTCAAACCCCAAAGCCTAAACCCTAATCCCTACACCTCAAACCCTTAAACCTAAATATTAATTCTCACATCTCAAACTCTAAACCCTATATCTTAAACCCTAAACCCTAAATCCTAAACCCTATATCTCAAACCCTAAACCCTAAAAATTAAACCCTAAATCTCAAACCCTAAACCATAAACCCTAACACTCATAATCTAAACATTTATTCCTTAAACCTATACCCTACAACTCAAACCCCAAACCCTAAATCCTAAACGCTAAACCTTAAACCCTAAACCCTACATCTCAAACCCTAAACTTTAAAACTTAAACCTCATATCCTAAACTCTTAACCCTAAACCCTAAACTCTAAACCCTAAATCCTACATCTAAAACCCAAAAGCCTAAACCTTAAACTGTACATCTCAAACCCTAAACCCTAATCCCTACATCTAAAACCCTAAACCCTATATCTTAAACCGTAAACCCTAAACCATAAACCTCATAATCAAAACCCTTAACACTAAACCCTAAACCCTACATCTCCAACTGCAAAGCTTAAACCCTAAACCATACATCTGAAACCCTAAACCCTAAAAATTAAACACTATATCTCAAACCCTAGACCCTAAACCCTAACACTTATAATGTAAACCCTTACCCCTTAATCCTAAACCCTACAACTCAAAACCCAAACCCTAAAACCTAAACCCTTCATCTCAAATTCTAAACCCTAAACCCTAAACCTCATAACCTAAACCCTTAAACCTAAACCCTAAACTCTAAACCCTAAACCCTTTATCTCAAACCCTAAACCTTAAATCCTAAACCTCATAACCTAAACCCTTAACCCTAAACCCTAAACTCTAAATTCTAAACCCTACATCTCTAAATCCTAAACCCTATGACTCAAACCCTAAAGTCTAAAGCCTTCATCTCAAACCCTAAACCATACATCTCAAACCCCAAACCCTAAACCCTACATCTCATACCCTAAACTTTAAAACATAAACCTCATATCCTAAACCCATAACCCTAAACCCTAAACTCTAAAACCTAAACCCTACATCTCAAATCCCAAAGCCTAAACCCTAAACCTTACATCTGAAACCCTAATCCCTAATCCCTACATCTAAAATCCTAAACCTCATAATCTAAACCCTATATCTCAAACCCTTAACCCTAAACCTCATAACCTAAACCCTTAATCCTAAACCCTAAACCTTAAAACCTAAACCCTACATCTCAAACCCTAAACTTTAAAACTTAAACATCATATCCTAAACCCTTAACCCTAAACTCTTAACCCTAAACCCTAAACTCTAAACCCTAAGCCCTACATCTCAAACCCCTAAGCCTAAACCCTAAACATTACATCTCAACCCCTAAACCCTAATCCCTACATCTAAAACCCTAAACCTCATAATCTAAAACCTTAACTCTAAACCTTAAACCCTACATCTCAAACCCCAAAGCTTAAACCCTAATCGCTACATCTCAAAACCTAAACCCTAAATACTAATCCTTACATCTTAAACCCTAACCCTATATTTTAAACCCTAAACACTAAATCTGAAACCCTACATCTTAAACCCTAAACCCTAAACACTAATCCTTACATCTCAAACCTCAAACCCTAAACCCTAACTCTCATAATCTAAACATTTATCCCTTAAACCTATATCCTACAACTCAAACCCCAAACCCTAAATCCTAAATGCTTTATATCAAACCCTAAACCCTAAACCGCATAATCTAAACCCTTAACTCTAAACCGTAAACCCTACATCTCAAACCCCAATGCCTAAACCCTAAACTCAACATCTCAAACCCTAAACTCTAAATATTTATCCTTACATCTCAAACACTAAACTTTCCATCTCAAACTCTAAACCCTACATCTCAAACCCTAAACCTTAAATCCTAAACCCTACATCACAAACCCTAAACCCTAAACCTCATAACCTAATCCTTTAACCCTAAACCTTAAACTCTAAACCCTAAACTCTACATCTGAAACCCAAAACCCTAAACTTTAAACCATATATCTCAAACCCTAAACTCTAAACCATAAACCCTATATCTAAAACCCTAAACCCTAAACCTTAAACCTCATAATCAAAACCCTTAACGCTAAATCCTAAACCCTACAACTCAAACCCTTAACCCTAAAGCCTACATCTCCAACCCCAGAATCTAAACTCTTAACCCTAAATATTAAACTCTAAAACCTAAACACTAAACCCTAAAAACTATATCGCAAACCCTAATCCCAATACCCTAAACCTCATAACCTAAAGCCTTAACCCTAATGCCTAAACTATAAACCCTAATCCTTACATCTCAAACCCTAAACCCTACATCTCAAGCCCTAAACCCTAAACCCTAAACTCTACATCTCAAACCCTTAACCCTATATCTCAAACCCTTAACCATAAACCCTAAACCTTAAAATCTAAACCCTTATCCCTTAACCATAAACCCAAAACCTCATAACCTAATTCCCTAACCCTAAACCCTAAACTCTAAACCCTAAACCCTATATCTCAAATCCTAAAGCCTAAATCCTAAACCGTACATCATAAACCCTAAACCCCAAATCCTAAACCCTAAACCTTATAACCTAATCCCTTAATCCTAAACCTTAAAATCTAAACCATAAACCCTACATCTCTAAATCCTAAACCCTATAACTCATACCCTACACCCTACATCTCCAACCCCATAACCTAAACCCTTAAACCTAAACCCTTAACCCTAACCCCTAAAACCTAAACCTAAACCCTAAACCTTATAACTACACCCCTAACCCTAAACCCTAAACCTTATAACTACACCCCTAACCCTAAACCCTAAACTCTAAACCCTAAACCCTACATTTCAAATTCTAAACCCTAAATCCTAAACCTTACATCACAAACCCTAAACCCAGAACCTCATAACCTAATCGCTTAACCCTAAACCCTAAACTCTAAACCCTAAATCCTACATATCTAAATCTTAAACCCTATAACTCAAACCCTAAACCCTAAACCCAACCTCTCAAACCCTAAAACCTACATCTCAAACCCCAAACCCTAAACCTCAAAACCTAAACCCTTAACCCTAAAACCTAACTCTAAACCCCTAAACCTTACATTTAAAACACTATACCCAATATCTCAAACCTTAAACCCTACAACTTAAACACTAAACCCTAAGCCCTACATCTCAAACCCTAAATCCTAAACCCTAAACCCTAAACCTTATATCCTAAATCCTTAACTCTAAACCCTAAATTCTTAGCCCTAAACCCTACATCTCAAACCCCAAAACCTAAACCCTAAACTCTACATCTCAAACCCTAAACCCTAATCGCTACATCTAAAACCCTAAACCTTATATCTCAAAACCTAAACTCTAAACCATAAACAATAAACCTTATTATCAAAACCTTACATCTAAAACTCTAAACCCTAAAACCTATATCTCCAACCGCAAAGACTAAACCCAACATCTCAAACCCTAAACCCTAAAAATTAAACCCTACATCTCAAACCCTAAACCCTAAACCCTAAACCCTAACACTCATAATGTAAACCCTTACCCCTTAACCTTAAACCCTACAACTCAAAACAACAACCCTAAATACTAAACCCTTCATCTCAAAACTAAACCCTAAACCCTAAATCTCATAACCTAAACCCTTAACCCTAATCCCTAAACTCTAAACCCTAAACCCTACATCTCTAAATCCTAAACCCTATGACTCAAAACCTAAACCCTAAAGCCTTCATCTCAAACCCTAAACCCTACATCTCAAACCCTAAACCCTAAACCGTACATCTCAAACCCTAAACTTTAAAACTTAAACCTCATATCCTAAACCCTTAACCCTAAACCCTAAATTCTAAACCCTAAACCCTACATCTCAAACCCCGAAGCCTAAACCCTAAACCCTACATCTCTAACGCTAAACCCTAATCCCTACATATAAAATCCTAAACCTCATAATCTAAACCCTTAACTCTAAACCCTAAATCCTACATCTCAAACCCCAAAGCCTAAACCCTAATCCCTACACCTCAAACCCTAAAACCTAAATATTAATTCTCACATCTCAAACTCTAAACCCTATATCTTAAACTCTAAACCCTATATCTTAAACTCTAAACCCTAAATCCTAAAGCCTACATCTCAAAACCTAAACCCTAAAAATTAAACACTAAATCTCAAACCCTAAACCCTAAACCCTAAACCCTAACACTCATAATCTAAACATTTATTCCTTAAACCTATATCCTACAACTCAAACCCCAAACCCTAAATCCTAAATTCTTTATCTAAAACCCTAAACCATAAACCTCATATCCTAAACCCTTAATCCTAAACGCTAAACCTTAAACCCTAAACCCTACATCTCAAACCCCAAAACCTAAACCCTAAACTCTACATCTAAAACCCTAAACCCTAATCGCTACATCTAAAACCCTAAACCCTATATCTCAAAACCTAAACTCTAAACCATAAAACCTACATCTAAAACCCTAAACCCTAAACAATAAACCTTATTATCAAAACCCTTAACTCTAAACCCTAAAACCTACATCTCCAACCGCAAAGCCTAAACCCTACATCTCAAACCCTAAACCCTAAAAAATAAACCCTACATCTCAAACCCTAAACCCTAAACCCTTAACCCTAACACTCATAATGTAAACCCTTACCCCTTAACCTTAAACCCTACAACTCAAAACAACAACCCTAAATACTAAACCCTTCATCTCAAACCTAAACCCTAAACCCTAACCCTCATAACCTAAACCCTTAACCCTAAACCCAAAACTCTAAACCCTAAACCCTACATCTCTAAATCCTAAACCCTATGACTCAAAACCTAAACCCTAAAGCCTTCATCTCAAACCCTAAACACTACATCTTAAACCCTAAACCCTAAACCCTACATCTCAAACCCTAAACTTTAAAACTTAAACCTCATATCCTAAACCCTTAACCCTAAACCCTAAACCCTACATCTCAAACCCCAAAGCCTAAACCCTAAACCCTACATCTCAAACGCTAAACCCTAATCCCTACATCTAAAATCTTAAACCTCACAATCTAAACCCTTAACTCTAAACCCTAAACCCTACATCTCAAACCCGAAAGCCTAAACCCTAAACCCTAAAGCCTAAACCCTACATCTCAAACCCTAAACCCTAAAAATTAAACCCTAAATCTCAAACCTTAAACCCTAAACCCTAACACTCATAATCTAAACATTTATTCCTTAAACCTATATCCTATACCTCAAACCCCAAACCCTAAATCATAAATTCTTTATCTCAAACCCTAAACCATAAACCTCATATCCTAAACTCTTAATCCTAAATGCTAAACCTTAAACCCTAAACCCTACATCTCAAACCCTAAACTTTAAAACTTAAACCTCATATCCTAAACTCTTAACCCTAAACCCTAAACTCTAAATCCTAAATCCTACATCTAAAACCCAAAAGCCTAAACTCTAAACCGTACATCTCAAACCCTAAACCCTAATCCCTACATCTAAAACCCTAAACCCGATATCTTAAACCCTAAACCCTAAACCATAAACCTCATAATCAAAACCCTTAACACTAAACCCTAAACCCTACACCTCCAACTGCAAAGCTTAAACCCTAAACCATACATCTGAAACCCTAAACCCTAAAAATTAAACCCTACATCTCAAACCCTAGACCCCAAACCCTAACACTTATAATGTAAACCCTTACCCCTTAATCATAAACCCTACAACTCAAAACCCAAACCCTAAAACCTAAACCTTTCATCTCAAACTCTAAACCCTAAACCCTAAACCTCATAACCTAAACCCTTAAACCTAAACCCTAAACTCTAAACCCTAAACCCTTCATCTCAAACCCTAAACCTCAAATCCTAAACCTCATAACCTAAACCCTTAACCCTAAACCCTAAACTCTAAATTCTAAACCCTACATCTCTAAATCCTAAACCCTATAACTCAAACCCTAAAGCCTAAAGCCTAAAGCCTTCATCTCAAACCCTAAACCCTACATCTCAAACCCCAAACCCTGAACCCTATATCTCAGACCCTAAACTTTAAAACATAAACCTCATATCCTAAACCCTTAACCCTAAACCCTAAACTCTAAAACCTAAAGCCTACATCTCAAATCCCAAAGCCTAAACCCTAAACCTTACATCTCAAACCCTAATCCGTAATCCCTACATCTAAACCCTAAACCCTAAACCTCATAACCTAAACTCTTAATCCTAAACCCTAAACCTTAAACCCTAAACCCTACATCTCAAACCCTAAACTTTAAACCCTTAACCCTAAACCCTAAACTCTAAACCCTAAGCCTTACATCTCAAACACCAAAGCCTAAACCCTAAACATTACATCTTAACCCTTAAACCCTAATCCCTACATCTAAAACCCTAAACCTCATAACTCTAAACCTTAAACCCTACATCTCAAACCCAAAGCTTAAACCCTAATCGCTACATCTTAAAACCTAAACCCTAAATATTAATCCTTACATCTTAAACCCTAACCCTATATTTTAAACCCTAAACACTAAATCCAAAACCGTACATCTTAAACCCTAAACCCTAAACACTAATCCTTATATCTCAAACCCCAAACCCTAAACCCTAACTCTCATAATCTAAACATTTATCCCTTAAACCTATATCCTATAACTCAAATCCCAAACACTAAATCCTAAATGCTTTATCTCAAACCCTAAACCCTAAACCTCATAACCTAAATCCTTAATCCTTAACCCTAAACCTTAAATCCTAAACCCTACATCTCTAAATCCTAAACCCAATAACTAAAAGCCTAAACCGTAAAGCCTACATCTCAAACCGTAAAACCTACATCTCAAACCCTAAACCCTAAACCTCAAAACCTAAACCATTAACTGTAAACCCTACATCTCAAATCCTCAAGCCTAAATCTTAAACCCTACATCATAAACCCTAAACCCAAAACCCTAAATCTTATAACTTATTCTCTTAACCCTAAACCTTAAACTATAAACCCTACATCTCTAAGCTCTAAACCCTACATCTTAAACCCCAAAACCTAAACCCTAAACCCTAATCCCTATATCTAAAACCTTAAACCCTTCATCTCAAACCCTAAACTATAAACTATAAACCCTACATCTAAAATCATTAACCCTAAACTATAAACCTCATAATCAAAAGCCTTAACTCTAAACCCTACAGATAAAAACCCAAACCTTATATCCTAAACCCTTTATCTCAAACCCTAAACCCTAAACCCTAAACCTTATAACCTAAACTTTTAACCCTAAACCCTAAACTCTAAACCCTAAACCCTTCATCTGAAACCCTAAACCATAAACCCTAAACCTCATAACCTAAACCCTTAATCCTAAACCATAAAATCTAAATCCTAAACCCTATGACTCAAACCCTCAACCCTAAAGCCTCCATCACAAACCCTAAACCCTACATCTCAAACTCCAAACCCTAAACCCTACATCTCCAACCCTAAACTTTAAAACTTAAACCTCATATCCTAAACCCTAAACTTTAAACCCTAAACCCTACATCTCAAACCCCAAAGACTAAACCCTAAACCCTACATCTCAAACCCTAAACACTAATCCCTACATCTAAAATCTTCAATCTCATAATCCAAACCCTTAACTCTAAACTGTAGACCCTACATCTCAAACCCCAAAACCTAAACCCTAATCCCTACTTCTCAAACCCTAAATCCTAAATATTAATCCTTACATCTCAAACCCTAAACCCTATATCTTAAACCCTAAACCCTAAATCCTAAACCCTACATCTCAAATCCTACATATCAAACCCTAAATCGTAAACCCTAACTCTTATAATCTAAACATTTATCCCTTAAGCGTAAATCCTACAAGTCAAACCCCAAACCTTAAATTCTAAATGCTTTATCTCAAACCCTAAACCCTAAACCTCATAACCTAAACCCTTAATCCTAAACCTTAAATTGTAAACCCTAAACCCTACATCTCAAACCCTAAACCTTCAAACATAAACATCATATCCTAAACCCTTAACCTTAAACCCTAAACTATAAACCCTACACCCTACATCCTAAACCCCAAAGCCTAAACCCTAAACCGTACATCTCAAACCCTAAACCCTAATCCCTATATCTAATACCCTAAACCCTAATCCCTACATCTAAAACCCTAAACATTGATTAAGGGTTTAGGTTATTTGGGTTGGAGATGTAGGGTTAGGGTTTAACGCTTACGGTTGAGGGTTAAGGGATTAGGTTATGGGGTTTTGGGTTTAGGGTTTAGAGTTTAGATTTTGTGATGTAGGGTTTAGGGTTTAGAGTTTAGGTTTTAGGGTTAGGGATTTAGGTTATGAGGTTGAGGGTTTAAGGTTTAGGGTTTGAGATATAAGGTTTAGGGTTTGAGATATAAGGTTTAGGGTTTAAGGTTTGGGATTTGAGTTGTATGGTTTAAGGTTAAGGGATAAGGGTTTAGATATTGAGATTTAGGGTTTAAGGTTTATTTTGAGATGTAAGGTTTAGGGTTTGAGATGTAAGGATTTGGGTTTAGGGTTTAGGGTTTGAGATGTACAGTTTAAGGTTTTGGGTTTTAGGATTTTAGATGTAGGGTTTAAGGTTTAGTGTTTAGGGTTTAGGGTTATGGGTTTAGGATATAAAGTTTAGGGTTTAGGGTTTAAGGTTTAGGGTTTGAGATGTAGGGTTTAGGGTTTGAATTGTAGGGTCAAAGGATTAGGGTATTAGTTGTTGGTTTAGGGTTAAGGGTTTCGAAGTTAAGCTTTAGGATTTGAGATGTAGGGTTTAGGGTTTAGAGTTTATGGTTTAGGGTTAGGGGTTTAGGTTATGAGGTTTAGAGTTTAGAGTTTAGGGTTTAAGATATAGGGTTTAGGGTTTAGGGTTTGAGATGTAGGATTTAAGGTTTTGAGATGTAAAGTTTAGGGTTTAGGGTTTAGGGTTTGAGATGTAGGGTTTAGGGTTTATGATGTAAGGATTAGGATTTAGGGGTTAGGGTTTGAGATATAGGGTTTAGAGTTTAGAGTTTTGGGTTTGAGGTGTAGGGTTTAGAGTTTAGATTTTTGGGTTTGAGATGTAGGGTTTAGGGTTTAGAGTTTTGGGTTTGAGATGTAGTGTTTAGGATTTAGAGTTTTAGGTTTGCGGTGTACGGTTTAAGGTTTAGTATTTAGGGTTTAGCGTTATGGGTTTGGGATATGAGGTTTAAGGTTTTGGGTTTAAGGTTTAGGGTTTGAGATATAGGGTTTACGGTTTGAGAAGTAGGGTTTAGGTTCATTTTAGCATTGATTTGCCCCGTTGTTTATATCATTTATAGTCCTTTTTGCCCATTTTGCATACTTAGTAGTTTTTGCATAGGCATTGCTTACATATTGCATTTTGGAGTTAGTTTCAGGGAAAAAGGATGCTTGCTGGAGCAAAGGAAGAATGGTGTGGACAAACTCGATGGGATGAACTCAGGCAACTGATCGAGTCTGCTACAAAGGACTTCACCACTCGATCAAGCACTCGATGCAATGCACAGACAGAAGACTTCATCACAGGTTCAAGGGACTCGACTTGACAGACCGAGTCCACGTACTCGACGAAGAGAACTCAACCTCCTGACCGAGTAGGGGACAAAAGCCAAAGACAACACGACTCAACCAAGAGAACTCGGTCATTCTGACCGAGTCCTGCAACCCACTGACTTAGTTTCTTTTTCTAGAATTAGGTTTAATATGTAAGGGTCTTATATAAACCCGAGCAGCGGAAGCGAAAGAAGAACAACTTTTATCTTTCTAAATCTCGGTTTTTCTTAGCCACCTTTTACGTTTCTGCTAATTTCGATTCTGTAATCTCAATCTTTTTATTGAATTCGTTTTCTTAAGTTATTTATCATCATTTTTATGAACATGTCTTTTACTTTGATTTCTACGTTTTCAATTTGCATGTCTGAGTAGTGAAACTAGGGTTCCGAGATGGGGTAGATCTGCCCGAGTCCTTAGTCCCTGTAGATGTCTAAGCTTTAAATTTGGTTTTATCCCTTCTGGATTAGATGATCTTAAGGCTAGCTTGTTTGGCAAAATCTAGGGGCTAGATCTGAGGTTTCTCTCGCCCGACAGGTGCATGTAGAGATCCTTGATCCCCTAATGCCAAGGTCCATAGCCAGTATTTTATTTTCTGCCTTTTTCATTCCGTTTAGGTTGTTAGTGACAAACACCCTTCTGATTTGGCTTGACTTAACTAAATTTGATCGCATCTTGATTGTTAACAACGCATTCATTTGGATTGATACCTATTGCACTACAATGACATGTTTAGGGTAATAGGCAATTGAAACCCTGTTCTCAAACTAGTAAAACACATGTTTCAATTTGGCGACGTTGCCAATTGGGTGATTGTTTGTTACATTTAGGATTTCAAATTTCTTGAGATCAAGTTTGTTTTTATTTTTACACTACTTACTAACTTCTGACCAACTCGGTCTGTTCAACCGAGTCTTTCTGACCAAGTCCTGATCCCTGCATGCAAACACGATCAAAAGGAAATCATAACCTCCTGCAACTCGTTGATAACGTTAATCTGTCACCTCGTCAGCATCGTGAGCAAAGATACCGAGTCCCACAAGATCAACAACAACCATTCGAAATGGAAAACCGACAACAACAAGGTGCTCAGGGAGGCAATCAACAACATCCTGCTGCACAGGACCCTCAGCCAAGGAGGCAACGTTTTATTGGAGCAGGGGATGCTCCGCGTACCCACACACAACGTCACGGTATCATAGCTCCCCCTGTCCAGTGATAACATTGCATTTTGGCATGTTTTTACTATTATTTTAGTGCAACTTAGCATAGGTTTTAGGCATTACTCTTATCACTTATTGTATTTATTTGACATTTATGATATTTAGTCTCTTTGCATTAGTTTGCATGCATTTTCCATACATGTGGTACTTTCAGGTACTTGGAGCTGCAAGGAATCATCACTTGTGTGACCTCTCAGGCTATGAAGTGACGTGAGGATTTCTACAAGGAGTCATGTGATGTGATCATGGAATCATCCGAGAAGACCAGTGTGCTTTGTTCTGCACAAACGAAGTCTATGATTAACTTTTCTATCCCATCGACCACTTGGAGTACATCTCAAAGTTGAATCACTCCAATCCGAGTTCAGGTTAAGAAGTTATTCAACTTCCAAGTCAAGTGACTCCCAGCTTACGCGATTCAGACATACGTGCGTTCAATAATAATTTCCAACCAAACCAGAAGGAATCAAGCTATGAAACAAATTGTTCTGGAATCTTGATTCATCATAGAATCTGGAAAAATTGTATTCACCACAACGCTGGTTCAGACTTGGGAGATATGAATTTTACAAGTCAATGGATCTGCTTCAGGCCCTATTGCTCGACGGAGCCAAAGATTATGATGCACAGACCAACTAAGGTACGATCTCAATGTAAATCCAATTGGATAATCTCACTGGATCTCTTAGGTTTCCAACAAGCCCAAGAACAGAAGAAATGGATATCCGACCACAAAGTTATTGCTCATTTCCCTAAATGGGTCAACCTGGTGCTGTCTTTGAAGAACTCAAAGTCCAATCCGTTTAAAAGCATACAAAATCATGTTTGGCATCCTGGAACATCTACTTAACAAGGTTTTCTTGGCCCAAAAAGGAGTTCATTTCGTAGGATTGAAGTTCAAGAAGCTCAAGAGATAATTTTCATTTTTTTGGTTTTAATACTTTTAGTTAATTCAGCAATTAATATTGCTTAGATATTTTATACTTCTTTTTGCTATTTAAACATCACGAGATGATGAATAAAATTATCCAACTTTTTATTTTCCAAATCTTGAGAGTGATTCTCTTTAGTTCTTCTAGAACTTTCGATTGCTTGGTGTGTAATATCCAACAATCAACTCGATTCGTCTCGGTGTGTCATATCCGGGGAATCAAACTTTTTCTTGTCTAGGTATGTCATATCCTATGAGACATTGAGGTATATCAAGAGCTATTCCACATCTCCAGTGCGACCATTCGATCCATCATCTATCCATCTATCATTTTCTTTTTGTTTTTTCCCTCGAAAGTGTCGATTCCTTGGGAGGATCGCATCATCATGACTCGAGTGACATGGAGCCATAGAGTTGAAGACTGCAAAAGAAGCTCAAGTTACTCGAGAAGGCTACTCGGATGAAGACTCAAGGAGGCTACTCGACCAGACCACTTGACTGCTGGGTCGAGTGGTGAGCACCGCTTCGAGAAGATTCCCCAAATTATGGCGAATTCTCATTATCCCTAATTCTTATGTATAAATACCAAGGTTAATGAAAACTCGGGGGGATCTGACAAAACTTTTATCCCACGCCGCTTTAACATAATTAGTTTATCTCTCTTAGTTTTCTCTCTCTAGTTTATCTTTAGATTTCAATTTGGATTTTCTATGACTCTTTGAGATTTAATAAGATCGACTTTTGATCTACTGTTCCTTTTTCAAAATTTCTTTCTCATCAGATCATCCTTCATCTATGAAAGTCTTAGCTTTTCTAGGCTTTTGGCTTCGATGATGATCTCGATGAGTGAGTAATCATTTTAGGGTTTTTGGGGATGAATTAGGTAGTCTCACTCGATTACCATGGGTTTTTGTTGATTTATGCTGATTTGGTTTTAAAATCCCTCTTGGGTTCTTGTTTTTAATGCTTGTACCTCTCTGATCAAGAGGATCATGATTTTAGATGACTTCATGAGCATCAATAGTGCCTTGAACCATCAGATCTAGTTTTTCCAGGGATTAAGACACAATAGCGTGAGAGTTGGTGCATCAGATGTTGATTTACGTCACGACCCAACTACTCACTTGTTATGAGTCTTTCTTGGCTTTAACGGATCGATCCTTAGTCACTTGTTGAGACCCTTCACCATGACAGTGGGATGGATTGGAAGTTAGATCCGTCGTCAAGGGATTCACCCTGAGTTTAGTAAATTAGCACCCATGGCATTGAAGAGTGTAGATGATCCTATGAGTCTATCCCCAAGATCCCTTTGTCTTTTATTTGAACTAGTTTTCATTTTTAGATCTCTTGTTTACTGCTTTCATTAGAGTTCTTGTACCACTCGACTAGTCCACTCGAGTACACCACTCGAGTGAGCCACTCGAGCCACTTTTGTTTTCACAACTAGTCTTAGTTTTTGCATCTTTAGTTTATGATTTGTTAGAGTGTGACACACTCTGCATCTCTAGTTTAATTTACTGTATTTTAGGTTGTTAGTAAGAAAAACCCCTAAAATATATTGCTTGACTTGCTAGCTTAATCCACGTGTTAAGTGCTACAGACATGCTCTATACTATCTATCGATTGAAACCGAGAAAATAATGAGTTTCAATTTGGCGCCGTTGCCAGTTTAGAGTCATTGTGTGCACATTTATCATTTTTAAGCTTACTAGATCAAGTTTCATTTGCATACAAGATCTGAGATTTTCATCTAGCAAGGCTTGTTCTTGCTACTAGACTTCTCGGATCGATATTCTATTTCCATTAGTCTTTTGTTTAATGTCTTACTGATTTGTGTTGAAGTTCCGTTTGTGTTGCATCAGGTACCATTATACTCGATTAGTCTACTCGAGTACTCTACTCGAGTGCTTCTCTCGAGTCGTCCTTACACCGCATGCGAACACGCTCTCAGACTCACTTAGATCAATCCACGAAGGAGACACCAGTTGAAATGGCAGAGCAACCTGCACCTCGAGTCATTGGAGCTGGTGATGCACCAAGCACACACTCCAGCAGGCAAGGGATTGTGGCACCTCCTGTTGCCAACAACAACTTCGAGATCAAATCCGGTCTCATCAGCATGGTCCAGAGCCACAAATTTCACGGTCTCCCCATGGAGAACCCATTAGAACATCTTGACCAATTCGACCATTTATGTGAGCTCACAAAGATTAACGGTATATCTGAAGATGGGTTCAAGCTTCGTCTGTTTCCTTCTCTCTAGGCGACAAGGCCTCTCAATGGGAACGAGCTTTGCCCAAGAATTCTATCACTACTTGGGATGATTGCAAGAAGGTGTTTCTTCTAAAGTTCTTTTCCAACTCCCGAACTGCAAAGCTGAAGAATGACATCTCAAGATTCACTCAGAGGAACAACGAAAGCTTCTCAGAATTTTGGGAGAGGTTCAAGATGTATACCACTCAATGCCTTTACCACGGATTTAGCAAGGGTTTATGGATTATTGTATTAGTTGTAGGGTTTAGGGTTAAGGGTTTAGGATTTAGGCTTTAGGATATAAGATGTAGGGTTTAGGTGTTAGAGTTTGGGGTTTAGGGTTAGGGGTTTAGGTTATGAGGTTTAGGGTTTAGAGTTTAGGGTTTGAGATATTGGGTTTAGGGTTTAGGGTTTGAGATATAGGGTTTAGGGTATAAGATTTAGGCTTTAGGGTTTTGAGATGTAAGGTTTAGGGTTTAGATTTTATGGTTTGAGATGTAGGGTTTGGGGTTTGAGATGTAAGGATAAGGGTTTAGGGTTTAGGGTTTAGAGTTTAGGGTTTAGGGTTAAGAGTTTAGGTAATGAGGTTTAATGTTTAGGGTTAAGGGTTTCAAATATAGGGTTAATGGTTTAGGGTTTGGGGTTCAAGTTGTAGGGATAAGGGTTTAGATTATGAGGTTTAGGGTTTAAGGTTTAGGGTTTGAGATGTAGAGTTTAGGGTTTAGGGTTTAGGGTTTAAGATGTAGGGTTTAGGGTTAAGATGTAAATATTAGGGTTTAAGGTTTACGCTTTGAGATGTAGGGTTTAGGGTTTAGGGTTTTAGGATTTGAGATACAATGTTTAGGGTTTAGGGTTATGTGTTTAGGATATGTGGTTTAGGGTTGAGGGTTTAAGGTTTAGGGTTTGAGATGTAGGGTTTAGGGTTTGAGTTGTAGGGTTTAGGGATTCGGGTATTAGTTATAGGGTTTTGGGTTAAGGGTTTAGGATTTAGGCTTTAGGATTTAAGATGTAGGGTTTAGGTTTTAGAGTTTAGGGTTTAGGGTTAGGGGTTTAGGTTATGAGGTTTAGGGTTTAGGGTTTAGGGTTTGAGATATAGAGTTTAGGGTTTGAGATGTAGGGTTTAGGTTTTATGGTTTGAGATGTAGGGTTTAGGGTTTGAGATGTAAGGATTAGGCTTTAGGGTTAAGGGTTTGAGATGTAGGGTTTAGGGTTTTAGATGTAAGCTTTAGAGTTTAGGGTAAAAGTCATAGGGTTTAGGATTTAGAGATGTAGGGTTTAGGGTTAAGTGTTTAGGGTTAAGGGTTAAGGGTTTAGGTTATAAGGTTTAAGGTTAAGGGATAAGGGTTTAGATTATGAGGTTTAGGGTTTAGGGTTTAAGGTTTGAGATGTAGGGTTTAATGTTTAGGGTTTAGGGTTTGAGGTGTAGGGTTTAGGATTTAGGGTTTAGGGTTAGAGATGTAGGGTTTAGGGTTTGTGATGTAAAGATTAATATTTAAGGTTTAGGTTTGAGATGTAGGTTTTAGGGTTTAGGCATGGGGGTTTGAGATATAGGGTTTAGGTTATAAGGTTTACGTTTTAGGGTTTAGAGTTTTAGATGTAAGGTTTATGGTTTAAAGTTTAAGTTTTAAGATGTAGGGTTTAGGGTTTTAGATGTTGGGATGAGGGATTAGGGTTTGAGATGTATGGTTTAGGGTATAGGCTTTGGGGTTTGAGATGTAGGGTTTAGGGTTTCGAATTTAGGGTTTCAGGTTAAGGGTTTAGGATATGAGATTTAGGGTTTAGGATTTAGGGTTTGAGATGTAAGGCTTAGGGTTTAGGGTTTAAGTTGTAGGGTTTAGGTTTTGAGATATCGGATATAGTGTTTAGGGTTTGAAATGTAGGGTTCAGGGGTTTAGACTTAGGGTTTAGGGTTAAAGGTTTAGGTTTTGAGGTTTAGGGTTTGGGGTTTGAGATGTAGGTTTTAGGGTTTGAGATGTAGGCTTTAGTGTTTAGGGTTTGAGTTATACGGTTTAGGACTTAGAGATGTAGGGTTTAGGTTATGAGATTTAGGGTTTAGGGTTTGAGTTGTAAGGATTAATATTTAACGTTTAGGGTTTGAGATGTAGGGTTTAGAGTTTACGCTTTGGGGTTTGAGATGTAGGGTTTTGGGTTTACAGTTTAGGGTTTAGGGTTTAGGTAATGAGGTTTAAGGTTTAGGGTTAAGGGTTTAAAATATAGGGTTAAGGTTTAGGGTTTGAGATGTAGGGTTTAGGGTTTAGGGTTTAGGGTTTAAGATGTAGGGTTTAGGGTTTGAGATGTAAGGATTAGGGTTTAAGGTTTAGGGTTTGAGATGTAAGGTTTAAGGTTTAGGGTTTTAGGATTTGAGATGAAAGGTTTAGGGTTTAGTGTTTAGGGTTTAGGGTTATGTGTTTAGGATATGTGGTTTAGGGTTGAGGGTTTATGGTTTAGAGTTTGAGATGTAGGGTTTAAGGTTTAAGTTGTAGGGTTTAGGGATTAGGGTATTAGTTGTGGGGTTTAGGGTTAAGGGTTTAGGATTTAGGCTTTAAGATTTAAGATGTAGGGTTTATGATGTGAGCATGGGCAGCAAGGAGCTTGAACCAGATTCCCAAATGGACAAGGAAAACAATAAGGATCAAGGGACACAGCATGAACCGGAACAAGAACATGAAGTTGAAGAATTGGACCTTCCCCTTGGCCGTATTACTCGGTCCAAACAAGCCAAACTCAAGACATCTTTACAAAGTCTTCTCAACACCATCCAGGGCAGTTTAGTGTGTGATAATCCAACTACCCTAGTTGTGATCCAAGCCACCTAGACATTTATCAAGAGAGGTGATAAGACTTGTACTCTTTTTCCCTTCGTTTGGTTTTGTCCCAATGGGTTTTCCAAACAAGGTTTTTAATGAGGCAAGCCTTATTACTCTTTCACAAGGCCTCTTGATAAAGCCAGGCCTAAATTCTACTCTCAGCCACGAAATGGAGCGAAATAGACATTCAAGAATGGTTCAAAGTTTATGTTTAATGCTTTGTAGAATTCCAAGGGGTTGTTTTCTATTTTCTATGCATCTTTGAACTCTATATGTATTCCCTTGTTCTCTTCTTTTCAGATCATCAAACATTTTATTCTCAAAACTCTTTCTTGTTTAATCGCCTTGTTTTCTGGTGTAAATGATCATCATCCACACCTTGACATGTTTGAAATCATTGGATCGCTTCATAATTCTTTGACGTTTCACATCAATCCACCTCTTGTTCTTTCCGAGTTTGGTTTTCACCCACTCTTGGAGCAAGCCCCGAGTGTTCAAAGGCTACTCAACACCTTTGGAATATCACTCATTAAATCCGATTCATCACCTTCACTCCATTTCATCACTTCCGCACTCATATCCGTTCACTATACTCATCACAACCATTGGAGAACATTCAGGGACGTTGATCCTCATCTAGGATCATATCAAGTGGTATCAGAGCTTAACTCCACCACAGGTTGTGTCTTTTCCAATCTATTACACCTCTTTGCATTCTGATCAGTTTTGTCTGCTGATTGTCAGAATTTTCATAATTAATTGTTAATAGATAAAATCGTGAAATCAGTTTCTTACGAACCTTTTACGAGTCAAAATTTTCGGACACGATTTGATATTTTAGTCTGACCGATCATCTTCAAGCTTTTTTTGCGAAAAGGATTTCTGCGATTTTCCTTGTTTTAATTTTCATAAATTTTTTTTACGTGCTAAAATCGTGAGATTGGTTGGGTCTGCTTTGAAAAAGAGTCTTGTATTTGATAAAATAGTTTCTGAAAATTTTGAATGTGTTTTGTTAATTTTTCAAGGTCGATTTCTGAAAACAGTCGCTGTTAGGGTTCATCAGATCAAATTGAATACCAAGAGTCATTTTCGTGTCCTTAAGTGTTAGGGTCCCTTCTGTTGTCAAAAGAAATTTGTACTGGGTTTGTTTTATGTTCTTTTCAGGCAGAGATGGCTAATCATTAAGAAGAATCCAGTACAGCAATGACTACTCATGAAGGAAAGGATCTGTTCTACACTAGGTGTCATGTTCAAGGCAAAGTATGCAGCATCAAGATCGATGAAAGGACTTGCAACAACGTGGCAAGTGAGTATATGGTCCAGAAGCTTGGATTAAAGGTGAAGCAGAACCCATGGCTCGATGATAATTACAACATAAGAGTGAGCCATCAAGTGACGATTTCTATACGCATTGGAAAATATGAAGACGAGGTTTTGTGTGATGTTTAACCAATGGAATCATGTCACATTCTCCTTGGAAAACTGTGGCAGAACAAACATCAAGCAATCCATGAGTATTCTGGTTCCAAAAACCGATATTCGTTTAAGTACAAAGGAAGAAAGCATGGTTTAGTTGCAATGAAACCACATGAGATTCAACAAGATCTGCTCATTCTAAAACAAAGAGTAAGACATTTTGTAAGTGAATCTCCTAACTCTCTTCACCAAAAGGAAAAAGTTATTGCGATTGGTTCTAAAGAGACTTCTAAGAGTCTAACTAATGCTGCACCGGAGCTGCCATCTCGGAGTGATAATTTTTCTCTCTTGCAGGTTCCTAAAGACACAACAGAAGATCCAAAGGAGCCTTTTGAAGAATCTGGTCTGAGCAAAATTCAATTTGGAAAAGGAATAGCAAATTTGAATTCTATGTATTCTGAAAGTGAGAAGCATAACATTTGTGATAAGCTGGAACACAATGCAACTAAGAGCCTTACAATTCAAAATGAAAACGAGCCTAGCAAAGAAGTTGTTAGTACTCACTCTAACTCTGGCGTGAAGGCTGGTGAGATAAAAAAAACCTTTCTCTCGACACCACCTTCGATTAAGTTTGCTTATAAAGAAACTCTTGTGAGTTTTACTAACCTTCTGTCGGTGCTGCCGAGTGAGATACCTTTTCGTTCGCAGCATTTCAGAAATGTCGTTCCTAGAGAGAAGTCTATTGACTTGCTACTTCCAATCTGTGATATAAAACGTCCTATTGCCTTTGAACCAGAAGCAAACATTGAGATAAATCCTTATGACTTCCGAGACAAGCAAGGTAAGGGAATTATTGTGGCCGATGCAATAATTCCAAGGTATGTGATTCTTTTTGCTCATGAAGCTAGGTTATTCGAAGTGGAAATCATTAAGAGGCTTTATGATTTATATGATGATTTTAACAATGTGTTTCCATCTTGCGAGGAGTTTGAGCATAAGAAATTCTTTAGGCATGGAGGATTTTTGTTTGATTTTAACCGAGGCAATGTATGTCTTGTAATCTTTCAAAATACAAGCCAGTCACTTGTTATAAATGTCGTACGAGAGGAAATTTTGCTGCAACTTGCCCTGAAGAACATGAGCTTAATATCACTTCATCAGTATCAAAACTAAGCTCCCCAAACTCAAGTAGTGAAGTAGTTAATCAAGCTTTAGAAAATTCCAGTTCGTGTATGATGCACTTGGTCTTGTCAAGGAATGTTGATTCAGGTCACACTATGGAGCATGAGAATGCTGAAGGAAGCACAAAAGACATAAATCAACATTTGGTGTCAGCCACTTCACAAGCTTGCCGAGATAACAAGTACGAGCAAAATGACTATGGGCGTGTGGTGACTAAAAGTGGCTGTGCTTCAAATATCACCATCTTCAAAGATGAAATGTTATCAAACATCTTACGAGGTACTCAGGTAAGTTTAGCTTTTGTGTTTATTCGATGTTGGAATAATTGTGTTTTCACTCGTAGCCTCAAACAACCTGTTTTGAATGTTGAGATTTCAAGTATAATGCACTTGATTTTTCCCTTAAGTGCCGAGGAAGATACAAGTACTTTAGATGTGTGCAATGGCCTAAAAGGAACCACACCAACAAAGAGATTAGCAATGGATCTGATGTGATCCTAGGTAGGCTCACAAACCCATTCACGCACGAGAGAAAGTCCAAGGGGATATTCCTAGACTTGAGATCGAATCACACATCACAAGTAGAGGATAGGGGGATTGATCGACGCCACGGGAGGTTGCGGAAGGCGTCACGATAAGTCTAACTCAAGGATCTCGACCTCACACCGAAGAACCAAGAGGGTTTTTATTCGAATCACTCGAAACAAAGAAATCAAACACAAGGTTTGAAGAAAATATATTAATAAAAAGATAGTTGAGGTTTTACACAGATCCTAGGCGACTTTTAAAGAGAAGTAGGGGAAGAAGGCGAGGAGGCATTCTCGAGACAACTCCTCGAAAAGCCACAACTCGGAAAACACAACAACAATAACTAAAGTTTGAACAAAATAAAACACTTAAAATTCAAAGTCTGGCGCCTAAGAAAGAAGAAGAAAGAAATGGGCCAAGGCCCAAACCATGGAGACAAATGGGCAAATAATGGAACAGATCCAAGTGTGAAGTTGAGCCTCGTTAAAAACCTTGTCGCGGAAAACCCGTTGGGACAAAACCGTGACGAAGGAAAAGAGCACTTAACCTCACACCTCCATTTATCATCCGTCTCGGGTGAGTGACAAAACCAGTGTAGTCTCGCCACAAACAAACCCCGAGTAGTTCTCATGAGATGTGATCAAGGTGGTGATATGATCGGTGAGCTTCTTAGTCCGGGAACGAGTAACGGGTGGCGTGTACTCGTACTTCATGTCTTGAGCTCCATAATCCTCAAGTTCCAGCTCCTTAGCTTCCAATTCTTTAGCTCCAAGCTGCGTATCCTCAAGCTCCATCCGTGCTCCTTGTTCCATGTCCGTAGAGCTAGCCGGGATCATATCAGGATCAAAAGGGGAAACCACCAGATGTTTCACCACCAATCAAGACCGGAGATTGTACAATTTTGAAACCAATCAAGAAGACTACTGATCCAGAAATATTCACTACTAATTGGAGTCAATTAAGTGATCAATATGAAGTTTATCAAGATCAACTTTGGAAGCACAAGGAGGAACACATAGGCAAGCAATCAAATTTCTTTAATAGGGCTGGTGACGTTAATCAAACTTTTATTTCAAAACTCTTTCTACTTGTTTGATCATTTCTTGCTTAAAGTGCCGGGTCTTCATTCCTTCACACCTAGCAAGCCAATAGTCTAAGGATCAATCATAGTCCTTAAGAAGTATCACTCACTTCCATCCCTTGTTTGAAGTATTGGGTCTTTACCCTCTCCTAGACAAGCTTGAAGTCTAAAGGTCTTTCACAACCTTTGGAAGTTTCGCATCGATACATAAAACTTGTCAGCCATACTCGCCGTTTCCTATCATTTCATCACTTCTGCATCCATCATCTTTTCACTCCGACCATCACAACCTCTTGGAGAGCATTCAGGGATGTGATCCTCACTAGGTTCATATCAAGTGGTATCAGAGCTGGTGATGTTAATCAAAACTTGTTTACAAAACAGCCATTATTATTGTTTGTTTATAAGGAAGCTCTCATGAGCTTGACTGACCGTACACCGGTGCTGCCGAGTGAGATGATGTTTTTTTTGCAGGATTATGATATCGTTTTCTAGTGGATGACCCCATAGGACTAGCATCCATCTGTGATGCATCTCATAACCACATTTGGAGACCTGGGGACTATCTAGGACGTTGAAGACACTTACCCCATGAGATTTGGACCTTTTCACTTCACATGTTCTCCGTAGAACCTAAAAAGGATTTTTCATCATTTTGTTCATTCCAAAATTATCAATGGCGACCAGGAGAGCTCTCATTGTGCAAGTTAACCTCTATAGTGGACAGGATTTTCACCAACAACGCCCTGATCCAAGAAGAGCCCCCATATCCAAGAAACTTTCAATTTACTGTGGCGGCTATGTTCACCAAATACGCCAAGAACATTATTCAGGTAAGTATTTCTCTGTCTCAATTTTTTTCTCATGATTTAAGAGCAGTGAGTATGAATATATTATCTCCAGAATTCAGTGAAAAAAAATTAGATTTATTCAAGGAATATTTGGAATCAAATCATTGTCGTAAAACACAAGTAAAAGAGAAACATGACAAGGATAATGTTTTAACTCAAGCTGAGATATGTTTACTTGTTTTTACTGATTCCATGACTGTGATAATATGCTTGCTCTTTTCCAAAAGTTTTGACAACTTTGAAGGAATAAAAGAGGAGCCACCGGACTCGAAAACTATCTCATCCAATTGCTATGTGAGGACAGGAATTGGAGATGTTTTCATGCAAAATAAGAAACCCCTTCCTTACTTCAGAATGATCTTTGAGGTTGGAGAACGAGTATGGATGCCAAGGATTGATGGTTCATTTCACCTAACAAGAAGAATCATCAATAAAGCCTACCAAGTCAAACAGATTTAAGGACAAATCCTTTTCAATTAGGGGAGGATGATGTGAGCATGGGCAGTAAGGAGCTTGAACCAGATTCTCAAATGGACAAGGAAGACAATAAGGATTAAGGGACGCAGCATGAACTGGAACAAGAACATGAAGTTGAAGAATTGGACCTTCCCCTTGGCCCTATTACTCGGTCCAAACAAGCCAAACTCAAGACATCTTAACAAAGTCTTCTCAACACCATCCAGGTCAGTTTAGTATGTGATAATCCAACTACCCTAGTTACGATCCAAGCCACCTAGACGTTTATCAAGAGAGGTGATAAGACTTAAACTCTTTTTCCCTTCGGTTGGTTTTGTCCCAATGGGTTTTCCAAACAAGGTTTTTATTGAGGCAAGCCTTATTACTCTTTCACAAGGCCTCTTGATAAAGCCAGGCCCAAATTCTACTCTCAGCCACGAAATGGAGCCAAAGAGACATTCAAGAATGGTTCAAAGTTTATGTTTAATGCTTTGTAGAATTCCAAGGGGTTATTTTCTATTTTCTATGCATCTTTGAACTCTATATGTATTCCCTTGTTCTCTTCTTTTTAGATCATCAAACATTTTATTCTCAAAACTCTTTCTTCTTTGATCGCCTTGTTCTCTGGTGTAAAGGATCATCATCCACACCTTGACAAGATTGAAATCATTGGATCGCTTCATAATCCATTGACGTTTCACATCAATCTACCTCTTGTTCTTTCCGAGTTTGGTTTTCACCCACTCGTGGAGCAAGCCTCGAGTGTTCAAAGGCTACTCATCACCTTTGGAATATCACTCATTCAATCCGATTCATCACCTTTACTCCATTTCATCAGATATAGGGTTTAGTGTTTGAGATGTAGGCTTTACGGTTTAGGGTTTAAGTTATAAGATTTAGGATTTAGAGATGTAGGGTTTAGGGTTTAGAGTTTAGGGTATAGGTTATGAGGTTTAGGGGTTAGAGTTTAGGGTTTGAGATGAAGGGTTAAGGGTTTAAGGTTTGAGATGTAGGGTTTAATGTTTAGGGTTTGAGGTTTGAGATGTAGGGCTTAGGATTTAGGGTTTAGGGTTGGAGATGTAGGGTTTAGGGTTTTTGATGTAGGGTTTAGGGTTTCGGCATTGGGGTTTAAGATGTAGGGTTTTGGGGTTTAGACTTAGGGTTTAGGGTGAAGGGTTTAGGTTTTGTGGTTTAGTGTTTGGGGTTTGAAATGTAGGTTTTAGGGTTTTAGATGTAGGCTTTAGGGTTTAGGGTTTGAGTTATAGGGTTTAGGATTTAGAGATGTAGGTTTAGGGTTTAGGGTTTGAGTTATAGGGTTTAAGATAAAAGGATTAATATTTAGCATTTAGGGTTTGAGATGTAGGGTTTAGAGTTTAGGCTTTGGGGTTTGAGATGTAGGGTTTAGGGTTTAGAGTTTAGAGTTTAGGGTTAAAGGTTTAGGTAATGTGGTTTAATGTTTAGGGTTAAGGGTTTGAAATATAGGGTTAATGATTTAGGGTTTGGGGTTCGAGTTGTAGGGATAAAGGTTTAGATTATGAGGTTTAGGGTTTGACATATAAGGTTTAGGGTTTAGGGTTTAGGGTTTGGGGTTTAGGGTTTAGGGTTTGAGATGTAAAGATTAGGGTTTAGGGTTTGATTTGTACGGTTTAGGGTTTCAGGTTTTAGTATTTTAGATTTAGGGTTTAGAGTTTAGTATTTAGGGTTTGGGGTTATGTGTTTAGGATATGTGGTTTAGGATTTAGGGTTTAAGGTTTATGGTTTGAGATGTAGGGTTTAGGATTTAAGTTGTAGGATTTAGGGATTAGGGTATTAGTTGTACGGTTTGGGGTTAAGGGTTTAGGATTTAGGCTTGAGGATTTGAGATGTAGAGTTTAGGGTTTAGAGTTTAGGGTTTATAGTTAGGGGTTTAGGTATAAGGTTTAGGGTTTGGGGTTTGAGATATAGGGTTTAGTGTTTGAGATGTAGGCTTTAGGGTTTTGAGATGTAAGGTTTAGGGTTTAGGGTTTGATATGTAGAGTTTGGGGTTTGAGATGTAAGGATTAGGGTTTAAGGTTTAGGGTTTGAGATCTTGGGATTAGGGTTTAGAGTTTTGGGTTTGAGATGTAGGGTTTAGGGTTTAGTGTTTAGGGTTTAGGGTTATGGGTTTAGTGTTTAGGGTTTAGTGTTTAGTGTTTAATGTTTTATGTTTAGGGTTTCATATATAGGTTTGGGTTTAGGGTGTAGGGTTTAGGGTTTAGAGTTTTGGGTTTGCGGTGTAGGGTTTATGGTTTAGTATTTAAGGTTTAGGGTTATGGGTTTAAGATATGAGGTTTAGGGTTTAGGGTTTAAGGTTTAGGGTTTCATAGTTAGGGTTTGGGGTTTGAGTAGTAGTGTTTAGGGTTAAGGGATAAGGGTTTAGATTCAAGCTGTTCCAATGCATCCTTTGCTCCTTATTGGATTTCCTCATCTTTATAAGCTTCCATTTCCTCTTCCAGCTCCTTAGTGCTTCCTAGGATCACATCAATTGGGGTTTAGAGTTAGGTATTAAGGTTAAGGGTTTAGGTTTTGAAGTTTAGGGTTTGGGGTTTGAGATGTTGGGTTTAGGGTTTGAGATGTAGCCTTAAAGGTTTAGGGTTTGAGTTATAGGATTTAGGATTTAGAGATGTAGGGTTTAGGGTTTAGGTATTGATGTTTGAGTTTAGGGTTTCAGATGAAGAGTTTAGGGTTTTAGATGAAGCGTTAAGGATTTAGGGTTTGGGGTTTGAGTTGTAGTGTTTAGGGTTAAGGGATAAGGGTTTAGATTTTGAGGTTTAGGGTTTAGGGTTTTAGATTTGAGGTTTAGGGTTTAATGTTTATCGTTTAGGGTTTGGGATGTAAGGTTTAGAATTTAGGGTTTAGCGTTGGAGACGTAGGGTTTAGGGTTTGAGATGTAAGGATTAATAATTAAGGTTTAGGGTTTAAGATGTAGGGTTTAGGGTTTAGGCATTGGGGTTTGAGATGTAGCGTTTAGGGTTTAGAGTTAAGGGTTTAGATTATGAGGTTTAGGTTTTAGGGTTTAGGGTTTTAGATGTAGGGTTTATGGTTTAAAGTTTAAGGTTTAAGATGTAGGGTTTAGGGTTTAGGGTTTTGAAATATATGGTTTAGGGTTTTAGATGTAAGGATTAGGTTGTAGGGTTTGAGATGTAGGGTTTAGGGTTTAGGCTTTGGGGTTTGAGATGTAGGGTTTAGGGTTTCGAAATTAGGGTTTCGGGTTAAGGGTTTAGAATATGAGATTGAGGGTCTTGGATTTAGGGTTTGAGATGTAAGACTTAGGGTTTAGGGTTAGAGTTGTAGGGTTTACGTTTTGAAATGTAGGGTTTAGGGGTTTAGACTTAGGATTTAGGGTGAAGGGTGAAGGGTTTAGGTTTTGAGGTTTAGTGTTTGGGATTTGAGTTATTTGGTTTTGATTTAGAGATGTAGGGTTTAGGTTATGACGTTTAGGGTTTAGGGTTTGAGATATAAGGATTAATATTCAGCGTTAAGGGTTTGTGATGTAGGGTTTAGAGTTTAGGGTTTAGGGTTTATGGTTTAGAGTTTAGGGTTTAAGGTTTGGGGTTAGGTAATGAGGTTAGGGTTTAAGGTTAAGGGTTTGAAATATAGGGTTAATTGTTTAGGGTTTGAGGTTCGAGTTGTAGGGATAAGGGTTTAGATTATGAAGTTTAAGGTTTAGGGTTTGAGATATAAGGTTTAGGGTTTAGGGTTTAGGGTTTAAGATGTAGGGTTTAGGGTTTGAGATATAAGGATAAGGGTTTAGGGTTTGAGATGTAGGGTTTAGGGTTTAAGGTTTCCAAATTTTAGATGTAGGGTTTGAGATGTAGAGTTTGGGGTTAGAGATGTAAGCTAGAATTAGAGTTTAGGGTTTAAGGTTTGAGATCTAGAGTTTAGGGTTTAGAGTTTTGGGTTTGAGATGTAGGGTTAAGAGTTTAGTGTTTAGGGTTTAGGGTTATGGGTTTAGGATATGAGGTCTAGGGTATAGGGTTTAAGGTTTAGTGTTTGAGATGTAGGGTTTAGAGTTTAGGGTATTCGTTGTAGGGTTGAGATATTGCGTTTAGGGTTTAGGGTTTGAGACATATGGTTTAGAGTTTAGGCTTTGAGGTTTGAAATGTAGGGTTTAGAGTTTGAGATATAGGCTTTGGGGTTTAAGGTTTGAGTTATAGGGTTTAGGATTTAAAGATGTAGGGTTTAGGGTTTTGAGATGTAGGCTTTGGGGTTTAGGGTTTGAGTTATAAGGTTTAGGATTTAGATATGTAGGGTTTAGGGTTTTGAGATCTAGGCTTTAGGGTTTAGGGTTTGAGTTATAAGGGTTAGGATTTAGATATGTAGGGTTTAGGTTATGAGGTTTAGGGTTTAGGGTTTGAGATGTAAGGATTAATATTTAGTGTTTAGGGTTTAGAGTTTAGGCTTTGGGGTTTGAGATGTAGGGTTTAGAGTTTAGGCTTTGGGGTTTGAGATGTAGGGTTTAGTGTTTGAGATGTAGGTTTTAGAGTTTAGGGTTTAGGGTTTGAGTTATAGGGTTTAGGATTTAGAGATGTAGAGTTTAGAGTTTAGGATTTAGGGTTTGGGGTTTGAGTTGTAGAGTATAGGGTTAAATGATAAGAGTTTTGATTATGAAGTTTAGGGTTTTGGGTTTAAGGTTTGAGATGTAGGGTTTAGGATTTAGGGTTTAGGATTGGAGATGTAGGGTTTAGGGTTTAGGATTGGAGATGTAGGGTTTAGGGTTTGAGATGTAAAGATAAATATTTAAAGTTTAGGGTTTGAGATGTAGGGTTTAGGGTTTGAGATGTAGGATCATATCAAGTGATATCGAGAGATCTGTTGAATTTGCTTCAAAAAAGAGTCTAGTATCTTGATATGATCTTAGATGAGGATCAAGCCCCTAAATGTTCTCCAAGAGGTTGTGATGGTCGGAGTGATGATGAGTGATGCGGAAGAGATGAAAAGATGTTGACACAGCGAGTAAGATCCGATGGATCTTGGGGATTGTTGCGAAACTTCCAAAGGGGATGGTGAACCTTTAAACTTTCAGACTTGTTCGGTACGTGAGTAAGGACTCTGGACGTGATGAACAAGAGGTGAATCGAAGTGATACTTCTTAAGAGTTGTGACAGACTCTAAGACTATCGGCTTGCTCGGTGTGAAGGAATGAAGACCCGACACTTTGAGTAAGAAATGATCAAACAAGTAAAAGAGTTTTGAAAATAAAAGTTTGATAATCTGAAAAGAAGAGAACAAGGGAATACATATAGAGTTCAAAGATGCATAGAAAATAGAAAATAACCCCTTGGAATTCTACAAAGCATTAAACATAAACTTTGAATCATTCTTGAGTGTCTCTTTGGCTCCATTTCGTGGCTGAGAGTAGAGTTTGGGCCTGGCTTTGTCAAGAAACCTTGTGAAAGAGTAATAAGGTGATACGCTCAAATTTACCCTGAGCTACTCTCTCAAATTAAGAGATCACTGTAGTACTTAGGGATCAAATCCACAAGGACTTGGTTACACAATAGATTGTTAGTAAAAGTATTAAGCTAAATAAGAATTATTGTAATTAAATAACGATGCAAAATAAAGCAAATAAGTAAACGAGATGTAAATCAATGGAGAAAGACGCTAGGCATAGGGAAATCTTAAGAATCGTCAGAACTGCGAATCAATCAATTATTGGGATTATAATTAAGAACCGTTCTAGAACTCAAATCACTAAGTTATAATTAACCAACTGTCGTTGCGAAAACTATCTAAATTTAAATTCCAGAATCCCAAATTTCTTTGCAAATCCTAAGAATATAAATCAGCCTTAACGTTCAGGTTCAATATGTTCACAAAATCCCTTTACGAATAAGTAATTTTGCTCACCTTAGATAGATCAGATTATCAACTGCACTGTCGTGCCTAATCGATTAACCTAAGATCTAAATTCACATTGCACTGTCGTGCCTCCTAGAATTAGCTTTGAGAACAACCTAAGGCGAAGAACTCTAACAATTAATCCCAATAATATAATCAATTAAACAATTCATCAAAAACCCTTGAAAACCCTAAACCTAACTATGAAACTACTCAAACATGATCAATGAAACAGAAATCATAGATGAATAGAATTGCATAGAAGAAATCAATAAGAAATAAAAGGGTTCAGAGTTGTCTCCCAAAATCTCTCCAAAATAAACACAAAGAAGAAGATATATAAAATAAAACCTAAAAACCTAATTTATAAGGCTAAACACGATCTGGGGTCTTCTGTTAACTTTCTAGAAGTTTTGGGCCACTTTGCAATTCATTAAATGTTAAATTCCGCATCAGAGTTGGTCAGTGTCGATCGTCACCATTGCTAGTGTCGATCAACACTCATGGTCATGAACTCGGCTTACTCTATTCGCGTGACAGACTGGACTGCCTCCACGAAAACTGGCATAACTTTTGATCGCACCGTTGAATAATCTCAAACCACTTCCAGATGAGAGATAACTCATTTATCTATCTTGTGTCAAAATATTAGCTTGGTCCATCGGTGAAAAGTTCTTCAACGAATGCCAAACTTCTGAAGTCTCTGCATGACTCTGCATCTGCATATGCTCCAAAAGCTCCAGAAATACTCCAAATCATCCACAAGATCCCAAATGTGTATAATCCTGTAAAAGACTCTAAAAAGACTCGAAGCAATATAAAAGACTCGATAAAAGACATATATCATGGCATAAAACCGGTAAAAACCATGATATATCATAAGGCTTGCCTCATTAAAAACCTTGTTTGGAAAACCCATTGGGACAAAACCAAACGAAGGAAAAAAGAGTGCAAGTCTTATCACCTCTCTTGATAAATGTCTAGGTGGCTTGGATCACAACTAGGGTAGTTGGATTAGCACACACTAAACTGCCCGGAATGGTGTTGAGAAGATGTTGCAAAGTGGTCATGAGCTTGTCTTGTTTAGACAGAGTGATAGGACCCGGAGAAATGCATAAGTCTTCATGTCCTTGTAGCTCCGGTTCAAGCTGTTCCAATGCATCATTTGCTCCTTGTTGGATTTCCTCATCTTCATAAGCTTCCATTTCCTCTTCCAGCTCCTTAGTGCTTCCTAGGATCACATCATCCTCCCCCAGTTGAAAAGGATTTGTCCTCAAATCTGTTTGACCTGCCACAAACAACACTAAGTTAGAACCATCAAAGAGTAACATCATGGGAAACTTACCTCGGAGATCAAGTCGATGGGGATTGTTGATGATTCTTCTTGTTAGGTGAAATGAACCATCAATCATTGGTATCCATACTCGTTCTCCAACCTCAAAGATCATTCTGAAATAAGCAATAGGTTTCTTCCTCACAAAGATATCCGGTGGTTCCTATTTTGTACCTGCAAACTTGTTAACACTTTTGGCAAAGATCAAGTGTATTATTGCAGTCACGGGGACACAATAAACAGATAAACAAGTTTCAGCTATGATTAAAGCATTATCCATTTCATGTCCCTCTTTTACTAGTATCTTAAAACAAGAGTTCGGTTCCAAACATGCTATGAATAATCCTATCCTTTTCTCAACGTTTTCTGGGTGTATTGAACTCATAATCACAGCTCTTGAATCATAAGAGAAAAATCGAGTCAAATAGTTACTTACCTGGATAAGATTCTTGATGTGTTCGGTGATCATTATCATCAAAGTGAATGGTATTGGATCCGGGGGTTTATCTTTGAACATTGAAGATTCTTTGGCTACTTTTCCATGATCCTGGTTTGTTAATTTGAGCTGTAAGAACGCAGGATCTCCTACATCAAAAGTGATGCGATCCTAGGAAGCACTAAGGAGCTGGAAGAGGAAATGGAAGCTTATGAATATAAGGCGATCCAACAAGGAGCAAAGGATGCATTGGAGGAGCAAATTGGAACGATTACTCGGGCTAGAACAAGAGAGTTTCACCAAAGATTTAGGGTCTCACTTCATGTGAGTACTTATATGGATCACTTGCGCTGTCATAAGGGTATCAGGACTTCATTGGTCAAGATACACGCCCAAGAGACTTAGTAAATGGCCATGAGGACCATGCATACTCTTTTTCCCTTCTCCTCGGTTTTTCCCAAGTGGTTTTCCGGGAAAGGTTTTTAATGAGGTGCATTGGGTCTCATGTCCATCTTGCCATTTGCTGAGTTTGATCCACCTCCAGGCCTATTTACTTCATCATAGGCGTGGCCCATATATATTTTCTATCTCATTTGAATTTTGAATGTTGTGTTTAATTTTGCATGGTCATTGTGTGATTTACGAGGCATGTCTCGTAACTCCACACTCTTTATTGCTACTTCCTTCTCTTCTCTTTATATTCTGCATCTGAACCTCATTATATTTTATCAAACTTTTATTTTCAAAACTTATTTCACTTGTTTGATCATTTCTTGTTCAAAGTGTCGGGTCTTCATTCCTTCACACCGAGCAAGCCGATAGTCTTAGAGTCTGTCACAACTCTTAAGAAGTATCACTCCGATCCATCTCTTGTTCATCACGTCCAGATTCCTTACTCACGTACTGAAAAAGTCTGAAAGTCTAGAGGCTCATCATTCCCTTTAGAAGTTTCGCATCGATCCATAAAACCCATCAGACCATACTTGCCATTTTACATCATTTCATACTTCCGCATCACTAATCTCATCACTCCAACCATCACAACCTCTTGGAGAGCATTCAGGGACTTGATCCTTATCTAGGATCATATCAAGTGGTATCAGAGCTCACTCCAACCCAGGTTGTGTCGATTCAAAACGTTTTACCCTTTCATATTCTGCAGATCATCTGAATCGATTTGTCTGTTGATTGCTAGAATTTTCATAATTGTTTGGTGTCAGATAAAATCGTGAAATCAATCGAATCTGAACCTATTTTGAGTCTAGTAATTGATAAAATTGTTTCTGGAATTTTTCTTCACCTTTTGATATTTTTTTGTGACTGTTCAACTGCTAGTGTCGAATCCGGAATCACTGTCTGTCACACATTTTGCTTGAATTTTCATAAAATATTGGCGTGTGATAAAAATTCGAAATTTGTTGTGTCTGAACCTAGAAAGAGTCTAGTTTCTAGAAAATTTTATTCTAGAATTTGTGAACATGTTTTGATAATTTTTCGAGGTTGATTTCGTCGAACAGTCGCAACTAGAGGTTCTCGGAATTTGAAAAGTTATTTTTGTGTTAACTTGCTAAAATTGTTTAAAATCATTGGTTAATCCTAAAATCATGAAATCTGTTGCATTGAAACCTAGATTGAGTCTAGTATTTGTTAAAATTGTCTCTGGAATTTTTGAACGTGTTTTGATATTTTATTCTGTTTGATCAGTTCAAACTGTCGTTTAGGTTTCTTGCCAAGATTTTCCTTGTTCTGTTTGAGCATTTTACTTGTTTACTTGTTGGGATTTGAACAGGTACCATGGTGGGAACCAGCCATGATGAACAAGAGTCTTCCAACTCTAACAAGCAACTTATGGACTCCTTCAAAGCTATGATGGTTGAGAGTATGGCCACTATGAAAGCCGAACTAGAAAGATCCATCAATGATGCTGAACAAGAATGATTTGAGGCTATACTGGCTAAGAGGGCTCATAAGTTGTGTGCAAGATTAACAGCCAGGAACCGATGATTTGAAGAAGTAAATCCACAATGGCATGGTTGTCTAAAAGAAAAACCAAGCAGAGAGCCATGGAGAGACAAGCCGAGACAACAAAGAAAATAAGCTTACAGCCCTCAGCCAAAAGAAGTGTCCAAGACCGTTCTAAATGAGCAAATGGAGGCTACGTCAACATCTCAACCCAAGAAGGCTACTGAACAAGTCGTGGTTCACAAGCAAAGCCTAAATCCGTCACTTGACTCAAGCGGTGAACCAAAGCAATGTAAGTCCTCAAAATCTAAGGAAGTTACTTGTTATAACTCTCGTAAGAAAGGAAATTTTTCTGCCACTTGCCCTGAAAAACACGAGCTGAATATCACTTCATTAGGATCAAAACTGAGCTCAGAAAACTCAAGTAGTGAAGTAGTTAATCAAGGGATAGAAACTTCCAGTTCTTGTATCATGCACTTGGTCTTGTCAAAGGATGTTGATTCAGGTCATACTATGGAGCATTGGGATGACAAAACTGAAGGAAGCATAAAAGAGAAGAATCCACACTCGGTGTCAACAACTTCACAAGCTTGCCGAGATAACAAGTGTGAGCAAATTAATTATGAAAACCGTGTGGTGACTAAACCATGTCCAGCCCCAGCTACCTGTGAATCAGATTTCACCCTCTTCAAAGCTGAAATATTACCAAACATCTTACTTGGTACTCAGGTAAGTTTAGCTTGCGAGTTTATTCGGAATTGGAATAATTCCACATTCACTCGTAATTTCAAACAACCTGTTTTGAATGTTGAAATTTCAAGTATAATGCACTTGATTCTGCCCTTAAGTGCCAAGGAAGATACATATACCTTAGATGTGTGCAATAGCAAGGAGAAACCATCGGATGCTCGACCAGCAATTAAAACCCGAGGTAACTATCTAGACTCTCAAAAACGAATGAGAGCTAACTTACTTTCTCTTGGTGCAGATTGTACAATGGTCAGTTCAAAATATTTTCAAGAAAAGAAGCCTACTCTTGTGCCATTGCCGGCTCATGAATTTAACCTTGACAAAATCAAACCCAAAGAGAATCAAGAGCAAGGTAAGAAATCTAATCTTTTTGCTATGGTTAGTAAGGTTAATGATGCTGAATATTTTTATCATAAAATATTTGTCTCTTTGGATAAATTCTCTTGTGTATCTAACCTTGCACCGGTGCCGCCGAGTGAGCTTAACAAATTTTTGCAGGACTTGTCTTTAGGAAACAACTCACGGAAGCTTCCCTTTGATAACTTCCACGACTACAGTGTGATCCTGATCTATGATAATAAGATTCTTGTTAAATTCAAAGAAAACAGAGGACAAAGGATTAATGAAGCTCTCGAGAACTACCAAGCTGATTTGGGTGCCAAAACCTTTGCTGATATTGGCGAGAAGAAACTATTTACTTATGCAGTTTTTCCTCACAAGGAGTCTGAAGAATCCATACAAGTTCATGCCATGATCGTTCTGAAGAAACAAGGACTTCATTTCAGCATCAAAATAATTTTAAAGGGCTTAACTTTGATAATATTACAACCGGGTCATATGGATGATTTCTTGATTACTAACATGGAAATTTCTTTTTGTCTTGTTAGGATAAAAGCAAGAGATCCTAAGGCTTACAAGAAAAAGATGTTTGAATTAAAGAATAGAAATGCAACTAAGGACATTGTAGGAAACGACAAACATGGGAACGCAGTCAAAGTTTCTTCGAATTTCAAAGATGAACCACCAGATGGAAACTTGAACTCGACAAGGTAAGTATATTTGTTCCCAAGAATCATTTTATCCTTGATCACGCAGATATAATTCACTTGTCTTTGTCACAAGAGCCAAACAAAGGTTTTAGAGTTGTCTTGAAACATACAAGAAGAACTGAAAAGAGAGAGGACGGAAAGAGAGAGGAAGACAAACGATTCAAGCCACCTGATCAAGACCAGGATAAACGACAACGCGTCAATCTCTTCATGATACTGGTCCAAGAAAAACCCCCAGATCCAACACCACTCCCATTTACTGTGATACTTATGAACACCGAACACAACAAGGAACTTATTCAGGTAAGTATTTATTTTTCTCGATTTGTTTCTCATGACTTAAGGGCTCTGAGTATGAGTGTAATATATATTGAAATCATTGAGAAAATGTTTGGATTATTCAAGGAACGTTTGGACCCAAACTCTTGTCTTAGGACGCAAGTAAAAGAGGAACATGATGAGGATAACTATTGGGTCCGAAATGATACTTGTTTATTTGACTCAATGACTGTGATAATATGCTTGCTCTTTGCCAAAAGTGTTGACTACATTACAGGTAAAAAAAAGAAGCCACCTGACCTCGAAGTTCTCTTGTCCAATATCTTTGCGAGGACTGGAATCGGAAATGTTTTCATGCAGCATAAGAAACCCATTGATTATTTTAGGATGATCTTTGAGGTTGGAGAACGAGTATGGACACCAAGGATTGATGGTTCATTTCACCTAAAAAGAAGAATCATCAACAATGCCTATCGACTTGATCTCCGAGGTAAGTATCCCATTATGTTACTCTTTGATGGTTCTAACTTAGTGTTGTTTGCGGTAGGTCAAACAGATTTGAGGACAAATCCTTTTCAACTGGGGGAGGATGATACGATCCTAGAAAGCACTAAGGAGCTGGAAGAGGAAATGGAAGCTTATGAATATAAGGCGATCCAACAAGGAGCAAAGGATGCATTGGAGGAGCAAATTGGAACGATTACTCGGGCTAGAACAAGAGAGTTTCACCAAAGATTTAGGGTCTCACTTCATGTGAGTACTTATATGGATCACTTGCGCTGTCATGAGGGTATCATGACTTCATTGGTCAAGATACACGCCCAAGAGACTTAGTAAATGGCCATGAGGACCATGCATACTCTTTTACCCTTTTCCTCGGTTTTTCC
Source organism: Cardamine occulta (assembly GCA_028015245.1). Taxonomy (NCBI): domain Eukaryota; kingdom Viridiplantae; phylum Streptophyta; class Magnoliopsida; order Brassicales; family Brassicaceae; genus Cardamine; species Cardamine occulta. The sequence continues at coordinate 17,345,379 of CM051388.1, read as the reverse complement.
CAAGTGGTTTTCCGGGAAAGGTTTTTAATGAGGTGCATTGGGTCTCATGTCCATCTTGCCATTTGCTGAGTTTGATCCACCTCCAGGCCTATTTATTCATCATAGGCGTGGCCCATATCTATTTTCTATCTCATTTGATTTTTGAATGTTGTGTTTAATTTTGCATGGTCATTGTGTGATTTACGAGGCATGTCTCGTAACTCCACACTCTTTATTGCTACTTCCTTCTCTTCTCTTTATATTCTGCATCTGAACCTCATTATATTTTATCAAACTTTTATTTTCAAAACTCATTTTACTTGTTTGATCATTTCTTGCTCAAAGTGTCGGGTCTTCATTCCTTCACACCGAGCAAGCCGATAGTTTTTGAGTCTGTCACAACTCTTAAGAAGTATCACTCCGATCCATCTCTTGTTCATCACGTCCAGATTCCTTACTCACGTACCGAACAAGTCTGAAAGTCTAGAGGTTCATCATTCCCTTTAGAAGTTTCGCATCGATCCATAAAACCCAACAGACCATACTTGCCGTTTTACATCATTTCATACTTCCGCATCACTAATCTCATCACTCCAACCATCACAACCTCTTGGAGAGCATTCAGGGACTTGATCCTCATCTAGGATCATATCAAAAAGGAAACAGTTTAGGCACAAAGAAAAATATTGAATAGATAATCATGTAGTTGTTGTCGAAATAGAGTTTTGGAATGAAGCATCCTTGGGTGATTGAAGTTGTTTTCCTCAGATACTTCCAGCTCCAAATTCCAAATTGATAAGTATTTTGCTGGCATATATCTGGTGGATCCTCCTTGATTTGAATGAAATGCGTGAGTTCTTCTCTAGCTCCACGAAGGGATTGAGGTTTATGCAAGTCTTGTGGCTTTTCTTTGATTGTCAATTCTCTCAAGTACTTATGATTCTCCATGGCTCCTGTTCCTTTTTCGACACTCATGGGACAGAACAAGTGCATTATACTTGAAATAGAAAATTCTAAAACATGATTGTTCACAGTTGGTTTATAAAGCACATTGAACAAATTTGAATCACACAACTCATTTTTAATCACATGTTTCAATTCAGAAAAAGTTTTAACCAATGCATTTTCAGGTTTCGTTCTAAACAGCTCAAATGCATCACTACACAAAGAAACTTTCAAAGAAGAGTCAAATTCACAAAATTCTTCAAACATAAAACCATTTAGCTCAAAGAACTTTTCAAGCGTGAATGTTTGAAAAGTTGGAATTATTTTGTCAAAAACGGATTTTGAAACACAAAACTCTTTCACATTTTCCAAACCAAAATGTTTTTCATCTTGAGCAGAAACCATAACAAACAAATTAGGTTCTGTCCTAACCAAATCAATTTCCTTACCATGCTTTCTTGGGTAGTCAAAAGGAAATGGCATAAGGACATGTTTTGGTACAAGGCTGGTTGGCTGCTCTGATATGATCCCGGCTAGCTCTACGGACATGGAACAAGGAGCACGGATGGACCTTGAGGATACGCAGCTTGGAGCTAAAGAATTGGAAGCTAAGGAGCTGGAGCTTGAAGATTATGGAGCTCAAGACATGAAGTACGAGTACACGCCACCCGTTACTCGCTCACGGATTAAGAAGCTCACCAAGGAGATTACCGTACTACTCATGAAAGTTACATCTCAAGGCGACCACTCGGGACTTGGATGTGTCAAGACTATTCTGGTTTTGATACATGCCCGAGACGGATGATAAGTGGAGGTGTGGCCTTAGTGCTCTTTTCCTTACTCTCGGTTTTGTCCCATTGGGTTTTCCGGAGAAGGTTTTTAACGAGGCTAAGTCCCACACTCGATTCATCATTTTTACCCACTTATCTTCCATGGTTTTGGGCCTGGCCCATTTCTTTGCGTTCTCTTCTCTTTAGGCACTTTCTTTTGAATTTGAATGGTTGTGTGTTTGTTCACACTCTGTCTTTAATTATGTTGTTAGTTTCGAGTGTGTGTTTTCCCGAGGCCTGTCTCGAAACACACCACTCGCCTCCCCCTTCTTCTCTTTATATTCTGCATCTGAACCTCATTATAATTTATCAAACCTTTCTTATTCTCAATCTCTTGAAACTGTTTGATCATGTTTGATTAGTGTATTCAGAAATCTCCTTGCACTACAAACACCCCTGATAGTCTAAGAGTGATTCCGCAACTCTTAGAAGTTTCATTCAATCCATTTTCGTGGTCACTCATCCATTTGGACCGATCCACTCCACTTCTCACCCGCCATTCATCATCAAACCGGTTCATCGAAGGCTTTTCTTGCTTCAAAGACTTCACCTATCATTTGGAGGACATTCAGGGACGTGATCCTCCCCCAGGATCACATCAAGTGGTATCAGAGCAGACTCCATCTCAGGTTGTGTCTTTTCAAATCGATTATACCCTTTCATATTCTTCATAACCTTTGAATCGATTTACCTGTTGATTGTCGGAATTTTCATAAATATTTGTTAATAGATAAAATCGTGAAATCAGTTTTCAAAGCACATATTATGAGTCTAGTTTCTGTGAAAATTGATTTCGGAATTTTTGGACAAGATTTGATATTTTAATCTGACCGATCATCTTCAAGTGATTTTGAGAAGAGATTTTCTGCGAGTTTCAGTGTTTTAATTTTCATAAATCCGTTTTAATTGCTAAAATGGTGAGATCGGTTGGATATGTTTCTAAAATGAGTCAGGTATTTTAGAAAATTGTTTCTAGAATTTTTGAACGTGTTTTGTTAATTTTTCAAGGGCAATTTCATCAGACAGTCGCAATTAGGGTTATTGGGCATACCAACGGTTAATTTGTTTTCTTGTGTGTGAGATCGATTTGCTTTCAAATGGACTAGATGCTGGTGATCTCTTTGTTACTTGTTCCAGGTACAGCAATGTCTAATCACAAAGGAGAGGATATGTTCTACACAAGGTGCCAGGTTCAAAGCAAGATATGCAGCCTTATGATTGATGAAAGGAGTTCCAACAACGTGGCAAGTGAATATATGGTCAAGAAGCTTGGACTGACAGTGAAGGAGCACCCATGGCTCGATGAAGATTACAGATTAAGAGTGAGTCACCAAGTGAAGATTTCCATAACCATTGGAAAGTATGAAGACGAGATTCTGTGTGATGTTCAACCAATGGAAACCTGTCACATCCTTCTTGGAAAATCATGGCAGAATGAGCGAAGAGCAATCTATGATGGTCTCAAGAACCGATATTCATTCAAGTACAAAAGAGGCAAGATCCATCTGGTTTCGTTGACACCACATGAGATTCAAGAAGATCAGCTCATCGTAAAGCAAAGAGTAAGACAGTTTGTAAAAAGAATCTCTAAACTCTCTTCCTCCAAAAGAAAAGATTCTTGCGATTGATAAAGAAACTCCTATGAGTTTAACTAACGTTGCACCGGAGCTACCATCTCCGAGTAAGCATTCTTCTCATTTGCAGGATCATAAGGACACCACAGAAGGTCCAAAGGAGTTATCAACCACCCTGAACTACCTGGAGGTAATGAGAAGAAAAGCTAGTTCGAGCTCTAGGCATGCAGAAACTGAGAAGCATCACATGTGTGACAAGCTGAAACGAATTCCAAAAGGTCCTCACGGTTCAAAAAGAAAATATGCCTAGCAAGGAACTTATAACTATTCACTCTAACTCTGCAAAGGCTGGTGAGATGAAACAAACTTTACTCTCTAAACCACATGTGCGTAAGTTTGTCTATAGAGAAACTCTTTTGAGTTTTACTAACCTTGCACCGTGCTGCCGAGTGAGATATCTTGTAATTTTCAGGATTTCAGAAGTACCGTTCAAAAAGAAGAATCTCGTGACTTGTTACTTCCAGTCCGTGACACAGAACGACCAGAACTTCATTCACAAATTCACATCCAAGGAGAAGCACTCGCTCTGCTCAAAACTTCATCAATGGATGCAGGAAGTGTCAATAACACCTTGATGATCAAAGAAAGAATTTTCCCATTGATCCGCCGAAAGAAGCATCAGATCGTATTTGATCCAGGATCCCTATTTAAAATTTTAATTCATGGCATCCGAAACAAACAAGGTAAGGAAATTATTGTGGTTGATGCAATAATTCCAAGGTATGCAATTCTTTCTATTTTTAATGATAATTTGCTAGATATGTTTCAATCTAGTGAAAAATTTATCCTTGGGCAGTTCTTTAAACGAAAAGGTTTTCTATTTGATAAACATGAAACGTGGTACCCTTGTTACTTCTTGATTAATTCTGTTTTGATGAGTATTGATAAATTCACTACTGGTGCTACTGCTTCGAATGATGCTGAACTGTTCTTTGGAGAGATTGTTTACTATGATAGTTGTCTGAATTTTAATAGACACTTAGATGATCATGCTGAACATGTGAATTTTATTTTAGATGATCTAAGTAATAAAATGTTTGCTGCAACAGAGAAGTTTGCATTTGATGTGTTTGATCTTGTGTTCCAAGTTATTGTTGTGAAAGCACAGGGTATACAGGACAAAGAGTTGCACCTTCATTCACCAAAATTATGGCTCTTCCATGTTTGGCTTAAGAAGATCTTTGTTCAAGCTGATCTTGAACTGATGAAGTATTTAAACGAGCAGCACGCAAAGAAAAGGCAATGCCAACTGAACTTTGACCCTGGTAGAATTTTTAGGATTCTAATGAAGAGAGGACGTTTTCCAGCCCACACAAAGATCAATGCCTGCAAAACCTGCTCGCAAGGTAAGTACAACGTAAGTTCAAGCTTCAACATAACTGATCTAGTTCCTTTTTGCGCAGATGAAACGGATTTGAGGTCAAATCCTTCTCAAGTGGGAGAGGATGATGAGATCCTAACCAGCAGCCTGTTTGAGGGAGCTAAGGAGATAGAGGAGCAGCTTGAACCAGAGCTTAAGGGAACTATGGAGAATGAGAATGACAAAGCTGAAGGAACCATAAAAGAGAAGAATCCACATTCGGTGTCAACCACTTCACAAGCTTTCCGAGATAACAAGTGTGAGCAAATTAATTATGAAAACCGTGTGGTGTCTAAACCATGTCCAGCACCAGCTACCTGTGAATTAGATTTCACCATCTTCAAAGCTGAAAAGTTACCAAACATCTTACATGGTACTAAGGTAAGTTTAGCTAGCGAGTCTGTTCGATACTGGAATAATTCTACATTCACTCAGAGCATCAAACAACCTGTTTTGAATATTAAAATTTCAAGTATAATGCACTTGATTTTTTCCTTTAAGTGCCAAGGAAGATGCAGGTACCTTAGATGTGCAAAGACCTAAAAAGAAAACACATCGACATGGAGCTTAACAACGGAGCAAACGGAGAAAGTAACAAAGTGCAATGACATGCCATCAAACTCAGAGCTCTTGACGTGTGTTTCTGCCAATAAACAAAGAGAGGATGTCACCAACCTCATAGAGATCAAAGAGAAACCACCCGATGCTCAGCCACCAATTCAAACCCGAGGTAACTATCTAGACTCATAAAAAGCGAATGAGAGCTAACCTTCTTTCTCTTGGTGCAGATTGTACAATTTTGAGGTCACAACTTTGTCAAAGAAAAGGGTATGATACATCCATCCCAACCACACCATCCCATGAGAAAACCAATCTAGCTGTCGCATGTGTCAAACTGGATCCAAAATCACTTCCATTTGCCGTGACAATTACATGCACCGAATACATCAAGGACCTTCTTCAGGTAAGTAACTCTTTAACTCAATTTGATTCTCATGATTCCAAGGTTGTGAGTAAGAGTTTATCATCTCCAGAAACTATTAAGAAAAAGTGAGTTGTATGCAAAGAATAGTTGTAACCAAACTCTGGTCTTAGGACTTCAAATAAAAGAGGCCCATGATAAAGAAAATTCTGGGGTCCAAAATGAAACTTATGTACTTGTTTATAGTGACTCTATGACTGTGATAATACGCTTGTTCTTTGCCAAAGGTGTTGGAAACATTGCAGGTCTAAAAGAGGAGCCACCGGACTTAGAAGTTCTCTCGACCCATTTCTTTGTGAGGACTGGAATTGGAGTTTACTTGAGAAAGGAGTTGAAAACCTTTCAAAGCTATCAAGACACGGAGCATGGAGCTTTGCCTAGAAGGAAACTCTAAGAATTGTCGCCGACCATCTCCGAGGATATGTTCCGAACTGGTCCAATTTTCGATTTTCTTGTCACTAACAAACTTCGTGGAGATTTTTATCTTAAAAACAGGTTTGGAGAGGGAAACGATGGAGCTTACAAGGAACAGCCGTTTAAGTCGAAAAATAGAAACTCAACTAAAGGAAATTGGCGAAGAAGCTTGAGTTGTTTCCATGACGAAAACCAAATGATGGGCTCTTCTAGGAATTATGGCTACAAGTTCTATCCTTTTGGATACCAAGGTATGATGTTTAAGATTATTGTTTATGATGATATTAACTTGTTCCTTTTTGTTGCAGATTGTCCGGATTTGAGGACAAATCCTTTTCAAGAGAGGGGGAATGATATGATCCCGGCTAGCTCTACGGACATGGAACAAGGAGCACAGATGGACCTTGAGGATACGCAGCTTGGAGCTAAAGAATTGGAAGCTAAGGAGCTGGAGCTTGAAGATTATGGAGCTCAAGACATGAAGTACGAGTACACGCCACCCGTTACTCGCTCACGGATTAAGAAGCTCACCAAGGAGATTACCGTACTACTCATGAAAGTTACATCTCAAGGCGACCACTCGGGACTTGGATGTGTCAAGACTATTCTGGTTTTGATACATGCCCGAGACGGATGATAAGTGGAGGTGTGGCCTTAGTGCTCTTTTCCTTACTCTCGGTTTTGTCCCATTGGGTTTTCCGGGAGAAGGTTTTTAACGAGGCTAAGTCCCACACTCGATTCATCATTTTTACCCACTTATCTTCCATGGTTTTGGGCCTGGCCCATTTCTTTTTTCTTTCTTCTCTTTAGGCACTTTCTTTTTGAATTTGAATGGTTGTGTGTTTGTTCACACTCTGTCTTTAATTATGTTGTTAGTTTCGAGTGTGTGTTTTCCCGAGGCCTGTCTCGAAACACACCACTCGCCTCCCCCTTCTTCTCTTTATATTCTGCATCTGAACCTCATTATAATTTATCAAACCTTTCTTATTCTCAATCTCTTGAAACTGTTTGATCATGTTTGATTAGTGTATTCGGAAATCTCCTTGCACTACAAACACCCCTGATAGTCTAAGAGTGATTCCGCAACTCTTAGAAGTTTCATTCAATCCATTTTCGTGGTCACTCATCCATTTGGACCGATCCACTCCACTTCTCACCCGCCATTCATCATCAAACCGGTTCATCGAAGGCTTTTCTTGCTTCAAAGACTTCACCTATCATTTGGAGGACATTCAGGGACGTGATCCTCCCCCAGGATCACATCATGCTCCGATTCATTAATCAGTGGTAAACTCCTTTGCATTGTTTTTGGTGATTCTTCTTCTAAGATCTGTGAAAAACACACAATACTACTCGGATACACCGGTTCTAAACTGATTAGTTTTTCAAGCACAGAATCAGATTGGATAGAAGAAAGAATACACTTAGCTTCCAAAGACTTTTTGAAATAGGGAAATTGCTCCACTGTTTTGCTTTCAGTTTGCTTTTTCAAGAGGGTGTTGCTGACTTCTGTACTTCTTTTATTGGCTAGAGAACACGTCATGAGCTCTGAGTTTGATGGCATATCTTTGCACACATCTATGGTTCCTGTATCTTCCTTGGCACTTAAGGATAAAATCAAGTGTATTATACTAGAAACTTCAACATTCAAAACAGGTTGCTTGAAACTACAAGTAAAGGATGAAATAATCCAGTAATGAATAAACTCGCAATCTAAACTTACTTGAGTACCACGCAAGATGTTTGGTAACATTTCAGCTTTGAAGATGATGATATTTGAAACATAGTGAGCTCGACAAGCTTGTGAAGTGGTTGACATCAACTGTGGATTCTTCTCCTTTGTGCTTCCTTCAGCTTTGTCATTCTCATGCTCCATAGTATGACCTGAATCAACATCCTTTGACAAGACCAAGTGCATCATACAAGAACTGGAAGTTTCTACCCCTTGATTAACTACTTCACTACTTGAGTTTTCTGAGCTCAGTTTTGATCCTAGTGAAGTGATATTCAGCTCGTGTTTTTCAGGGCAAGTGGCAGAAAAATTTCCTTTCTTACGAGAGTTATAACAAGTAACTTCCTTGGATTTTGAAAGATTAGAGGACTTACATTGATTTGGTTCACCGCTTGAGTCAAGTGATGGATTTAGGATTTGCTTGTGAACCACGAATTGTTCAGTGGCCTTCTTGGGTTGAGATGTTAACTTAGCCTCCATTTGCTCATTTAGAACGGTCTTGGACACTTCTTTTGGCTGAGGGCTGTAAGCTTCTTTTCGTACTAAAATCTATCGTGCATACTTATTCCTCATTAGTTCCTTAAGATCTCTCCACGAGGTGATAGGGGTCTCCTTGTAATTCCAGCGATCATCAACCTCTTGCACCCACCATTTATAGGTGTCTCCAGTGAGTTGTCCAATTGCATGAGCTAATCTCTTTTCTTTGAGGATGCGGCTGTAGTGAAACCAATCGTCCATGTTTCTTTCCCACTCTAGGTAGTTTCTTTTTCCTGAAAATCTAAAGAGTTGAAGTTCATTAGCATATTGATAATCAGAACTGACATAAAACATAGATTTTGGAGCGTGAGAGGTTTTCTGTGAGCTGCTCCATGTTGAGCTCGATGTGTTGTCTGGTGGCTTAGGCTTAATATCTTGTTCCCTCCTTTGTCGGTCATTGATGGATTTTTCTAATTCAGCTCTCATGGTTGCCATACTTTCGTCCATTATGGCTCTTAAGGAATCAAGGAGTTCTTTGTTGGAGTTTGACGATTCCTCTTCACCATTGCTGGTTCCCACCATGGTACCTGTTCAGATTCAAACAAGTAACAAGTAAAAATGCCCAAAGAAACACAACAAAGAAAAGTCAGAAACTTTTCTAAAATCCTAAACGACTGTTTGACTTGATCGAATAGAATAAAATATCAAATCACGTTCAACAATTCCAGATTCAATTTTAACAAATACTAGACTCAATCCAGGTTTAAATGCAACAGGTTTCACGATTTTAGGGTTAACCAATGATTTTAAACAATTCTAGCAAGTTAACATGAAAATAACTTTTCAAAGTCCGAGAACCTCTAGTTGCGACTGTTGGACGAAATCAACCTCGAAAAATTATCAAAACATATTCAAAACTTCTAGAATTAATTTTACTAGAAACTAGACTCTTTCTAGGTTCAGACACAACAAATTTCGAATTTTTATCACACGCCAATATTTTATGAAAATTCAAGCAAAATGTGTGACAGCCAGTGATTCCGGATTCGACACTAGCAGTTGAACAGTAACAAAAGAAATATCAAAACATGCCGAAAAATTCCAGAAACAATTTTATCAATTACTAGACTCAAACTAGGTTCAGATGCGATTGATTTCACGATTTTATCAGACAGAATGAATTTATGAAAATTCCAACAGTCAGCAGACAAAACAGATCGGAATGTAAAGAGGTGTAATTGATCGGAAAAGATACAACCTGGCGTGGAGTCAGCTCTGATACCACTTGATATGATCCTAGATGAGGATCAAGTCCCTGAATGCTCTCCAAGAGGTTGTGATGGTCGGAGTGATGATGAGTGATGCGGAAGAGATGAAAAGATGTTGACACAGCGAGTAAGATCCGATGGATATTGGGGATTGTTGCGAAACTTCCAAAGGGGATGGTGAACCTTTAGACTTTCAAACTTGTTCGGTACGTGAGTAAGGACTCTGGACGTGATGAACAAGAGGTGAATCGAAGTGATACTTCTTAAGAGTTGTGACAGACTCTCAGACTATCGGCTTGCTCGGTGTGAAGGAATGAAGACCCGACACTTTGAGTAAGAAATGATCAAACAAGTAAAAGAGTTTTGAAAATAAAAGTTTGATAATCTGAAAAGAAGAGAACAAGGGAATACATATAGAGTTCAAAGATGCATAGAAAATAGAAAATAACCCCTTGGAATTCTACAAAGCATTAAACATAAACTTTGAATCATTCTTGAGTGTCTCTTTGGCTGCATTTCGTGGCTGAGAGTAGAGTTTGGGCCTGGCTTTATCAAGAGGCCTTGTGAAAGAGTAATAAGGCTTGCCTCATTAAAAACCTTGTTTGGAAAACCCATTGGGACAAAACCAAACGAAGGGAAAAAGAGTGCAAGTCTTATCACCTATCTTGATAAATGTCTAGGTGGCTTGGATCACAACTAGGGTAGTTGGATTAGCAAACACTAAACTGCCCGGAATAGTGTTGAGAAGATGTTGCAAAGTGGTCTTGAGCATATCTTGTTTAGACAGAGTGATAGGACCCGGAGAAATGCATAAGTCTTCATGTCCTTGTAGCTCCAGTTCAAGCTGTTCCAATGCATCCTTTGCTCCTTGTTGGATTTCCTCATCTTCATAAGCTTCCATTTCCTCTTCCAGCTCCTTAGTGCTTCCTAGGATCACATCAATTGGGGTTTAGAGTTAGGTATTAAGGTTAAGGGTTTAGGTTTTGAAGTTTAGGGTTTGGGGTTTGAGATGTTTGGTTTAGGGTTTGAGATGTAGCCTTAAAGGTTTAGGGTTTGAGTTATAGGATTTAGGATTTAGAGATGTAGGGTTTAGGGTTTAGGGTTTAGGGTTTAGGTATTGAGGTTTGAGTTTAGGGTTTCAGATGAAGAGTTTAGGGTTTTAGATGAAGCGTTTAGGATTTAGGGTTTGAGGTTTGAGTTGTAGTGTTTAGGGTTTAGGGTTTTAGGTTTGAGGTTTAGGGTTTAATGTTTAGCGTTTAGGGTTTGGGATGTAGGGTTTAGGATTTAGGGTTTAGGGTTGGAGATGTAGGGTTTAGGGTTTGAGATGTAAGGATTAATATTTAAGGTTTAGGGTTTGAGATGTAGGGTTTAGGGTTTAGGCATTGGGGTTTGGGATGTAAGGTTTAGGGTTTAGAGTTAAGGGTTTAGATAATGAGGTTTAGGTTTTATGGTTTAGGGTTTTAGATGTAGGGTTTATGGTTTAAAGTTTAAGGTTTAAGATGTACAGTTTAGGGTTTAGGGTTTTAGATGTAGGGTTTAGGGTTTGAGATGTAGGGTTTAGGGTTTAGGCTTTGGGGTTTGAGATGTAGGGTTTAAGGTTTCAAATTTAGGGTTTAGGAAATGAGATTCAGGGTCTTGGATTTAGGGTTTGAGATGTAAAACTTAGGGTTTAGGGTTAGAGTTGTAGGGTTTACGTTTTGAAATGTAGGGTTTAGGGGTTTAGACTTAGGATTTAGGGTGAAAGGTTTAGGTTTTGAGGTTTAGTGTTTGGGATTTGAGTTATAGGGTTTAGGATTTACAGATGTAGGGTTTAGGTTATGAGGTTTAGGGTTTAAGGTTTGAGATATAAGGATTAATATTCAGCGTTTAGGGTTTGTCATGTAGGGTTTAGAGTTTAGGGTTTAGGGTGTTAGATGAAGCATTTAGGATTTAGGGTTTGGGGTTTGAGTTATAGTGTTTAGGGTTAAGGGATTAGGATTTAGATTTTGAGGTTTAGGGTTTAGTGTTTGGGATTTGAGTTATAGGGTTTAGGATTTAGAGATGTAGGGTTTAGGTTATGAGGTTTAGGGTTTAGGGTTTGAGATATAAGGATTAATATTCAGCGTTTAGGGTTTGTGATGTAGGGTTTAGAGTTTAGGGTTTAGGGTTTAGGGTTTAGGGTTTAGACTTTAAAGTTTAGAGTTTAGGGTTTAGGTAATGAGGTTTAATGTTTAGGTTAATTGTTTGAAATATAGGGTTAATGATTTAGGGTTTGGGGTTCGAGCTGTAGGGATAAGGGTTTAGATTATAAGGTTTAGATTATGTAGGATTTAGGGTTTGAGATGTAAAGATTAGGGTTTAGGGTTTGATTTGTAGGGTTTAGGGTCTAGGGTTTTAGTATTTAAGATTTAGGGTTTAGGGTTTAGTATATAGGGTTTAGGGTTATGTGTTTAGGATATGTGGTTTAGGGTTTAGGGTTTAGGATTTAAGGTTTATGGTTTGAGATGTAGGTTTGGATTTGAATTGTAGGGTTTAGGGATTAGGGTATTAGTTGTATGGTCTGAGGTTAAGGGTTTAGGATTTAGGCTTTAGGATTTAAGATGTAGAGTTTAGGGTTTAGAGTTTAGGGTTTAAGGTTAGTTGTTTAGGTTATGAGGTTTAGGGTTTGTGGTTCTAGATATAGGGTTTAGTGTTTGAGATGTAGGCTTTAGGGTTTTGAGATGTAAGGTTTAGGGTTTAGGGTTTGATATGTAGAGTTTGGGGTTTGAGATGTAAGGATTAGGGTTTAGTGTTTAGGGTTTAGGGTTATGGGTTTAGTGTTTAGGGTTTAGTGTTTAGTGTTTATTGTTTAGTGTTTAAGGTTTCAGATATAGGGTTTAGGTTTGAGATGTAAGGATTTGGGTTTAGGGTATGAGATGTAGGGTTTAGGGTTTAGAGTTTTGGGTTTCAGGTGTAGGGTTTAGGGTTTAGAGTTTAGGGTGTTAGATGTAGGGTTTAGGGTTTAGGGTGTTGGGTTTGAGATGAAGGGTTTAGAGTTTAGAGTTTTGAGTTTGCGGTGTAAGGTTTAAGGTTTAGTATTTATGGTTTAGGGTTATGGGTTTAAGATATCAGGTTTAGGGTTTAGTGTTTAAGGTTTAGGGTTTGAAATGTAGGGGTTAAGGTTTAGTATTTAGGGTTTAAGGTTATGGGTTTAAGATTTGAGGTTTAAGGTTTAGAGTTAGGTATTAGGTTTAAGGGTTTAGGTTTTGAGGTTTAGGGTTTACGGTTTGAGATGTTTGGTTTAGGGTTTGAGATGTAGCCTTAACGGTTTAGGGTTTGAGTTATAGGATTTAGGATTTAGAGATGTAGGGTTGAGAGTTTAGAGTTTAGGGTTTACGTAATGAGGTTTAGGGGTTGGAGTTTAGGGCTTCAGATGAAGCATTTATGATTTAGGGTTTGGGGTTTGAGTTATAGCATTTAGGGTTAAGGGATAAGGATTTAGATTTTGAGGTTTAGGGTTTAGTGTTTGGGATTTGAGTTATAGGGTTTAGGATTTAGAGATGTAAGGTTTAGGTTATGAGGTTTAGGGTTTAGGGTTTAAGATATAAGGATTAATATTCAGCGTTTAGGGTTTGTGATGTAGGGTTTAGAGTTTAGGGTTTAGGGTGTTAGATGAAGCATTTAGGATTTAGGGTTTGGGGTTTGAGTTATAGTGTTTAGGGTTAAGGGATTAGGATTTAGATTTTGAGGTTTAGGGTTTAGTGTTTGGGATTTGAGTTATAGGGTTTAGGATTTAGAGATGTAGGGTTTAGGTTATGAGGTTTAGGGTTTAGGGTTTGAGATATAAGGATTAATATTCAGCGTTTAGGGTTTGTGATGTAGGGTTTAGAGTTTAGGGTTTAGGGTTTAGGGTTTAGACTTTAAAGTTTAGAGTTTAGGGTTTAGGTAATGAGGTTTAATGTTTAGGTTAATTGTTTGAAATATAGGGTTAATGATTTAGGGTTTGGGGTTCGAGCTGTAGGGATAAGGGTTTAGATTATAAGGTTTAGATTATGTAGGATTTAGGGTTTGAGATGTAAAGATTAGGGTTTAGGGTTTGATTTGTAGGGTTTAGGGTCTAGGGTTTTAGTATTTGAGATTTAGGGTTTAGGGTTTAGTATATAGGGTTTAGGGTTATGTGTTTAGGATATGTGGTTTAGGGTTTAGGGTTTAGGGTTTAAGGTTTATGGTTTGAGATGTAGGTTTGGATTTGAGTTATTGGGTTTAGGGATTAGGGTATTAGTTGTACGGTTTGAGGTTAAGGGTTTAGGATTTAGGCTTTAGGATTTAAGATGTAGAGTTTAGGGTTTAGAGTTTAGGGTTTAAGGTTAGTTGTTTAGGTTATGAGGTTTGGGTTTGGGGTTCTAGATATATGGTTTAGTGTTTGAGATGTAGGCTTTAGGGTTTTGAGATGTAGGGTTTAGGGTTTAGAGTTTGATATGTAGAGTTTGGGGTTTGAGATGTAAGGATTAGAGTTTAGTGTTTAGGGTTTAGGGTTATGAGTTTAGTGTTTAGGGTTTAGTGTTTAGTGTTTATTGTTTAGTGTTTAAGGTTTCAGATATAGGGTTTAGGTTTGAGATGTAAGGATTTGGGTTTAGGGTATGAGATGTAGGGTTTAGGGTTTAGAGTTTTGGGTTTGAGGTGTAGGGTTTAGGGTTTAGAGTTTTGGGTGTTAGATGTAGGGTTTAGGGTTTAGGGTTTTGGGTTTGAGATGAAGGGTTTAGAGTTTAGAGTTTTGAGTTTGCGGTGTAGGGTTTAAGGTTTAGTATTTACGGTTTAGGGTTATGGGTTTAAGATATGAGGTTTAGGGTTTAGTGTTTAAGGTTTAGGGTTTGAGATGTAGGGTTTAAAGTTTAGTATTTAGGGTTTAAGGTTATGGGTTTAAGATTTGAGGTTTAGGGTTTAGAGTTAGGTATTAGGTTTAAGGGTTTAGGTTTTGAGGTTTAGGGTTTACGGTTTGAGATGTTTGGTTTAGGGTTTGAGATGTAGCCTTAACGGTTTAGGATTTGAGTTATAGGATTTAGGATTTAGAGATGTAGGGTTGAGAGTTTAGAGTTTAGAGTTTAGGGTTTACGTAATGAGGTTTAGGGGTTGGAGTTTAGGGCTTCAGATGAAGCATTTATGATTTAGGGTTTGGGGTTTGAGTTATAGCATTTAGGGTTAAGGGATAAGGATTTAGATTTTGAGGTTTAGGGTTTAGTGTTTGGGATTTGAGTTATAGGGTTTAGGATTTAGAGATGTAAGGTTTAGGTTATGAGGTTTAGGGTTTAGGGTTTGAGATATAAGGATTAATATTCAGCGTTTAGGGTTTGTGATGTAGGGTTTAGAGTTTAGGGTTTAGGGTTTAGGGTTTAGAGTTTAAAGTTTAGAGTTTAGGGTTTAGGTGATGAGGTTTAATGTTTAGGTTAATTGTTTGAAATATAGGGTTAATGATTTAGGTTGAAGGGTTTAGGTTTTGAGGTTTAGTGTTTAGTATTTGAGTTATAGGGTTTAGGATTTAGAGATGTAGGGTTTAGAGATGTAGGGTTTAGGTTATGAGGTTTAGGGTTTAAGGTTTGAGATATAAGGATTAAAATTCAGCGTTTAGGGTTTGTGATGTAGGGTTTAGAGTTTAGGGTTTAGGGTTTAGAGTTTAAAGTTTAGAGTTTAGGGTTTAGGTAATGAGGTTTAATGTTTAGGTTAAGAGTTTGAAATATAGGGTTAATGATTTAGGGTTTGGGGTTCGAGCTGTAGGGATAAGGGTTTAGATTATGAGGTTTAGATTATGTAGGATTTAGGGTGTGAGATGTAAAGATTAAGGTTTAGGGTTTGATTTGTAGGGTTTAGGGTCTAGGGTTTTAGTATTTGAGATTTAGGGTTTAGGGTTTAGTATTTAGGGTTTAGGGTTATGTGTTTAGGATATGTGGTTTAGGGTTTAGGGTTTAGGGTTTAAGGTTTATGGTTTGAGATGTAGGTTTGGATTTGAGTTGTAGGGTTTAGGGATTAGGGTATTAGTTGTACGGTTTGAGGTTAAGGGTTTAGGATTTAGGCTTTAGGATTTAAGATGTAGAGTTTAGGGTTTAGAGTTTAGGGTTTAAGGTTAGTTGTTTAGGTTATGAGGTTTAGGGTTTGGAGTTCTAGATATATGGTTTAGTGTTTGAGATGTAGGGTTTAGGGTTTAGGGTTTGATATGTAGAGTTTGGGGTTTGAGATGTAAGGATTAGGGTTTAAGGTTTAGGGGTTGAGATCTTGGGTTTAGGGTTTAGAGTTTTGGGTTTGAGATGTAGGGTTTAGGGTTTAGTGTTTAGGGTTTAGGGTTATAGGTTTATTGTTTAGGGTTTAGTGTTTAGTGTTTAATGTTTAGTGTTTAAGGTTTCAGATATAGGGTTTAGGTTTGAGATGTAAGGAGTTGGGTTTAGGGTATGAGATGTAGAGTTGAGGGTTTAGAGTTTTGGGTTTAAGGTGTAGAGTTTAGGGTGTTAGATGTAGGGTTTTGGATTGGAGATGAAGGGTTTAGAGTTTAGAGTTTTGAGTTTGCGGTGTAGGGTTTAAGGTTTAGTATTTACGGTTTAGGGTTATGGTTTAAGATATGAGGTTTAGGGTTTAGTGTTTAAGGTTTAGGGTTTGAGATGTAGGGTTTAAGGTTTAGTATTTAGGGTTTAAGGTTATGGGTTTAAGATTTGAGGTTTAGGGTTTAGAGTTAGGTATTAGGTTTAAGGGTTTAGATTTTGAGGTTTAAGGTTTAGGGTTTGAGATGTAGCCTTAACGGTTTAGGGTTTGAGTTGTAGGAGTTAGGACTTAGAGATGTAGGGTTGAGAGTTTAGAGTTTAGGGTTTACGTAATGAGGTTTAGGGGTTGGAGTTTAGGGCTTCAGATGAAGCATTTAGGATTTAGGGTTTGGGGTTTGAGTTATAGTGTTTAGGATTAAGGGATAAGGGTTTAGATTTTGAGGTTTAGGATTTAGTGTTTGGGATTTGAGTTATAGGGTTTATGATTTAGAGATGTAGGGTTTAGGTTATGAGGTTTAGGGTTTAGGGTTTGAGATATAAGGATTAATATTCAGCGTTTAGGGTTTGTGATGTAGGGTTTAGAGTTTAAGGTTTAGGGTTTAGGGTTTAGAGTTTAAAGTTTAGAGTTTATGGTTTAGGTAATGAGGTTTAATGTTTAGGTTAAGGGTTTGAAATATAGGGTTAATGATTTAGGGTTTGGGGTTCGAGCTGTAGGGATAAGGGTTTAGATTATGAAGTTTAGATTATGTAGGATTTAGGGTTTAAGATGTAAAGATTAGGTTTAGGGTTTGAGATGTTTGGTTTAGGGTTTGAGATGTAACCTTAACGGTTTAGGGTTTTAGATATAGGATTTAGGATTTAGAGATGTATGGTTGAGAGTTTACGTAATGAGGTTTAGGGGTTTGAGTTTAGGGCTTCAGATGAAGCATTTAGGATTTAGGGTTTGGGGTTTGAGTTATAGTGTTTAGCTTAAGGGATAAGGGTTTAGATTTTGATGTTTAGGGTTTAGTGTTTTAGGTTTGAGGTTTAGGGTTTAATGTTTAGCGTTTAGGATTTAGGGTTGGAGATGTAGGGTTTAGGGTTTGAGATGTAAGGATTAATATTTAAGGTTTAGGGTTTGAGATGTAGGGTTTAGGGTTTAGGCATTGGGGTTTGGGATGTAAGGTTTAGGGTTTAGAGTTAAGGGTTTAGATTATGAGGATTAGGTTTTAAGGTTTAGGGTTTTAGATGTAGGGTTTATGGTTTAAAGTTTAAGGTTAAGGTGTAAGGTTTAGGGTTTAGGGTTTCAGATATAGGGTTTAGGAGTTTAGATGTAGGTATTAGGGTTTAAGGTTTGAGATGTAGGGTTTAGGGTTTAGGCTTTGGGGTTTGAGATGTAGGGTTTAGGGTTTTGAATTTAGGGTTTAGGGTTAAGGGTTTAGGATATGAGATTCAGGGTCTTGGATTTAGGGTGTGAGATGTAAGACTTAGGGTTTAGGGTTAGAGTTGTAGGGTTTACATTTTGAAATATAAGGTTTAGGGGTTTAGACTTAGGATTTAGGGTGAAGGGTTTAGGTTTTGAGGTTTAGTGTTTGGGATTTGAGTTATAGGGTTTAGGATTTAGAGATGTAGGGTTTAGGTTATGAGGTTTAGGGTTTAAGGTTTGAGATATAAGGATTAATATTCAGCGTTTAGGGTTTGTGATGTAGGGTTTAGAGTTTAGGGTTTAAGGTTTAGGGTTTAGAGTTTAGGGTTTAAGGTTTGGGGTTTAGGTAATGAGGTTAGGGTTTAGGATTTGAGTTGTGGGGTTTAGGGATTAGGGTATTAGTTGTACGGTTTGGGGTTAAGGGTTTAGGATTTAAGATGTAGTGTTTAGGGTTTAGTGTTTAGGGTTTAGAGTTTAGGGTTTAAGGTTAGTTGTTTAGGTTATGAGGTTTAGGGTTTGGGGTTCTAGATGTAGGCTTTAGGGTTTTGAGATGTAGGGTTTATGGTTTAGGGTTTGATATGTCGAGTTTGGGGTTTGAAATGTAAGGATTAGGGTTTAAGGTTTAGGACTTTAGGGTTTAGGGTTTGATATGTATAGTTTGGGGTTTGAGATGTAAGGATTAGGGTTTAAGGTTTAGGGGTTGAGATCTTGGGTTTAGGGTTTAGAGTTTTGGGTTTGAGATGTAGGGTTTAGGGTTTAGTGTTTAGGGTTTAGGTTATGGGTTTAGTGTTTAGGGTTTAGTGTTTAGTGTTTAATGTTTAGTGTTTAGGGTTTCAGATATAGGGTTTGTGTTTGAGATGTAAGGATTAGGGTTTAGGGTATGAGATGTAGGGTTTAGGGTTTAGAGTTTTGGGTTTGAGGTGTAGGGTTTAGGGTTTAGAGTTTTGGATGTTAGATGTAGGGTTTAGGGTTTAGAGTTTTGGGTTTGAGATGACGGGTTTAGGGTTTAGAGTTTTGGGTTTGTGGTGTAGAGTTTAAGGTTTAGTATTTAGGGTTTAAGGTTATGGGTTTAAGATTTGAGGTTTAGGGTTTAGGGTTTAAGGTTTAGGGTTTGAGATGTAGGGTTTAAGGTTTGAGACGTAGGCTTTAGGGTTTGAGATATTGCGTATTGGGGTTTAGAGTTAGGTATTAGGGTTAAGGGTTTAGGTTTTGAGGTTTAGGGTTTGGGGTTTGAGATGTTTGGTTTAGGGTTTGAGATGTAGCCTTAAGGGTTTAGGGTTTGAGTTATAGGATTTAGGATTTAGAGATGTAGGGTTTAGAGTTTAGAGTTTAGGGTTTAGGTAATGAGGTTTAGGGGTTAGAGTTTAGGGTTTCAGATGAAGCGTTTAGGATTTAGGGTTTGGGGTTTGAGTTATAGTGTTTAGGGTTAAGGGATAAGGGTTTAGATTTTGAGGTTTAGGGTTTAGTGTTTTAGGTTTGAGGTTTAAGGTTTAAGGTTTAATGTTTAGCGTTTAGGGTTTGGGATGTAGGGTTTAGGATTTAGGGTTTAGGGTTGGAGATTTAGGGTTTAATATTTGAGATGTAAGGATTAATATTAATGGTTTAGGGTTTGAGATGTAGGGTATAGGGTTTAGGCATTGGGGTTTGCGGTTTAGAGTTAAGTGTTTAGATTATGAGGTTTAGGGTTTAAGGTTTAGGGTTTTAGATGTAGGGTTTATGGTTTAAAGTTTAAGGTTTAAGATGTAGAGTTTAGGGTTTATGGTTTCAGATATAGGGTTTAGGGTTTTAGATGTAAGGTTTAGGATTTAGGGTTTAGTGTTGGAGATGTAGGGTTTAGGGTTTGAGATGTAAGGATTAATATTTAAGGTTTAGGGTTTGAGATGTAGGGTTTATGGTTTAGGCATTGGGGTTTGGGATGTAAGGTTTAGGGTTTAGAGTTAAGGGTTTAGATTATGAGGTTTAGGTTTTAAGGTTTAGGGTTTTAGATGTAGGGTTTATGGTTTAAAGTTTAAGGTTTAAGATGTAGGGTTTAGGGTTTATGGTTTCAGATATAGGGTTTAGGGTTTTAGATGTAGGGTTTGTTGAAGTGAGGACTGATTATTGAAGTGAAGACCAGATGGGAATTATTCAAGTCAAGATTGAATTGGTCTTACAAGAAGTGAGGTCTGTTTGACTTTATATTTTGTGGCTGTCATTTTTCCCACATGTTAATTAATTTTAGCCACTTGTTTAGGTTTCTTAGAGTGGATATATGATTGTAAAGGATCCATACACGAAATCAATGAGATGAGATAAGAAGAAAAAATATCTCTCACTTTCTTCTTCTTCATTTTCGTGGGTACTGCTTCATTTTTCCAAAATTCTCCAAAATCTCAAGCAACAGATCTTTGTATTTCTACATGGTATCAGAGCAATAAGCTCCTAAAGACCACGTTTTCTCCAATCTTTCATTGTATCAAGCCTTTCTGATGGATAATCTCAAGTTCTTCACCTTACCTTGTTGTTCTTAAAAAGGGACAACTATCTCTTGTGGTCCAGAACCACAAAGACAGCACTCAAGGCCGTGGATTATGGATCCACTGTCTTACATCTGGAGGAGATTCCTCTGAGTCAAACAGAAGCTGGCACCACTGGGGAGTTGAAGGGACTGGCGCTGTAGCTACGAGAGGAGAGCTAGAGTCTCCAGCCCAAATAAGCTCTAGCAAAGAGGATTCCAAGTGGATCCAAGAAGATCAGCTGGTATTGACTGTTCTTCAGGCTCCTTAGAGCCCACCATCCTAGCATCTTATTCTTATGTAGAGACTGCAAAGGAGTTATGGGATACACTCTTGGGAGTGTATGGAAATGAATCCACCTCGAGAGGATTTATGAGATCAAGAAGGCTCTCAGCAATCTTCAACAAGGGGGAAGGATTTCAAGGATCTCTTTGGTGAGTTTAGGGGACTGTGGGCAGAGCTTGACGTGCTTAGGCCCCTACTATTGATGTATCAAGGAGATGGTGGAGAGGAGAGCAAGATCAAGTGTTTGGTTTGCTCACTCTTGATGAGTCCTACTTTGGACTGGTTCAACACATTCTGAGGTTTGATAAGCTGCCTACTCTCAACCAAGTGTGCATGATGATTCAAAAGGAGGAAGGCTCCAGGGGTCTCTTTAAAGGGACAAGTGAAGTTGCTCATGTGAGCAAAGCAAAGGATGTCAGATTGATGGTTGACAAGAAGAACCTTGTGTGTGATCACTGTAAGATGAAAGGACACACCAAGGATAAATGCTGGACTCTCTATCCGCATCTAAAGCCCAAGAACTTCAAAGTGGTGGGTCAGACGTCAAGGGGAGTGGCTGGTGTAGCTACATCCAACATAGATGATGTGGTCAGAAGGTCAAACCTAGATGCTCTAATCAAGAGCATCACCAAGCTTGCAGAATCTGGTAAGGGGTTCGTCACCTCTAGAACTCACAAACAGGTTATAGTGGATTCTGGTGCTTCTCATCACATGATTAGTGATAGGGAATTATTGTCTAATGTTGAGCCACATGGTGGAAATGTTACAATTGCTAATGGACAAGATGTTGAGATTAGAGGAATTGGTAATTTAGAGTTATTTAAAAAAGAAAGTGAAGGCTCTATATTTGCCAGATTTTTCTAACAATTTATTGTCTGCTCAGTAAAGCAACAAAGGACCTTGATTGTGTGGTTGTCTTTTAGTCCTGATGATGTAAAGTTTCAGGGACATTAAATCCGGGCAGACCATCGGGGAAGGTTGCTCCAAGGGTGGTCTCTATGTTTTGGATGAAAAGCAACCTACTGTGGATAAACATGTTGGTAAGTCAGCACTAAGCACTTTTTTGGTACGAGAGATTGGGTCATCCTCATCTTAAAGCTCTCCAGCTTGCTCTGCCTAATCGAAAGCACAAGATCATAAGGACTGTGGAAGCGTGCATTCTAGGGAAACATTGCGGAACTGTTTTTCCGGGAATCGAGTACGTTGTATGATACATGTTTTGATCTTGTACATTCTGATGTATGGACAGCTCCTTGTGCAACCCGTGATCAATATAAGTATTTTGTTTCTTTTTATTGATGAGAAGTCTAAAAAACATATGGGTTACACTTATGAGTTCTAAGAGCCAGGTTCTCAAGCGCTTCTCCAATTTCTACAATTATGTCATTACTCAGTTTGGGGTTAAGATCAAAGTTACGAGGAGTGATAATGGTGGAGAATACATGGGTAATGATTTTAAGAGGTTTGTGGAGGAACAGGGAATCGTGCATCAGACTTCTTGTGCATATACTCCACAGCAAAATGGAGTGAACGTAAAAACAGGCATTTAATGGAGGTATCGAGGGCAATGTTGTTTGAGAGAAGTGTACCTAAGGAGTATTGGGGTGATGCTGTGATGACAGCCTGCTATCTAATAAACCGGCTACCAGCAGCTCATCTTGGAAACATTTCTCCATTTGAGGTATTAAACAAAGTTAAACCTTCTATTGATCATTTACGTGTGTTTGGGTGTGTCTGCTACGTTTTTGTTCCAGAAACTCAGAGGCACAAGTTAGAGCCAAAGAGAATCAAGTGTATGTTCATTGGGTATTCTTCTACACAAAAAGGGTACAAGTGTTACAATCCAACCACCAAAGGGCATATATCAAGAGAGGTTAAATTTATTGAAGATAAGGGATATTTTGGTACAAAGAGTTGGGATAATTGACAGATTTAACCTCATCTGTGGAAAATGCATCTACATTAAGGGTTATTCTTGAAGGGGTAGCTCCAGGTGTTGGTAATGAAAATGAACATATTGATCATGATGATGTTGTGGTAGATGAAGGTGAGAACAGTAGTGCTACTGAAGTGGAAACTGTGGGTGAACCCGAGGGTAATGTTGGAGATGAGGAATCACCCAATGTTGAGATTGATCCAGAATCAGCTGAACTGAAGCTGTTGAGGAATCCGAGGGCATCAGATCCTGAAGAAGAAATTGTACCTCCATTGAGAAGAAGTACAAGGATGAGATTCCTCCTCGAGAATTGGAAGAACACAAGAGTATATTACAATAATCAGGCAGGGCTCATCCAATTCAGAATCATTGTGCTATGGATCAATTTCCACAAGAACACCAAGCTTTCTCGCCAATATTGACCAAACATAGGATTCCAAAGAGCTATGAAGAGGCTTGTTTGGATGATGTTTGGGTTCAAGTTATGCTTTGGAAGAGATAGCATCCATGGTTAAGAATGATACATGGGATGAAGTTGACAAGCCCAACAAGAAGAAGCTGGTTGGCTGTAGGTGGGTGTATACCATCAAGTATACCAAGATCTTTGGGAAATAGAGAGATACAAGGCGAGGTTAGTTGCCAAGGGTTACACACGAAAGCATGGAGTGGAGAACACAGAGACCTTTGCGCCAGAGCTAAGCTTCATTCGCACGGGTTCTTCTCTCTCTATTACTAATCTGTGTTGGAACATATGGCAGATGGATGTGAAAAATGCATTTCTTCAAGGAGATTTAAAGGAAGAAGTGTACATGGTTCCTCCAGAAGGTGTTAGTATGGGTGACAACAAGGTCTGCAAGCTTAAGAAAGCAATTTATGGTCTCAAGCAATCACCTCGGGCTTGGTACCACAAGCTAAGTGGATGTCTTCTTGAGAATGGATTTAGAAAATCAGAAGCAGACCATACATTGTTTACAACAAAGAGCGAGAATGGGACTGTGGCAAGGCTGTATGTGGATGATATTATTGTCACGAGGTGATGATGTTGAGGGTATCATGAGTACGATAGGCTTACTCAAGGCATCATTTGATATTAAAGACCTGGGTGAGCTTAAGTATTTCCTTGGGATTGAGGTCTGCAAATTTGATAAGGGATTATTTTTTATCCCAAAGGAAATATACTCTTGATTTGCTTGAAGAAACAGGGAAGCTTGGAGTAAAACCAGCTAAGACTCCCATTGAGGATGGTTATAAAATATGCCCAGAGGGGGAGCCGCTTATGGAAGTTAAGCAATATCAAAGGCTGGTGGGAAGGTTGATATACTTGACTATCACAAGACTAGACATTTCGTTTATAGTAAATCAAGCAAGTCAAACATGCAGGCTCCAAGCAAACATCATTGGGGAATGGTTGATCGCGATCCTCGGATACCGAAAGGCACACCGGCAAGGGTATCTGGATGGGGTCATAATAACTCCACTGATATTATTAGGTCTTGTGATGCTGATTGGGCAGGAGATAAGGTTGATAGGAAGTCAACAACTGGGTTTTGTACATTTGTTGGTGGAAAACTGGTTACTTGGAGAAGTAAAAAGCAGAAGGTAGTTTCTAGATCAAGTGCAGAGGCTGAGTACCGAGCAATGGCAAACACAACTGGTGAGTTGGTTTGGATAAAGGCCCTTCTCAAGGATCTAGGAATTGAATCATCTGAGCCTATGACTCTTCATTGTGACAACCAGGCTGCCATCCATATTGCTTCTCACTCTGTGTTCCATGAAAGAACGAAGCATATTGAGGTGGATTGTCACTATGTGAGAGAAGGTTGAAGCTGGAATAATTTTGCCAACATTTGTGAGAGAGTGACCAATTAGCAGATGTCTTCACCAAAGCAACAACATCTAAGGTGTGTAATGATCTTCATGGCAAGATGGGTTTGTTGGATCTCCACCAACCAATCTTGAGGGGGAGTGTTGAAGTGAGGACTGATTATTGAAGTGAAGACCAGATGGGAATTATTCAAGTCAAGATTGAATTGGTCTTACAAGAAGTGAGGTCTGTTTGACTTTATATTTTGTGGCTGTCATTTTTCCCACATGTTAATTAATTTTAGCCACTTGTTTAGGTTTCTTAGAGTGGATATATGATTGTAAAGGATCCATACACGAAATCAATGAGATGAGATAAGAAGAAAAAAAATCTCTCACTTTCTTCTTCTTCATTTTCGTGGGTACTGTTCATTTTTCCAAAATTCTCCAAAATCTC